>OY796657.1:80934330-83334330 GCA_963680705.1 Rhagium mordax | reverse complement strand
ATTGTGAGATATAAAATGACACAAACTAAGCGTATTAACAATAATTAATATATTTCAACACATAATAATTTATAATTTAGACAAACATTAATAAAATAAAAATGGTAAAAACTAATCTCTATAGGTATTTAAAAATCAGCAATTCGTCAGGCCAGATAGCTTAACACGTCTTTGTGCTATTCTGAAAGACCCTGGAAATAATGTTTCTTCTTGAGTTTTGACAGCGGTTTCGAAAGGATTCTGATGAGTAAATTCGACCAGAGCATTGTCTTTATTCTCATTGGAGACCTTCCCTATACCTTGCCTTATAGGTCTTTGCAGTCTTTGTTCTTCTTGCCAGCGCTTTTTTTTATATAAAGTATATAACTTTTACCAACATTTAAATCAGCAGCCGCTTCACTCAAAGACTTATTTTCTTCCAATTTAGCTATAGCCCTCGCTTTTTGCGCTTCAGTTAAATGTCTTGGCATAGTTATCTTTACTTTCACTTTTGACAAATTATGACAAATATATTTGACAACTATTTTCAAATTTTCCGGCGACTATGATTTAAAGTGTAAATTACACTATACAATTTTGCCGTTCACATTTGGATGGCGCCGACTGTACCTACGAATAGTCAGGCGTCCATAAGAAAAACAAAAGTTGGGCGTCGCGGCGCCTACAGTTGAAACGATAAAAATACAAATTTGAGAATTTCAAATAGAAAACATCATTCAACTTTTATCTAAACATTTTTTTTCTAAACCTTATCATTTGCGTGTTATTAGCAATAATTAAAAATGGCAATTTGCACTATTTTCAGGATATCTCTGAAACTATTGAACATTTTTCAATTCTGAAAAAGGCACTTTAACGTACTTTAAAATGCACAACTTTTCTCTAAATTAACTGACCTTCTATCTCTTACGGTTTAAGAGTTACCCATACAATCCCATTGAAAAAGTGGACACCCTGTATATAATAATAATAATAACGTCTTTATTTGCCAGTCTTGGTTTTACAAAAATTTGGTTACATTTGGTTTTTTAATGGCATCATAGGCGAAGTTCAAATCTACAATAAAATTATAGATTTGTTCTACCACTTAACCTTAATTGTGCTTAGTGCTGCTAAATTAATATTATTAGGGAATTAGAAAATATATAAAAAATAAACAAACAAAATATGAAATTTTGAATAAAAATAGAGATGGAGGGGCTATTTTTTTACTTCTGATTAAGTAAAAGTTTTATATAATTTGATTTAAACTGACTCATACTCATTTCCTTTAAACAGTTCGGAAGATTGTTGTAAACATTATATATTTGATAGCTGAAGGAGCGCTTAAATTGATCAAAATGGTGAATAGGTGGAGTTAATAAACCTTTAAATCTTACATTAATATTATATGAACATCTGTTCTAAACTTTATCTTATCATATAAATATTGACAGACAGACATACAGACAAGCTGAATGTAAAATTCTACGCTGCTCAATATTTAACCAACCCGTATCAATTAATTTATGAGATATTCTATCATATTTGCGTATTCCATAGATTAGACGTAGACACGAATTCTGTATTTTTTGAACTTTATTCTTGTAAAGAAAGGTTAAATGTGGTCCATATAGTGAGTCTGCAAAGTTTAACAACGACAACACTAAACTCTCACATAACATAATTTTAGTTTGCCTAGTGAGATAGTGCCTGTTGCCATAAATTAGTTTTAAGGTGGCATATGCCTTTTGTATCAGTTTTCCCATGTGTTTTAAACCTGAGATCGCTGTCAATCACAACTCCTAAGTTTTTTGCCTCGTCAGCTATTTGAATATCATTTTGGTCGATCGTTATTTTGATTCTGTCTTTTATTGTCCCGAGGAATTTTTGGACCAAATATGATAATATTAGATTTACTTGGATTTATGATTAGGCAATGATCTCTGGCTAATTTAACAAATTTATTTAGGTCTACATTTATTTGGCAACAGGCACTATCCAATATCAGCAGATTTGAATGAAATATAAAGTTGGGTGTCGTCGGCATATAGGTGATGTCTACAATATCGAAAACATTTAATCAATTGGCTGGTGTATATACTAAACAGTAGCGGGCCCAGAATAGAGCCTTGAGGCACACCCGACTTTAAGGTTATGTAACTTTATTCCATATTTTGTATTGCAACTTTCTGTTGCCTATTTTCAAGATAGTTTAGTAAAATAGATAAAACTTTTGTAACTGATAATTCTTTTGGGGAACTAGAAGATATAAAAACTATATACTCATGAAGATAACTTGGACAAGGTTGAAATTGAGAAGTTCAAAATTTTAATCGGTTCTCCAAGAAAGTCATTGACGAATAAATCGAAAAGAACGTTCAACCTCTGCAAACTCATATCAACTCGTATCTTAGACAGGAGACATTTCTGTATCTTAAGTTTACATTACAAATGACATCTATTTTTTTCTTAACTATTGGACGTTGGAATTATGCAGGTAAAATCCCTGTATATTTTACAATTCAAATATTGTAAATCTTACCAACGATCATTACGCATCCAAAGAAATTTCGCATATTTCAAATGAATTAAAAAGTATCTATGACTATCTATTATATATTATCATATCAAACCTATTCTAATTAAGATATCTGTTACCATTGCCAAAAAATATTATTTTTGATTATGTAGTTTCCTCCTCTTTTATTTATAACAGTGGTAGGACTGAAATAGTTTTTTAAAATCATAATCTCATAATTTTGTTATTTGCAAATGTTTCCTTTTTCTTTGTTGTCTCGCAATATCTTACGGTCCAAAACACATAATTAGAGGTTTTAGCGGGTAGGTGTATAATGTGTAACCTCGCATTCTGCACTACCGTTATTAACATTTTCATGGTTTCTATCGCATTTACCGAATTCCGAATCCGGGTAGAGATCGACAAACTTTACATAACCAACTAACCACATCAAAACCACTTTAGCTGCTACTGAACGGTAAACTTTATAAAGTTCAATACAGTGTCACCAATCCTCAATATTAAATAAGGTTCCCATTTACAGATTGAAATTTTTATACATATAAGTATATACTTTATATTCTAACCGTTCACAAGGATCCATCTCATCGCCCACTTTATTTCTCTTTTATATTAACGACTTTTCTGCAAGCAGCAAGAGCCAATCATATTATAGTTTCGCAGATGACAGTAACCTTCATGTAAGCTCCTGTTTTTCTTAGTAGGTACCTATTTTTTTTATCTATGCATTTAAACGTATTTGCAAATAATATTTTATTATACTCCATTGCGAAAATTGTCATATTATTATTATCATTAAAGTACAGTCTTACTTGTTCTTACATTAATTATTTGACAATAAAATCTTTTATTTTATTTTATGCGTGGTTTAGAAAGAAAAACTAATCAATTCAGGACTACACCTGAACTTCGCGAACATTCACTGAATGATTTTCCGATTAATTACCAGAATGAAACTCATGAGTGTAATATAGTTAAGCAAGATTCCAATAGGGAATACGTGACATGTTATTAATTTATGGCGAAACTCGAACTCAAACGCAGCTTCCAAGTTTCTTAGAGAAAGATTTCCATTCATCACCTGTTCCGGATAAGTTTTGCAAATTTAAGTCAATCAGCCAAAACATTTCAAAATAATCCTTTCTAATTTTTCTACCAAAAACTTGTCCTTCCATTTCATGTTGCCTTGATCTACGGTAATAAAATCGATACTAAAAATTAGTCTAAAAGAATTTTAGATTACTGTCATGAAAATTTGTTTCCAAAGGCGTTGAAAAATTGTAGATTAGACTCGAAACTGCAATTTATGAACATTTTTTCCAGAATGTTGAAGAAAAATTCAAATACGCAGCGAGTAATATTAGGGGGGGTTAGAAAAGAAATTCGCAAAATTAGACGATGTGAAAAATTATATCCAATTTTCTTTAATATTTTCCCACAAAGTCGACGGAACAGTACATTGTGTACCTAGTAGGAAAAACCTAACATTCCCGGATGACCGTGAAGATTGCTTGTCGAGGCGCAAGACGAGACAAGCAACACGGAGTCCAGAATGTGATTTTACTACGAGGTACACATACTATTTTTTCTGAAATCGCAATCGCAATTATTATAAATTATTTAATTTAGATAAAAAACCGTACGAGAAAGTTAGATATACTTTCCCGGCCTAGACCGGGAAAGTAACTTTTACTGATGATTGCTTACAACGAACATGGTTGTTTAGCAACGGACTAAAATACTAGAATAGTATTTTGGGGTCTGAAATTGCGCCGAGAGAGTAGACATTCTTGAAAGATTTCGGAAAAATATATTGTAGTATTTTAGTCCATTGCTAAACAACCATCAGGAAACTGTCCGGGAAAGTACAACTTTTCCGTACGGTTTTTTATCTAAATTATTAATTTATAATAATATTGATTGAGATTCCAGAAAAAATAGTATGTATACCTCGTAGTAAAAGCACATTCCTGGACTCTGTCTTCACGGTCGTCCGGGAATGTTTGGCGTTTCCTACTATGTACACAATGTACTATTTCTTCCGAAATCGCTTAAGAATGTCTACTTTCACGGCGCAAACTTCAGATCCCAAAATACCATATTCTAACTAGTAGTTTAATCCGTTGCTAAGCAACCATGTTCGTTCCTAAGCAACCATCAGAAAACCGTATGGGAAAGTTAATTTTTCATCCTAGGCCGGGAAAGTATAACTTCCCGAACGGTTTTTTTAATCTAAATTTCTTAATTTATAATAATTGATTGCAATTTCAGAAGACATAGTATGTGTGTACAGGTATATAGATTGAACAGATTTCGAAAATCTGTTTCAAGACCATAGATCTGCACTGTTTTACACCCTGTAATAATATCCAAAATAATAAAGTTATAGGCCTGAATTTTAATCCCTCTTTTCCATTTCACCTTACACTTTAGTAAACAGCCACCACTGGTGCATGACATAATTTAAAGAAATGATCGAGTTTTAGAAACACACTCAATTAATCAAAATGTCATCAATCCTAAGTTCTATTAAATTGAGATAGATATATTGCCTCAGAAAGACATAACTCTCAATTTTGTCAATACTTACCCTTGCTTGAAAAGCCTCTCTATGTTGTGACGTATCTATAATTCTAGTAGGAACCGGATACCGAGCGCAGACTAAGCTGACGAAATTTGGCAGTTGCTTTAATATCGACACTACTTCTAGATGATTCAGTCCCAGTAACTGGATACCATTTACCTGGAAGAATGTAACGAATTAAATTAATAATTAAAATTATAATAAAAATAACATATTTATTGCATAAAATAAATATTACTGGACACAAATTGCTAATCGAAAATAGCTTTAAAGAGGGCACTTTATAAAATCACACGACTTAAAATTATAGCCTTAACTTCATTTTAATGTGCACTTCTTGTTTTATTGTTGTAATAAACATATTTTCAGGACATTTAAAAAATACTTCTAATATAACTTAAAATTTTTTTATGAGAAAATTATGTATAGAACCTCTATATTGTAATTATTTTCATTGATCAGTTACTCACTAGAAATTTCATTTTTATTAGAATGTGGCATAGAAAAATCGATAATCGTCGCTGTAATCTAGTTAGCAACGGTCGTCATGAGTTAGCTAGTGGTTACTTTACAAAAACCACCTTGTCCCTCATTTAAAGATGATATTTAAACCACATACACATACCCATCATCTGCATATATGAACTCTGCTTCTTTGGTAACTCAACAATAATAAGATCTTAGTTTTCTTTGTTTTAAACTTGCTGGTGCATAATTTAAATCGGAATATTGATCAGAATGAAAATAATATTTTTTACTAGCACTTACTTCTAACAACTCGTCCCCCGATTGCAGATTTCCATTTTTACCAACAGGACCATCTGGAAGAATGTTTCTAATGTAATGATGCGGTCTTACTTCCTTACCATCTTCAACATCCACTGTGCCTTCTAAACTGATGCCTAATCCACTGTTAGGTTCTTTATGCATTTGTGCGATCTTAAAATAAAAAAAATCGCTTATAAGCCAATAAATTAAACACATACAAACTGATGAAGGATCAATGTTTTGTATAACTAACGAACGTAAATGCACGTTATTATACTATTTTTTAAAAACATTTTAGACGTAGTTACATAAATTTTTACATATTTATTAAATTATTGGTAACTTATATTCATTTTTTAAGCTCTAAAATATTTGTCTACTATGTATCTAAAATGCGCAGAAAATGATCAAAGTAATTCAACATACCACAATTTCAACATCCTTTTCCAGTTTTTCCCTCCATTTATCGTAAATAGACTCGTGACTAGCTATACTAAATTGCAAGCATCTCCTTTTACCACCGATGACTATTTCCTTTTCTTCATTTACTGGGGTCGAGGCCTCTAATAAAATAGCAGAATCAAACTCGAAACTTGTGCGTGATTCTCCATCAGGTTCAATATTCAAATAATCCATTTGCTTTAAATTAAATTTGTGACTTAAAATTCAGCAATATATTCCTTCTGACGTTTTTATAAAATTAATGAGGAACATTCATAAAAAAAATAATAATGATCGTAATATTTTAGACAGTGAGGTACTTAACAACGTGTAACACTTCAAGATACATCTTAGTTTATATTTAACACATGAATTCATGTTCGCAAATAATTTTTTAAATACTAAATTTTTAATGATATGAATAATAATGATGATATTTAACATTGGATTTGAAATAAAATGGAGGGTCTATAAATAAATATTTATTTCAATTCTTAAACGTAAAGAGAATGAAACTGTTTCATGCATTTTTTCAAGTAAAAATAAAAACGTATAACTACTGAGAAATCTATAAAAATTGCAGTCAAGGAATTTTCAAACGCATATTTTATTTAGATATTATTCTGTTAGGTCCTATTAAAATGGTAGGTTACAGTTTCAGATAAATTCAATAGGTACCCGTTTTTTTTTAAATTTTTCAAAATATTTTCCTTGGAAATAGAAATAAGCCCAATAATGCAAATGGTGAGTATTAGCACCGAAATTATTAGACGAAATTCAGGGAACGTTTTTCCAATTTTTCTGTGAACATTAAACCATTGTGGGTTACCTCAAAAAAGAGACGATCTTCCAATAATCAACCGGGAGTTAGCAGGTACTAAGAAAGGGCTATTTTCAAACGCAGTCGCCATCTTGGATTTTATGTCGATGCTCCATTCTTTATACCGAGTGTTAACGAAATTATTAGACAAGTCATAGCACCCAGAACTTCGTAGATATAAAGTTGAGATTTGGAGGACACAATATACAGAGAAAAATGCAAATGTTTCGATTTTTGTCACATTTCTGTCATTTCCGGTTTCGAAAAATTTGTATTTTCCCCTGTATATTATGACCTCTAAATGTCAATTTTATATCTAGTAATTTCTGGTACATAAAAAGTGTCAGCACGCTTCTAGAATCGGATTTCGGAATGCGATTCAAAAATCCTAGTGTGAGGTGAAAAATGATGCCCGCAGTTAACGCGCGAAGAAAAATTTTATTTTATTATTTTTTTTTTTCATTAGAACGTGGATGCAAACTTAAGCAATTACACGATGCTGACTCAGGGGTATTTGCCATTTTTGCAACGATAGAAAAAAAAGAATTTATCGAGAAAATCTTGAAAATTTTTGAAGGAATCACTCCAGTGATGTTGTGTATAAAAATGTGAGAAAACTAGTGCGTCCTTGCTTGCATTCAATACATACAAAGACGTTCTTTTTATATTTATTTTAAATTTATTTCAGTATATCTCTCCTTACCTAACTTTACTTCAGCTGTTAATACAAAATTAAATCAAAGTAATAGTCTAATAAAAAATATGCGTTAGAAAATTTATTGGTGTCCTTGATCGTTTTTTATTGTTCTCTTGGTTTAAAATGTATTGTTACTATTTCTTTTCTTCATAATTGGCCACAAAAGTATTGCCTACAGAATGACTCAGTTATCATGAAAGATAGACTTCTGATAATTGGAATCTTACACAATTGTACATAAAATACTACTTCCAGTCTAACTGGAAGTGACACCAACTTCTTGTTTTAAATGGAACACCCTGTATATTTTGCATTTTCTTATTCATTATGAAATTTTAATTTCAGCGATATGTTAGAAATTGGTATTTCTTTAAAAAATGGCGTCGAAAATGCGAAAGAACTGAAAAACAAATAGTTATTTTTTAATCTTATAGAAAGTAGGCATTGGGTTTGACGCAACAGCGTATTTTTGTCATTCCATGTACGCAAGATTCTTCTTTTAATAATAAGAGAGGCATGTTTTCTTCGCAGATTTGGAATTTTTAAAAATTCATGGAATAGAACTAAATTTTGTGCACGAATTTTAAAAGGAAATATATTTTTTACACCATAAAGGGCATACTTTAACAGTAACTTCCATTTGATATGAAGTATATCTAATTGTTAAGCCTGAGTATTCATAAAATTTCATTCTTCTGATAGATGAGAGAACATAGAGATTACAGTATTATAACACGGCAAACACGCTTAACAAATCTAGACTAATCCATACCAAATGAAAGCTGAAAGTATGCCCTTTCTTATGGTACAGAGAAAAAAAATATATTTCCATGAAATTCGTTCATAAAATTCAATTGTTTTCCATAAATTTAAAAAAAATTTAAAATTTGCGAGGAAAACACACTTCATTAATTAAGAAGAACTTTGCGTAGGTACATGGAGTTACAAAAAACACGCCAATTCGTCAAATCATATGCTTACTTTCTATAAGAATCAAAAGTAAAATCTCGCAGAGGAATATTTGTGCATTTCAGTTTCTTACATTTTCAACGCCATTTTTTAAATCAACTTGTAACATATCGCTGAAACCAGAATTTCATGACGAACAAGAAAATGTACAAATATATAGGATATTCTATTTAAAATAAGAAATTTGGTGTCACTTCTGCAATGCTTCTGGTTAGACTGCAAGCAACAAAATTAAATGCGTTGTTATTATTTTAAATAAGGAAAATATGCTCTTGAAGCGTTGGAATGCAAAATATGCTTTTCAAAATCTCGGTGCTATTTGACACCATGTATAAGTCTACATGAGTATGATTTTTGTGACTTGTAGTATCACATTAGTCACGTAAAATAATTTTCTTTTATTAGGTTACAACATCTTAAAGTTGAACTATGACATTTTAATGCGGACATTTACGCTTAGCGTCAAATTAAAACGAACGGTATTTTCAGAAGATGAGACAAAAGTGTAATTACCACCAAACTAAGCGGCACTTTAGGCAGCGAGGAGGCCGTCGGAGATGGAGGCGAAGGCGGCCTCAGTTCATTTGCTCTGATGGCTTGTTGCAATTGCTCATATTTAGGGCCTCGCAGGTACCTTTCTACTTTTATAGACACGTTTGGGCCAGTATTTCTCAGCAATTCAACTGCCTGATGATTCGTATAACCTATCACAGACATTCCATCCACCTGTAATAAAATAACTTTATGCCATATGCTTGCGATTATTTCTATAAACTTATTCTTATCATATTATTATACACAGGCTAGCTCGGTAATGCACAAGGGTCCATGACCTTTACAAAAATTTTTTAAAAGAATGTGATTGAATTGGTGTACTGGCAAAATGCGTACAGTGTGATCATTTATATTTTTACACACACCCCCCTCCCTTAATTTTGTTATTTTTGAAGAAGAAAAAAAGTGTCAAAACAAAAAGTTTTAGTTATTTTTTCGTAGATTTTAAACGATATCAGAAAAATGACTGAGTAACGAAAAAAAAAGTTATAATACAAACTTGTGCTTTTTGTTTGATATTATGCTGTATGTTTTTGCGGAATATGAAAGAGCATGATATAACACTGTCTATTTATCTTTTGCGGTTTTTGAACTATTTACTTTTTCATACAGCGTGTTACTATACAAAAAACACAAGTTTGTATTATAAGTGTTTTTAGCTTTACTTAATTTTATTGTTTTTCTGATATCGTATTTAAAATCTACGCAAAAATAACTAAAACTTCTGTCTTTACACTTTTTTCTTTTTCGAAAAATAACAAAGTGTAAAAATATAAATGATCACCCTGTCTATTTTGAAAATATTTTGAAATATACAACGTAATTCCTCAAAGTAGGTACGTATTTTTCCAGCGTATCCAGCGTAAAATTACCTCCCCTATATTTCCTTTATTTTTTAACTTATCCATTTGAAATTTGGGGGGCATAAACTACCGTTTAAAATGTATTTCTGCACATTACAAACACTATGGTACCACTTCCGGTTTATCCGGAAATTATCTCAATTTTCGATTTTCAAATGGAACACCCTGTATATTTTTACATATTTGGATGCAGGGCAACATTCTGCATACACCATGTAAGTTTCGCGAATTTTTGAGCCGATGTTCAATTTTTTCAAGCATCTTAAGAAATCCGTCTAGAGTGCTTTGGAATTCCAAAATGCGTTATACGGTAGGTAAACTTCAAAGGAAAAATATAATTTTTCTTTTCGTTTCACTAACAACTGTTTGCGAAGCCTCCAAAGGTGAACATATCACTTTTTTATCGAAAACTTTTTTTTTCCAAATGGGAAGGTGGTGGCTCATAGTGTTTGAAAAATTATAATTTTCTTTCTGATTTCATTGATATCTTTTTCATATCTGTGCTATTTATTTTCAATTTTATTTCATTCGTTTAAAAGTATAAAATCCACTTTCACGGATTTCTGAAAATGCTTGAAAAAATTGAACATCGGCTCAAAAATTCGCGAAACTTACATGGTGTATACAGAATGTTATCCTGCATCCAAATATGTAAAAACATACAGGGTGTTCCATTTGAAAATCGAAAGTTGAGGTAATTTCCGGATAAACCGGAAGTGGTACCATAGTGTTTGTAATGTGCAGAAATACATTTTAAACCGTAGTTTATGCCCCCCAAATTTCAAATGGATAAGTTAAAAAATAAAGGAAATATAGGGGTGAGCCAGTATCCTGTGGCACCCGGTATATTATATTACATATTATTATATTATTGTGTTTTTACATGCCTCAATTCGATAAATTTCAAAGTGCATTTTCTCAAACCGTTAAAATCACTATACTGGAATGTCTAACTAGTCTAGTAGCCATAATTTAATATAAAGTGACAACGTTTATTATTGACGTTAATAAAGCCCCGAAGTTAGTTTCAAACACGATAAGGTTATCACCTATTATGAAATCTTTGGGCATAAATTCGCTGGGTTAATAAACAAGATCGTTCACCCAATCACATACTAAACACCATGTCAGTAAGTTCGTTTCTTTCGAAATTCATATTAACTTAATTAAAACGCTAATATGTGCAGAAATCTGCATATTCATCAAATGGTGAAAAAATTACAAGGACTGTTCCGAATATTGTAACAATTTACAATTTACCAATCGACTGCTTTTTTGTTTATTATACTATTTTATGATTTTTAAAAATTACTTTCACTGAATACACGAATTTCCGAATTTTTTTCTTCCACATACAGTGTACTCAAAGAAATTTGCTATACGCTAACATTTTGTCATAATTAACATTAATAATAAATATTGTCACTTTATACAGGGTGTCCCATAATTACGTGTATACAGAGCAACGACTATATATTTTCAATGATGAAAATAAATGGTTTTAACCAAACGACGTCAAAGTTGAGAAATAAGTTTTTTTTTTTTTAAATAACTCAAAAACGCTAAGATCGATCTACACAAAATTTTATGTCTAGAAATTCAATATGAAAGGACTTTAAGTACATAATTTAGATCCGGAAAAGGTGCAAACCACCCTTGCTCACTCAACGACTTTTGATGCGTTTTTTTTTATTTCTTTTAAATTGTATCTCCCATAGGGAGAAATACATTTTTTGATTAGAATAATTAGACAATAATAATAAAATTTGACATAATTGAAAGAATTTATTTGAGTTCAATGTCAATAACAATTTTATTAACTTCATAAAAAATGTTCAATATGCCCGCCACCTTCTTTCCCACACAAATCAATTCGGCACAAGCCTTCATCCTTGCAAAGAGGCCACAGCATTTTGAATACTATTCCACAATTGTTGAATATCGTGGCTTGGACCCCTCGTATATCAATCTGTTTTCAAGGCGCCTTAGACGAAATAATCAGAAGGAATTAAGTCCGGGGAACGCGGTAGCCAATGAATGGGAGCATCTTAGTCGATCCATCGTTTACAAGCTTATGATTTTATTTTTTATAAAAAAGAAAGTTATTTCCGTGTAAACCGGAAGTGATATTTAAAATGTACATGCATTTTTCTACTAACCTTTAATAGTAAATAAAAAAAAATAAAAAAACCAGGCATTTTGAATTATTTAATAAAATTGTTTTTTCGGCTATAACTTTTTATTGAATGCTCGATTGTTTGTTTCCTAGCGGCATCGAATTGTTCAGAGATAACTACGTCCGACCGGCTTTTCAACCAAAAGTTTATATTCATTAAACTTATTTCTGGGAATCACGCCAAATTCTAAAAAAATATAATAAATAAGAAAATGTCCAAAATATGTCAAGATAAAAGTGTAGTATCAAAGACAAACCTCAACAGTTTGCCCCAGAAAACCACTGTTTATAGTTCCAAATGAATATAAATACAATATTGTTATCTAAAATTAGTATCATTTGGAACTATATACAGTGGTTTTCTGGGGCAAACTGTTGAGGTTTGCCTTTGATACTACACTTTTATCTTGACATATTTTGGACATTTTCTTATTTATATTTATTTTTTTAGAATTTGGCGTGATTCCCAGAAATAAGTTTAATGAATATTAATTATCCGCCACAAATAAACTACAAACAATATTTACAAAAGTTTATCTTAAACACTACCGCGAAAATAAAGCATAACGAGTACACCCTGTACAAGTTTCCTTTAAAATTATTGCCGATTTAAATTTTTCAAAAACTAAACGTAGAATTTTTCGTAGAGTTTATATCTGTCCTTCCTTTTTTTCTTTTTTCAAAGGTATACGAGGGGTATAAAAAAGCATGTTTTTTTTAAATGGAACACCCTGTATATTTTTATATATTTAGATCCGCTCTGTCTGTCTGATTACAGAATATATGAATACTTATATATTTGTGACAAAATTGACGGAACTATTCACATTTAAAGTCATCTTATTACAATAAAACAAAAACAAGGGTGCTGTGGAACAAAAAAATGTTTTGACAATTATACCTGTCAGATATTCGTTCATAGTAACAAACAGGTTGTAGCAGTCGTATTATTGGTAAAAAATAAGAGTAAACATGGTTTAGTCATAGAAGAGAGGCGAACTATTTATGAAACTTTTATTGAATGCCTTCAAGAAGCCCCGACTTGATTCCGTTAGACTTTTTTCTTTGAGGTGCTTTGAAAAATAAAATTTATGAAAATACTGCAGATGATATAGATCATTTAAAAATAGAAATACGAGAGAAAATACATTTATTAAATAATGATATATCTATATTTCCCACCATGAGAAGAAATTTTATTAAGAGATGTAATTTTTGTATTAATAATAATGGCGGGTTCATAGAGAATATGGTATAGCACTTTTTTTTAAATTTCTTTTAATTCTGTTTCTGTCTTTCATGTTTTTCCCATTTCCATATAATATTCTAAATTTTTGTTGCATTGATTTGTTTATTAAGTAAATATTCAAAAATTTTTGTTTTTATAAATATTGGCCTTTTTTATATTAGGTGATTTATATAACTCATACTAATTTCTGGAATCCGCGCCAATATCTAAAAACAAAATGAAATAAGAAAACGGTCAAAATATTGTGACGCGAAAGTATAGTATGAATAATATTCATTTTCCGCCTCAAATAAACCATAAAATATACTTATATGTATATATTTGTAATCAGAAAGACAGAGCGGATCTAAATATATTAAAATATACAGGGTGTTTCATTAAAAAAAAACATGCTTTTTGATGCCCTTCGTATACCTCTGAAGGAGGAAAAAAACTAAAGGAATACCTAAAATCTACGAAAAATTCTACGTAAGTTTAGTTTTTGAAAAATTTAAATCGATATTAATTGACCGAAAAAAAAATAGAAATTCGGAGGTCATTGGTGGTTGGTCGGAGATAATTTTACGCTGAAATCAAAAACCTAAAAAGTAAACTTGAGGACTCTTTACTGTAGAAAGCAACCCAAGCATTTTTCAAAATAATTTTAAAGTATAGGTATTTTGACATTACTCCAATTCCATAAGAAAATAAATAGTTCTCCAACTCCTTTTAATATGGTCGAGATGGGACTTTTTCGTATTAATAAGCAATCCGCCTGTGGATACCAAAGTGTCTACCGATTCGTTAGATAAGCCATAGTTTCTAAAGTTATCAAGATATGAGACTAAAAACTAACCGGGATAATTACTTGAAACTATGCCATCACAAAAACCAGTTTTTCGAAAGTTTATATGGAACGTTTTGTGTATTTTACATTTTTGGCTTTCAGAGATTAGTATAATTTCTGGAATTTTTAGTACTTACGACTATCCAAAATTTCCGAAATCATATTGTTAAATAAGGCATTTTTTTCAATCGGCAACATCTCTTAGATATCTAGTAGTTAAATATTAATTTTGACAACAAATCCATTGACAACTTTAAATAAAAAATCGGCTTCATATTATACATGGTGGAACAAAAGTATCAAATAATGGCTTTAAATTTGTTATTTGCAAAGTTACAAAAAAATGTTTCATATAAAAGTTGTTTGGTTCTTTACCGTGCATGTTTTGAGTTTTTTAGTTTGTTGATATCTCCTTCTGGTTTGTTCCTATGGCAACCAACTTTTACTTTTTAAATAGCACCCATAATTTTTTTTTGTCAATTTGAAACAAGCATATTTTTCTCTATTCAGTCATAAATTTTGCAATTTTTGGAAAAAAAAATAAGCGTGAAAAAAAATATTTATTACGACTCAATCGGAACTAAATGAATTAATTTCACACATCACAACACTAAAATTTAGTTGTTTGTTTGTAAAAATTTAATTGTCAAACTTCCATGGCATTCTTTACCAAAAGTAATGTTTGTGTTTTATTATAACTGCATGACTTTTTCCATGGCATCCTTTATTAAGAGGCGACGAGTAAGTCGTAAAAAATGTTTTTTCGCTTTTTTTTTTTCGAAAAATTGCAAAATTTTGTGACTGAATAGAGAAAAATATGCTTGTTTCAAATGAACAAAAAAAAATTATGGGTGCCATTTAAAAAGAAAAAGTTTGTAGCCATAGGAACAAACCAGAAGAAGATATCAACAAACTAAAAAACTCAAAACATGCATGGTAAAGAACCAAATAACTTTCATATTGAACACTTTTTTGTAACTTTGCAAATAACAAAGTTAAAGCCATTATTTGATACTTTTGTTCCACCCTGTATATATTTATGTTATATACAGGGTTGCTCACCAATCTGAGATTTTTCTCTGGTGCCTTTATTATTAGAGTTATCGAATAATGTTTCATACAAAAATTGTTTAAGGATAAAAATTCCATAACCTAAAATTATTGCGAATTGTACAGGATGTTCCATTTTCGCAGCACACATATTAACCTCGTTATTTTAAATAAAACACTCTGTATATTATTTTTAGATTCCTTGTCAATTTTCCTTAACAATGATATAAGGTTTGCTATATGTATCTAAAGTCTATAGTTCGTGTGATTATTATTTTAAAAAATTGACACTTGCAGACCTTAACTAAAACCATTATACCACGATTCAGAGAATAAATGTACTAAAACCGTTTTAAAGGCTTATTAGGTATATCTAAAATTGGCTATATTACGAATTACTCAAAATTATGAAAAAGTGAACTGGGTGTTCTAAATAAAGGATTCATTTTAACTTCAAATGTGAGGCAGGGTGTTTTATTTAAAAAAATTGAGTTGTGAACATTTATTATTTGGAACACCCAGTATATACAGAGTGTCCTATTTAAGATAACGAAGTTATTATGTGTGCAGCGAAAAATGAAACATCCTGTACAATTCGCAATAATTTCAGGTTATGGAATTTTTATCCTTAAATAACTTTTGTATGAAACATTATTCGATAACTCTAATAATAAAAGCACCAGAAAAGAATATCAGATTGATGAGCAACCCTGTATATACACAAGTTCTTTAGTGAATACTATTTAAAAAATCGAGAAAATATGCTTATCAAGTATGTCGTAGGTACAAAATTGAATTATATAAAAATTCGTAACGTTTTTTATTTTAGAAATGAAATAACGCTGCAAATAAAAAG
Organism: Rhagium mordax; assembly: GCA_963680705.1. NCBI lineage: Eukaryota > Metazoa > Arthropoda > Insecta > Coleoptera > Cerambycidae > Rhagium > Rhagium mordax. The sequence continues at coordinate 83,317,955 of OY796657.1, read as the reverse complement.
TGGTCTGTGGAGACCAGAAGAAATTACACAAATAATAGAAACTTGTGTGCCTCATTAACTTAATGGGCTTACAGTTTGGTCTTTGTAGTTTGCTCTTTATTGTTGAATTATGTCTTTATTAAAGACATTTACTTATTCATGTCTTTTGTTTCGTTTAGACGGTGATACTAAACGTGACATAAATGCACTGGCATTAAATGTCATAATAGTATTGTCATCGGAACAACCCAATGTTTTAAAACAACGATGTTGTGCCGTTATTGCCGTAAAATTTTTAAATATACGACACCATGGCACTGGGGATGTTGCACTGATTTATCGTTTGAACACTGGAGAAAGTGAATATGACAATAGATTTTGCCACTAGAATTTAGTATCTCGATACTCAAATATGTATATCAGACTACATATGAACACAATGAATAGCGAAAATACAGTGTCACCGTCTATCCCTAAACAAATCTTTAATCTGTATTTAGTCAATCTATAGTAACTAGGTGATACTTAATCATTTCCACACTACCACGAAGTAGAGTAAAAGGCGCGGTTTTTTTTTTATAGTATTCTCAGTAGACCTAATCCATCCCTATAAAAGCGCTTTGTTATTTTTATCGATGGTTCTGATTTATTTCCTCATATAAAATACTGTATTCACAGTATCATCAGTTTACGGTTTAAACTTCTTCTTCATCATCGATGCTTTAGTTTTCTTTATCTGCACTGACGATTATAATTTGACATATTTTCGCAATATTAACAGATTATTTCATTTCAATCAAGCTTTTCTACAACCACACACAGTTGTATATCTTTTTGATGATGATATTAAATAAAATAGAACAAGGAGTTGTCGTCTGTATAGTTGTCACTGGAATAAACCGTTTATTCCTACGTTTCCAATTCCACTCCTGCGAAATTTCTTATATCGTATATAATGGTGGGACTGGGTGGTACTCGTAAACCGTACAGCAACTTTTCTTGATAGCAGAGATGGCATTGCTTTTGTAATGTCTTTTTGAGAATTTGGGTGACTCTGTTCAGGGTGAATTCTTGTCAACGATAGATACAAATGTTATCCTGTTTATTGGGGCCTCTAAATGCATGAAAGAACTGGATCTGTTCAGATTATTTTTCTTACTGCATTGTTTTACACCAGGACAGTTTTCCTCTATTTCTCCTTGATTTCCAAACGTCCATGTTAGCAGAACCATCAGAACAACAACATCGCCGACGATAACAACGGAATCACATGGTGAGGATATGGAAATGGCAGTGTTGATTATAATAAACACGTTTTCTTCGTAACCATAAATATCAAATTCGTTTTATTGGTGTCATTCACCAAGAATCTTTTTTATGTTACTTTTGTAAGTATTACTTCTTAAATCCCCTGAGTTGTTCAATATCAACAATTTTAACCTAGGACTACTTCCCATAAGATTAGTGCGGGGTCCTTTCATGCAAAGAGGACTAAAATAGTTATTCAGTAGTAGGTGTTCCCAGAAAATGTACGAGTTCTATTTTTTTTTTTTTTGGTGTGGAACTAAAGTACCTATATTTGAGAAAAAAGTACACAACCAAAAGTACATCCAAAAAAATATTTTCTAAATCATTACAAATAATATGTGCATCTATTTGCCACGAAACAGTATACGAATATAATTAAATAGTTTTCTTTATAGATTTAAATAGAACAGCCTAGATATCTTACATTCAACAATTATTATTCTCACAAGCAATCATTATGTTGAAGGTATTCTGTATATATGTAGTTTAAAAGTATGTTATAAGGTTCAACATCATGATACTAGTTTTAGTATCATGGTCAAAATGTTGTATAAAATAATGGAAACAAATGGAAAATTTGCATGTTAAAAATGCATTTTCATTAAGCACAACTGTCAACTAAGACTGAATTATTTCGGAAAATCTGTTGACTGCTGTCGAACAAACTTATATTTTTAATTTAAAAACTTTTTTCACACAATCTTTAAACTATATTTCAATCACAAAGTTATTCAATTTAAACTGCATCTGTCCCAAATGTCCCAAAGACATCTCCATTAATATTGCATGTTCGAAGTTTGAAGATATATTTTTTACATTACATGAGATCGATTAAAAATAAATATTACCTAATTGATTTAGGAATTGCCTCCATATAATGACTATTTACTAATTCTATTACTTACCTCTACAATTCTGTCATTGATTTTAATATTTTTCGTATCTGCTGCACTGCCTTTGCCTATACTCTTGACAAATATTCCAGAAATTTCTTCTGAAATTAATAAAATTAAATTATTAATGGGTATAAAATACGTGTAGATGCTAAATATATTGGTATTTACTTATTAATTTAGTTTTAGCTGCACTGTACCTTACAAAGTACACGCTGGAGAAATACATGCTGGAGAAGTTACCTATTTAGTTTGCCCTTAAATACCTGAGGAGATTGGGATTCAGAAATGACACGATTGGATAATAAAAAGTTCGTATTTTTCTTAATACTGAGAGAAATGTAGTACAATGAATATAAAACGAATATTCTGTTTATTGAGATGAACCCACGCCTAGTGGGTGTAGAAGGTAATACCCATAATATCGTTGTTTAAATTGTTTAGGAACCATTCACAAAAATTCACTCCCAGTAATGTAGTCAGTGAAAACGTAAAATTGATGTGTTTTAGGATTTTCCACAGAAATACTATATAAGTTACAGAATTTATTCCAGCTATAAAAATGTCTACACTGTATACATATAATAGATTAACTAAAAATCTAGAACAAAATGAAGGAAACAATGAAAATAAAGATGGTATATATTTCACGCCGATGTGCGTTTCAGGGCAACTTTTATTTCTTATATTAACACACAGAGATAGAGGCACACAGTAAATAGGTAAAATCTTCAAAGAATAGACAATTTAAACATTGGCAAAGCTAAGGTAAAATGGTAAAATAAGGAACATAAATTTTACGTTTTGAACTGGTAATAATAAAGCAATGTTATCGCATGGAGATAATGGGAAATTTTTATTTAACAATTTACGTACTGAGATTAAGAAATGTTTAACGTAAGATCTTTCTAAAACTAGAGACTGCAATTTTGATATCACAAAAAATCTCTATCCAAAAATATGAAAATACATAAGAAGCGTTCTATTTAAAAATATACCTGTTCAATTAATTGTTTTCTATTCTGTTTTCTAAACCACTAATATTAATCAGTGAAAATTACACCTCGAATATCATGTAAGTAGTCGGTATCACTAACTACAAGAATCCCAGGAGTCATCTAAACGTTCTATAAATAATTACAACCTTCTCGCAATAATTGAAATCTTCTAGGCTGTAGTCGCCCGGAATTATCTGTCGAGCTTTCCATTGGAAAATGATGTATCCTTCTAAATTAAGAACACATTGTTATTGCGGATTATTTAGAAGTGTTCACTGCGTAATTAATTTAATATATCAGAAAACGTTAGAAGTAATTTATTGTTTACCATTAGAAACTAAAATCTGGTGTTGGGAAATATAACACGAACCCTATAAATTAATGTACGTTAATCAGGGTATTATGTAGCAACTGGGTCCTATTTGCACAGGAGGGTAGGGAATCCAGGAAAATTATTTTGTATAATGATACCAACTCGGACAAAAGTAGCATTTGCCACGGTAGATGTTTTGCTTCAATTTTGAGAAAATGCCCGTCAATTTGGTTAATTTAGCGAACTTGATAATCTTCTTAAAAGTTAAACGAAAACGAGAGTATTCTCAAAAGTCGGATTATTTTTAACAGGTATTTATTTAATCTTCATATGTCAATTAAAACGCGATAGAAGAAGAAAACTATCAATAAAAAATAGTATACCGAGTGAATCAACTATGCGATAAAGTCTAACACTTCCTTCATTATCGATAATACAAACAAAAATTGTATATAGAGGTTGTAGGAGACCAAAATAGCTACATTTTAAGTTAGTTTGAAATAGGTATACGGAGTGATTCATGAAAGCGGGGCACTAATAGATATCAAATTTTTTAATGGACACCCTATATATTTTTAAGAATTTGAATTATCCGTGAAATTATCTATATTTCAAATATCATATATTCAATTTTTTCAATTACTGTTATTTCTTCACATCTTCACTTTGTTAAATTAAACAAGAAGCCTGGAAGGTTTATTTTAACAACTAATTTAGATAAAAATTGATTTATTTGTTACGGGGTGTACAGGGTGTACAGATAATGTTGACATTTACAGAAAACTTCGAAGCTCATTCGTTTATTTCAACTAGAACACCTCATATTTTTCTACAGAATTTCATAGGCCTATTTATTCCTTACAACTTTCGTTAAATATGTCCTGTACTTATCCTGAATGGTTTTGAAAATATTCGCAGATATTTGGATTTTTACATTATTTAAACAGTTTTATACCTTTTAATCACATTAGCCTTGAGAAAAATCCAGATATTTTTTAGACTATCTGGGACTATTAATATAGTAATAAATTCCAGAAAATAAAAGATAGAAAATTAAACGATGCCACAAATAACTTTTAGACAATATTAGCAGTTTTATGTATCTCCAAAATGAAGAATTATCAGAACTTTTTGATATTTTAACATAAGTCTCCCAATTTATGGCATACATTATTTAGAAAACCCTGTATTGAATATCTGAAACCTAGCTCTTCAAACATCAATATTAGTTAAACGATAAAAACAGTAACGGAGGTACAAAAATTAAGGATTAAAACGACTATATATTTTAGATTTATATTTTTGGAAAATATGTTAGTATTTTCACGTAGTATATACCATTATAATAATACAAGATATTATAGTAAATGTATACACATTATATCTAAATATGTAGCTGCCTCTCACAAAAAGTCTTTTTAAATGTGCTGGGATTTAATTACCCGAGGAGATTAATTAAATAATTAACTGTGATTTTAATTAATTAAATTTTAAATTCCATAATAATCACACAGCCATTAAAACGTCAGATTTAAATTTCATATTGAGAGCTTACTTTTGATTAAATCGAACATTGAAAATTTATAATTGGAGATTTCTGAAACGAAGTTCGTTTGTAGAGATAGCTGTTAAAATCACATGATGAAAAAAGAGAGAAATTTTCTGTTAATCGCAATAACTTATTGGCAGCAGTAATTTAAATTAATTATATTTCCAGGAATTTCCACGATAATTTGCTATTGAAATTGGCACAGTTTAGTCAGTGATAAGAATGAAGAAAAGATTCATACATATGATATAAATTTATTACACCAGAAGTGTAAATAACATAACCTCTATAACTTTTTTGTTTTTTAATCAAAAATATGATATTTTGGAAAATTAAATAATAAGTTGTGACACTGGAACTTTTAAAAAAACTTTTCAATTCTCTATTTCAATTTTATGCATAGCATAGATAGGTATATTATTTCAAATATAAAATAAAAGATAGAAAATTAAACGATGCCACAAATAACTTTTAGACAATATTAGCAGTTTTATGTATCTCCAAAATGAAGAATTATCGGAACTTTTTGCTATTTTAACATAAGTCTCCCAATTTATGGCATACATTATTTAGAAAACCCTGTATTGAATATCTGAAACCTAGCTCTTCAAACATCAATATTAGTTAAACGATAAAAACAGTAACGGAGGTACAAAAATGAAGGATTAAAACGACTATATATTTTAGATTTATATTTTTGGAAAATATGTTAGTATTTTCACGTAGTATATACCATTATAATAATACAAGATATTATAGTAAATGTATACACATTATATCTAAATATGTAGCTGCCTCTCACAAAACGTCTTTTTAAATGTGCTGGGATTTAATTACCCGAGGAGATTAATTAAATAATTAACTGTGATTTTAATTAATTAAATTTTAAATTCCATAATAATCACACAGCCATTAAAACGTCAGATTTAAATTTCATATTGAGAGCTTACTTTTGATTAAATCGAACATTGAAAATTTATAATTGGAGATTTCTGAAACGAAGTTCGTTTGTAGAGATAGCTGTTAAAATCACATGATGAAAAAAGAGAGAAATTTTCTGTTAATCGCAATAACTTATTATAGATAGATAGATAGATAGATACACTTTATTAGTTCACTTTAAAATACCCATAGGGTGTTGAACATGTCAGTAAAGAGTACATATATAAAGATCTAAGGCATTAGATATTTTATACATATAAAGAAAAATAGAACACACACTACACATTAAAAAGTAATTTAAAAATATATCATATAAAAATTTATAGTTAAAAAATATTCCTTAAAATTAATTACTATTAAAAACTAGTAGGTAGGTAGGTACTACGACGTTACTACTATACTATTTTTAAAAAACACAATTTATAATTAGATAATGTTGTTATCGTTTAAGAATTCGTCTAGTGTATAATAAGCTTTTTCCATAAGAATATTTGTTAATTTCTTTTTTAGTTTTTTATCTGGAAGATTTCTTATACTTATGGGTATTTTATTATAGATTTTAATAACAGAAAATGGTACATTATTTTGAATATATGCATATTTTGGTATATTAATGCTTAGCAGATCATTCTTATTTCTTGTACTATACAAGTGGTTTCTACCACAACCTTCAAACAATGAGCCATTTTCTATAACAAATTTGATTACCTCATATATATAAACACTTACTAGGGTGAGTATCTTCTTTTCAATAAAGATTTGTTTGCAGCTTTCTGTTGGTCTCATATTTAATATGTTTCTGATACACCTTTTTTGTAATATAAATATTCTTCCTACTTCACAAGAATTGACCCAGAAAATAATACCGTATCTTATTTGCGATTGTATATATGCATGGTATGCCATAAATGCCGTAGAGATGCTGATGTTTTGTGCTATTATTTTAAGCGCATAGGAATATCGAGCCATGTTTTGTGCAAGATAGTCTATGTGTGGTCTCCAATCAAGTCTTGAATCAATTTTAACGCCTAGAAATGAAGTGTTGGTAATTGATTTTAGTGTGGTACTATCATTAGTAATTATTATTTCATTATTAGTTTTTTGATATGAAAATTTGATTGTTTGAGTTTTTTCTTTATTTAATTTAAGATTTAGTGAATGGAAATAGGTTTCTAAAGAATCTAATGTATCAAGAACTGTTTTTTTTAGATTTTCTTCATTGTGTTCGCTGAAAATTAATGAAGTATCATCAGCATACATTATGGTGGTAATGTTGGTTACTAAAGATAAATCATTGGTGTATAGTATATATAACAGGGGACCCAATATTGACCCCTGTGGCACACCTCTTTGTATTTGTACCATGTCTGATTTTATTAGCTCCCCAGATTCATCTATCTCTATTACACATTGCATTCTGTTATGTAAATAAGAATCTATTAGATGTAATGCAACTCCCCGTATTCCATACATTTCAATTTTTTTTAATAAGATATCGTGATCTACCGAATCAAAAGCTTTGGAAAGATCTAAGCATATCGCCATGGTATTATTATTTATATTCATTGAATCAGTAATTTTACACAAAGCTTGGTATATGGCTCTAATTGTGGATTTATTTTTTCTGAAGCCATTTTGTATGTCAGATATTAAATGATGATTTTCTAAGAAGGTTATTAACCTGTTGTAAATTATCTTTTCGAATATTTTGCTAATATTTGACAGCAGAGCAATAGGTCTATAGTTACTTATATTATTTTTTTCTCCTTTCTTATATATGGCCTTAATATGTGACAGTTTAAGATCGTCTGGAAATATGCCCGAACTTAGAGTTAAGTTTATTATGTGTGTCAGAGGGTTACATATTTCAGAGGCTACTACTTTCAATAGTTTAATGGGTATTTCATCAGCACCTACAGATTTCGTGTTTTTTAAATTCAATATTATGTTATGTACTTCGTTTGGATGTGTAGGCTCTAAAAATATGCTTAAGTTGGTAGGTTGTCCATATATATGCAAATTATCATTACTAGAATTTAATTTTGAACATTGGTTTACAAAAAAGTTATTAACATCGTCCAGTACGTTCTTTTTGTTATTCTCGTTTATATTTACATTTTTTAGAAGTGAATTTTTATTTTTTGTCTCTGTATTGGTATAAGTTTTGACTAAGTTCCAGACAGCTTTCCCCTTATTTGTTGATGTTTCAATATATGAAATATGAGCCTGTTTTTTTGCTTGACGTATAACTTTTTTTAAAATACTGCAATAATTTTTGTATTTGTCAGCGGATATCTCACCATTAATTTTTTGTATGTACATGTTTCTTTTATTTCTACATGATATTTTTATACCCTGAGTAATCCAATTTTTTGTCTTGTTTGCTTCTTTTGTTGTCTTTATTGGGAATAGTAGGTTTAGGATATTTTTTAATTTATTAAGGAATATAGAATATGCTGCATTTGGGTTATGAAAATGATAAATGTCATTCCAGTTCTGATTCTGTAGTTCATTCTTGAACTGCTGCAATTTAGTTTCAGAATAAAATCTTTTTTTTACCGGTTTTCTTTTTTTTTTTAACATTTATAGGAACCTCAAATTTTAATAGCTGCCCTTCGTGATCGGAGAGAGCTGTTGTGATGACTTCACCTTCGTAAGTATTTACAAAATTTATAAATATGTTATCTATTATTGACGTAGAATTTTTGGAAATTCTAGTTGGTTCAAAAATTGTTTGCGTTAAATTACACGTCAACAACAGAGTGATAAATGATTGTGTATTTATATTGTCTACATTTTGTAAATGTATATTGAAATCTCCACATAAAACTATTTTGTAATTCTTATATTTACATTGTGATAGGTCTAATATTTCAGTCAATACATTAAGAAACATTTCTATGTTACCTTTTGGAGGCCTATAGATACATATAATAAGAGTTTTCTCTGCCTTGCATACAATAGACGAACACTCGATGATATCTTCTACACTTTTATTTTTTAGGTCTTCTATTTCTTCAAAATCGACACCACTTCGTGTGAAAATGCAGGAGCCACCATGAGAATGATTTTTTCTGGACCATACAGATGCTAATTCATAATCTTCCAGTTTCATTGCTAATTCTTCGTGGATTGTATACCAGTGCTCAGTCACACAAACTACAGTTGGTTTATCTTCCATACTCTGTATATACAGTTCAACTTCTGCTATTTTATTTTTTAAACATTGCAAGTTTTGATGAAATATTATAAATATATCAGATTCAGTAGTTTTAGTAGTTTTATTATTTTTTGTGTTTTCTACGTCACCATTAGTTAGAATATGAGACCTAGAGTTTTTTATAGGTTCAGGATAGGTAGGTAGGGATGGTGTTATGTTTTCGTCTCGGTTTTTGTCAGTTAAAAATCCTCTTCTCCTGTTTCTGTACGTCGCATTACGTCAAAATCGAATCTTCTATAGGCTACTTTTTTTGGCCAAAAATTCGGTTCATATAGCATATCTTTTAAGTTGAATTTGATCCCTACTTGATAACATTTACAGTCTTTTCTGGTGCTATCATATTTCGTTACAATGCGCTTTACCGTTACCTCTTCATCGTTTTCTATTTGAGTCTTTCTTTTAATGTAACTTTTTATGTTATCTTCTGTTACGTGGTCTTTTACCCTCGATATAAAAAACCATGCTTTTTTGTTTTTATTTTCCTCTTTACCTTTAAATTCATCTTCCGAATCTTCAGTTTCTGCCGTTCCTATATTTATTTGTTTTCGCCTGGTTTGTCTTTTGTTTGTTTGTGATGTTGTCTGTGCTTGTGATTTTGGTGTATTTGCATTTTCTGGCAATATTTTTTTCTGTAGCAGTATTTCTCTATAAGTTTGAGGGATTGGAGGATTTTTGGGGGTGACGTTATTAATATCTTGAGATACGGAAAATGCATCTATGTCTATTCTTTGCTGATCATTATTTAACATTATCGCATTAGATTTACTTTGGCCCGATGTTCTATTTTTATATATTTGGCTGGTGTTATCTATATGTTTTGAATTTTCTAACTTATTTTCTAATTCTGCTACTCTTTGCTCCAGTAATGTTTTGTTTTCTTTTAGAAGTTGATTTTTTTCTTCAAGTTCTTTTATCAACCTTTTTAGAAACATATTTTCTTGCAAAACAGCAGTTTCATTATTTGTGTTTTCCTTAGGGGTGCTAGTTACATTTTTGTTATTCATTTTTCCATTACTGATTTCCATACCTGGTTTAGGACAAGAAGGGCAATGCCACTTATTACCATTTCCTGCAGATATTTCCTTATTATAGTGTTGTATTTCGTCGATGGATAAATTAGAGCAATCTCTGTGGAACCACAGATTGCACTTGCTGCATTGTATTTTATGAGCATTTGATCTTATTGATGTAATGCACTTACAGCACACTAACGCACTTGCAGGCGTCATTGCATTATAATGTGGTATACATTAGAAGTATTCATAAGTCCGGACCTGTCCTAGGCCGTATCACATATTGTTTTGATAAGTTTTTGTTTCTGCTACACATACAATAATTCACAATTGATTTATATTCACTTTAAAATAACCACAGTCAAACATGAAAAGCAGTAATTTTAAACGCAATTTTACTAAGTCCACTAGGCACAACACATTATTAACTATTTTCAAAATAATTTTCGTTTAATATTTGTATGATTTTCATCGATTTAATTGGTTTATTGACAGTTGGAACAAAACGTACGTGCTACTCGCTACCGCACAAATCGACTATTGGTAGCAGTAATTTAAATTAATTATATTTCCAGGAATTTCCACGACAATTTGCTATTGAAATTGGCACAGTTTAGTCAGTGATAAGAATGAAGAAAAGATTCATACATATGATATAAATTTATTACACCAGAAGTGTAAATAACATAACCTATATAACTTTTTTGTTTTTTAATCAAAAATATGATATTTTGGAAAATTAAATAATAAGTTGTGACACTGTAACTTTTAAAAAAACTTTTCAATTCTCTAGTTCAATTTTATGCATAGCATAGATATATTATTTCAAATATAAAACACATGTTAATAGATACAGCCATAAATTATTCGTTTATATTTATACATGCGAGAAAACACTTAAATTATAGTTCTCTTTGTAAATAAACTAGCGGTAACATTGTCAACATTACAAAATAATCTCTTTAGGGATTATCACACGTTTGGCTTAAACTTTGGCAAGTAATAAATTAAATTAGATAAAATTTCACTAAGAATGACGGTGTAGGAGACATAATTAAAGTTAACTAACCCTTTTCGCAAACGTATCCTGCCACGGTGATGCCAAGACCCAAGTCGTCCTTTTTTAGTTCCACGATGTACGTTTCAGTCTCAGGTAAGTTCGGCTCGTGCAGGGCCATATCCAGAGTGAGCATTTTGGGAAAGTCATTTTGCACATTAGATGAGATAAAGGGCATGTTTCCTGGGGGAAGATCCTTGACCACGTCGACCAAGCCAGATATTCCCTGTAATTATGTGTTAAATGTTACACTGAAATTCAGATTTTACGGTCGACGAAGTGCTTTGAAAGGGTTAAGAGCTTAATTAAGCGCATATGGAGAATATTAGATATACCGTAGGACAAAAATATATGGAATACAGCACAATTTAGTGTAAAATTAGCTAATTATGATTAATAAATAATATAAACAAGGGTAATCGCAATGCAAATTAGTTCGTATTTGTGAGAAATAAAGTGCACTGAAAATTTCTATGTGGCGATCGATACTAGGAAGTATTTTAAAAACACATGTAAACTAAAAACTGTATATGCCAATAGATCAGCAGAAACATTAAACATATGTAAGTTTCTGAGTAAATATTGTTGTATTATTTTTTGCAAAAAAATCCGTTGTAAATATCCAAAATTAATATGCAAAGTTACAAACGTATCAAATAAAATTTTATTAGAAATGGAAGAATCTCGGATATTTAAACTTTTTATTTTCAATTAATTCGATTAATTAAATTTAGAAGTCGCAGGACTTTCATTCACCACACCCTGTACTGAAACAGTGGTCACAACTTTTTTTGTTGTACTTTCAGCAAATTCAGTATAGTCTTTGAAATAAAAAGTATTAAGTGCTTCGTTTATCCATTTGAAAAAGTTTCAACTTACAAAAGAAAGAAATCTCTCAAGCAGCTTACAGAACTTGCAGCGAGTAGTGCTAAAGTTAGCAGAAATCGTGTTCTAGCGTATCTAAAGTATTTTTCCACTATTAAAAAAATATATAAAAATGTGTTACTCGTTGATTTATAATTTAAAAAGTAAGTATTTCAAACAATTGCATTAATTATAACGCTTAAATTTAATTTTTTTTAATTACTTTTTCAAGAAGGATTCAAGAATTAAATAAATCCTATGCCATTTTTTCTATCACGATAATTTAGTAATCAACGGCAAGTAGATATGTGTTTTACATCAACTTAGGACTGATGTGAAATTGTTGAACTCTGAATGGAAAAATTTACATTATTCATTTTTTTATTGTTGAGCCATTCAATATCACCCATTTAAGTATCCTTAATAATTCTTCTAACACTTTGCATAGAGGAACTTTACTGGATATTTGCTGAAAATGTAGGATATAATTCTATACTTTCGAGAGTATTTAGTTCAACAATTTCTGAGAGTAGACCTCTTTCTATGTGCTAAAAGCGACTTTTTAAATAATTCGAAACTACTCAAGCAACTCTGAAGTATCGATTTTTTGCGTTATTGAAAAATTTGTCATAAAGATAAAAAAACAAGTACCGATTAATTAATTAAAAAATACGGAATCGAACCAGACTCCTAACATTGTCCAACAAATCACTTTTAATCGAATTTCTAATAAAAACTGCAAGCCTTACAACTACAAATCTTTTTCTAGGAAAAACATTCTCCAATTTAATGAATATCTCAAACCTGAAATATGGAGTAATGTTTTCAAGAAAAATGATATTGACAACAAGTTTATAATTTTATTTAATTTGACTACAATATTATGATAATAGTTTCAAAATCATAACAAAAAATATCAATGAATCATCCGATAATAAAAATTGGCCGACAACAAAAATAAATGTTGAATATAACTTCTTAAAAAGGTTATAAAAAATGTAATGATTAATAATACTATGTTATTAGATATTTTAAGAGAATGTATTTTTATTAAAATCTAACAGTTGAACAAATATCATTTGAAATATTAACACATCTTAAAGGAACAACAAATACAATAAAAAATGACGCTTCTATAACTATAATGAAGTTAAAATAATTCATACTTCATAAATCTACTAAAATCCACAACTTCTAGTCAAAACAAAATTAATAATATTATAATAATATATTCAAAATTGTAGAGGAATCAACTGTTTTGCATAATGTTGCATAATAATGTTAGGGAATCTGAATTTATCACCATAATAAATAATGTAAAAAATTAAATTCAACTAGACTTGCCAATTTTTCCATTGAAATTATTTTTGCACATCTTGCAAACCCGTTATATAGGTACCTAATAATATAAACCTGTCTTACTCAATGTAATTTTTATTTTAATTTTGAATCCACAATTAGGTACAAAGTGGTTTGTTGGGGCAATGCAAATACAGCGTGTATTTGTGGTGCAAATAAGAGCTTTGTGTTCTACCACAGCCTTCTGGATTAAAGAAGGCTGTGGTTCTACATATGTGTGGATTACAGGACAATGAAACCTCTAAACTTTTAAGAGTACGGTTTTATTACGCAAAAAATATTAACATTACAGTGTATGTATGTACAGGGTGTCAACTGTAATTTTGCCTCCCCCCCTCCACTATTTCCTTATTTGTGAATATATTTTAAAATTTCAAAATGTAGCCTTATCAGACATTTTCCGAATTTTTCAAATATAATAATCAAAATTACCTAGCGCCAATACATACAGGGTGGTGAAAAAAGTTGTTTTTTTTTAATGGATCACCCTGTATATTTCTTGATAGATTTGTAGTACCCTTTGAGCTGATTTCAAAAATATATAACTCCCTTGAGTTTAGATCAAAATAGGTCGATATATTCAAGGATAAACATGAGAAATATTTTTTTCGCACTTTCGAGGTGGCTTGGCATTCTGACTTAATTGTTGACTTTTAGCTGTCAAAATAATTGAGTGTGAATGTTATTGTGAATGAAATTTTTACATTGTTCATATTGTTTATATTGTTTTGTTGTATAACTTGTATATAATTAACGGGCAAAATGGGATATGCTGTAGAAGAAAGATGTGCAATGGTCGAAATTTATTTTTGTGTAATCAAAATCAAGATGCAGCATGTAGGGAATTTGTTAGAAGATTTCCCAGACTTCGGGTCCCTGCAAAACACACTTTCAAAAATGTGTTTAATAAATTTCGAGCAAATCATGGTCGTTTTTGTTTTGTATTTTGTTAAATTATGTGAAGTTTATTTTTCTGTTAATTGTTATTTTTATATTTAAAAAAAAATCTTTTCTTTGTTAATAAAATACATGTTTGATCTTAGAGAGATCTTTAAGTATTTGATATTAATTGCTAAGGAATATTATTTTGACAGCTAAAAGTCAACAATTAAGTCAGAATGCAAAGCCACCTCGAAAGTGTGAAAACAAATATTTCTCATGTTTATCCTTGAATATCTCGACCTATTTTGATCTAAACTCAAGAAAGTTATACATTTTTGAAATCAGCTCAAAGTGTACTACAAACCTGTCAAGAAATATACAACTTTTTTCACCACTCTGTATGTATTGGCGCTAGGTAATTTTGAATATTATATTTGAAAAATTCGGAAAATGTCTGATAATGCTACATTTTAAAATTTTAAAATATCTTCACAAATAAGGAAATAGAGGGGGGGGGGGGGACAAAACTTGTTAAGGAAATCAATTTATTTTCAGGTTCAGGAAGTGTATCATATGTAAGTATAACACATGCCATGGAGCAAATTTGCAGCATACATTGCTAAGTGTCCACTTGAAAGAAAAACTGTCGAGAGCCATTCTAAATTTGATATTCAAAAAGTGAAAATATTTGAAAAAAATTTAGTGTTGAAGCTGGAAAACTAAAGATCATAATAGAACAAGCAAAAAAACTGTCTATTTTTCTTTGTAACTGTAACCCATAAAGAAATAACTTTATATAACTTTCTGTTTGTTTTTCATGCTGTTTATTTTGCTAGTTCAAAATTTTCCACGTTTTCCTATTTTGGCACACACGTGCATAATTTAACGTGGCACTGATAGTTGCTCATGACTCTTCAAGAGAAGCAGAACATTTTATGAAGAGCAACTTCCTTTTCGAAAAAATAAAATTACCAAGCACACGCATATGATCCATCATAATTGTCTACATTTTGATAGGGTGGGTTATCAACGGAGGACACGGAGTTAATATTTAACTAAATGTTGTAGGGTTGCCTCTAAAGTTTTTTGTAGTCTGTTCAAAAAGCCTGATTCAACTGCTCGTAAATAAATATATTAACATAACCTCAATTTTTGTAAATGGAACACCCTATAAATTTTTATATTATTTGATGAATCTATTTTTCCTGATTTCGAAAATTAGCTTCCTTGTTAGGTAGCACCAATTTCTAGTCAACGCCGATTTAAGGGTTTGTTTCAGCAATTCGAAGCAACTCCTGTAGTTAACCTATATTATTTCTCTTTTATCTTTAATTATATGTATTCGTTTGTTCTTTAAGTTAGTATTAACGCAAAAAACGTATGCAATTAGATAAAAGCAACTTCCACATTCTTATGAGAGGCAGTTTATAATTGTCATAACAAATATATTCACGGTTCAATAAATTCTATAAAGGAAAAGAGCAAAATAGGTGCAGTCTAACAAACGTGATCCAATTGCAGCAGTAACTTGTTTGGTCTCTAAATTGGATGGGGTATATGAGGGGCAATAACTCACGTGTAATTGAATGTCAGAATGTTGCCCAGTGTAGATATACGGGCTAGTAAAAGTGGACGGAGGCTGATGGGCGAACGCTTCGGCATAACCATTTTCTATAAGATGTCTGTCCAGTTCTACGGGGTCGCCAAGTATTTTCGTGGGTACTATTGGAGCTTGACTTCCCAGGGACTTGAAATACAAAAGGAAAACACATATTTTATAAATAAAGTAATAAAATATTTATGTGAAAGACTGATATTAAAAACTTAAATGAATACAAAATTATCCTAAAATAGAATTTCGTGGTGTAAGATAAATAACAATGTATTTTAATCGCAAATTAAACATCCAAACACTAACGAACATGTGCACCAGAACAGATTAACTTTAATCTTAAATCAGATCCTCCCAGAGAGATTATTAAGACAATAAAATTATATCTATAGATTTAGACAAGAATTCAAGTTATTCCCTATAGTGCCAATGCTAATTAAACTTCCTAATAAGTTATGAGTCACATTAAAGATAGAGAAACTTCCTTACTATCCTTAACTTCTTATCTTACGACCTATGTTATAGGCATCATAACACACCATTTATTTATTTCTGGCATTGAAAGTTTGCCAAATGTGTGCTTTAGCTCCTGTTTAGTTCTGGATCAGAAATTTCGTTTAATATAATTAATTATCTGATGGTCGAGATGGTACAGTACCTGCCTCTCACCCAAAAGTCCCGGGTTCGAATCCCGGTCGTGGCAATGGAAAATACTGTGAGAGGGATTTTTCCATTATACACGGATATTGGATGTGTGTCCCTTGTCTTTAAATGTGTAGCCCCCTCCCGCACAAGGCTCAGCCTTCTGGGATAAAGGGGGTCGTAATTACATGTGGTGTATTTATTTATTTATTTATTTAAAAAAGATACACATACGACCAAGGTCGCACAAATACACCGCGTTTATAACTTGTTTTATACAGGCATAATAATAAAAAAATATATCTAATTTGATATAAGTATTTAAACTAATCAACAAAATAAACGTTACACGGCCAAATTTGTCCTAACTTTGGAATTGAATAAATTTGTATTGCTGCCAGCGAATTAGTTTCTGTTTACAGCATTCGCTAGTCCAATCCTTTCTTGTTTTTGCTAAAATTAGGTATTTTACATAAAGTTTCTACAGGGTGCTAAATGAATAAGCACTGCAAAATTTATTTCGGCATGCTTCCATTTAAACAAAATTTTTTTTTCTGTATTTTAACACTAAAGGTATAAAGATGGACTTCATATCTCGAAACGGTTTTTGAATTTTTCGCTTATTTACTTTATTTACAGAGTGATCTCAAAAAATCCACTTTTTGATTTTGCAGTGATAACTTTTTCACTCGTGAATCGATTCTCAAAATCTAGTAAGTCCATATTTATGTCTTTAGTGTTAAAATACAGAAAATATTTTTTTTGCTTAAATAGGACCATGCCGAAATTACAAAAATTTTGCACTGCTTCATTTAGCACCCTGTAAAAACTTTATGTAAAAAACCTAATTTTAAAAAATACAATAACTGATAGACAAAGGATTGGACTAGCGATTGCTGCAAACAGATACTAATTCGATGGCAGCAATCCAAATTTATTCAGTTCCAAAATTGGGGCAAATTTGGCCGTATAACGTTTATTTTGTTGATCAGTTTATATTGCTGCTGTACTTCTGATTATACAAAAATAAAATCTGTTGGACGTAAAAGTCATTGAAACCACTTTAGAACGCAATTATTGTCAAATCTGTTAAAGCTATTATTTTTCATAACTACACGTTATAAATATTGAATTAATAACAGAATGCAAACGAATATTGAAATTTAAAAATATTTAACTTACCACAAAATTTATTCATTACGGTTATTAGTCAACAACGGTATCCCAAAAAAGAAGCACACATGTTCTATAATTTTAATTGAAAGTTATCGGTAAAGTGCGAATTAATGATTCATTCAGGTAGAGGTATAAATTGCACTTATTGAAAATTGGATATTTTTGTTATTATTATGCTTGTAAAAACCTAAAGTTGAAAACAATACGCATCTAGCAAAGAATAGAAAATAACGTAAAAGCAAATATACCGTCATTGATTTAATTTTATTATTTTTATTATTGGTTTATTAATTTAAATACCTGATAATCAGAATTTGCAGACTCAATAGGTCTGGCAACCACCATTCGAACGTGGACTCCACACTGCCTTAGAACAGAGGCGACCTGCTCTGACCCCAGCCCTCTGAGGTTGACCTCGCCTATTTGCAAAATGTGGTCTCCGCTTTGAAGTCGTCCGTCCTGAGGGAAAACAAACAAAACGTTTTATTATTACATCGGCCCGTTGCGGTTTACAACAGGAAAGTTGAACTCTCTTTATGTCCTTTAAGTGAAATATTTCGTAGTAACGATAAAGGGGAGGTTGAACCTCGCAAGTTGGTATTCGAACAAGAAATGTTACAACAACATTTATTCTATTATACCTTAATGTAATTTTTCCAAACATTGGAATATTGAATTTCTGGACATAATGGACAGTATGCAATCCGTACAACTTATGTACATTTAACAAGGAAGGGAAAATGGTCTGTACAGGACAATAAAAATAACGTTATTCTTTTGCCTGTACCGACCAATTTCCCTTCCTTATAAGATTGCCAAGGACACAATTTTTAATTCAGAGATTACACTGTATACCTATTTAACGTGTGCCCCAAATTCGATGCTTACAAAAACCTTTTGATTTTCCATGGCCTACTATTTTGTTTTGTTAAGCAATGGCTAACTTTTCTGAAATTAGTTCCATGAAAAACTATTTTTCCTCAGCATGTGATACTTCATTTGAAAGCTCTTTTTAAGTGCAATGTGAAAACGGAAAAATTTATTATGGCTGCCATAAGAAAAACAAAAGTTCCTCGAATATCTCGAAAACAAAATTCTATCATTGACATTTGTTTTTATACCAAAATATTAATCTCCAAAATGTGTCCTAACAATATAAAAATCTAAAACCTGTCTGATCAAGGGTTACTTAGATACAGCCAAAAAGAGAAATCACAAAGTTTTCGGTTTTTTGGATATAAGAATCTCAAAAACGGATTCAGTTAGTCGCGATTTCTTAACAGATTTGGAATAAGCATAAAACTTGCTAAAACTGTTCTTTAAGCTCTTACCGTTTCCGAAATCCCAATGGTGAGCATCGAATTTGAGAATCTATGCTCTTAATGGTAATGATAATAATTTCAACGAATACGTTTAAGACATTAAGCTTAGACTTGTTAACAATATTTATTACGAAAGTTAGAAGTAAAATGTTCAATGTTTGAAAACAAATAATTTTGAAAATTCTTTTTGTGATATAGTTTAAAAATTGTAAACAATGCATCTCCGTTTTCAGTTAGCCCGGTTGAATGTGGCAAGTTACATAACACGCTCGGGTTTAGTAAACCGCGTTCTTAGTTCGAGCCACCTGTCCGGATTCCACCCACCGTATGAGCGCGCCGCCGCCTGCGTCAGCAAGAAAAAGCTATTAAATTTACCGGGAACGACAAAATCCAGATCAATCGAATTAACGATACCCTGGCACCGAACCCGAAACATTTTCTTTTATCGTGAACCATCTTGGTAAGCACAATAGTAGTCCACCGTTATCCAGCCGCACCGCCTTCGAACAAGCACCGAGATTCGCCGTTGATTTCATCGTGTAATTACCGACGTCTTGTAGAACTACTTAATTAAATCCGCGTTTGTTAAGTAGTATCCGAAACCGAAATAAAAAGAATCTCTGTGGCTTATTCATAGCGCTCCAATATTTCGGTGTCATACTTGCTAGCCCCAGCCCCGGCCGTTTGATTTCTCTGCGTGGGTATATCTCGATCTGTTCGCACTTCGAGTCCACCGCCGTCCGTAATTAAATTATTTCCACGCATACTCTTGGTTACCAGCTTACATATTATCGTTATAAAAATTTGTACATAACCGACTGCAAAGTAAATCGCTGCATTATCCTGTTTAGCTTTAACTTGTTTATTCATCGTTGCTGTTAGGAAATAAATACGTTGATATGATATGTAAAATTTACGAGTTATTAGTTCCGTTGCTTATTTCTAATTAACCCGTTTGAGAAATTGTCCAGTCCAGTTGACAAGACAATCATCTTAAGACCCTCTGGACAATAACCGTATCTCCATCTGTTAGCTACCCCTAAACGTTCTCACCCCGGAGAAACAAACAAGTGCTGTTCCTTGCACTTAAAAATAAGGAACTGGCGCCCGAGTTTCCGTATAAAAAGTGTTACAAAACCAGAGAGTTCTGTTTGTAAGTAGCCAGTTACAAACAGTATAGACTACGTAAGTAAACGCCATTACAAGAGAGAGATGAAACAGAAGATGCTTATGTCAAAACTGTACAAATATTAAATGATATTAAAAACATAATTGACTTAACGATTTGGTCGGGTAGTAACGAGTATTGATAAATTTAACTATTCAAAATGACTGTTGATGAATGATGATTTTTTTGTACTTTGTAAGTAATGCATTTAGTTGTTTATTATAATGGATTTATAGAATTTTTATTAAGTTACAAATTTAAATCAGAGTTCAAACAATAATTAAAATCATGCAATTATTTTTTAACTTTCACCAAATTATTACATTAGTTTAGAGAGTAAAAAACATCTGTGTGTGCCATGATCTTAAAAAATTGAAATTTTATATTTTACTCGAAAAATGTATGTAAAATATCCATATACAATGTTATCCTTATCGTATATTATTCTGTCATTCATTAAATGTTCCTTGTTTGCTTGTGGGTCTTCATGTACAGGGTGATTATTTATATTTTTTCCACCCCTTCCAACTTTGTTATTTTTGGAAAAAGAAAAAAGTGTAAAGGCAAATCTTTTAGTTATTTTTGTGTAGATTTCAAACACGATATCAGAAAAAAAATTGAGTAACGCTACAAAAATTATGTTATAAACTTATGTTTTTTGTATGGTAACCTTTATCATAAAGAATGTAAGCGTGATTTTATAAACTGTTTACAACAGATGTTCAAGATTCAAAATCATATACCTATGGATTGTTTTTATAACTTATTGGAGATTATTCTTAACTCTTTGTATATTTCCTGGGTTATTCGATGTTTCAGTTGGTTCACTTTTTCATATTCTGCAGTCACATACAGCATGTTACCGTACAAAAAACAATAGTTTGTATCATAACTCTTTTTAGCGTTACTTAATTGTTTTTCTGATATTGTATTTAAAATCTGGACAACAACAACTAAAACTTTTATCTTTACATTTCTTTTTCCAAAAATAACAAAGTTATTAAGGATGGTGTAAAAATATAAATGATCACATTGTATATCAAGATATCTATGCACATATTGCGTAGAATGCAACTGCTACGATTAATTTACTCACAAACTGTGGAGAATATCTAGCTGTTTTTTCTCTCAATATGCAACTAAATCTCATTTTAAGTAAGGCTATGAATTTTTCCCCACAATTACGGGCTCTAGCATGTGCATTATTATAACGTTCCTGGGGTAAATTTGTATTTCTAAAAGGTGCCATAAGAGATGGTTTTAATAAAGATCCACCGTCTCCCAATAACCAGCATATATATTTCTCCATTACCAAATAAATTATTTAAAAAACCCTTTAACATTTGCCTGTTGTCAAATAAAAAAAGCCGCCAAAGTTAGTAGCTAAATACCTTATTTTTAATTTGTAGTCACAGATTAAAAGAGTATTATGAGAGTGAATATTTTTCTATAAATACAATTATGCTCTTTAATTGAAAGCTTTAATATAACTACATGTGTGCCATCAGCCATACCCATAGCACCTGGAAAACCCAATTGTTCCATTACAGCAGTTTTAATTTCTTTTCTTTCTGCGAATGTGAAGGGAAAAGCAATTCTACCTCACAAAGTTTCGACTATTGCATTTGTTACTGCGTGAATGAACCTATGAACGGTCTGACTAAGGCCACCATTATACTTTTCACCAACTGCTCTTTGATATGAGCAAGTAGCATAAAGCCCAAAGAACAATATATTCCGTAGGTGCTCAAACCATTTCTATTTATTCGTTGATTTAACTGTGGTCTTAGAATTTTATTAATTATCTTGCCAATCTTTTGTATAAAGGAAATATATCTAAGTCTATATTCAGGTAACTGAAGTGGATTAGAAACTTGCGTCAATCATATAATCGTCGGCGATTCAATGATGAATAAAATTGTCTCTAGCTTGCCTTTGTGCGATAATTATTTGATGTACAATCGGTAACATTTTAATCTTATCCTAAATTTCTTTTAACTATTCCTATCCTTGAAACTATTTCTATCCTATCTTAACAATTTGTTCAATACCATGGTTTTGTCTGAAAAGTTTTTATAATCAACAACTATTCCACAGGGTTCGTTTCTTGGGCAGCTTTTCTTTGTGACGTACTTACCTCAATTTGACATCAATTATTTGCTTTACGTTGATGATCTTAAAATATACACTGAAATTAGAACAATTTGAGACTGCGTAGTTCCAAAATAATAATTTAGATACATTAAACGTTTAATATGATAACAATCATCTATCCTTAATTGCAAGAAAATGCAACGTTGTGCTACATCTTATTCTCGACGTAAAATAACTGAAGATATGTGTCTATAACGTTGATAATACCGTATTAAGTATACCTTCGCATTTTAAATATCTCGGAATATGAACATTCGCTTAACAACTGGTTTGGGCCTGGATTTTAATATTGTGTAATGATAAATAATTTAGTAATACAACATTGATTTTTTTTATATTGATTTCATCCACTGTAAACAGGAATATGATTTGGCAGTCTGGAGTCCTGTATACAATATTTCTATAATAATTAAAAAAGTGTAGCATAAACTTTTGCGTTTACGGAATGTATCCTTCTAGGGCTATACCTCAGGATATATTAAAACAAACGAATCGCATCGGTATTTTTCTAAGAGTTGTAAAATCTAAAATAATATTTTATTAGCAAGTGGCCCAACAAATTCGATTTATATCGATATTGTATTTAATATTACTACTCAATCAGGTGGCTTGTTAAATGTTCCATGATTGATGAGATTTTTTTTTAATCTCTCAAAAGTAGATTTATGAGGTTGTCTTCTTTCTAAATAGCGATTGAAAAATTATATTTTGGATGCTTAATATCAGAATACTTAATTGTTATTACTTTGATATTGAATAAGGCATTCTAACATACCTATGATTTTGTTTTTGTTTATAAATAAATAAATAATAATAAATAAATACACCACATGTAATTACGACCCCCTTTATCCCAGAAGGCTGAGCCTTGTGCGGGAGGGGGCTACACATTTAAAGACAAGGGACACACATCCAATATCCGTGTATAATGGAAAAATCCCTCTCACAGTATTTTCCATTGCCACGACCGGGATTCGAACCCGGGACTTTTGGGTGAGAGGCAGGTACTCTACCATCTCGACCATCAGTCATATAAAGTAAGTAGTTTTGACATATGACCCTATATATCATTGCAAAGAGGAAAAAACTTTATTTAAATAAATCACTAACAGCTAACTATAACTTTATATTATAACATAAAAATTAATTCATATATATAAAATTTGTTAGGGCTGTTTATTACATTCTTCTTAACAAAATGCCTGAAAAACGTGCAGGTAACTTTTTTTCTAATTTCACTAACAACCGAGATGGCGGTTTGTATCGAAAAATTGTAAAATGAAACTTTTGCTTATAACTCCCCCTTAATAAGCACGAGGGCTGCGAACCCGAAGGCGTCGGGGGCCGGGCCACAACTGGGTAGCTACAGCTCCGCTGCCAGAAGAGAAAACCAGGTGGTCATAGTATCC
This sequence comes from Rhagium mordax, assembly GCA_963680705.1. NCBI lineage: Eukaryota > Metazoa > Arthropoda > Insecta > Coleoptera > Cerambycidae > Rhagium > Rhagium mordax. The sequence goes on along the minus strand of OY796657.1, from coordinate 83,294,095 downwards.
AGCCGAGAGAATGGAACTGTGACACCTGAAGAAGGAGAGCGCATCAGGGGACACCTTGTGATAGAGATGTTCCGGGCCATGGCGGGACCCGAAGGGAGCCCTCGAGGTCCGGAGCTTCGCTTCAGGAACTCAGGCCTGGTAGAACCGGGCTGGTTCCTGATAACTGCGAAGGATGAACCCTCTGTGCGCTGGCTCTTGGAGAACTTGGGACCGAGGGAGAAGTCAGCTTCCGCGCACAGCGAGCTGCTGACGCTCCATGGCCAGAGAGGGTTGGCTTCTGGTTGCGAAGCCAAGAGGTCAACCTCCCAAGGGTCCAAGAAATGCTGGCGCTGCAGAACCGCTCACTGAAGGTCGAAGGGTGGAAACACCTAGAGACGACAGGAGGACCTGGAGGATGGCACCTCATCTTCTTGGTCAGCCAAGACATCGTCAAGCTCCTGGAGGAGGCGAAATTGGTGCTCTATTTCGAGCTGGTTACCCTGTCAGTTCACAGGGTGACGGCTTGGGGCGGAGCGGCCCGTCGGGCCTCTTCGGGAGCCGCGGAGGAAATAGGTCATCCAAGCCCGTATCATCATGACTTCAATAGAACAACTACGGGTGAGTCAGATCAACCTCCAGACAGTCGGGATGCCACTGGCGAGCTAGTGAGCATACTGACAGGTAAGACTGGAGAAGTAGTACTAATTCAGGAACCTTATGTTTTTAGGAATAAAGTAAGAGGTCTAGGTGGGGCCGGCTACCAAATGGTAGTCGGAAAGGAAGGAGAGGACGGACAGCCCCCGAGGACATGCATGTTAGCGTCCAAGGATCTCCACATGGTACCAATACCTCAATTGGGATCCAGGGATGCTACTGCTGCCGTCCTAGAATATAAGGTGAGTGACATTAGACGTAAGGTAATAGTTAGTAGCGTATACCTCCCGATAATGCGCGATTACCGCCTACTGAGGAGCTAATAAGAATAATTACATACGCAAGGAACGTAGGTCTTCCACTAATAATCGGATGTGACGCCAACGCCCATCACATCGTGTGGGGCAGCTCTGACATCAATGCTCGGGGAGAAGCTTTGTTAGAGTACTTGGCGTCTACAAACCTACAAGTATTAAATAGAGGAAAAGAGCCAACGACCTCAGCTGCGAAACAAGAGGTAGCATAGGACTACTACAAAGGCAAGACGGGACATGGACCTCCTCCAGTGAGGAGTCATTAAGACTTCTTCTGGAGGTACACTTTCCGGGCAACGAAGCCACTGCCGTCGCAACCAGGGAAGAGCCGACCCCACAGGTGGATTGGCAACTTGCCGAGGAGGTGATAGCAGATGGCACAATAGCCTGGGCAGTGAACGAGTTCGACCCCTATAAGGCAGCGGGGCCAGATGGAATATTCCCGGCATTGCTACAGAAGGGCCTGGAGATCCTTATATTCTATCTTCCGGGCCAGTCTGGCTCTGGGATACGTTCCACTGGCCTGGAGGGCAGCCAAAATAGTCTTTATTCCTAAAGCAGGAAAGGAGGATTACATGGCTGCCAAATCTTTTAGAGCAATCAGTCTCATATCCTTCCTAATAAGACATTGGAGAGGATAGTAGACAGACATTTGCTGGAAGGAGTACTAGCTAGGTATCCAATTCACGAGAACCAGCACGCATACAGAGGAGGGAGGTCCACAGAGACTTATCTGCATGGTGTTGTGCACAAGGTGGAAAGGACCCTGCATTATAAGGAGGTAGCCCTGGCAGTATTCTTTGACATAGAGGGGGCATTCGACAAGGCAAAAACCGAGGCAAAAACTGAGACTATCTGCAATACCCTCTTGGCCAGGGGTACTACTCCAGTTATGGGCAAATGGGTAAGATCCGCGCTGGAAGAGAGACGCGTCAGTGCAGCTTTAGGGGACTACCAGCTGGACATCGGGGTGAGGGGAGGCTGCCCTCAAGGGAGCTGCCTTTCGCCCCGCCTATGGTGTCTAATAATGGACGGACTCATGGAGCGCCTGACAGCGGAAGGCTTCTAAGCGCAGGCATATGCAGATGACGGGCTGGTCCTAGTGACAGGCCGGTTTCTAAACATCGTCTGCGATAGAATGCAGGTAGCCTGTAGAATCATAGAGAGGTGGTGTAGTGAAACGAGTCTCTCAGTCAACCCAACTAAGACTGAGATGATACTCTTCACCAAACGAAGGAAAATAGAGGATTTTAGAGCACCAATTATGTACGGAAAAGCTCTAGCACTCGTGCAGGAGACGAAGTACCTAGGAGTGACTCTAGACAGGAAGCTGCTATGGGGGGCGCATGTCGACAGAATACTGAAAAAGCGACGGCAACCTTCTGGCAGCTGCGCCGAGTGATGGGTAGGAGCTAGGGGCTCAGCCCGAAGATCCTGCACTGGCTATACGCTGCGGTCATCAGACCTAGGCTTCAATACGGAGCGCTGGTATGGTGGCCGTGCGTGAGCCGAATCACCACGTCCCGAAGGCTGGCAAAGATTCAAAGACTCGCCTGCCTGGGGATAACCGGCGCGATGAGAACAACACCAACGGCTGCCCTAGATGTTCTGCTGGGCCTACCAACGCTTCCCACTTGGATAAAGAGGGAGGCTATGGCGGCCTATCTTAGAATGCGGGACTCGGGCAACTGGAAGTGTAGAGGTAGAACAGAAGGCCACGCGGCAGTTGCGGGAATGGCGGAGGAGGAAATCTCCATATCCGCCTATAAGGTAACAGAGGCGAAAGACCGGCTGAGGTTAGAAAAGGCATACACTCTTACCCTACCAAGTAGGGAAGAATGGAAAGAGGGGAAAATAAATTTCCCCTCCGGACTCTCTGGTGGACTATACGGACGGTTCCAGAATAGCTGATAGACAGTCTGGAACAGGAGTATACCTAGAGAGCGGGGGTGTGGGAGAGAGCTTTGCTCTTGGGTCGCACACCACTGTTTTCCAAGCAGAGGTTTTTGCCATCCTAGCGCTGGCAAGTAAGGAAGAAGTAAGAAATAGCCCGGAACAAAGATTATACATCTGTTCCGACAGCCAGGCAGCTCTGAAGGCGATATGCAGCCCTAGAACGAGGTCCGCCCTGGTCCAGGAGTGCGGCGATACCCTGGAGGAGCTCGCCAGGCATAAAGAGGTGAACCTGGTATGGGTGCAGGGACACACCGGGGTTCCGGGAAACGAGAAAGCTGACGAACTAGCCAGACTCGGGGCCGAGGAGCCCTGCGTAGGACCTGAACCAATGCTAGGAATAACAAGAAGGCAGGTTTCGACGGCCCTAAACTAAAGGATTACTGGAGGTTAACCACTGGCTGCAGACAAGCTCGAGACTTTGTATCGGGGCCGAATAAATCAAAATCGGCCTGGTTACTGGGTCGGAGCAGGAAAACGCTTAGACTCTTAGTCGGAGTTCTGACAGGCCATTGTACACTAAGACGACACCTAGCTTTGATAGGTGTAGAAGAGGACCCTATCTGCTCGAAATGTGAGAAGGATGATGAAACATCCTACCACTTCCTAGGGCAGTGTGAGGCACTCGGACGAATAAGACATGAAGTCTTCGGCGCCGGGGAGCTTCAAAGGGAAGAGTTACAGTCGCTGGACTGGAAGGACGTCATGACCTTCATTAGAAGGTGGAGGAGATTCGAGGGAGAGGAGGTGGTGAATGGTTGAGGGGGTGTTCTGGGGGGTAGGCAAAAAGGGCCCATTCGTGGCCTACTTGCCAGGCTCAGGTCTCCCCTCGTATTACTACTACTACTTCTACTTGCTTATAACTCGAAAACAAAAGACGATACATAATTTTGTATTTCACCATTAAGTTTCTCTCAAAAAAAGACATCGAGAATGTGGCATTCCATTCGCTTGTAGTTATCGAGTTACCCTATAAAAACATCCAAATTTGCCCACCCCGTACACCAAATTCACGGCCAATACCTACAATTACGAGTTTTCTAATTCAGCTCGTATCATTTACGAAATATCCCCTTCAAGTTCTTCAAAAACATCAGGCATTTTTAACATTACCCACTTAAGCAGTTCCTAAATTTCCATTAACATTATTTATGTTTCATGGTTGATGTTTACTAATTATCTTGGCTAATGTAGTAGAAATTCCACATGAAGCGCACTTGTTGCCTATTATTTTCAATAAAATATATCATTATAATTTAATTTAATTATTATCAATAATTGTTCATTGACATTTAATTTGGCTGTAATCGGAAAACTAATATTATTCACTTACATATTTTTATATAAATAAATTTAACAAGGCTGTAATTAAAACCTCATTAACAAACGTAATCTTGATAAATGCGGAGTTTACAACTTTTGAACATAATATGCATGTACTTGTAGTTAACCCGAAATAGAACTTTTGTTTAATGTTATAAGTAGGTACTTCACCCAAATAAAATTCCACTATTATTATTAAAATGGATAACCGTGACAAATTTCTATTAATTCAAAATAAATGTATTATATTAAACAAAAATACGCGCAAGTAAATGTGACATACACACGGGTAAACCAACAGATGAATAGTTATTTGGAAAATATCATTTGTAATTTATCGCTCTTGTCATTCTCACCATTATATTTATTGATAGTACACAACTTTACACTAAGCAGCATTTACCAGATTTAGAATTTTATTTTCAAATATCTCGAAAATTTTCAAGTAATCAAGCAGATGGACAGACAGGCAAAGCTCGGTTTTGGAATCAGTAAGTTAAAATATTAGTAATGTCTTTATTTTCTGAAACCGATAAACTATTGAACAAATCACGGATGAATCATAACAAATCTTAAATCTTAAAATCCTCGCTCTACGAGCTCGGATTTCAAACCGACATCTGCGGCAGTTATGATAGTCATAACATTCCTAGATATGTTAATAGCTATTTGTTGAGAATCGATTTTAAAATTTTTATACACCTCTATTGTCTTTTACAACTTAACTTGAGATAACTCAAGGACTGACATGCATTTTGCAAAGGACATTTCTTTTGGAATCAGTAAGGTCAATATATCAAAGTTGTAATTTGTCATAATCATTATATAAGTAATACCTACATTGGTGTCGTTGGTATACATAGAGCTCAGAAACGAATTCACCACGACAAAATTATAGGATTTAGCGAAATACACGGTGGTGAATTTTTCGATGCCCACCATTGGTATCTCGGAAACTATAAGATATAGAGGATCGGTTAAATTAGACAAAAGTTGCGCTATTTTATACTCTACAATTTCCTGCCAAGAAATTGTTGGATATCTTGATTCGTTCATGGTTTATCCTGAAAAACTTGAAAATCGTGATTTCAATAAGAAAAAAATATCTTCTATACCATTCAATGGAATTTAATGAAATTTGGCAAAGTTATATTTTTGACCACTACCAATTGAATGGCGTTGATGGAAATTTTCTAAGCCTTCTAGATTTTGAGCAACGATAGTCAACTTTTAGTTTTCTTTTGGCCGCCATATTGGATTCTTACACCATTAGTTAGAGAAAATAATTCTCTTTTCACCTATGTCACCAAAATAGACTGATTTTTTAGAAACACGTTGATATTCGAATTAATGTAAAATAATTTATAAAATCCAGTATGCTTTGGAAAAATAATTGCAAGCAACATTGTAATCCAGACGCTATTATTAAATTGTACACTCGTAAAAAATTATACACAAAATTGCCAGGTTAGTTAAACTCCTATTAAATATTACAAACAATTAATTTATTAAAGAGTCAAGAAAACAAATAATACTATTTTTATTTTAATATATTGGATATTTTTAGGATCACCGGTCTTATATACTGGAACAACTATAGATTTTCCAGTTATCTGGAATGCGACTACTTTCGAAACTTAAATTAAAAATATATTTTAACGGTTTTATTAAATGAATGTGCTTTTTTAATTAGCAACGCAGAAATTTCGCTTTGATCCGGGGTTGCGCAATTTTTTAAGGGAGCTATATTATTTATAATTAGTTCATTTTCTCTTAGGGGATTTAGAAACAGTGAACGGGTTTTGTAGCTGAATATTAGAATTCCTATAATTTATATTTTTGAAATTTTTTCACCAACATTAATGAGGAACTCGATTATTAAATTTCCGTCATATTTATAGATATTAATTATTTTGTTCGATTTATTAGTCAAACACACAAATACCTATTTTATGTACAGTACGTCTACAGTTAGAGTTAAGAGGGTAAACTTTTTTATTTCTCATTTTACGTGGAAAACTTATTATTCATAAACAGTTTTGCTTTTGTTAAAAATATGATTGCCATGGAGTAAGTTAACATATGTATAGGGTGTTCAGAAAATTAGAAAATTAAAAAATCTGAAAATTATGTAAGAGTAAACTACGTTCAATTTTAACAATAAGAAAAGTTGATTGGAATTAAATTTATGTCAGGATTCCGATTTGTGGATAAATCTGTCTAATTCGACTTTTTCCAATAGTTATTAATTATGAAGTAGAAAATAATGTGGTACAATAAAATGACAAATCGATGATAAATAAATATCACATCACTATCAACCACAAGCCAACTCCTCAGTTTTTAATTTTTATACCAATTATACCACTTGATACTTCTGGAAAATTTAAAAAAAAAGTCGAATTAGGCATGTTTATCCACAAATTGGAATTCTGACACAAATTTTAATTCTAAACAACTTTTCTTAGTGACAGTTCTCCATAGTAATAAGTATTTATATATTATATATGACTGATGGTCGAGATGGTAGCGTACCTGCTTCTCACCCAAAAGTCCCGGGTTCGAATCCCGGTCGTGGCAATGGAAAATACTGTGAGAGGGATTTTTCCATTATACACGGATATTGGATGTGTGTCCTTTGTCTTTAAATGTGTAGCCCCCTCCCGTACAAGGCTCCTAGAGCCTTCTGGGATAAAGGGGTCATAATTACATGTAGTGTATTTATTTACATGTGGTTAAGTGTACGAATAATTTTTGGCTAAACCTCGCCACATATTTCCATCTTTTTGTTTCCATCATTTCGTTTGTTTTGTTTGTTATTAATACGTAAATTCTAACATTACTGTTATTAATATGTAAAATCTAACATTAATAAAGACGTTTATTATATTATTATTATTATTATATCGTTGAAATTGAACATAGTTTACTCTTACATAATTTTCAGATTTTTTTATTTTCTGAACCCTGTACATGATAAATATGCTAACTTACTCCATGGCAATCTTATTTTTAATAAAAGCAAACTTTTTTATAAAGAATAAGTTTTCCGCGTGAAATAAGAAATAAAAAAGTTTACCTCTTATCCACTCTAACTGTGGGCATACTGTACTGTATACATACAGGGTGATTCACGCAAACCGTTCATTAGAAGTATAGGGACTTGTAGCGATAATTTAATTCTGAAAATTTGGCTACTTACATAGTTTTTTATGCTCTTTTCATTAAAAATATTTTCAAGGTCATTGCACTTCCGCTTATACCGGAAGTTACTATCAACTTCGTTATTTTAAATGGAATGATATATTTTTTACTGCATTTTTGAATTCTACTAGTCATTTTAATAGGACTTTGATCATACTACCCTATCCCTAAATCTAACCCTACTCGAGATATATTGACTTTTCTGATAATTTTTGTTTTGACATCGAGTAGTTTGAAATTTGCTCTCTCTAACATAATGAAAGTGAAAGTTACCATTTACACAACACGAATAGTGGAACCCTTAAGCTTCCTAATCATGCTTTCAATTAACCTAATTGCTTACAGGGTGGTCAGAATTTACTGCCAACTTTGGCAAATTTCAAACGTCAAAAAGTATATTTTTTTAAATGGAACACCCTGTATATTTTTACAGTTTCTGATGTAGAATTTTATTCTGCGCCAATTTGTATTAAGGTTCCCTATACTCATCTTTTATAGTTTTTGAGTTATTGATAATTTTGTATTTTACTGCGCGAAATACATCGAGGTATGTGTTGCTCTTATAATAGTCGGCTGTGGAAATGGTATTTGTTGCAATTATTAGCATCTATCATACGAAGTTATGTTGCTCTTATAATAGTTGGCTGTGAAAATGACATTTGTTGCAATTATTATTACCTATCTATCAAACACGATTTTATAAATAAGTTTGGTAAAGGTTATCAGTCATGGAAAATAAAGGAAATGGATATTCAAACAATGATATTTTAAACTTATTTTTTATTCACAGAGTATATGACAAGTTCTGCTAATAATTCTGTGACATTCTCCTTGAATAAAAAATATGTTTAAAATATCATTGTTTGAATATCCATTTCCTTTATTTTCCATGACTGATAACCTTTACGAAACTTATTTATAAAATCGTGTTTGATAGATGGGTAATAATAATTGCAACAAATGTCATTTAAACAGCCAACTATTATAAGAGCAACATAACTTCGTTTGATAGATGCTAATAATTGCAACAAATACCATTTCCACAGCCGACTATTATAAGAGCAACACATACCTTGATGTATTTCGCGCAGTAAAATACAAAATTATCAATAACTCAAAAACCATAAAAGATGGGTATAGGGAACCTTAATACAAATTGGTGCAGAATAAAATTCTACATCAGAAACTGTAAAAATATACAGGGTGTTCCATTTAAAAAAATATACTTTTTGACGTTTGAAGTTTGCCGAAGTTGGCAGTAAATTCTGACCACTCTGTAAGCAATTAGGCTAATTTGAAAGCATGATTAGGAAGCTTAAGGGTTCCACTATTCGTGTTGTGTAAATGGTAACTTTCACTTTCATTGTGTTAGAGAGAGCAAATTTCAAACTACTCGATGTCAAAACAAAAATTAACAGAAAAGTCAATATATCTCTAGTAGGGTTAGATTTAGGGATAGGGTAGTATGATCAAAGTCCTATTAAAATGACTAGTAGAATTCAAAAATTCAGTAAAAAATATATCATTCCATTTAAAATAACGAAGTTGATGGTAACTTCCGGTATAAGCGGAGGTGCAATGACCTTGAAAATATTTTTAATGAAAAGAGCATAAAAAACTATGTAAGTAGCCAAATTTTCAGAATCAAATTATTACTACAAGTCCCTATACTTCTAATGAATGGTTTGCGTGAATCACCCTGTATATAAATATATTTTATAAACTTATTTATAAGAGATTTCTCTACGTAGGTCTGTCTGTTATAACTAGAGAACCATTCGATTCAAAACAATTATTTGGCAGCTTTTAAAAGCGGTTTTCATTACTGAAGATATTCTTAAAGTTTTAATTAAGAACGGTTTGAATACCTTACTAAATTTGATTTTTCAGATATAATCATAATTTGAAAAATCAAAACTTTATTTTGTATGTATCTCAAAATACATCCTACATAGCATTTGAAACACAAAGACACTTACAACCATTACTGTTTGAAATAAAAAAAAATGTGTACGAATTAATGTCAAATTTCAAATTTAAAATTTAGTTAATGAGATATTTAACAACGGCGCATTCGCCATTTCCTCCAAAGATGGAAATGATATTATATTGAGTCGTAAACTTGCCAAATTTAATTTATTGCCAAGTCTCGACCGTTAATGGATAATATATTGCTAAAAAGTTTAAAATCAAAATATTCTCATCAATATAGATGGCTATTTGATGTTGTAAGTGGTTAGTTAAACAATTTATAAAATGTGTAATCCGAACAGAAATGATCGGCATTTGATATACTTTCAATTTATTTTTACCTGGAACTAGAGTAACTTCAAAGTAGGGAAAGCGCTATTTCGGTGAAAGTGGTGTGTAATGGATATTTCGAGTTCAGTGAATCACGTTATAGAGGGTAAATATAGCGGGTACTAGTACTAGTGCATTCAGGATTTAGGTTGAATTCCATGTTGATTCTGTTTTTATTACAATAAAGATTCCCCATTATTACTTAGAACTGGCGTCTTTTATATGTGAACTTATTTGTTATTTTTGAGCAACAGGGTTCGTTATTTGCAACGGAAATAAATAAAATGAAATGTACTTAATGATAAAAAAAATTGTGATGGCAGGCCTTTGGGGCAACACTATCTACTTATAGGTAGTGTTGAAGAAAATAAAAATAGTCTCAGTAAAGTCCCTCACGAACAAAGTAGGTCCTTATATTTCAGTAAATATGAAGATTTCCGAAAAATTTTTAATAATAATTTTCTTTTAGAGCACATTGAAACCCATATCGGGTACATCAATAGCGGCTGTGGTGCAACAGGAAATAAAATGGTAATTTTATGGACCCAAAAGCATATTACAGAATGTCAGGACATTGTATAACAAAAAATTGTATTCTAGACAGATATCGCTATGACAAACATTCAATATCGGTAAAGGAGATGGACGTAATAACGAAACCGATAATCCTCTTCAGCAACATACTTACCCTGTCTGCGACGCCGCCAGGCAGGATCGTTTTGACAACGACGCCTGTGCTTCGACCTCCTATGATGCCGAAAGCCAAACCAGAGCCGTCGTTTATTAAATCTATCACTTCTACTTGCGCCCACTCGGTGTTCAACTGAAAAGAAAAAAATAGAATAATGATGAGAGTTTTATTGGAACAGGAGGTGATTTACTATTATTCAAAATCAAATTATCGTCGTTTAGATTCACATTGATTTTGCTATGTAGCGGTGTGTATTACAAAATTATTTATAAATGACTTTGTTTAGGATTTATACAAGCATAATAATAACAAACATATCTTACATATCCAAATTGATATACTCATATTTATGTTTCATCTCTAAACATGCTATTATTAAATTCATTTAATACATTATGAATGATTAAAAATTATAAAATTCAAAACGTCTAAAAACAAATTATTAAAAATTTTTTTTTTAACACACCACAAAATTCACTCATATGGTCACCAATTAAAAAACGGAGTCCACAAGAAGATGTACATATTCTTTCGCTATTAGTAGCTCATCAGGTGGACGATTAATCTCGCAAAACAAAGTTACTTACTTGCATTTTACAATTAATAAACTGTCATGTAACCATAAGAAACAAATTTCATTTTTATAAATAATGCATATCAAGCAAAGAAAGAGAATTGTAAAATAAGATATAAAGGAATAGGCCTTATCTGAAAGAGAGTGATATATTTTTATTACTAATTAATTTTTGATATCAATGTCAGGGTAGAATAAAACTAGTTTATTTTGATTTATTTTTAACATCAATGTCAATTAATGTTAGACTGACATTGGATTTAGGTTATATCAATTTGTATCGTTAATGTCAATTTGACATTAGAATGAGGTTATGTTATTTTTTGAATGTCAATGTCAGAATCAAATTAAAAATAGGGAATTTTTAACGTCATAATGTCACAATTAAACTAAAACTAGATTATATTAATTTTTTATGAAGATTGATAATTTTTATCGGTTTCAGGATATTAATCCTTTGTTTACATATGCAAAAGTAGGCTGGTAAATAAGTCATAACTAAAGTTGTACAGTTATATTTATTGCTTGTACGGTAATATTACAATACAGATCTGTCAATAACTGTCAACAGATGAAATAATAAATAATTAAACTATAGGGCTATTTATTAATACAAACAGACAGAAAACTCCAAACAATAATAATTAAATACTGAAATCCAACTGAAATGTATTTTCAGGCAATCCAAGGTCCATTTTTATGTAGTCGTTGTGACATTAAAAATGTAAACATTTATGTAATATGAAAAAAGGTAACAAATAGAAACAAACAAAATATAACTGTAACCATGGCGACAAATCAACCCATACAGACTTGACCAACAAATGAAATGAAAACGTTATTAATAAGAGAATATCAAAAGGTAATATCTATTAATAATGTCTTTATTTTCTGAAACCGATAAACTATTGAACAAATCACGGATGTTATGAATCATAACAGCCTTAGATGTCTTAAAATCCTCGCTCTACGAGCTCGGATTTCAAACTGACATCTGCGACAGTTATGATAGTCATAACATTCCTTGATATGTTAATAGCTATTATTTAAATGTTTTACGTTTTGCTTTGAATGTTATGGATTCTGCAATTTAATTCAATGCTGTATGACATATAGTCCTGCAGAGTACTTTGTTTTTGCATTATTCGACAGTAATAACGTTCTAAAGTGTTTTCAACGATTTTTCTTGGATTCAGCATACTTTATATTTGCATGTTCAGAAATGGAACATCAATAAATATATTAGATAATTTTGTTATTATTGGGCCAATATAAAGCTTGAATAAGGTTGTTTATAGACAACAAGTCTCGAATAAAGAGAGGTAGAGTATTTTATAAGAAAACATGAAAATGTAGGCGGCGTTAATTATAGAAATTTGTTTCTTATGGTTACATGACAGTTTATTAATTGTAAAATGTAAATTTAAGTAAGTAACTTTGTTTTGCGAGATTAATCGTCCACCTGATGAGCTACTAATAGCGAAAGAATATGTACATCTTCTTGTGGACTCGTTTTTTAATTGGTGACCATAATGAATGAATTTTGTGGCGAGTTAAAAAAAAAAATTTTTAATAATTTGTTTTTAGACGTTTTGAATTTTATAATTTTTAATCATTCATAATGTATTAAAGAAAGTCCAATGAATTTAATAATAGCATGTTTAGAGATGAAACATAAATATGAGTATATCAATTTGGATATGTAAGATATGTTTGTTATTATTATGCTTGTATAAATCCTAAACAGAGTCATTTATAAATAATGCATATCAAGCAAAGAAAGATAATAAAATTGTAAAATACAAAATTATGATGTAATCAGAAAAATATATATTTTTATTGTTATTATTTATTGATAGTATATTATGATGAAGCAACAATTTTTTTATAAACTCGACGTTCCGAATTTATTGCAATTTATTGCAATTTATTTCATCTTCAGGGCAGTCAAATAGATTATTTCAAAACGTCTGTTTTTGTAGAAACAGTTTGTTGTTTTGATTACTCACCTTGGTCGCACCTAAGTCTAACGAAAAAATATATAACAGACCATACTACTTATATGTATTCAGTATTGATTATTATATGAATTTTATCTTTACATATTTCATAGTAAACTGACAATAGGCAATATGTGCCAATAAATAAAATGTTGGATAGGATTGTCACAATCCAATATTTGTCATTAAACGAGGTTTCTGAAATCATTTCTTTTTGTTGCTGTAATCAGTCGCCATATTCTTATACTCTGGGACAAAAAAGAAAAGACGGCCAAATTCACATTTGTAATGTTTTTTTGGTAGGCATATAAGTAAGTGTTATGGAAGACATTTGCATTTACATGGTACCAACAACTTGTTCGAGTAACTAATCAACTATAAACTAATTTAATAATACTAAACCATTTTCGTGTTTAGTTCACGGGACGCTTAATAAGTTTATTATTTAAATAAATGATGAATTCGAAGTACAAATGCCTATTTTATTTAAAAAAGAAGCGTAATATCATGTGTGAAAGTATTGATTAAGGAGTTAGTTGGCAGTTGGCAAAATAAATTAACAGCTAATCTCAACAAAATTATATGAGAGAATATGGATGGCAAGGAGAAGCAAGCATGTGCCCCTACCCTAACATGTTTTAACAGAACTCGTCATTGAAGACGTTAAAGAATGCAGAAATTGTATGTGAATATCTTCTGTTTCCTTCAACTTACTTCTGAAAAAAATATAATATATACCGAAATATGCAACAGCATTTCAAAATTAACTCTAGGGATATGCGATACTATCACGATGCCTTGCAGAGTTTTATACAAATAAATAATTTTTTATTTTTTATATTTTATTGTAAAAGTAAAAAATTATAATTCTTAAGAGTAAATACGTATAAGTATGTTCTTAAAAGTAAAAGAAAAATATAATTTATTGGAGTGAAACATAAATCATAAGTATGAGTGAAAACAAGTGATGTAGGTAATATTAATTTCAATTATCAATATCTACACCAAAAGTAACATCCTATGCTGGGTCAAAAATACTCCTTGTCCTGTTGTCTGCCAGTGGTCTATATGGTCTTTCGACTTATTGTGGGGACATGAGAGTTTCGGGCGTTTCGGCTGATTGTGGAGACGTGCACATCGTAAATGCATTGCTGCATCTAGAATAACCTAATGGTTGCTTCTACGTGTGATATTTGCCAGTCTGAAATGTGTCAAAAGTTGCTCAATTTGATCTTGAGCTATAAAGCCTTCTGAAAGGCTTTAACTGTACCGCTACACTTGTTCTGAAAATGTCGAATTCATTTTCTGACGATTTCATGGACTCCATACTTTGAGTAGGTGTTATTAAAGAATTTAAGTTCTTATTACAAGTAGCAACTTGTTTAACCTTTGTTTCCACTATCTTGTGACGTTTTGGAGTAGGTTCATTAACATCGCCAGTAGCATTTTTCTTTGTTACCTCCCCTGCTGACGGTACTTTTTCATGCGTAGTCCCTTCAATTTAATCTTGTGATATCTGTGATTTTTGTATTTGTTGCTCTGATTCGTCGTCGATATTACATGAATTGTAAGAAAGTAATATTTTCTGTTTAAGGTGCCATAAAACAGCAAAGAATGGAAAGCTATTGAAAGTGATTTCAACCATAGAAGGAACTTTCCAGGATGTTATGGTGACATTGATGGAAAGCACATCATCCGAGCTCCTACGAATTGTGGCAGCGATAATTTCAACTATAAGGGACAAAACAGTATCATATTGATGGCATTGACGAGCATCAGATGGAGGAAATTCTGGGCAGTGTTCTATGTTTGCTGCCTTGGAGAAAGATGGAGGAATTCTTGTTGGAGAAGAATTTTTTTTCTTTATAGCATTATTTACTTAAATCATATTCAAAAAATGTTCTTACTGTTAAAGAAATAATTTTGAATTATAGATTGTCTCGTGCATGAAGATGGAGAATAGTTTCCCATATCTTGTGGACTATTATCAGTCTCAAAATTAGTATCTGAGAGTGACTAATTCGAGAAAATACCGATAAATCCAAATTTCAAGTAAAAACCGGTAAAAATTTAAATTTCAGATTTTACAAAAATACTGCTTATTTCCACAGTGAGCAGTTATTGTTTTTTACCAGCCGACCGAGTATTCGGGGGAAAAGGCTACGATCTTATTTAGAGAGGAATATGAAATAATTTAAGAAAAAATGGAAGTACCTACCTATAGTATAGGAGACTTTTTAATTTGAAATAACTTTAAGTTGGACTGGAAGAAGTTAAAAGAGTATCGGAAATAAAGAAAGTAGTTCTACAAAAATTCAATAAACGGAGATTAATAAAAATATCCACATTCGAAAATTTAAATTTTTAATAGGTATACCTAGATTTAACCATAATAGAAAAAGATTTAGCAACTATTTTGAGTGTTAATGAGGAGGATCCCATAGATGATGAGGAGGATGGTTGTGAGTTGTGACTGCCTTTAAGAGGAACAGGCTGCCCATATTTAAATTTTCTGAAAAACTTTATAAGCAAAATAAGGTAAAACAAATAGGTGCGCTAACAAAATAGATTCAACCTCATTTCAGCATATAAATGTCATGCAAAAGCCGATCAAATTTTGAATTCATGCAAAAACTAATAAACCCAAAAAAAATAGAAAAGAAGTCTTTGTTTCAAATTAAGAATTATATATTATATGACCCACGAATAGTTTTTTCCAGTTATAAGAGATTTTAAATAATTTTGGGATTACACTGTACAAGTTTTTCCAATATCTCAAATTGGATAAAATTGATTTATCTGAGTTTTATGTGTAGGAAGCAATTTGCAAGAAATTTAAGGCAAAATGCAAAAATTATGTTATGACTCTTACATGGATTTTTTTTTAATTTCATCATATTTTCTTTATAATCAGTTAATGATATAATAAAATAAATTGTAGTAAAAATGCCTTTAGTACAATTATTACTAACTTACCCTCGTACCCACTTTTACCTATTGTTTGTAAAATCATATGCATACAGTTCACGCAAAAAATAATACTGCTTGTATATTCTTTGATCTCAAACGCGCGTTTGATACAGTTAATATAGAGTTGCTCTTAAATAAGTTGGACAAATACGGAATAAGATGTACTGCTCTAAATTGGTTGAAGTCGTATTTATTAGGTAGAACGCAGGAAGTGGTGTTGTTTATAGGTCGTGCACCAGCATGGTGACCATGGGCGTCCCTCAAGGGAGCGTACTGGCACCATTGCTCTTTATATTATTTATAAATGATATTGTTGATCATTTTGATAACGCATATGTGTCTTTATTTGCTGATGACACTTCAGCCGCAATTTCTGCAGAAGATATTAGTGAACTCAGTTTGTATGCAAACTCTGCTGTAGATAATATGATAACCTTTTGTTCCAATAATGGTTTAGCCTTAAATAACACTAAAACCGAATTTGCGATTTTTTCTGCCAGAGAGATGAACCAGAGTGTTTTAGTTAAAATTGATAACAGGAGCATTGAACAAAAAAACTCCATTAAATTTTTAGGACTACATCTTGATGCCCATTTAACCTGGAGTAATCAAATTAACTTTTTATTAAAGAAATTAGCGACACATTGTTTCGTAATATGGCAACTTAGACACAGAGTTAACCTGGACATTTTAAAACTGTATTATTTTGCACATATTCACTCGAGTATCAACTACGGTATTTTATGCTGGGGTAATTGCACTAGAGTCAATGAAATATTTATATTTTAATAATGCAGAAAAAAATTATTCGCACAATGTTATTTAAACCAATGAATACTTCTTGTAGAGAATTATTTAAAAAATTAAACATATTAACTGTCCCCTCATTGTATATTCTAAATTCGGTGATTTTTGTTAAGTCAAATCCCGAAAATTTCATACAGGCTCGAGATGGAAATGCTCGTTATTGTCTCAGGGTGAATAACAATATAAGTGTACCTCATCACCGGTTGTCGCTGGTTGCGAATGGTCCCACTGTTATGGGTATTAAACTTTTTAACAAGCTCCCTAATAATATAAAAAGTTTCAATAAATTAAATGAATTTAAAGCAGCTGTCAGGAACCTATTAATTAGATCTAGTTTCTATTCTGTAACAGAATATTTAAATACGAATTTTAATAATTAAATACTATGTTGTTGTAGTTTGTCTACTATGTATCCCTGCTGATATTTATAGTTTTTTTTTTCTCTGTCCTAACTGTGTTTTATACATTATACCCGTATGACAATATTTTATACTTGTGTATTCAAGTCTAATGAAAATAAAGTGTATTTATTTATTTATTTATTTATTTATTTATTTATTTATTTATTTATTTATTTATTTATTTATTTATTTATTTATTTATTTATTTATTTATTTATTTATTTATTTATTTATTTATTTATTTATTTATTTATTTATTTATTTATTTATTTATTTATTTATTTATTTATTTATTTTTGTTTGTTTGTTTGTTTGTTTGTTTGTTTGTTTGTTTGTTTGTTTGTTTGTTTGTTTGTTTCTGTAGACGATCGAAAACCATACAATTAAGCGTGGATGGCAAATGCATCTATATCTGATGTATACCTATGCAAATTAGTGTCACGGTATATATCCATAAATATGTCATCGAAGTGGATAAATAAACGGCAAATTGTATAGGAAATCGATAAACACTGTTAGAACAATATATATGTACAACCAAATATGTAGGTATATGCGGTATTATACCTAAGATATAATTTGAGCGTGGACATGTGCAAATCGGAGAGGTGTGATTTGGCATTTGTCCCCGTGATGTCGCAATAAATAGCCAGTTTAGTTGTTTGGTGTACTAAGTGGTAGAAGCGGCTCCTTGGTTTTATCTGGCGTTAGAATCTACCATAGACTGGTTCGTCGGTCGGCGCTAATCGTGATTATAGCGACCTGCACCGGGTCACCTTCACAATGCCGCGTCCACGCGCCGTTTGTTTGTTTGTTTGTTTGTTTGTTTGTTTGTTTGTTTGTTTGTTTGTTTGTTTGTTTGTTTGTTTGTTTGTTTGTTTGTTTGTTTGTTTGTTTGTTATTTATTTACTTATTTACTTATTTACTTATTTACTTATTTACTTATTTACTTATTTACTTATTTACTTATTTACTTATTTACTTATTTACTTATTTACTTATTTACTTATTTACTTATTTACTTATTTACTTATTTACTTATTTACTTATTTACTTATTTACTTATTTACTTATTTACTTATTTACTTATTTACTTATTTACTTATTTACTTATTTACTTATTTACTTATTTACTTATTTACTTATTTACTTATTTACTTATTTACTTATTTACTTATTTACTTATTTACTTATTTACTTATTTACTTATTTACTTATTTACTTATTTACTTATTTACTTATTTACTTATTTACTTATTTACTTATTTACTTATTTACTTATTTACTTATTTACTTATTTACTTATTTACTTATTTACTTATTTACTTATTTACTTATTTACTTATTTACTTATTTACTTATTTACTTATTTACTTATTTACTTATTTACTTATTTACTTATTTACTTATTTACTTATTTACTTATTTACTTATTTACTTATTTACTTATTTACTTATTTACTTATTTACTTATTTACTTATTTACTTATTTACTTATTTACTTATTTACTTATTTACTTATTTACTTATTTACTTATTTACTTATTTACTTATTTACTTATTTACTTATTTACTTATTTACTTATTTACTTATTTACTTATTTACTTATTTACTTATTTACTTATTTACTTATTTACTTATTTACTTATTTACTTATTTACTTATTTACTTATTTACTTATTTACTTATTTACTTATTTACTTATTTACTTATTTACTTATTTACTTATTTACTTATTTACTTATTTACTTATTTACTTATTTACTTATTTACTTATTTACTTATTTACTTATTTACTTATTTACTTATTTACTTATTTACTTATTTACTTATTTACTTATTTACTTATTTACTTATTTACTTATTTACTTACTTACTTATTTACTTATTTACTTATTTACTTATTTACTTATTTACTTATTTACTTATTTACTTATTTACTTACTTACTTATTTACTTATTTACTTATTTACTTACTTACTTACTTACTTACTTACTTACTTATTTACTTATTTACTTACTTACTTACTTACTTACTTACTTACTTACTTACTTACTTACTTACTTACTTACTTACTTACTTATTTATTTATTTATTTATTTATTTATTTATTTATTCACAAAACGAAAGTTAAAGCACATAAAACTTATCAGCAAAATTTTTAACATAATAACATTGATAGCCTCGTAATCAGCTCATGATCTGCTTCGCCGCATGCAACTTAAATTTGGAGTGTGTACGTACACGTAAATAAAAATAATTACTAAACATTTTTATTACTATATACCACAAGATAAAATATTCCTCCATATTTCTTTTTTATAAACTAACATTTTTAAATATATTTCTCAAATATGCTACATTTTCATGTCTCTGGCTTTTGAAACACGCCATCTAAACATTTTATCTTTCTGCACCACGATTTAATGTTCTTAAGTTTAAGTCTCACCATTTTATGTGCGAGGCATATGCTTGTGGGAACTACTAAGCTTGATATATTTCATTTGAACGGTACGGTACACAGATTATTTCTTGTGATTATGTACATACGTATTTTTATCAACTCAATATTTTATTTGGATTCTTCTTAAACCCTAAATGGTTTTGTGATGTGAAGGTGTCCCTTAATAATTTTATAAATTATAATAATAATAATAATAATAATAATAATAATAATAATAACAATATCTGAAAATCCAAATTTCAAATCATAGCAAAATAAATTTTTTCAACCTTTTCAACATTACATGAACATTATGAATATGTGACGAACATATCGGTATATGAGAATTAAAAGTTACTTTGAAAGTGATTGTTATAAATTACCATTATCATTAATAATAATAATAATATGAGCCCTTGGTTCCCAAAATCGATGATATTAATTTTCGAAATTTTCATCTCGATTTGATTCACGTAAGAAAGTATGCAAAGAAAAAATATTTTGGAATGTTGTACAGGGTTATCCAACGAAAAGGCCCACCCTTATATTTTCTTTATTTTTCGAGTTAGAAAAAAATTTTTCAAATAAAAGTTGTAGTGAATCAAATGAACTCATTTAAAACCCCTGCAAAGAATATACAGGGTGTTCCATAAAAGCGGGACAAACCTTACTTACATTTTTTTAAATGGAACACCCTATATTTTTTTACATTTTTCAAATCTGTGTTTTTTGTGATTTCAAATATATACCGGGTGAGGCTCACCCTTATATCTTCTTTGTTTTACAGGATATAAATTTCTAATTTGGACACGTCAAATAACGGTTAAATACGCATTATTTCAACCGTTTTATCACTTTCTGTCGCTTCCGGTTTCTCCGGAAATGACACTAACTTTCGTTTTTTAAATGGAACACCCTGTATATTTTTACATTTTTGGATTCAGGAGGTCATTTTGAATACATTTAAGGCAAATTGAGATAAAAATATTATTGACAGACATTTTTATGAGCAAATTTAATTGTTGATCTAGGCGGCCGTGACCCCAAAAAAATGTTTTGTTTTGCTTCAATAATTAATCAAAAAATACAATTATGATATTATGTGGTATGACATTTGTGTTATAAGATCTTCAACATTTCGGAAATCGTTTTTCCAGAATAACTAATTTTTTTTAAATGGCACCATGGTGACTCACTATGTTATTTCAATAAAGCATTTCATTACCGATAATTTGGTACCAAACACTTCAGATTTGTTCATATTATAATACATAAAAATTACATTCAACAAGATATAAATGAAAATAAACTCATAATATTTAACACTGAATTTGTATCAAATAGGTGCTTTTGAAATGTAACGAAAAAAACAAGTGAATAGTTTGACAGCTCAAATGATATTTAAATCTATGAGAATCAGGTATTATTTTGTTGCGTATAAAAAAATTATGGTTTATTCACAAAGTGACAAAGTGGATATGCTGTTGATATACGGGGAAAGTCGCAGAAATAGTCTGGCAGACCGTGATTTATATGCAGAACGCTATCCACTAAGAAAGTGTAGAACGGGAGCTGAGACAAGAGAGAGTAGCTCAAGAACACCACTTTGTCACTTTGTGAATAAACCAAAATTTTTTAATACGCAGCATAATAATACCTGATTCTCATAGATTTAAATATTATTTGACATTTGAGCTATGAAACTATTCATTTGTTTCTTTCGTTACATTTCAAAGGCACCTATTTAGAAATTCAGTGTTAAAAAATATTTTTATCTTCATTTATATCTTGTTGAATGTAATTTTTATGTATTATAACATGAACAAATAATGAAGTGTTTGGTACCAAATTATCGGCAATGAAATGCTTTATTAAAATAACATAGTGAGTCACCATGGTGCCATTTAAAAAAAATGAGTTATTCTGGAAAAACGATTTCCGAAATGTTTAAGACCTTATAACACAAATGTCATACGGCATAATATCATATTTGTATTTTTTGATTAATTATTGAAGCAAAACAAAACATTTTTTTGGGGTCACGGCAGCCTAGATCAAAAATTAAATTTGCTCATAAAAATGTCTGTCAATAATATTTTTATCTCAATTTGCCTTAAATGTATTCAAAATGACCTCCTGAATCCAAAAATGTAAAAATATACAGGGTGTTCCATTTAAAAAACGAAAGTTAGTGTCATTTCCGGTGAAACCGGAAGCGACGGAAAGTGATAAAACCGTTGAAATAATGCATATTTAACCGTTATTTGACGCGCCCAAATTTGAAATTAATATCTTGTAAAACAAAGAAGATATAAGGGCGAGCGTCATTTCGTGGTCACCCGGTATATACAGGGTGTCCCAGCCTCGCGTCGGCCAAATGTCCTGGCTCTCCTATAAGAGATATCGAAAAATTTCATAAACGAGATGATAGAGGACACAATGGTGCATAGTATAAAAATATTTTGAAATATACAGGGTGATCGATTTAGGCGTGATGTCATAAACTTATGTTTTTTTAAATAGAACACTAGGTATATTATTACATATTTGAATTCTCCTTTTAAAGACGACTCAATCGATATGCCACTGCGATGGGTCGGTACCATGATATGGCTGAGTTTGTACCAAAAACGTGCCAACTTTGTGAGCTCACTGTGGCGTGGCGGAAAAGCATTTTGAGATCTAGTTTGTGCCAAAAATTGTCAAAAACCCTGTAGTTTACGCTGCTGTTATCAGATCTAACGAAATCGGTCATTTTATACTGGGTGAGTCAGGAAACGCCAAATCTACTTTTTCCCATTTTTTTCAATTGGAATACCCTGTATATTATGACACCAAAGGAGAGCCCTTTGAAAGAGCTTTCCACTGATATAAAGGTTCAAGGGTCTATCTGTCATGGGTGCCAAGATATTTGATGGCAAAGTGGCACAATTCGAGGTTTATTAAAAAATTACACTCAATTTTCAATTGTTTTGTGAATTTTCGCTGAAATCGGCTCTTTTCAGTAAGAAAATTTTGAAAATAATTCTTATACTCGGAGAAAAAAACCGTACTTCAGTACAGAAAAGTACTTAAGTATAAAATAGTCAACGCCTGATAAATTTAATTTTTTTTCTGAAATGTGTGTATAAATTCAAGTCATGGCAAGTATTTTCTAGCCCGAAGTAATTTTGTCGCGAAACGATTTACTATTTTAGAACGAAGGTGCTTAATAAAACGTACCTTTTCGTAGTATTTTTTTTTTCAGCTTTTAGATAGTGTTCTTCATTTTTCTAAAATAAGACCAAAAAATACTTTCATTTTCAATTCAATGAAAGATAATAAAATTATTGTTAAGTTTGGGAAGCTGTTGTTCCACGTACTATCATCGAAAGAATAAATAAAAAATTGTAGAGAAATTCATATTGCTTCCAACTTTCAATTAATTGAAATAAATTTAAAAAAAAACAAGTAGGTACCTGTCATAAAAATACCAGTCTTGTCAATAGTTCACTTTATTGTTGTAAAATTTTCTTATTGAAAAGAGCCGATTTCAGCGAAAATTCACAAAACAATTAAAAATTGAGTGTAATTTTTTAATAAACCTAGAATTGTGCCACTTTGCCATCAAATATCTTGGCACCCATGACAGATAGACCCTTGAACCTTTATATCAGTGGAAAGCTCTTTCAAAGGGCTCTCCTTTGGTGTCATAATATACAGGGTGTTCCATTTGAAAAAAATGTGAAAAAGTAGATTTGGCGTTTCCTGACTCACCCGGTATAAAATGACCGATTTCTTAGATCTGATAAGCGTAAACTACAGGGTTTTTGACAATTTTTGGCACAAACTAGATCTCAAAATGCTTTTCCGCTACGCCACAGTGAGCTCACAAATTTGGCACGTTTTTGGTACAAACTCACCCATATCATGGTACCGACCCATCGCAGACCCATTAAGTGGCATATCGATTGAGTCGTCTTTAAAAGGAGAATTCAAATATGTAATAATATACCTAGTGTTCCATTTAAAAAAACATAAGTTTATGACATCACGCCTAAATCGATCACCCTGTATATTTTAAAATATTTTTATACTATGCACCATTGTGTCCTTTATCATCTCGTTTTTGATATTTTTTTATATCTCTTATAGGAGAGCCAGGACATTTGGCCGACGCGAGGCTGGGACACCCTGTATGTTGTATCTTATCTTTTACTGTTTTTTATTTATTGCAAATTTCGTGAACAATATTATTTATAACACCAGCATCTGCATGCGTATCAATCAGTTAGCCGCATGGATGAAAAACAATTAATTTGACACTTATGTCTTACAGAATAATTGAATAAATTCAAAAAGCAAACTTTTCATCCATGGCTAACCTGATTGATACGCATGCAGATGCTGGTGGTATAAATAATACTGTTCACGAAATTTGCAATAAATAAAAAACAGTAAAAGATAAGATACAACATGTATATATATTTGAAATCACAAAAAAACACAGATTTGAAAAATGTAAAAAAATATAGGGTGTTCCATTTAAAAAAATGTAAGTTAGGTTTGTCCCGCTTTTATGGAACACCCTGTATATTCTCTGCAGGGGTTTTAAATAAGTTCATTTGATTCACTACAACTTTTATTTGAAACATTTTTTCCTAACTCGAAAAATAAAGAAAATATAAGAGTGGGCCTTTTCGTTGGATAACCCTGTACATGTTTAATGTTCCCTGATTTAACTATAAAAAATTTGAATGTTTTATGGATACTTTTATACATAATTTTGAATTGGCATTTCCTGTTGTAGTAAAAAATATATCAAATAATAATCAGAACAGTAATACTTGTAATTCGAAAAATTGGTTAACAAAGGGGCTAAGAATTTCAGCACAAAAGCTAAAAGAATTATATCGACTTACGTTAACCGGTAATGAGAACCTTAAACTCTACTACAAAAAATATAAATCACTGTATAGACAATTAATCAATAAAGCCAAGAAATTATATAACGATAATATTATACAAAATGCAGAAAATAAATCAAAGGCCGCCTGGAGAATCATAAATAGTGATAAATTAAGGGGAGCTAGTGAACAAATTAATTTAAATATTGATAATGTCGTCCACTCTGATGTTACAACAGTAACTGATAAATTTAATAATTATTTTAATAATATTCCTAACATTTTGTTAAAGAACATAAGTCCACAAGTTAATGTACCACAAATAAATGAAAACAAATACACATTTTTCTTTAAACCCGTAGATGAATATGAAATATCTGACATAATAAAAAGTTTAAAAAACACAAAATCACATGGAGATGATAATATTAGTGTCAATTTTCTAAAAAAGTGCATACCGGTGGTCATCAAGCCTTTATGTACAATAATTAATCTATCATTGTCAGAGGGCGTTTTTCCAGATAGACTTAAAATTGCAAAAATTAGACCATTTTTCAAAGCAGGATGTAAAGCAAACGTTGAAAACTACAGGCCCATTTCTATTTTAAGTTCTATTTCTAAAATTTTTGAAAAGTGTGTTTTGAATAGGATAATTAATTTTTTTGAAAAATACAAATTGTTTAATGATAACCAATTTGGTTTCAGAAGAGGTCGCTCTACTACCACAGCTATAACAAAATTCCTGACTGAGTTATATGATAATTTAGATAACAAAAATAAATGTATAGGAATTTTTCTAGATCTAAGTAAAGCTTTCGACCTTGTTAACCACAACTCACTTTTGCAAAAGTTAGAGAAATATGGAATTCGTGGTGTATCATTAAACTGGTTCGGCAGTTATTTGAGTGGTAGAAAGCACTATGTGGAAATAAATAATGTTAAATCGAAAGAAATGGATGTTTCGGTAGGGGTTCCACAGGGGTCTGTCCTGGGACCTTTGCTATATATAATTTATGTCTGTGATTTTAGTAGTACTAATTCTATTCTTTTTGCAGATGACACTTCTCTGCTTATCACTGCTCAGAAAACTACTGATGCAGTTTTAAAAGCTAATGAACAATTATGTGATGCTCACAATTGGTTCACTGAGAATAGCCTAATCTTAAATAATAAAAAATCTATTTTTATTCGCTTTAACGCGGGTTATTCTAATTCAAATGCTGACAACAGTCTATTAATTAAATCTAATGAAAGATCTATTGAACAGGCTGCATCCACTAAATTCTTAGGCTTACATATTTCTGAAAACTGTTCCTGGACAATACATATAAATGCGATATGTAAAAAAGTAGCCCCAATGTGTTATTGTATTAATCAGCTACGACAGGTTGTTAGTAAGCCGGTATTAATTACTTATTATTATGGAAATTTTAATTCAATCATCAGTTATGCTGTAATTGCCTGGGGCTCTTCTCCTGATATGGTGAGAGTATTTAAATTACAGAAAAGAGCTGTGCGTTCTATATAGTAGGAGTAACAAGGCGTACTAGTTGTAGGGATATTTTTAAAGAGTTGGGAATACTTACACTACCTTGTTTATTTATTCTTAGTTTATTATTGTATGCTAAATCCCAACTGAACGGTACTACCCTTAATTCAAATCACATCTATAACACAAGAAATACTAATTTGTTGGAAATTCCTTATCACAGATTAGCATTATATGAAAAAAGCCCAAAGTATTTAACTATTAAAGCATACAATAAATTACCTGAATCATATAAATCCATGAACGAAAAAATTTTTAAAATGGAAATAAAATGTTTACTCAGAAGTAAATGTTATTATTCTTTAAGTGAATACCTTAACGATAGGCTTTAATTTTATTATATGTATGTTAGTATGATGTTATTGTTAATATACATATTATGTGTTGTGTGTTACCAATGGACGATGTAATAATAATTGTACTATTTTACAAACTTTTTATTCTTATTGTTTTTGTTTATTTGAATAAGATTATATATATATATGTAATTATATTGACATGTTCTATATCATGTAAATGATCTATTGAACCAATAAATTATTATTATTATTATTATTATTATTATTATAAATTAAAATATTGATGTCCAAAATTAAGAAAAAAGAAAAAAACAGCATTTACGTGTTTTGCTGCAGGTTGATCGATGTTTGACCTCAAAAACGACAGAAATTGAATGAAAATATTTTCGTATATTCTTGTTATTTGATTGTATCTTATAAAAACTACGTCGAGGTGTTGAATTCTACACTGGCGCTTCCGTTTTCTACTCTAGCGCTCCTTTGCGATGTGCAAGTTTGGTGTAGAGAACGTTTTAAAATTTCGTGTTCTCCAATTTGTACACAACCTTAGATCGCTTCTGAGAATATCTCAACACAAACTGGTTAACCAAATCAAAACAGCGAAAAAAAATTACCCCTAGATGTTCCACGAAATTGGTTCAAATGAACGGTGCAGTCACAAGAGTTCAGTTACCCCGTAAAAATTTTTCCAAGAGGTCGAAAAAAATTTTTAAAATTGGGCTAAATGTAGCGTTAAATTTGAGTAGTGATTTTGTTTTCCAGTAGAGTAGATAAAAAAACGTGGCATGGAGAAAAATATTTTAAAGTAAATTTTAAAATTGTGAGAAGAAAAATAAATTCCCAATTATTATTTTTCTTCTTTCACAGTAGTAGCGATTTTTATGGGAACAAAAAAATTTTGTCTCGCTCCAAGAAAATGCCATTGGCTACCAATACAGCCCAAACAACAAACACCGACCGAGTAACCTAACTCGACTTGAAAAACATCAATATTTCCCAAAAAAACATACCCAGAAGATATCTCTACATTTTAGGCAAGGTTAATAGTTAAAAAGTTTATAGCATATTAATTATGGATAATTTCATTGCATGAGCCAATGGTTAATATCTGCACCGTTTCCATAATAACAACCTCTAAACGAATTGTCAGCTAGTATTAAAGAATATTGATTTGAAAGCACTGTGCCTAATTGTGGATTAAATATTATATCTACATATTTTAGTATACTTTCTTGCTAAATTGAGTTTTTCACTTTTTTGCAATTACAATAAGTACGGTTGGAATTAAGCGAAAATTATTTTTCTCACTCTCATTCAATTATTTTAAGCGTCTTTAAACGGTCTTGGTCGATATTTTACGTTTATTTATTTACCACTTCAGCAATAGCTTTATACAATTTCCCTATTATTCCGTAGTTAACATAAGACGAGATCTTTAGAATAAATTTGTAGTAATCTGTCTAATAAAACTCCAAATTCGCATTTGCAAAATGAAATTTGCTGGGACATTCTAGACGGGCTGCTGAATTAAATTAGGGTGAAATGTAATTTAAATTTTTTTAACGCTGAATTGTGTATATTATCCACACTGAAAGTCTGTAAGCTGTTTCGAAATACCAATTTTGTGAAAGACCAAAGCCGTAAGACAATATTATAATAACACTTTCACACAGTACCATAATTGTTTTATTAGATTTAATCTAATATATAAAGATAAAATCCAATAATCTTTAAACGTTGGTAATCCAAGATGTAAAAAATGTATTAAAGAGTGAAATTGTTCATTGATTGGTCCTTGATTAACTTGCAACAAAACATATTAATTTGTTTTTTCTCTCGTCTTGATCTTGGACGTCCCAACACTCCCAACTAAGCAGCAGGAGAGCATTATAACATGCAAACAAAGCCATTCCAGCTCACATTGGTGTCGAAATTCCCATATATGGACAGAGAAGCAATATAGAGTGGACAACCATAAATACAGGGCATCTGGAATTTTTGTTAAATTTTGAACAATTATCAATCACTTACTGCGTTTGGATATGTATAAATAATAAATAAATACCCCACATGTAATTAATGTGAACTAATTTGAATTTTCTTTGCTGATTTTGTAAGCAGGTTAAATTATTTAATTTAGCTATTCTGAAGACACAATAATTTAATATGAAACCAAAAATAATTGAACCCTACTTCTATAAATAAGTAAATGCTATTCGCTAGGTATTTCCTAATGATCAAAACATGTTATGGCCAAAAAGAGATAAATGGTTTTTGGTCGATAGTACATACAGTTTCTATATAAGAAAGTATTATCTTAAAAATAATTAGAATTAGAACTGATGCCATATATTGAATGTCAATGGAATGGGATTTCAAAACACAATAAAATTTTAAGTTGTTCCATTTATATTCTGAATCGCTTTGAATAATATGATCTAACTTAAAAATTATTATATTAAACTATTAAACATAACAAGTGAAACTAAAACGCACATGGTTGTCCCATTCTAATTTTAATGGGTGTTTCTACAATGTGATTATAGATATAAGTTGTTTTCCTTCTTTAGGATACTCTAGACGGGAACATTCATGATACAGCCATCGATGTTTAGTCGTTAGTTATATGCGGTGCTACCCAATATTTAATGTCGGTTGCTTTTTGTCAGCCTTGTCCCATAAATAGTTACTGCCAATAAAACTGTGTACAATGTCATGAAGAGTATAAAGTATGTAGATGTAAAAATCTTATTTACATTAAATATGTACTAAACAACTTAGATGGAAAAAATAAGACCAAAGTTACTTTTGATTAAAATTTTTCTTATAACTTAATCAAACGACTACGTTTTACAACTAGTTACTAACTTAATCCTTGCAACAAATACAAAAATGAAAGAGTCAAAAGCGAAATACGATGAACACTCTATTCTTGTTCAGGGATCTTCCAGGATATTTTTTAAAAGAAACAACGATTTTAGACCACAGATAGCAGGAGGTGGGGGATAAAATACGAGAGTAAAATAATAAGGGAAAACAAGGTTAACGTTTAATTTAATTGTAATTTCTTCCAAGACCACTATTGTTTTCTTGGTTGGCGAAAGTTAAACATATTAATATTTAAACAGTGATGAGGTCTCATCTAATTCAAAATTGATGCCTACTGATGTGGTAGGTTGTTATTGCACAACATAATAGTATTTTATTTCACAAGCATATAGGGGCCTATATTAATCAAGAGGGTGAAAGTTTACGGCACGAGCCGAAGGCGAGTGTCGTAAATCACCCGAGCGAATAATAGCCATTATATTGTAGAATACCCTATTTTATCGACGACAATTAAATATTTTACTGACGAAATTTATAAGTACTATGTATTTATTTTTAACATTTTTTATGAGCGGCGTTGTGTCAAAAGAACGACCTGTCATAAATTAAATTTAAACGTCAACGTTGTTTGTGCTTTGACTCACATGTCATGGCCACTTTATTGAAATTTTTAAGAAATATCCGATACGTTGGCATAGAAACCTTGTTCATTATACACTGCAGTGAATATGGAACTCATTATTCAATGCAGGGAATAATGGATAGCATTATGCTTGAGGAAGTACATACATAATGCATACATTATTTAGTAGTCGTGCATAAATACATTTTTCTTCAAGCGTATAACAATACTTACATTACATAATGCAACACGTCCTGTAGAAAGAGCCTATTATTGTATTAGTACAAATATTTCTCATTTTTTTCCTAGTACAAATATGAAGTAATGTATCCATGGCAACGAATTAAAAATCTAATTTATGTCATAAACTGTCATTTTAAAAGTTGACGTCGCGCGTCGAGCCGTTTTTTAAATTTAAAAGCGAAAATGTCTGAAGAAATGCAGTGCATACCACCTGAAATACTTGAAATTGCAAATTTACCTATGACATGTTTCATTGATAAATAAAATGGTTAGTATTACATATATTTTTTTTACTAAGCTGGAACGCATTTGATATGATGTCATTTTTCAAAAGTAAAGTTTTGATATTTTTGATTTTAACGCTTGAAGAAAAAATAGTATATGTCACTCGGAGTAGAAGGCTCATTATGTGTTTCGCCCAGTTTGCTGCCTCGGCTTGCGCCTCGGCTGAGCAAACTTCTGGGCTCAACAATAATGGTCGCCTTCTACTCCTTGTAACATAATATACTATTATACACAATCGGTTGATCACTTTATGCATATATTTGGTTTGATGATGTAAAGTTAACTTTACAGCCCGCCTAGAGTTTTAACTTTATTTCATAAAGAAAACAAGCTTAATTTTGATTTTTATTGATTTTTAATGTGCACCTCAATTTTACAATTGTTGCAATTATTAATATAAACAGAACAAACTGAAACCTTCACAGAAATTAAATAAGTATTGACAAGTCATATTCCTACCTGGTAGTGAAGAACACCATCATTATTATTAATATTATTATATTATATGAAATATCAAAAATTTATAAAGTAAAGAGTATTTGAAAGAAATTATTTATGTAGTATACCTATATTAATTAAGACTAATCGTACATAAAATTTTATATTACCAGCCTTTATGACTCTTGACGTATGAAAGCTCTCGGCGACCGCCTCGGGCTTTAATTTTTATGTCGCGCACAACAAACGTCTCTTTATGCCCTCGGTGCATAAATAACTATTATTTATGACCATACCATACCTCAAGAGATTGCATTATTTAAAGAGTCAAATTTATAACTCAAACGCGTTTTAACCACATATTAATGTTATGCAATTCAATTTATCCGTTGTAAGAGAGCTAATTTAGTTCAGCCATATTAATTTCTGCTTTGAAATTAAATGTTCCTCCTCGCCAAATTACTTGTCGTTTACATTATCAAATAAAGAAATACTTTTACTCTTAGAGCAATAGTAGGTATATTAAAAAGAGCTGGAATTTTCTAATTTATTAAGAACTTATTTTATTTCATCCTTTTTAATATACTAATGAATCTTGAAAAAATATTGGAACGTTTATAAATATTTTCTTTGGCAATTTTGATGTGAAAACCTTTAAGTGACTAATAATTTGATTCACCATAAGACATCACCAGAGGAAAACTGTTCCTCCCAATGACGTAATACTCAATGGTGCACGTGACTGGCCACGCGGTGTAACAACGCCATGTCTTCTAAAATCAATAGCATCCATGGTTAATTTAACAAAGCACCGGGACTATGCCACATCCAATAACGTATAGCTAGCCATGTGGCATTGATGGCACCACGCCACGTCGACCAATGACGTGGATCTCAATAGTACGCATGACACACCACGTCAGCGATACGAAACCACTCATCCTGTTAAATGCGTCCTGCTAACAGAGCTCACATAGTTTTAGAAAAAGATCACGACAAGAAGGTCGATACGTCAAGAATTCAAAATATTTAGAGGAATAGAACCCACTAGCTCCTGTACAAACCGTCAGCTCCGCAAAAGTATATCTATCGCATTAACTTTTTTTATCTGTTGGTTAAAAAATATACTAAGCTGTAGAAAACTACAGGAACTGAACAGCAGTAATTATTATATATTAAAATTATTAATAGAAATAACTATCGTCCCTCTTGAAAACTTCCACGTCGTCATTAATAGTAGTTTATTTCACAAGCATATAATGGTCTGTTTTATTCAGGAGGGTGAAAGTTTACGGCTCGAGCCGAAGGCGAGTGTCGTAAATCTCCCGAGTAGAATACTCAATATTATCAAAGATTATTAAATATGTTTGACAAAATCTTTTACTGAAGAATAAGTACTTACCATTTATTTTTCACATTTTTATGAGCAGGCCGTTATGTGTCAAAAGAATGGCCTGTCATAAATTAAATTAAATTTAAACGTCAACGTTGTTTACAATTAATTTCGTGCTTTGTCTCACATGTCATGGCCACTTTAATGAAGTTTTTAACAAATATCCGATTATTCACTGCAGGTAATTATGGATAGCAGCTTGAGGAAATACATACATAACGCATTCATTATTTAGTAGGGGTAGATAAATATTTTTATCTACGCTCGTTATATAATGACAGTAATATGACACTCATTTCAATGTCATAATGACGTTGTTTATAGCACTAGTGCGATATATATTTATCGCACGCATTTCATTTTAAAAAAGCACGCAAACTACCGGTTGCTAAGGAGATATCCACAAACAGCTATTGTTATTAACTTAGTTATTACTTACTTGTAGATAATGTGTGGTGTTGGCAATAAATAATATTAATTGATTAGTAAGTAGTTCTTTTATGTATAAAAAAAGTCGAGCGTAAATAAAATCTTGTATATTATACGTGCCATATCTGTATTTTATAGCACTCG
Organism: Rhagium mordax; assembly: GCA_963680705.1. Taxonomy (NCBI): domain Eukaryota; kingdom Metazoa; phylum Arthropoda; class Insecta; order Coleoptera; family Cerambycidae; genus Rhagium; species Rhagium mordax. Next base: position 83,261,362 of record OY796657.1, on the reverse strand, counting down.
TTTGTTTACAGAACTCGGTTCGTTCTGCGTTCTATAAAATATCTCATATGGCACTTATAATATAAATAGCTATTATCGAATTTACCATTTACATTAAAATATTCAAGAGCTGATGCTATAATTAAGACATAACTACCTTAAGTCATTAAGTATAAATGAAGAAAATTTACCGGGTGACAACGAAATGGCGCTGGCCCCTACATTTTTTTGGTTTTAGAAGATATGAATTTCAAATTTGGACATGTTAAATAACTGCTAATATGCAATAATTCGACCAATTTAACATTTTCTGTCGCTTTTGATTTCACCGGAAATGATGCTAACTTTGGGTTTTTAAATGGAACACTGTATATTGTATATGTTTATATTTCTTGTTTCAGGAGGTCAAAGGCACCTACTTAATAGAAATCTACTGTTAAATATTACAATTTTTTTTTCATTTATATCATGTTGAATGTTATTTTTATGTATTTTTATGTATTATAATATTAACAAATAGTGAAGTGTTTGATACCAAGTTATCAGCAATAAATTGCTTTATTGAAATGAATAACGTAGTGAGCCGCCATCGTGCCATTTAAAAAAATTTAGTTATTCTGAAAAACGATTTCCGAAATGTTTAAAGATTTTATAACACAAATGATGTATTTTTTGATTAATTATTGAAGAAAAACAAAATATTTTTTTGGGGTCACGGCTGCCTAGATGAAGATTTATTCATAAAAATGTCAGTCATTACTATTTTTATCTCAATATGTCATAACTGTATTCTAAATAAACTCCTGAATTCTAAAATATAAAAATATACAGGGTGTTCGATTTAAAAAACAAAAGTTAGTGTATTTCCGGTGAAACCGGAAGCAACAAAATATGAGAAATCGGTCGAAATAATGCATATTTAGCCGTTATTTGACGTACCCTAATTTGAAATTCACTTCTTGTAAAACCAAGAAGATATAGAGTAATTTTTATAATAATTTGTCATATAGCACAAGGAATAACATTTAGCCAGAATTTTGGTATGTACTTTTATATGATACAACACAATATGTGAATTTGTCTTAAGATTCTCTCACTAGCGTATTTCTTTACTATGCATAACAAGTGCCAGAAATAAATTTTTAGAAAATATTCCAATTAGTTTTCCGTTAAAAATGAAGAATAGCAAATTCGACTGTCTAAAGAAGAATTTTGTTATATTTCATTAAAATATAATTACAACGATATTTGATAGAGGAACCATCGAACTAATATAATTTTCTTCACCGTCTTCCTCTTCAATGATTACTTCTTTCTTCAATATATCTAGAAAGTCTACCACTGGTGTAATACATGAGCAGCATTGAGGTAAGACGAACAAACAAACCTGCCTTTCTGCAGCCATACACATTTTGCACTCTTGCAAATAAACTTAGTTCTGTAGCAGGAGGTTAATATATGTTATCCACGACTACTAAATAATGTATGCATTATGTATGTACTTGGTCAAGCATAATACTACCCATTATTCCCTGCAGTGAATAATAATTTCATTATTCACTGCAGTGAACAATGAACAAAATTTCTATGACAACGTATCGAATATTTGTTAAAAATTTCATTAAAGTGGCCATGACATGTGAGTCAAAGCACGAAATGTTGACGTTTAAATTTAATTTTTGGCAGGACTTTCTTCTGACACAACGACCTGCTCATGAAAAATGTTAAAAATAAATAGTACTTATATATTTCCTCACTAAAAGATTTAGTCAAAAATATTTAATAGTCGTGGATAAAATAGGGTATTCTACTCGCATATAATGGCTATTATTCACTCGAGTCGAGCCGAAGGCGAGAGTCGTAAACTTTCACCCTCGTGAATAAAACAGACCATTATATGCGTGTGGAATAAATTACTATTATTCCCTTCATATGAATTATTCTTTATTTATTTAAGTATAAATTGTGATTCTAAAACTTTCACGGAGCTCTCGATTTTTTTTATTTCACTTCAGAAGATCACGACAAGTCAAGTCAAGTAACGTCAAGTTCAAAATTAAATCAAAATATTCAATGCGGAGGAAAACCCAAAAACTCTACTGTAATACTTAATAGAAATATTCAAAAAAGAAAAAAAATTATTGTTAAGATTTAATCAAGTTAACAGTTTTCAAAGCGATCTTCTTGAGCATTCTTGCAACGGTTATATATAAATCATAATATTAGAGCATTATTGTGGCGTGTAGTGATTACAAAATTATTGATAATCAAATGATTTTCAGTAGATAAATCAAACAAAAGAAAAAATGTAGTTGAATCAACGACCTCATAAAAGATTGAGGAGTAAAATTGATGCAGGTTTGCTTGACTTAGCAATGAGCCCTGATACCGACAATATTCGGGTCGTTGTTTACCAACTTTCCTCGTGCGTAAACTTAGTGTTCGAAAATAAATGGTTTTATACAGAGTCGAAAGGAGCTGTATAGTGACGTCACTGTAAAAAATATTGTTTATACCACATGAATTGAATAATAACAACGTATATTTATGCAACCTTATTTTCTCCAATGTTAAGATTTATTACTATGGCATTTTTTTTATTTCTTTCATATAATGGTACCTACCCTATACACTATACATTTCTCCAATAATTTAAAAATAAGAATTTTTTTCATTCTAAGATAAAACTTGTGTTATTATAGATTTGAAAAAACTATTGAATTTGAAATGATTTCCCGGCGATTTCTGCACTTCCAGTAAGTTATATGTACAATCTGAAATTATTTCTGTTTAGTTTAATTTAGTTTTCATTTCATTCATTCCACCCCGGTATTAATCCTACCCGTATTTCTCATTGTAAAATATATGTAAACCTGCGAGTTCCATCGAAATTTCTAAAAATATTAATACAAACCGAGACACATGTGTTTTTTAAAATACCTACTCAATTTAGACCAATAATACATAATACCTTTTCAAGATTACAATATTTCCCTAATAGATATTGTAATTTCATTAAATATAAGGAATACGTAAGTAAGATTTACCGACCAAACCGTTGTTGCAACTGATGTCGGTTATTCGATTTTGCCAGCGAATCCTGCGGATTATCTCAGAGAAAAGTCCCATTTAAAATTGTGCTTTAATCGAAGTCTATGTACAGTCTAATTTTTGTAATATGTTTCCACCATCAATTTTACTTGTAAGTAACCCGGAAGGATTTATTACCTCATTTAAATTTGCAGTGACTGATGTGAATAAAAGTGTGACGTCTCTTACTTCTAATGAAACAATGTAAGATAAATTGAGGTCTTTAGGCAAACTGATACTTGGTAACTTCCGGGTGAACGAACATCAAACAAGAGAACGTAATAAAGTTTACACAATTGAAACATTGGTGTAAATAGGAACTAATAACTAATTTTGCTAAAATATTGACGATAAAGTAGAACATGTACAAATTTTTAAATTACATTATAATCTCTTTAATTCTAATTCACCTTGCTTTAGATAACAAAATGGTGGAAACAATATGAATTCAAAATAATCACCGCGAAATGAACTCAGAAACTCTTCTATTAAACGGTTAAATTCAATAAAACTATCCATAAAATATAAAATAAATTATATACCGGGTAGGTCAAAAAATGTCGCATTTCTTACGGTTGCCACAACTTTTTTGTTTATTAACCAACTTTAATGAGCTAGGTGTCGTTCCTTACAGAAAAGACTATGGACAAATAATTTCAAAATGGCCGATTTTAAAAATGCAAGATGGCTGCCGCGTTAGAAAATAGCCCTTTTTTGGCCAGTTCCTTTTGAAGAAAAAATGTAGAAATGACACATCCAATACAAAAAAGCAATCAAATGGACCTTTCTCTACATTTTAAGACTTCGATGAGAAAAATTGGTCCATCGGGAGCAAAGCTAGACGTAATCAATGTAATCATACAAAGCGTTTTGTTGTCATTCTTAAGCTGTAAGTAGTACTTAAATTGAATTTTTTCTTTAGCCAATAACAAATATTTACAAATTAGTTATTTGGGAAATAATTGTGTACTACACCCATTAAAAGATTTTTGTGCAATCTAAAGAATTTAAAAGGGAATTTTTAAAAGTTACGTAATGTAAAAGTGTAGTACATCACAGACCAAAATGTTATTTATGTTATTAATATACCCAGTATTATTTTTAAACTACACGATCTGAAAACCCTTAAACTATCTATTCATCAACATAGTGAAACTAAATTTAGCCTACCAGCATGTCAGCAAAACGGATTTAATTAATCCTACGTTTGATCTGTCTGCGGTAAGGCCTTCGATCCCTTATCCAAACTCTAATTTTGCAAGCTTTATGTCTCTGTTTCTGTACTGCCAGGATTTCCCCTAGGCAAGGTGATTTTCAGTCATTTTAGAACAAATAAGTAAGACAATTTTTGTAAAAACCGTTTTAAATTGTTGTTTTATTGTTTTTCAAATGAATAAAACATTTTCATAAAAATAACATGCCCGGTATCTCAAAAAAAAAAATTCGATTTGAAACGATTTATTTGTATAAAATGCAAAAATATCGTCTTTTGCCCATTGCTATTTGCCAAATAAAGTTTTGGATTATATATTGGCAACACATGAAATTTGAAGGAGCATTAGGAACCAACATTAATTATACTCGTAATTTAGCATCGGAATGTTTGTTACATTACTCGTCAATTTTTTTATTAATTAGGTTATTCTACTACAAAGACAACCTACTATTCCTTAATAAATACGCACCTGAGATATGAATTTTAATTTCGAGGATTGTCCTCTTCAATTATTTAACAGCATATTTATTTTACGAAAGCAAATAATAAAATATTTGTGTACAGACCCTTGCAAATAAACCTCTCCAAATCCCTGTTTGTTTCCCATGAAACAGTAACAGTTTTAATTACAATTTTTAATGTTTTAAATAATAAATAACTTCTTTTTGTTGTTACTGAAGTGGTAATAGTGTCACACAAATTTTCATTGCTTTAAATAATTATTAAAGAAAAGTAAAGTCGATAAACTTTTTTTCATTGTGTACAGGGATATCCAACGGAAATGACCACCCCTAATAACTTCTTTATTGTGATGCTATAAAAAAAATGTTTCTATAAAAGTTGTAGGGTTTATTGAAAGCATTTAGAATATGTATTCAGAAAAATAAATGAAAGTCGTTTAGAGGAGATATGGTTTTAACTTGCATTTTTTCAAATGGAGCACCCCATTTTTTTGCATTTTTGAAATCAAGGTATGTAAGTATGTACTTTTCTCATTTCGAATAATAGCCCGTCGGATGGCTGGGTCTAGCATTCACAAACCCAATACCGAGGTATAACCAAATAAAACATTTACTATTTTATTTAGCAGGTTTTTTTACATATAATTCACTTTTGACGACACTCTCCATTGGTAGAGACCAAAGTTACAATAAAAAAAGAAAAAAAAATTGAAAATAAGAATATTAAAATTAACCGCGAATAGCTTTAAAACAAAAAGGAGTAAAATTATATTTTTTTTTTTAGTCTTATAGTAATAATGATTCTCTTTTGTTTGAGGTATAATTTGTCACAAAAATAATAACGTTAACTTTAAAAAAATGATGTTATTTTAGAAACTACACAAACTGTCAACTTTTTAAAAATGTTTAACTTGTTGTAACTCGCTTATGTGTTGAGGTATTCGAATATTTTTGCGACCAAATACTGCCAAATTTAATATACTTTATTTTGTCTCAATTAATGTTGGGTCTAGTTTTTTAAACTAAAGTGGTACAGCCCTTTAAACACAACCAAGCGCGCTACGGCGACGGAGGCGCGAGGCTTCCAATCTCCTTCCCGCGTTCGACAACGTCTCCTACAAAAGCTTTAAAATAATAATTACCCTTTAGTGCAAAATGATAAAACTAACAAATCAAGTTGAATAATGAGATTTATTTAAAGTATATAGGAAATTTAAATATAGAAGTAATTGTTCTACATGTTTTATGCACATAAACGCCATTCATCAGTGTGCTGTAAGAAAATTAACTACATTTACATTTGATTTAAGATTTAATAGATGAATAAGTTTGAAATATTTGAATGAGACGTTTCAAAAATAATAAGGGCATTAATGAGTGTAAAATGTCATCGAAAAAATTTACCTACGTAATGTAATATATTATACCTGTATATATCCTATTAATATTCAATTCCTTTCCTACCATTTTCGCTTTTTCGATTTTTTTACAGAAAAACTAATACAATATTATTAATCAGCATGCTTTAGAACCTCCATGCCGAAAATTTCACAACATTTTGATTAAGGGTTTCCGTATAACGGGCCCAGTAAAAGTACATTTCTTCATTCGTAAATAATTGACAGCTTGAAAATGGTTTACGTTTTGAAAAAAGTCATTCCTCCTTTTCATTTTAAATTGATTTACTCTATCTCCCCATGCCTTCAAAAGTTTCAAATGCCGCAAGCAAAAAATTTTAATTCGACGATAAAGAAATATTTTAACCGGTTCTGTATTATTTGGGCATTAAGTGATAAAAAACGATCTTATGTGATAATAAATCAATTTTATACCAAAAGAAAAAAAGGTTGCCCTGATATTAAATTAAACTATTTTTCGAAAAATAAACCGTTGTCAAGTTTATTATTTATGACTGCGGCATTTCAAACTTTTGTGCACATGACGTGATAGAGTAAATCAGTTTAAATTGAAAGTAACGAATGACTTTTTTTCGAAACACAAACCGTTTTCAAGTTCTCAGTTATTTACGACTGAAAAAATGTATTTTCACTGGGCCCGTTATTCGGAAACCCTTAACCAAAATGTAGTAAAATTTTGAACATGGGGGTTCCAAAGCATGCTGATTAATAATATTGCATTAGTTTTTCTGTAAAAAATGCCTAATATGACTTCTCGAAAAAGTGACCCCGTTTTCTGGATGTAAGGGTTTATACAGGTTGTTCCCATTCGGATTTGGCGATTAACTAAAGCTGTTCTCCACGTTGCCGTAAGTCTCAGGCTATCATCGCGTTTATTTAGGCCGTTGGGACGTTTTTCGATTTCGATGGCCTCTCTGATTATTCTTGATGAAAAATGTTCCACAGTTGCCAGGCTTCTGGTTCTGTCAAAGTCAATTAAGTGACCTGTGGTTTTGACGTGTTGGAATAGTGACGATGTCGCTTCATTTCGGAGAACAGAGTTAACGTGTTGTATGTTTCTTACGTTTATCCTTCTGTTGGTTTGTCCAACGTATGTTTTCTCGCAATCATGACAGGGAACTTCGTATACTCCTTGGTTTTCGAGTGGGATTTTGTCCTTTGGGTTTTTAAGGACAGACTGGATCTTACGGTCAGTTTTAAATACAGTCTTGATGTTTCTGCGGTTACATATCAAATTAGAAAATACAAATGCTATGCCACAAGCAGAATTTCTACGAAATAAGAATAGGTGTTGAAGAAATTACAGGCTGCAAATGGCTTCGACAGATGTTTAATCGTTAATACTGTAGTAGAACATTCAAATTGTGGTAGAGCTATTATTGTAGTTGTATCTGAAGACACTGATGTTGCGGTTCTGTTGATTCATTATTCACAGTATGATAAAATGTTATTGCTTTGACCAGGAAAAGCTGCTAAGGCTGATGCTGATAAAGTGACGAACATATTGAAACTTAAAGAAAAACTAGAGCATATTAAACAATGCGTATTATTCCTTCATGCTGTATCAGATTACGACGCAACCTCGTTCATTAAAAAAAAAACAAGGAATTCTGTTTACAGTTGCTAAACAATGATAGGTATACCTTTATGCGACGTCTTTATATTTTACCAACAAAGTCCAAATGAAAAACAGTTAATAGAAGTAAGTGTAAAATGCATTACCAAGTTATACCGACCCATGAATAGTAAAGAAGGTACACTTTAGTCAATCGAGTGACATCTCGTCAAGATCTATCTGCAAACTTCAATTTGGCATCACTTCCCCCAACTGAAGACGCTGCTGTATAACATGTTTTAATAGTTTATTATCAGGTATCTAATTATGATTACTTCCTTTGCCCTTTACTGTACGGATGACAATTAGATAAAGGACACCTTGTTGCGATATCCATAACAAAAGAAATTGCTCCCTCTGATATACTAAAATTGGTATTCTGCAACTGCAAGGAAGATTCATGTGGCAAATTATGTTCCTGAAAAAAACTTGGACTAAGATGTTCCTCCAATTGTAGTCAATGCTTAGGATTTGCTTATTACAATCCTTGCATCGTACTTAAAAATGACGAAGAAGAAAATCCTATTTTAAATTGGATATAATTATTATTTGTAATGCTAAAAACTAAAAAAAAACATGTTTTTCCTGTCAATTATTTAAATAAATCTTTTACATTTAGTTTATCCAATGTAGTTTCTTATTTTACGTAAAAAAGACCTCTTGACTTTTTTTCATAAACCCCACAGTTTTTCATATTTAGAATAAAATGAAAAAAGAAAATGGCAGCAGTTTTTGGCAACTTGCCATAGACATATTTGATGGGACCTTTAATATGTGGTTTAACACATTTTTCCTCGTACATTTTCGTTGAGAAATACTTGTATATAATTATTTCAACCTTAACTGCCAATTTGCCTACACTATAAGGACATGTGCTTTAAGCTTTACTAAGTTTCTAAAAAAAACCACCAAACAGCAGTTATCCTAAAATGTCCGCTATCCAATAAAAAATAAAATAACACCACAAAAACAACTAAATCTCTTATAATCTGAATGTAAACAAACCTATTGATTACTAAGCCAGACTGGCCAGACAATATATTAATGACTAATATAATACATTACATCAAATATGGTATTTGATTACATGCAATAGTATGATTTCTTGCGAACGCGGGAGTGGGGAACGAGAAACAAAGCCACGCGACCTCGTTGTATGTTGAGGGTTATAGCGGTTTTATTTAAAAAAATAGATTATGCATTAATTGAGACAAAATGAAGCCTATTAAATTTGGCAGTTTTTGGTGCCAAGAACATTCAAATACCTCAACATATAAGCGAGTTACAACGAGTTAAGTATTAAAAAAACATTGATAATTTGTGTATCTTTTAAAATACCGCCAGTTTTTTTATGTTAGATTTTTAATTATTGCAACAAATTAGACCTCAAATTAAAGAGCAAGGTTTACTTGTAAAAATCAAAAAAAAATTTAATTTTGATCTGTTTTATTTCCAAACTTATACGAGATCAAAACTGAAATTTCTAAATTCCTTCTTTTTGTAGTTTTTTCCTATATATCGTGTCTCGACCAATGGAGAGTGTCGTCAACTTTGATTCATATGTGAAAAAACATGTGTTAATAAGTGGTGAAGATCTCATTTGGTTATAATTCAGTATTGGGTGGGACAAGAAAGAGAAGGCTTTTAGCGCTCTCCCCAACGGGCTATAAGGTATCGGCTTTGTATCGAACATGAAGGGCGTCATTTTGAACAGTTTATGTAGGATAGTTTTAATTACTTTTATTTATAGTTGTAATTAATATCTAAATTAGCCAAGACTAATGCATTCTAAAAATAAAAATTGTTGTTATTTTATTTCCTTGTTGTTTTCGGACCACAAAAATTGCAATAATTAGAAAACCCTAAAAGATAATATGATATATATCTATATATATATTCGAAATGAGAAACGTACCTTGATTTCAAAAAATGCAAAAAAATGGGGTGTTCCATTTGAAAAAATGCAAGTTAAAACCATATCTCCTCTAAACGACTTTCATTTATTTTTCTGAATACATATTCTAAATGCTTTCATTAAACCCTACAACTTTTATAGAAACAATTTTTGTATAGCATCAAAAATAAAGAAGTTATTAGGCGTGGTCATTTTCGTTGGATATCCCTGTATCTACATAAAGTACATCCGCATCTTCAATTTGCCAAGGCCTATTTTTCGCTTATTTGGCATACCAATGTCGCTATACTTTCCATATGACACACGTACATTTATTTTTGTCGTTTACGTATATTGCAAAGCAATAATATTATTCTTTCAAACTTTAGAGATGCCTCCTTCATCTTTAAGTGTTTTATAACTTTCGTGATTTAAGCTCTCAACATTGAAATTATTATTCCTCTCGTTTGGATATATTTATGGACGAGAAGCAACTGGATTTTGCCTGTTAGTTTAATGGTCTGGAAAAATATAATGGCAGTCAATACGGTAGAAAGGTGAGATATACAGGATGGGGTAATAAAGCGTCCTACTGCGATATCACGAGTTACATAAGTAATTTTGAGGATACGCTGATTGGAACTATTTATCTTCATTCTTTGGAGATGTATCTGCCACAACTATTGATAAATCAAAGAAAATAAATAGATTGACTGACTTGGCTAAATTTCTAGCGGCAGTCAATCTACAATTTTCCTGCCTAGTTAAACAAATAACTTCTTTTCTAAACCTTATAATTTGCATATTATTGGTTAATAATTATTAAAAATGGCAGTTTGTACTATTTTCAGGATAGGTATCTCTGAAACTACTGAATATATTTCAAGTCTGAAAATTGCAGTTTTACAGTTTTAAAATAGACTTTTCTCTAATTTAACCTACTTTCTATTTCTTAAGGTTTATGAGTTACCCACACAATCCCATTGGAAAAGTGAACACCCTGTATATGTGTATTCTTAATATAGTATGGTATTATTTTTAACTACATCTATTATTATTTATTCTATCATTGTGTTTTATGCGTTGAATGAATTATTGCGAATAAATTAATAAATAAACACAACGGAAATTTCTATCAACTTTCGCATCACTTTTATATATTCATCATACCACGTCATAATAGTTGAGATATATAAATTTAAACTTAAAATTCTAGGTAGACCCTTTCATATATCTAGTTATAAACAAGGGGTTATAAACTTTTTCAGGTCCACATCCCTGAAGCAATCATTCATCTTTTGACTCGATAACAGATGAGTCGATCACCAGCATTCAGTTGTTTATAAAACAATGTTTAATGCATTTATGAAATATCCATCTATTAACTCTAGTGACCCAATATAATATAGTCCTTATTAAGTTTTATCTATTTTTTAATTTCTCCTCAATAAATTCCAAATTCCATATGGATAAAAAGACAAAAAATATTATTAATTTCACCTAGATTAAATAAGCAGATCAGATCTTGTTTCATCTATTCGCAAAATTGGTTAATTGCACACCTGAGTGCAGTCTACTCTGTCAACACATTTTTTTAAAATGCAATCTCTACAACGTAATGGCGAAAACGTTAAAATATCTAACAAGAAAACTTCATCTAGCAACTGTATTTTTTGTATTCTACCGTATATTTATTTAATATATCAGTAAAACTGTAAGTAAGTAAGTAAGTAAGTATAATATCGATATAATATATCTTCAAAACAGTTACTTTCTCGAAAAATAAAAATTAATAAAGAAAAACGAACAAAATTGCCATTTATTATTATAATTTAATTATTATTCCTGACATATAAAAATCTGTAAAAATCAGACGAAAATATTTGTTGTTTTGCCTCAGATTTCAATTCAAAAGTGCACTCAAGACCATGTATTCAGTAACTGCTTCGTGGAAAATATACGCATTATGCACAAAATATTCTCATAATATTATAGTAAACAATTCGCTAGGTGATGCCGGGTGCTCTAAAAAGAAAAACAATTCTTTAGAGTATAAAATAAACATTTCTCTTTGGAGATAATGTTGCAGCAGAGCTTTGGGGAAATTAATTGTTACCCTTGCCACTGTACTTACTGGAAAACGGCCATAAAGGACATTTGAGTGGGTAGATTTACAATCCGTCAGCAAGGATATTTCGTTACATTGAACACAATTTAAGAGGTTCCATCCCATGAAAGGAACGATTTTAAACAGCATTACTCTTTTCACACCTTCCGTATTTCCTTTTTTATATAATTCACTTTACTTTAAAAAATATCCAACGTGTGTTTCGTAATGTATTAATGTTAAAGATAGAAGATACCTACTGTTCCTCTTCAACATTAATGAATGTAGAATTGAGCGTAAAGAGCTAAAACTAAAAGGACAATAGATTAGAACAAAATAGAATTGTATATATTTCCGCAATAACAAGTATGAAATGAAGATCAGAAGGAATTCTTAAAGAGACTGATGTGTAAGAAAATCCTAATTTTAATTCCACTCCAATTATTTTGGAATTAGTAGGGATTATGCAAAATTCATTGGGTGCGTATAAACAATTATTGCCTAGTGACGATTAATATTCTTTTAAATATAAAAATGATGATACAACCAAATAAGAGCGAATGACGTCACCGCTTGAGTACACTTTGATTTATCAATGTAAATCTGACACAGATACTTGTAACATGAACATGGAGAGGTTGCAATTCTGACGTCTCTTATGATTATAATCTACAAAACTTTTAAGAGTTTTGCATCAGTTACGCTCAGAAAGATCACCTTACACAACTAAAAAAACCTGATTTTCGGGTTACAACTGTTGTACCACATTTATATGCCGTGCAGTACATAAAATAATGAACAAACCATTTTCAATTATTCGAATGTTTGTTGAGCCGAATTTTGTAATGTTAGGAATTCTGAAGGTTCGGGTAAAGGATCCAGTGGGATATTAGATGATGGTTGTAACAAGAACTATGATAATATTAGAATAATTACTTTTGCGATGACGTCACTGCTCGCGAATAATATTCTGGTTTCTTGAATAATGACTTTTTAAAAAGTAAAACTCAAAAACGTTGTGAAATATTATAAATTTATTTTCACTACAACTGGCGTGAAGTAACGCTTAAACAAAATGAACATTGAAATGAAGACGCTTGCGTCTTTTATAGGTTTTCGTTATCTAAGCTGACTATGGGATTTATACGGATGTAATGCGCCCCTCAAAGATTGAAAATTAAGGGGAAACATCGTTAAAATCTTGATTTTCATTTAAATTATTAGTCGGTTTAGATTCAGAAAAGCATAATAAAAAAAGATGATTACAATATCTTAAAATACAATATTTAAATAGTTTAAATAAAACGAATAATAATATTAAAACTATCACTGTTATAAGTAAAATGTCAAACATATTAAGTCCTTTAATGTTTGTCACTGTTTTTAATGGTTCGACGGTAAATTCTTTAACGTCACTTTGTATTTTAGAAAGTTCATCTAACTGGATTTCTCCGGGAATCTGAATCTTCCGTGTAGCCTTGTCCGGGTGCCATTCCTGGATGGTGGGCAAATGAAATGGTGCTCCTTGAATAGGTGATTCATCATTTTCATACTTTATACCTTGAAGTATGATGCTGCAGTGTTCGGGAATTTGTATCAGACTCGGGGTTGATACATCTGTAAATCCATGGGGTTGACATTGCTGTGCTATTCTGACCGTTTTGGTGGGCAGGATAATTATGTAAGAATCATTAACGATTTCTACTAGCGTTGCTTGTAAGTCGATGGATGTTACGTGACATTCAGAAACTTGGGTATTTCCTCGTAGTATTTGGGGTATACAGTCCCTCTGGTTTATCCATTCCTTTACGTGAGTTACACAATATCTATCTATTGAGTGACAACTATCTTCTTGGTAGTGATGCGTAGAGGAGTTCATTAGGATAAATGGTTTATATGGGATAATTGTTGTATTATTGATAGGAATTGGGAATAAATGAAACAATTCGAAAACATCTTTCTCAACTATGGGAAAGTGTATTAAAATTAATAAACTATCATCGTGATATTTTAATTCTGTATGTAAATATCTATAATATTCCTGTTTAATGTGAAAATCTAAAATTTGATCATTATATTGACTTTTCATTACTGAAATTAATTTATTTAGTTCATTAAGAGGTAGTATAGTACTAGTTAATGTTTTTAATTCAGCAAAGGCGATTGCTGTTTGAATATTATCTATATGTTCAATTAACAAATTACAATCTATTAGTAACATATTCAATACTTGTTGCAAACCTAAGTAACGGGTTATTTTATCAACTGTTCGTGATAATTCTATCAGATTTTGTTTAACAATTTTATTATTATTGTCTAATTTTGTAAATAAGTTTTTAGTCTCGTTCATAAAGTCTTTACTAATCGATACAAAATGTGTAAAATCGTGATGGATCGATTGTTGATTTTTATCTAAATTTGCTATAGCTTGACTGTATCTCTCGCCATCTTCGTCTGTGAGAGTGCCAAAAAGCCACCCTTGAGCTCGTCCTACAAAATTAAATAATCCTCTTTTTTGTCTTACAGTTTGAGGTTTTAAATTAAACAATTTTGAATAAGCTTGTCGTATTGAATCTTGTACGTGAATTTTAAGTGGTTCTAGGTCTGGATTCAGTTTACTAACTTTGTAAATTGTTGAAGTCCCTGATGATTCTTTCATATTTAATGTCATGTCATCAAGTACTTTTTGTATTTGTGATAAGTATTGTTCGTACATATTAATATCAATCTTTTTAATAAAAGTATGTTTTCTTGAAGTAATATAAGTCGGTCCAATTTTATAAGGGAAAATTGGGTTAGTCAGGGGAGTTATATTAAGTGTGCCCATCGGAAAGGGGTACGCTATGATAAGAAGAAGTGTCAGGATGTTCCTCATTTTCTTCCCGTAAAGGTGATTTGGCTTTAGTACATTTTCTAATAGGTTTCATTAATTTTTTATGAAATTTTCCTTTGTCAGTAATTACTTTGTCTAAGTCGTCTAATAATGGTATCGCTTGTTGATAAACAGGTTTTATTTTATTCCGCGTAATATCCCTAATATATACGTTTTTATCATTATCTATGTGAATTTCAGGAGGCTCTATTCTATTTTCATTTATTTTAGTTAGATCTCTTGCCTTTGAATTATTATCATTAATTACCTTGTTTATTACATTAGTTTTTTCAATATGTTTGTTTAAATAGTCTGATACAATTTGTGTTTCAGTTATTTCTGTTGGTGTTGAGTAATTTAATATACCTTTAATAACTTGTAGTGGAGTAAACTTAGTTGAGCTATGAATTGTATTATTATAGCCAATCAAAGCGTATATCATTAAACTTGTTATTTGGTCATGTTTTTGCTCAATTCGTAATGTTCGTAAAGTTTCAATTAATGTGGAATGTAGTCGTTCTACTGGACTATTTGAATTGGGATTTTTAGCCGTAGTATAATGTAGATTTATTTTATGCAAAGCACAAAAGTTTTCAAAGTGTCTATTTTTAAATTCTGGGCCTTGATCACAAGAGATTTTAGAAGGTATCCCGTAATGTGATATGAATTTTAATAAATTATCTACCACGTCTGTTGCATTGGTTGTAGTTGGGTATGCTTGTGCAAATTTCGAAAAGCTGTCAATTATTGTAAAGAATTTAACTTTTTCTATTTGAAATGTGTCTACATAAATGTGATCGAAAGGTTTATCTCCAATAGGAGTATTTTTAAATATTATTTTGTGAGGTTGTCTCTCGTATTTAGTTTTTTGACAAACTTCGCATGTGTTTATATAGTCATTTATGTCCTGTTTTAGTGTAGGCCAGTAGTATTTTCTAGTAAGGGCCATGGTGGTTTCGTTTATACCTCTATGTACCGTTTTTGTTTCATGATGGTATTTTATTTTTAGAATTTGCTCATCTTTAGTTTTTATGTCTTCCAAGAATAATGTACATCGTACAAATTTAAATGATTTGACTAGAAAGTTACTTTGAATACCTTTAGTAAAGTTACTTAAAAATGCCATTGGTATTATTATACCGTATGTTGTTTTAGGCTTAACATAATTTTTCAAATAGTTAACTAAATCATCTGCAAAGTTTTGTGCTGTTAATGTCACATTATGTCGTATTTTGTTATCAAAAAGTTGTTCGATCCGCACAGTATATTTTATTGAATGTTCGCTTACATGAAGGTTTATCTGATTCTTAAAAGTATTTATAGCATTTTCAGATATAGGTATTTCTAAAACTGGGTTTTCATGTGCCGTATGTATAGTGTCATTAGTATTTGTTTGTCTTTCTGGAACTAAATTTATGTCTGATATTATATTAATTGGTCGAGTAGAAAGTTCTTTTTCTATCGCTTCATTAATAATTTGGTCGATATTTGAAGTCGACGGTTCGATTTGGGATTCGTCAGGCGTCGATAACTGTTTTTCATTAGTTGTTAAGGTGAAAAAGTCTGCTAAGTTGTTTTCTGTTATGTCATAATTATTTAATGTCGATAAGTTATCCGGTTCAATTTTTATTCTAGATAACGCGTCTGCTACGTGATTATCTTTTCCTTTGACATACGTAATTTCGTCGTAATTAAATTCTTGCATTTTAATTTTCCATCTTAAAAGTCTTGAATTTGGCTCTTTTATACTTGTTAACCATTTTAAAGGTTTATGGTCAGTTTGTATTGTAAATTTACGTCCAAATAAATATGCTTTCCAGTAAGTGCAAAAGTATATGATTGAAAGTAATTCTTTTTCTATAACCGAATAATTTATTTCTGCCTTATTTAGCGTTCTACTGCCATAACATATTGGTTTGTTATTTTGACTCAAAACTGCACCGATTGCGTAATTAGATCCGTCGGTGGTTAATGTAAAAGGTTTCGTAAAATCGGGGTATGATAATATTGGTTTGTTCATTAAATAATTCTTTAGCGTTTCAAAACTATTTTTATAATCTAAATCATTAATGTCAATTTTAGCTCCCTTCTTAAGACATAAGGTCATGGGTTTAGCTATTTTAGCGTAATCTTTAATAAATTTTCGATAGTAACCAGTAAGTCCTAAAAATGACTTTATTTGTTTAGTCGTTTGTGGAATAGAGAATTTTTTTATTGCTGATATTTTGTTTGGGTTTGGTTTTACTCCTTTGTCCGATATTATGTGTCCTAAATATTCCGCTTCGCGTTTAAGAAATTCTGTTTTGTCAAGTTGTATTTTTAAGTTGGATTGTCTCAGTGTAGTAAAAATTCGTTTTAAAGCTACAAGGTGTTCTTGTAGAGATACCGAGTAAACAATTATATCGTCTAGGTATACCATACATATGTTGTCATTGATATGGTCTCTTAAAATATGGTCCATTACTCTCTGAAAGGTTGCAGGAGCATTTTTTAAACCAAAGGGCATTCTGAGAAACTCAAAATGGCCACGGTCGCAAGTAAAAGCTGTTTTCTCTATCGAGTTTTCATGCATTGCGATCTGGTGATAGCCCGAAGCTAAGTCTATTGTTGTAAAATATTGACTTTTGCCTAATTTTGCTAAAGTAGCGTCAATGTCGGGTAATGGATACTTATCGTCGATAGTTTTTGAATTAAGTGCCGAATAATCGATTACCATTCGATATTTTCTTTTACCGGAGGCATCTAATTTTTTGTCAACTATCCAAATTGGATGTGCGTATGGGCTTTGAGAATGTCTTATTATACCGTCTTGTAGGTACTGGTCAATTGTTTGTTTTACAAGTTCTTTATGTACATGAGGGTACTTATAAATGTGGGGATGTGTCGGTATATTGTCGGATGTCCTAATATGATGCTGAACTTTATCAGTAACTGTTAATTTCTCGTTCGACTTATGAAATATTTCTTTAAACTGAGAACAAAGTTTTAAAAGTTTAAATTTTTCTTCTGAATTTAAATGATTAGTTCTTATTAAATTTCGTATATCAGATATAGGTTCAAAATCATTTATAAAGCTGTTGTCTAATACTTGATCTAATGTAAATAATTCATATTCACTATTATTGATTTCTCTGGATGGTAATTCTGTTAATATTTGTAATGATTGTGGTGAATTTGATTTATTTTCTATTTCCACATAAGCTTGACCGTTAACTGCCGTTGTTATACAATTTTTTATTGTTACATTATTTAATAATCGTTGTTCTTCTACAATTATTTTACCTTTAATAATATCAACCGGTAGTTTTTCTAATTTTGTTTCATTGGGTTCTAACATAAGATTAAGTGCATATGTTTTTCCCTGTCTAAAATGAAAAGGTATTGTGAAATTTGTACCTATCAATTGCTGTGTCTTAAAATCGATATTTAAATTTAAATTATTAAGGAAACTAAATCCTATTACTCCATCAAAGTAATTATGAAAGTCGTATGCTATACATTCTGAATGATAATTAACGTAATCCTGGAAGTTATAATTAATTTCTTCAATGTTATTTTCATTTTTAACTATTAACGAAAATAAGGGAATGTTAGCTGTTCCTGGTGCAACTACTATACCGCCCGCTGTATTAATTTGGGTAGGTTTGTTATTAATTGAATTTGGAAAATAATATTCAATTAGTTCTGGTCGTAATATATTCATGCTACACCCTGTATCAATTAATAATTTTATTTCCGGTTCGTTTGGCGTTGCATTAATTAATACATATGGAAGTGGTGCTTGAAAGTTTGCATTTATTTCAACTATGGAGGCATTGTTTGTTGGGTGTCCTTCAGAAAATTCCGCGATTCGGATTCTTGCAAGTTATTAGTTGCATAATCGTTATCTTCTTCGTATAGTGCTTCACTGTTGTCACGAGCTAATTCGTTATCATAATTATTCCCGTCATCGCAATGATAATCATCGGTGTTATCGCAATATCCGGTTGCATTGTCTTCTACGTAGTTAAAAGGTTGATTCTTATTTTTATTAAAACTCGGGTAATTTTTATTACTCGCGAATGTTGGCATTTGATTATTTTTAGGTATATTTGTTGGAATTGTACTTACACCTGACATTGGTGTCGGTTTTGGGTAATTTTGTTTATTATATTGACCTGGTTGCCAAACATTTGCAGGTTTACCAAATACTTGGGAATTAGTTGGATACTGTCTAGCATTTGAGAATTGATTTGGTGAAAATTGATTATTATTATTTGTCGGGTTAAATTGTCTCGTTTGGTATGTATTTTGTCTTTGCGGTTGCGAATAATTATTTTGTTTTTGATTTGTGTTATAACGAGGTTTTGACGGTTCCGGTACTACTTGTTTGTAAGTTTGCGGTTGAAGAAATTGGTCAAAGTTTTCATCTTCCTGGACCATTGCCATCGCGTGCTCTAAATCTGTCGGTTTTAATGCTATAATTTTGTCACGTAGACGTCTGTCTAACTGCCTAACAAATACTTTAAGTGCAAGGTTGTTATATTGTTTCAAATGAATTTGTTTTGTAATTGCATTCATTTCTGCGTCTGGAATTGTTTTTAATTTTAAAGCTAATTTGGATCTTATTATTTGTAACCGTTTTGCAAAGTTATGATATGATTCGTTTTTTTGTAAAATACAAGTCATAAGAGTCTGTTCTAAATTGTCAAGATTTAAACGTACACGTTACGTAATTCTTCTTTAATTAATGGCCACGTATTTAATTCTGCACGAGAACCAATAATCAACAAAGCATTATCTTGTAATTTACCTAAAATTGCCTGGTATATGAATTGATTTAATTCCGGGTTTGTACGAGAATAATATTTATCATGAAAGCTATCACAAGCTGAGATAAAAATTTCTAACAGATCTTTGTCTCCATCGTATTTTGGAATAGTTTCGACTATTAATCGTACTAAAGTGTAATTTATTTCTGGTGCACTAGTCATGTTGTTTATTTTATTTTAAATTTAATTTAATTTGTAAATGTACAAAAATGAAAAGAAAATTTGTCTGACACAAATTTCTTGGAATCTTACTTAGGTATTAATGATCGTTATGATTTTAATACTTGTTATTATCTAAAATAGATTTAACACGTCTTTGGGTTCCCTAAGATGATCTCAATTGATTTCTAAGGAAAGGAAATGTAATATTTTCACTCACTTTTGACTCGGTTCGCATTCACGTCTCAATCTGCCTACTCCTGAACTTGTGCTACCCTTGCTACTGGGGTGTTGTGAAAATGATTACAGGAATAAAGGATGAACTCTAAAAAATCTTACTCTTTCAGTGGATTTTGAAGTCTTCGATCCCAATGGAACACTTGTTTAATGTCACTCACGAATGGATTGTAGATTCTGAATATCAAGTTAATCGTTGATACGAACGCTGATCAATGGTATTGATTGCTCTCGATATCCTACCGACTGCGCCAATAATATTCTGGTTTCTTGAATAATGACTTTTTAAAAAGTAAAACTCAAAACCGTTGTGAAATATTATAAATTTATTTTTCACTACAACTGGCGTGAAGTAACGCTTAAACAAAATGAACATTGAAATGAAGACGCTTGCGTCTTTTATAGGTTTTCGTTATCTAAGCTGACTATGGGATTTATACGGATGTAATGCGCGGCGGACGATTTTGATACCGATATCCTACCTTTCGTTGTTTGTATCATGCATATAACCTTTTTCGTTTTATCATATCGCTGACACCTCTCCCCTCTATTCTACATGTATATATTGACCATTTTGCACATGTGAACGAGCCAATTTAATTAACGTAGCTTGGAGCGTTAGTATACTAAAACCAAGCAATAGCACACGCGGTTAGTACTTGGATGGTGACCATCGAAGAAGGATGCGTTCTCGTTTCCCCACTTCTAGCTACTTGCATATCAGCTATACCATTCTTCGGAGGGGATGTAAAGCAATCGGTCCCTTGTCTATTAAATGTTAGGCAAGTAAAAAATCCCTACTCTTAGTAAGATAATAGATTCGGCAAACTTTCCAAGTTGAGGACTGCTTGTCTCCTGGCGTCGGTAATTGGCCCTGGTAGCGGAAATAGGCCGACATTTTAAATAAGTGATTAAAAAAACAAAAAAAAGTTTCCGACAGACAGAGCTTTTTTATATTTTCATTAAAACAACTAGATTTAAAAAATGCGGAAACTGGCTTTTCCGCACTCGACTGCTTGACCGAACTCCGCTTCGCGTCGTTCGGTCAACGGCAGTCGCGTGCAGAAAAGTACCACTTTCCGCACTTGTTAGGAAAATAACTATTTCTGAATTTATTTCTATCAAAAAAATTTTATGTTATAACATTATTTCATGCTTTTTTGTGGCATGTTTACATAGTACGTTTTTGATGGTTGATGTTTATGATTATTATAAATGTATGTATCTATGCTTTTTTAAGCTCCTGTAACATTTACTGGGCAGTTAATATCTTTGAATACGACCTTATCATTAATTGATGCTATTTATCTATCAAGTAAATTTAACAGGAGGTGAAAAAACGACCCTAAATAAGTCGCAAATTTGCATATGTTAATTATTGTTTTATTTTTCGCAAAATTGTACTAATTTTATGATAAAATCATTCTATTTAAACTGTTTTTTATAGAATAGACGGTATTTTAGTCACAAATTGAATATTTGACATTCCTGTGTCCTGTGTTTTATCTTCATTAAGTTTTAGAATTTTTGGATATGGCCGAAATCTAAAATAGGTACTAATGTGTTTTTTTTTCAAAATAAGTATATGGATTGCCTATTTCTGTTTCATAAGGAACAGTTTCACAAAGGTAAATTTGTGGTAGTAATAGAATCATTTCATTCACTTGACGTTATTCAATTTCAAAAGGAATATCGGAAGTAAGCGGGCCGGAAATTACCCTGAATACGCGAAAAGCTGACGACGCGAAGTATCTGGATATATTGTTGAGGAGGCCGCCTGCTCCCTATATAACAAAATCGGAAAAAGCGCCATTCAATTAAAAATACTTGGAGTTGAGATAATAAAAACATTTTTTTTTGGACACCAATGTCATCATATTCTGTCACTGCGTTTTTATTTTTTCAATTTTACTATTTTAAAATTTCGAAAATTCGTAGAAAAAAATCTAATTTTATTTTTTTTAAAATTCACATGCAGTAACACATATTGAACTTTTACCTATATCCTCTCCAAATTTCATATTCATATCGTCTTTAATAACTTCACAGTTATGTGGCTACGATTTCATGTTTTTCACGGTCGCAGACGGAACTCCTAGAGTTTTACTAATATTTACAAACTGATCAAAAAGGAGTAGGCATTGAAAACAATGAAACACCGTGTAAGTGTCAATTTGAACTTTTGCAATTTGTGTGTCTAGTGTTATTGAAAGAGAAAGTTTAATGTTATCGATACAAAATGCCCTATTACCTCGATAATGTTAGATTAGATATACTAATGGTGCTATTCTGTAACCCATTTTTCAGCGCTGTAAGGGATGTAAGCCTTTGACCTTGACTTATTACATCCAATATAAAATAGTGTCTAACTGTAAATTTGTAAAGTGTTATAGAAAAACCTAACCCTAGATTTAGTGAATGAAATTTTTATTTGTAGTTTGCATTTAAATAAACTGCTGAATATTATAGAAAGTAAGATAGGCTGTCTTAATAAGTAATAATAAAAAGTAAAGTTGCCTGCTATAATTTTATAGAGGTGTATGTTTATAGCGCTATAATAGAAAGTTATAGAATAGCATCATTACTGTATATCTTAGTAGATAATAATAAAAAAAAATAAAAAAACTTTTTTAAAAAACTTGCTTCTCTTAAAAAAGTCATACTAAAAAGTAAAAAATAATTTGTTTTTTGGAAAAGAATTTCAAGTACGACTGCAAAAAAGAAAGACGTGCGCACCCCCAATTCCCACCCTTTCATACAATCATGCGTACAATCATACAAAGTGCGCACGCCTTGCTTTTCTTGTAGCCAAAAAATAAATTATTTTTTACTTTTTAAGAAAAACAAGTTTAAAAAATATATTTTTTTTATTTTATACTTTTTAGTGATAGGCTTTAATTAAATTATTATCATTAACTATGTAAAATTTAATGAATTAATTATGTTAGGAACGATTTGTTTTGATTTCTCGCTCCAATCTCCCCCCCCCCCCTACGTGCAGATATTTGCAGGAAGTGTAAATGAAAGTTGCAAGATTTGAACACAAACATTCTGTGAGTTAAATAAAAGCAAGTAAAAACGCTAAAACTTCAGAGAGAGAGAGAGAGAGAGAGAAAGTACAGAAGACTTTATCCAAATTTGTAGCGTCCCAAGTCGGAAAACTTTTCAACGCATGTTGGCCAAGATAAGTGATACAAAAACATTGTAGTAGGACCGCATAGGGCCAGAAATAGGGGGTTCGTGGGAATTAAATGATTAAAGAATGGCATCCATTTTATATGTTAGTACATGCATTTGTCAATAGAAAAACTTTTCTTGCCACCCCCAATTACGCGTCCCTCACCCTTGACGCCCCTTAAGGGGTAAAATCTTTAATAGGCTATATCTCTTGAACCCTTAAAGATAGCAAGTTAGTTCTTTTAATGGACTATCAATCTTTTACTAAGGAACAGAAAAGGTCATTAGCACTTTTGTCCAATTTTTATTCCTAACAAAGTTATTCAAAAAAATAACTTTATTTGTCGATACCCATTGTATTTTATAATCGATTTTGTCTAATAAAACTCACTTGATCACAAAAATTGTTTAAATAAAAATTGGTCACTAAAGTTTTACCTATCTAATGGTATAATCAATTTTACCATTACGGCACTTGTGTACCTTGAAATCCCACTAAATTGGTTGAAAGTAGACCACGCGAAATGCATTAAGGATCGCAGCGGTCGCTTTTGGGGGAGTGCGCGGGCCGAACTTTGGCGCGTGACCATTGTCTTATTGTCATAATTTATACATACCTACTATGTATATAAAGTTAGAGCAGGTCAACTGTTGCAAATCGGATTGAGTATAGCATAAACATTTGCCGTTTTTTAGCCGTTAATTAGCCGTGAAAGGGAAAATTGTGTCGCTATTATTTTTTAAAAAGTATGAAATGACCTGGTAACTTCATATGAAGTTAGCTGGTCATCTATATAAAAAATTATTAAAAAAAATTTAGGTAGCTTAAAATTTGCCATTTATTTGCCGTAGAACAATGGCTATAGGCAAAATATCGTGGGACTCGATTTATAATGGGAAAACTTATTTTCTCGATTGTAAATTCCCGAGAAGCAAAAAAGAAGGTTTGAGATAAACTTATACATTGAAAAAAATAAGCTAACACATCTCGTCAATGAATCTTCAGAATGAGAGTTGGTCCGAGTGAAATTTTGTTTAAATAATTGATTTTCAGTTCACCCGACTCTCAAATAATTGTCCCAACTCTGTCAATGCGAGATGTTCAAGAATATTCAACCATCAGTATGATCCAACTAAATTCTTGTTAGATCAACTAAAATATGTATGCGGCAATGCATATGCGGCAAGTAAAGTTTTTGTTTATTAATGCGATAAACAATTTCCGAAAAAATGTTATTCTTCACGAATAAATCGAACAAGTCGAGCGGCAAATTCCTAGGTAGAAAGCGAGTCGAAAAATAACATTCAAAGCGAGAAACTCGGTTGCCTTGCTGAGGCCCGTGGATTCCAAATTTATTGTTTATTAATGGCGATGAACAATTTCCGAAAAATATTATTCTTCATAAATAAATCGAACAAGTCAAGCGGCAAATTCCTAGGTAGAAAACGAGTCGAAAAAAAAAATATTGAAAGCGAGGAACTCGGTTGCCTTGCTAAGGCCCGTGGATTTTTCTACCTAGGAATTTGCCGCTTGACTTGTTCAATTTATTCGTGAAGAATAACATTTTTTCAGAAATTGTTTATCGCATTAACACGTTGACTGTCCCCATAAGAACTTTTTTACTTGCTCATGCGCTCACATGGTTTTTTTTTAATATATAATATTTAATATGAATCAAATGTATCTCATGAACGTCACAGAGATAGCGCGCATGCATCCACATGTGATGCATGGGACAGTCAACGTGAATAAACAAAAAATTTGGATTCCACGGACTGAGCAAGGCAGTTTCTCGCTTTGAATATTATTTTTTCGACTCGTCTTCTACTTAGGAATTTGCCGCTTGACTTGTTCGATTTATTTATGAAGAATAATATTTTTCGGAAATTGCTTATCGCCATTAATAAACAAAAAATTTGGAATCCACGGACCTCAGCAAGGCAACCGAGTTTCTCGCTTTGGATATTATTTTTTCGACTCGTTTAACGATTTAACGTTTCGTGTATCGCTCTAAATTCGTGAGATACCGTCGCCGTATCCGAAAAGCTCTGTTTATTGTGTAACAATAGTGACCGATAATTCAGTTTTTTTATTTCCGGGACATTACATGATGGAACTTTGATTGCATTTTAATTATTCCATTTGTGATTTGTCAAAATATAAAAAGGAATTTTATTTATGTTTAAAATGTAAAGTTCCGTTCAATGTACAATAAATTTATTTCGACAACAAACCGTTGCAATTTTGTAAATATACATACTAAAGCTATACACCAGCTAACATTTTCGATGATTTCTCGACCTAGGATTGTTTTAAAATGGGAAGTATATATATCATTCGAAAGCTAAAAATGTGGACTATAACTATCATTTAGAACTTTTTTTTCTAAAAGCTGCAGTTTACGCACTATGTCTGGAAAAATTTAGAACAATATAAAAAAACGTGCGTTATTTCGTCTAATTCTTGAAATTATCAAAATTTCGAGAAAATTATAATAAACTATTTTATTCTACTCTAAGAGACAAACATTTTGGCGTAAGAACGAAATTTATATCTTCATTCGTTTACAAGATATAGCCATTTGAAATATTCCACCCTTAAGGGGATGGTAGGGGTGAACAACCCGTATCTCAGGGTGGCAAGAAACATTTTTATATTTAGTATGAAATAATTAAACATAAAAAATATCTTGCCAGCTTTAATCATTTAATTCCCACGAAAATCCCTATTGAAATAAAAGAGAAAAATTAGAAATATTGATAAAAACCGTGAGTGGGACATTTTGTTATGTTTTAATGAAGACAAAAGGAAATATCTAAGGTATAGTTTAAGAGATTTAGATATTTCTATTTGATGACACAAATAATTCTTCAGAAATATAAATATAAAGCCCAAAAACCAAGTTAATTACAGAAATTATATCGCAACGATTATATTATAAGGTTATATATATTTTTGTCAAAATATGCTGAAATAGCACAGAGAAGATTCTCTAATTTTCAATCACATTTTTTGGGCTGATGAGGCATCGTTCAGCATATCGGGAATAAATAATAAAGATAATGATAATTACTGGGTACCGGTAAATCTCCATATAGTGGAAGAAATTCAGTTTCAAGGTCATAGAACTTTGAATATGTGGGCTACCATATTTAATATTATTAAAGTTAAAATATACATTTTTTTAAAGGCAATATGAATGGTGTTAAATATTTAGATATATATGGGAAATAATCGAAAATCAGGTAGAGATCTTTCCTCTGAATTAGTCTGATTGAAATGATTAGAACAATCTGGCAGCATGATGGAGCCTGTGACCACAATATTGTAAATGTCAATATTGTTAAACCAGAATTTCAACGATTAGCTAGGTAAATAATTGGGCCCCCAAAAATCCCGATCTCACTTGAGGTTTTTAAGGGGTTAAATTAAAAATAAATTTTACAAAACAAGATCTGATAATATCGATGAATTGAGGGCAAAAATCATTGAAGTAATTGATCACATCAATACAAGCATTATCTGAGAGAATGTTTACAGAAATATTTATAAAATAATGAACTTGTGTGTGTAAATAACGATGGTTCTCACATAGAACAATTATTGTAATTTTTTTGTTCATTTCTTTCAATAAATCTTTTGTTGCCTGTTCAAAGCATTGCTATTTTATGTGCACGGTATTTCAGTGCTTTGTCTACTCCTTTTGTTGTTGTAATAAATTATCAGGCAGAATCATCTCGGTCAATTTCCCTTTGTAATATAATTTCAATAAAGTTCTTATTATTATTATTATTATTATTATTATTATTATAAATTATCCACATTCTTGTAAATAAAACGCTAGAAGATGATTTTAGCGTTTATCAAAGTTTCATAATTAATATCCGGAAAGAATTAAGGATAGATACCCATAATATGTGTGCAAATCAAAATGGGCAACATGTAGAGCACTTATTTTTTCTGTTGTATTATTTGAAGGAACCTTTATTTTTTAAGTTTATTCTTGAATGCTGTACTTATTGCTCTATAAATGGTTACAAATACAAATATACATATACATACAAATACATACAAAAAAATGTTCGTTGTTCATTTCTACGTCACACCGGCAAAAAATATGTAGGGTGAGATAATTCAAATCAAAGTTCTAAATTGAAATATCATTTTTGGCCGTCATGTATATTTTTAGGAAGTGAAAATTATTCAAAAACATTAATTAGATGTCTCGTAACTAGTATTACATTATTTTTTCTTAAAATCTCATAATGTAATTGCGATTGTAGTGACTTTTTCAATATGCATCTGCAAATGGCATTACGAGTGGCATTATTTCAACAAAAAATATATATGAGTGAAAGAGGAGGCTAGAAAAAGGTTTTAAAAAATGTACTGATATACATAACATTCCATTTTATTATTTCTACCTATCATATATCTTGAGCTATCGAAGTCCGACTCACTATTTCACCACCCTGTATAATGATTTTTGTGATTTAACGTAATTATAGCAATATTAGTAGTCATATTCCTACTAATATGCTGTACATAAACAACTTAGTTGCGAATTTTTAAAGCAGAAATAAATACATATAATGTTTTTATATTACATTATATTATTTAAGTAAGGCTTCCCACATCTATAAAATATAAAAAGCCACTAATTATTTATTTACAGTTGACAAACGTTGTATAACTATGTATTCCTTTGATCTTATTTTCATCTCTTTTAGAGCCAGCACAAAACGTCGGTATACACTAAATAAGGCTATATCCACCGACAACACGTTTTAAATCGATTTTTAATGTAGCACTCGCTGTTCAGAGTTCCCTTATGTATATTTCACTTCCAATTTACCAACACCGGGCACGGTTAAAAAACCATTAGCAATGTTTTTCATATTCCAGATACATATACTACCTTATTTCCTCGATAAATTGGTAGGTAGCTTTACTTTAAAAGGTAAAATGCAGAGTGATGTTCAAATATTGACAAAAGGTAATTGTTCCGGAGTTATATTTCTTCACATGTAACCAACGCAATTGTTTAAATATTAACAATTTGATGGATACCAACACAGAAAAATGCTTTTATATATAAAAGATATTGCCTTATTGGGCAAAACTCATAAATCACCCTGTAGTTCAATAAAAAAAAGACTCAGGCTTTTTTCAATAGTCATTTCTAATTCACCTAAGTGAACTCTATCTACCATAACATTTTGTCCCTTTCCTCGTGAATCGCCCAGTATAATGTTATATGGGCTGGATGAAGTGAAGTAACAATATAATAATTATTTCTTGCGTGAGGCAAGATCCAAAACTTTTATTTCATCAATAGATATACAGGGTGTTAAGAAAAAGTAGGTCAATCCATTAACCACAGATTCTTTGGACGAAAATAATGCTACTTTTATGGTGTGAATTTTTATTTTGGAACGTAGTTTTCCTTGTACAGGGTGTACAGGGATGACCATCTTTACAATAATTAATGACACTCCTCCATTGAAAGCATTTTTTACTTTTAAAATTGTCTCTGTATTATATTATGTCATTTATTTAATCTGGTAACAGCATTCGATTGATCAGAATTTTTAGGCCTAAGTTAAACTATTATTTTCCTTGTAGTAGGGTTTAAAATGGCATAAAACTGATTCTGTGCTATAATGTCTACCACATTCTGCAACGCTTCATTTTCATCATCCATTCTATAGATCAGACAGTACACCACCAATTCCTTTTTAAAGTAAAGTAAAATTATATTGTGTTTCTATTATTTCATTTAGACTTTCCCTATCGACGTTATTTTTTGCCTCCGACACTTTATTTTGTCAATTATATTCATAATATCACATTTGATTTTATACAAATCCCTCAAGAGGGGTACATTTTTAATTTTATCTAATTTAAACTTTGCATCATTGAGAAATAATACTAGTACAGTGAAACCATTTATTACATAAACTTTTACAGTCCATTAATCCTTCAATTTCCGTACAAATTTAGCACAATCTGCAATTTGAAATTATACCTATAATGTTTACACTTCAAAATACTAAATAAAAGCACTTACGCTTATGTCCTTATAGTCTTCTAGCACTGCACTTTAAGAATAACAATTGCCAACTGTATTTAATTAAAAATCAACAAAAACCGACGAAACTTTATTACAAGAGACATTAGAAACACATATACAGCACTTGGCACTTGGCTGTGGTCAATTTAAATTAATATTTCATTAATTCCAGAACTTCAGTGTTCGTTCACTAAAGCACTCAATTAAAGTTTAATAACATAAATCTGATTTTCTGAAGCAAAAGCGATGAACCCAAGAATAACACAATATGAATATTTCTGTCGCAAATTTAATTTACAAAGCAGATTCTATATCATCTATAACTAAATTTTCTACTATGGCTCTAAACCGAAACCCTTATGCTAACAAAGTTGGCGTGTATGTGAATATTTTGTTTTAAAAAATCAGATGATTTATACACATGAAGTTGCGTGTTCGTGTAAACTTCGGGTCAGTAACTAATGTGTCGGATAAAGTGCATTTTAATATTCTGGCTAACGGCCAAATTAATGTTAGTGGAATTATTACGGGTCACATCCCAATGTTTTATTGCAACTTAAATTTTTACAATGGTCAAAAGAGCAATTCGAAAAACATTTTAGACTCTATAGCTATGATATTTTTTGAAGAGTTTTTACTGAAGCAATTTAAAGTACTGGTATTTAGACTAACACCTAATTACCTACTGTTAGTAGGTACCTATTAGAAAAGTAATAACAACGTTAAGAGTAATTTTTGGATTAGGAATGGAAATAATGTTTAAATATGTAAAATGTCTTACTTCCTACTCCTAAGTAATCTGCAGGGAACTATTTTACAAAATTAATTTCTGAAAGAAATGCGATATTGTATTACTCGTTTTTAAAAATGCAATTTGCCTGTCTGTCTGAATAACTTCGAGATATTTTCACGAAATTTGAGAACTGATAAATTTATGATGTGGAGGCACTAACTATGAAAATTGCTTGAATCAAAATCAGTTCAGACCTATAAAACAGCATATAATAGCTAAAATATTATCAATGTTCTTTATTAATTAACCGTTTCAGAAATATTTATGTTTTTTTGTACAGAAAATTACAAAAACTTGAAAATCGCTTAAGAGTAAATTGGGCTTATCTTTAATTTTTGAGCAAAACGCTAAATAAAAAAGTTACTTCAAATGTTATGTTTAGCCGTAATCCAAAACATCGATTGAATATTGAAATGAGTGATGCGAAAGTTTTGTAATTTATCTGCGTTGCACTAAAAATTAATGACAATCTTCAAGCTATTGGCATAAAAATACAGTGCTAATATCTCGCTCGCTGCTAAATTGCCCCTTTTGTCAATTTTTTCACTCAACGATTTTACTAAAAATTCTCTTATTTCACAAGTTTTGTTTGAATTACAGCCAAACGTAAGATTTGAAACAACTTTTTTATTTAGCATTTTGTTCAAAAATTACAAATAGGGCCAATTTTTCAGCACCCTGTATAAAAAACATAAAGTTTCTCAACGTAATTCGTATTTTTTAGGAAAGCATAAACTTTTATGGAGAATGACTTCCTCGGAAAAGCTGAATATTTTAGCCATTTCACCTCTTGTAAACCCCATCCGCGGACATACTGTATAATAGCAATTTTATTTTTAATCAGATCTTCTTTTTTATAAGATCAGAAATATTTGTCAACTATTTGAAGAACTAAGAACTGGGGTTTTCTGAATTCAAAAGTACTGCGAAAACTGGTGAAAATCAAGTTAGACTACTAGGACTCAATGAAGAACTTCTGTTAAAAAAACTTGCCATTGAAATTTGACAAAAGAGAAGAAACTGCCTCTACTACTATGGAAATATTTGTAAAATATTTGTAAAATACTATTTTTCTCAATCGGCAGGAAAAATTATTGAAATGATTTCATTGAAAAATTTTTAGATACACCTTTTTCAAATTTGTTTCTTTAATTAATATTTTATTTATAGCACTTTAAAAATGCATAACTTTATAAAGAATTAAAATTTCTTTATGGGGCCTCAAATTTATAGTTCAATGTTCCTCCTGGTCTTAAAAGAACGTGGTTTATAGATATTTTCAATCACAGCTTTTACCCTTCATATTTTTTTTAATGTCTACCTGCTAGTCATGTCTTAAAGTATGAGCAGGGTTCTACGCTTCATTCCTAAGATATGGCTAACCGAAACATCACCGACCACCACTGAATAAGTATGATTTGAGTGATTATGTTTTGAGGAAACTTAAAGTTCCTTTGGTACTTTATTTTATATTACTTTATTTATGGAGGCGTATTTAGTCGATAATGTAGGATATTTATAAATAATTTTTGTACCATATTAGTTGCTATTATTTAAAAGTTATTAGTGGCATTGTTTAATTTTCTTTCTTTCCTGGTTTGGAATTTATTACCATATATTTTTAAATATTTTGAAAATCCGTGATAAATTTGACAAAAATTTTAACAAAAGAGCCACATAGTGGAAAGATAAAAATTAAAGAATCAGCAATAATATTATTAACTGAAGATAAATGTTTATCAAACTGTTCTGTATATTGTTATGTGGTTACCGTAGCTAAAAAAAGAACTCGGCAACATGAACTACGATTGAGTTTCCGGGGCGGTAAAACATTTTTATTTTTATTTATATTTTATATATAGAAAACAACCTTTAACTGTTCTTTTGTCATAATGTCACAGGAATAAAGGTTATTTTTTTTATCCAGATATTTTTTTGATTACCTCAATTTTTTCAAAATATTTTAGAATATGTGGCAATAAATTTCGAATAAGGAAAGGCAGAATACTAGTTGCTTCTAAGATGTATGTTGACAAGAAAACCTTACGATATAAGTTGATTCCATACTGGAATTCCATAGACGACTACAACAATCCAAGCAATATTTTAATGACATTTTGGGCACTGTAAACCACATAGGTACGAATTTAAACACATTTAATCAATCTCTTAATACTTGCATGAATATACACATTGATTTATTATTAATTATGTTAAAGCACTTAAATTGATGTTATTACTTCTTTAGACTACATCAGAATGCAGAATTTATAATAAATCGGCAATACTGTATTTACTAACTGCGATAAGTAATAAAAAGTGATAAAATGCCATTAACCACAACACGTCCGGGTAGATACATACAGTAAAACAAAATTGGGCAATATAATATCACAGGCCGGATTAACTAGCTTATATAATGGAGGCATATGTGCCATTTATTATGTTAAACCAAATCAAAGAGTATTTTGTACATAATGGCTGCCTACTCAGTACGGCAACCTCTAACAAAGGAATGTGTCAACATTCTATAATAAATGAAATACATTAATAACCGGATTCTACGTTATTATGCAATTTGCCATTATCGAATTACAAACTTCATTATGCATTTTGAAATGAACTTATCCTAATTCGCGCAAACTAATGCTAGGCAAAAAATGTTATCCTATATTGCCATTTCAACAGGATACCTTATAGCTGTTAAAATTTAGACCATTAATAAGTATTAATATAAAATAGACATCCAATCTAATGTTGTAGGCTTACGATCATTAGGGTTACATACATCACTGGCAAATCGAAATAGAAACAGAAACAATTCGTAGCACGCAACAAGCCAACCAGTAGGGAATACTTTTTATATTAACGTGTCTTGGATTGGTATCATACCCGAGAAGACCTGACCTCATATACAGGATGCACCAAAGATCTGAATTTAGTCGATTACGGCTGTATTTGAAATGATAGAAAGACATATTAAGGATTAGTAGGATAGAAACGTTATTAACATTAATATTATACAGGGTACTGAAAAAATTGAGTTTATTTTTCGCTAATAAAAAATGCCCTAAATCAATTTTTTTAAATGGAACGCCCTAGTTTTAGTTATGTCATCTATTGACGCATTAAATTACCTTTCCATTGATATATTTTTGATGCCACGTCTTTTTTAGGAAAAAATGTCAAAATGACACATTCAATAAAAGAAAGCAATACAATGGACCTTTCTCTACATTTTAACACCTCGCTGAGAAAAATCGGTCTATCGGGAGCGGAACTATATGAAAGCATACATAAAAAGTTATTGGCCAACGAAAAAAAGGTCATGCAAGTATTAAAGCTTAAATATCACAAAAAGATGCTTTGTATGATTACGTATAGCTCCGCTCCCGATTGACCGATTTTTCTCATCGAGGGCTTTAAATGTAGAGGTCAATTTTATTACTTTTTTCTATTGGATGTGGATGTATTTTGATATTTTTTCTTTAAAACTAATTGGCCCAAAAAAAGAACCATTTTCAAATGTTGCGGTAACATCTTGAATTTAAAAAAATCGGCAATTTTGAAATTTTTCGTCGATAGTCCATTCTTTTCTGTAAGCAACGACACCAAGATCATTAAAATCGGTTAATAAATAAAATAATTTATAGACAAACGTAAAAAATGCAAAATTTTTTGGCACACCCCGTATATAGTAACCTACTATTGTCATTGTGTGTAGGCCAAACAAGTTCTTATTGAAATAAATAAAAAATTGATGCCAGAATATGTGCTCTGTAAGGTTAAATATGGAGGAAATGGAGTGTCCTATGCTTTCTGCAAAACTGTAAAAAAAAGTATATGTTTTCATAAAAAAACTTTTGTAGGTACATCAAGTAACTCGTATTTCTTAAAATATCTTAACAACTTTAGAACTTTAGAACGCGTCCTTCTTTGATGGTTCCCATCTGAGTACTAGACGCGCCTAGCGTTGCTTAACTTTCATATTCGATACGAGTGCGTCAAGTCGGACCCCCGCTCGCTGCTTCCTAATAACAATTACTTTCTTCTATATTGTTTTCTTTGTGTCAAATCAAATAACCTATTCGTCATTGTTGAAGTCGTTTCGATTTCAATAACTTGCCTCTTATTAACTTTTTTAATTTTAAATCCAATGCCTGGAGACACTTTCACAAAGTTGTTCTGTCGCCACTTAATTTCTGTTACAATTCTTTTGAGTAATTTATCCAAGGTTTGTTCTTCTCACAATTTATAAACTTTATAGAATTATACAATTAACGTCATTTCAATCTAACTTTGCTGAAGTACTGATATCACTTCTTTTTTTTTTTTTTTCTAAAATAAGATTTTGCTCAATTTCCCATACAATTTATTTTTTTTGAGATGGCAGTTTCTCTTACTTCTTTTTGTCTTCGGTTATTTGTACAATAGGGTTAAATCAATATTGTTAATAATTTATTTGGCATCTGGAGATAAAAATATTGCCTATATTTTTTTTGTACCTTTTTACTGCGCCAATACACTTCACTCGCTAAACATTACATTTTTCCAATACCTTAAATATTTCGTATGTTCCCAAATCAAATCAAAATAGCAAATTTTTAGCAAAATGTGCGGGTTCTCTTTTCTAACGAAGCGAGATTTCTGAAATTAGCTCTGTACAGAGCTTCAAAGTTTCTCTACTTATACCTACATTTGGCATAAGGCGTGACTTCATTTCGTTGCCATGGCGTCTGGCAGCTTGGCTGCTTTACAAGTAAATAAGAAGTTACACGTCATTAGGAAGGCGTGGCTTAGTTATGTTGACGTCATAAGTTGAGTCCAGTGATTAGTCATGAGAAGCATTGCACTTCATAGATAGATAGATAGATAGATAGATTTGAATTTTTGTGTCTTTCTATAGCTTCTCTGTGTTCCGTTGGTGAATAACTTCTTGTAGGAGCTGATCTTTCTGTTTTATCGATATTTTACCCAAATACCTTTTCCTTAGAGTATTCGACAAATGCAGATTTTGTATAGCTTTCATTTTTTGTGTGACTGATATATTGTTTAAGCTTATAGTTTTTATGTCTTTTAGCCTCTCCCATGTAAATTTGTCCTCGCGAACAAAGGACACTATAGACTCCTGAAGTACAGCTTTTCTGGTAATTAGTATATGAGAAATTGTCCGTTCAGTTTCGTATTGTAAATCACTTTCCTCTTCTTTTACTCTTATTTTTTAGCAATGTTCTCATTCTATCCGTGCAACCTTGAGTATATGGCGAAACAGTTTCGTTTCTTTCTTTGTCTGGCTACATTCTGTTTTCTGATGACATTTTTTATATCCCTAAGTTTGTATCCCTCTAGAACTCCTGTACTTCTCCAGAATCCAGGAGCTCTAAGAGTCATATATCAACTTCCTGAATTATAAAGAATAAGAAAATAGCCAATGTTTGTTTTTTAAATACCTACAAACCTCAAATTTCTTGGAAAATTATTATTATTTGTAGGTTATGATTATTGCTCAATTTATGATGCTATTGATATTAGGAGGTGCTTTAAATGTTGTGGTTTTCATCATGTTGCCAATCAATGCACTAATAATACACACATCTGCCCAAAATGCTCTGGAAATCACACACTAAAGGAATGTAATGCAGATTTTGTCAAATGCACATTATGTATGAAACTAAAGAGTTCACTTAACAAAGATATCAATGTAAATCATGCGGTATGGGACTTAAACTGTACTGTTTACAAACAAGCTCTTCAAAAATTCCGGTCTAATGTATTAGGTACAGAGTAGCAATTAAATATGTCTCTTGATATCACTGATGGACATCATAAAATTCATAAAATTAATAATATGCGCAAGTCTAACCCTCTCTCATTTCGATGTTACTATCAAAATGTGAGGGGGCTACGCTCGAAGACAGCCGATCTATTAAATTCTACTTCAGCGACTCAGTATGACTGTATAGCGTTGAGCGAAACATGGTTAAATGATGGCATTTATAATTCGGAGATATTTAATTTAACTACGTACAACATATTCAGATCTGATCGAGATTTCTCTTCTACAGGCACCAAGAGAGGTGGGGGTGTATTGCTCGCATTAAATAAAGATTTTAAAGCTGCCCAATTAGATATTAAATCGATCTGTGATAAATTCTGTGATATTAGCTTCATTGATGTTTTAATAGTTAAAATTAGTATAAATTATCGATCTGTCTATGTAATTGTACTTTATATACCGCCTGTATGTAACTTAGAAGACTACTGCAAGTTATCGGATGCTCTAATGTCCCTCTATTGCATGTACGAATCAGATATTTTGCTATTAGGTGATTTTAATATACCGGATTATATTGTCTTTTCGGAAAACAGTAATTATCAAAATAACAATGTTAGGACTATTTCCAATCTGGCAATGTTTTTTAACCTTGACCAGTATAATAGCGTTTTAAATATAAATAATAGGATACTGGATCTTGTATTTTATAGTAGATGTTGCAAAGTTACCAGAGCTCCTGATGTTCTTTTAAATGAAGATTTGCACCACCCTGCTCTACTAATTGAAAGTGAGCTGGTAAAGCCAAA
The DNA here is from genome assembly GCA_963680705.1 of Rhagium mordax. Classification (NCBI taxonomy): domain Eukaryota; kingdom Metazoa; phylum Arthropoda; class Insecta; order Coleoptera; family Cerambycidae; genus Rhagium; species Rhagium mordax. Next base: position 83,224,877 of record OY796657.1, on the reverse strand, counting down.
CAATGAAAAATTTGCTTGCAAAAATAATGTATTAGATTTCAACTTCAAAAAAGCTAATTATACTTCGTTGTATCAAAACTTAGCCAATACGGATTGGACTTTTCTGGATCAATATTCAGACGTAAATTTAGCGCTCGAATCATTCTATAACGAAATAAATAACATTTTCGCAAATGATGTTCCTAGGAAACAAAAAAGTTCAGGTTCTTATCCTCCTTGGTTTAATAAAAGAATTATTGATAAACTCAAGAAAAAAAGTAAGGCGTGGGCGAATTATAAAAAAAATGGTTCTGAACAAAATCGTGAAAAATTTGTTCAACTTAGGAATAATATTAAACAAGATATAGACCGCTCCTATAAACTGTATATTGAAAATATTGAGAAAGAGATAACTAGAGAGCCTAATCAGTTTTGGTCGTACATAAATTCTCTAAGGAAATCGAACTCTATTCCTTCATCTCTTAGATATGAAAATCAAAGCATTGACAATCCTCAAAACATCGTAGACTCCTTTGCATTGCACTTCTCTAAGTCTTTTACTACGTCAAACAATGCTGTTATCGATAAGTACTCAAGTATAAATATAAACTCCTTAAATATAATTTCTGTTTCCGAGGAAGAAACATTCGAGGCGATAAAAAAGTTAAAACCTAAAATGACCATGGGACCTGATAATATTCCAGCTTTCCTAATTAGAGATTGCGCTGCAGTTTTTGCCAAACCTCTTGCAATGATTTTCAATTTAATTTTTAAAACATCTTGCTTCCCCTGTATATGGAAGAACTCTCGAATATGCCCGGTTTATAAAAAGGGAGACAAAAGTGATATAGGTAACTATAGGCCCATAACAATAATATGTAACTTTGGGAAAGTATTTGAAATATTTTTGCATTCCGTGTTATATAGTCACGTCTCAGGAATGATATCGATCAACCAACATGGATTTATGAGGGGCAGATCCACAGTGACCAACTTGACTTGTTTAACTCAATTTTTATGTGAGTCACTCGATAAGAGATGTCAGGTAGATGTAGTTTACACTGACTTCTCGAAAGCGTTTGATAGACTTGACCATTATTTGCTACTAAAGAAACTAGAAAGCTTTGGACTATCTGATTCGCTCATTATGGTGGTTAGATCTTATCTATGTAATAGGTTACAATATGTACAACATCGTGGCTTTAAGTCTTCAAACTTTTTACAACAATCAGGAGTCCCTCAGGGTTCAATATTGGGTCCACTATTTTTTAACATGTTTGTGAATGACATGTTGTCTAATATTGATGTATGCCATCTTCTTTATGCTGATGACTTAAAAATTTATGGTACCATGACTTCACTGTATGATTGCATAAATCTCCAAGTGAACCTTGACAGGATAAATGACTGGTGTAAAAATAATAACTTAGATTTAAATGCAAGTAAGTGCAACATTATGTCATTTAGTCGCAGCAGTAATATTTATGTATTTAATTATAACTTAGATACTATTGTTCTTAATAGGCCGGACTTTATTAAAGATCTTGGGGTGATTTTTGACCCAAAGCTAACATTTAAAATTCATGTGCAAAAAACTTGTTCATCAGCTTACAAAAGTTTGGGGTTTGTGCTACGAAATTCTAAGAGTTTTAAAAATGTCAGCACTCTCCGCATGGTTTACACTGCATTTGTTCGGTCACGACTTGAATATGCCTCTATTGTGTGGAATCCAATATATAATGTAAGTATTGATGCACTCGAAAACATTCAGAGACGATTCGTAAAGTATGTTTTTTATAAAATAGAAGGTTTTTATCCTCCAAGAGGCTATCCTCAAACCGCGTTATTAGATAAATCTAATTTGTGTAGCTTAGATAAAAGGCGAGCGATTCACTCGATAATATTCCTATGTAAGGTCGTTAACCATAATTTTGATTGTAGTGAGTTTCTTAACCTAATTTATCTGAAAACACCTAGACTAAATGCACGTAAAAGTAATATATTCCACCTGCCTACTCCTCACACAAACATTCTTGAAGCATCGCCATTGCATCAAATGATAATAAATTATACTCAGATTGAAGAAAGTGTTGATATATTCTGTCTTAATTCTAATTCTAATTATAATAATATTATAAATGCTGTCAACAGTATTTAAAACTTATTTTTCACCTATTTTATGATTCACATAATATTATATAATTGTACTTCCTTTATTTACTTTCAATATATGTGTTCTTATATAAGTGTATGTGTATGTGTGTATATATTTTGAATATATATATATGTATTTTTTTTTAAGTGTTTGGTATGTTGGTATCTATTTTGTATTCTTGAGTACTTATACATACTTAAAATTTAAAATTTAGTAATGTCTAGTCTGGACATTTAGTTGTCGAAGTTCATGGTTTATGTATTTTCTTTTTATTATTTTTTTTTAATCATATTCTTAATATTTGTATTTCAATTCATTGTGTACCTTATCCTGTAATTGGGAATTTCCTGTTGGATATTGTAAATCAATAAATAAATAAAAAAAAAAAATAAATTAAGTACGATCCTTATCTAAACAACAAGCTACTGATAATCCCTTAACAATAGCAATGCCCAGGGCTAATACAGTATTTTTGTGAAACTTCAAAGCTTGACTGTAACGCAAAATTATTTAGATTTAAAATTTCAGTATTTCAAAACATTTTAATTTAAGTTAGTGCTTTCAAATTTTACACGGGTATGATAAAATTAATTGATAAAATTTGCAGAAAATTAAACATATTTTCCTTCTCCTTGTTGGGGTTTTACGCACAGGTAATCTAAAACATAATATGGGAAATAAGTTTCTGTGAAGTTTCATCCTGGTGAGCTTATTATTTAGATAATAGATTCTGAAGAGATGTTTGTAGCATAAAATTACAAGAGGGGAAAAAAGTGAATTTATGAATCCTAAATAAGGTATCTGATGGAAACAGAATATAATTTTTGGAAACATAAACATAGAGCCTTAATTTCTCAACAAAATCATTAATTATGTATGTCCTTAACAAGTTAAATTTTCTTTATGGGAATACTTTTTGTATTTCACTTGGGTAAAAAATGGAGTCATGTAAGTACCTACATGATTGAATTGAAACATCACTTGAAAATATGATGTCGCGATTTTTACGTCATATTTGAATTAAATATGTAAATCAGGCAAATATTAACATTATAACATAATGTTTCAATTTAATCATGTGCATGTACCATTTACTTAAATGTCTAAAATGTGTACCTAAAAAGCAACCAATTTATGTTCAATTCTCGCTTGGAAACTTTTCTATGTAATTGTCACACGTTCATCTCTTTCTACGTTCCTATAAGTGTTATTAACGATTTCTTTTATTTTGACATATTTCAAGTGTACTATTAACTTTTCCTCCATAATATTTAGTTGACTTCGACAATTCTATCTGTACATTTACCCTAATTCAGGAATATGACAAATTTATTTTTATATAATAATTAAATTACAATGCATGGGGATCAGTAATCGTTTCGTAATGTAAGATTATTAGACACAAGACGCACAAGAGCTGAAAATTACACAAAAATCAGACAAAATTTAATATTAATGCAATGTTCTTTGCGGTATAAAACAATAATGTTATACATAACATTAATAAGTACAATATTTAATTCGATTTCCTATCTCTTGTCTATTGAAATATTTCTAACCGGTTGTAATTTTTTTTTGATAATATTCAAAACCTAAAATTCAAATATTGAATGTTACCGAACGTATTTCAACAGAAATAATGACGTTTAAAAGCATCTGCTGACTGCTCAGTTGTAGTATATTTTACATTGTCAAATACATATAATAGGCAATATACATTGTCAATGCTAAAGATCATATTAACTTCGCCCAAACTGTATTGTTCTGCTATGAATAGATTTCAAACATACAAAAGGCATCATGCTGCACATATCTGTAAAATTGTCTGCATATCAGAGGTGAAACGATCGTAAAATTGATAGACTACAAATTACATACAATGGGGAATAGGACAAACAAACACACACAATGCTTTACATAATTTGAATATTTTGATGATAATTAGATGCTTATTTTTTAACACAAGAAGCCAATAAAATTATATACGTGCCAACTTTAATATTTTAATAATTGATATGAAAATTCTGTCAATAAACGAATGACAGAATTTTCGCAATTTTCAATATGTAATATTTTTTTTATACGATTTCCAGATAAAAAAATACTTTGCACTCTTACTTCGTTAAGATACGACCGCGACGATATGTTCGAAAACCGGAGTGTCTGGCGTCTACCTAACCTTCCCTAAATGTCGTTTTTCTTCCCACCTGACCATGTACAGGGTGGCCCGTTTAACTTGGGCCTATACCTTATCTCAGAAACTATAGGTGTTATGAAAAAAATGTCGAAATAAAAGTTGTTCGAAATCAAATGAACTATTATATTTTAATAAAACGAGATCTCTATCTTGCTTTTATACAGGGCGATAAGTTAAAGTTGTATTTTTTTAAATGGAACACCCTGTATATTGTTGCAGTTTTAGATTCTACATAAAATTCTCATCATTGTCATATATGGTATCATGTATCTAAAATGCCTATTGTTTGAGTTACAAGCATTTAAAATAAAAAATTGACAGATTGGGATCAACTTTGAAAAATTTATAATTCCGATACTAGATATTATTATTATTTGAAATTTTACACAGACGATTAACACATGCCATTGTGTAGAACAGTCGCAGGAAAATTTGAAATTTATTGTACAGGGTGGTTGTAAAGTCGCTGTCAATTTCCAAAGCTTTAAACCTTGATAAGTCAAAAATCTTAAATGGAACACCCCGTATATTATTCCCTAGATCGATGTAGAATTAAATTCTCTTCAAGCTGGTATATGGTTTCCCTATACTTAAAGTTGCTCGTTTTCATGATATTTGACATTTACATTTCTTATGGTTTGTCAAAATGTCACAATGCACATTATAAAAACTCAATATTCAAATTGAGGCAGCAAAGTTGCTAAGAATAATAAAATAAAATCGTAAACAGAAAGACGAAAATTTTTTAATCGATACTATGAAATAGAAAAAAAATTAAAGTCGTACATTTTCGGTAAACAACTAACAATGTTTCTACACGAACACTTTTTACTGATATAAAATCTAAAATACTAAACAAGAAATTTAATAGCGCCGTATACCCCAAAAATGAAACATGATGCAGCTGTGGACACGTGTTTCGGAGTTATTGCTCCTCGTCAGCGTAGCGTAGCTATAATAAAGGGAGGAATGTTTTGCGGGGTTAAAAATAGTACAAGAAATTTAATAGCACCGTGTACCCCAAATAGATAAGTATGTAAGTACTACTTAAAAATAAACTACGAGAAATGTCAAATAATGTGCTATGTGAATTATTTGTTTTATTCTTTCATTGCTATCTTCTTTTTAGAATTAGTAAAAATTAAAATATGAATCATGTGATCTACCTACTATATAATTTGATCGACTAATAATAATTTAAAGGAGTAGTAAAAGATTATCAAAACGAGAAGAATAATATCACCGCTTATTGACTGTCAACTATTTAGTGGCGAAAATGTTTAGTCAGTTTCGGAATTCGTAAGTAATAGGGAAACCATATACCATCTTGAAGGGAATTTAATTCTACATCGATCTAGGGAATAATATACGGGGTGTTCCATTTAAGATTTTTGACTTATCAAGGTTTAAAGCTTTGGAAATTGACAGCGACTTTACAACCACCCTGTACAAAAAATTTCAAATTTTCCTGCGACTGTTCTACACAATGACATGTGCTAATCGTCTGTGCAAAATTTCAAATAATAATAATATCTAGTATCGGAATTATAAATTTAATAAGTTGATCCCAATCTGTCAATTTTTTATTTTAAATGCTTGTAACTCAAACAATAGGCATTTTAGATACATGATACCATATATGACAATGATGAGAATTTTATGTAGAATCTAAAACTGCAACAATATACAGGGTGTTCCATTTAAAAAAATACAACTTTAACTTATCGCCCTGTATAAAAGCAAGAGAGAGATCTCGTTTTATTAAAATATAATAGTTCATTTGAATTTCGAACAACTTTTACTTCGACATTTTTTTCATAACACCTATAGTTTCTGAGATAAGGTATAGGCCCAAGTTAAACGGGCCACCCTGTACATACAAAATGCATTTGATCCCCAGTTCATGCGTTATCTTAGACTCAACATAAAAACACCACCAAAAGCAGGTGCTTTTAGGTGATTTAATTTTTATGTCCAATTAAAATATCGGGTGCTGTTAAAAAAATTACAATTCGAAATCATTTTTTTGGAACTAAAACTTTCTCACCGTGGTTGCTACGGGAAATTCAATAAGGTTCTCTTCATTTTAACGTGAACGTAAATTTAAAACCATTATTGACGTTTTCTCTAAGATTGTGAGGCATTATTGGAAGGAAAAGAGAAGCTGGGAGACAAAGTAAACAAGCACAAGAAGCCATCGACAGTGTTAGAGGTATGATGGAAACCCCGGTCTTCTAAATTTTTGAGAAGGTTCAACAAATAGGCAAATTTGTCATATGGCACCTTTCAGACAATTTTCCAAAAGAATTTGTTTTTCTCCTGCAAAATTCATTTGGTAAGATCAAATAGTGCCAAAGGATTTCTTTCCACAAATTAATTTCTATAAATAGTTTCTGAATACTTTAAATACTATTGAAGTTCGCGACGTTACCTTTTACAATGACGAGTTAAGGTTTTATCTTGATGAATGACTAGTCTGAAACAGATGAATTTGCTTCACATGCTTTGATCAAAACTTTTTGTATTATTCAATGAATTCCTTAAGTTTGTTAATAATAAGTTTGGTTGGGGCTATTTCTAACAAAAACAAGCTACAATACCACCACGCATACCACAATACATTTTTAACAGAATTTTACGAGGATGATGGAGGTAAATCTAAATTTTATGGTATACTTAGATTTTTCGGGGTTAGGTCCTTTATTAATTTAAAGAAAAGTAGTTTATTAACTTGCAAGTTAATAAACTAGTTTTCTTTAAATTCATAAAGGACCTAACCCCGAAAAATCCAACTATACTATTAAATTGGTCCATAAAATTTCTAATGTACTAAATTTTATGGCTATTCATTTACCGAAACAATAATTCTCAGTCGCGAAAAATCTCAAGGTACATAACATTTTTGACGAAATTGAAATAAAGCCGTGATTCTTTAGTAACTACTTAGAATCAATAAATACACAAATATTTGTTTTATGTTCATTACAAATTTCTATCTGTATATCTTTCCTGCCTAAACGTATATTCAGTCTGGCATAACGATGAATCTACTGTAATAGTCTGTCTAATCAAAAATTTCTTGATGCCCTTTATCGTACTTTTTTTTCATCTCTCCCTACGTGACAGTTTTCAATAGTGCTCCCTTGTCCCATGTATAATTTGTATAAAATTCTGAATTAAAACATTGAATTATATTCAATATCGATTTATGTGAATGTGAAGTCTTTCCAGTCCTACCTGTTTCGATATTTTCAAGAGGATTGCTCTACAAAAGTTTATTTAGTCATATGGGACTAGACAAGGCATTGGTTTGTCTTAAAGATTCGTAAATATCAAACATCACTTTGTTAAAACTACTTTCTGCATACAGTTTAATGTATTTCACTACTACTAGATATACAGGGTGATTCATAAGTAATGGTACACAGACCAACAGCAGATTCCGAACGTAAAAATATCGCGATTTAGCCAAACTTACTTTAGTCCAAAAGTTAATAGTAACCAAGATACAGGGTGTCAAAGTTTAAATTTATTATTTAATTTTCCTTTGTAATTTAATGAGTTTTTGTAATTTTCTTGTGAGGATTTATGAGTGGGAGTTATTTGGGGTGAGGAACTGAGGAATCATAATACATGTTCAATTTTGGTATAACTCCTAGAGGGCGCTACGTACGCTGTGTTTAATGTGTAAAGATGACCGTAACTTTTTTGTCCGCACCCATACGGCAGATTTCGCGTATTAATTTCATTCTTCTATCATTGCTTAATAAAAAAGGTATACTTGTTTCAAGTCTCTAAATTCAACAGTGTTTGAGAAAAGTGCAAATTAAAAATTTTATGCGTATTTATTATGCACTGTAAAAAATTATTTTTAAAAGTAGGCGTTGAGATACAGCATTATCAGAGTAAACAAAGATAAATATTTATTAAGTATGCATAAAAACAAAAAGTACCTGTCAAACAACCAATCTTTTAAACAATAATTAATTAGAAATGAAATCCAAAGAAGTCAGAAATCCTTAGAGGTAAATTTTTAATAAGATAAAATAGTAAAAATAAATTTTACTATTTACGTCAAAGTTTTTAGTCTTAATCCTCTAATGTCTTAAAAAGACATAAATACTCTTTTCAGAGCTTATTTGCAAACTATCTGATGAAAACCAGTACTACGAATGTAGAAAGCAAATAATTTAATATTGCAATAAGCCTCACCAGACGGATTAATCCAAAAAAGGACTCCTTCTGTTATCAGGCAGCGCACGTCACTATCCCATGGACCGGTTTCTGGCTTATTAGCCTTCATCAGCATGGTACAGGTAACGCACAATGTCTGATAAGAAAAGGTCCAGTTCTTGATAACATCGATCGACATGAAGTCGATGAGATGCAAATGTGGACCGTGGGGCCCTCTGGTGAAACCTATTGCAACGTGGACTGTGCCCAGACTAGGCGTAAATAGTAAATAAAATTTATTTTTACTATTTTATCTTATTAAAAATTTACCTCTATGGATTTCTGACTTCTTTGGATTTCATTTCTATCATTCGCCTAGTCTGGGCACAGTCCACATTGCAATAGGTTTCACCAGAGGGCCCCACGGTCCACATTTGCATCTCACCGACTATCGATGTTATCAAGAACTGGACCTTTTCTTATCAGACATTGTGCGTTACCTGTACCATGCTGATGAAGGCTAATAAGCCAGAAACCGGTCCATGGGATGGTGACGTGCGCTGTAATCTCTGTAATTAAGCACAACAGAAAAATTTCTATGCCCATTCGTGAATCAAGGGATCCTCTATCATCCTTAGAAGTATGTACAGTTCGTCATGAAACACCCTGTATATTAATTATTGAAATGCTTTTGAACAATTAATAGTATCCATAAACAAATAGCGTGAGTTATATTCGTAAAAAGTCAGGCGTGTGACTTATTGTTTACACCAATCTCCTTCAACTTCATGCCTAGTCTGTCCAATAGAAATTCTTTTCCGATACGGTTAAATAGAAAGGTCCATTATTACTGAGGGGAGGAAAGTGATTTGACATTTGAATAATTTGACGTTTAATTCAGTTAAGTAATAATTGTGCCAAAAATGATGAATTCGGACTTGTAAAGGTTGATATTTATTGTTATAATCGTAGATAAAGTACAGTATTCAACTCGCGGTAATGATAAATAACTCATTTGATGAATTACAACACTACCTGCGTAAGTTATGTACTACATTACCACTCGTCAAATAATATACTATTTCCCTATCCTGCAATTAACGCTTTTATCTTAGGTAAAGCGTAAGTCTGGCTACTCCATTTAGAATTTCCACCCCTCGTGCATTTAATATTTGGTTTATTATAAAAATACATTTCTGTGTGTACTATATTACAATAATGGAGCCATTTAAGAAAATGTATATCAGCCAAGAAATTTTATGGTGCATCTTAAGCCAGCATTATATAGGAAATCTGAAAGGAGCTTTCAAAGTAATAGTGAAATATTGTACCTTATTTAGATTAAATTTAAAGAGCTAGCGTAGATTTATAAATATAAACGTTAAAACGTTATATGTATAATAAAAATTTGAACATAAAAAAATCTTAAGCTTGTTCTGCATGTAAAGCGAGAAAAAGCAAATTTGATTTTAGGTGCATCATTGTTTATTGTATTGCTTATATAACTTTGTTCTTTACGAATATTTGAAAAACAATTCAATTCAAACTTTGTAAAGTTACGCCATTCAATCTAGCAAGTCACATTTTTTTGGGTGGGATATTTTAAATGGTCATATTAATACTGATTGTGGCTAAGTAACGTAAAACTCTGTTACGTGACTGAAGTATTGAACCAAATAAATTTTCATTATTAAATCATAGACAGGTATATGATTATCTTTTTAAAATTTTATAATAGGGATTACATAATCGAAAAAGTTAGGAAATATATTTAATTGATGTGTCAATAATCAATTGACCCATTTTCCTGTGTGTTTGTAGTGAAAGAAACGGGATTTAAAAATAGACACAGAACAGGAGATGACTTGCAAATTGATACTGATAAATGAACCATTCTGTATCAGTTTAAAACTAGCCATTTGTTTAACTATCTGCATTATTGCCTCTCGCAGTTGAAGTTCATCTACGCACAATGAGGACAATTATTACTTAAGAAGGAAAACCGTACCTCACTCTCGAAATATACATAAGACTTTTTCTGAGTCGACTTCAACCGAAGCATATTATTACAAGAAAAAAAAATTACAAATACAGATTTGACAATCCCGCTATCATCATTAGCAGCAATACGTAATATTCACTTTCATCATATTCTTCTTTCATCATCAATAGCAATGGAACATAATAATAATTTCCTACCGTTGTCGGGAAGAAAAGACTTCATCCAACCCTAAAATGTGGGAAGAAAATGCTAATCTCTATTTTTACTAAAAAGGTATGAAAAAATACAAAGCGAATTTATATTATCCAATATTTTTTACACAAATATGTAAGTAAAAATTCCAATTGCTAATTCACAAATACAACAACATTTTAACATTAACGTTCCTTTTCTTAACTAAATTATGTACGCGTGCCATGATGAATTGTTGAACGCAGTAAATTAAACTCATATGATTTTCACGAACGATAAATGAAACGGGCCATTTTAGAAATTAATTATCTAGACAAAATTATGTTTATTATGACATGGTGTGATAAATGAGCCGTATCTTCTGTAAACCATATTAATCTTTCATATTTTTAATTTCGTATTTATCAAAACTGTACATTCAAGCGAAATTGTATTTATAGAATGAGAAAAAACATTTCTAAATGATCCTGAAATAGTGTGTCAGATTCAAAGGAAATTAAATCTTTAAAGCAGCGTTAAAGAAAGCAACTTTTTGTGTACTTCCTAGTGAACTTACAGGTTATTTAGAGAAACGATACAATTTTTTTATGTACATTGTACAGCAAATATTTTGTTCGCATGCTTAATTAAAAAAATGATAAACACCAATTATTAAGTACCTAGCACAAATAAATGGAACAAATTAGGCGAAATTTTAATCCTATTATGGACCATATTTTCACAACCACTTTAGTAATATGGGTGAGCTTTGTGTAATTAATGGGGTAGTAACTTTTTGGCAAAAAAATAGCCAAATTTTAACTCCACCACACGGTGTGGAAGTTCTGATCCCATAATTGGAGGCGGTTTTTTTGTTCTAAGGCTGTCGGAGAGTTAATGATTTATAGAGGAGTGAGTTCTCTTCCGTGTTGAATATTTTGCATTCTTGATTCATTTTTATCTCAGTTCACGTAATACTTGAATCAAACCAGTATTCAAATATCACTTGGCAATACATTTAATAACTAGTAGCAGTAATACACACAACCAAACTTATATGGAATCACACGGTATCCCCGACAAACAAATTTTTTTCTACAAAAAGTGATATGCGTATAAAAAGATGAATGTGTTTACTAACAATAACAAGTAGGTTCATTCCAAGTTGATGAAATTTGCTATTACAGTGGTGATTTTACTGTACACATGTAAAATTGTAGTTCGGTTACAAATTGTTTCTGTGTGAAAATTTTTGAAAAAATGCCTTATCCACATAAGGTTTATCAGACGTGCAGAGGGGAAGAATTATTACTCTGGTAGAACAGGGAATGTCACAAAGAGAAATTGCAAGGACGGTAGGGGTTACACAAGGGGTCGTTTCGAAAACCTATTCAAGGTTTCTAGAATTGGGAACCTTAAAAAATCGATCAAGAAGAAGTCGTAGAAAAGTTACTACTGAAGAGCAGGACCGGTTTCTAGTTCAAATAGCAAGAAGATATCCGACTGTATCTCATCCCGAGCTTCAAAGGCAACATTTGCAAGTTACGGGTATTAGCGTTTCCGTCGATACGATCAGGAAAAGGCTTCGAACTCGAGGATTATTTGGCAGAAGACAGTTAAGGGTTCCCGAACTATCAAGACAACATAAAATTGACCGTTTACAATGGTGTTTGGAGCATCAAAACTGGACTATAGAAGACTGGCGAAATGTCTTATTTTCAGATGAAACCAGAATTGGCAACAGGCTAGACTCGCTGTTGCCAAATCTGTCCCCAAATACAAAGGAGGAACTGTAATGTTTTGGAGTGGAATTAAAATAGATGAGAAAACTCCTTTACTTCCCATAAGACAAAACTTAACGGGTCCTAGGTATGTTGATTTAATTCTAGGACCCATAGTAAGAAACTGGAGAGGCGCTTTTGGTGAAAATTTTTTATTTATACACGATAATGCACCTCCTCATACAGGCAGAGAGAGTACCACAAATTTTTTGGAAACAGAAGTTGTGACTGTTTTACAGTGGCCTAGTTGTTCACCTGACCTGAATCCCATAGAACACTTATGAGATATGATTAAAAGGATTAGAGCTCGAGTCAATAACCCTGGCAACACAGACCAACTAATTCAAGCAGCTTTAGAAGAATGGGAAAATCTTTCCCAAGAAAATATTAATAACGTAATCGAAAGCATGCCTCGTCAAATTCGCGCTTGTATTGAGGCTAGTAGTGGCAATACTAATTATTATACAAAAAATGATTATTTGTTTCTTACCTATTACTTTTTTTGTTTGAGAAAAATATACGTTTTATGTTTCGTGGTATTACAGAACTTAAAAAATTTAAAAAGTTGTTGTTTATTTTTTCAATAAAAATGGTGTGCATACATCTCTATTTATTTTCTATCAATTTCCCTTTCTTTAAAGTTGATCAAATAGGAGAAAATGGGTGATTCCATATAAGTTTGGTTGTGTGTATTATACAAACACTGCTTTTTAGTTTAATATTGAAATCATTACACATCATTGATTCCAAAACAAATTATTCTTAAAATGCAAAACAGCATTTGAAACTATTACGTTTAAACTATTCAACATGTCTAGAGACAACAGCATGAAGGACATTTAAAATAAAGTCAATCAATTTTCATGCGAGAAGTTTCAATCCCTTCATAATTTCCGGTTTATGTTTAATATCAAATTATTAAATGAACGTTACGCTACGTCGCCACCAGGCAATCAAATGCACACTTTACCCACACATGAGTAATGAATACATATATTTTGAGGATATAAGTTAATGAACAATAATCAGAAACAATATTTCAATTTAAATGCATCCCACTGCAAATGACTAATTGCCATCTTATGACTTTTAATTTTAAATTAAAACCAATATCACTTCGTACCTATAAGTAGCTGCAACATACATAATTGAGCAAAAGTAACAAATAAGGCTCTGATTGTGTCAGTAGTAGCTGGGGAGGTGGTGGCAATTTCGGTATATGATTTGCTCGTCGTGATAAGAATTTTAAAGCTTTTGAATAGGATAGGCAAGGAGATTAGGTCAGGTGTAGCTGCTTTTTGAAAAATAATTTTCAAAATTGCAAAAAATTAAACCTCCCATAAATTATTTGCTCGTGTCTGCAATTTAGTTATTATGTTAAATTGACTATATAGATACTAAAGAGACATTTGCCAGACGTGTAGGACGCTACATTTTTTTGTAAATAATTGTTAATTTGTAAGAAAAAAAAACATATTAAATTCCTTGCTAGTCTTTATGTTTTTTATTTAATTTGATCGTTTTTGTCCTCAGAAAAAAAAATAATGCCAGACGTGTATGTCCCTGTTTTTGGAAAATTTTTATAATTAATTCAAAAAAAAAAGAAAATGTATTCAATGCTTTGAATTTGACAAACTGCTTCATCAGACCGAGTTTGTTCTGGAGGAGTGCGGGAAAAATTTTCGATGGATCAACTTGAGATTCATTAATGACGTTTTTAGATCCAAAATTCAGCGTTTTGCTTTTTAACTGTTTTCTTATGATGATTCCTGTAATGTATTCAATACTACTTTAAATAGATATTTATTTATAACTCAAAATTACAGTTCTGTTTATATAACAAAAATAAATAATAATATCTACAGTTGCTTAACTACCAATAACAACTCTATTTCCATAACCAACTAAGGTAGTGGCGGTAGATATGGCCCGGACGGTCATATGGCCCAATGCCCTTAAATTTTAAACTAACCGCCTCAAACCCAACTTCTTGACGTTCACAGTTTCTTTCAATACGTTTAAGCGTCCTCTGTAAATAACAAGCCGAACTTCCGGCAATATCGGCAATACCGGCTAGTTTAGATTATGGCGTCACAACAGGTGTTCGAATAACAAAGTTTAATGAAAGTGTTTTGGTGAAATCATCGGGAAACATTAAAAAACAAACCTAAATTTTGGAGGATCGACACTCTAAGTTACGTGTTACATAGTGACATATTTATTTTACTTAAAAATTTTGTGAAATAGTTTTTTCTTGTTGCTCATAATGTGCACTACTCAACTGGTCATATGGCCCATGTATTTATTTCGTCACATTGTTTAAGTATTTTATCTTGATAGAAAATACTTACTTTACATTAGTGGAAAAAATTATTTTGCATTTTTTTAAAGGGCTCAAATTTATGTTAATTCTATAAGTGCCATATTTTCAGATAGGTTTGATGATATGGCCCATTGACTTTTTCTACAATTTTATTTTTTATTTTTAAATTTGCAATCTTTTTTATTTTTTTTTGTTGTCAGTCTATTTGTCTATTATGTCTAAGCTCAATTTTCTTAATGAACCGTTCAATTAAAATAAATTTTTCTAGGGCCATAACTCCAACCCTGGTTGGGAATATGGCCCATTGACTGCATTTAAAAAAAAATTTTTTTTGTTTGTTTTACGTTTGATTTTTACAAAGTTTAATTTTTTTCCTGAAAGCGAAGGTGTTTACGCTTAAGTTCCTGTAAGCATTGTTATTATTTTTAATAAAGTTTTCGAGAAAAAAAATATTTTTTTTAAGTGGGCCATATATGCCGCCACTACCTTATACATAGTATATCACAATTCCCATTCACATATAGAATTTTTCTACAGACCAATTCATACAAAAACAAATTATTTTTTTCCGGGTAGATTCTGGTGTCCTGAATAAGGTCTCAAATGTCCCCGAAGTGGGAGTGTAAGGATAAAATTTGGCGACGCTGTAAAGGGCTAAATTCGTGCTCTGAAACGAATTTTTTGAGATATCTCTCAGGCTAAGAAGAAAGCTATGGAAATTCTCTATAAAAATGTTATATCTCTGTATGATAATATTATACTTTATACTCTTGTAAGTTGTCCTGTTATTGGATTTTTTCTGTTGGGCAATAAAAATTATTATTATTATTATTATTATTATTATTATAAAAGGTCTTTTTTACGTATAGACAATAGTTTTCTTGAAAATCTTGCAATTAATTTGAATTTATGTGATATTATGAATAATTTAAGTGAGTTCGAGTGTGATCTTTTGGTTGGATTCTCAGGAGGCAGTCTCGAAGCAACCCTGAAAAAATCATCCTGTTTGGAATATTTTTTTTTAAACTGAAAACTTTATTGAATTAATTAGACATACCTACTAATTAATCAAATAAAGTATAATTAAACAAAAAGTTGCTTGTAGAACAAAATTGGTGAAGTTAAATTTGTAAATGTAGGATTTACTAGTTTATTAGCGCTAAGATTTCAGTTTGATAATAAGCTTAATAATGTAGACATTAGAGAACTAACGTTACTCTGAATAGACCATTCTTGGAGAAGCACATCTTGTCTCCTTTTCACGTAGCAGGTGACAGACTACGTATAGTTCCATATCCAATAGTATTCTGTCTGTTATAGAATGCAAACAAGCTTATTAGGATAATTTATATTAAAGCAAGTATCTCGCCATAAATACGATGAGTAGAGTTCACGAAGAGCCTTCCATTATTGGACAGACCGATAACGTCAGACTTCACGTGGCTGCAATTTTCGACCAAAGGAACAACAAAAAGGCAAGACGTTAAGACAAGATGTGGCCGGAGTTTTCAATGGGCGCAATCAGTGCAATCACAGTAATCTTATAGTTTCTAAGTTGTTGGTCAGGAATAGATCCAGAGTATTCGCAGAATTCATTCCAACCTCGGAAATTCGTGAGGACCCCTCAATCAATTACATTAAATTGTTACTGATTCAGTTACAGTAGGTATCTGCTTTAACAGATTTATTTGAATGTATCAATAATTATCTTAAGTAGTAGACTATTACTGCGTTCGGTTTTTACATATCTGAAAGCTCGCTTTGCTCGTTTACCTCATTTGCCGTTCGGTAATAGACAATGCATGCTCTTTTAGATCTGCTCTGCGTTCGGTAAGCATAAATACGAGCGGTCACCGCTACCTCGTTTAGCTCGGCTTCAAGACGTCGAGCAAACAGATTTTTTAGGGTTCTTCTGTGATCTGTGTATCAGACACTATCTAAGTACAACCAAGAAGACTGTTCTCTAGGTTTTTTGAGTACAACATAACAGAACACATAGATTAAATAAACTGCATTGTTTTTTCTGAGTGATACACCAAAATAAAAAAATTATAATAATTTATGGGGTTATGTTTTATGTTGTTCCTTGGTATCCGTTCGGTAATTAAATTAGGCTCATTTGCCTCGGTGATCACGTGTGATAAATCTGTATCTGCTCGCTCGCCTCTGGATTTTTAAAACCGAACGCAGTATAAGTAGTAGACTATTACTGCGTTCGGTTTTTACATATCTGAAAGCTCGCTTTGCTCGTTTACCTCATTTGCCGTTCGGTAATAGACAATGCATGCTCTTTTAGATCTGCTCTGCGTTCGGTAAGCATAAATATGAGCGGTCACCGCTACCTCGTTTAGCTCGGCTTCAAGACGTCGAGCAAACAGATTTTTTAGGGTTCTTCTGTGATCTGTGTATCAGACACTATCTAAGTACAACCAAGAAGACTGTTCTCTAGGTTTTTTGAGTACAACATAACAGAACACATAGATTAAATAAACTGCATTGTTTTTTCTGAGTGATACACCAAAATAAAAAAATAATAATAATTTATGGGGTTATGTTTTATGTTCCTCCTTGGTATCCGTTCGGTAATTAAATTAGGCTCATTTGCCTCGGTGATCACGTGTGATAAATCTGTATCTGCTCGCTCACCTCTGGATTTTTAAAACCGAACGCAGTAATTGATGTCCAAGAATAAATACGTCAGGTGAGTAGGTATCTTGAACAAAACCAATTTTCGCAGAAACTTAGGCAAATATGGATGACCAGAAGAGATGACTACACAAATATTTTGTAGTACAGAATGAAGATAATTTGAGTTCTAGGTCATAGGAAGCTACAGTATAATATTTATTTTCATAAATTATAGTCGAATCAATGCTTATTTTGACTTTGGAATCCTCAGGAACAGGTCGGATTTAGGCTCGGATTTAGGTGATTCTTTTTTGAAACTTTTTCTTATAATACATTAGTTACTTAAGTAGGATTTAAATTTTTAAATTTTTTTAAATTTTTTAGATAATGTTTTTTTTATAATTCGTATACCTAATAATGATAATTTTCAAAAAAATTTTGTAAAAATTTTCAAAAAATGTTTTGAAAATTTTTACAAAAACCCTAAAAATTTTTTTTTTTCGAAAATTCAAGTTCATCTGTGAAATTTATGAATTATTATTTTTGATTTCAAGTAATATATGGTATAAGAAACATTTTAAAAAAAGTTTCACTATAATCGGTAATGTTCCTGAGAATTCTGAAATTTCATCGATTTGTAGGCTTCATTGACTCTACTATTTATTATCCTTATCAGCGTGATTAATACTGTATTTATTTTTAATATAAAATATCACAGACCATATAAATAACACGTATGAAAATATTGGAACGAGTATGAAAAAAATCTGTGATACGTGTTTCGGAGTTATGGCTCCTCGTCAGCACATGATTGCACAAAAATACAAGTTGAGTGCTACGTACTGTATTTTCACACATTTAATAGTTATTATTTCTGATCTATTTTGTATGTGTCCCTAGATGCATTAGGTTTCTCTTTAGGAATCTATTACCCTTTTTTAAATTTTTGATCTTATTTATGATATGTTCATTAGAGTAAAAATTAATAATAATTAAATAAAATATTGAATTGATTCAATTACAATTTTAGATATAACACAGAAAGTATACTTTTCAGATTCATCTTTTAGTCACTTACAATCACTTCTACGAAAGCTAAAGAGAAATGTAGTGAATCTATCATAAGGGAAATAGTGAAATGAAACGTAGGCCAAGTACTTAATAAATAAGTATGCGTTTGATCTCAGTTTGGATTTTAAATAAACACTTGAAGTCTCTCCAATAGCTGCGTTCGGGTTACTCACTCCTTTAATTCTTTTCATTCCAAGTCTACTTTTGATTGGGTAAAAGTAGACTTGAAGTGAAGAGAGTTAAAGGAATGATAATAGCTGAACTTACCTAATATTTGCATTTTCTGCTATCAATACTTACATAAACTGATGTAGAAATATGTTTTGCAAGCCGACTACTTAAATCGCAACTTTGATACCGTGTAGCTGTAAGGTGAAGCAAGTGGCAAAAGATCGTTCGGATACGTACCTAAATTTTTAAAGACATTTTTCCATTTTTTCATCTATAAAAAAATTCATAATCCTTTATTCAGTGTAGATTTTGTTCGGTACCTACAAATATTGTTGATACATGGTTATTAATAGAAAAATGGTATTTTTTACAGTTCCTAAATTTCTCTTGTATATCTGTAATACTTTCTCTTAACACTAATAGTTATCAGGAGATACGTTTTAATTTTACTATCTCTTAGCACTTATCCTGTCTCCGAAACCAACGATTTTTAGTACTACCTCTTCATTTCTTTTCTTTAGGTGTATCATTTTTAATTATTATTGTATTTAAAGAGCTGTAAATAAATATCAATAATTTTAAACAGATGAATTTTCAAGTCTGCACTTATAGGAACATATTTGGTTAAAAAATAAAACATAGAAAGAAGATACATTTCTTCTGTTTTTAGTTTTTTAGAAAATAAGTAACCTATCACAGAAGGGAGATTAAAATTTTATATTTCATATCGATTTTGTGTTACTAAATATATATTTTTTAAATTGATATGTAAAATGCAATAATTTCCAGCTTAAAAAATGAATGTATCGTTTAAAGAAATTGTTAATAATGCCATAATAATATTTAAAAAAAACTTATGTTTTTTATTATCCCTTTAAAACGATCTTATCGGATTTTATTACTTTACCACTGGATTTTTATTATACAGTGTGAGTGAGCACGTAAAGGTTGGAATAAATTCCGTAAAATCGTTACAAAGCAAGTGACAAAAATTCGCTGACACGTCGATTTTTAAATTAATTTCTCAATTTGTTCATTAAAAAAAAATTTTTACAAACTTTTTTTTAAAAGTTATGACGTCATCGGAAATTTTTTTAAATGGCAACCCCCATTTTAAAAAATGTCATTTGAAAGAGCACATTTTCCTGCATACAGTACGTTAAATTCTATGGCATATTGCATGACGAAATTATCGAGAAAAAAATCTTAATATAATGTGACAATTGAATGTGAATGAATGTGGACTAACGTGACAGCCAAGTCCGCGTTTCTAAGTAGTTGAAAAAAGTTCTAAGTAGATGAAAAAAAGCGTAAACATGAAAAAAGTGTAAGTTGTAAAACAGTTCCTCTACCAGGGTTCGACCATAAGTAATATCTACACGTGTGTGCTTTAATGTTAAATTATGTTTTTTTCTCAATAATTTCGTCATGCAACATGCCATAGAATTTAAAGTACTGCATGCTGAAAAATGTGCTCTTTCAAATGACATTTTTAAAAATGGTGGTTGCCATTTAAAAAAATTGCCGATGACGTCATAACTTTTTAAAAAAGAATTGTAAACAAATTGAGAAATGAATTTAAAAATCGACGTGTCTGAGCGAATGTTTGTCACTTGCATTGTAACGATTTTACGGAATTTATTCCAACCTTTACATGCTCACTGTATATTATAAATTGTAAAAGTATTTTACTTCCTTCTATTTAAACTACTAATGTATAAACATTAAATATGTAAAAGCAATTAAACTTCTAGCAACGATTCACAAGAGTAAAATTTCTGTTCCTCAATTATAATTAAAATAAGCTTTTGAAATAATAAAAGAAATAAAATTACAGTAGAGACTTTTAATTATATAGAATGCAACCTCTAATTAAAACGGTGAAACTATAATTGCTTTTACTCTTTTGCAGCTTTTTGGATTGATCGTTGCAGAATGAACATTTAATTAAATTTACGAGCCAACCAATAAGTATGATCATTATGATATAGCCAATCAATTTACTACAACATAATTTAAAAAATACATTCTTGTTTTTTGTAAATTATACAGTTAAAAATTAGTTAAGAATCCCATTACTTTGTCGTTCGAGATAGAGACAATATCTGATATATTCACATTTGACCATTATATGTCTTGCCAAAGCATATCATGTATCTAATATTACAAATTCCAAAAAATTAATATTTATTGTCAAAGTTCTTTTTTATTTATAATTATTCATATAACTGAAGATTGCCGGCTGGTATACAGGGTGTCCTAAATCTAAAAGGACATAATGAAATGAGAGATAGAGCACACTTTGCTGAGTTCAAAACGCTCCCACACTTACCCTTGAAAGTGAATGGTTTTCGAGATACAGGGTGTTTTATCGTTCTTGACCAATTATTCATACCGCCATATTTTCGGAACCGCCGCACATATTGGGATAAAATTTGGTTTAAATATTACACTCTTCTAGTCCAATCACAAGCATAATTTATTTGGGAAAAATTTCAGGACCGGACTTTTTTTTTAATGTTGATTTCGGTGCCCCGAACAACATCCTGTATATTATTTATTGAAAAATAAGTAAACATTTAAAAAGATAATGGATCAGTGTGTAAAATAATGTCATAATATTTGATGGCAAATTTACCGTTATTTTTTAATGAATCCGAATGGCATATATTTCCAAGTTCCTCCGTCGAAAAATATTTTTTAACTGCAGCACCATCTCAGGTGATAATGGTATAATAGTAAATTCTTCCTGAAAAAGGCATTAACAATATACATCTATTACCGTTTACAGAATAAAAATATATTTTTTATTTTCCGAGATATATGCTGTAGGAATGTTAACTGAAACACCCTGTCTATTATGTAGGTCATTAAAATTTGAATAATATCCCTATTATAATCTCGAATATATTGAAATAGTCGGACTTGAAATGGGACACACTGTATATAGGAATTCATTTGAAGCGACTCTAAATGATCACATTCAAACCACGCAATGCAATTCGATGTATAATTATTTTTTGTTTTAATTGTGCTTTTGTCCTTTATTTTTACCTTTGGTTAAATACCTACAGTTCAAGAAGTTTTTAGGTGTTTATTTACATTTTTTTAATGCAGCTGTGTGACTTGCCGGTAGTGGTAGAAAAAATGCGTCACCTCATATAATGGATACAGGGTGAATTTAAAATACACTGAATATTTTTAATCTGTAATTTCTTATAGCATAATGAATTCGCAGTGCAATCTCAAAATTCCATTGTTAATGTTTCAACAAAAAAACCCTAGACTTGTCCCACTGGGAATACACTGACCGGTGAACTTGACATTGACTTGGTTACGAACAAATACCTCTACGCAGTATTCGCAGTATTTACAAAATAAAATCAAAACTGAAATCTAAAACACTAGGAAAAATTCACACTTGACATCATGGATGCACAGACTGAACTACGCCGGCAATGTGGTAACTATGAAGACAAAACTGAAATCTAAAACACTAGGAAAAATTCACACTTGACATCACGGATGCACAGGCTGAACTACGCCAACAACACGATAGCTAAGAAGAGTGGGGGTACAGGCATTTATGTCACTACACACATCAGCTGTTCTGCTCAGGAGCGTCGTGAATATTTAATAAATATTCAAAAAAATTTTTCTTGACTATATTTCATTTATTTTGCAAATGACAATTATTTTTAAGAATTTTTACGGACCATAGAGCTTAACGGATTAAAATTATTCAGTGTATTTCAAATTCACCCTGTATATATTTTTTCTTGTTTCATTTGCCATCTTATACAAAACTTGAATATGTATAATTGTATAGCCAGAAAACTTTACTTTTAAGTGAAAAAGCTACAACTGCAGTAAATTAGTGCAAGAAATTATTATAAATAAGAAAATCAAAAAATAGAAATGTTATGATGAGAATGCATAACATTAGATAATATGTTACTAAAACTGGTTTGAACTTAGGAAGAATCCTTCTATAGTAATATACATGTTTCTACTGGTACAGTAGAAACCCACAGCTCCATTAAAAATAATGTCAATAAACACCTAACAACTAAATGAACCGTAGGTATTTAACCTAAGGTCAAAAACAAATGAAACAACAGATTATGTGGAAAAATGATAATTAAAATTAAAAAACGTCTTCGTATCATTGAGTAGTTTACAAGTTATGTTTTAAATATATATTTGCATTTGCAATGTAATGCCCTTCTGATTGAAAGAAAAATTCTACCTTAATTAGAGAGGCCCAGAGAGAGGCACCAGACCATCAACCGACGGAATATTAAAATTTTTCAGAAAAGTTTCGTTGATTAGATTAGCTTCTGAACGATCGTCAATTATAAAGTATTCATTTACATACTTTGAAGGATGGTAGAGCGAAAATGAATGGTTATGAAATGTATCCTCTGGCAATCTACTGAAGTAACGTCGTTTTAACAATGCCCACTGGGATTCATGTACAGAGTCGTCTAATTTAAATGTGTGTTTTGATATTGACATTTTAAAAACATCGATCAGAGTTTACAAACTGGGAAAGTACGTAACCAATCCAGAACCCTTTTCTATTTTAATTTTCCAATTAGACAATACATTATTAATTATATTATGTTAAATTATGAATTTAGTGAACCGTCGATAAGAACATATTTATGTTAACTTTCAAAAAAGAAATGAGAAAAATACTGCAACTACTTTATGTATTTTCTTGTATAATCGTCCAAAATCACATTAAAAAATAAATTGCTTGTAAAGGCAATACAAACAAGCCGTACTTACAAATATATGGCAGTGGTGAACAAAGAACTGATGATTAATTTTACTTTTATTTTTAATTTCCTATAGCATAGAGCTAAGTACTACTCTACTCCACAACAGTCTGTGGTACAACACTTACGAACTCGATGACTTTTGACATCAGTCACACTGTTGGTATTCCCAGTCTCTCGTATTTTCATGGAGATTGTAATGCAGCAGTTACGTCTCTACCACCGCAAGCGACTTCGTACTCGTGATACTTATAGAAAATGTAACAACACAATCACAATGGCTTTTCCTTGAATATTGACTGATGTTTATATTAATAGCATTTAAAATATAATCGTTTTCTTTATTATTATTATTAGATACCTATATAGCTATTTAAAATAAAAATATGTCAGAATATTTGAGAACACACAAGGTAAAAAATAATATTGAGATAATCTATTTTTTGATAATTACGTTCTTACGTACATAATTATTTTTAAGTAACTGACAGTATGTTAGTTGACAAAATAAGCAAAGGATTTATATTACTTTAGGTATTAATCTATCAATATTTTTTATATACTTACAGCATTGAATATAGTATAATTCCTATATTCAATGCTT
This sequence comes from Rhagium mordax, assembly GCA_963680705.1. Taxonomy (NCBI): domain Eukaryota; kingdom Metazoa; phylum Arthropoda; class Insecta; order Coleoptera; family Cerambycidae; genus Rhagium; species Rhagium mordax. The sequence goes on along the minus strand of OY796657.1, from coordinate 83,200,838 downwards.
ACAGTAAGAAATAAAAACATCAACTACTTTTTTAAGTATATTGAATCTAGACACGCAAACATACGAAGGCGTATAGGGGCCAACAACTTTATTTTTTTACAAACATATGGAATTGCCAATTCAAAGTGACAATTGTCACATCGAAGTGACAATTGTCACATCGGAGTGAGTGATACGCCTTCGTACTAACAAAAAAAAAATTAAAGTTAGGTAAAGAAAACTAAACCAACACTTTAAAACACATTACTAGAAAATCAATCAAACAAAATTATACTCTTCTAGCAAAGTAATTTTGTAAAATATATAGCATATAATATATTTGTTTCCATGTTGAGGCTAGGAGAACTCATATGCTGGTATGTAATTAAAGTACAAACAAAGCTCACTTCATCATGCTTTATCCTGCTTAATGATCGTATTACTTTCCACATTATTTCTAGTTTATTAACCGATTTCAAAAAAGGAGAAGGTTTTCAATTCGACCAGTATTTTTTTTTATTTGTTCACCGGATTATTTTAAGCGAATTCTATGAAATTTATGACATTTTATAGCGGTCAATAGAAAAAAGTTGTATCTTGCGTTTAGATATACGAATGTGAAAACCAGATTTGTTAGCGTGTCCAACCAAAAACTCTTACAAATACTTTTAGATATTATCCTCAAATCCAATATGCAATAAAAATCTGACACATATTGCACCATGGGTGCCAAATAGGGGTAGAAACCTCATATCCACCAATGCAGTTAGATAGAGCTTTTCTATTGTTTTTTCATTTTTTAACGGAGCTAAAGGATATAAATGTTTATTTATTGTAATAAGAACCCTTATAAATGGTTTATATTTCTTGGTTTCAAAAATGAAGCCCATAATATGAAATAATAGCACCCTCTCTCACAATATACCAACATGAAATTGCCAATCACCTTGAAAAACAAGTTGTAAAGGCAAAACATAAGGCCTAAATCTGTATTTAATGTGATGTAAACCGTGCAATAAAGCATTAGCCAAAAATATAATTCAGGATTACAAAATTTAATACTACCATATTTCATTTAACATAAAGTAAAAGCCCGGAATATATTCACACATTTATAGCGGTATAAAGCCGTAAATCCACTTTCCAAATATTCACCTAAGGCACTGTGGGTTCTTATTCATGATGTTTAAAGAGAATATTCGTTTATATAGGGATAGTCATCGTATAAATGAAATCTTTAACATGGCTAAAAAAGATATTACAAAGGAAAATCTATTGTTATAATCTTTTAATTAAGCCTTATTATTTAGCATAATGCATATTTTTGACATGGTCCCCGGAAACAATTAACAAAGAATAAAATTAATTATATTATATAACTGAAAAATGTATTACAAAATTCGCTTACGATGTTTTTCCGTTGGGATATAAGCGATCGATTTGCTAAATTATGTGTTAAATATTAATAATTGCATTACTTATTATGAATTACTAAAATTTATTCGTCTTATAAAACAAAATAAATTTTAAGAGGGCATATGAATAAATTCCTTAGTACTATTAGTACTCAAAAATAGTACCACGCCATGGTACCAATAATTGTTGCATTTGAAAAAATTGTGTTTTGCTCTAAACCATTTTGATGAACTTTATTTGCTCATAAATCACATAATTTAGTATTTTCGGCGGGATTTCGATTTTTCCAGCATTACACGGGTCAGTTAAAATAAATCGGCTAAAAACTAAAAATTAAATGTTGACGTTTGAAATGTCACTTATGTGATAATAATGGATTCGGGTGTTGCATTTGAAAATCAAAAGTTAGTGTCACTTTCGGTGAAACCGGAAGTGAAAAGAAAATCATTTATATGTCAAAAAGTGACGTTTCTTAAGTAAGTATACCGAGAGATTCATGTAGCCCGTTAAAAAATTTTTAACTTCCCGAAATCGTATTAATATGAAATTTAGTAGCCAACCATAATAGACTACTGTTACTGTAAGTTTAAATAAAATATTTCCAAAATGGCGGCGCCATCTTTGTTTCTTTTACTGGAAAAATCCCATTTCGATTTCATATTTGGATTCGACATAAAATTATGAATTCAGATCGTCCCAGTTGTAAGTGGGGTCTTTCCATGTAAAAAAACAAAGATGGCGTCGATTTCCGGTATCTCCGGAAGTGTCCTATTTTGAAAATATTTTACTTAGACTTGCAGCAGTTCATTATGACAGGCTACCAAATTTCATATTAATACGATATCGAGAGGTCAACCTTGTACAGGATGTTTCAAATTTAAATAATTTATCTTCAAAATAAACGAAGAAAGTGGGTGTATCATGATCCTGGCACATCTACTATGGAAACCAGTATGTTTGTCAACAAACATTTTTCACTAACGTTTTCGATATTGTGAGTGTTGAATATTGTGAGTTTTTTAAAGTAAAATAATACATAAGATAATAATGCAAGAGTCTCGATAGTGAAGATGATTTATTCTATACCCCACCAGAAATATCAGATGCAGCCAACTTTGTTACACTGAATCTTCTACGGGAAAAATCAAGACGGCAGTATGAACAATAGGTGTGTGATGTGCAAAATTTTGCAACCTAGTGTGCAAAAATAGCCTTTTTTGACAGTTGTAGAAAAAATAAATTTATTAGCAACAACAGTGCCAAACTTAATAACATACATATTTTTTTATTGACGTGAATTCAATCTTTTACTTTCAAAACCACAGCGAGATTGGAATTGCATACCAAATCTAGTTTAACATTTTCATATTAACAGTTTAACTGTATCACACATCATGATGAAGCGTAATTAGATTTGAAGCTATAAACAATATTAGCGAAAACATCGTTAATAATCGAAGCTTTACCTATATGTCAAAGAAAATAAATAGTGTGCAAACGTACAAATATGATGCTGGATATAGGAAATAATTTATCACAAATCCTATCGTAAACAAACTTGTATTAATGTGCATTAGGTAAACGTTTCCTTTTGAAGCTGGAGAACCATCAAAATAAATCATCCTGGTTTCGATTTGATTTTGAATGAATCACAAAAGAACAATATCAAGGGTTCAGGACCATTTTATGGATTAAAATAATCCTTAGCTTTTATATTTGCCGATCAATATTTTTTTTAGAGCAATAAGTTTATTTCTCACTTACAATTGCATTTAAGAAAAGCGACAGACAAATAACGGATGGACGGGCATTTTTTAAATTATTTGATGGCGTAAAAAAAGTTTTTACCGAGATATGTATTTTTTGTGCTGGTAAATGCTATTTATTTTCTGCGAGAGGTGTAATAGGAAAAAAATATATATTTCCTGAAGTGCAGCTGGTCGATTAAACTAGCCACATAAAGGTATTTAAACAAACACCCATTATCAAATTTAACCTAATTTCTAGAATTAACATTTTAACATACTTTGATTGGCTCTACAGAAAGAGTTCTCATTTTTGACCTCCTCACACGAACAGAACAAAGCAGAAGAAGAAAGACGATGTACCATGATCCTGACACACCCAGTATATAGTAGGTCACTTAAGAGTCTTATATACCCACTTAAATCGTAGTTTTCGAATATTTCGTTTAAAACTTATCCGATTTGAATGCAATTCTTATCAGATTAATCTAAAATATGTATAAAATGTCGGAAAGTTATTTTTTTCTTAAAAAAAAAAATAAAAATTTTTGCATGCATTTTATATTTTCTTGCCAAATTTACGAACTTTTCAACATAATGAACCTTTATAATTAACAAAGAATCTGCTAATATTCTTTATAAGTACATTCAATTTTTTTAAGAGAATTCTTATTTTATCTGCTAAAAAGTTAATATTAACAAAGTTTCAAGAACTTTTGGATAAGAATCTCAAGAAATGTGGTAATAATTCCCAAAAAATAAAAGGAAGAGAAATAATTTATGAAATGCCACAATTAACAGTTAAACAATAAAGAACAAATATTGACACTGATGAAACCAAACCAATTTTAAAATCTGACTATATAGAACTAAAAGCAATAAGTATTTATTATAAGACCGACTTTTAATATTAAAAATATTTAACAAATCGAAGGTGTAATGGTAATACGGGTAGAGATTTCTGTGACGGCTTGGAAATTTCGCAGTTTTTGGAAAGTTGTATACTTCAAATCACGAGAGATGACCGTTACGTCACAAATTAATTTCTAATCTTCAACGCACTCTTCAGGCGTTCTTTGTTTACAAAATAGTAAAACGAGAGAGACAGGGAAAGGGAGTCCATTATATGTGACTGTTAATATCTCCGACTGACGTTGTTGATAACCAACGCAGTACTGATTTGATTCTTACGAATTATAATGATGACGTAACGGTCTTCTTTCGTGATTTGAACTATATGTATGTATGTTTTAGTGTCATTTTGAAGATTTCGTCAAATGCAAACTATTGGAAGTAGTTTAGAAAATTTAGAATTCGAGGAAGCGAAAATACGGAGGTTAAAACAAAACGTTTCTTTGGACTCGAAAGCGTTCGGTGATGTTACAGCGCATACTTTCTGAAAGATCCAAATTTGATTTTGTTCTAGCTGGAAAAAGGATTAACCAGCGCTCATCGTACGGGCTGGATTTGGAGTCTGTGATGCACAGGGGTGAAGTTACAGGGGTGTAAAGTTGAGGCACATTTTTACCCGGGTATGGTTTTTCTTTTGTTGGTGTTTTGATGAGCAAAAAATGTGACCTGATGTGGACGAATCTGGGTTTTCAAAATTTTCTGCCAGAGGGGAGTTGAAAAATGGGACAAAGAACTTATCGGAAAAAGCTGAAAATCGATATTTGTGTGAAATTCGATGTTTTGAAACTTTTTACGGGTCGATTGTAATTTTCAAGAGAATACCAGATGTGGTTTGGGGGTTTGAGGGGGGAAGATCGGGGGTGAAAATTTTGTTTTGTGCTAAAGTTTTGGTGAGATAAAGTGTCGAGTTGTGTTTTTGGCAGAATATAGACGAATTTTTGACATAGTTGGATTTGGGGGTTGAAAAATGAGAAAAAATTATGAAATATTGGTAGAAAAAGTTAAACATTTATATTTGTGTGAAATTTGGAGTTTTGAGATTTACGGGTCGCTTGTAATTTTTAAGAGAATCCACGAGGCGGATGTGGGGGTGGTCGGAGGTGATTTTTTTGTTGTAATGAGTAAACAAAGCCGAAATGATAGTATGTGGACGAATCTCTGGGTTTTAAAAACTTTTCTGGTCTAGTTGAATTTGGGGGTTCAAAAATAGAAAAAAAGGTTAGACTAGTTATCGGAAAAATATTGAAAATAGATATTTGTATGAAATTCGGTGTTTTGAGACTTTTTACGGGTCGACTGTAGTTTTTAAGAGAATTCGGCATGCGATTGTGGGGGGTCGGGGGTGAGGAATTTTTCTTTGTGCTGAAGTTTTGTTGCGAATCACTTCAAAATCGACATGTGGCGAGTTTTAAGAACATGAATAATAAAAATGAGGGTTTTGTAATTTTCTCACCTACTTTCTCAATTTTTAAATAAGGTTTGCGCATTTTTTTTGATATTGGCCTTTTGTGAATTTGTGAATTTATAAGTAGATGTGAGTATCGTGACGGTATGGACTACTGTCGGATTGTATTTTTTCTGAAATTGTTGTAATGTGTTGCTACTGGCAGAAGATGAACTTAAGATAATTCGATTTATTATGTCTTGCCTTCGGTTGTCACACAATAATTATTGTTATTGGCAACACTGCGTTCAAAATGTGTGCGTGAGTTGCGTTTTAGCGAGCGGTGATCGAAACAATAGTGGGAGAATATAGCTTTCTCAAGAGAAGGCCTAGAAAGCCGAAACACGTGTAGAAATTAAAAAAATACTGTTTGAAACATTTAAGAAAGTGAATAATTTTTTCTTTAATTATAATATTTAACAATGTTTCACATGATGCTAACCGCGGAATCAGTTACTGAATAGTTAATTCCTTTTTTTTTCTTTTTTTTTTATTCACTTATTTAACGTCGGCCTATTTCCGCTACCAGGGCCTATCACCGACGCCAGGAGACGAGCAACCCCAACCTGGAAATTTTGCCGAACCTCTTATCTTACTAAGAGTAGGGATTTTTTACTTGCCTAACATTTAATAGAAGCTAGAAGTATATGTAATAGATACTGGATAAATACTCTCAGTACCGGATTACACTGATTTAGGTGTTTAAAGACAATCCTAATAAAATTACTGATGAACACCTTGTATTATTATCAAATTCACAACGAATGTTATCAACAAATTACTTCACCCAGAGTACAGTATTACGGTTAAAAGTGATGGACTACAGTAAACAATATTCAGTGGTTATGTTAATATTTTATAAGCTAGTTTACGAATAGGTAAACAAATGTTATGGCAATGAAACGTAGAATATTTGTGATTGATTGAACCGCAGAATTTAAAATACAAGTCTATAAGATAAATTCAACAAAGTAATAACAGATCAATATAAAATATAACTACCTCACAGCCACTTAAAATTAAATGAAAGTATTCGTGATAGAATTACTAAGAAGATTGGATTGAGATTCTGGAATTATGAATTATGAAAATGTCGCGGAAAGCAAGCTGCTAACGTTTTGTCAGTTGTCTTCCTGTATTTTTAGGCACTGAAATTTTAGCTAAACTGCACTTATAAATTTTTAATTTTCTGTTTTCAAAATCCGGTCTTTCTTAATCATAGATTGGATTATGGCAATATACAAGTAGACGTGTGTCTGGAGGGTACTTGTACCCTGAAAGCAACCAGTGTGGAATTTGGCACGCCTCTATTGCATGGCGATGCCCATTTTCAATCGTGAATAATTAGTTATATGTATTTTTCCTGACCAAAGCATGCATGAATTACAATAAAAAATATTGAAAAGTCACGTTCTAATACATGGACGCAAAATATTATGTTTTTTTCAATATTTAAAACAAACTGCAGTTTCACTCAGTTGGCAAAAATCCAAACAAATCCTTGTCAATATCATTTGTTGACTGCAGCTACTAGCCTATTACAATTCAATGCGCAGTAATTATTTCCATTTCAGCTTTATTCAATTAATTATTTAAACATGTAGGTACATTTGAAATTTATAATAAAAAAATTCCTTGGGTTTGTCTATCAAATTGTATTATTTACAATAGCCTGAAAATATAGTAAAAATACAACTTATTTTTATTTAATTCAATTCTTTAAAATGGGAAATTTTACGGAACAGGCACTTTTTCAGTAAATGAATAAATTCTGTATTCTTGTAGCAGGCGTACCAGAAAAGAAAAAGTAGAAAAGAAATGGGTCACGTTGGTTTTTAAAAGCTCTTTGAAGTACATAACCATAATACCATAATTCCTTGGAGCAGCCTCTCACACAATTACACTTTCTTTACCAGATTTAAATCCAATAATAGCGATTAAAGGAAGGGACCGAGAGAAGTTCAAAGCGACTGGACTTTAATAAAACGCCTCTGAGCCGGAGAATTTCGTTTTGATACATCCACACTTATTACGCGGCGCGTATGCTATTCTCTGCCTAGATCTCATTCCAGGCTCTCCCTGGAGGATGGCCACGAACACAGTTTTCTCAGCAAAAGTCAGAGACAGCCCATGGGATGTAGTGTTTGGTATTCTTCTTTTGATTTGGCTTAGTGATACGTCGAGTGACAAGATAAATTAAACTTTATACTGCTTGAGATACATCAACAAGAACAAAGGCGTTTTGTTCTCAGGTCTTTGGAAATTTTATCACGCTTAATCAACGAAAAGGATATTTTTAGGGAGTCCTTTTTGTACCGAAAATATTCCAATTACCAACAAAACCCTTGAGAAATGTTGATAATATTTCGAGATCTATTTGAAAAGTAGACATCTGATTTACGGCCATTACAAAATTTTATTCTAGTACTTGGAATTAAAAATGTGTAATATGATATAAGCAATTTCAAATTTAAAACAAAAATTATGTATCAATGTTCTATATAGTTTCATAATAATCGAACATATTTCTCAGATTTATCAGCCAGTTAATGAACCTTCTGGACAGTTGATTACAAAAAATTGAGTTACTGCAATTTTCATTGTACAAACAGTTTCTTAGTAAGTGCCTTCAAATGTACTTCTACATAGTTGTTAATATTTTGAAAATAAATGTCTTCCCTCAGGTCGTCCTGGGGTTTTGTCAAAACCTTAATTGGTTTTTATTAGCAATAATTCGGCGTTATAAAGAAACGCCTCGGCTAATTCTTAGGGTTGTATTATACACTTTAACAAAAATCCCTTGAAGAAGATACTTGTTCTGAAATGAAAATTTATAAACGATTATATTTCAGGTATCGTTAATATTTAATGGAAGTTTGTACTCGAAATATCTGCCTTCTAGAGCATCCATAAAATAGCAGAAAATACCCAAGCAGAACCCACCGTTCGTTAATTAATAATCATACCAGTTCACAGGGCTAGCTTACTATATCAATACGAGTTAAGTATGTTGTTGGAGGCTCTTGTCGCAATTAATAGTGAAAGGATTTTATTAGCATGTTTCAGGATGATTAATAATTACATGAAACCAGTGAATATATGCCTATATTCACTGATGAAACTCACTTTAGTACGCGCAATATTTTGTTTTATCCATGCCAACCCTCGTTGACAATTATTGCGAAAGCATTTTAACTCATCCCAGGGGATTATTTCTGAGATTACTTCATTTCAGTTTTCACGACACCAATCGGAAAAATTGATTACTTTTTCAATAAAATCATTTCTCTACGGTCTATTCTGGATCTTTCAAAAAAGCTCATTGTAAGTAATTACACCGAAAAATCAACAAAAAAACACGATTAAGAATAACTATGAATTTAAGAATGCATTATTTATACACTATAATACTCTGTTCAGTGGAAACTGATCGTAAACGACAGATGGCGGACATCAGCTTAGTAGATTTTATTTTTGCAGAATAGTGATGCTATGGACTTATAATATAACAGTTATAGTTTAAGTGGACGTTACATGTACAGGGTTATTGGTTATATTTTGTACCCCTTTATCGTCTATTTTTGATAATTCGAAAATTTTCGTAGGTACAAAAGTTATAGCATCTTAGTAATGCCGTCAGAATTCGGATTCAGAAAAACAATTGAATGTTGTCTAACGAAGTTATAGGGTAAACATTTGTAGCCATCACGTGCTACTAGACAGATTTCATTACTATGTCAGACTGAAAGTAACAATAGATTAGAAGAGAAATATAGGAAGAAATGTGTAACGAACAAAGAATTAATATCTTTATATTTACTGAATAATAAATGTTAAGCCTTCTGCAGGATAAAGCACAATTCCAAAAATTTTTAAAAAATCCTGCAATAAAAATAAAAAATAAAAATTAATTCTTTCGATTTCTTCATAAGTTTTAAAGTGGCGAAACAAGCACAAGTCGGGAGTAGTCATAAATTTTGAACTACTATTCTCGTAAAATTGAAAAAGGATGCATTGAGTAAAAAATAATAAAGAGGCGCAACTGTCAAGGTTTCGAGATTTTAGTGTTGGATTTTTTTACCAATAGCTTCATGATTGTCTTAAATTTTAAGGGCTGGCTACACAGCTACGTTACAAATACCTTCCCGTAGCACTAAAAGGCGATGACAATCATAAGGTTATTGGCAAAAAAATACAATACTAAAATCTCGAAACCTTGATAGTTGCGCCTCTTTATTATTTTTTACTCAATGCTTCGAGTTAGCTTCTAATCGTGCAATTGCTGAATGAAGGGACTGCGTTGAAAATAAAAATAAGCGATTGTTTTGGTCAAAGAAAGTGAAAGCAATTGTTGACATTGCCACTCAGATCCTTTGAGGGAATGCAGTGATTGCAGTGATGTTTCAACGTATTCGTGAGGATTTTCTTACAACTAAATCATCATGTTCTGACCATTTTACATATAAAATCATATGTTGTCGAAGTAAGAGGTCACAGTGCGATATATACTGACTACTTTTATTTTTGAACCTATTTCTGAAGTATGATTCCATTAAATACGTTTATGTTCCAAAGAAAATATTTTGCATATACAAAATTTCCTAAAAACCAGTAACCGATTCAAATTTCATCACGAAATGACAAGAGTCAGTTAATTTAATACATGCAATCGATAATTCATATTTTTCAATAATCGCTTGAATTATGAAAGTTCCAGTGTTCTGCTACACATAGGTATACATATTATAGACCAAATTTAATCTATAATAACGGGTATGTTCCCAAGGGATTGCTGGTATTAAAGTTATAATTATCTTTCGGCTTTAGTGCAAGTATTGCGATCACGTTTGCTAAGTAATGGATTAGCAGTATGAAATTTAAAGTTTAATTCAGAGCGTTGGTTTAATAATTATATTTCTGCTTCCTTTCATTTTAAACGTGTATGAATCAATTGGGATAATTACTATGTGTTAATTCATTGGAACTACTTAATTCTTATTTAAAGAAAAAATGCTACATTTTTAGACTACAGTTTCGAGATCAAATATAAAGTTACTATGTATTATGTGTTTCGTCGATTGAATAGTAACTTTAAAAAAGCTGTTTTACATCTTTAATGTTATTAATATACATTTCACGTTTTCTTTATCACGTTAATAAAGATAAGACATTATTTTTAGACTTTGATCAAATTCCTTCCATGCTTAAACCTAATAAAAATATCAATATAATGGTAGTGATTTGTGTGTTGGTTCCAAAATATTCTAACTACAATTTCGAACCTACACAAGAACTAAATAGTTTATTCTTAGTATTTTAGTTGTTTTTCTAGTTCCAGATTTGTTTTCATTATTTGAATAGTATCATCATTTAAACATTTTGAAATTGTTTTTCCATTCCTTGTACTTCTTATTTGCGTGTCATCTGAACCTAAGTCAATAGTATTAACATTATCTCTCAATGTATTTATATCGTACTTGCTAGAAGTTTTTCTAGGACATTTTTAAATTGTCATTTTAAGTTAAGTTTGATTTTTTAGTGTCATGTAACATGTAGATATTTTCGATTGTGCTTTCAAGATTTGCTTTTGATGTGAAGTTTTATTATTACTATTATTACTTTTACTAACATCCAATGTAGTAAGTGCGTAAAATAAAAATTTTAAAAGTAAATAGTGAAATTTAATGTAAAACTCGAAACTAAAAAACTGCAATCATCATAATATAATTTCAAAATGAATTTATATAACCGATAGAGTTCTATTCTATGTTCAATCGAGCCAACGAGCAATTTGTGACTATTTGACCTTTATCACAGTGCGTCACGGCGCCCGTCGATAACGCAACATCCTCAAAATAATTTGAAATCCCAAGACACTTAAATAAGTGAATATAAATGACTTATAAAGCTGTAAATATTTCCATTTATAAAGGTAGCATCTACTGCAATATTAAATAAAACTAAGAACACTCAAAACATCATGTCTTAAATGTTTTTGTTTTTATTACTAATTGCCTGTAATGAACTATACTCTTCTAAGAAATATAAAATATTATTAATATTATTATTACTAAAGTAGGTTTAAAGATACAGAAAGAGAGGCTTGTAAGAGAAGAGGCGATATTGATTTGATGTTCGACAATTGAAGACCGGAATTCAAAGTAGCGACTCTAGTGACTAATTAATTGTGGTGTATTGTGTTTATAATAATTAACAATTAAGTAATTGTTACTGTAATTAGTCCGTAAATTAATAAGGTAGTGTTTAGTGTTGCAGGGTGTTTCAATTTGCACAGCTACAATTTGATGAGTTTGCTGATATAATATACACGTGACAATGTTGATATGACGCAAAATATACCTACAACAAATACTATTAAATATCAAATACAATTGGACTATAACGAGTAAAGTTATTGCTTATTAAATACTGAGTGTACCGTAGCTTTATCGACGTATGATTTTTTCTTTTCTAAAAATGTAAAGAAAATTCCAGTATTGGCAAGATTTTTAGACATTTCCTGGTATATGAAAATGAGAATGGCGTAAAAAAACTAAATTCATTCTCAAAACGTCTATTGCTAATAGTCTTTTCAGTGACAAAGGACGCATTAATATTCAACGTATTCAGAACATGTGTGGTACCTACTGTATATGTATATTTCCAATGTATGTCAAATCCACTGACAAGTGACCTCAGTGGAAGCGGCATTTTCACAAACAGACTTAATTACTTCATTTCCATTCTCATTTTTCCACTGTGTACGCTCGCGAAAGACACAATTAGTTGTCATTCCACTTTCGAATGAACTGTTCGATTCCGAGAAGAATGGAGAGGAAATAATCTAAAACTCAATTTATGCGTTCGATTTTCTCTGGCACCATTTATTTATCAGAGCATACCTTGCTTCGAGATACTAAAATATATTCCTGGATATCTAAATTTCGGCAGACACTTTAAATTTATGAAGCGTTTACCGCAGCTCAGGATGCTTTAAGTCACGTTTTAAAGAGTGTTCCGACTAATATTACATTGTTAATAGAATAAGGGGACGATTTATTGTGTTTCATTAAATAGAAATACATCATAATAAATAAATGTAAAAGAAGTGGAATAGCACCCTATCTACGACTTTTTGCAGGTCGAGAGAAAATAGTTTTAGAAATGTACCAAAATAATATACAGGGTGAATTTAAAATACACTGAATATTTTTAATCTGTAATTTCTTATAGCATAATTAATAAATTCGCAGTGTTTTAATTTTAAAATTTCATAGTTAATGTTTCAACACAAAAACCCTAAACTCGTCCCACTGGGGATACACTGACCGGTAAACTTGACATTGACTTGGTTACGAACAAATACCTCTACGCAGTATTCGCAGTGTTTACCAAGTAAAACCAAAACTGAAATATAAAACACTAGGAAAAACTCACACTTGACATCATGGATGCACAGGCTGAACTACGCGGGCAACGTGGTAGCTACGAACACAAAACTGAAATCTAAAACACTAGGAAAAATTCACACTCGACATCATGGATGCACAGGCTGAACTACGCCAACACAACAAACAACACGATAGCTAAGAAGAGTGGGGGTACAGGCATTTATGTCGCTACACACATCAGCTGTTCTGCTCGGGCAGGAGCGTCGTGAATATTTAATAAATATTCAAAAATTGTTTTCTTGGCTGTATTTCATTTATTTTACAAATGACTATTTTTAATAATTTTTACGGACCATAGACCATTTTATTGTTTTCTAAAAAGTGTTAAGTTTCGTTTTATAGTACAGTAACTTGGTGATCTCACTTCGGACTAATTCTATATAGCAGTTTTAAATTCAAATGTTTTTGGATAGTTTGATTCAGTATGGGGGACCAAATATGAATTATTAAAAAGGAATGTTCATACATAAACTATTTTTAAAAGACATAATAGTAATTTTCATTCAAATTAGAAAGGAATAAGGGTGCTTTTTCGTTGGGGGTGAGAGTCACCCCAACTCGGGAGTTTCGAAGAAAAAAAATGTGACTATTAGAACGCGTAGATTGTCGAATTCTGCCCTCAAAAAAAAACCTATACCCGTCGAGTTATAGGGTGTTGAAAACTTTATTTTTTAAGCAAAAAAACACGGATTCTTCAAAGATTTTAAGCAATTTACTTGAAGAGGAAAGTTTGTCATAGAAAAGTTACGCTATGAAATAACAAAAATAATCCTTGAAATAAAAATTTGTTTAGGTTCATCGTTACCGAAATACAGTTATTGTTTAGGTGCATTTGACCGTAGCCCTGAAAAGGTTACGCGCTTCAAACAGTCATAACCCTTTGACGTGTACCTCGCACCAAATTAAAGCTTAGCTTAGAATTGTCTTTAGGCAAATTTTGATATTTGCTAAATAAAAAGTGATACAGGAAAAATAAAGGAAATATTTTGATGTTTTACATGAAATATTGCCCGTTTTTTAAAGAAAAGAAAAATCCAAATCCTGTTTCTTGTTAGTCCTAACTATTATGAAAATGCTCAAATTTTTTTGCCCGTGATGGATGCATTATTTAAAAAATTTTACATTAATGTAATTTGAAAATTTAAAAAAATAATAATTTTTTTGGCTTTAAAGTTAAATAACTTAGGAGGGAAGACTCTTAGCTAAATGTTACTAGAGACAAAAAATTATTGTAATAAACTAAGGAAAACGTAATTTTTGATAAAGATAATAATTAGAATATGCCTATATAGGTATAGAAGTGTTAAGTTAATTTTTAACGTTTTTGTCTATAATTGACGAATTTAAGATGAATATGGAAAAACTGACAACCACTGTACTATTTTTACCTACCTGATCTTAAAGAGGATTAAAAGAGCTTCAAAATGCTTTTTTTGGATGATTTTTAGCTTAATTACAAAGGAGATATGACCGAAATAAGAAGCGCGCCTCGTTTTAGCAAATTACCACATTGCTCGTTTGACGGTAATTTATTCTCAGCACTTCGTTAATTATTGATTTTTTATTTTAGGGGTGGTTTTCACCCTCTTAGGGGTAAGAGCAGTTATTTTTCTTGTTAAGGGATGAATTTTACGTCTCAAAATATTTCCCATATTGCGGGTGCAACATAAAATTTTCAATTTTTGAGTTCCCACTCGTGATCAGTGACCCCAAAGACATAAATAATACAAGTTTCATTCATTTGTTCTCAGTACTAGAGGTAAAAACATATCTATTCCTTTTTGATATTTGAAGTTATACTCTAAAGATTGTAACGAAGTGAATTTTAGCAGGGAGATATTGTTAGTTTTAAATAAAATATAATTGTAAATGTATAAAACAGGCAGGTAAAATGTAACAAATATTAATTTACTTCAAATTAAGCCTTCTGAACCGCGTCTTTTCCGTTTATACATTTTTAAATTATGCCGCGACGAATGCAATACTCCCGGTTTTGATCCAAGTATGCCTTATGCAAGAAAACGCAGGGAATGCAGTGGTCGCCCGCCGTGCATCATGTGTAAAATGCTTGTGGTTAGCTCTTCGTTCAGAGCGCAAGATAGGTAGGGATACGCGTCATAACCCGGCAATAAAACTAACACACCCACCGTTTAACGTTCAGTTGAGCTCACGTTCCATCGAGACCAGACCACCAGTCCGAGAAGAAGTCCGCAGCTAGAATGAGTAAGACAATATATTGCCATCCGAGCTTTTGCTAGTAACTTTTGTAGGCAGTGTTTTTACCTGCCGCACGCTTTCCGTTTAACCGCTTTACCGTAGATTTGCTTTCTCGTTGCCACCGTATTATTTGCTTGCTGTTTTTCCGCTTTTTAACCGCAGTTTGCCGCTTTTAGTTTTGCCTAGCCTGCCTGCTTTAAGTTTTGCTTGTGTTTATATTTGTGCTTTATTTTCCGTAATATATTGTATTGTATTATAGGTTAATTAGACCCCTGGCTTAACCGTGTCTTCACTGCAGTTACCTGAAGCCTCTATTATCCTGCTAATAGAGTAAAGTGGTCTTTCTGCACTCTAAACAGAAAGTGGCGCCCGAGACACCGTCCTAAAAAGCACCGCCGCCCCTCAGGCGTCAAAGTAACCTCTTTCGAACTTCCGCCATTAACGAAAAACTAGTTAGTATCATTTTTGTTAAATTCTCAGCAATTTTGTATCTTCTACTTTTTTCTTGGGATTAACTAACATTTTACCATTCAGAACATGGGAAAGGCAAAAACTAAGGGTTTTCCTTCCTATTGTAATTTTCGATGAGTCTTATACCTAGTAAAAATAGTTGTTATGAAACTTATAGATTACGAAAAAATGTTCTCGTGTTTGATTAATATCTAAAGTTGTACAATGCTGCAAAGGTCATTAGGTATGAACGAAAATTTAATTTAAATTTACTTTATCTACCATCGTGTAAAAAGTAACTATTTTTTACATCATTTCCAGCGTAAAAAGTAGCCTTTTATAAGAAACTGTGCAATAAAATTTTTTATCCACGACTATTGTATAATGTACCCATTATACGTCTGTTTGCTCGACCTTAATAATACCCATTAATCACGGCAGTGATTAATGAGTCATTAATCACTACTGTCAGTGATTTTATCCACGACTATTGTATAATGTACCCATTATACGTCTACCCATTAATCACGGCAGTGATTAATGAGTCATTAATCACTACTGTCAGATGCTTCCTTGATTTAGCTATATTATATTGTTCTGCTACAAACAACAAAAATATTTAGTAGTCGTGGATAAAGTATAGTATTCTACTCCCGTATAATGGCTATTATCCACTCGGTGATTTAGGCCACTCGCCTGCGGCTCGTGGCCGTAAACTTCACCTCGTGATTAATTATAATACCCATCATTATACGGTCGTTGAATAATATACTATTATTGCACGCTTCTACTACGGCAGTTTCTTAATAATGTCGTTTCCATAGTCATCAGTCACGACCAAAAAGTAACATTAATAATACTAACCGTCGGCCGCCTCCGTGAAGTGTAGATGCTGAACGGAACGGAATAATTTGTTTCAGTCAGTTAGTACAGTACTTACAGTAGTTTGCTACATGTAAGTGTGAAACTGCATAAGTGGGTCGCGTACTAAAAAGAGTAATAATTTAAGGACGAGAGCATATCTACACGGATTATATTTTATTTTAACAAATTTAACATCGGAATTTAGGGAATTTTAACAAAACACCAAATGGATAATCCCGTGCATGATATAATATGTTGATTATTAGAAATTCCATTTTCTAGACTTAAAGATAATGACCGAAGAGACATTGTAAATAAAGACCGTTCTACGCCACCTATTAATATTTTAAAACCTGATAAAGACAATGAGGCGGAATCTTCGGCCGCCCTCGCGCGTTTCACTGCGGCTGTAGAAGTGCTGATGCCGAACAGCCCGAACGGAATAGTTTCAGTTATTGACGTTATTGTTACACAGTGAGCACGTATAGGTTGGAATAAATTGCTTGAAATCGTTACAAAGCAAATAACAAAAATTTGCTCAGACACGTCGATGTTTAAATAAATTTCTCAATTTTTTTATGTAACAAAATTTCTCTTCGAACAGTTTTTTTAAATTATGACGGGCAATTTTTTTAAATGGCAATCTCCATTTTGAAAAATATTATTTGAATGAACTCATTTTTACCTACAGTAAATTTTATGGCATGTTACATGACGAAATTATCGAGAAAAAAAGTAACTACCTACTTATAACAATTTAATAAAAGAAAATAGTATATTTTACAACAAGAGATGAAAATACTGTTTTTTTCGTGAGATGAGAATTTGACGAGCGAAGCGAGTTGGCAAATTCTCACGAACGAAAAAAACGTATTACATCTCGAGTAGGAAATGCAATTTTTTCTACGATATTGCAATAAGATATTGGATTAAAATTTACAGAACTTTATTTATTTTTAACAGTTACTTGGAAATATATAAAATGCTATTAAATTAAAAACCAACTGTCACAAAGTAAATGATCAATTGTTTGTTTAGTCGTTGCTATGGTAGGTAACATAAATTTGACACTTTCATTTTCACTTCTAGAGACCAAAATAACTTTCGTCTCTAGAGTAAAAACAGTCACGTTTATATTGAGTAGGCAGTGGAAAAATTGCTATTTTCATATGTACGAGTAGAAAAAATTATTTAATTTAAAATCTCAACTCAAAACAATAATTATGTCGTAATGTAACGTGACGTAAACAATTTTTAGTTTCAGTGTTTATTTGTTTTGTTTTGGTTTAATAAAAATTGAGTTTGATACTACTTAAATATTAAAAAAAAAATTATTTGACGAACACGAAACCCACTTTCAGTCTAGAGCGTTTGACCTTGAAAAATGTAAAAATTTTCGCCAGCGACGCATTGAATAAAGTGAAGAAGTTCGTTCATTTAAAAGAGCCCATCCTTTACAATTCTCTCGCTGTCGCCTACCCAAATGTAGAGGGCACGAGCCGCCACTGCATACTTCAATTACCTTTCGATTTTGTAATATTTTTTATCCTTGAAATTCCCACATTCAGATTATTTTGATCCATTCTTAACTAAATAACCCCAAAAATATGAAACATTTGTGAGCATCTCACACAGATCAGTAAGACTATTTTACCACGTCAAATTCCCACTCTTAAAGTTATATTTATATAATACACTATAATTCTTGCTTTGGGCTTTACCATTATTCTCAGTCGAGATGTCATATACGTACTTCTATATTTTGCACGTGCTTTCAAAATGGTTCCATAATTCCATTAGAGATTAAATTCAGAACATAGTTAAATAGTTCCCTGTTTATATAAATGAAACTCATTATTACCCAAACGCAGACGCAGGCGTTGGTATTATTAGAACACAAACGTTTTAGTATTCCTCTTCTTAGGAAGAATAAAACAGCTGCCAAGTGAAAATAACATAAAATCAATATAACTTACCATTAGGAAAAGAACTTGGAAGCAGCTATCTGTAATTTGAGAAAATAAGAGTTAATAAGAATGAAGAATAAAAATATATATTCAAGATTACAAAGTGCCATCAATTATCTGATAGTTGCAACAATAATTGTGCATAATTTATACTATACAAATTAATGTATTAGTTTGATAACACTGATTTCTAATTTTCTTTAATTATAATTTTCTGTAGAGTTCATTTAAGATCAAAATGAATCAATAGATTGAAAAAAAATATATCACAAATATATTTCAAGAAAATATAAATGCCAAATTTACCAAATATACATTTTCCGGCATGATAATATTAAATTTAAATGTTAGTAATCACATACAAAAAATCAATACTTTGTATAGAGAAGAAAGTTAGCCTTACGTAAGTATTCATTGCGCTACATTCCTACACAAAGGCACAAATTAAAAAAGAATGTTTGGCACAAAACGTCTGACCAGACTACAACAATAGAAGCAGCAAATTTAATTAAATCTAGGTCGTCAGCTGTATTGTTTACATCTACAACAGTAAAGATGGAAATAACCCTTTGGGAAATAAAATGTTGCTTTAATATTTCCACATGAAGTTGGACGTAAGCTAGAGTAAATATCTGATTTCGTAGTGTAAATATATCATTTACATTGTTTTATATACAATAATACACATGTCTACGGTATGGCAGATTAAGCATGTAACCACTCTAATGAAAATCCAGTATTGAAATTGACGACTATATTTAAATAATTCACAATATTTGACCAACGTAGATTATGTAAAATCCTGTACTCTTATTACTTCGTTTCCAATGATTCTAATAATAATTGGTAAAAGTAATCTTGATTATGGAAATAAAAATGAAGAACTTAGATCGATGCGTTATTCAAAAGCGCCACTGTCACTGTTAATATCAGCTTAATAGTAACCAATGTGGGCCTCCATTTTCATTTGCATGAGCAAGTCAACAATGATATTAACATAAATGATTCAAACAAAACATATTATAAACAAATCTCCTCTTTAAAAGGGCCCATTCACGATGAGACGTATCTCGCCGCATGCGGCGATACACAGGTCTCAGAGGCAGATCTCATTGTGAATGTTGTTGTATCAGCTTTCTCATGCATCGCTGAGATGGTATCATTGAGACCGACTTCGGCGGTAGGCAGAGACCTACGGCGAGACAAGTCTCAACATGTTTCATTGTGAATGGCTCGGTATCATCGCCACATAGAATAGAGCCGGTTAATATTATTGTAAAAGAGTGATTAAACAGGAAAAGATAAAGGTTAGTAGCCACGTTAATTTGTTTTGTTCTATTAAATACAATGAAACAGATAATTAGCAATGAAACAGATAATTAACCGTAGTATTAATCCCATGTGGGTTGTTCATATTGAAGAAGAAAAACACAAAGGTCTTGTTCCCACAAAATTCTTTTTTATTGCTAACCGGTTTCGTGATCAATATATTACATCACATCATCAGGCCACAAGACTACAAATAGGAAAACTTATGTAAAAAACTATAACAATACAATACATTTAATATAATAATTTAAGATTTTTATAAAATGTAGATAGTTAAAATTTAATTAAACAAGTAAAACCATTATGATAATATCAGATATTGTTTTTTATATATAAAAAATATGTTTGTAAATAAGATTAAAAAAGTTATTAACAAAAGATACTAAAGAAATAAAGTCAAATGAAATTGTAAATAGTTAATAAGTTAAAATAGAAACAATATACTTACATTTCTATAAATACCAAAGGTTTGTCAAAATTAGCATTAATGAAACATTTGTCCAATTTTTTAGAAAACTAATAAATTTTATGTAAAAATACATGTAATTGAATTTATTTATTGTTATTAATTAATTTTAAATTAATCAATATTAAGAACACACAAAAACAAAAGACAATGTACGAGGACAACAGATTAAAATTTAAAAATAATGTCCTTAACAACGTACAAAAGGAACTGAATGAAATAAATGTCTTGGAATATAGAAAAATATAATTTTTTTTTTTTTTTTAAATACAACGACCTCTATAAGTACATACAGAAACACAAGCATATATAGTAGATAAAAAAAAGATAGCATATAAAAAAGAATTTTTTCTTCAAGCGTATAACAATACTAACATTACATAATGCAACACGTCCTGTAGAAAGAGCCTATTATTGTATTAGTACAAATATTTCTCATTTTTTTTCCTAGTACAAAAATGAAGTAATGTATCCATGGAAATGAATTAAAAATCTAAGTTATGACTTTTCATAAACTGTCATTTTAAAAGTTGACGTCGCGCGTCGAGCCGTTTTTTAAATTTAAAAGCGAAAATGTCTGAAGAAATGTAGTGCGTACCGCCCGAAATACTTGAAATTGCAAATTCACCTGACGACATGTTTCATTGATAAATAAAATGGTTAGTATTACATATATTTTTTTTTACTAAGTTTGAACGCATTTGACCTGATGTAATTTTTCAAAAGTAAAGTTTTGATATTTTTGATTTTAACGCTTGAAGAAAAAATAGTATATGTCACTCGGAGTAGAAGGCTCATTATGTGTTTCGCCCAATTTGCTGCCTCGGCTTGCCCCTCGGCTGAGCAAACTTCTGGGCTCAACAATAATGGTCGCCTTCTACTCCTTCTAACATAATATACTATTGTGGGAACAAGACCTTTGTGTTTTTCTTCTTCAAGATAATTAACCATTTCTTTTTTGGCCTTTTCTTTTCCTCATCAAAGAAGCCAACTGCAACACCAATTGCAACACCAACTGCAACACTTTGTTCGTTGGAAAGTCGATAGGAACACGCCATAATGAACGTTGACAAATAGACTGAATTCTAGCGGTAACATGAGGCCGCCTCAGTGTGTGTGCCTCGTGTACTTATGACACCGTTTCACGTGAGACTGTGTATCGCCGCATGCGGCGAGGTACGTCTCATCGTGAATGGGCCCTAACATTCATCGTTAACTAAATAACATAAAATATTGAGAATCGTATTCAAAAATACAAATTACATAATGCAAAAACATTATTTCCAAATAAATCTTATCTATACAAAAAAATGTAGGTACTAAATATGTTTTTATATACAGGGTGTCTCTAAAAGGTCTGTACAAAACACTACCACATATTCCTGAAATCAAAATAGAACGATTTAATCAAATTTACTTCTTTCTAAAAGTGCTTGGTTAAGACAAATAGTTTTAGTTTCATAACCTTTTTTTAAAAGCCATCAAACTTTACATTAGTTACATTATGGTATGCGGCAAATCAAACTTATTTTTTCTGCCTAAGTCTAAACAATTTACTAAAAATGATTGAAATTGGAATATCTGTCTATAAAAAAAAATATTGTAAAGGCATCTGTCAAAATGTTAAAAAAATATTCTTTGCATGTGGATGATCAATTTTTAACCAATTAAATAATATACCCATAAGTAAAAAATTATATCAAAAAACATTTTTTTCCAGTATAGATTTACATCCAAAATGTAATCCTCATCACTAAAAGCAATCTTTTGTTATTTAAAAAAATTAAAATTTTTAAAAATTTTTAACGATCCAAGCGCTTACAATATAATAGGTATATTATAAAGGTAAGTTTGATTAAATCGTTCTATTTTGATCCCAGGAATATGTGATAGCGTTTTGTACAGGCCTTTAAAAACACCCTGTATATCTTCTATTACTATTTAAATATTGAATAAATATATTATAGCATAACAGTGTGGTTTTTAACAGGCAACAAAATAGCGAACAATGTTTTTATTCAGAGTGGCATTGGCTTTGACTTGTGACTATTAGCACAGCGCCATGTATGTAATAATAAGTATAAAATAAATATAATAAATTATGATTAACCCTTAATTAGGTTTCCTCACATTTACGCAACAATAATCCAAGTATTCAAAATATTATTATACAGGGTGTTTTAAGTATAAGTACCCTTACTTTAGCAGATCATACATTGGCCTAAAAGAAACATAAAAGTCATATACAGAATGCGTCGAAAATTGAACGGTTTTCCCAAAAAAAATAATGTAACTTTGATTTTTGAAAGTTAATTACTTGGAAAATAATAGAAAATAAGTTAAGAAAATTTAAGAGAAGGTGCAGGTCGAATATGCAAATAGAAAATTGTAATACGGATTTTTTGTCCGGTGGAGGGTTTTGGTGGAATAATTTAGTGTAATTTAATACATTTTTAAAGAGCGCTTTTTAAAAAAAACCTTCTCTTAAATTTTCTTAACTTATATTGTATTTTATTTATTTTTTTTAATTATTATTTTTTTATTTTTAGGAGATTTATACAATATTATACATAATATACTTATTTGTACTAACTTTCTGTTATCTGTTTTTTATTTTTTTTGTAATACTTTATCCTTTTTTATTCACGAATAATAACCTACTTTTTATATTAATATCATAACATTGCAATTCAAATTTAAAAAATATAACATAATTTATGCACTTGATAAAGAAAATTTTTAGAGTACACAGTATGTTAAACTTACTATTTTTGTTGATGTTAGTTTTTTGGAAAAACTTATTTAAAAAGATATACGTACAAATAATTCCACATTTTCTACACATTATTATTTATTATTTATTAGTATGTGCATATAATAGGTGGGTATATGTATAACATTAAGCAGCGATAGGTATTTAGATAGTTACAAATTGACGCAAACTATGAATTCTTTAACTTTCATATATTATGATGAAGGTGCCAGTGTCTCGTAAAACTGCAGAGATATTAGCTTTAATCATTTGGAAACAATACTGAATTTAGATCATACCCGTATAAATGCCAACAATATTGCAAAATTTCACGAAAGGTTTTGATGAATGGGATTGGATAATACTTTATCAGCCAGAATGGCTCAAGGCGCCCGCAATAAAGTTTATTGAAATTTACGAGAACCCTGTAAGAGGAAGTCATCTCAGCCAATGAAGATTTCATTCATTGTATATTGATTATACTGGATCCAATGTAAGACTTTTACCTAAGCTTCTGAAATGTCATGATTTTAAGACATTTGAAAATAGGTAAAAGACTTTAATGCTTAGAATTTGGAAGTTGAAATTTTTCATATACAGGGTGTCCCGAAATAACGTGAAAACCTCTTAAAGGTAGATTCCTCATCAAAAAATAAGTATAGTCTTTTATGTACAGTAAGGTCGAAAACGGCCTTCTTGAGCCGCTAGACCTCCTCAAAGGGGGGCACCAAAAAGTGATTTTATTTTTTTTTCTCGAAAGTGACTAAAGTTAGCGGAATGAAATTTGGGCACGACTTTGGAACGTCTTCTTTTCAATGCATTTTTATTTTTCTACTTACTTTTTAAATAAGTTAAATAAACAACCCCTGTTGAATTTTTAGTCAGAACTTTTAAACAGATGAATTTTTTTTTCCAATTAAATTAAATTTTTTTCAGAAAGCCACATGTATTCTACTACTTTCATCTCTCTTGAAAATTTATCGTAAATCTCATCAATTTCAAATAAAAAAATATTTTCTGGCCCCTTGCATAATAGCCGTTTCTGTTAAATTGAAAACGGAGTTTGATACAAAAAGAATAAGTAGGCATGTGTCACTGTTACCATTATGTCATGTTATTGCCATGAATTAAATCTGTCAAAAAAATCACTTTTTGCTGCCCCCCTTTGAAGAGGTCTAGCGGCTCAAGGAGGACGTTTTCGACCTTACTGTATATAAAAGATTATACTTATTTTTTGATGAGGAATCTAAAGGGTGTTCACGTTATTTCGGGACACCCTGTATACATGGCAATAATGTAATATTAAACTCATATAGAGTTTTAGGTTTAATAAAGATATTTTGGCTAAAAGGACACCCTAATTGTTTAAAAATTGACAACGCGGTAGGAAATATTGATTATAACCAAAATGCTCTATTTTATAAAATAATACAGGTATATAGGTATGTATAAACAAACCACTTCCTTTTAAAATGAAATTATATGATGTCTTCAAAGGAAAGCAGAGGCAAGTTGCCGATGGAAATAAAAACGTTACATTGGTTTCTATTAAGCTGTCATTAACAGTGGCAGTTGCGGTTTTATAATATAACACATTATTCTAAGCCTTACGTTTACATGAGTAACTTGACGTTATCTTTAAAAAACTTATCTTGAGTAGGTACCTAAGTATTGCGCGATAATTGACTTTACTGAATTTAAAAAAGCATTTTTTTAAATGTCTGTTAGTATGTCAGTCGGTTTGTAGGTATGCTAGATAACTTTAAGTTTTTTAAATATTTTGATGAGTTTAGTAGGTGTAAAGTTCATAGCCTCAAATTAAGGCTATAGATGAGCAATCTACAATAACGAGTGGTGTTGTGGTGGTAAAAAAATGTTTAAAAAATATTCATGAAATCAAAAATTTTATAACTCACCGAGTTTCTAAGACATATTTGTCCATTAGTCTCTTTGTCTGTCGTTATAAATTTAAACACTTCGGGATTTGTTAATAACATTTAGAATATGCATAGATCTGCCAATTTTACAAAACTTATATTGGCGCAAGTTTCATATTTTAAAAACAAAAATATTCGTCCAACTATCATTTTGTTTTTTGAACTCTATCTAAGGTAGGTATATATCAGTAAAAATATTCAAAGAATTGGTAACCAGTTCAACTCCTTCCTTCGACAGTCTTTCAAGTTTTTGCCAGATAGAAAAAACTGCATCAAATACTAATATTTGGTTGTTTCTTTGGCAGTTTATAGGAATTGTGCGCCGTGGGAAAATCTTAGTTCAAAAAGGGCGCCGAGATGCAAAAAAGTTTGGGATATCATTCAAAGTATTCAATTTGTCACTGTAAGCACTTAAATAATTTCTCAATGGCATTACTATCGAAATTTTAAGATATAATTTTGACATATATGAGAGAAAATGTAAATTTGTAATTTATCAAATTTATTGGCATCAACAAGTCGTTTTGTACATAAATTATTTAAATGAAATAGAATTTCCAGCAGCTGAGAAGTTCTGAAAACTCATTCAGAGTGACATTTACGTCTATATTTTCCTATAAAATAAAGTTGCCTCGTGAAGATGCCAACTCAGGAAATCATACCAAGATTTTCATTACGGTGAACTGTGAAGTAAGACTCTTTGTGTGGTGGTGATAAATTATTTGACCCTGTTTAAGTCAGTTTTATATTATTCAGGAACTTGTTCGGCTGGAAAATTAACGACATTTTAAATTTCCCAAAGTTTTCCTTTGCTGCTACCGTTGTGTGAAATTTGTACAAAATATTTTAAATTACAACTTTTACGTTTTTATTATTTCTGGTCCTATTAAAACAACTAAATTCATTACAATTTTTGTATTACAGAAATATACATCTTACGCTTCAGAACTCCCACATATTTAGCTTTAGTATACTAAAGTATACTTTAACCACGAAAATACAATGACGATGAAATTAATGGTCGGAGCAGATTAATATTCTAAAAATTTTATAACCACTGGAGTGCATTTGTAAATACCAGTCTTTTTTTCATTCATTCAGTAGATACATTAACTTTAGCATTAGCCATTTTTGACATTAATAAAACACAAACACAAGCAGTGCCTAAATAAGGACTGGAAAGTATATTCATAAATTATAAAGTTAATTGGAAATACCAACTTAACTAATTTAAAACATAAAATTAAACTTTTTAGGACTAATTTAATTAAAAAACTCTTGCAGTCAAGAATTACAATTACTTCCATGTTAAAATTTTAAACGGGGAAATCTTAATAGCTCAAGCGATTATTCTACACTGAAAAAATATAATGGAATGTCACGCTACATATTTGTGTTGTATTTATGGCGAAGGTGCCAGTGATAACCTGATTGACAAGTTAAATAAATTTTCCAAAATTGTATGTATTTAAGGGTCATAAAAAAATATAATATATCAGTTGAAAATTAATTTCTGTCAGTTAGTTAATTTAAAACTGGATTTTTAGCTTTTTGGCTCTTGCATCCTTGTCTACGTCCAGTTATTAGAAAAGGAGGAAGCTACATCTATAAAGTTCTAGCCGTCTTAAAAATTAGTGTATACCTAACACTGCAGATCTACTTGTTTCAAGACTATATTCTTAAACTGTTAATAAATGGAATTTCTATTTTTACTTCATCTGGATTTTATAGATTAATCATATTCTTCATTTTATTGATGTAACATATTGACTACGAGCACAGCTATGTTGGAAGTTATTTTTTAATTTCCGTTGTTGGTTTCATTTTTCTCTTACGTAACACCAGTATTATCTCCATAAATTTAAATAAAAGCCTCGCCCAATTCGCCGCATTATACAGCTTTATTCCACGTACATAATATGATCTGTGCATAACATGAGAGATTTATAAAGCTGAATAACAATTCTGTATATATAAGTAGCGATTTACATATGAACACAAGGAAATGTTTTTAATAATTATTGCGCTTCACCAATAACGAAACCAATTTTCTCATTTATGTTAATATATGTTGTGAAGGAGACATTTCTCATATTTTGCATAATAGTTGCAACTCTACTTGTAGACGTATTATTTCTATTCAAGTGTAATCCACCGCTTTATTGGAACTTTTGAACATAATAATATATAGGTACGCAAATAATATAAGTGTAAATTTGATATCTTTTCGTGTTTACAATAGCAACAGATTTTACAGAATTATCCACTCTTTACCATTTTCAACGTGGTAACCTTGATACTCAAATTATTTTGTCACGCAAACCCCTAGTGCAGTCATTATTTTACTATTATACAGATTTTCAAGTTATTATCATTGAAGTACCTTATAATTATGTAACACGCGAACAGTCATTCAATGTGTATTTGCCTTGACCACAAATAAGTTGCATGTTTTTATCTTAATCTAGGATATTTACTTTGACTGCAAGAAATTTTTGTTTTAGACAGGGAATAAACATTTTCGGGGGTCGGAAGCTGGAGGTCTATCTAATGGACTTCGACCATACTGCTCAAACGGGTTAATCAGAAATAAATGACAGAAATAATAACTCGTGAATTATACCTCTTTAAAATAACGTATTTATTCAGCAATATTTGGAAACAGATTAATTAACTCTACTACCTCCACGACTGTACAGTCGAGTATGTATAAAACTGTTTAGATCGATTAAAAACAAGTCAAGCTGGCAATCAAGAGTCTTTAGGCGATTTTACGGCGGAATTTTCGGATACGTTGGATTAATAAATTACTGTGTATGACAAGCAAACGGACCTTTCCACTAGGATGTATTATGCATGGCGGGCAATCGGTTAACTATAGATATTGTAGGCTATACGGAATATTTAAACACACGGCAAACTACTGCCACAAACGTAGAGCTATTTGTTAATGATTATGTTGATTAACGTAAGTTTTCCGAGTCAACTCTATGCAGATCACCTTTATGGATGGCCCTAGCGAACAGATCCAACCAGTTGATGCATATAATAACCTATTATGCATGGAGGCTTTTAAGATGGCCCTAGCGAACAGATCTCAGCAGCCGATGCATATATTAGCAAACAAAAGACCAACGGAGGTACTAATTAGCTCTGGTTTGATTGGGTAGTGTAATACAACGATACTTACGGACAAAAAGACCTCTGAAAATCTATACTTAACTGAAGGCAGTACCTGCAAATTGCAGCGGATTACGGTGTGTTCTTACCAATATGATAGTTAATTAAATTTACTATTAAAACTCGGAGCGGCCGCGGCGGTACGGAAATGTTGACGGCTTCGGATTGATCTGCAACTGCGGACGGTTTTCTCGGAATCAGCTTGAACGGCGGCCGACTTTCTCGGAATGAGTGCGGAATGAGCGCTCCTCTCCCTTTTGTAACCTTTATGACGTATCTAGGTCGCGTGAAAGAGGGGCGGTCACTGAATTGAAACGAAGGATTCGGATGCACAACCCGGCGTAACTTGCAGAGGTCCAGCGGATTATGCAATTAGACGCATCGATTCAGAACGTATATAACTGGAAATGAGTTACTTGCAATTTCTATACTATAATGCAAAAAGAAACGGATTAAAACGGATACGGATTAACATTTTTAGTAACGAATGATTTTTATTTCCGACTCGGCCATTATTTTTAATATTTCTCGGATTTTACTTATACGAGGGATTGTCGAAAATTAATCAATTAATTACTTGACTGCTTGTTTACCAGCGGACTTTTTAACAACTCATTAATAACTTAACTAAAACAGGACTTACTTACTAAAAACAGCGGCAAGGTGTACCCAAGTGACGGTAATATTTAGAGCCAAAATGAACATTCCTTGATTGGAAAAATCATTTCGTTACAACTTAATCTAAATTGAATAAAATGTATTTTATTCTATCTAATGTACCATTTTCCAAATTTAAATTAATCAACCTCAGTAGCGTCTAATTTAGATTTTAAAAATTCAAAAACTGTTATTTCTCAGCCGATACGTCTCAAAATTTTAAATTTCGTCAAAATCTTATAAAGTTGAAATTTTTTAGCACCACCTTGGAGCTTGTACTTTTCGAAATATCGACATACCAAATTTTAGTGTTGTAACTTATCTAAAAATGGATTAGAATTTTCTGGTTCAGCACAAAGCCAATAATAATGTAAAAGAAGAAGATAAAGATAGAGGTAATTACCGATTTGTATGAATAATTTCCAACTGGCCTGAGCGTGAGTATTTCACTTTTTCCTTTTTCCCCACACTGAAGGTTATCCCCACCCAGGACGCCTCTCGCATAATCTATGCAAATTTAAACTCTACGGTATTTAAATTTATATTCACTAAATACCGTTTAGTATCCAAAGTCGCAGAGTTTTTAATCAAATTTTTTGTGATTTTTTTTCTGGAGTACGCAATTCTAAATTGAAATTACTATGTAATCGTGAATATAAATAATAAATGATACTAATAAATTAGAGACCCATTTCTGGCTAATGAGAAATGTAAAGCCATTTGTTATGTAATTTAGAGGGAAAAGTTTCGAGGTTTTATTCTTTATACTTCTGTAGTTGCTTTCTTTAGGGTGCAGATAAATATTTGAGGCTGAGACACGTCTTCAGAAAAAAAATATAATAATGATTAATTTAATTTTTAATTTAATGTTTTCATTTAATATAACTAATATTAAATAATTGTAATTAAATAACAATGAGTAATTTATGTATATAATGATGAAATAATTTATTAATTATATGATATGGTCCAGAGAGGCACACTTGACTCTCACCAAAAAGTTCCAAATTCTATTCCCGGTCATGGCAGTGCAGCTAACTTTGAAAGGGATTACTTCAGATATACACGGATATTGGATGTATGTCTCTAAATGTGTACCCCCTCCCGTATAATGATAGTTTAGAGATACAGATGATTGTACTATTTTGTATTATTATTGTCAATTAACAGATTTTCCAGATTTAATATCTTCTATCTTCTGAACGTAATACCTTAAGCGAATTTGAGATTTTAAAGGCTACGTGCTTTTCAAAGCTATAGCTTAAGAATTGGGATGTAAATACATATATTCGGAAATGGAATATTCTCAAACTAAGTATAGAACACGTAAGATTTAATAACAGTAGATATTAAATATTTGTAACAATTATAATTTTCTTATAATAACAAGAATGTATTTCTATAGTAATTATTATTAACGTAAGATGTTTAGGACGTCAATATTTTAGTTTTTACTGATGATAACACTGGAAAATAATATTGTAGATAGGTCTTGATTCGAATGAAGAATAAGTAAGTACGTAAAACGTTAGTCGGAATTTTCTTTGTTGTAGGTACAGTTTAATCTTTACTAACTTTTTTAAATCAATTTGGCCGGTTTCCTAGGCAAAAAAAATCGCTTTTAGATTCGTACAATCATTCAGAATAGTAAGTGTTCCATACCAGGAGATATAAGATACATTTTTCAGTAAATAGGCTTTCAGCTTTCACAGATAATAATTTCTTATACCCGAAGAAACATTATCAGAAGGTGTTTACACATTTAAAAACAATGAACACACCCAATCCTTATGCAGAAGGTGTCTACACATTTAAAAACAATGAACACACACCCAATCCGATTATGCTGATTAATTTATTTTTCAGAAAAGAATCTAGTGTCTTGACGAGAATTGAACCCTGCACCTTAAGAAGGTTGTCAATTGTGTTTACCTCAGGACAGTCATACAAATTAAGTCCAGATTTATTATAAATTAGTTTCAAGATAAATCCTATCTGAAATCAAAGTAAAAAATAAAAATTATGTCAGCATCGCAACTAAGTTAAAAATATCCAAAACTAATACGCAAGAATGACCCTTAAGTTTCCAGATCTGATTCCAACTGACAATTTAAGGTACATTACAATTTGTGTAAACAAGATAGTCAAAAGAACGAATGTGGCAAAGATGTGACAAAAAAGTATTTTGATATACCAATAGTCAATAAGTTTGTTGTAATGGGGAAAAAATATGTTGTGTACTGTGGTCAAGTTTAGGCGCTTCAATGATTATTTTGTTAATTTATTTAGAAAATATTTGATAATGAAAATTTACCTTTATTTAAATTCAGCTTAACAGAATATATTTTGAATATTCAAAGAACGTTTCATATCCTGAATTAAAAGGTTAATTTGCAGGTGAAACTAAAGTGATTACCGTTGAATATACCTTACCAGAATTTAATTAAAATCGGGTTTAACATGGTTGAGTTACAATTAAAAGCAAAAGGTTTCTGAATGTTGGTATCCTTGAAAGTGGATTCCAACTAACGTTTCAATTATTGTTGAATAATTAGGAGGCAATAAATAAGTAGTCTCAAACACGTGGCAGTGAACAGTGTCGGATTCAGTTCACTTCAATGAATGGTACTAAATGTACACCTAAATAATGTTAAATACTAGCTAATTTCACTATTTCTATAAATACTATACATATAGTGTTTGAAAAAATTTTAGGCAAATTTAAATGAGTGGTGTAGAATGATCCAACAATCTAACAATCTCTAATATGAAATTTTTTCCCATGAGTAACGCAAACGCTTTCAATTAGGATAGTACAAAGTCGATCGACTGGCCAACAGTGAGGCAAGTAGAAAGCAAGCTATTTACATGAAGTTTTTATTTATGATAAACAAATGTTT
The DNA here is from genome assembly GCA_963680705.1 of Rhagium mordax. NCBI lineage: Eukaryota > Metazoa > Arthropoda > Insecta > Coleoptera > Cerambycidae > Rhagium > Rhagium mordax. The sequence goes on along the minus strand of OY796657.1, from coordinate 83,169,172 downwards.
TTTTTGATAAGCTTCATGCCGATGAAGGTAAATCCTGACATGGGAATTTAAAATCAAAAATAAATTCTTGGTAGCTTACTGGAATCATTAATTTTATTGTATGTGCTGGTATGCACATGACTGCTTTTAAGAGCAGGAATGTTATGCTATTAAGGACTAGAATAGTATTTCTTACATTTAAAATAGTTCAGATATGTCCGTATTACTTGTAAATGGATACCGAGACAAATTTCCTCTAAGGGTCCTTGACTTATTATATTATAGTTAATAAACATTTTAGGAGTATATTGGATCGTTAGTAAATACTAAGTTTTTGTCATAACTACTTTAGTTCATTATGTCGTTAACGGTATGGCAATAAATCAGTCGCGTACATTATAAGTCTCCATTATTGATTCAAAATAAAAGCTAGATTTTATGACAATATTACTGTAATAAACACAATTCTGTCGACAATAGTCTAGAACTGCTAATGAATAAAATATAATACGTAAGTATTAAATATTATTTACTATATGGTGTACTTGACTATTTAAATAAGGTGTTATAGAGAAAATAAATAATATGTTTCTGTTCGTTTGGTTTTACAAAAATACCTCTAATTGAATTAGATATTTCTTTTTCTTTTGTTAATAATAATAGAAAGAATAAAAGTGAATCCACTTATAAGAGGTCAATTTCATATACCTACACATATTTAGTTACTTAGATGTAGATGTAGAAATCTGTATATCTAATATTAAATAGAATTTAATTAATGAAAATATAAATAGTGTTTACCTACATGTACTTATATGAAATTACATAGATCGTTCATATAAATTTTACAAAAATTAATATCACCCAAATCAAATATTTTATTAAAATTGTGATGTAACATAGGTACACCTATTATACTTGGATGACTTTATAAGATATTTTATTCTGAAATTTTTGCTGGCAAACGTGCAACGATGATGCAAGTTAAGTCTGAGAGAACGTAAATCTGGGAAAACAAACTTACGAATCAGTTAGATATGTAAACTCTTGCATAAAAAGATTTACTAGAAACTTGAATAGAAATCAGTTTTCTGTGTTCTAGAGACGGAATATTAAATCTGAAAAACAACCATCAATATAATGACTATCTCATCTTTTAGCACATCGTTTCACTTAAAAACTAAAGATATCAAAAAACGCCTTTGATCACTTTCAATACTGTTCTTGTGATGTTGTGTATAAAAATAATACCATCCGAGATTTGGAGAGAATTAAGGTAAAATATAGTTTTAAGTAGATACAGATTACAAAGACATTTATATTTTCTAATAATGAAACCTACCTAACATTTTTGACGTCGAAGTACTTTGTTAAATATGATCAGCAAAGGAAAGTTTGCTATCAAAGAGTATTCCGAGGTCTTTAATTAAAGTACAGCGAGAGATTATATAATATTGTATATACAGTGTGGAAACTTGAACTGGATTAAATTCTGGATATAAAAAATTTCTGTAAAGAATCATAGATGCATTAATATTACTTTTTTCTTTACATCTTAAATTAAATGCTGTTTAATGTAAGAGATGTTTAAAACGTGTACTATATTTTTTTTTAAACATTTGCATTTGCAAGAAGTTTATTTTTATTGCACAATATTTCCATGATATCGATTTGTAATAGTAGCCTTAAGCCGGAGATAGACCAGCGAGAAATCTCGCGTAAGTTTTGTCGGGCACTGCTGTCACAGACGTTTACACTTGTAACAGTGAAATATAATTTTATATCATTAGCAAGAAAAGGATCATTACAGTTATACCAAAATGACCTCAACTGTAACCAAATGAGATATTTTGTATATTTTCAAATTTTTGAAAGCCAGAAGATTTGGTCACATTACTGGAAACATTTGAAATTTTATTTACCACACTAGTATCCTGCCCAAAATTATTTTAATTTAGGACCTGCGTTACCCGAAAAACAAAGATATCACTGTCAATGTAATACTGAACTTTAGTAGATGGTGCAAAATTTTAAATGTGATTTTTACGAATGTAGTGTGTAGAAGGTAAAAGATAGAAACTAAATTAATTTTCCAGTGAAAATAGGTGTATTACGTTGTCAACATTAATAATGGCGGAGGATCCGGTGAAACAGTAAAGTAAACAATATAGTAGAGTGGGTGCTGTTAACTTGCGTCGTTCCTGTATGCAATAATTGTATACATGCTGCAAAACACTCTCAACAAACACGTTAAATAACGCCATTAAATGAAGCAGGTGTATCTAATTAAATAAATGGAAAACTGACTATGTAATGCGAGGTCCCCGATTCACATCCGGTGGCTTAATTTGGATTACTATTTTATTGCCAATCTATCATAATGATTGGACTATATTTACAATTAGTTATTACGCACGCCACAGTGGTCTAAGGATATTTATTACAATCTCAGTTTCTTAAAGATCCTTAAAACGCCATAAATATTGATGGGTATTTGTCTCTACTGAATGCTTTTATATAGGATAATGCACAAAACCTCTATAGTGTCCTATAGTAATAACGACTCTTTTAATGTGTCCCTTGTCTTTAAATGTGTAGCCCCCTCCCGCACAAGGCTCCTAGAGCCTTCTGGGATAAAGGGGGTCGTAATTACATGTGGTGTATTTATTTATTTATTAATATATTAACACACCACAAATTAATTCATTCTTTACGGTTACCAATCAAAAAACGATATCAAGCAAAGAAGCAAAATTGTAAAAAAAACGATATTTTATCAGCTACTGTTGATGCGCCTTTTATTTTTCTGCATGTCCTCAAATTAAGTTGAGAAAATGTCTGAAATTCAAATTTCATCCTTTAACATGACCTAATCTACATAATAATATATGAATTCTTAAAAAAAAAAATTATTTTACAAGCCTTCGTTAGAAATTTGATAAAAGTTGCATAATAATTCCTGAATATAGAACTTTGATTTTGATTTTCTGTCCATTAAATTTGAGAAGTTGATATTTATATGATTTCTTTGCTTTGTATTTATCCTCATGATCTTAAACATTTCGCAGATTTATTAGAATTTGCTTCAATCCAGTCGCTAACTTGCAATATATTCTCTTCTGATCTTGCTGTCTTGTCCCTCTTCGTAGATTTTATATCTTCAAGTGAACCTGTTTCGACCCATCTTCCAATTGTCTTAGTACTAATAAAATGCTCTACACAGAGTTAAGTCCATTTCTGTTTTATAAAAAATATAACAAAAATAGAATACATAAAATAAAAATAGAATAATAGAAGGCCACTAGATAAAGTCTCCTCTCTATACTATCGAATTGAACATTATTAAAATTTCTAATTTGTCTTTTAAATCTTTATCTTTTAAATTTTTTTATCTATAAAAAATCTTATAAAACAACTTCTAGTACGGGTCCACCTACAAATTGCTACTTGTATAATTTCTGAGTTAACTTAAAACATTTGAATTGTCAGTGTACAGGGTCATCACGCGAAAATGTCCTTTTTTGAAATAACTCAGCTATTTTTCATGTTATGACATAGATGTAAAGACATTCTGAACTAGTTTTTTCCACAGAATCTAAATTTTCAGTCAAAAAAACAATAACGAATCGTAAATTTTGAAAACAAAGAAAAACATTAACCATAATGAGAAAATTATCTCTGAGAAGCATAGAATGTTGATTTCATACATTTATTTAACAAAGAAAATATTAACAAACATTAAAAAAATAAAAAAATATTAACAAAGAATTAACAATGTTAAATATTACAACGTTAAATATAATAAATTATTTTAGATACATTAATGCATTTATTCAATTTAGTAATTGCTCAATTTTCATAACAAAGTCTATACCGCCGTTTTAAATTGTTTAGAGAATTCCTGATCATATAATTGTGATTGTTTAGGTGATTTATCGACGGCGGTTTAGACTTTGTTATGAAAATAGAGGTAGACATATTGAGCAATTACTAAATTGAATATATGCATTAATGTATCTAAAATTATTTATTATATTTAACCTTGTAATATTTAACATTGTTAATTCTTTGTTAATATTTTTTTATTTTTTTATGTTTATTAATATTTTCTTTGTTAAATAAATGTATGAAATCAATATTCTATGTTTCTCAGAGATCATTTTCTCATTATGGTTAATGTTTTCTTTGTTTTAAAAATTTATTTAACAAAATCGGTCACGTTATTTTAATATTGTCAGATTTATATATCTCATTTTAATATCATCAAATCTAAATATCTAAATAACCATTTGAGATAACATAAGATATGTTAACATTTTTGATTTCAGAAAGAGAAGCATAATCGAAATATTTCAAAATATACAGAGTGTTCTATTTAAAAGAGAAATTATTATGTCGTATTTCTGAAATGCGATTCGTTATTGTTTTTTTGACTGAAAATTTAGATTCTGTGGAAAAAAACTAGTTCAGAATGTCTTTACATCTATGTCATAACATGAAAAATGGCTGAGTTATTTCAAAAAAGGACATTTTCGCGTGATGACCCTGTACATATACGTTTATCTGTTTCGTGCTGATGATGGCAAACAGCCAGAAATCGGTTCTGGGTTTGGAAGTTCCTTTTATTAATAATAAATTTCTCACTTCCTACTTAGGTATTCATATCAACGATTCTTTCGACACTTTTTCCTTACTGAAAAATAACAGTGTTGCACGTTTACTACCCTGTAGTGATGTTATTGCCGTTGAGGCAGATGTACAAGAAGTCTTGATATACTTAATATTATGTAATTTAAATCACGTCCACTGACTGGTATACTAAGGTGAATAATCACAAGCAATTTGGACAAAATTTTTTTTATTAATGACTAAAGCATCAATTTAAAGGCCAACGTTTCGGTAATCGATTACTACCATCTTTGGGGCTGCAAGAACCAATATAACATTAACAACCAATTACTTTAAATGTACAACAATTTAAAAAAATTAAAAAAAAAAGATATCAATACATAATAAACACAATCAATCAATTAATTAAAAAGACGTTAATCATTATAAACAATTACTTATTTTAAACAAATTTTTAACTATATAAATCATTCTCTGAATGAAATAAATTAATGACATTATAAATTGAAGAATTTTAAAAAATAATTAAAATACGTAATTAAAAAATTAAAATTTAAAAAACAGAAAAGAGCTTACCCAAAATTATTTGAAAGTCATTGAGTCCAATATATTAATAAATATTCTCATTTTATCTATAATAAAAATAAGAAAAACCAGTATATAAAAAACATAAATACTACTTAACAATTGCTTTTTTAAAATTAATTATCTAAAAGTAAACATGAAACAAAACAGAAAATAATGCATTTACTTACCAAGATACAAATGAAAGTCAAAGATGTAAAAATAAGCTAGTTAAAATAGTTACGAGAATAAAAAACTCAAACAATTCAACTGCTCGTTACGAATATTTTTCACACACTACATTATAATACCAACAATATATATGACTATTATTGTTTTTTAAATTTTAATTTTTTAATTACGTATTTTAATTATTTTTTAAAATTCTTCAATTTATAATGTCATTATTTTATTTCATTCAGAGAATGATTTATATAGTTAAAAATTTGTCTAAAATAAGTAATTGTTTATAATGATTAACGTCTTTTTAATTAATTGATTGGTTGTGTTTATTATGTATTGATATCTTTTTTTTAAATTTTTTTAAATTGTTGTACATTTAAAGTAATTGGTTGTTAATGTTATATTGGTTCCTGCAGCCCCGAAGATGGTAGTAATCGATTACCGAAACGTTGGCCTTTAAATTGATGCTTTAATCATTAATAAAAAAAAATTTGTCCAAATTGCTTGTGATTATTCACCTTAGTATACTTAATATTAGCATAAAGTACCTGCACAAAGTTGCACACGGTTCATCATTTTTGACACAAGCAGTCATATGATGTGAACAAGAAAAAAAACACCATTGGCAAATTAGGCATTTTTTCGTTCTAAATTTGCACGCCTGAGTTTGTTTGAAATAAATATATTACTTGTTAACTTTATCCATCGACATTTTTTGTATGTTTTCGTAAAAAAAAATATTTTTACCGTCGATTCCGAAAACTGTTTCATTATTTAACTTGGAAAGTTCAATTTATAAAAAAAGAGTGCTGTTTAGATTTGGATGGAGTGAAAACTAATTTTAGACATTTTGAGTGATAGCAGAGGAGGCGGTGAAACATAATATAAAAGAAAATGCAGCGCTTGAGCTTTCCTGAATACATATACAAACACATATTGCTTATTTAAAATTCCAAACATGTATATTCCATAAAGACGTCTAGGAAATAATATTTAAGATTTATTATAAATAGAAAAAAAAAACATAATATCTATTGTGCTTATATCTAACCTCAAGAAACTATACTCATTGCATATATTTATTTATCCTTCCTCCCCCTTTATTTTTTTTGTTTTTTATTATTCTTTACCCAAGAGAGATATTTACCTACTTAGCAGAAAAAGAGATTATTAAAAAAGAAAAACTTAAAACGGTTGAATAAAAACTGTGTGTAATTTTATGGGACAAATTTTTATGTTGGTTATTAAAATGAGTGCTCAAATCTAATATCGATAGATCAACAATCATGCGAACGTATGTGTTTGATTAAACTATTATGAACATAAATTGAATAACTTTATGTTTGATAAATAACGTAAGCACTAAATAAAAGTTATAACAATGGCTCGAAATTGATCTAATTCTGTATTTCATATATTTAAAACTTCGAACGTGTTATGTCATACTACTGGAATAAATGTCTTCATTTCTTCAGAAAATGCAACTCACAAATCCCCGAAGTTTGGTAGATTGTTCCGATGACCCTAATTTTTTTAAATAAAGACTCAACAAGAAATAATAATAAGTTTATTTATTTATGAAAAATGACAAAAAATTAAAACATTAAACGTATACGGGAGAAAATTCAACATTCAGAATACTGCATTTATTTAAGTTTATAGAATAATAATGTAACGAAGTGATTTTTTCGTTACTAATTCCTGTTCAATATAAGATTATTCGATACACCCCGTATAGAATTAAGTTGTTGTTTCCCGCATTTTTATATTATTACCACCTGTATCCAGTTAATTATTTTGTTTTATAATATGAACTGTCCTGTTACTATTAAATAATAAATAAATCCGTAATTAATAAAACCACAAACAAATAATATTATACCGCGCTGATATCTGCCCCTCCCCGGCAACACCTATTAGTGAAAAGTGTATCCGCGTCGAAGCCAGTCCAGCCGCAGAAGCCACCGAGGACAGACGTGTCGGTCCAGCGCTCCAACGAGTGGGGTGCTGAAATTTCAACAAAGTCCAGCCGTGACGCATGTATTCGCTGCGCTGCTGTATTTACGCTTATCCCTACCACTCCGCTATTTTACTGACGATTAATATTTCGAATCCTGGACAACTGAAGTCAGGCGAGAGCTGTTATCGAGATCAAGCAGACGTACCCACCGCACCGCAAAGTAAGTTAACCAGAGTCCGAAATTCGACAAAGTCCAGCCGTGACGCATTTATTCACTGCGCTGCTTATTTGCGTTCATCCCTACTACTCCACTATTTTACTGAGCATTGATATTCCGAATCCGACACAACTACCTGCAGTACCAGTCCGCTGCTGTTCCCGACCAGACGTGTTCCAATAAGCAAAACTATTAGCCTGTAACCGTTTAGTTAACCGTCTGCTCGCCTTGCTTGATATTCGCACCGCTGTAGTTGTATATAATATTAATATAGCTTTTAAGCCCTGCTAGATGTAGTTAGGTAATTAGATTAGAGCTTTTAGAATAATAGCCGTATTTGCTAATCCTGTTTAATTATACCTGAATAAATCTAATTGTGATACTAACTGTGCCTTTTATTCCGCAACAAAGTCTAATTTTCCCAACGACCCACTGGAATATCCGTTTCTTCACTGTAACTGCCTGAGTAGTGGTGTTTCTGCACTATAAACAGAAATTGGCGCCCGAGTAAAGCACCGCCGCCACCTCGAGTGCCATAGTGACACTTCGGCATTTTCTTGCCTAAAACCGAAGTACGTCACAATAATAATCATGTATAATAATAATATCCTGTATATAAAATATATTTACACTATTGATTGTAAATAAATAAAATAAAAAATTAACCCACAAACTTGTAGTGGATCCCTCTACCATTTATTGCAGCCGATTAATATTAAGTGATGAAATTACATTCTGTATTATTCAAATTTCAGAGTATGCATCTAATTTTAATGACCGCATTCAGGCGTACCAGTAGGAGCCCGGAAAGTGAGTACAAGTTGGGTTAATAAGTAATAAGTAATAAGTAAGTAGAATAGTCCCTAGTACTTTCTGTTTGTTTTCTATATAATTTAATAAAAATATTAATGTGATATCAACTATCTCTGCAAATTTTTCTTAGACATATAAGACAATTTTTCTGGACATTGCCATGCCTTTACTGTAGCTAACTGTGTAGTGGTGCTTTTACACTATAAATAACCGAAGTGCGTATAACATACAGGGTGTCCCACTTAAGATGTATTCACTCTCCTAAAATCTTAATTTGTGAACCGATTTTCGAAATCTTTTTTTTGCTGGATAGGGCTTGGAAAACCGCATTTAAGTTATATCTTACATTTTTAAAAAAGGTACATCATGACCTACTGAGACATATTTTTTTTAGCGAAATTTCGAGAAAAACTATTAGCAAATTTTTTAGAGAAAAACTAATACCAGAATTAGATTCAGGACGTTTTATTTAAAACCTAAGTGGTGTGAATTTTGCGACATTAGGATACAGGGTGTTAAAGAAAATGGAGAGGAATTTTTAACAACTGCAAACTTTTTTTTGTAAACAAAATCGGTACTATTTTGAAATTATCAGTAATTTTTTCTTAATCGATTTTTTCTTAATACGTCCTCAAATAAACCAGAGAATTGTGAAAAATGTTAAATTACTGATAATTTCAAAATAGTACCGATTTTGTTTACAAAAAAAAGTTTGCCGTTGTTAAAAATTCCTCTCCATTTTCTTTAACACCCTGTATCCTAATGTCGCAAAATTCATACCACTTAGGTTTTAAGAGGTCCTGAATCTAATTCTGGTATTAGTATTTCTCTAAAAAAATCGCTAATAGTTTTTCTCGAAATTTCACTAAAAAAAATACGTCTCAGTAGGTCATGATATACCTTTTTAAGAAATATAAGGTATAGCTTAAATGCAGTTTTCCAAGCCCTATCCAGCAAAAAAAGATTTCGAAAATCGGTTCACAAATAAAGATTTTAGGAGGGTGGATACATCTTAAGTGGGACACCCTGTATATAAGTTATTTATGATTAGGAGTTTAATTGTATTCTGACAAGTGGTAATTGATTGCATATTCTTGGTCCTAGGAAAGATAGCGTTTTCGTGTAATGGTTTTTGCAGTCTACAGAAGAGGTTTCCTTATAACTTTTTTTTAATTTAGTTTTTTTGTTCTAGTGTATTTGCCGCATAAAATAGTAATTTAATGTCCATTACTTTGGCTAAATTGTGCAAAAAATCACTGGGGTCCATATATTTTCAATATGTATAATTGTTAACGCTAACTTTTTAATATGATTGGAAATCATATTCAAAATTAACGTTTCAGATGCAGTATATGCCCCCTTTCCAAGCAACTGCGCCGCATCTCAACTGCGATTTAACTAGTTTCTTTCATTTTTGCGTCCATTTCTAAAGAATACATTGTTATAATTGAGGCAGATACCGTTTAAAATATGAGGTGTCACTATTAGAGGGCGACAATAAATCCTTCATATATAATACATTAAAAATATACATATATCATATAATAATCCCTTAAAGTTGCTTCAATAAATTATATATTCTTTTTCAGTAGTAGGTATCGACGAAACAAGAGCAAGCAAACAGTATCACCTCCTGGTAATGACCACCTATATTTTAGACAGTTAGTTATTGACTTTAATTACGACAGTGTCTTTCCACGTCTTTGTAGTTTATATACCAAAACCTCCAAAATTATAAATCATGCATGTAATTGTGTATAACAACAAATAATTATCAGTGTCGTATCTGAACCCAATAAAATCCAGAGTTACATTCGTGTTTTACGTAACGATGGACATCTGATGTAAATAAAATAAAATCAATTTTAACACACGTTTTATACACTATTTTTTCTAACAGTGATAATTGTAGAAATGTCGAAGTACATGAAAATTAAATATTTAGCAATAAACAGATAATTTAAACTGATTAAAATACTTAGTTTTAATCATTTGCTGGTGATTTGTTTGAGGAAGCATTCGATAATCGGTGTTTTGGTGTCCAGCAGAACCTACTTCAGAAACTGATTTTACTGAAGTTGTGGAAAATGAGTTATTTTTTCTGATAACTATCTTTAATTCGTTTAGTGATAGTTCTTAAACAGACGCTTGCCCTACACATAAAAGAAAGGAAAAAGAAACAAGTCGTAAATGTGCTACTTTGGTGCTTTGTTAGGGAAACTGTCTGCAATCTCTTTATATCTTGAGCTATCGTCGTGCAGAATTCACGGATACGTTAAATAAACAAAAACAAAATAACCCTTTTTATTCTCTAGCAGCACAAATGTAACATTCGTGTTGTCGTTTTTATTGGCCCCTATAATCTGAAATGACGACAGTATCGCGTTACTGAGAAAATCCTCATATGTTATGTTGGCGAAAAACGTGAGGAAGTCGTATCATTTACAAGGAAATTATAGTAAATTATTTGTGAAAAGCTAACAAATTCTTGCAGTAAATGAATTCATAATTTTTGAAGATTAAAACGTGCCACTGATAAATTAAAACTCATTCTGTAGAATGTTATACAGGAATAAATTCACACAACCGCTTATGTTTTTAAATAATACTCATCAAAACCTGAGTTTCAACAATTTTTCTCTATGAATCAATTTGTCATGTTTTTTTTTTCAACTGAATGTATAGTGTTTTATGAACGCTCTGTATATATCTATAGGATGCATTGATAAGTTTGTTTGTTATTTTTTTATTTATTCCTTAATAGTGGATATTAACGGCAATATATTTATATAAATATCCTTGTTTGTTATTTTCTTTTTTGTCCATGAACACAAAGAAATATAATTTTGTAATTTACGTGTGTATTGAGTTTGTAAAGAATATAAGCAATAAGAAAGGAATTAATAACATGTAGGGCTATTTCAACCCATGGGTTACTAAGACAATGTCATGTTTTTACATACATTTTTATTCTGAATAACTGAAGTCTAAATATAGACTTATTTATATTATAAGCAACATACGGTGTTCCAGAAAAAAACCCTAAGTTTCTAGAATTTTGCCCTTTTGAGATTGTCATTTGTTTGTTTTATTGACAGATTATTAAAATTCAGGAAAAATACTGCAACTTTTGTATATAAAATTTTTCTGTATTTCTTCAAATGAACTCTGTAGGGGGGGGGGGGGTGGCTAATTATAAGGAAAAACCCTGTATGTAAAATATGTCAAAAGTAAAGACGTCGACGACGCATGTATTGCCGTTTCCATCTCTACCTTCAAAATACATCTACGAAACCAAATTGAAGGAGACATGGCATTAAAATTAATCAAAAGTCTGCTTCTAAACAAGCTCAAAGAAAAGTAATTTATTTTATATTAAATCCCAATTATTTAAACCTCCTTAATTCCTCCCATGATAACGGAATGTCTGAAAACAATGGAATATTAATTCTCTGTTATGACAGAACAGCTAGAGTAGTATCCACTTAATGTAAAATAATGAGTTATACGTATTTCATTCTACGCAATTTCAGAAATTATTTTAGATGCGTATTTATGTCAAATTTAATTTAATTAAGGACATTTTTACGGGTTTATAATACCCTTCCCAATGATTAGAAGAGTCTCAGAGTTCTCTTCCGCGTTAATTATTTTGATTTCAAAATTATTAACAAAACAACAAAACTCTACAATTTATCAGCTATGCGAAAGGCTTAGAATCAAAACAATCCTAATGTTATTCGTAAATATAAAAGGATCATAAATGGTTGTAAACCATGTGATCACAAAATTAGGCAACTATACACGCACTGAATGATATGTAATACCATGCAGAAAAATGTGTACCTGGTAGTCTATTTTTGTCCCATAATTTGTTATAATTTATGACGACTCTGTATTAGTATAGTATAGGGTCTGATAGAAATTCGTTCTATTTCCTTATTTTAGTGCAAAATGTATTTATGGTACTTACTACCTTATATTTGGAAATTTAGACTCTTTAATGTAGAGATATTTGAACAAAAATTATTAAAAATTAATTTTCTCGAGGATTTAGTTAAACCATCAGCTATTTGATCAGAGCTGGGAATATAATTTAGTTCAATTACATTGGAGGCTATCCTTTCTCTCAAAAAATGGTATCTAATCTCTACATGCTTAAGTCTTTTATGATGTTCTGGATTTGTCGCCACAAATATTGCTGATTGGTTGTCTTCAAAAATTGGAGTTGGTCCATCGGGTGGTAAACCAATTTCAGCCATCAAGTTTCTTAGCCAGCAAGCTTCACTTACGCCATAACTCAGAGCAACATATTCGGCTTCAGTCGAAGACAAGGTGACACATTGCTGTTTGCTTGAAGACCAAGGGACACAGTGCATCCATATTACTTTGAATAGATATCCTGACGTAGATTTTCTGTCCTTAATATCACCGGCCCAGTCTGCATCAACAAAACCTTGAAGTTTGGGGTAGCCTTGACCTTTTTTGAATAATAGCTTAAAGTTGAGGGTACCTTCTAAGAACTCTCTTCAGTGCCCTCCACAGATCTTCATCTCCAGTGGATTGGTATCGGCTTAAAAAGCTCAAAAACGTACAAAGATCGGCTCTTGAACCAAGCATTGCATACATTAGGCATCCTATTACTTGCCTGCATCTAGTACCGATGTTTCCATCCTCTGAAGGCTTGGTGGAGATAACAAAATTGGATTCCAAAGGAGTTGCTACAGGTTTTGAATCATACATATCAAAACGTTTTAGAATTTCAGTGAGGTAACTAAAGTGCTCAACATACTAACCGCACCGACCTTATTTTTGGTCATTTTTTAATCGCCGTACCTGGGGCCTGGGCCATCCGATTTAAACGACTGGCACATCACTCGGAAGCTTGTCTCTTGTAGAATAGGCGATTGGGTTGCTTTTTTTAAACAGTTAATTTCTTGGGTGGGCAGCGAGCGGAGGACTGACTTCACTCACTTCATAGCGATATGAGGAGTAAAGCAACATTTACCGCGTGTAGTACATGGATGGGCTCCACGGAAAGACGCGGTCTCCCTTCCCTACTTCTAGCGGCTTGTATATCAGCTATATCGCAGAAGCAATACAACTGTAGGCGAGAGGTGTATTGAGGATATACCATCCTTCGGAGGGGATGTAAAGCAGTCGGTCCCTTGTCTATTAAATGTTAGGCAAGTAAAAAATCCCTACTCTTAGTAAGATAAGAGGTTCGGCAAAATTTCCAGGTTGGGGGTTGCTCGTCTCCTGGCGTCGGTGATTGGCCTCCGTAGCGGAAATAGGCCGACGTTAAATAAGTGATTAAAAAAAAAATAATAATAATTTCTTGGGTGTTATACAGGGTGACAAAAAGAGTGTTACAAAAATGTTAAAGTTTACCTCTTTGCAACGTTGATAGGAGCAAGTTTTTAAAATACGTTTTTATGTCATACTGCACCTTTGGAAAGTACCTCTAGACTTTTTTTCGCAGATTTTTTATTAAGGCTCTAGAACGAAAGGGGGTTTTTCGAAATTTTTTAATTTTAATTTTAAATTTTAAATTAAATTTTAAAATGTAAAATTGTAACAAAGAATAAATTTAACACAATTTTGGACGCCTTGTATATTTCAAAATGGTTTAAGATAAAGGCTTGACAATCGTAGTTATGTTTAGGAAGATCATTATTTAAAAATAAACTATAGTTGTTCCGAGGAGAGACCTCCATGAGTAAAACATTTCACCCTGTATATCCTTTAAATGAAATCAGATAGGAATTTGGTTTATGCAGGGTAGATTGTACCTGAATTAGTGGACCTAACAGGCGAAAACAGCTAATTGGTCAAATTTTTTACAAGACGTACCACTTTCAGAAAACCCCCGTAACTTTCGTTCTAGAGCCTTAATAAAAAATCTGCCAAAAACGTCTAGCTAGAGGTACTTTCCAAAGGTACAGTATGACATAAAAATGAATTTTAAAAACTTGCTCCTATCAACGTTACAAAGAGGTAAACTTTAACATTTTTGTAACACTCTTTTTGTCACCCTGTATAACACCCAAGAAATTAACTGTTTAAAAAAAGCAACCCAATCGCCGATTCTACAAGAGACAAGCTTTCGAGTGATGTGCAGTCGTTTAAATCGGATGGCCCAGGTCCCAGGTACGGCAATTTAAAAATGGCCAAAAATAAGGTCGGTGCGGTTAGTATGTTGAGCACTTTAGTTTGATCCAATTCAATCAAATCGTTCTTCTGATAAATGTTTATTCCTAGGTAATTTGATACTCTTCCCAAATCGTTCATTTTAAAATTACTATTTAGAGCTTGTTTCAGCTGCTCAATATCATTTGGATCACTTCCAAATATTAGAATATCATCAACATATAAAAGAACGTAAAATTTGTTACCATTATTAATTTTAAAATAGAGACAATAGTCCGACTTGGAGCGATGGAATCCTTTCTTTTCCATAAATGAATTGAATTTCTCATTCCAATTTCTAGGTGATTTTCGTAAACCACAGATTTATTCAACTTCAACACCTAATTATTATTCATTATGCCCTCCGGTTTCAATATATACACGACTTCATCAATAGATCCATAGAGAAAAGCACTTTTAACATCTATTTGATAAATAATCATAAGTTCATTAGCAATAGCTAGAGGTACTCGTAATGTTGGGAGCTTCGTCACGGGAGAATATATTTCTGAATGATCAAATTCTTCTTTTTGTTGAAAACCTCTTGCTACTAATCAAGCACATTGCAAAGGCTTCCCATTATTATTTCTTTTAATTTTAAAAACTCACTTAACCTGTATTGGCTGTTTACCATCAGGTAAATTTAACTCAGGCCAGGTGTCGTTTTCAGGCAAAGATTAAAATTCTTGATCAATTGCTACTTTCCAAAGGTGGCTTTCTGGACTTTTCATTACATCATCATAACCCTGAGGAATTAAGTCGTTTTCACTAAAATAAGTTAAATCAAAACTCATCAAGTTTCTTTGGTTTAGAGATTTTATTCCTTCTTCTCAGCCTAGGCTGTTTCTCTTCTTCATCATGTTCTCCATCTTCTTGGGAAGGAATCTCTTGACATACAGGGTGAATACCAACTACTCATTTTAATTTTAAGAGGGGGTTACTGTTGATATTTATAACACAAATTACCAATAAAAAAATATAAAAAAGAAAGTTGAAAAACTGACCTACCCTACGTAAAATTCCGGTAAACTTTTGAGTACCGCTTCGTCGCTTTACTGACCCACTTTTACGGGGTGAACAACATGTCTTGTATTAAGTCACAGTCTCCAAGTTCTAACGTAATAAACGTGACAAAAAACGTCTAATAATTAACCCGCCGTTCGGCGGTCTTTCATATTCGACCACCTGCAAATTACACAGGGAAAAAAATCATAAATGCAACACAGGCCGACACTGTTCTAATGTTATAAATTTGCGGTCGGAGACAAGTTAATTGACAGTGACAGCAAAAACTAGTGAATTTATGATTGCAAAAAACAAGGTGAATGCCTGAGGCAAAGACCTATCCTGATTTATTTTCTGTTGAGATAGATCAGTTACGAAGTTCTGAAAAACGTATTTTAATATATTTTCTATCTCGAGAACTACAGGGTATATATTTTTTATTTTTGGTATATGGCTTTACCATTAAGGGACCTACCATCCCTTAAAATTAAAATGAGTAGTTGGTATTCACCCTGTATTTCCAATGTCCATAACTGACTGATTATCATCAATTTCTTTTTCTTCTTCATGAGTTTCAAAAATGATTACATAATATTTCTTGATATTGTTCTGGCTCTCAAACGTTTACTGTTCAGAAGTTCAAATCCTTCTTGTAATTCATTGAACTGTACGTTTGACTCAGGCTAAAAAATGACGTCTCGAGCAGTAGTGTTTTCAACTGGAAAATATACTCTATATCATTTACAGTTATTGTCATCACCCACGACAATCCCATTCTTGGATTTAGAGTCCCATTTTTTACGTTTTTCTTTAGGGACATGTACATTGCACAGATGTACTGATGAACCACAAGATCTGAAGTGATCAATGTTTGCATTTTTTTTAACAATAACCCTTAAGGAGTTTTATCTGGAATCGAACTTGTTCCGGTACGGTTCAAGACATATGTTTCAGTATTAACAGCTTCAGCCCAAAATTTCTTAGGAAGATCTGCAGCATATATCAAAGTTCTTGCCAATTCAACAACTGTGCGCATTTCGCGCTCAACTTTACCGTTTTGTTCAGGTGTATAAACTATAGTTCTTTGATGGCGTACTCCATTGGCTTGAAGTAGACTTCTAACTAGTTGACAATTTCTGTTCCATTGTCTGACCTTAACACCTTTACTTTGTTACCAGTATCTTGTTCAGAGCTAGCTCAGCTAGCTAGAAAAGTTTTAATTTTATCGACAACTTCAAAAAATATGTAGGTACAGTCGGCGCCACCCAAATGTGAACGCATTTTGGTTGTCATGGAAATTTCTTCTGAATTTCATTGTAGTAATTCAGACTTTGTTTAGTGGCGTAACACAGTGAGGGTAGGTACATTGACAGAAAATAATATTACTTTTATTATTTTCTGTTACCATAATAATTAGAAGGAAGAAGGCCGACACGAATAATATAATAGAAAGTAGCAAAATAATTAACTAATATTGCCTACGTGTTGTTGTGTTAGTGGAAGAAGGTTTAATATTAATTATTCCTTTAATTCATTTCATGTTTAACGATTGTGAGAAATAAAATGACACAAACTAAGCGTATTAACAATAATTAATATATTTCAACATATAATAATTTATAATTTAGGAAAACATTAATAAAATAAAAATGGTAAAACCTAATCTCTATATTTAAAAATCAGCAGTTCTTCAGGCCCGATAGCGATGTCTTTGTGCTATTCTGAAATACCCTGGTAATAATGTTTCTTCTCGAGTTTTGACAGCTGTTTCGAAAGGATTCTGATGGATAAATTCGACCAGAGCATTGTCTTTATTTTCATTGGAGACCTTCCCTACACCTTGCCTTAAGGTCTTTGCAGTCTTTGTCTTTCTTTTATATAAACTATACAACTTTTACTAACATTTAAATCAGCAGCCACTTCACTCAAAGACTTATTTTCTTCCAATTTAGCTATAGCCCTCGCATTTTGCACTTCAGTATGCCTTGGCATAGTTATCTTTGCTTTTACTTTTGATAAATTATGACAAATATATTTGACAAATATATTGGGTGGCGCCGACTGTACATCTATAATGTGAATAGTCATCTTTTATCAACAAAAAATACTTTTTGCAATTTAGTTACGAAAAGTCATCTTTTTGACACTGATTGTCATTGTCAAAAGTGGTTCATTTTAGCACAAGTGCTAAAATGAGTTTTCATTTTATCATTTGTGCTAAAATGAGTTTTCATTTTAAAACTTGTGCTAAAATGAGTTTAGTCACATAAACAAATATTGCGACAGATCCATTTATTTTTACTAAGAATACAACATAAATATTAAACATACAACATTTTTATTGAGAAAACACTTATCTTATTTATTATATTATGTTAAACGTAAAGAAAACGTAACAAAAATTTTATTATTTTCGTAACAACTAAATTGCAAAAAATATTGTATAAAACACGATGCAAAACTGCGTTTTTTTTTGCACACGATGAGTTGGACCACTCGCTACGCTCATGGTCCAATCTTCACATCTAGTGCAAAAAACACGCTCATTTTGCAACTAGTTTTATAAATAGCTATAGAACCACCAATACTGTCAGTCTCCATTGGTCCATTTAAGTCTATATGCACAATTTCACATGGTGTGGTGGTAACAGTGGAACCTCTTTGAAAAAGGAGTCTATGCTGCTTTCCTTGGGCACATTTGTCACAAAATTCAAAATTTGGTTTTGTGTAATCAATTTTAAACTTTTTCAATACTGATTTACAATATGGTATATTTTGATGTGCGAGAAATTCATGCCATTTCTTCAATGAATAAACAGGAGGTAAAGTATTAACCACATCAGTATCCAACTTATCAAGAATAAAAACATTTCCTTAGTGATGAGCTACTTCTTTGACTTTATCTTCCATCATTAGTGTACACTTATCTGAAGTACCTATGACATTGTAACCTTTATCAAGAACTTTACTTAATGACAACAGGTTAAGTGCTTCCATAATGTTACAAATTAATTTTATTTTACCCACTGAAAAAATCCATCTCTGGAATGACAACCTGAGATTCGGTCTCAAATGATCATTACAACAAACCTGTAACTGAAACTTTGATGCAGGACAAAAGTTTGTAATGGGGTTAAATAAACATTACCCCTATAATATTTTTAACATATAACAGTCAACAATACAATTATCATAGAAGAAACTAAAACAAATAACTACCTACAATAATTTTTTTTCAATTACTTGTCCCATGTCATGCTAAATTTAATTATTTTCAGAAATCTTTGTCAAAAATTTGCGTAGGAGGTGTATTTAACAAGCAAAATGCCACTACATTGTAAAATAAACAAACAAATATTTGACAGATTTATTCCCTAACTGAATTAGTTTATGAGCAGCAACAATGTTTAGATTTCGATATGCTATTAAAACACTACATAAAATAGGCAATGACCAAATTCAAAGCTAAGATTCTCCGAAAGGAATTTCACTTGCATTATCCACCGGAATTGCTAGTGTCGACCACAGTTCATGATAGACAGTGTGACCAAGCATGCTTGTTACAACTAGCACTGCGCTACCGAATTATTCTATTATTCATGAACATACAGCCACTAGGAAAATAACATATCCTGATAAGTTAAAACTGACGTAGAACTGAGAGGTTTTGTTGGTTTGTACAAGTTACTGCGCTTAAATATTTATTCTAACTCATGAATTCTTCATGCATGTACTCAAAATCAATAAAACTGGTAGGTAGTATCTTTATACTCTCTATGTTGAAGGGTAATACGCAGAATAACACACTAGCAGTATTACTAATACGAGACAAAGTAGGTAATGCACATGGTTGAGCAAAAGTAACAAATAATCGGTTTAACTCGAGGTTCAGATGAGGGCAAATTTAACCATTTGAATTTAAAATCATCAAGGCTTTTTTGAATAGCAATCTACTTTTCTGCAGTTTTACTCCTCGTGTTAGTGGTACGTATCATATAACTATAGCTAAATTAGGTAGAAACAAATCTTTAAGGAAAAATTTGGTTGTTTCATTAAAAATTACACCAAATGATCTGCAAGAATTAAATTTAATTAAATATAAATAATAATAATAACAACACTACATGAAATTACGACACCCCTGAAGGCCTTAGAAGAGCCTGGTGCGGGAGGGGTTACACATTTAAAGACAAGGAACATACACCAGTGTAGTGGAAAAATCCCTCTCACAGTATTTTCAACTCCCACTACCGGGAATCGAACCCAGAACTCTTGGGTGAGAGGCAAGTACGCTACCTCTCGACCATCATATAGTTAATGTTTAAAAATAAACCCACAATTTATGACAAATAAAGGAAAAGTTTGGTTGTATTTATCGCGGAAGATTAGTTTGTAAAAGTTTCACTGCCTGCCAAAAAATAATAGCAAATGTGAAATTTGATTAAATGTTTCTTGTTCCAAATAGGATGACAGAGGTGTGTTTCCTATTTGAACATTTTATTTCCGTAAAATATGGGATATTTTACTATCTATCCTATAGGCAAATCTTAAAATGAAAGTTCATCGATTTAAGTAAAAAAGTTTATATACAGATGTGAATTTGAGAGAAAACTTTTTTATTAAGGAGTCAAATTTTACTCAATATAAAGTCTTCTGCTTCTTTTTAAATAGATAATTTCATAAGCAAAATGCCATGCTCTCCCATCAATGAGTAACTTTTTAACATAACCTCAAAAGTTAAAGTTTATATAATTATTTAAAATCATTCCCTTAAAGCTATAATGTTTAATGGAAGAACAGAACTTGCACAATTTCCAAAAATATAGAAATATTATTACCACATTCTTGATTATTTTAAAGCTCCAGAGACCAGGAAATCTAAAAAATATCTGGATTTAAAAAAATAACCTTTATGCCCGTGACTTTACGTCAAAAGAACAGTTGAAGGTTGATTTTTTGACAGAATATAAATTGAAATAAATAGTTATTTATGCAACAAGTGCGTAAAGTGAGCTTTTTTCCCGAATGAGAATTTTGTCACACGAGCCGTAGACGAATGCGACAACCCCATGAGTGAAAATAGCTCACTTCTCACTTTACATACAAATTACATACAATATTTTTTCATATTGACAAGAAAAAGAATAATTCCCACAAAATTTCTTTATTATTGTGACCGGTTTCGTGAACAAAATTTTGCTTCACATCATCAGACACAAGAACTACAATTAATAAAAGAAAATTAACAAAGTGACATAATACAATATTAGGAGATAATATAATGCCTACCGAAATGGTTACCAAAATATGTAGTAATATGAAACAAACTCAAAATATCAAAACATACATATTACGTCAAAATTTAATAGGTCGTTTAAAAATCACAATGTCGCTACTATGGCGTACTTAATTATAAATAAGTGACACTATTAAAGCCTTATATAAATGAAAAAAATTCAAACATTATTGTTAAATACTGAGAAATAGGTATATTTTAATAATAATATACCATGATAATAAATAAATAGACTACATAAAATTAAATAACTATATTTAACCTTTTTTACAATTCTCTTTCTTTGCTTGATATGCATTGTTTATAAATGACTTTATTTAGGCTTTATACAAGCATAATAACAAAAGCCTATCCAATTTAATATACTCATATGATCTTTCATCTCTAAACGTACAATTATTAAGTTTATTGGATCTTTTTTAATGCATGATAAAAATTGGATTAAAAATTACAAAATTCAAAGCGTCTAAAAATAAATTATTGAAAAAAATTTTTTTAACTCACCACAAAATTCATTCATTATGGTCACCAATCAAAAACGACGTCCCCAAGAAGATGTTTACATGTTCTTTCGCCTCTATTTCAACAAATTTTTTATTCCTATAATACTTGATATGTCTTCTATATTTTCACATCCCTTTGCAATCTACTCTTTTTTGTGGTGAGTTTAAAAAAAATGTTTTCAATAATTTATTTTTAGACGCTTTGAATTTTGTAATTTTTAATACAATTTTTATCATGCATCCAATAAACTTAATAATTGTATGTTTATAGATGAAACTTCAATATGAGTATATTAAATTGGATAGGTTTTTGTTATTATGCTTGTATAAAGCCTAAATAAAGTCATTTATAAAAAATATATTTAACCTTTTTAAAATAAGATAATAACATGATTATTATAGGACCTCTAATATGAAATGTTTTACATTTTTACTTTAAAGTAAAGTTTAACTTTACGTACTACACAGCATGCGTAAAGTTAATACGTTACGTACGGTACTTAGTAGATCAAACAATGTTTCGCAAACGTTTCGGAAACTCAATCTATTTGCGTTTTCGATGCAAATATTCCTTTTTATTTGTATAATTTGTGAAAATTACACAATTTGATTGTTTATTTCATAACAAATAACTTCTAGTTAATAGAAACGTTAAAGAAAATATTTCCTATAAAAAAGTTATATTTTTTGGAGAACCAACAAATGAAAATAAAAGTTTTCTGTGAGAGAGGATTATTAATAATAATAATAATAATAATTAATTTACCTTCAAAAAATATTACAGTAAAATACAAAATTACAAAAATACAAAACATGACAGGTAAATAATGGACAATCCTACGAGGTGCAAGAATGCACCTGTTTGTAGGTAAAAATAAATATTTATAAATATATAATTATAATTATTATAACTATAATATACAATAATATATACAATATTTAATTTAAAACTTTAAAAATAATAAATAAATAAATATATTAGCACATTTAAAATTAAATAAAAACAATTTAATATTAATGTATAATGTAACTGTACAGTGTATAAAATCAATATTAAATCTTCAGCGCAAATCACTTATGTATTTTTAATTTTAATCAAATAATGAGTGTATAAAACATCTTGGCTTCTCAAAAATAAATTTTTTTAGAAGTTTTTTGAATACATTTATATTTCTTTCATATACTAATTGCTTAGGAAGGATACTGAAACACTTTGAGGCAAGAAAATTATAACTTCGTTGTCCTATTGTCTTTTTCATAAATGGTAGCATAAATATTTGGTTATGTTTTCTTGTATCGTATTGGTGGTTTATTTGCAATAGTGATGATTTATTTGCGTTTTGTTTTATTATTAATCTATAAAAAAATAGCTGCCTAATATCCATAATTTTTGATTCACTAAATAACATATCACTTGGATATGTATTACTTTTTTTAAAAATCATCTTCAAAAATTTTTTTTGCAGAATTTCTAAATTCATTAAGTGAGTCTTGCCACTCCTCCCCAACCGGCGATACCATAAATAAGATGACTTTGAACTAAGGAATAATAGATTATTAAAAGTTGCTTACTATCTAAAAAGTCGACAAAAAATTTGAATTTGTAAAGGATAAACGTAGCTTAAGTAAGTCCCATTTCAGATGCTGATCTATAACAATACCTAAATATTTTACTTTCGTAGAAGGTAGTATTCTGAAATTAGTTTTCTCATTCTGGATGTTTATTTCATTAAATGTGGGTTGTACAGATTTATTACAGGTAAACGGTATGTAAAGTGTTTTATCGAAATTAATAGTTAATAACTTGTAATCGAACCAGTTCTTAATATTCGCCATATCTTTCTCAACAGTCTCTTTTAAATCCTGCCATGTGTTACTTTTATAAAATATAGCGGTGTCATCAGTTTTCATCGCCCTCACTATTTAATGAAAAAAGACCATTCACGTATATGGTGAATAGGATAGGGCCCAACACTGTGCCTTGTGGTACTCCATATTTTATTACCTCGTATCCACTGACGTCATAGCCCACTCTTACGCATTGTTTCCTATCACTTAGATAAGATTTAAATAATTTTAAGCAATTATTTCGCACGCCTATATCTTCCAATGACTGTAAGAGTAGGCTATGACTGACAGTGTCAAAGGCTTTTGCTAAGTCTATAAAAATACATAAACAGTGATCTGCCTTATCCAAAGCTGAATATATTTTGGATGTGAGATTAAGAATAGCATCCTCGGTTGAAATGTTTTGTCTAAAGCCATACTGATTGTCTGAAATAAGTTTATATTTATTTAGGTATTCTGTTAATCTTATTTTTATTACCTTTTCAAAAATTTTGCATATGGCTGTGATTAACGAGATTGGTCGGTAATTTCCTATAGTATTCTTGTCACCACTTTTATGAAGAGGAATAATAATTGATGTTTTAAATTGAGATGGAAAGTGACCCTTTTCTATGGCATTGTTGAAAATATATGATAGTGGCTCAGCTATATCATCAACTACTGCCTTTAGGATTTCGGATTTTAAATGATCAATTCCAGCACTTTTATTGTTTTTTAGTTGTAAAATTATGTGAACAATTTCTAAGGGATTTGTTGGGGATAGGAAAAGTGAGTTTTGACTTATTATCCTATCATTATTGTTATACTGTGAAGATTTAATTTTACTAGCTAATTCACTGCCGATATTTACAAATCTGGAATTAAATAAATTAGCCATTTCTTTTTTATCAGTGATATCTCCAGTTTCTGTTGTTAGAGAAGTTAGGTTTTCATTATGTGTTTTCCCAGTTAATTCGTTTACAACGTTCCAAAGTTGTTTTGTATTATTAAGATTTTTGTTTATTTGTTGTTTATAGTAATCTGCTTTTGTTTTCTTTATCAGTTTCTCTAATATATTTTTGTACCGTTTATATTATTTTTTAGCTGTTCATTTTCCGGATATTTTAAGGTATTCTTATACATTTTGTTTTTTTTATCTATAGATGTTAACAATGCATTTGTTATCCAGTTCTTTTTTTTTACTTTAATTTTTCTGTAATATGTACATTCACTTACTTTATCTTTAAGTATTTTTAAAAAATTATCTGTTGCTGCGTCAGTATCCTCTGTTGTATAAACTGATTCCCAAGAACAATTTTTTATAATACGATGCAATTTTTTGTAATTAATATGTGTTACTGTTTTACTTTTATTTGCTATAACTTGTTTAGTATCTAACACTACTTGTAAAGCTGTTATAAAATGATCAGTTATATCTGTTTTGATTATTATTGGTAAAATGTTATTATGTACATGTTTATTATGTTTTAGAAATATGTGGTCTATACATGACTTAGACTCTCCTTGAATCCCAGTGTATTCATTAATTGTGGATACATAGCCAAACTCACTTAAAATATTTAGGTACTCTGATATGTATTCATTATGTTGTAATATGTCAATATTAAGATCTCCGACAATAAAGTTATAATCTCCCCCGTTACAGTTTTGTTCAATATAATTCCTTAGGTGAATATTAAATTCATATGGGTTCATGGAAGGTGAGCGATAGATAGCAGATATTTCAATATTTTTATCAGCCATGATATTTAATTTAATAACATTATTTAAATTTACATTAAAGATTCTATAGTTATATGTGTAGCAGTTTTTGATGTAGATGATTACACCATCATTTTGATTGTAAGTACCTTCATTGTAGATTAAACAATATCCGTCTAACTGAAATACATCGGTGCAATGAATCATCCATGTTTCTGTCAGTATTATACAATCTATATCGGAATTTAATTGATGTAGATAAATTTTAAATTCATCGAAATTTTTGCTAATACTTCTAATATTACAATTGAGTAGTTTAAAGTTACTTGAAGTTTTATTTACATTTAAAATCATTCGCGCTTCATGTACATCTTCTAAACTGTATGTTTCTATAGTTGTAACGTTGAAATCCCTAATATACTGATCCGTAGGTAACTGAATAGTTTTGGCAAATTATATACAATTAGAAATAAAATAGTACAAAAAATTAAACAGCATATGAGCAAACACAATATACACATACACAATATATTCTTATACTTACATGAGAATTTTTCAATATTTTGGATGTACAAATCTACAGTTATATAATAAATATTAGTTTTCTAACATAACCTATTCCGTATTCATTTAGAAATCAACAAATCTTAAACTGACAAGGTCTTCCAAGTCGTTATTTTTTTTCCCGTAGTGAACGTGTTTCTCCACTTGTAGATGGAACTCTTGTTTCTCGATTTTTCTTTGATGGACCACTCTTTGGCGTAGAAGATAATATTTCTTTTTCCTTTATAGCACCCTTAGCAGTTGGCAGCTGCATTTGGTCTTCGGCAGGTAACACATCTACTTCTTCACGAGCTATGGTTGGAGTAGAAGGAGCGCTGTTTGATTTCGGTTCTAGTTGTATTTTATCATCGATTTTATATGATCTATTGCTCTCCTCGTTCTCAGTTGTGTTAATTAATTGATTAACATTGTAAGGTTCATCATTTACATATAAAATGTTTCTCTTTATATAAGCTTTTTGGTTTTTCCCTCTAGCTTCCTTTAAATTCTGATATAAAATTTTTCGGGTCTGTTGGTCTTCAGGGCAAAGGTCATCAGCAATAGTTATGTTGGTGCCTTTTAAATGTTTAATGTTTTTGAAAACTTGTTTTTTCCTCAGGAAGGATATAAATTCTAATATTATTGTATCCTTTTTCCCAATCTTGTAAATATTATTGTTGTCAGCTTCTGTAAACGTTGTATCCAATATGGTATTTAACTTAATTATTATATTATCTGTAAAATGTTCATCATTTTTAATATCTAGGCCAAAAATAACTATGTTATTTTTCCTGATCTTTCTCTCTATAGCTATTACTCTTGTCTCCAGCTTATCATATTTATTTTGCAGATCTAATAGTGGCCTTAGTTCGTTTTTAATAAATATTTTAAGTTCCACTAATAAATCATTATTTGATAAATTTATATTCGGCTGATTCATTCTTTTCTCTTCGTGGTATTTAAAATGTGGCAATAATTATATTAATTCTGGTTTATTATTTCAGTACCCTTTACCCGTACTAATTTACAGAGATATTTGTATTTATTGATACAGGTTTTGCATTAGTTTTTATAGTTTAACAGTTGATGCTTTTTGTTTCTACCTTTAGGATTTAATTTCCAGTTTCACTTAAATTTGTTATTATTGTCTTTGTTTTTTTTCATATACATAAAGTCATTATTAAGGTAACTGTTTTGTTTATAATATGTTTCAATTTCTCAATTTTTGACAAATTTTCACCCACTTAATTTAAATTTAAACTAAGAGCACATTCACTATACAGCCTATCACACTCAAATTCAAATTGAAGATCAATGGAAATGTTATTAAATTCGATATATAAATTGCTGAAAAATTAAAGCCCTAAAGTGCGTAGGTATATGCTATTCACATTTTATTTACATGAGGGGAGGCTATGGAAAATCTGAATTCTGTTGGTATGAATGACTGTTTTAATTACTGAGGTTATGTTGAAAAGTCAAAAACATAACCACAAATTCAAATTGGTTCTACATAGTTGCCAGAGTGAGACCCTAAAGAAAGCACAGCAATGTTATCAATAAAAAATTTGGCAATTCAGCCAAAACTAAGTGACAGTGACGATCAATTAAATCTGATACTTCAATATTTTGTCAATAGTAGACAACCCTGAGACAACCTAAGAAAAACATATCATAGCCTCCCCTCATGTAAATAAAATGTGAATAGCATATAGTTATAGAAACACTCAATGTTATCTAAAAAATTCGACATGCTTAATTAATTATAAAAATCTTAATATTATGAAAGAATTAATGAACTCAAATGTTCTGTAGGTTAAGGTTCATAAGCGTTATTTAAAGATTGCCTTGGTTATTTTAGTGTACAATGAATCATTTTAAAGGTATTGACGAGTTTTGTTGCAGCATACGCTAAAGTTGTCTAAAAAAAACTCAGAGACTTTGAAAGCCGACTTAACAAACAATTCCGTATGTTAGACAAATTAATTTTACTATCATCCCAAAATCCAAACTTGCGAGATTTACCAACTTTGGTGGATTAAATACATGCAGCTATTAGGAACTAGTTTGGGTTACATGTTTACACGAAGTTTTTAACTAAACAAATTCTGCCCGACAACTTCACAGACTTTGTCCCTAAGAATAACCTATATAATATATAAAGAAAGTAATGGTACAAGAACCAATGTAAATGTAAAAACTGGCATTCAAACTTTGACTAACTTAGAAGTTTTAGAGACCTCATTGTTAAAGTTATTTACCGACGACTTTATATCGGTATAGTTTTCGAAAAATGCTAAAAACAGCTTATTGCTATGTTTACTGAAGGTAAATTGCAAATAGCTTTAGACGTTAAAAATAAATAGATTTTTTATTATACTTTTGTGACAATTCTTTTATGTCCTTCATAAAAAACTTTTATCGCCGTTGGAAGAAATATGGCCATACTCTTCTTGCATTTTCTTTACTTCACATTTATTTTATATGCTAATGTTCAACTGATCGAAGGCAACTTTACAGAATTGCAAACTTTCAAGCTTTAAATGAGAATTCGATTATACATATATCAAAAGAGTTTTTTGTGCCAATGTCACGTAAATATCAGATATTATATTTCGTTTTAGATTACTCTTCTTCTTTTTTTTTAACTGTATCGGTTATAAATTATCGCTTAAATGTGTTTCTTGAAAAATACCTTTGACGATTTAATTAACAACGTACGACTTAACTTCGTTCACCATGGGTAATATCCGCACATACCAGCTAAGTCCAGTAGTATGGGCATCAATCGGATTACTATATGGGGACATATCAAGCAACTGATGTAAAAATTATTACCTCGACAATTACAGGATTTGATTGAATTCGCAACTAATAACATAAGGAATGATGATTCAAATGATTCAAACAATATATGTGGTGATGCATTCACGTTCAGGTGAACACTTCAAGCAATTTTTATAATTTTTATACCTACATTTGTCATTTTTTTGTTTATTAAGCTACATTAAATTTTTAAAGGCTTTACAACTCCTTAACCATGACGAACGCTCATTTCATTTTTCTTATGTGAATCGCATCGCATCACCTTTCATATACCGTAATTTGTCATAGAACTTATAAATCACCCTGAATAATTTATATAATATAAGAGTAATAAATCGAAAGTTTGCAGAGACAGTAGATATAATTTAAATTGAACAAAATGAAAAACAAGACAGGAATTTATAGATAATGCTTTGACACATAAGGAAGTAAAAAACTAACGATCTTGGAAAACAATTTCCTCCGTCTCATATTAAATTCTACCGGATAAACCTCCCTCAGAGACCTATACACACTGCAACGACTTCGTACCGCTGCTAGCTGACTTTATTAAAAACATCCCAAACTTTTTATAAAGTATAAACTTGACTGTAGCCCGCTAACGAACAAAATAACACAAATAAGAGAACATAAAGAATCATTCCGAATAAAACACAAATTACCATAGCAGACTGCCAATAGAATATTAAAAACACTATGGAATTTAAACAACATGTGGGGGCACCATTTTTTGGATGTTTGAATGTTTCCAAAATTTCCACCCGGACGGAGTTTTATGTTTTATCGTATTCCTCAGAGATATGTAAAATTTTATTAAAAATTAAAACTTGTACTTGTCATACGGATATATATTATCTTGTGTTCTTTATTTTATTTTTATTATGTACAATTTTCGTTTAAATTTGACTATAAATGTATCAAATTGCTTCTATGTTTGAGATATTTCTTCAAAGTACTCTCATATTGCATTTTATTGTGAAAGTTTTGAAAACACGTTTGTTACATGTTAATAATATATTCAAAACCATGTATTTAAAAATAGAACAAGTATCTCAAGACCAAAGAGATTGATTTTTTATTACAGTTTTTTATTGTATCGATGGTTGCTTGTATTGTGAGCTTATTGCCTTTACGTTTCCTCGAACATTATTAAATATACAACTGACTGTTTCAGAAACTTTTACGGGGGAGAACTGTATTCCCGAGACCTGGAGCACGAAGATAAAGTTACCTACTAAAGTATAACTACTCTGTTATTCTTTCTTCGTAAAACATTAATGAAGTTTCGTTTATACATTACAACAGCACAACAGATTTTTATTAATTCCTTCAGTGACGTATTTTAAATATAAAGAGATATTTGATTTGATGTGAAATATGTTCTTATTTGTAATTTAATTTGTTGCACTCAGAGTTGTAAATAAAGACAGGTTAAGAAAAAATGCATATTGTTACCTTAGTATACCAAAGGGTAAAGCAAATTTTTAATTGAAACATAGAATCCAAAAAAATTTCCAGGTGCATTCAAAAGGCAAATAATTGAAACGTAGGTTTCATATTGACATATTATTTAAAACTGCCACTGTTAATCGAAACAAATCTAATTCATACGTTTTCATTTACTTAGATGCCAGCGAAAATAGAACATAAGACAGAAGAACAACCCGCATGATCCATAGTAAGGATCGGAGGAGTCGCCTACACTTCATGAGAGCAGGTCCACCTCCTACGAGGCTTAGGGAAAAGAGCAAAGGTAGACCTGTCATCCGAGTCTACATAGCCAAGAATAATGACGGACGTGGAAATTCCCTAAATTAAAAATAAATCCTTCGTCGCTAGCTTATTACCGTCAATGAATTTATTTTCCCTTTAAGTCTGTGATGCCAAATCAAGTAATTGAAAATCACGTGACTGCTTTGAGTGCAGAAATGTTATTCACTCTATGGGCTGGGGAAAACTAGAATAGTATTGCTATTTTAAATATTTACTTATTTAATTAGAACAAAAATTGAACCCAATATGACCTTTACTGTTTTCATATACAATAAAAATTACGTTAACAAGTTTAAATCTGAATATTTAAACAAGTGATATAAATATTATAATATAATTGAGTTGTTGTATTTGACACGTAATACTTTTACCACGAAACATTATTCAGCGGTTTTCCTTATGAAATATACAAAATATTACGCATGTCCTCAAATTAATGGTTCACGCCCAATGAGAAAGAAATCTCATAGCGCAGAAAAAATAAATTTTGACCTCGAAAAAATTTGTGCAAGCAAGAAATTTGGTGGATATGTTCCACTTGCCATCCTAATAAATAGACTAAAAGTTCCCTAAAATCGAAGCTGTGCTACGCCCGAAATATTGAAAATTGCCGGATAATATTCAGATTTTTATATATCTATAAATTCTTTACCGTTGCAGATACCAAAAAAGTTTCAAATACAAAATATAGACAATAACAAAACAAAGAATTTCGATATCAACATTTTTTTCTCTAAATCAGACGATTTTTGAATTGCATTGTGTACGTTCGTGAATAGTGGGTTGTTTAATTGGATGGGCTGCAGAATGTTACTGAATTTTCAAAAATCCCCATTTTGTACAAAATACAAAATACACTGTAAAATGTTTGTTGATTGGTTCCAAATAAAACAAAAAACATTTTTTTAGGTATATTACCGTTACTGAAGATATAATGTAATTATTATGAAGCCTATAACAAATAAAATAAGAATACGAAAATATGTTATGTTATGACATTAGTTCATCATGGTCAATGTCGTCGTCAAGTAACATATCTTGTGATTTGCTGCAAGATAATTGTAACGACGTGATTTTTTTCTCCGTCAAGGATTGCCTGTTTTATTTTAATATTTCCGTCACTTGGGTACACCCTGTAACTCTGTTAGTATTTACCTAAGTTATGTTTAAGGTAAAAAAATAATGTTCAAGCCGGAAGTAAAAATCATTAGTCACGAAAACTTGTTAAAATATTAATCCGTGTCTGTTTTAAGCCGATTCCTTTTGCGATATAGTTTAAAAATTGTAAACAATGCATCTCCGTTTTCAGTTAGCCCGGTTGAATATGGCAAGTTACATAACACGCTCGGACTTCGTAAACCGCGTTCTTAGTTCGAGCCACCTGTCCGGATTCCACCCACCGTATGAGCGCGCCGCTGCCTGCGCCAGCAAGAGAAAGCTAATAAATTCACCGGGAACGGCCAAATCAAGATCAATCGAATTATCGATACCCTGGCACCAACAACGAAAACCGACCCGAAATATTTTCTTTATCGTGAACCATCTTGGTAAGAACAATAGTAGTCCGCCGTTATCCCACCGTACCGCCTTCGAATAAGCACCGAGATTCGCCATTGATTTCATCGTATAAGTACCGACGTCTTGTAGAACTACTTAATTAAATCAGAGTTCGGTTTAAATTTTCCGTTTATTCGTATTTAATGTTATATCACACATTCACCGGTTGAGCCTTACAATGTTCTGCTCAGGTGGTAAGGACTAGCCACCAGTGGATGTATTTCAAAACGTGGCTTTATCATACACAGGCAAAACAATTAGGTAACCTGTTCACGGTAGTTTGTGGCCCCAGTGTATGATTTAAATCTTTATTTTCCGGTAAGGAAGGAAATAACTTCCTTGTTAGCATAGCTCTGTATTTGAGGCAGTAGGAATACGCGTTTGTTAAGTAGTATCCGAAACCGAAATTTAAAAAATCTCTGTGGCTTATTCATAGGCTCCGATATTTTGGTGTCCCGTTGGAGTCATACTAGCCCCAGCCGTTCGATTCCCCGCGTGGGTATATCGCAATTAAATTATTTCCACGCGTACTCTTGTTTGCCAGCTTGCATATTATTATCGTTATAAAACTTGTACACACCACACACCCGACTGCAAAGTCGCCGAAATATCCTGTTTACTGATTTATTCATTATTGTTCTAATAAATAAATACGTTGGTATGCTATGTAAAATTCACGAGTTATTATTTCCGTTGTTTATTTCTAATTAACCCGTTTGAGAAATTGTCCAGTTGAGTTGACAAGACAATCATCTTTCGACCCTCTGGACAACCGTATCTCCATCTGTTAGCTACCCCGCAAGCGTTCTCACCCCGGTGAGCCAGGCAAGCGCTGTCCTTACACTTAAAAATAAGGAACTGGCGCCTGAGTTTCCGACCGAAAAGTGTCACAACGCCAGCGAGTCCTGTTCGTAGGTAGCCAGTTACAAAAACAGGAGAGGTTGCGGAATTAAAAGGTCATTACATAATCCCTGGCAATATCCCCACACAAGGCAGAAAACTTTAACCCTTCAAGTCTTCAAGTATTACAAATCACTGTACTCTCGTCGAAGACATTAATTTGAAAAGTCATAGGTGCTTAATGTCGATCTATCAGTATTAAAAATTACAAAGCTGCTTGTTATCAATCAGAAGTGAAACATTCCGTAGGACGGCTAATCATTTAAAATTATAAAACATAGAATATACAACTCACTTTTTGAAGTAGCTTCAATAACAACTAATACCCGAAAGAATGATTCACTAATGCCCCATCCTGTATATTACATATAGAATAAAAACACCATTTTTGAGCAGTAA
This sequence comes from Rhagium mordax, assembly GCA_963680705.1. Classification (NCBI taxonomy): domain Eukaryota; kingdom Metazoa; phylum Arthropoda; class Insecta; order Coleoptera; family Cerambycidae; genus Rhagium; species Rhagium mordax. Next base: position 83,136,287 of record OY796657.1, on the reverse strand, counting down.
CCTGAGAGTCATAAATTTGATAAAATAGATTTTATAGGTGTAATAAATATTGGTGAGTCGAACCGATAAAGGGCTCTGCCAGAGAAGGTATATACATAATACGTTTTTTGTTCATTTTTATTCATTTGCCGTTTTGGACTACTGCCACAATAGTCCAGTGTCCAGTCGACTATTGCGTATGGAAAGGTTACGCGGATTTGTTTCTGTTTTATTTGGAATTTGTAGGGGGAACTATTGCGAGAGCAAGTCAAGTTGACGTACTCGCAAAAATATTGCAAATGTCATCCAAAAGGGGTTGAGTCGTTTTTTTTAAATATCTCGCTGCCGGTAAAGCTTATATGTTAAAAATAACAAGGGTTAGTTTTGTGGATCTTCAAGTTCTCTAAATTTTGATTCCGTTAGGTACTTTTTTCGTAGGTGACTTGAGAAAGAGTTTCACTGAAATATTTTACAGGACAACGTAACACCACAAGCAACGTTTTTAAATATCCTCATCTTCCTGGCGACCTTTGCATTGCACAACTTTAAATATAATTACACGAAAAAGTTCCTTATGAAAGTTAAATTTTTTTGAGATCCTATTTTTATCGTAAGACTTATTGAAAAAATCTGTAGAACAATGGAAGGGTGCATAAATATGTATTAGGAGAATGATTGCGGCTTCCAAATGTTGAGGAATTTTTAGCACAAATTAAGACAAGTATGTTCTCAAAACTTTGTGCATCAAATGGATTTTGGCAGGTGCCATTATCTAAGAATTGCACCGAATTAACAAGCTTTATTACTCCATTTGGAAGGTATTTTTTTAATCGATTACCTTTTGAAATTAATTCTGGCCTTGAACGTTTCCAAAGACAAATGTTTCAGATATTAGGTGGTCAAGAAGGTATTATCAATCAGGCAGATGACATATTATATTTGGTTCCAATAAAGAAGAACACGATATTCGATTAAGAAATGCACTTGAAAAATTGAAAGCTAATGGCGTCACATTAAAAGAAAAAAATAAGTAGTTAGTTGCGAATATGTATTAAGAGAATTATATGATTATTAAAGATTAGTGTTATTAATATTATTGATTGAAAACATATTTCAAGCACCACAAATAAAACATGGTGTCAGGAGTAAATTTAAAAAGGAGAGAAATATAAAAATTTTGAAAAATGCCAGAAGATAAAGTGCAGCAGTGCAGTATAATATTAAAACTCCGAAGACATTTGATTTCAAAGATTTGAGCACTTCAGGTTGGCGTCTGAATTAAATACTAAACCACAAGAAAATCAAAATATGCTTTTGTATTGCATGGGTGAACATACAGAAGAATTAATTACTCCTTTAAAATTAACTGAAATTGAATTAACTTCATACGATGGCAGTATTAAAATAAATGTCTCGTAAATGTTTGTGGTAAAAAGAATTTTGTTTATGAACGGACAAAATTCTTTAATCGTAAGTAGATATCGGAAGAATCGGCAGAATCTTTTGTTAAAGACCTAAATTCGTCTATTCCATCATGCTTCTAACTTCCTCTCTTCTTTTATTTGACTTTTAATAACTTTTTTCCTCAATAGTGCCTAGTTTTCGAAAATACTCTAAAAGGGATAATCTCTATTAGTTTTACAGTTTATGGCAAAATCTGAAAAACGTTTTCTGAATTCCTACACTAACCATTTTCATTTTTACACCTATTTCTGTATGTAGTCGTATGATTCTAATAAAATATTTTGTATTCCAAGTAGTGATGTTTATTGATTTCTCGGTAGTTTTATATCTGAAACCGCTTTGATAAAGTAAGAGGTTCAATCATAACGGAAAATTGTGGTAAGCATGAATGTTATTTAATCTTTCTATTTTATTATTATTGCTTTAATATGCAATTATATACGTAGTACGCAGAAATTTATATTTGGTTTGCTTTCTGATAAGACGAAAGTCATATGTTTCTTCGTTGACTGTTTCTTAAAAGCTTTTTGAGCTGCATATTTATTAGTCCTTCCCCTGGGGTGGAAAAATCTGCCCTAATATGTGCAGAGAATTTGACTTCAGAACCTAGTTTAAGGTCATATGGGGATCAGGAAAACATGAGGTGGACATCCCGGTTCGTGGGAGGAAGTCCGCCATATTGGATTTTATGTAAAATCGACGGGTCGCTGTATCTCCGTAATGCCTGGTCTGATTTGAACGATTTTTTTTTAGTTCGATTGCAAATTTTGTTTAGAATAAGAAAGGTTACATTCATTTTTTACGTCACTCTAAGTAATACCCCCAAAAAATACAAAAAAGGGAATTAAAATTATTCTTTCCCGTTCATTGTCATTTCCACCCATTGATTGCACCGTAACAAAAAAAAAATTAAAACAATATTTATAGCCTATTGCTTTAGCTATAAACTCGCGTTTGGAAAATTTAATTATCTTAAAGAATAAGAAAGTTATACCTATTTTAGTTCCGCGGTGGCACTCCAAGCGGTTACAATTTGAACAATTATTAGTTGATATACCTACTACTCAGCGCCTGCAAGAATATGGTAAAATGGAGAAAGCTACTAAATCAGATTTACTTCATGTGCTGGAAAATGTGCTAGATAAAAATAATTGTTTTGCCTGCATATCGATTCACAAGAATATATTTATTTTCATGGACAATTTAAGTACTTGCCAAATATTTAAAAAAAACCATATGTTATAAGTTACGTTTTTATAGTTTTGACGATGATGATTATGTTGACAGAAAACCACATGCCTCATTAGTCCTGAAGAAGACAATAAATAATTGTTGAAACGTCGACTTATGAAAATTTGAGGTTTTCTTTTTAATACTATCCAACTGCCGACTAAGGACCTTACATATAATAACATTTTACATTAGTGGATACGAAATTCGTGATATAAAAAATAATTATATTTCTCCTTCTTCTTCAACATCAATGCCAAGTATTTTGGTTATTGATTTTATGGCAACTATTCGCAATATGAAAATGAGAGAAATTAAAACCTTTGGTTCTTTGTTTCAAAATTGTATTTCTTACATTACAAATATTTGCAAAAATGCCTCACGTATTGATATTATTTTTGACAGTTATTTATCAAATTCTATTAAAAGTAATGAACGCAACAGAAGATATATGCCACAAAATCCAATAGAGCTGGGATATATTAGAGATGAAACTTCAATACCTGTTTTTGGTCATCTTCAAAAATTAAATTCAATTTACAGGAATTTTTTAGAAATAGGTAATATGTGTCTTAGTTCCTTTGTTAATTGTGCGAATGTGGTATTTCCTTGTTTATATATAAGCAAGAGTGAATCGGAAATTATTAAGAATAATTTGGAGGAAAATTTGAACCTAATAACATTGGAAGAAGTTGACCACAAAATTATTCCATGGCACATATTATGAATTCTAATGAAAATCGTGCGGTAATTTTATCCTCCGACACTGTCGCTTTTATTCTCCTTTTGTATTATTTTTCTTCATTTCCACTAAAAAAGGAAATATGGTTTCGGATTGGGGTAAGGGACAATCCTAAGATATACTATACCTATTCATAAAATTTTTAAATATCATGTTATGTTCTTCCAGCTGCTCACATTCTAACTGGATGTGATTACACTAGTAAAATTGGTTCTAAAAAGCCAATACTAAAATTGATCCTATAAAATTTTTTTTAAAATTTTGGTTTGTACAGCTTAGAATTCTGTATAAATCGCGCAGAGGAGTTTTTAGTGCAAACTATAAAACCTGAATGTTCATGTAAATCTTTTGATGAACTAAGGTCCTGGATTTGTTTTAATACGAATAATTTTATCCCTAAAAATTTGCCAACAACATCGTTTTCTTGGTTGGAACATATTAAAACAAATTATTGCGCTCATTTATATCTAAATCGTTTCAAGGGTATACATTTTGCTCCATTAAATGCCGTTAATTTTGGGCATAAATTAGATGATGAGGAGGAATTTTTGGAGCCTCCAAATATTTTGCGCGCTTTTCCTGATAATTTTTTAATAACTTGCAAAACGTAGTGCGTAAAAAAATTATACTTGTAAAAAAATTAAATTCAATGCTCTAAATTTTGCAAATGTGTATTAAACAAATCTTGCAAAAATGTTTATATAAAGAGTTAATTTCATTATATATTATAAACATCGTAATGTGTCTGGCGCAGGGACGCTCAGGGGTAACAACTACATTCAAATTGTAGCCGCCTGGAGTATCGGCTCGGGACTAAAATTGCCGTATCTTTCTTATTCTTTAAGAAAATTTAATTTTTCAAACGCAGATTTGTAGCTAATACAATAGCCTACAAATATTGTTTCAAGTCTTTTTTTTGTTACGGTGCAAGAAAATGGGTGAAAATGACAATGAACGGGAAAGAATAATTTTAATTCCCTTTTTTGTATTTTTTGGGGGTATTACTTAGAGTTACGTAAAAAATGAATGTAACCTTTCTTGTTCTAAACAAAATTTGCAATCGAACTAAAAAAAAATCGTTCAAATCAGACCAGGCGTTACGGAGATAGGTACAGCGACCCGTCGATTTGACATGAAATCCAATATGGCGGACTTCCTCCCACGAACCGGGATGTCCACCTCATGTTTTCCTGATCCCCATATGACCTCAAACTAGGTTCTGAAGTCAAACTCTCTGCACATATTAGGGCAGAGTTTTTCACCAACTACTGATTAATTGCTTTTATAACGAACAATTAATTTTACTGCAATTTTGTAAAACATAAAAGTTAGTTTTTAAAAACAAAAGAACACAATTCCACTTAAATAGTTTTGTTTAATTTATAACATTTAATTTATTTAGGTTAATTATTGAAATCAATCCTGGAAAATACCTATAGTATTTTTCGTTGAAATATTAATTTAATTGTTTATGTTCTTCTCTCTTCTCTGCATTATGTAACAAAAAAATTCATAATATACCTTTAACACTGCCGAACAATTGGCAATCAACGAGGTTTCTCGCAATATCATGCAAAACATTATTTTTAAAATTAAATTACTGTAACTCACTGCAGCTCTGCAGCAGCGATTGCGAAACTGCATTGGTGCAATTCCACCGTTGGTGGCAATGTCACCACTGTCGCCAGAATAAAGACATCATATTGCGTTATTAAAAAAACGTAGTTTGTAATAATTACCAAATAAGGTTTGTATATCATTGCCATTATGCCAATCCATCATAAAACAAGTCACACGAACGTATAAGAGACGGCGGCGTGTGGCGTCTGAATCGTAGAAAATATGACGTTATTATGGCATCCATTATTGGAATATGACATTACCGATGATTAATTATCTTAAGCGTCGCAATGACATGGTGTTGCCAGCGGGATTTGTTACAGTTCTGTCACTAGCTCACCGTAAAAAGTGATCGCATTGATTGATATTAAAAAAATATTTCCAAAGAACTAAAACTAAGATTGAGTAGCTTTAACTAAACCTTTTGTAGAAAAATTGTAATAATTTTACTCAATAAAGAGTTTTACTAAACAATTGAGGGTTTTTTATGCAAAAAAATTCACATTTTACTTCCCAATTGCGTTAACATAGAGTTAAATTATCGCTTTCACGTCACTTTAATCCAAATTTACCATTTTTCATGGGTGCCATTTAAAAAGAAAAAGTTGGTTGCCATAGGAGCAAACCAGAACAAGAAATCAACAAACTAAAAAACTCAAAACATGCACGGTAAAGAACCAAACAACTTTCATATTGAACATTTTTTTGTAACTTTGCAAATAACAAAGTTAAAGCCATTATTTGATACTTTTGTTCCACCCTGTATGTATAAAATGAAACGAATTTTTTTAGTCCTACCAGGCAGTTCGGTAGGTTCACATATCCTTAGTTTAGGGTTATAAAACTTTTACAATATAAATTCTCGCTTTTCTCCTCTTGAGAGATTGCCAAATAGAATATGCATGAGAAGCAGTATATGAGAATACTTTTGCGAGGTTCTGTATTAACAACTTCATTTATATTACATTATTTTTCTTTTCTGAGACTCTGGTTTCAGGTGTAACATTGTAAAATATCGTAAAATATGTAGTCATTCGATTTTAACTGTTAATTTAAAAACTTGTACTTATGTAAATTTCTTTGACATGTACCTATATGCTTAAAACCTTCTTAAAACGCTCAATATATCAATATTTGTTTGTTTGTTTTCGTGTTGGATCTAAAATATATATGTATAAAAAAATGTTTAAAAATTGGTATAAAATTCAATATTAATGGAAAACTCAAGATGCTGTTCCGTTAAGTTACAGTGAGCTTACCAATCAATTTGACACGATTTTGGTACAGACTCACCCATATTATGGTACCGACCCATTACAGATCCACCAAGTCTACATCGTTTAAATTATCTTAGAAGAGGATCTCAAATATGTACTAATATACCGAGGGTTCCATTTAAAAACATAAGTTACGCCTAACTAAATGAATCCCCCTATTAGACTAGGCATAAAATCTCGTAAGAGGCCTAGAAATCACTTCTAACGGCAAATCGTGTAACAATTGATTAACAGGTGAATCCTTAGGTATTTGGGGTCGCTGAATACGCCTAGGGGTGTTAACAGTCCAAATTCTTTGTCCTTATGCCTCAAATTCAAGATGGCGGCCAAATTTTTGGCCTTTAATTACAAAATAAATATTTCTTGGCCGATTTTAACAAGATCGGTGTCGATATATATGTTTTTGGGTATGCTGAACACGCCTATGCCTGTTAAAACCTCAAATTCCCAATCTTGTGTGCTAAATCCAAGATGGCGGCTCGTTATAATTTTAAAATAACTAAAAATAAGCGCATACATGTCAAATGCTTTGAAAAATTTTTGTTTTAATATGTTTCCGAGTAAGCTAAATACGTGTGTGGTTGTTAACAGTAAAAATTTTTGGGTTTTAATATTCAAATCCAAGATGGCGGACTAATTTAAAATTAGTATACCCTGTCGATTTTGACTAGATTGGTATGGTTTTATATGTTTTTGAGTAAGTAAATCAATCATATGGGAACTAGAACTTTAAATTCCTAAGCCCTGTGTCCATATCCAAAATGGCTACCAGATCTCTACATGCAAACGTCTCAAGTAGAACTCGGTTATAAAGTAAAAAGATCTATTTATCATGTACGAATAAAGATGACTGAAGTAATTAAGTTGTAGTTATAAAAATTAAGTTATAAAAATTCCCGACATGAAGTGAATATAAATGAAAATAGTACTAGCGAATAAACCTTTTCTCGCTTTATTACTTCTCTCTTCCTTTCGTTTTGGCGGTATTGCGCATTACAAAGTTTTCTTTGCGCGCGCTCTGTATCTTCTTCCTTCCTTATTCTTAAGTTGCTTAAATATAGAGCTTGTGTTGAGTTGTAAACTTTAAGTACCTATTTTCAGAAACTCAGTTTTGGTAATTATGTCGTGTTTTATGTTGGTGTTAATGTCGGTATTAGTTGTGATAAACTTATAAATATTGTAGTTGTGGTTGTTCAACGTTTGTGATAATTAGGGTTTTGGATTTGGTAAATATAAAATCATTTGGTCATGCTTAAATCTGAGGTGTGACAAGCATGCTTAAAAGGGAATAGTTTAATTCTGTATTTAGTCAAAGTCTATTATGTTAATACAATATACTTTGTCGTGCTTACTAAGATTGGTGTGGATATAAAAAAAGGAGGAAATTTATTGAAAATAAGCATGATTTTCAATAAAAAAATCTTTACTGTAATAGGCTGAGCTGAACTGTTTTGTAAAATCTGATATTTTGATATTATGTAGTATTTAGGGTGTATAACAATAGCCTGCCGTCAGTCAGCTAGGTTAGCTAACGTTTGGCGTTGGGGCGGTTTCAAAGTTGTGGGGTCGCAAATGCTTTATAAAATCTAAAAGTGGGTTTGTGAATAGTAAATCAACTAAAAATCGATGTAAATATGATCAGTCTTCAAAATATTGTAACGGGACGCATCAGCAGCGCGTCAAACTAAACTAAAAAGAACTATGAAACCGCCCCCACGCCAAACCTCAGCGAACCTGGCTGCCTGACGGCAGGCTATTGTTATACACCCTAAATACTACAAATTATCAGATTTTACAAAACAGTTGAATTTTTTTGCTCAGTCTATTACCGTAAAAATTATTTTTACTACAACTTTATCACAACTAATACCGACATTAATACCAATATAAAACACGACATAATTACCAAAACTGAGTTTCTGAAAACATAAACTTAAAGTTTACAACTCAACACAACCTCTATATTTAAGCAACTTAAGAATAAGGAAGGAAGAAAATACAAAGCGCGCGCAAAGAAAACTTTGTAATGCGCAATACCGTCAAAAAGAAAGGAAGAGAGAAGTAATAAAGCGAGAAAAAGTTTATTCGCGAGTACTATTTTCATTTATATTCACGTCATGTCGGGAATTTTTATAACTTAATTTTTATAACTACAAATTACTTAAATCATCTTTATTCGTACATGATAAATAGATCTTTTTACTTTATAACGGAGTTCTACTTGAGACGTTTGCATGTAGAGATCTGGCAGCCATTTTGGATGTGGACAGAGGGCTTAGGAATTTAAAGTTCTAGTTACCATATGATTGATTTACTTACCCAAAAACATATAAAACCATTCCAATCTAGTCAAAATCGATAGGGTATACGCTAATTTTTAAATTAGTCGGCCATCTTGGATTTGAATTGATTGCTAACAATCACATACGTATTTAGCTTAATCGGAAACGGAAATATATTAAAAAAAACATCTTTTATAGCATTTGATATGTATGCGCTTGTTTTTAGTTATTTTAAAATTATAACGAGCCGCCATCTTGGATTTAACACACAAGGATTGGGAATTTGAGGTTATAACATGCATAGGCGTGTTCAGCATACCCAAAAACATATATATCGACACCGATCTTGTCAAAATCGTCCTAGAAATATTTATTTTATAATTAAGAGCCAAAAATTTGACCGCCATCTTGAATTTGAGGCATAAGGACTAAAAATTTGGACTGTTAACACACCTAGGCGTGTTCAGCGACCCCAAAAACCTAAGGATTCACCTGTTAATCGATTGTTACACGATTTGCCGTTAGAACCTAATTTTTAGAATTCTTAGCCTTGTCTATATCGATATATTCGATATCTATTAATGGAGAGGCAGATTTTATTTACTCGAACGTCAAACTACATTTAATTCTGAAAACTCGAAAATATGTTGCTTTCTAACCTAGCAGGAGTTCTCATAAAAAGGAAACTCAACCCAATTTTTTTTTTGCTTTTACATCTACTATTGTTTTGATTCGGGAATACACAGTATTACGTTTTTTTTTTTTAAACTTTTCCGATTAAATTGTGTATCATCTTAACTAAACCAATATCCTTAAAATAAGTGTCGGAAAAAGTATTTTTGGCACGGCTGTTTATATTTTATAGATTTATATTAGTTTGGCTATACTAACCCATTCCAACTCTCTTGATCTTTTCGCTATTTTTAGCGCCAGATACGTTTTACGGTAAAGTGTTTTAAGTGGAATTTATTAAACAAACATTTTAAAAAAGTTGGCTAATCAGAATTCTCCTAAAGATTGATAATACAACAGATCATGAGTTATGTATATATTTAATGTTATAATTCATCAATTAATTCTAAATATTGTTTATAGAGTATTTTTTTAAATCACCATCATGCGAAAATTGGAGATTCTATAAACCAAAATAATTCCCAATCGATATACATGGTGTTCAAAAATTCTTTTGTAGTTTTTTTAAAGATTTTTCAAAAACTGGATAATATATTCAGTTGCGATTTAGTCCACTCAAACTAAATACAATTAATTAAAGCTAGTTCAATGATATAGAATCCTTTGAGTTCATCACTTCGCATTTTCCTTTGAATGATATTTTTTTGGATTCAATATGTTTACTTTGCATGTAAAATCAGACTACATATTTTTCGATTCTGTTTGCTCTTTTAGAAATATTGAGATAACATTACAAGATGAAAGAACGAAATTTAATAAATTGCAAAAAATAAGTAATTTTTATTGGTTTTATTGGTACATAAAAAAAAAATTTATTTAAGAAAAATTAAAAACCAGTTTTTATACATCATGGCATTTCGGTTAGGAGGCATTTTCGGAAAATCGTTAATAACAATGGGCTCCTACCCCTTAATTAAATTAAAGGATTTTAAATAGATATACGTCAAAGTTAAATACATATTAAACATAATAATGCAATAAATTCCAATAATATATAATATAATTCTTACAGACATTGCGGTTACCAATCAAAAAAACAATATCTCCAAGAAGATGTACATGCCCTTTCATTCTTATGATCTTTTTATCATGTACCGAATAATTGTAGGAAATATGATTCATTCAAGGTTGGGACCAAAATGGATGCCTACTTATTTGATTGCGAAGATCAATGGAGTAATTTGAGTCTAAAACAAATTAAAATTTATTTTTGATTACTCTAAGCGTAGATATGGGGAGAGGGGTGTTGATGTCTTAGATGAGATTTGGACGCCATGATAGACTGTCTCTTCGACACCTTGACGGTGAAAATGTTATATTTACTGAGAAACTGACTCACTACTAAATATTATGACAATATATTTAATGTTATAATAAATAATTTTTGCTGCACGACACACAATTAAAAATAATAAAAATATATTAGATAAAAAACAACTCGTAGATAGTCGCGGCACAATCTGTTTTGACCTAGACATTTTGACAACCGAGCTGAATTTTTCAGAATATGTAGTTTTTGATATGTATAACAACATACTAAAAGTCCCGAAGAATCCGAATTGAGCGTTAGCCGCCATGTAAAAAAAATGGCTTGCGCGCGCAGTCGTAGAAAATAATTTTTCCTTGCCTTATTTATTAACCGATTTTAATTTTCTAAAAAAACAATTGTAACCAAAGAATAAGGCTATAATATATATTTTATGCATTTTACTAAACTCAGTCTAAGTGATAAAAAATTTACTTCAAATGAAAAAGTTTGTTTTGAAAATTTTTATTTATGCAATTAAAGAGAAAACTGTGGGTTTTATGAAAATATTTGTTAAATAAAAGTTGTAGGCCATAAAAAATCAAACAGAATTGTTTTTTGAATTATTTTGTAGCTCTAAAAATAACGGAGATAGAGCAATTTTATTATATAAAATCATATGTTAGGATCGTTAGAATCAGAATTAAAAAGGTAGGATGTGCATTTCAATCACGACGCAATCAACCACAACAAATGTTATTTCCCAGATAAGTTTTCAGAGGTTGCGTGAGTTAATAATTATAATAATAATGAAAGAAAAATTTATAAAAATAATAGTCTAATAAAATAAAATAATAGCCTACGCTCGCACTGCTCTCGACTTCAAAGACCACTTTGGCCTGCCGAAAGTCGGCAGAGTATCCGTCTACCTAGGTCACACGACTCTGGAATCTACAGTCACTATACCTACAATATATGGGGAGTATACATTCGGAGGCTATGGGAGGAACTATCCATTATCGAGAATTCGAAAATAATGATAACCTTTCAAATACTCCAACAATAAAAACAATTGAAAAATTCCACGGGTAAAGAATTGCGCTGTTATGGGCCACTATGGTAACGTTCCTATCTATACTATAAAGTATGTATTACAAAAAACCTATATTATAAATAAATTACAAGAATTTGTTATGGAAGACATTTTATCAGTAGGTAAGTGCGATAAAAAATTTTGTCAAAATGTATTGTGGGTAATTGGGCCATTATTGAAAGAGTTTAATAGTATATTATTCAACGAGCGAGTTATGAAGCCATTACTTATTGGGATAGTTCGCGTAAACCGAATGAGTAATGGCCATAACTCGCGATTACAATAATATGGTTTTTCCAGACTACTATGTTTCGGAAAAATATTTTGAATAAATAATTATAACACGTCAAATTACAGACAAACACGCGAAAAATTGTCAGAACTGTCAGAAGAACTTTATTTAATTTTAAAATGTCCTACTTTGTGTGACATGAAAATTTAAACTCGGTGATTATAAAAATTGTGAATTTCTGATTGACAAGAGGCCAATGGTTATGAAAGTTGGGAGTTCCTAATTGGTCAATATAGTTCATAAATCCCTGTAAAGGATAATGATTACTACTTATTATTGGCAAATTATCAAACGCGTACGATATGCATTATTAATTAATTAATTGGAGTGGTTACATGTCAACTGCTTTAAAAGAAAAGAAATCAACCGATGTCAGTTTTATACTTTTTTTTATATTTTATACATTCACTCGAAAAGGTCGACATCTAGAATTCCAGGTAGAACGGAATATGAAGGAAACTACTTTGATTGCCCTCAGAATATTGTAAATGCCTTTGTCTTTTTTTTTGAAAGTGTATCTTTACCTAAGTATGAGAGATTTTCCTAACTTATCTGATGTAACTGTGACTGCTCTAAATAGTATTTCCATTCATTTTGATAGTGTGACTTATACTGAAATTCAAAAAGCAACTGCTAAACTAAAAAACAAAATGACCTCTGGTCTCGATCTAATACCTTCTTTCTTGGTCAAGGACTGCAGCAATATTCTAAGCATACCTTTGTTAATTATATTTAATTTAGCTTTAAAAACCCGTAGCAACAGTCATAGATTGTTATTTGCGGATGATCTTAAGATAACTTGTTCTGTTGATGGCGTATTGCTGCAAGATGATATTGATGCGGTTCAAAGTTGGTGCATAAATAATAGATTACCTTAATGCATCCAAATGTAAGGTTGTAACGTTTACTAAAAAAGCGGGATAGTATTGTAAATGTATACTTAATTGATGGAATGCTATTAGATACTTAGATGTAATTCCACCAAAGAGCTTGGAATCATATTTGATTGTCAACTGTCATTTATTGATCACACTAATTCAAAAGTGAAAGGCGCTACGAAGATGCTTGGCTTCCTAATCAGAAACTGCAAATCATTTACGTACATTTGAGCACTAAAGTTCTTTACTTTTCTTACGTAAGGTCTAAACTTGAGTATGCATATCTTATTTGGTATCCCTATTACGCGAATCACAAACTTGCCTTAGAAAATGTGCAGAGAAGATTTCTAAAATTTCTGTCATTTAAAGTTGATGTGATTTATCCTGAAATAGGTATTGAACAAAACACTCTTTTGACCAGGTTTGAAATGAACAGCTTAGAATTAAGACGAAAGCGCAATTATATTTCTTTTTTATATTATTTATTGCATGATAATATTTACTGTCCTGAACTATAGTCGCAGTTATGTTTTAATGTACCAAATTATCATTCTAGATATAATTACCGGTTTTACTGTCCTCATGCTGGAAGTAATATTATTTTAAAATCGCCCATATTATATACAATGTGTAGTAATTTCAATCAAATATGTCATAGCTACAGGTATGATTTAAATAATTGTACAAAAATGAAATTTTACATACTGTGAATGATCTTTAACCAAACATCGCTCATTGCTTGTATTGTATAGTTGCATATTTGCATTTATTTTTGTATTTTCTATTTGTATTTATTGTTTATTTTATATATTATTATTATTATGAATCTTCTTACGTAATATTAATAAATTGTCCTGTTATTGGGTGTAACCTGTTACACTAAAGGCATTATTATTATTATTATTATTATTTATAACACCATTGCCATTTATCAATCTTAATCCCAGTGATATTGATTTAGGTACAAAATATTTGTTGATTTCAATTGTTTTCATTTTTGGAGTGAATTTGAAAGGTTAATATTTTCCGTTTCACGATGCTGGATAGTTCCTCCCGTGGCCTCCAAATGTATACAGTCATTTCCCATATACCGCAGATTTAATGACTGTAGATGTCAGAATCATGTGCCCTAAGTAAACGGAGACTTCGTCAATTTTCGGCAGGCCGGATTAGTCTTTTATGCCGAGAGGATCGTAAGCTCAGGACTATTATTTTATAATTTTTTGTTATCATTTTTTTTTCTTTATTGTTATGATTATTAACTCACGCACCCTCTGAAAACTTATCTGGGAAATAACATTTTTGTTTGTGGTTAATTGCGTCGTGATTGAAATGCACATCCTACCTTTTTAATTCTGATTCTAACGATCCTAACATATGATTTTATATAATAAAATTGCTCTATCTCCGTTATTTTTAGAGCTACAAAATAATTCAAAGAACAATTCTGTTTAATTTTTTATGACCTACAACTTTTATTTAACAAATATTTTCATAAAACCCACAGTTTTCTTTTTAATTGCATAAATAAAAATTTTCAAAACGAACTTTTTCATTTGAACTAAATTTTTTATCACTTATACTGAGTTTAGTAAAATGCATAAAATATTATATTATAGCCTTATTCTTTGGTTACAATTGCTTTTTTAGAAAATTAAAATCGGTTAATAAATAAGGCAAGGAAAAAATATTTTCTTCGACTGCGCGCGCAAGCCATTTTTTTAACATGGCGGCTAACGCTCAATTCGGATTCTTCGGGACTTTTAGTATGTTATTATACATATCAAAAACTACATATTCTGAAAAATTCAGCTCGGTAGTCAAAATGTCTAGGTTAGGCCTCTTTTTAACAGATTGTGCCGCCACTATAGAGTATTTTACAAATTTTGGAGTGCACCTAACGTCTTTATGTTCTCTTTTTCTCGTTCGAGAATAGATAACAAATTTTTAGCTTTAACAAAATCCCAAGATCCTAGGCTGCTTCTGGTATAAACTAAAATACTTATATTTATCCCACCTGGCTTCGATTTACAACCAACTTTCCTTTTTGTTGCCGTTACCCATTTTAGAAACAATCTTGTTTTATGACATCTCTAGCGCATACACAAAATTGTGGTCTGTGCACAAAATGTTAACAAAACACTTTAGTGATGGCTACAGAAATCTCTCCGAGTTTGTAAAAATAAAAGCGAATTATTAATATTATAACTGAAATTACACATCATAGAATGCAACATATACATTAGGAAACTTTAGGTTTAATAAAAACTGATATTATGAACGGGAATATATTCAATTAAAATTCATTGAAATCAAAATCATCTCAAAATCGTTTTCCACAATTTACATAATAGAACGCTTTATTTATTTGAAAGCTTTGTGAACTCCAAAGACTTAATTAACATTATATATAGACTTCAATATGGCGCATCGTCTTCTTGAATTCATCAGTTTATCATAGCCAAATTGAAATTGAATGAGTTTATACCCTCAAATACTCACTCACTGAAGTATTATTAAGATAACCCGCCAAGATTCTAGACAAAGTAATTTATAATGTTATGTATACAAGGTGTTTCAGAAAACCATGTCATAATTTTAACTACGGATTTTAGGAGTCGAAAGAGGCTGATTAAACTATTTTTTGAATTTTGAACAATTTCCAAGCTCATTTCTAATCATTCACATAAATATGATGACTCTCCCCTTATCGTTTCAATTTTTTTATCGCTTATGTATCCACCTATGGCAGACACGTTAGAAATAAAAATTGGAATTATATTTATCAATTTTTTTAAGTCCCAGCACCTTTAGGTGTTTTTGTTAACGTCCAGAACTGACTGCCATACAAAAAATGTCGTTCTAAGAGTACACACCTTTGCTTCAATCCTATTTTTGAAATAAATTGTAGACTCATCGTTGTGTTTCTTTTTATCGTTCTTATATGTATGGGTAGTTACTAATTTTATCATGACTTCTTCTATTTCTTGTTTTCCTCAAACATTCCCAAACATCAATTCGATTTATTTTATTGAAAGTTTGTTCATATCTATAAAGCAGATAGATATGTCTTTCACTTTACTTAATAATTTTTCTCCCAACTGTCGTATTGTACAGGGTGTCCCAAATTGCTTGATTTTGGCTGGTTTTCCTATTTCCAGACCAGGTAGAGAAAAACTGACATACGAGTCTAGAGCTCGATTTTTGTGAAACGCTGATTGGTGAAAACCACATTTCGTTATCTCTAACCGTTTCCAAGATATCTGCAAAAATTGACATTTTACAGATTCCGAAAAACTGTCATCTTTTTTATTTGTTGATATTTTTTCAAACGGTAAAAACTTTCTATAGGCACTTTTTGACGTAGAATAAGATGCATTTGTCAAAAAAATATATCGCTTTTCGATTGTTTGATATCAAAGCTAACTTTATTATTTCAAATGAAAACCATAGTTGGCTTTGACTTTAGAAAATAGGAAAAAAAAGTAATCTTTCCAAAAATATATATGTCAAGATATGTCTAGTCATCCAGAATCTGTGAAATGTCAATTTTTGCCGATATCTCGGAAACGGTTAGCGATATCGAAATCTAGACTAATATGTCAGTTTTTCTCTACCTGGTCTGGAAATAGGAAAACCAGCCAAAATTAAGCAATTTGGGGCACCCTGTTTTATATTAAATTCTGAGTATTCTTCCTCTTCTAAACCCATGTTATGATTGTTTAATTGTATTTTCTAATTTCTCTCAGTCTATTTATTATGATTTTCGTGCAAACTTTTCCTGGTATGCTTGTTAAAGTAATTCCTCTGTGGTTCGTACATTCTGTTGCAGGTTACATCTCCTTTTTTGTACAAGAAGAGCATTAAACCAATATTCCAATCCGTAGGTATTTTTTTATTTCTATGATTCAATACATCTCTAAATGTTTCTTTTGCTCTGTATTCCATATAATTCAGAATTTCTGCTGCAATCTTGTCTTGTCCAGCAGCTTTTCCCATTTTCAATTTGTCGATGGGTATTGTAATTTCCTCTTTTTCGTTGTTTTCCCATTGCATTATGTCCTGCTCTTGTACTTCTTTATTTACGTCGGTTAATTCCTCTAAAAATTGTCTCCATCTTCTTACAATATCTTTTTCCTCTGTTAAAACATTTTCTTCTTTATTCTTTATGTTCAGTAATCCAGGTGGTATCTTTTGCTTTAGCTGTTTTAATGTACTATCAAATATTTTCTGATTTTCCGTATAGATATATATATATAAATTGATTAATTTCGCTATTTCACAACTTTCTTTAGCTGCTAAAATTAAATTGCCTTTAAAATATGTAATTCCATTTACTTTCTATTCCGAGTTGTTTGTCAGCATCTTCTTTTTAATTACTTAGGCATATATTTTTTGTTTCTTCGTGATTCTAGTCTAACTTTTAATCCTTTCTTTTGTTAATTTCTTCCGTTTGGTTTGATTTAAATTCTCCGTTTTAATTACAACATCCATTCTTACCAGGTATTGGTCACTTTCCATTTCTGCATGTCGTTTTACTCTTACCTACGTCTTTTATCCATTGCCAACTGTAAAGTAGTTTATTATGGATGTTTCTTCTCTTGATATGATTCTCTAGTAAATGTGTGTTTCTGTGCATAAATTTTGTTGTTTGTCAATACTAAATCATTTGCCACACATAATTTGTCTATCAGTCTTGTTCCGTTCTCGTTTTTTGTTGTCTCCCTATATTATGGTGCCATATATAACTTTGGATATCTTCATTGTTATTACCAATCCGTCCACTCATATCCCCCAGTTATATTTCCTGTTCCACTACCTAGTTCCGTTTGTAACATCTGGAAAAATTATTCTTTTTCTTCCTTCTTCGCATTATCAGTTGGCCCATAAGCTACTATAATGATCTCGTTATGTTTATTGTCCAGGTTTGCTCAATGAGTAGTACCTAAGTAATCTTTCAGTTACATATTTTTTTATGTTTTATATTTTCTCCGGGCTTACTACTAGTCCTACACCACCTACCCTCCCATTTTGTAGTTTCCATTCCTAACCAAAATAATAAGTATCCGTCCTTTAATTCCTGTATATCCTTTCCTTTTTTTTTTGGTTTCTGTTATTCCTATAGGTATTCCAATTTTTGAATTATCATCTCTTCAATTAATTCGTATGCTCTGCCGTTAATTCCTTTAACATTCCATATTCCCATTTTTATTGTATTTTTCGCACCTTGTTATCCTTTATTTTTTTTGTATTATTATTTCTGAGTATTTTTTTATTTCTTCTAATTGGTTTCTTTTCAATAGTCATAGCCAAGTCTTTAACTTTAAATTCCATATGTTTATTTCCTGCTAATAGTTCTTTTTTTAATTTTTGCTTGTATCTCCTGCGCTTAACTGCTCATTGTCCCATATTAGTTTTTTTCGTTTATTATTAGCTTCTAATATCCTACTTTTATTTGATTCTTTTAATCTTACTTTTATCTGATTCTTTTGCCCCCCTTTAACCATCATTTGTGTCTTTATCTGTATTTCCAGTTCTTCCTTGGTGAGGTCCGAATCTATAAAGATCCTCTTTTGATTTCTTTTTGTTCTTTAGAATATTAATTTTCAGAAAATTGTTTCTACTATAGATGTCTTATCACCTTTATCTCCAATTTTCCTCGCATTTTTTAGTTTAACCATGTTTATTTCTTCTGACAGAAAATTCTCCATAGCTGTTTTTAAGGGTCCGTCCTCATCAGTATCCATTTTTATGCCTGAAATGATCAAATTATTATTTTTATTAGCCGTTTCTGTTTTTCCATTTAAGTTTTTTATTTATTCTTTCATATCTTTATTTTCTTTCTTAACTTTTTCCAGTTGTGCATAATGTTCCTTAATTATTTGAATTCATTCATCATTTCTTCATTTTTATTCATTAGTTCCTTCATCATCATTATCATTGTATGTTTTTTATCTATTCCTCCATTAATAGGTGTTCTTTTTGTTAATTTGTTTCATCTACATCTAAAATAGTCTTCATCCAGCTCCTCCTTTTTCCTTTTATATCCTTCTTCCGCGTCTGTCATTTTATAAATTGTAATAATAATTTATATTGCTAAATTCGGAAAGATATATACTTTTCAAATGTGTAAACGTTTCTAAAAATCAGTTATTTTTAATATATCTCGTACTTATATTATAATTGTTTAATTTTTTCGAATCGCATTCCAGGGATAGATTTTTATTTTTCTTTTCGGAAGTTCAGTGATGAAGGCAAGATATACAGTACCTACACAAGAGAAAAGAGAGAAAAGTTTCGAAAAATGTTTGATGCATTTCAATCATTTCATAACAAATTTTCTGTGACGTAAACATATAAATAGATGAGAGGATAAGATATCAAATGTATCAAATAGTTAAAAAGGAGTTTGACTTGAAAATATCAAACAGTTGAACACATCTCAAAATTGAAAAAATATTCGACTTCCGGACAGTTGTGAGTACTAAAGGATGCACTTCAGAATACACGCAAATTGGGTTGGATCAATCTCTCTTTATCGCTTGAATAAGCGAAAATGATGACTTAGTTCTATTACGTTTTATTTATATCTAGCAACTATTCTACCAATTAACTAGAACACACGCACAGCACAACCAATTCTTGGGACATCACTACTTACCCCTGTTGAGATTCAAGCTCAGGAGAAATATGCTCTGATCAGCCGTAATTTTCTCACAACCGCTTCTAGTTTCAGTAGCAATTTAAATCGAGTTTTACTTTATAATAGATAGATTGATAGACAAAATAGATTTTCAAAAAGTTCAACCTTGTGGTCTACTAAATTTTACAACTTGAAATTGTTTTAGTTTTTAAATTTGAAATTTTACGTAACACTAACAAATCAGAACTTCGATGCAACGCAGGCTTGCTGTCCAATAATCATCCCAGTCCCCCATCTGCGAAACTATATGACTTCGGATCCATCAGTGTAGCTACTTATACAATATTATTTCAGCGTTCAAACTACTCGTATTGATTGCGGCTTGTCATCTTCTAACTCTATAACATACGCCAAACATATCACTAACGCAAAACTAATACGCTTTCTACTTTCAAAGGGTACCCATCGAAATATTGCCCTGCCCGCATCAAATGTCCCAACTGCCTTTCTCTGACCTTATTTTTTTCTAGGAATATTTAGCAGCTACCAGATCTATAATAAAATATAAATCTGCGAATATTATTCATTAACTAAATTGTTTTATTATTTTATATGATCGGCGGAATATCATCAAAGATGTTCTCTACCAACTATGGTGTTTCACAAGAACAGGAATATATCTCATTCTCTTTTACACTATCGACTGACCTCTACAACAATAAATTCTATGCACAATTTTACTCACAATAGTAGTAGGTATGTTTCTAGCAGGCTCGTACTTTGACCAATTCATTAACTTGAATCTAACTGTCATTACGAATATAAATAACAAAACTTGATTTAAATCATTTTGAAACGCAGTCCAGTATGTTCTCCAAGAAATCTAACAAAAATGGACCAAACCCAACCATGCAATAGTAAGTCTAGGATCCTTTCGATATCTAGTTCTTGTGTTAACCAACTGCAACAATATTTCTTGACATACGCAATTTCTAATATGACGAAGTCAGCTGCAAAAAGTTAGTTTTCTGTATGGGCCTATACAGTGTTACTTCACCCCACAATATCTACTAATGCCATAGAAAGTGCCAATCCAACCTGATTTGAAATGCTCTTCCCATATATGGGATTCTGCTCCTAAGAACTTTCTTAAAACAAAATGGAGCCATGCGACTCTGGTCTCAAAACTTCATTTCTCCATTGGAATATAATCGTAATGTTGACAGTCTCAGGGCTCAGTTTCTTCTACCATTACTTTCATAGAGACTGTTGAAATGCGAAGTTGCGTTGCTGATGCCACTACAAATGATTTGTACTATTAGACAGCACGTACCAACTTATTTTGTTACTCCTAAGGTTCGTAGCTATCGGATGTAAATTTAACCAGTAGGGCACATTACGATACATTATTTGTTAATTTAAAAAAAATACATATGTGGCACGTTTTAGAAGTTCGTAGGATAAAAACATCTTATAAAGAATTAATTCCTAAATTTTTCTTCCAACACTTCTTGATTGACAAAAGAAGATTTTGAAGAATCAACTATTTAACGACATTATAAATCGTCATGCCTTTTCAGTTGATAAAAAATCCATGTTACTTATTTTTTACTGCCTCTTGAAAATTAAAAGAAACTTCATACTTTTTTACTTTTGTTTCTTAACTGGGAAATGATTTCTTAACTCTCCATGCTTTATTTGTATTGAATGCAATACAACAAAAAAATACTTGTGCCGTGTTTTCGAAAACTTTTGCTACATAAATTCTTTATGTACAGGGTGTCCCAAAGTTGATGTCTCGGGACTATATCTAGAGAATGAAAAAATGTATCACAAAACCGTTTACGTGGTTTAATTTGGGGTGCACTAAGGTACATTTTACGCTATAAATATTTTTTTTTTTTTGAAATCTGGAAAATGGCGAAAATGACGTCATCAGAGCTTTTTTCCCAGGAACATACACTTTTTTTGTGCTACCTGGAAAGTGCTATTTTTTATGAACATTTTCTAATTAAAAAGTTTTTTCGTATCTTTTATATTTAAAAATATACAGGGTAAAATAGTTTGGAAAATACATTTCGAAAAAAAAAAATTTCTAGCGTAAAATGTACCTTTAGTGCACCCCAAATTAAACCACGTAAACGGTTTTGTGATAACTTTTTTCATTCTCTAGATATTGTCCCGAGACATGAACTTTGGGACACCCTGTACTTTACTTTTTTTTTATTTTTAAAATTGTTTCTTTACGAATTTGAACTTTTTTTATATACCTTACCTACACATAAGTCGCCTTGTACATAAATTATCTATTCTATAATTAAGACTTAATCTGATTTCTTTACCAATAGAACTGATCTAACCTTTATCTGAATTATCGATCAAGTAAAATAACACAATGCGTGGGAAACAAAGAAAAAATTAAGACGTTCTGGTTTCTGGAGATTTTGAAGCGTAAGGAACGTTTTTGGTATTACTTTACAATTTGTCAAGAGGTCAATTTCTTTTTCAAAAATGAAGAAGTAGAAAGTATCGGCGTTTAAATTTTTCGGTATATTAAAACGACAGAGTAGAAAGGTTGTTTTAATTTTTGTTAAAATTATTGTTCTTTTACAAACACCACGGAAAATTTGGTTTTTCTAAATTCATTTTCATGAAAACTGGACAGAACAAATTTTTAATGTTATATTTGAAAAGAAAATTTACTATTTTGAAATAGAGTTTAATTAATATTAATATCCTAGTTTCAGGCCCTAATCGTTTGTTCATTAGCACTATGTATACGTAGTTGTAAATGATTAAAAACATATTTATTAACAAAGTATCCCTTTTTATAGTTCATTTATAACAAAAAAAAATTGTTTCACTGTTATGTCTGACTGGCTTTCTGTCTGTCTGTCTAATCAATTTGAGTTTTCGACATGAAACTTCATATTTAGGCATCGCACACTGGAGTCAAATCGGCCAACTAAAAATGTAAATTTTTAGGTAATTATAAATAATTTAATAATTTTAAATGAAAATAATAAAAATCGTTATTTTCATTTAATTTTTAAAATACAAATATAATTGTGTTTAATTTCTACGTGAAGATATAATATTTATGGTATGTTAGTACCATCAACTATACTTCTGTGTTCCTTCCATTTACTCTAAATTGCATTAACCATTACGGAAATCAAAACTGCAGCGGGTAACAAGATCAATTAAAAAAACATACTGGAGATCTTTAAAACCATACTTGAGTGTTTATTGGCCATTAAACGTCCAGGTATATTAGAAAATTCTTCATTTCAGATAATGAAAGGTAATAGATGTGCACATCTTTTACTACCTATAATAAAATAGTAGGAATTACAAAAATGACAGAAGTTATAAATTTAAGAGGTCAGCGTGAGTTCGAATCGCATTTTAAAAATACTTTTCCAATATTTTAGAAAATAAGAGTATAAGAGATTCATAAGATATTTGTGAATAGAGTGAAGGCAATCAATTAAGTTTTTTTCCCTGAGGTAATTCTTTAATTAATAATAATAATACTATTTTTTGGCGTAAATAAAAGATTTTTTCCTGGCAAGTACAGACACTGACTCCGAAAGTTATGGTCCTCCGAACTTTCGGGGGAGAACACCTGCCACTAATTTCTACTATATGCTTGCAATTCAAGTTCTGTTCTACTCATTTGAAGTAGTTAAGTGGACAACAGATGAGCTCTGTCAACTGTACAAAAGGATATTCATAGGAGTATCTATCCTAAATCGTCCATTCCTCTTGCGCCTAGAAGGTAAGCATGACAAAATAGCACTACGAATGGCATGTAACGTCCTCAGGAACCCGGATCTACCCCTCGGGTTAGTAAAAAATCATAAAACCATAGAAATTGACTACGAATTCGGTCTCGTATTCGACTTCAAGGGAGGTGCTGATGCACAATCAGCAACTGAGCGTCCGCCGAATCGTCTAGCAGACCAAACACCAGTGCTGCCTGACATTTCCGAAGATAACGAGTATGTTGTCGAAAACGAGAGTGTCAAATTTACTGGAATTACTTGTTCCCGACCGTCTGACTAATTCGAACCAATACGCCTGACATAGACGTCCTCGACCATCATATCAAGGTCATCGAGTTCTCAGTGCCTAAGACTAAACACCAAGATCTCCAGTATGAACTCCAAGTGTTACACCCAGGCTACTCTGTCAGGATGGTCGTCCTGAAAATCGGTGTAATAGGAGGTGTGAATCATACACTACTCTCATCGTTGACCATTTACCTGTCAATGAAAAATATGAATCTAAATTTGAGTCTCAAAAACAGGTTCCATTTCTCATCTAACTTTGTTTAGTATACAACATCAACAAAATTACCAAGACAGTGTTCCTCTTCCTCCAGACTTGGTTCATCATTTCTTGAAGTTGTTAGATCATAATCTTCTAAACTTCTTTTTAAAATTACTTACTCTATTTTTGTTTCGAGTTCGTTGACCCTTAAAATGAATTTTTCTTCGAGACTTTTTCTCACTAATACAACTTCGCCACTGCTTACTTCAGACTACTGCAAAGATACTATTTCCTCTCTTAAATCTTGATTTGACTTTGACTTTCTTTTTCTCATCTTTTCATCCTTCCATAGTGTTCCACTTTCTCCAGACTTGGTTCAGCATTTGTTGGTTCACAATCTTGATCTAATTTCCCGATCCAATCTCCTCTTTTTTATTAAAGTCAAATGTATTTTTCTTTGTGACTTTTTCTCACTGTCATCATCTTCACTACTACTTGTGTCAGAAATGCTACTCTTTGTCTTAGACTTGATTTTGATTTTCTCAAAAATCGGCAGAGTGGTCGGCGAGCCAATAGCAGAAAGCACACGACTCTGTGACAATCCTGTGAGATGTGGAGAGTGGTTGTAGATAATATGCTGACACTCTCACCGTGAGGTATCGGAGGTTATGGAAGACTATCCAACCAATAACTATTGGTGCATATAACAGAAGTTGTTTTACACAGATCAACATACATTAGTGAGGGGAAAAAAAACAAAAACATAAATGTAGTGAAAGGGGCACTTAAAAATTCATATGTATACATTTAGTGATACGAAATCGAATGCAAGAACACAATCTCGTGTTGTGATGCCGATTTTTGTAAACAATAATGCAGACTTGCAATATGTATCCAGATTTCCTATATATAATTTGTACTAATTTGTAATGAAATAAAAAAATAAATAATCAATAAAATTGCTAATTTATTTTTTTATAAATTAATAGCTTATTATTAACCTCTTTTTTTGTAAATTTTCCAAATATCTAAAAATTATTTTTAAATATTTCTTTTACTTTAAAAACATGCTATGATCTTATTTATATTTAAGTAACGTCTACAAAACATGCGCGTTTTATTTTAATCAGCTGGCTACGTATAAATTATCGCACTTTCAAGCGAACTGAAATCTGTTTCAGAATTGCTGAAAGCAAAGCCATGTGTACAGGAGAGAATCAATAGACAACTTAATACATAACAGAGATTCAATCAAAAACATAAAAATATGACATAAACTCACCTTTTTTCAATTCAGTTGTAAAAATCCATATTGTTTCAAGACATTCGAAGCTACCCAAGCAAAGTTTGATTATTTCTGTTTATTTATATCGAATTTTACACCCGCACATGAAAATACAAACACTCACCGAGAGTGAACTTCGCGAACTGAAAATTATGATAGCGCGAAGGACAAATTTTCTAACGCGCATGGCAGGGCTTTACATCAGGAAACCAAAGCGTGGAGTTTTCAGGAAAGGAAAAAAAATAATCGAGAAATGAGACAAAAGAAAAGTATAACTACGTAAGTATGAAGAATAATTATTTACACACATGTCTGCAATGTTTTTAAGAAATAGTGTTACCAATTAATTTCCCGGATTACAACTATTAAGGTAAGTTTAAGATTCAATATTTATTTTGGTTTCTACATTTTTACGTATCTTTAATGTCGTTCCCGATAAATAAATACGAAAAACTAAACAAAAATCAATATTTGGCCTATAACTTTTTATTTTTGTACAAAAACAGAATGACAGCAAATATAATATATGACAAAATATGTTAAAAAGGAAAGGCTGTAAATATTATGCTATTGTAACATTTCACGAAATGTTGTATACAAAGTGTTTCAGAAAACTACGCCGCAATTTTAATTAAGAATTCTGGGAATAAAAAGAGAATAACTTAAATTAACCTATATTAAAAAATGCATCCTTAAGGAATTACAACCATCTAAAGTTGGCTGCAGAAAAACAGTATTCGATTTTTACTTTCGATTTTGACATATTTTGCTAAACTGATTTGTCCAAGTGTTTTTTTCATCGTTTTAATTAGATCCTTATCCTTCAACCTTGAATTATCTCTACGCGCCTATACCACAATTGAAATAGCTTGTACAGAGAAAATTGCACACACTTTGTTTTACTATTAAAGTTAATAATAATAATAATAATAATAATAATAATGATTTATTGGTGGGGGTGCGAAATGCGGACCGGCAACCTCCTCGCGGTGCACCCTGGACAGGGAGGGGCAACCCTCCTTGACAAATGTCGGACGTGGGTCCTCAGGGCTAACCATCCTGGGGACTCTGTTCCTCTGGTTTTCGACCGAGACAGAGGACAGGCCCCTCACAATCGACCCCAGTCGGATGGGGGTCAGAGACAGGTGGGAGGGGCCTTACCGGACGGTCTCAACGACGACGACTTGGCAAATGTACATGGACGCTTTAGGTGGACGGAGGGATTAAGGGATGACCTGCTGACCTGCTACGAGAGCAGCGAACCTGGGCGCAGGGGATACATGGCGCGATTACACCGGTTGTGGTGCGATATGCACCCGGAGTATCGCGCCTTCTCTCAACAACATCTGAGAGATCAAGTATCCTTCCTGCGCAGAACAGGTTACGTAAGGGCACCTCGACAGCGTGAGGAAGTGCCTGCCGCACTTCCACCGCGGCAAATACCAGCTGACGAGGAACATCCTCCTGAGTACACCGATATCGCTTTAAGGACGAGGGTTAACCTTAACACCAGGGTTAACCCAAAGCCACAAGACCTGGCACGAATGGATTCGTTGATTAGTGAGGAGCTTCCAGTAGATGCCAACATCTGGCAGATCAACAGCGCGGTGTACGCTGCCGCCAAGCAACTCGTCCCACAACAGCGCCTGGCAAGCGCAGTTGATAGGGTCGGGAAAGCTAAGCGGCGCGTACAGAAGATCGAAGCTAAAATTCGATCAGCAAGGCAACACGCTTCTCGAATCCAGAGTGTGGTGGATTATATAGTCGCAGGTAGACCATTTACACCAAAGGTCCGGCGAGTGGCAGCCGGACTGAGACGCCAACACCACACTCTAAATCGCACAGTGCTGCAGACCATCAAGCAGCACTGTCTAGATAGGATTCGAGCGCTTATGGCTATTAAGAAAACTTTGGTCAGGCGAATGCGGAGTTTGGAACAAAACAAATTGTTTCAAACAAACCCGTCTCGCCTGTTCCAAGAGCCACAGCGTGTTGTCGAAAATCCGCCAACTGTTGATAATGTCGAAGCCTTCTGGAAAGGAATCTACGAAGTCGCGAGTCCATTCGATAATGACACTCCAGCTATAGCACACTTCGAGGCTCTCTGTCGTAGAGTCTTAGAAGAGCCAGACGAAGTGTGCCCGGCAATCAGTACGGAAGAGGTTCAACAAGCACTTGTTGGAACCAAGAACTTCGCTGCCCCGGGTCCAGATGGTATAAACAACTGGTGGTGGAAGAAGTTTCCTTCCACCCACCGCCATCTGGCCCGAGTTTTCAACTCATGGTTGAACGAGGGGCAGCAAATTCCGGACTGGTTTGTCGAGGGGCGAACTGTGCTAATCCCCAAAAAGGGGGATCTGTCTGACCCAAAAAATTATAGGCCGATTACCTGCCTCAACTCCTGCTACAAGTTATTTACTCGTATCTT
The DNA here is from genome assembly GCA_963680705.1 of Rhagium mordax. Classification (NCBI taxonomy): domain Eukaryota; kingdom Metazoa; phylum Arthropoda; class Insecta; order Coleoptera; family Cerambycidae; genus Rhagium; species Rhagium mordax. The sequence continues at coordinate 83,108,860 of OY796657.1, read as the reverse complement.
GTATACCAGGATGTTGAGGTCTGTTGATCCGGTCTACCAACAGATAAACGAACAGCGTGGTGCCAAGAAGGGCCTGGCAGGTTGCAAGGAAAACCTGCTGATAGACCGCTGTATTACACAGGATTCTGTGCAGTACAAGCGGAATCTGTCAATGGCCTGGATTGATTATCGCAAGGCATTTGATACAACATCCCACGAGCTTTTGTTACACTTGCTCGGATGTCTTGCGGTACCAGCACCACTAGTGAGATGCATCGAACAACTGTTGCCGCTTTGGAGAACTCGCTTCACCATAACATCCGGTGCCGAGCGAGTATCGACAGAGTTGGTGACATTTAAGAGAGGAGTGTTTCAGGGCGACTCTTTGAGTCCGCTCCTCTTCTGCATCTCACTGCTGCCGCTATCTGTTGGACTCCGCCAGACCCGCGGATATCAGTGTGGGCCACCCAACAACCGGAGGCATAAGGTCACCCATCTATTTTATATGGATGACCTTAAACTCTATACCTCCGGAGAGCGAGAACTTCAAAATGCTCTCAGGGTGGTCGAGGAATACACGCGGGCAATTATTTATTTATTTAAAATATGCTTGCCGTTCCTATTCTGCTCTACTCCTTTGGCGTAGTCAAATGGGGAGTAGATGAGCTGCGTCAATTGGACAGGAATACCCGCAAGATGATGAATATTCATAGGAGTATTCATCCTAGATCGTCCGTTCCTCGTGTGTACCTCCCACGTCAACGGGGGGGGCCGAGGACTCTTGAGTCTGGAGTGCATGCATGGCAGAGTGGCACTGAGTATGGCATGTAATGTCATCAGGAGCTCGGACCCACTCCTACAGTTAGTGAGAGATCATGAAACTGTGGGAGTTGGCGCTTTATTGTTTAGGGCAGCACAGAGGGCCGCAGATGAACTCGGTCTCGTGTTCGACCACAGGCGAGAAGGCCGGCGAGGTGACTCAGTCACTGAGCTTCCGCCTAATCGTCTGACAGCCCACATCAAAGCTGCCGAACAGAGAAATCTGTTCAGGCAGCACGTCGATAAACCCCTGCACGGTGTTTTCTATAACAACATAGAAGCACTGGGTTTATCGACAGAGCTGACCTTCGCATTTTTAAGGTCAGCGGGGCTGAAGTCGGAGACCGAGGGATACATTGTGGCCTGCCAAGATGGTGTTATTAACACATTGGTCTATCGCAGTCGCGTGATGGGTGTAGAGGTACCTGATATCAACTGCAGGACCTGCCGTCAGGCGCCGGAGTCGCTCATGCATTTATTATCTGCATGCCCGATTTATGCGACTTCGGTCTACATCCAACGACATAACGCGGCTTTACGAGTGCTATACTACCATCTACGGCACTCGTACCAGATAGACCAAACACCAGTGCTGCCTTACGCCCCGGAGATATCGAGTCCGTTGTCGAGAACGAGAAATGCCGGATTTACTGGAACTACTCGTTCCCGACTGTCAGGCGAATTCACGCCAATAAGCCTGACATAGTCCTCCTCGACCATCAGACCAAGGTGATGTATGTCATCGAGTTCTCAGCACCTGCTGAGACAAACATCGCCTTGAAGGAGGAGGAGAAACGGACTAAATACAGAGATCTCCGGTACGAGCTCCAAGTGATATACCCAGGCTACTCTGTCAAAATGGTCGTCCTGATAATCGGTGTACTCGGAGGTATGAAGCCCACGCTGCTCTCCGCATTGAAGACCATGCCTGCCTGCCAAACATCGGCAGAATGGTTGGCTGGTCAAATGCAGAAAGCGGTCATCCTGGGATCCCTTCGTCTACTTAGGGCACATGAGTCTGGAATCTACAGTGACTAACCCTGCGGGATGTGGGGAGTTGCTGTAGATTATTCGCTGGCGCTCTCTCTGTGTGGTGTCGGAGGCCACAGGGAGACTGTCCAGCAATTTCTTCCGGAAACGGAAAAAAAAAAAAAAAAAAAATTTATTGGTGCTATTACAAACAAATGTTTACACAAGTCAGGAGTAATGGCTCAAATTGGGCGTTCACTAGAGATAAAATAATTACAAAATACAAGAAGTGAATATAAAAGGTTAATAAAATATATAAAAATACAATAGTTTAAAAAAGAAATACAATAATACTAAAACCTAAAACTAATACAAAATGCTAGATAGAGCATAATATGAAAGTATAGACACATTAAAATTGCTAATCGAGCATGTCTAAGAAATCATTTTGTAGGTATTCATCAATATTATAAAAGGCCTTCTTTTTTAAGTACCTAGTTTTTTATTTTAGTTTTATAGGCATTAAAGTTTAGATCCTTTATCTGTTGGGGTAATTTATTGAAAAATTTCACACAGTAATAACCCGTACCATCTCTGGACCTCTGCAGGCGCAAAAAATTTTGTTGAATGTTATTTCTATGTCTGGTTTGATATGCATGATTCTGGGAGTGGGTGGGAAACTTATCGATGTTTATTTTGATATAAACCAGACATTCCAGAATAAAAACACATGGCAGGGTGAGAATTCTCAAAGTGATAAATTGGTTTCTGCATTCGTCCCTATAGCTAAGTTGTGCAATAATTCTAATACATTTGCGTTGCAGGCTAAAAATTTTTTTAGTTCGGGACGCATGTCCCCAGTTTAGGATTGCGTAGGTCATATTGGCATGGAAGAGTCCGTAGTACGCCGTGATTAAAGTTTTATTTGAGATCGACTTGGAGAGATTACGCATAAGAAAGATTTTTTTGGATAGTTTTTGAGCTGGATCCAGTCCCAGGTTAGGACTGGATCCAGTTCCACACCAAGAAACTTTCCAGAGGTTATTTCTTTAGCATTGGTATCGCTGGTATTACGCATAGAGAAGTTAATTGTTTGAGTTTTGCTTACATTTTGGTTTAATTTGTTCGCAAGAACCCAGTCTTTAATGTTGTTTTGAGAAGATGTAACATTTTCTGCTAAGGGTTCCTTTTGACTGTTGCTGTTTAAGACCGTAGTATCGTCCGCAAATAGGATAATATTTGAGTTTTGGTCGCAGTTCGGTAGGTCATTTATGTAGATAAGGAAGAGTATCGGGCCAAGAACAGAGCCTTGGGGTACTCCGTGTTTGATTGGTGACTTGTTAGAGGTATTCCTGTTGTAGGACACATATTGCTGTCTATCAGAGAGATAAGATTTTATTAAGTCTATACTGCTGAGATCAAAATTATAGTAGGTGAGTTTATGTAACAAAGTATTATGATCAACACAGTCAAAAGCTTTAGTGAGATCGTATAATGAACCATATGAGAGATTTCCGTTTTCAAAGTTGTTTATCACACATTGAGTTAAGTTGTTGATAGCTAACGTTGTGGACCGATTATTACGAAAACCATATTGTGATGTGTGGAAAAGAGTATTTTGTTCAAAGAACAGACAGACTTGCTTTTTTAGGACTTTTTCAAATATTTTTCCTATGAGTGGCAAAAGCGAAATGGGTCTATAATTCGAAGCGTCATCTTTATCTCCTTTTTTGTGTATGGGTATGACTTTTGCGAGCTTTAGCACAGTGGGAAAGGTGTTGCTTCAAATACATTGATTTATTAGATTGGTCAAGGGGAGGACGATTAAATTTTTCACAGTTTTAATAATTCGGGTGTTTATATCATAAGGATCTTTGCTTTTGCAATTTTTTATTTCATTTATTATATCTCTAATCTCATTATATGTCACTTCTTTAAATTTGAATTGTATGTTGGGGTCAACGGCTTGGATATAGTCCGAAAAATGTTTATTCGTGCCAGGTAAATTGTTTATAATATTAGCAGCCACATTAATGAAGAAGTTATTGAAAGAGTTTGCATTTAAGAAATCAGTGGGTGGCGTGTTTAGGTTAGGATTATTATTTTTAATAACATTCCACATGGCAGCTTGGGGGTTGGGAAAATCTTGGATGTACTTGTCATTGGCCGCTTTTTTTGCTTTGGAAATTTCGTTCCTGTATTTAGCTCTAAAAGATTTGACTGTTTCGTTTGTGATAAGTTCGGGGTTACGTTTATTGATCTCTCTCAGAAAATTTAATTTATCACGCATATTTTTTAATTCATCATTAAATTGGGTGTCCTTTAAGGAACTGAAATTTTTTGCAGTTTGGATTTGGTTGGGAGATTAGTTTCAATTGCGTCGGTTAGTGGTTCTATAAAGTTCTTAAATTTATTTTCAATATCAGATATTGGGTTGTTTATGAAGTCCCAGTTAGTTTTCTCAAGGTAATTGTATAGCTTAAATAAACCTTGTTCAGTGATTGGTCTGTAGTTGATTCTGGTATTATTATTATTCGATTCTGTTCCAATAGCTTTAAAAAATATACCATGATGGTCTGATAAGTTGGTATTGGAAACCTTAGCAGAAAAGTTGTTTGTGTTGTAACGAAGTGATTTTTCCAATCAAGGAATGTTCAATTTTGCTTTAAATATTACCGTCACTTGGGTACACCCTGCCGCTGTTTTTAGTAAGTAAGTTCTGTTCTAGTTAAGTTATTAATGAGTTGTTAAAAAGTCCGCTGGTAAACAAGCAGTCAAGTAATTAATTGATTAATTTTTGACAATCCCCCGTATAAACAAAATCCGAGAATTATTATAAATAATGGTCGAGTCGGAAATAAAAATCATTCGATACTAAAATTATTAATCCTTGCTCGTTTTGATCCGTTTCTTTTTGCAACATAGTATAGAAATTACAAGAAACTCATTTCCGATTATATACGTTCTGAGTTGATGCACCAAGATGCATAATCCGCTGCACCTCTGCAAGTTACGCTGGGATATGCATCCGAGCACGTCGTTTAAAGTCGGTGACCACCTCTCTTTTAACACGACAGATACGTCATAAAGTTTACAAAAAGGGGAAGAACAGTCACTTCACTCTCATTCCGTGCTGATTCGCATTCCGTCCTCATTCTCATTACGAGCAAACCGACAGCAGTTCAGGTTCATTCCGAAATAGTCCGCATCAGATCCAATCTACCGCCAGCAGAAAAAGATTCAGCCGCAGCCGTTCATATTTCCGTACCGCCGCTCCGAGCTTTATAGTAAATTTCTTCGAATATAATCTTGGTAAGAATTCAACGCAACCTGCTACATTTAGTAGGCACTGCCTTCAGTTAAGTATAGATATTTAGAGTCCTGATTGTCCGTGAGTATCACCGTATTTTGCTACCAAAGTAAACTAGAGCTAATTCATAATAGGGTTGGTTTATTCTTTTTATTATTGCATAAATTGTACACCAACTGGTCAGATTTTCTCGTCGGGTGATCTGATAGGTTGTCATGTACAAGGGTTTCCGGAAAACCCAGTGTAATTAAAAAGTCATTCCTAAATGTGCATCCACTGATTAGATTTTCTCGTCGGGTGATCTGTGACGTGCCAATGCACCAGGGCGACTAGTAAATTAGTTGTAAAGGAAATAGTCAGTTAAATCATAGCTCTACGTTTGTAGCAGTAGTTCGCCGTATTTTTAAATCTTAATAAAAGACGTAAATATCTATAGCTAACGGATTGCCCGCCGTTTCTAAGCCATCTTAGTGGAAAGGTCCGTTTGCTTGTCGTACACCGTAATTTATCAATCTCCCGTATCCGAAAATTCCGCCGTAAAATCGCGTACAAACTTGATTACCAGCTTCCCTGATTTATAATTATTTTAAAAATAGTTTTATACATACTCGACTGTATAGTCGTGGAGGTTTGAGAGTAAATTAATTTGTTCATCATTATTCCTGAATAAACACGTTATTTTAAAGAGGTAAAATTCACGAGTTATTATTTCTGTAATTTTATTTTCTGATTAACCCGTTTGAGCAGTATGACCGAAATCCATTAGATAGGTCTCCAGCTCCGACCTCTGGCTATTCCGTATCATCCGCTGTTTGCTACTCAGGGTTGTTCTCCCAATTAGGAGAGCCAAAAAGACAGTGTAGTTCTTCGCACTTAAAAATTGAAGGACTGGCGCCCGAGATTTCCGTAGAAATAAAAAGATTACGAAAGCACCGCGCTAGAAAAAAAGACCATTACAGTGTTTATATTTGTGAAAATATTATCTAGACACGAACTTCCTCTGGTGTTAGTGTTAATAGAACGTGACAGTCCAAATGAATGACATATAGGTTGCATACCTGTATAGCAGCATTGTCATTTGTGTTAAGCTTTACATTGAAATCTCCCGTTAGAATTATTTTCTTATTTAGATTAAGCTTCTCTAATACCAACGATAATCTTTCCAAGAAGGTCTGGAGATCTCCTAGGGAGGACCTATATACTGATATTATTTGGTACTCACCAGCCTCAATGCCCGCTAATTCACAGTGCAGTTCTTCGGATAGGTTAGTTATTGTTGGGAAATGGGAGAGGCCTTTACACCGTCTCTAACTAAAATACTCACGCCACCATGGGCCTTATTCGTCCTGCAGAAACCAGAGGTGACATTATATCCTTTTGGTTTAACTATGTCGATTTCGTTTTCGTTTAGCCAATGCTCGTTTAAACAAATGAACTATAATTTTATCGTCAAGAAACACTTCAAGTTCATGCACTTTATTACGAAGACATTGTATATTTTGGTGAAGCAGTGTAATTTGATAGTTGTCTTCACGTTTTACGCTATGGGTGGTAGATGTCAATGTAGGGTTGCTTACAATCACTGGAAGAGAGGTATGTTCTGTTGTCCTGGTTGTCTGCGTCGTCTAAAAAATCACCTCCTTCTTTTGGTTGTATATCAAATTTAAAGCGTGAGAAAGCTACGCGACTTGGCCAGAAGTCACTTTCGTAGACTCTGTCTTTCAGGTCAAATTTAATTCCTATTTTAAAGCATTTGCCATCCTTCCTAATGTTGTCATATTTGGTTGGGAATCTCGTAACTATTACATCATTGTCCTCTAGTTTGGTTTTCTTTTTGATGAAGCTTTTGATATCTTCCTCTGTAACGATATCTTTGACTCTAGAGATAAATAGCCAGGCCTTTTTGTCAATTCTTTCAGGCTTACCAGAAAATACGTTTTCCTCAGTTTCAGTATTACTAGTTGCTACTAAAGTTAGTCGCGGCACAATCTGTTTTGACTTAAACATTTTGACTACCGAGCTGAATTTTTCAGAAAATATATTTTTTGATATGTATAATAACATATCAAAAGTCCCGAAGAATCCAAATTGAGCGTTAGCCGTCATGTTAAAAAATTGTCATGCGTGCGCAGTCGCAAGTAAAAGTTGTGGGCCATAAAAAAAACAAACAGAATTTATTGAATTATCTTATAGCTCTAAAAATAACGGAGATCATTTTAATATATAAAACCGTATATTAGGATCGTTAAAATTAGAATTAAAAAGGTAGGATGTGTATATTTCAATCACGAATCACGACTCAATTAACCACAAACAAATGTTATTTCCCGATTCAGTTTTCAGAGGGTCTGGGTTAATAATTATAATAATAATAGGAAAAATTATAGGATTAATAATCGGGCATCATTAAGTAAAAAAACCAAGGAAAGAAACGAGCAAGCTGTGTGAACATTGAATTTGTTTTAATGCTGCCATTTTGTTATACGTCATCGAATTATTTCGAAATTTGGCCAAGTTACTATGGACAAATAGACCTTTAATAATTTAAGGTGTCACACACCTCGGTCCGACAATAGAGAAATATCCAATATGGCGACCAGATGCCATTTTGAAATAATGATTTCAAACAATCGCAAATCTATCTGGGAGTATAACCCGTAAAACACGAAAACACCAAAGAAAACTATTCAAAAGTTAATAGGGGGGGGGGGATGACTTTTGGACCTTACTGTATATTATGTATATAGCTACATTGTTTGGTTACAATTACTTTTTTTTAAATTAATATCGGTTAATAAAATGAAAGGAAAAAATATTTTCACAACTGCACGCGCATGCCATTTTTTTAACATGTCGGATAACGCTCAATTCGGATTCTTCGGGACTTTTAGTATGTTATTATTTATTATACATATCAAAAACTACATATTTTAAAAAATTCAGCTCGGTAGTCACAATGTCTAGGTTAGGCCTCTTTCTAACAGATTATGCCGCCACTACAATTTGTTACCTACTGTTAATTTAGAAGTTAATTTCAAAATACTGTGATATATTTACACCCGCTTTATAGGGGTCTTTCATAGTAGGCCACTAAGTATGGTTATTCAGCAGTCCTCCGGTTGGAAAACAAAAGAATTGTGGAATATGGAATCCTCTAGAGAGCGCCTGGATTGTTCTAGAAGGTATCTCTTCAGATATATAAAGGCCACGATGGTTTACTATAATTAGCTGAATATTGGAAAATGAACTGAACACAGCAAAGAAAAGAAACGGTGACAAAGTAGTGGATAGTAATGATTAAAAGTAGTAATTAGTGTTATAGTTTAAGTGACTAATTATTGTAGTAATTAGTGAGTTAATAAATCAGTGATCAGTGGTTTAATGTTAAACTTGTTGCAATTACTGAATCCACACACCCAACAATACCCACCTGATTTTTTGGAAATGTAGTTTTTAATAACTTTTAATAAACTAAGGTTTTCCTTTTATTTAAATAAGTGTGGCATATATTGCCAACAACGATGACTATTTTGAACAAAATTAAAATTTAAAATGTAACAAACAAAAAATTCATGTATCATGTTATAATTTGTATTTCAAATTCAAAACAGAAGTCAAGTACGATAAAAAAGGGGTAAACTAATACAATTTTCTATAAAAAAGTTTGAGGAGATAAGGGGATAGGTGTAAAATTCAAAATATTAAACAATTGGGCAAATCAACTGAAATATTGCATCGAAAAATTTTTCCTCAGATTGGCTTATACAGGGTGACTTATAACGTATAAAGGAGATTGTTGGGGTAGGTAAAAGGGAGTAAAGTAAACATTTTTTCATAATAAACTGTTGACAACAACCCAATAATAAAAAAGTTACAGTGGTTTATTGGTCTTAAAATAAAATAACTTTAACAACGTTAACCAAAATCACAAAAATTGTTCAAAATGCTGCGTCTGCTTTTCTACACACAGTTGCATACGACGAATCCAATTTTTCGTCACTAGTGGAAATTTCTTTCGCAAGTCCTTTGCAGCAACGTTGATCCGATGGCGCAGCTCTTCAATGGTATCAACTGTAGTTTTATATACACGGTCTTTCAGGTGTCCCTATAAGAAAAAGTCCAGTGGGTTGAGATCGTGACTACGTGGAGGCCATTGAATAAATCCACCCCGGCCGATCCACCGTTCTGGGAAAATTAAGGTCGAGATAATCTCTTACAGGACGACTTAAATGTGCTGGACATCCATCGTGCATAAACCACATGTTTTGTTGCACAATTTCTGAAACATCTTCAAAAATTCCTGGTAAAACTTGCTGTAAAAAATGCAAAGAATTCATCATTGAGACGCGCAGGCAATTCGAAAGATATTATTAAGATGTTGTTCGCAATTCCAGCCCATACATTTAAACTGAAACGATGCTGAGTTACTTTGGCAGATAGCATGAGGATTTTCATCAGTCCATGTGTGAGCATTGTGGAAGCCTGGAAGCATTCCTGGTGAGACAACATTCGTCAGTGACCAGTACGTTAACTAAATATTGTGTAGCACCAGTTCACCCCCAGCCATCCCAACTTTATAATTTCAAATGACACCCGATATCCTCTATGATTCATCATTTTAAAGGGCATAAACAGTTCTATCCACATACCAAATAAATAAAATTGTTTGATCCGTTCTGAGATAAAGGCCTAAAAAATTCTGTAATGATTAAAAATAAGTAGACAGAAAATCTGAAAATTATTTTATTAAATGTTCAATAATAGCCTATTTTCCAATTCTTGCTTCGAAACATTTCCCAGAATATCTGTTTACATTCTCGAGTTATTCTAACTTTGAGATCATCAATATGTCTTCTGGTTGAGTATCATAAACTTCAAACAGATTATTTCTTAGGACTAGAGGTAATTACTTAAGAGGATCAATAGGTAATCCTTTACGGAAAAAATGTCTTATCTCATAAGCAGATCGAACAATTTCATTTCTCTCTGGTTTACGGACAAACATTTTTAAGCCCTTTAAATTGATGGGTCACAAGATAGGGAGTGCCATTTGAAATTATAACGTTGGAGTGTCTGGGGATGAAGGGGTGAAGCACAAAATTGCACCAAGAGTGGTTCGCTCCCTTGAAAACTAATTCGACGTGTTTTCGCTCAAAATCGTGTCTACTTCGGATGACGAGTTATTCTGGGTGGCAAGTTTTGAAATGAAAGCACTGTAAGTATCAAATAATCAAACGAAAATTGAGATCCAAAGTCCAGTTTCGGATAAATTACGTCTTCAAAAAGGAATCAGTACCAGGGTTGATAATATAATACAGAACCTCGGGTCTTCGGGATGAGGGTCAAGTGTGCTCGTCAAACAATCGCACTAAGAAAGTAGCATCAATCAATCAAAAAAATTTCTCCGATTTCAGACAGCATAAACAACCGACAGACCGAAGATGTTTCCTGCTACTCACTTACAACTATAGTCCGAGTTTTTAATTCACGATTGAATGTGGTTGAGATAATAGCATCTTTTTGTACAGGTTTCTAAAAGGGGCATGACTGTGTGATGTTTTTACACCCGCTGTCAGGGGTCTGGAGTATGCCCACGGCCGACAGTCGATTGTGGTATGCCCTTTCATAGTAGGTGCCTAAGTGCGGTCGTCCCAGAGATGGCGCCGGTGGTATGGAAACAAATTATATAACAAGAGGATTGTGGAATGCGGAATCAATGGAATCATCTACAGAGCACCTGGATTATTCTAGAACGTATCTTTTCCGGTATAATCGTATAAAGGCCAATATGGTTCACTGCAAGTTATTAAATATTGGAAAGTGAACTGAACACAACATCTCCAAACTGTATACTCGTTTTTTTAAACGCTTTCAAACAAGGTGACAATAATGCCCAAGCTTTCAGACAAATTTTTCATTAATATCCATTGATAAATATTATATTTATAGCAAGAGGTTTAACCTGTTTCCTTATTATAACTTACCTAAATCCTAGAATAATAATAATATAATATCTTAATGGAAGTGATTATGTACATTTCAACCCCGACAATCCCATTATAGGATTAATATTTGGGATTCAGATGATTAATCTATTTGATAAGAATGATTATAACCCGTGATTATTCATCACTCTTACTGATTATTCCAATTCTCAGATTAATTCAATTGGTTTAGTTTTTGCCGCACGGATATATAACTCTATACACTTCAGTAAAACTGTTATTGAGTAGAGTATATTTTCGGTTTTCAGCAATGGCCAACGGAAGTTTTGATCTGCAGACTTATTTAAATTTACTTAATATAATGGGTGTGCCCTTTGGTACGGGATTAATAACATCACCGTTTGAGACACGCAGACCTAAAATCAAAAACATTATAGTACCCATAGGTAAATATTTGTAATTATATATACTTTTAAATATACGCATTGAACAACATTATACAGGAGGGAAACACAAAAGTTTTATTCCGATACCAACTTTTTGAAAATGGTTAGTTTGCTTTAAGAACAAAAAAAATTGCAAGAAAGTTTGTGTGTTTTAACTTCAATATTTCTTGAGTATTTTTGTTAATTAAAAAGCTAAGATATAAAATATACGACTATTGTTATACTATACTACAACAATATATATTAAACTATTTATTAAACATTTATGATTTGTTCACTATTGGGCGAGTCATAATAGATCGATTTAGTACTTATAACCTGGATTAGAATCAATTACTCCTAATTGTTGATTATGTTTCAGCGACATCATCCCTCCTAATTACAACTTATATACTTACTTACAAGACAAACATGGAAAATAAAACTTCCGCTAGAAAGCTCCTAAATATATTTAAAGCGATTAGAACAGCCGGCGCAGTGGTTACCATTTTTGGTGGCTTTTACAGGAATCAGCAGTTCACTAGAGCCATGAACAGGGTGAATGGAATAGACAAAAAGCTGGCTCTCTTGGAAAAACGTTCAAATTATAAAACTCTTACAATTTCGTTTACGGTCATCTACTTAACTCTTTTGCTTTACAGCACTTCAAGTTTTTTCACTATATTGAACAAACCAACGTGGTTTATGCTTTCTGAAGGTTTCCATGGATGCTGGCAAGTTATGATAAGTTTTCTCGTTGTCATTTATTTGAACTTCTTTTGTGCTGTGATTATTCTCAATCTTATAAAAATGAGAAAAATTTTGAATGATATCCAGAACAAATCTACCACAAAAGAGTATAAGTGTGTACCTCTAGATGTTCTCTTGATAGTTTCTCGAATGTATGAGGATATTTATCGTCTAATTGAGAACGTTAACAGAATGTTATCTTTCCCGTTACTGATGTTAATAGTAAATAATACCTTGGAGCTACTGGTAACTGCTACAATTTTGTTTGATGGAAACAAAAGTATAACGGATTACTTAAATGTTTCTGTTATTGTAATCCAGTTTATATTCATAACAGTACCACCAATATATGTAAAGAATATGGTAAGTATAAGTTTAATAAAAATTTATTTTCTACTTATGTACCCCGCGGGGTGTTTTTTTTTTGAGAGGGTTACTTAAAATATCTCGATTATTATTGAAGATGACCAAAACGTTTGTAAATACCTTTTTCAGGGACTATCAAAAGATAAAAATAAAATTTTAATTCAAGGCCTACTTTTTTACTTTTAACAAAAGAACTGAAAATGTATCTACATTTTTTGAACGTTTGTAATTATTTATTTAAATATTAAAAATATTTTAAACATATATTGCAAAAATATCAGCAAATATATTAAAATTGTTTAAAACGAGATACAGTTTTGATTTTGAAAACAAATGCGAAAATCGAAGATGCATGGCTATAACATCGTCAAATATTTGTTCCTGTTCTTATCGATATACACAATATGTTCTGCAGCAGATCTCGGCCTTGACCCAAAAAACAAGAATGCACTATTTGTTGATAGTTTATTTGAAAATGCAACTTAATTAAGTTTTAATAAATACAGAAATATGTCAGATAACTTGTGGTCAATTGTGTTCACCAACATCTCTAAACTCTGCTAGCTTAGAAGCGAAAGATTATGTGTATATGTGATTCAAATTGCTGTTGGGACCGTAAAGTTTTTATTTTGCATTAGCCACTCTCCTAATGATCGCTAGTACACTGAACTATTCGATCTTTACAGCAATCCATTTTTGTCCCATGAACCATCCTGAAGTCAAAATACCTACTAATCTTACAAGAGTTTAATTGTCACAACTCAAATTAGCAGATAGGTACACTCCAATAAACCCGACAATACAGGTAGAGACTTGGAGCTACATATACAACAATATACAACAGTTAGAAGTTGTTTCTCTAAACAATGCAGCTTACCATAAGTAACGGAAAACAAATAAAATGGATGCAACTACTTTTATCCCCGAATGGAAGCCGAAACTTCTGGTCTGTAACCCAAGCCAATTGAAATTTCACAAACAGCGTTTTTCCTCCTTTAACAAAGGAAAACTCAACAGCGACGTCATCAATAGATAAGGCTCATCTTTTAGTGAATATATTTTCTTCGAAATCAAAGCAACACTATCAAATAAAGGTTCTACCGGAAATAGCGCCCGTTGGCGATTTAATACTAGAAGTTATATTCCGGCACCACTCAAAATATGTTTATTTTGAAGAAATGTAATATAATTAATTTTAGAATTATTGTCAAAATTGACAAATTTCGGCGCTATACTCTGTCTGATGAGAGATTGCAGTGGTGGGTGTGGCTTGGGTGGAGAGCGGTTTACTCGGCTCAAAGTATTTTAAAAAGCGTGGCAATGAAATTCAAATTATTTTAACTGCCGCATTATAAGTCTCAACTTCTACGTGCTGCGCTATTGTTGAGGGGCTACTATTGAATTTATTACTCATTTATTTGCTAAAATACCTTTTATATTATTTGTAATTGATAATTTTAAATTTAGGATAATACACATTTGTCACAAGTTTGACAGTCGAAACACGCAAATTTCAATGACCTGTCAACTCGTATTCGTAAACGCCATTGTAAACCTACCTGACTCTGTAACCAATAAGACCAAAGCGCGCGCTTTTGTCGTCACTTCCACCACTGCAATCTCTCATCAGACAGACTTTAGGTAATGATTTAAACCAAACAAAAAAAATCGTTAACTTTTCGGTTTCCGCCGTTGTTGTACAGGGTGTTTCCTATAAAACTATACCCCCCCTTATTTCGGTCAATTACCACCGATTTTAATTTTTCAAAAACCGGTCTAACACAGAATTTTCCGTAGATTTTGAATATGCTATTACTTTTTTTCCTACTTCAACCGTATACGAGGGGCAGGAAAAAGTATGGTTTTTTTAAATGGAACACCCTATACAGGGTGAATCTTAGAGTGGGGGCCATATTTATAGGAGGCGACACCGTTCACTATGGGAACACAAAACTACAATTTTTTTTTTCGCGCTATGAAAAATGAATATTGTTTAAACCCTTTTTATTTGAATTTGGGTACCCCACCAGTGGAATGCGCTAGCGAGAGTTTTATATCATCTACACTTGGCAACACTGTCGACCGGTCACACGTAATGCAGTAAGTGCTTGCCCAGCGGCGCCGGAATTACAGGAAACTTGAATCGCGATTTTTTTTTAAATTCATAACTCGGCCATTTTACAACCTACAAAAAAAAAATTCGGATTCATGTTCATGACGACTAGTACTATTAACCCCAAAAATATGGCCGCCACTCTAAGATTCACCCTGTATATTTTTACATATTTGGATTCGCCTCGTCCTTCTGATTACAAATATATATGATACCTATATATTTGCTATAAAAATGGAGTAAATAATTGAATTTAAACTTAGGGCGCTTCCTTCAAAACTTTACTCCCCCTTATTTCAGTCAATTATTAACGATTCAAAATTTTCAAAATCTACACATAGAATTTTTTGTAGATTTCATATATGCTATTACTTTTTTTCTCCCTTCAACGGTATACGAAGGGTGGGAAAAAGTATGGTTTTTTTATGGAATGCCCTGTATTTTTTTACATATATAAGTATTAAATATATTTATAATCAGAAAGGTAGGGCGGATCTAAATATGTAAAAAAATACAGGGCATTCCATAAAAAAAACCATACTTTTTTCCACCCTTCGTATTCCGTTGAAGGAAGAAAAAAAGTAATAGTATATATTAAATCTATGAAAAATTCTTAGTAGGTTTTGAAAATTTTGAATCGTTAATAATTGACCGAAATAAGGAGGGGGGGGGGGTATAGTTTTGAACGAAACGCCCTAAGTTTAAATTCAATTATTTACGCCATTTTTATAACAAATATATGTGTCATATATATTTGTAATCAGAAGGACGAGACGAATCCAAATATGTAAAAATATATAAGGTGTTCCATTTAAAAAAACCATACTTTTTCTGGCCCTCGTATATGGTAGAAGTAGGGAAAAAAGTAATAGCATATTCAAAATCTACGGAAAATTCTGTTAGACCGGTTTTTGAAAAATTAAAATCGGTGGTAATTGACCAAAATAAGGGGGTATAGTAGTTTTCTAGGAAACACCCTGTACTTACATATACACAGGGTCTTTGACCCTCCTATTATTACAAAACCGAAAAAAAAAAAGAAATCGCCGAGACCCGTCGATTGCTGTTCTGGGGGGGGGGGCATTTTTGACAGTCACGCCAACTTACTTTTGATATTTGATATGTTCATCCCTCTAACCCCTAGCAACCTCAAAATTATTGGTTAAAAAGGAAAAGTTGACAAACCGACATTCGCGTACTAATTTCTACAGAAATGCCTACCAATAATAAGCTTTTTATCTACTATACAACCACATTACTTTTTTTGATGTGTCGATCAGTTTACAACAAAAAAAAACAGTTTTATTTAATGTATTGCTCAAAATAATAATACAGTCTGTTTTCAAATTATGTTCGAACATTACTAAAGACATCCGGTGTTATTAATCGGCATTCTTCCACAATTCTCTGACGCAACACCTTTAGTGTTTCAGGCTGGCTGCGTGACGTACGTATACTCGCGATTTCAAATGGCCCCACAGAAAAATGTCCAAAGGGGCTAGATCAGGTGATCTTGGTAGCCATTCGGCGGGATCTCTTCTACCAATCCAATGCCCTGGAAAATGGTCATCCAAAAATTGCCGCACAGCAACAGCATAGTGAAGGAGTGCGCCATCTTGTTGGAAAGTTATTAAATTGTCGTCACTCTCTAAAACTTCTGTTATCAAAGGATCAATCGTGTATTCCAATAATTGTAAATAGGTGTTCCCATCGAGATTTTCTTGAACAAAAAACAAGTTAGTTGCCCAAAATTCCGGCCCGAACATTCAATTTTTGAGGAGTCTGAGTATGAAATACCCTGATTAAACGAGGATTATAGTATTACTCCAATAACGACAATTGTGTCTATTCACTTCGCCATTCAACATAAATGTACATTCGTCTGAAAACACGTATTGTAGAGAAGATTTGGGTTCAGTAGAAGTCGCCCACTAAAATATTCGCAAAATTGGGTACGCCGATCAAAATCATCTTCAACTAACTCTTGAGCCAGCATCATCATATTGTCCATACAAGTGACCCAAAACTGCCACTTCAATTGCTTCATTTCGAACTGGGCGATTTACTTCGCGTTTCTTGTTTAGAAGCGAACCCGTTGCAACACACTTATCCATCAGTTCTTAAATCAAATAAATAATAAATAAATACACCACATGTAATTACAACCCCCTTTATCCCAGAAGGCTCTATTAGAGCCTTGTGCGGGAGGGGGCTACACATTTAAAGACAAGGGACACACATCCAATATCCGTGTATAATGGAAAAATCCCTCTCACAGTATTTTCCATTGCCACGGCCGGGAATCGAACCAGGGACTTTTGGGTGAGAGGCAGGTACGCTACCATCTCGACCATCAGTGTTTAACGTACTGATGGCTTACATTTTTGTGGATGATTAGCATTAAAAATTCGTGCTGTAGCTTTAGCGCAAATCGTGATTTCGATACCAAATTACAACAATTTCTACTCTACTCGACGGGTTTCGGCGAATTCTATTGTTTTTTCGATTTTGTAATTATAGGGGACGGGGGTCAAATTTTCGTTGAAAGAACCTAGTATATAATAATACAGTCTATATTAACGTATACTAGAATATCAGATTTAAAGTGTTATGCCAAATTTAATATTTATACCTACTTAGTTTCATTATTGAAACATACTTAATATTTATTTAAATCATACTTACATTTTTTACACCTACTGCATACATATGTTTGAAACCGATTTAACAGTTTTGCAACAAAATAAAATATTTCTTAAAATTTGATTATTTTTGTTTTCAGTCTCTGCAACTGTGCAATATACTAGGAGAATGTGATATATGCTACACAGATCTAGACATGTCGTGCGCAGTAAGTATAAAATGATAAATAGGTACCCATAGAGTATAACCATAAGTTTAATCATTTGCCTTGAGTACTCCCGAGAGTCCTGGCAGGCCAGCCCAGTTCGCGGCACAGGGAAAATTAGATAGGATGGTGCGTGTTCGTTGCCTAACAAGTTTGATTCAGAATTCTGTAATTAATTAAACAAACAATATTAGTCCATATTGTTCTAGAAAATATGTCAAGTATAACTCTGCATCATAGGAATAAAAGAAAAATGGTACTTTAAGTGAAGATTAGAAAATGGTACCCACAAAAACATTGAAGGTATAAAGACAGTATAAATTCAACATTTGTGTAAGTTTAAGCAAAGGCTATCACTGTTTTATATCTAAGACCCGACAAAAATGTATCTCTTTGGAAAGTAATAAATTGTATAAAATTCATCTTTAGAAAAATCATTTTACAATAAAATGAAAAAACGTCAAGTTATGATGTGTTTAGAATATTTGTTTCTAATATGGGGTTCTCGATATTATAATTTTAAGTACTATGGATAAAAAATCAAATTTTTAAGATTAAAGAATGCAGTAAAATAAGAAATTATTTAAATCAAGAAGATAATCTTGAGTCAGTTCTATAGTAGGTAATACCTAATAATAGGTATATATTATTGTCTCTATTTTATTTTAGTATTTGTTTGTCTGTTTGTAATTAATTGACATAAGTATTGATAATTATAATTCTATTTGTAATTATTAAACTTGAATAAACTATCTATCTACCTGTTGGCCTCAATTCAAAATCGAGCTCTACGAATGACTGATGATGCAGACTTACAAGATTGATAACCACTTTGGAACATCGTCCTGTTGTTGCCATGAGCCAATCGTGCTACTAGACAAAATGTAGTAAATCGTCCCTTTACTCTTCTAAAACTGTCTAACATCGCATTACCATATAATAGTCATCGTTTTACCTCGAACAACCAAGTTATGAAATTCCTTACCCATGTCTTTCCTAAGTTCAATTCTCCCCAGGCCTTCAAAGTCGGATTGAATATCTTCTCCAAACTTCCCAATCACACGGCGCCCCTGTAGTGTTTGTAATGAGCCTATTGAGGTGCCGTTCAATATATTTAAAAAAAGAAGATAGGATCTATTTTCTACAAAATTAGTAGGTAGTATTGATTTTATCAATAAATTGTGTTGATCGGATTTGTAAATTATTTTAAGAATTAGGTACATCTGAATAATTTCTTTGAAAGGAAAGGATTATGTCCCAAATCGTGTCTTGCTCCTGAACTCTAGAATAATGAAATCCGAGTATATCGATATTGTATCCTGTATCCTCGTTATCATTAGCCAGAATATGAGAAGAGTGTGAGACGAAGGCGACGACCACATATTATATAGATATTAATTTATTTTAAGCTTCATTTTCACGATAATTTTCTCTACTATCGCGAAAACTATTGAAGAACATTTCCAGATTTTGTATGCCGTGGTGTAGTCAGATATACTTTCATAATTTCTTGTGTCGGATGTGCGACGTCATACTATAATTTACCGACACAGGTAACCTTATATTATTCATTATTCTAACCTCATCGTAAATTTTGTCATTAGTCATTGAAATTTCAAATCTACCAAAGTACAGGATTTGAAAATGGCCATTTGAAATTTTCGATTTGATAGATGTAGCGGTGCGACGCCGGCGCCGCCACTAAAAATTATGGGCGGTACGTTTTTCACAATATATTCATCTCAAACTAATTTGATTGTTTTTATCACATTCGGATATCTCCCGCCGTTTCGGACTTAGGGAGCGACTTCAAGGATATATTTTGATAGAAATTCTAATGCTGTATAGTGTACTTATATTCTATTTATTTTTAGAAAAACAACTTTCTGTTACAACTATTTCACCAACAACTGGAGTTTTCAATCTATACATGTTTCTCTTTATCAGTGAATTCTCTTGTTGATGTGAGTTAATGTAGCGGAGAAAAAAAATAATGAGAATTATATATTTTTTCTTTTTCAGATAATCACGTTTGGAATAACAATAATAATATTTTTGTTTAAATTAGCAAATAACTGGTAGATGAAATATCATAAAGGGGAATTTTAAAAACCTAATAATCTGTTTTATATTCACTGTACAGGGTGGACCAAATTCGATGGGATTTGGGGGTTTTCTCTGAAAGTATGAGATATAGAAACAAAACGATATAGGCGTTCTGAGCTTGATTTTCGAGAAACAAACAATTGCGCAAACCGCGATCGTCCATCTATTTGGACTACCGAGCTACAAAATGTTTTTGGAAAATTTGCATTTTTGGATGAATTCTATATCTCAATTACCAAATGTCGAATCGAAATACGAGTAGGTAACATATTCTTAAAGCACTTTTTTGAGTAGAATTCATTGTGCATAAAAAAATTAGCTTTTCAACGATATATAATAATAATATGTTATACCTACTTATCTCTAGAGAAAATGGTTAATTTTCGAAAAGTTAAATATATTTGTACGGAAGCCATGGAAAACTATTACCAAAAAACACATTTTATATAAAATAAATTTGCCAAAAATAGGGAAAAAAGTAACCTAGAATAAATGTCCGAATTGTCTCCCATTGACATCTACGCATATTTATCGCATTTCTAATATTTGTTGAGGTTATGAGAAAAAAACGAAAATCGAAACAATCGTAAATTTCACTTAATTTGTGGTGGATTGAGTGAGCATTGTTAAAAATGGGTAAATTTATTGATGAAAGTGGTTTAGACATAGATAGTAAATAATCCTAATTTTGGAGGGTTTGAATTTATTTTTTTTAAGGAACGCGACGCAGTTTTTGGCATTCCCAAATTTTCATGTATTTCGTAAGATGCTATATTAGGATTTTCTCTTACAGTTTCTCTATATTATACAGGGTGAATCTTAGAGTGGGGGCCATATTTATAGGAGCTAGGCGACACCGTTCACTATGGGAACACAAAACTAAATTTAACACGCTATGAAAAATGAATATTGTTTAAACCCTTTTTATTTGAATTTGGGTACCCCGCCAGTGGAATGCGCTAGCGAGAAGTTTTATATCATCTACACTTGGCAACACTGCCGACCGGTCACACGTAATGCAGTAAGTGCTTGCCCAGCGGCGCCGGAATTAGAGGAAACTTGAAACGCGAATTTTTTAAAAAAAAATCATAACTCGGCCATTTTACAACCTACAAAAAAAAAATTCGGATTCATGTTCGTGACGACTAGTACTATTAACCTCAAAAATAATGCCCCCACTCTAAGATTCACCCTGTATATTTTTGATCGAGGTTTTACAAATGATCCAAACTCTTTTTTTGTTGTAGCCTTTTGAACATTTTTATATCAGGCTATCTCTTTTCTGGATATGTATTACCTAAAATAAATTTTTTATGTGTATTTTAAATGTAAGTGTGACTATTTCTATACAATATTTACTGTATTGTCTTTAATGGAAAAATGAAGTTTATTATTATTATTATTAAAAAAATTATTTAGGTGGCACTTTTGGCAAACGCAGTTTTACTGTCTGTAACTATCTATATAATCTCTAGTCGAGTTAATGAAGTCTACAAATCGCCGAAACGTCGGAATTCTCACGAACAATACCGATTATAAGAAACTTTTTTTTTAAAGCTTTTTCAATTTTTTTTTTGAGAATTATCATTGTTATACGAATTATAAAAACATTATCTATGAAATTTTACGAACAGTTTTCAAAAATTAGAGGAAGAGAATTCTTGTTACATACAATTTTAAAAATTTTTTCCAAAGAAAATTAAATGTAGAGGATATTTCAGTTCGGAAGTGGAAAATTTGGAATACATGGAATACAGAATACGAAGAAAGGTTCCTATTTAAATACATTAATTATTGTATAGTGAACAAATACCCATGCACAATTTAATTTTTGTGGGTCTTCATTGTTTATTTTACAAGGTATCTACGTTGAGTGAAAGTATAATTGCAAATGTATTTCATTATACATTAGTAATTTTCGTTACAAGTCCGGTAGGTGACTTGTTACAGTTGAGTAGATATTATGAACGAGGCGAAGAAGGAACCGTGTCCAGAATATCTAAACGAGACTGCAACAACACCTAACGGACGTGTATCGAATAATAGGTATTTTATTTCATCCCGACATTAATTGTCAATTTGTATAATTTGATACTTGTTTATTTTCTTCAATCATTTGACATTTGACAGTTTGACACTATTTTTTAATTTAAGGTTAATTTTTATATGTCAAATAACTGTCAAAAGGTAGAATAACAGTTTGTGATTGGTTCTTAATGAATTTCTGGTGGCTTCCGGTACATTACAGTCTCAAGTACCGTAATACCTCACTTTCCGGCCGCATATGAGTACTGTAATGTTGTACTTTCCGGACAGGATGAAATAAAATATTGAAAAACGCTCGGAAAAACGTACTATGATTTTGTAAATAAAAAATTCAAATATAGCTCATAGTTTTTTTTTATCGGTTTATATATGATCTTAAATACAGTACAAACAAAATTCACTGATAACGAGGCCCATATGCTAAATTTCAAGTTTCTTCCATATTTGATACAGGTTTCATAAATGATGAAGTTCAAAAATAATATAATTAAGAAAATAAATAAAAAATTATAATGGTAACAATAATTTATTATCCAATAAAATGCACATATCGAGCACTAGTTCTTCTCCCTATGAATTTGAAATGTTGTTTTATTATGTCGTTCCTGAATTAATTATTAATTGTGTTTATAAAAACTGTTTATGCACGACCGGGTGGTAAAGCGTCCTTTAGTGCCCGGTTTTTCTGGTATTATTGAAATATAATGACTACGAGATTAGCTTTGTTTGACAGTAACGACTTCAAATTGCTTAAATGACAACAATCAAGCAACAGTTTAAATATCATGTCAACCAAAACGAATTTAAGTTTGTAACTGACCCTATAAACCGCTCGTGTATAAAATTTTGTATGTACCACCGCGGTACCATGGCCCTTGACGTGTAATAGCCCTCGGCTAAAGCTTTGTGCTATTGAGCCTAATGAATAAAAATTTAGCAATTGCTGCTTTTTCTTATAAAATCAAAGTTAATACTTGAAAGCCAATGACAAATATCAACTGCTTCAACTGCTTGTCAATTTCTTCATCATTATTATCAAATTCCTCACTTACACTCGAATCTGCCATATCACAAATGTAGGTAGTTATTTGTATTTCACAAAAAGATAACAGATGTACTGAATTGCTTTAAGCAATTGCTAAATTTTTATTCATTAGGCAGATTAGGCTCATTATCTTCACGCCGCGGGTTATAAACGCTAACCTTACGCCTTTGATACATAAATAACTATTAACACGTTCCCTGCCATTCAGGTCTATAGGACCGAGAAGTAGGTATTCCAACTTTAAAAACTCGGTCAAATACACCGAGACACAATTTGTCCCACGCGCCAACTAGGTCCATAAGACCGAGATAATTTTTAAGGTTCCAAGCACCGTAGGTCTGTTATTTCATAACAATAAACACGGCAACAGACCGAGGTGGCGTGTGGGACAAGTTCGCACCATACAGTTTTGACTTTGGAATTCGTATATTGGGGTGCGCTCGATTTGAGCTTGAGTCGAGTTTTTACAGATTTCTGTGTTGTAATTTTATTTAAAAAAAACATCTCTCGGTAAATTAATCAAAAATTATAATAAAGCAACTATGTGGTAAACAATTTACGACAGATCAACTCAGACCGCATACCAGACCGAGTCGGCGCACACTAAATTGAAATCGCTCTACGCCGACTCGGTCTATTGGACCGAGAGAGAAAAAAATTAATGCCGAGTCCTATATGAGTAATTCTTCAAAATTTTCACTAGTATTCATTTAGTTTTGATGTACTTTATACAATGTCAACATTGGCCTCTGGGGAAAAAAATAAAAAAATTACATGGCCTGATAGTCAAAACAAGCAAATGTGCCTCGGCAGGGAACGTGTTAAATAATAATAGACCTGATTAAAACATGTTCATATTTCCAACGGTAAACGTATCTACAACTAAGGGTGGAAAAAAAATGGTGGTAACATAAACATTACTTTAGTAGATGAATTAAAGAATAAGGTAATTTTTCATTTTCCATACTATACTTATACTTCATATCTCAAAAAAATAATGGAAATTTTGGTGTCATACATTACCTTGTGGTTATCCGGTACTTAGACATTTTAAAAATGTCTCCCAGTCTTTAAAACTAACACTTCTTGTGGTTTGATTTTGTTTGAATACAGTAACAATTATTAATAACTATATATTTTTTAAAAAGAATTACAACTCTTTGAACATTATATGTTACTAAAGCTATAGATATACAAAATAGATCCTATAAATAAAATGTCTTTCTCAGAAAATTAAAATGAGATAAAATACTCCAAATTCAGTTCTTTATTTTAGTAACACCATTTTATATTTGGTTCCTAATGTTAAACCTAAAGAAAAAAAATGTCGCCAAAATGACAGAAATAAATATTTACATCTCAAGCAATGAAGATCTGTGTTGACAATATTGGGCGAGTTGCTTTATTCACCGGTGGATCCATCAGATGTGTTTTATCTCGTTCTATCTCCGAGGTTAGAACGAGATACAACACATCTGGTGGATCAACCGGTGAAAAAAGCAACTCGCCCATTTATACTATAAAACGAAGTAGACTACAAATTCCCCAGTTACGGTTGCTATTGGATTTGAAATTTGTTATTTATGTTTTTGCTGACTTTTTTATGTGATATTTGAATAAGGGCAGTATTAAAACTTAAAAATGTTTGTGACCTAACGTTAACTTTTTTAATTCAATATTAAACAAATATGTGAACTGTTTCTAAGAGCTACAGTTGAACCAAAATTTGTAATGTTTCTTGTTTAACCCCAGGATTCAAAATATTTCAAGTTGCCTTCAGGGTTGAAAATAAAATTAAAAGATATATTTGGCAAAAATACAAGGTGTATGTATACACAAAATCATATAATTTTCCGGGAGTTACTTTGGTGACATGAGAAGTTAAAAAATATTTTAAGAAAATATTTAATTTATTATGCATTTCCAAATTTCTTTCTTTCAAGATAAAAATTTAAAATTTGGGAATATAAAAATATGCATTAAAATACACATTTTCGGTGTACCCTTTGACATTCTATTACACCCGATTTAACCAGAAGGTGGCAATTTTTAAATTTCAAATACAAACTCCACTTTTTTCCATATATTCAGACATATTATAAAACAGTAATTCTTGACTTAAAAATTGAAAAACAGTTGAAAGTGGTGGAGAGATTCTCAATTATCATTCACCAAAATTGGCTATAAAAATTACATTTAAGTATATGAAATCTGATGCCATTCAATATTATTAAAAGCAGTCTTATAAGATTTGTTCTTTTAGCTACCATTTTACTATATTATTACTATTACTTAAGCTTTACTTTGACAAATAATGTTAAGCCCATTTGGCATTTGTTCCCATCTTTTTATAGCCAACAACTGACAATATCTATGCCACTTTAAAACCGATTTTCGATCTTCAAAACTATTTTGTTTAGAATTTTGTCACCATTGAGGACATCTGGGAAAAATCAGAATTATCTTCAAAATTTAAAGGTTAATTTGATAATTTTAATTAAACCGAAAATAACTAATTCCACTGGGCACAACAAAAAATATGTTTAGATGTCTTATAATACATTCTTTTCAAACATTTTGATAAGCAAAAAGCAAGTAAAACAAATATCATAAGAGCCTAATTTCTGTTTTTTTTTTCTCAAAATTATAATAAGTATCCTAAATTTGGCTGTATTAAAGATACTACAAACTCAGAAAAGCAAGGAGTCCGTTTATCCCAAAATGTTTCTTGTTTTATTAACCGCCTCTCAAGTCATCAAAGGATGGTTACCCACTCAACCACCGGTGCCCCCCTGTTTCCGCTTGATTGTAATCATTATTAGATTGCCTTGCTTAAATATCTCGTGAATATTTTTAGTTGTCCTTTCCTTTGAATGTTTTTTTACCAGTCTGATGGCAGAACTTAAGTTGAGATAAATTATAAATATTTATTTTTCAAGCTATGAAGCATCTCATATCGATTAATAAATTGCGCTTATCGAATCAACATCAAACACTATGTAGTTAGTCAACATAAACTTTAATTAAAATTATATTTTTGTCAATTTTAGATGGTCATTTTCACATTACTTTAATACCTATATATTATGTATTAAAATTAAAAATAAGACTTTATTCAGGGAATATGTAAGATAAGCAACCATATGGGATAAAATGCCATCTACAAACATTTAGAGACAATAATTTTATGAATACGCTTTTACCGTCTATTAACGAAATGGAAAATATACGTAGTACGACATATGACCAATATGGACAAAATGTACTGCAGGTCGAAACTACTCAATTGCACACCGGCCACGCTACGTACTATTGTGAATTTGTATAGAAGTGCATGTGCTCCACACTTGTATAGAAGGGTACATAGAGTATTGGGTGCTCTACACTTCTCACTACTATAAAAGTTCACAGTAGCAGGTAGCTTGGCAGGTACATGATTATGCAATTTCAACCCACAATACATAGTGGCCCATATGGCCATATGTTACTTACCTTCTCCATTCCATTAATCAACTATAAAAGCATAATCAAAAAATTATTATCATATAATTATTAAAACTTAAAAGATAACACTTAAGAAAATAATCCTAAAAAATGTAAACAACTAAAATATTTTCTATTATAGTTCTCATTATGTTCATTTTATAAATAAGTAAAATAAGAATATTAAAAATCAAATTAATGAATTGTACATGAAAATTTTATATTAGGTACCTCAGTATTACTAAGAGGAAGAAGCAGAGTAGAGTATTATCCTCTATTCAATTTCAGTTTGATAACATTTATATAGTAATACAAACAATATACAAAGTAGATCATATACAAACCTAGTAAAAAACTATTTATTAAATATTTTATAACGTATATTATATACAAATCTATTAATATTTCATGAAATATATTAAGATCCAACAGTAGAAGGCACTTTTACAAAATGGAGGGTTAATGAATCTTCTTTACTTACATTATTAATAGAATATTCGGCTCCTAAAAAGCATACTTAATTAGTATTTTTTAAATTTTAATTCAATATTAACCTTACCCAAGGGTATTATAAAATCACTAAGTTTTCCTACTCTGGTACTCTTGTTATGAACTTGGATAAAAGCTTCACCTTCAATGACACTATAAAACTAAAATAAAACAAATAAAATTAGAGTTTCTTTATTTTTTAGCCAGTAAAATTCATATTGATTTTTGCCAAATTCAAAAATAGTCAAAAGAGCTGTGGTTTAACATTGGATCTCGGGTCATACCAAGGAAATAAAAACATCAAAATCTAAGATATGTATTTTTCTTAAGTCACAAATATTATTTATGCCTTTTCTAGTTTAACAGTAGTAAAGCAGAAGTTTATTTCTACAGTAGGGGAAAGTGATTTTTCTGAACTTTCTTCCAAAGTTTTTTTATAATTTTTTATTTTTAAAAAAATGGAACACTCATACTCATGCTTGAAAATGAAACTCATGAAAATTTACTTAGCTGAGATATTTTGATTTTCTTGAAATCATGTATAAAAATAATAACTCCCATTACGCTACATTTTATTTGTCGAATTGTCAAATAAGTTTTAATATTTGAACTTGCTTACTTAGAGTACAACGGTGTCATTTTTGCCGAGGGGGCAACAAGGGCTATTGCCCAAGGCGGTAAATTTCAGGAGGTGAAAATTACTGAGGGCGTCAAAGTTTGCTGGGCATAGTTTTTTGATGACACTATCGCTATAAGAAAAAAATGTCATAGCTTTTTTGATCTTTGGATCACTCTGCACCACCCGTTAAATTTGCCTTAAACTTTCCCGAACACCCTGTACATGATAAGTTAAAAGTGATTTTATTTCATTTGAGGAGTCTATTCTTTGATCAACCAATAAAAAGTTATCTGTTTTTCAAATGCAGCAAATATCAAATATTTGATAGCAACAGAATTGTTTTGCGATGTAAAATAAATAAAGATTTAATAATAAAAAAAAATAAAACGTTTTATTTTATACAGCTTTTAAAAATGGCATATAAAATATAGTATGCCATTAAAAATAGAAATGTCGACTTCTGTCGATATGAACCATATACTCGAGTAAACTTTAACTTGGCGTGTGGATGCGTTGATATTGTGCGTATTATTGTATTTTCTCTTGCACACAAAATTGAGGCAATGGCCCAAAACCATTGTTTAAGTGTAAACATACGTGAACAATGTTTTTGGGTTATTGCTTTAACTTTGTGTGCAAGAGAAAATGAAATAGTATGCACAATATCAACTCATCCACATGCCAAGTTAAAGTTTACTTGACTATATCTGACATTATTTTCATTAGAGAGGCAAAAATTTTTAGTTTAAAATTATTTGAAGTTTGACAAAATATCTAATAGGCTACTCAACCTGTATATTAGTGATTTTTAGAAAAATCTGCATTTTCTGATTTCAAATAAATATAACTTTCCTGTTTGGAAAAACCCTTCTTGAGAAAATGATAAATTAGGACTATTTAAATTAATATGCGGTGAAGTAACAGTGGGCACCTTCGATCATATACAACTAGATACAATTTTATACCATGTGAGTTAATGCTAATGAACTGGTGGAACTTCACAAGTTTCCCATTGGTTAGTAAGGGATCTCGGGATGTGCGACTTTTTCTTTTATGTAAATTGTCATTAAAAGTGTATTATTTTCTTTCTTCATTGATTTATTAAGTTATTATATTATTTACTGACAGCCACTAAACAAGATAATCAAGTTGACTGCCTCACCAACCAGCTAGCTACATCCATTAATGAAATAGAGGATTGATAATGTTTTCAAAATTGAAATAACTGCCTACGAATTAAAGTTTACAATTTCCGAAACAAAGTTATTTTTTCCTAAATTAAATTCATATTTTCTGAAATTCAAGTTATCTTTTCCTATATTTAATAATATTTTTCTGAAACTGAAGATGAAATGACGTAAAAAAAAGATTAATTATGATATAAAAAGTTTACAGCATATTTAAGAGACAATTTGTCGAAGAAAAGTTTGATTTGTTCGAATATATTCCAGGATTCATCAATCATCAAGTATTAGCAAGAAGCAAGAAAATGTCGATGCCATTGTTCTGTTCATGCACAAGTAGTACAATTTGAAAATTTACTGCTCGATCAGGCTAGGTACATAAATTATAGAATGTTACTTACGAGCATAAATTTCGTGGCAATGCGTAGTGGCTTTCGAGTGCCTGGGGGTAATTTTAAATATCCCATTGCTCCACCATCTTTATGATTTGTTAACAGATCTGTTACCATTAGGTCGTTCATTAACTTGAAATTTGGCACTTTCTCTACATATTCTGAAAAAAAAAATAAAATCAAAACTGGTAAATGTGCATAAAAATTGTATTATTAAACTTTGCATGCATTATAGGATGTATTATACATAAACACTTTTTTATAAATTTTCATTTAAAAATAATAATTTTCGACAAGAAAACAACTTCTCTTCTTGTCTTAGGTTAAATGGAAAGTTTAACATCTGGTTTTTTAGTTCAAAGTTAAACAACGTTCAATCTGTTAGTTTATGGTAAACTTACAAACAAGTGTTCTTAACTATACCTAATATAAAACAAAATCTGTTGCACGTCATCACACACAAGAGCCATATGACTGATGACGGTCATCAGTTGAAGAAAAAAAATGTCCTGCAGCAGCTGTAAGAAGCTATATAACAACATACGGCTCTTGTGCGTGATGACGGGCAACGGATTTTGTTTTGTATTAAGTATACAAGCTCTATTAATATCTGTCGAGGAAGAGCAAATTTAGTTTTAAAATTTGTAGGTCAGTAACGAAGTGCAAAAGGAAAAGAAATGTTAAGAAGGATAAAGAAACCACTTGGATAAAAATATTAGTCGACTTCAATTGCAACAATAGGAAAACATTTTTATAACAATAAAAACTAGTGATGTGATTTTTCCGGAAAAAATGAATTCGGAAAGAAAAGATCGATTTTTCCCGGAAATTTTCCGAATAAAATGAAATAACCTTTAAATGCGTTACAAATAAAAAGACGATCATTTTGACACTAAATACTTATACATATAATGTAAATTTTTGCAAAGAACGTTCATAATTACACTGAAAAGAAAAAATTCTTAATATTACGAGCGTTACAAAAAATTACATCAAGTTACCCATGCAAATGAAAACGTAGGGCTTAGAATGATGCGTTATTTAAACTGTCACTGTTATTATTCATTACTTACAACCATTGAGTATAGAAATAATATCAATGTTTCCATTTGCATGGTCAACTTGATATAATTTTTTTTAAGTTCATTATTTATAAACGAAAAGATAATAAAAAGTGTGGATATTTCCGAAGCATACTATTAAAAAAATAAGTAGTTAGATCAATAAACTCTAAACTTTATTAACAATGGAATGATAAACTAAAAAAATAACATCTATAAAATGTCAAATAAAAAACAGAAACATATTCTTATAAAATATATGAACCCAAATTGCATTGGTCGTTAACTTTGAAAAAAAATAAAAAATACATCTGAAGACATGTATTAAATCAAACAACTTTAAGGTTATGTTCAAGTATTTGTGCGGGAAATTCAAATTAAATTATTAAATTTCATAATTTCTTTTGGAAAAAATCATTTTTTCCGGAAAAAATCATTTCTTCTTTCCTTCTTACCAGAAAATTTCAGCATTTTGATTTTTTCTATTTTCCCGGAAAAATTGATTCTTTCTTTCCGGAAAAAATCAATTTTTCCATGTTATTTTCTGGGAAAATATTGACCACTCACATCACTAATAAAAACCATCGACAATATAGTGCTAGGCGTCCACTTGAGAGAAAAACTCTCGAGAGCCTCTCGGAATACACAATGCATTATTGAATACCGTAATCGCAGAAAAAAGCAGAAAATATTGCAGGAGATTGCTGCTCAATTTAGTTGTACTCTGATGAGATACAAAGATGCACAATTTGAGAAATTGGGTATATATTTATTGATAGTGTGACGGATCCATGGATGGAGCTACCTAAACATGTGATTATTTTATTTATCGTTTTATTCTTCATAAAAAATTTTCGCATCTTCTGAAATGTCATTAACAATTATCAATACCACATTAAGTTAAATGGGGTGTACCAATAATAAGTAAATTTGATATTCAAAAATTGAAAATATTTGAAAAAAAATTTAATTTTGATGCTGGAAATCTAAAGATCATAATAGAAAAAGCAAAAAAGTTTACTTACTATTTTTCTTTGTATCTCTAACATAGAAATAGTTATTTACATTACTAGATGCGAAAGTTTACTTTTAGATGCGAGGTGATTTTTGAAAGGTCGAGGCGAAGCCGAGATCTTTCAAAAAACACCGAGCACCTGAAAGAGCTTTCGCATCGTGTAATGTATTATATTTTTTCTACTACTGAAAGATATTATGGTAGTTAATAATTTAACATTAATTATTTCATGAAATTATTTGACGTTTTTAATAAATTTTATAGTTTAGGAGGCTCTGTCTGTGAAAGTTGTATTCATGGCAACGAAACAATTGCTTACCTGTCAATAAGGGTTATGTTTTTAATTTTAATTATTTGTGATTTGAAACTAAAGTAAACTAATATGTTTGTTATACAAGAAGCGGCCAATATTGCTTGTGCCTCGCTGTACCCTAAAAAATTCAAAGAAAGGTATTTGTAAACGTATGAAGTATTTTTAAAATGGTGCGTCTCCAAAAATATTACGGAAATTGACGAAAATGTAATGTTAGCATACTTCCTAGAAATGTCTGAAGTTTTATCGCCGACAACACTATGGTCAGTGTATTCAATGCTAAAAATAGCAATTTCAGTTCACAAAAAATAAAGATATTTCACAATTTAAAAGACTAACAGCTTTTATTAAAAGAAAGAATGACGGATATGAGGCTAAGAAATCTAACATTTTTACCAAGGAACAAATTACAAAGTTTTTACTTGAAGCTCCAAATCAAATTAAATTTCGTTTAAAATTTGTTTTTTTTTACTTTTCTGTCCTGGCCGCGAAAGTCTTACTTTCGCATCTAGCAACACCTTAGCAACCAGGTACCTCGAATGTTTACTTTCGTTATCACGCGTGTTGCTAGATTTACAAAGTTCACTTATATAGACGGTAGTAGAAAAAATAACTTTATAAAACTTTTTTTTTGTTTTTGCATGATGTTTATTTTGCTTGTTAAAAATTTTTCACGTTTTCCTATTTTGGCACACTTTGCAATTTAACGCAATACTGATAGATGCTCATGACTTTTCAAGAGAAGTAGAAAATTCTATGAGGAGCAACTTTCTCTTCGAAAAAATAAAATTACCAAGCACGTGGTGATTCATCATAATAATTGTTCACATTTTGATAGAGTAATCATCAGAGTTGATATTTAACATTTAGGTTGTAGGGTTGCCTCTAAAGTTTTTTTTAGTCTGTTAAAAAAGCCTAATTCAACTACTCGTAAATAAGATATTAAATTAACCTCAATTTTTGTAAATGAACACTCTATAAATTTTTATATTATTTGATGAATCTATTTTTCCTGATTTCAAAAATTAGCTCTCTGGTTAGCGTAGCACCAATTTCTAGTCTACGCCGAATTTATGGCTTGATATATGACTGATGGTCGAGATGGTAGAGTACCTGCCTCTCACACAAAAGTCCCGGGTTCGAATCCCGGTCGTGGCAATGGAAAATACTGTGAGAGGGATTTTTCCATTATACACGGATATTGGATGTGTGTCCCTTGTCTTTAAATGTGTAGCCCCCTCCCGTACAAGGCTCAGCCTTCTGGGATATAGGGGGTCGTAATTACATGTGGTGTATTTATTATTATTATTATTTATTATTATTATTTATCCAGCAACTTCGTTTCACTTTACGTTTTTCTTCCCTTTTCACTAAAATTTTGTGGCAAACAATAACGGCCACAAGTTTTTGCACATCCACGTTATAAAAATTTTATTAACAGAACTGTAGCACACCTTTACAGGGTCTTGAGAGCACTGCCGCTATAAGCTCTCAGCTAGTTTATCTCCGGAGCTATCTGAGAGTAAAAATTCTTGAAAGTGCTCTCAAATGGACAAGCACCTAAGAGTGGCTATCGGAAGTAACTCTCAGGATTACTCGCAAGTGGACACTTAGCATAACAAAGAAAACAAAGTAAAAGGACAAAACATATCAAAGATACAGAATAACTTCATTTATGTTTTGTTTTTTCAATCAAAATCTTGCAAAAAAAATCAAATCAAAATTTGGATCTTGAGGTTGCTACTCTAATCATGAATATTAAAATTTCATGATTAATTTCTGCTAATTTCCTTTTATGTTATTTTAAAATTAAAAACATTGTTGCAAATGTACACAGGTAAAAGTTAAAAAAAGTACCTACTTTACCCAACTTAACGGGAAAATCTACCTTTATTTAGGACAATAGAAAGTGAATGAACTTTAAACTGACTATTTTATAGTAACCATTTAGTACTTACTCATGCTAATAATGTCATTATTACGTAGCATATTAATATATTCTTCATTTTTTGGTTTTGTAACTGAAGTTTGTCCCATTGAAACTGAATCAGTCATATCATTTTCATTTAAAAGTTCCATCTCTCCAGAGTGATTAATACTTCTTGACAGCACTTTAGAAATTTTATTGCAGATGTAATCTTTTTTTTTATATTTTTTGCTTATTCTACCGGTTAAGAGTTTCGAGGTTTGGAAGTTGCTGTCTTCGGTAGTGGTACTCCTTAACATGGTTGATGTACCAGAATCTTTGTTTTGTGTATTGTCCTCTGTGGTCTGGTTGTTATCCTGTAACATATTGGTATTAAATGTAGAAAATCGGTTGCGATCATTGTGCTTAATGGCAGGCTCAGTAGAAAAATTATTTATATTATCTTGAGAAGTACTACCATTGGTATAATTATTGGTACCATTATTATTATCATTTGTAGTAAGATTATCACAAATATGATTATTGTCTACACATACATTTGTATTTTGACAAGTTTTTGATGAGACCAAGTGAGAAGTGCTGGACACAGTATCTTTTTTATTTGTTTTATTTGTAAAGGAATTTTTCTTTCTTGAGTTAATAGTAGGAGAGTGATCTCCATGTGCCAATTTATTTCTTTTGGGTGTTAAATACATTTCCTTATTAGAAATATTGTCAGTGGTGCTACTTATATCGTCAGTCATATGATGCTTCTTCACTTTATTATGTGTTTCTGGTGTATCACCATTGTTAGGTACTTGAGTAATAATATCAGCTTCATCAGTATTGTTCATTTCTACTTCTTCCACAGCCACCAGATTATCTTCTTTCTCTTCTCGGATTTGATTTTTGACACTTCTTTTGCCACCTTTCTTTTTTACTACTTCATTTTTAGATTCCTTTCGTTTCTTTATAGTACTTGGTCTGGATGACTTGTTAACTGAAAAATAAATATATTTACTATGTACAATGTACATGTATATATAGTTCAAATCACGAAAGAAGACCGTTACGTCATCATTATAATTCGTAAGAATCAAATCAGTACTGCGTTAGTTATCAACGTCAGTCGGAGATATTAACAGTCACATATAATGGACTCCCTTTCCCTGTCTCTCTCGTTTTACTATTTTGTAAACAAAGAACGTTTGAAGCGTACGTTGAAGATAAGAAATTAATTTGTGATGTAACGGTCATCTCTAGTGATTTGAAGCATATGTAATATGGAAACAATAAAAGATACTTCACTTCATATAAACTAAACATAAAGAAATTTTGCCCACATATATTTGTGAATGAGCTCTTCCTCGAAATTTTTTAAAATAGCTCTGATGTATTTTTTCTTTTTATTATTATTTTCCATCAACAAAATTTTAAAAACCTTTTACACCTTAATTAAATTAAAGATTTTTTAATAGATTTACCTCAAAGTCAAATACATGTTAAATATAATAATGCAATCATTCTTACACTTAAAATGTGTTTCTTAGCCGTCTCTCAAGTCACCGAAGTAACCCCCGGAAAATCCTACTATTTTGTATTAGGTAAAGAGAGATGAGGCCCTACAGTTTATTGAGGAGTCTGAATCACAAATTTGCCGGCTTCGGTTTTCAACAAATTTTCTCGATTGGTAAAAAGCACTTACTAACTATTTATCGTAATATACTAGTGGTGGCTCGTAAATTTTTTATGTTTGATATTTTAATTTAGAGACATGGGACCTATACCAAGTTATAAGAGGCTTCATTTGGGATCAAAACGAAAATATGTATTGGCAGAAAGAAAATTGAAAAACAATTTGTGAAAAAAATTTCCGAAAATTCACTTGTTCACCCTGGAAAGTCCTGAAATTTGATAAATTTGAATTTTTTTTTAAATATCAGATTGGTCTTCGATACAATGTAAGACAAGGTTATTTTACTTTAAAAATAGTAATTTCTGGAAAAGTTACCAGTATTTGAAATTTTTTGAAACCAAGATTCAAGTCATTAAAAAAACTGTAGGAATGATATCTATTGGAATTTATTGCATTATTATATTTACCTACGATCATTACCTACGATCACTAACGTAAATAGCTGAAAACACACTCTCCGCCACCTATGTAAATTGAACCTTAAACACCGTAAACAAATCGCATGCTCAGCCGCTGAGGTGTGTTGCAATGTGACCACGTGACCAACTTTACACAACACTTGTAGTTCATATTTCTGACACCAGGCTAAAATTATTAAAAATGGCAGGTGCAAAACTTAATTTTCTAACGCTGTCAAAACTGACATAAGCAACAAATAATACAAAATTGTATTTTAATTTCAATAAATACGATCGTAGGTAAAGTATAGTACATAATTCGAGTTGTAAAGCAATTACGCACTCATGGAATAGGGTTATTTCATGTTAATGAAAAACTTAAAAATACCTATCAATTTGGATAGTAGAATATGCAAGAATAATGTATTGGTAAATACCATGTCTTTATTATTTGTTAATTATTCATAAATCAATAAAAAGTATCGTCAATAATTTCAAATTTTATTAACTTCTGACGTCACGGTTTAGAACTAAATCTAGGAAGATTTGTTTTTGTTAAGAGTCCAGTAGCATTTGACACTTTTGACAGTTTGCTTTAGTTTGTGTTAGTTCATCATTTTTTACTATTATGGAGCCTAATTTCGTTAAAGCTAGCAGTGAAAATTTACCTGAAGTGAACTACGTTATAATTCAGGAATTCTTTGCGAAAAATATGGACTATTTCAGTGTCGAGTTTAAGAGCGTGAAAAATGTGAGGTTAGTTTTCTTGAGATATTTCATCTACGCTATACTGCGCATGCGTAAACATTTACGTCACGACTGTTGGCGGGAACTTAATATTTTCAAATTACAAACCGAGTTTAAAAATACGTAGGCGCAAAAAATATACTTTTTTTCCAAATATACAGTATTTTTAAGTGTTCCTGATTGTACATTTGACATAAATATAAATTGTGAAATAACCCCATTGCCGAATTTTTCCATTCGTGCGTAATATGCTATTTACAACTCTCATTACGTAATATACTATTAATATAATAATATGTATTTAACTTTGAGGTAAATCCATTAAAAAAACTTAATTTAATTAAGGTGTAAGGTAAGTGGTACCCATTATTTTAAAACTTATGATTTAAGTTGAGTCAATTCTATAAAGGTTACATGGAATGGCTACCAGTGAGTTGTATTCAAAAATTTTTCAATAGGTCGATGTTATTTTTAGGTAGTTCCTAAAATTTCTAACGTTTTACATTGATATTATAAAAGATTATTTGTTCGATTTTTAATAGGTTGCCATGTCAAAAGCTTATTCTAGACATTTCATCTGGCCAAAAAATATTATGATTTGCCACCATACCTTTAACCAACATGGAAATAAAGAAATTATAGACTGCCTTTATGTCACAATCAAGAAATTAGATCCTTATTAGCTCACTTTTACTGGCGGTCATAGAAAATCTGTTAAATAAACATCCTTTTCCTATAAATTAATTTCTGTCCAACTTACCAGTAACATTTACTGATGTTCCCAAGGTTCCATTATAATCTGTAAATAGATACACTTATTATAGATGGACAGTGTTTGATTTCATATTGATTTATTACACTAATTTGATATTTTATGCGTAAAAATAGGGCCGCACCACCGCCAGTGAGAAGGTGGGCACCGCACAAGGGAGACCACAGCAAGGGCCGGCAAAACTGAAAAGTGACAGACAGTATGGCATAAACCAAACCAGGTATTGGCTCGTGGCTATAATTAGAGCGACAGGGGCAAAAAACAAAATCAAAGGGGTATTATGCTAAATCGCCGACTTTTTTTCTTTTTTATTCTATTCTTTTTCGGAAACCGAACAAAAGAAAAAAATTGCTACAAATATACTCAGGAGAAAAGATTATTTTAATATTCTCTTTCCAGAAAAACTGTTGCGTTTGACTGTAATATTAAAATTTCAGTGGTGAAAGTGAAGGGTGGAGTAAAGTGAGAGTAGTAGTATTTTTTTTACTCAAATAAGTATTTTTCAGAATTTAAAGAATATAATAGTAATTACTTTTTTCTAGAGATGGGCAAAAGTGGAAATTTTCAGTTTTGGGAAACTTTCCTGGGAATATTTTGGGGGGAAACTTCCTGAAGCTTTCAATCTAAAAAATTTTTTGTGAAAAATTTGTTCGTGATCATATTTGTCTTGAAACAGGTTTAATTTGATACCAAATATGTTAGTATTAATTGTTAAATTACGTAATTATTAGAAAAGTCGAAATTTCACAAAGTAAGTATTTCATATTTCCATTTTAAAAGTAAATGACTTGATAAAAAAAGACATAGGTAGTAATACAAGTAGTAATTTTTATTTTATAAAAAACGAAAATTATATTTTATTCTGAATGCAACACATGAAACTGTAAACAAAACAGAACTAATTTTCATCATTAATGTACCATCGGTGCGACATTAAAAACTGGGACACTCAATATTTCGTCATTTTAAAAGTTTTGAATTATCGAAATGAAACATTCAGTCTCACAAAAATTTCTTTAAAAATTGTAACATGCCTTAACACGAGTTGAAAAGGAAACAGTGGAAAATGCCTCACAAATGCTTTGCCCATACACACGATCTCTGCTGAATTGAATTCCAGTTGATGGAAACTTTCCCAACAGATAGTTTCCTTCCTGGAAAGTTTCCAGTTTGGGAATATTTCCAAACGGAAAGTTTCCAGGTTGCCCATCTTTTTTCATTTTTCAATTAATAATTACATACTTTTTTAGTATTACAATATCAATTAATTTTCTTTTTTTTTTGGCATTAAGGACAGAGTCCATTCAGTCAGAATTAATTTTCTTAGTTATAGTTATTTTGTTGATAAATTTTTTCCATAAGGGCGCAAAATTTAGTTTTGCACACGGGCAGTG
Source organism: Rhagium mordax (assembly GCA_963680705.1). Taxonomy (NCBI): domain Eukaryota; kingdom Metazoa; phylum Arthropoda; class Insecta; order Coleoptera; family Cerambycidae; genus Rhagium; species Rhagium mordax. Next base: position 83,070,670 of record OY796657.1, on the reverse strand, counting down.
AAATAACTTGGCGCGGCTAGATGGCATTTTAAAAGTGTTATTTTTAAAGAGATTTGTAAACATATATCCAAATTGTGCAAATGCAAATGTAAAAAAAAGCAGTTTTTTGGCGCTCTAGAGTACAGTAATTGCCTCAGTTTAACTATGTGGTCAAATGAATGCATTTACTCACTGAATTATTTCTCAATACGGAATTTCCATCATATGACTCACATAACCTTAAATTTTAGTTTCTGTAAATTTATCGTTTGCATTTTTAGCTTGATTCAGTATAATATTCTCTTTCAAACAGTATACATGGTTTACATTCTGTTATACCGGGTGCCCCATTATATTTTGACCCTTTTTAAACTTGTATAACTTTTGAATGCGATTTACGCTAGTCTTCTTCTAATTTTGATAAGTTTTTTCCCGAGTATCCGTCTTGTTTGCTCATTTCCGGTTTAACCGGAAATGACATAGCGCATTTTCAGGTATAAGGCAATTTCGTTATTTCAAATGGAACACCCTGTACATTTTTTCACAGTTGGAAAGCCCCTTTCCAAAAATTCAATATTTGTCATGAAAATTATGCAGAGTGATGGTTTTATAAGCTTTTAAAGTGAATAGTGATGGTTTTATAAGCTTTTAAAGTGAATAGGTACTGCATTTTATCGAAAATCTATGAAAAAATAATGATTCTCAAAGACTATGGAAATAAAAGGACAACAAATTTTGAACATCTTTTGTATGTGACTAATGTGTCTTTTTTGTTCATTTCTTATTCGCTTAACAAATATCCAGTTACATTTTGTTATATGGAAAATATGTATGACGTATCCATAATAAAGTGAAAATAACTCAAAAACTAGTAAACCTATTATACAATATGTATATATATTTGTAATCAGAATGATTAGGGAATTAGAATGTTAAAATATATGACGTTCCATTTAAAAAAATGTTACTTTTTTGCTCACCCTGTATATTTAAAAGGCTACTGCCAATCCATTAGCAGGAATGGAATCTACATAAAAACCATGTAGGGCCAATTTTTATTTTTTGAATTGGTCAAAATAAAAATAAAAATAAAAATGGGGGGGGTTACATTAATAAAACTAACTCTATACATTTTCAATATTAGGAATTGAAGTAACCTGCAATTGTTAATAAACTAATTTGATGTTTACAAGTGATGTTGTCTTTTATTTCCATGATCTACTTTGTGATCATTATTTTTTTTGTTGCATTTCGATGAAACGCAGCATTCACTTTAAAAGCTTATAAAACCATCACTATGTATAATTTCCATGACAAACCTGGAATTTTCGGAACAATGGGCTTTCCAAAAATATACAGGGTGTTCCATTTGAAATAACAAAGTTGGCCTATCCCCGAAAATAAGCTATGTCATTTCCGGTTAAACCGGAAGTGAGCAAATAAAGACGGATACTCAGAAAAAACTTATCAAAATTAGAAGAAGACTGGCGGAAACTGCGTTTCATTATCTCAACTAGGTCAAAAGTTATATAGGTTTAAAAAGGGTCAAAATATAATGGGTCACCTCATATTTAATGGGACAAATTATAGCCAAAATATTTAATAAAAAAACGTCTTGTTTTCTTAAAATGATAAAAAAAAACTTATTGATTTTTTTTGCGTCTATAATCAATATTAAAAATAATAAGTTATTGCAAAAACATTATTTTATTAATAATGCTATTTGTATATTCTGTAAATTTTACACAATACAGTTTTCATTCTTCACAACTAAGTAAGTAGGTTTTAACACATTTACTCATTTGGTTACCAAGTTATAATGTTTATGAATTCAAGGCAGAAAGTGAGAATGACATATGTATGATCGATTGTGGTTTTTGTAAAAAAAACCTGCTATAAATAAAAAAGTGAAGTGTTCTATATGCCATTCACATTTTATTTACATAAGGGGAGGCTATGATATTATGTCTTTCATAAGGGATTTACGGAAACTTAACTCGATTAGTGATCTACTAACCTAATGGACTATTTTGCGTTCGTTTACTTCATCGAGTTAAAGTAACCTTTTACGAAAATGCACATAGGTTACTAACCCAGTTAACTCGAACCTACCCTACTCAGCTAGTGGGGTCATGTGTGGGTTACTTCGTTGTTTATCGGTTTGTCAGTTTTTATAAAACTTCACATAACCTCAAAAGTGAGAATAAATGTAATAAATAAAGAATGAATGGCAAGAATGAAATTTTACATTGTGCGGCACAGTTTTTCCTGCAAAATGAAGAAGAGGATGAAGAAGAAGAAATAGTAGAAGAAATTTTACTTCATGAAACTAAAAGGAAAATACGGTGCATTAAAGATTATGTACATTTGGTGTTCACCACCTATAATCTAGAATCTAAACGCTGCTACTTACCATTTTCGGACCCATGTACTGAAAGCACATGTTCCTGAACAATATTTTCATAACTTATGTAATCACATATTCCGCAACGTGCTAATGTTTGATCCTCAACCATTATTTTATAATATTTCAGGAAACAGTTGCTAATATTTTAGAAAAACCAATAAAATCTCCGAGACAAACTGACAAACCATTCAAACCAAACCACTTTGTTTTTGACGTTTTTGACAGTCGGTGGATGGGTCGTGTTGTGCGTTCGGATATCACAGGAACCTAATTATAACCCAACACTTAATTTAAGGAACCTAGGTCACTAACTTAGGTTACGTTTCCGTAAATCCCATTAGGTTGTCTCAGGGTTGTCTACTATTGACAAAATATTGAAGTGTCAGATTTAATTGATCGTCACTGTCATTTATTTTTGGCTGAATTGCCAAATTTTTTATTGATAACATTACTGTGCTTTCTTTAGGGTCTCACTCTGGCAACTATGTAGAACCATTTTGAATTTGTGGTTATGTTTTTGACTCTTCAACATAACATCAGTAATTAAAACAGTCATTCATACTAACAGAATTCAGATTTTCCAAAGCTTACTCTAATGTAAATAAAATGTGAATGGCATATAATTGCATGCAAATTTTTCATAGCAATTGTTCTTTAAAAAAATCAAAAAAATGTTGTGACAAACAATCTTACCAGCCTTGGCAGTGAATCTATTTTCTTGCCTAGTTAAACAAATAACAATTTTTTTTAATAAGTTTATATAAAACACTTTCCGCTTATTCTAAATAAAAACTAAAGCGACGTTTCGATTGCAAAATAAACTTAATTGACCAGCTATTCTTATGGTCAGAGTATAATATCTAGCCAACTAAAATACAAAAACATTCAGTACGGATATTTTCAACATTGGCTGGAAAATTTTAAAATTATATGGAATTTAATGTTTTTTTTTCATTCATATATTTCATATATACATGCACTTACAATCTATTTCCCTTTTATTCGAAGTGGCAACAATCCCAGAAAATCGTCGTTGTACAGGCTTCCTCTCTCTTCCAGATCTTCTGATACCTATAAAATATATATCTTAGCTTAGATACTAGTATTACGTATACTTTGCTTAATTAATGGTAATCCGGATTATGCTTGTGCTGATGTAATGAGAACAAGGGATTATTAACAGTTTTCATAATAAATGTTAATAATTCGATTTTTTAGGTTCATCAAAGGACCTCTTTGCCATAAAATAGTCAACAATACCTACCTACCAAAACCAATGGTAAATTAAAAATTACACACTACTATTTTTGTAGCACCTCGAATATTGTTTAGTGTTAGTTTTAGTTTTTAGTTCCTTATAGTCATTAGTATTATTATAATTTCAAATACTGTAATGTTTTGTCAAAATTTTTTCTTTTTTAACATACATTTACTATTTTGCCTTATATCCAAATCATGTCTCGTACCCTATTTGTAGTATTATTCTTTTTAACTTATTGACACGTTCTACACTGTAATGGTATTTATGAGAGAACAAATAAATATCTATCTATCTATCTATCTATCTATCTACTAAATAAATATCTCAAAATTTACAACAACCTTTGTTTCTTCCCATTCCCTCGAATTAAAAGAGGCATAACATTCTAAATTTGAGGGCGTATATATTTTAAGGTAGCTGTAAGATCTATAAAGCTTTAATTGAAAATTATTTTCTCTCTTGTATAAACCGTCACATTCTATTTATTTATTTCAGAAGTATTTCTTGGAGTCCCTTTTATCACTCCCAAGGTTTACTTGCTTAGTTTTTCAGTTATTATTATACTGGATTAATTTTTAGATCTTACCTGTTGGTTGTGTAGAATCTATTGTGGAAGAGACACCAGCTAGAAAAAAATTAATTTAATTACATATTTTTCAAAAAAACTAAACTTTATTACCATCAGTTTCTGGGAGAAGTTTTTTCTTGGATTTCTGCACTTGTGTTTTTCGACTTTTTGGAACCTTGAAAATGTGTTGTTTAACTTGTTTAGCTGATAGAGAAGTACCACTATCACAGGTCTTCGCATTATTAACTGATGAAGATATTTCTTTAAAACTATCAGCTAAATTCTCTGTATTCTCTGGTTTGTCACTTATGTCGTTAAGTTGCAGTTGAGGAATATCACTGTCTTCCAAAGGAGTAGCCAGTATTTCATCCTCATTATCAGATTTATTCACTTTTTGCTTTTTGTCATTATTACAATGTTTTGTAGATTTGGATCGTGTCTCGTGATTATTTGTACTTTTATCGATACCTTTAATACTTTCGTTTTTTGATGTTGGTGTACAGCTATCATTACTTTTATTTAAGTTTAATTTGTCGATCATCAATTGTGCATTGTTTTCTACCACCACTATTAACGAATGCATATTAATTGTTGATATTGCCTTCCCAGGTGAATGAGGTATATCCTTAGTAGCTTCAACAGATATATTTACCCCTTGTTGAGTTAAATTTTCCTCAATAGTTTGATTATCTAAACATATGTTTCCTTTAATATTATCTGGTAAGTGTGAAGGTGCCTCGTTTACTAATGAACTTGGTAATTTATTATCTTTGTGGGGTATTTCCCGTTTTTCTTGATACCTTTGATTGGTTTTATACGTTGATTCTATGGGAAATATATCTGATATACAACTCTGCGATGATGGCAATCGTTTTTCATCATCAGTACTTTTTAGGAGGTCCGATTTTAGTTCTCTTGGTTGTCTTTCATTATTTTGTATGGTTGGCCTTGAATATATTTGTAATTTACTTCTTCTAGCATAACTTAACCCATTAGTTTGTTTATAGTGACCATATTCTGTTTTTTCCAAATTCTTCCCTTCCAACTCGCTATTAGAATTGCTGGAAATCATGCTTTTATTTGAATTAATAGTAAAGTTTCTTTCTAATTCAATATCATGAGCACTTCTTATAAAATTTAGTTTTAAACTACTCTTTCTTGGTAGTGGCAACAAGTCATCGTCAAGTCTCCATGGACGATTTTGGCTATCGTCATTACGTAAAGTATCATCCAATACGTCATCATCACTTGATGAAAAGTTTGGGGGTATTATCTCATTTGCTAAACTTTGAAACAACATGGGATCTGCTCCACTATCATATTCTTTGAGCATCTCACTTTGATCTGTATTTGAGCTATCACTGTTGTTATTGTTCACTCCTTCTTTCTCCATTATTTTATGTTTCCTGCAAGATTTACTTATCCTGGATAAAGAGCTTGAAGTTTGAGTTCCTTGTTCGAGTACTGTCTGCGTAAAAATGTTTCTGGAAAAATTCTTCCTATAAGGAGTTCTTTTATGTACAGACTTTATTGACGTTTGGATTTCTTTATTAATCCTCTTAGATGAACTTGAATAATCAGATAGTGCTTTGGTTGATGTTTGAATTTCCTTATGTAAACTTTGGTTTGTGTGTACAAGCCTTCCGTTATTGGAATTGATTTGACTGTTGGATGTACAAGGGGGAGTCAACAACCCGTTAGATAATTTGAAAAGTAGTTGGTTCAACTTTTCTGTTTTACGACATCTTACTTCAGATGTTTCCCTATGCATAGTACTCTCTAAATTCCAAGGTGAAGTACCAGCTTCGGCTAACGCTTTTTTAGGCACTACCGTTTTCCTATAAATGTCTGTTTCTTTTCCCATAAATTTAATAGGAGAGGTACCTATTTCCACTAGAGATTTTTCAAGGTTAGGGTCTTCTTTATTCTCAGCAACAATGTTATTATTACCCTTGAAAGTGCCCTCAGAACTCTTGGCAGCCACTAAATTATTTTCAGAATTTATGCTTCTTATTTCGTTTTCCAAAATAAGAGGTGAAGTGCCTATTTCAGTATATGTTTTTGTAGGTATATGTTCTTTTTCAAGCATATGATCTGTGTTCTCTAATGTTTTTCCATCTTTTGCAGCCCTATCTTCTGTTTTTTCTGAAATGAGAATATTGCTCAACACAGTAACTTCTCTGGGCTTTTCTTTCAAATTATCTGAAGATGTATCCTGCGAAATTTTTGCATGCACTGTTTCTAATTTATTTGGTGAGCAGTCATTTTGTACTATGTCTTTTTTAAAATCATTTCCCATTTGTTTTAGCGATATATCATTTTTTTTCCCGTTTTCAATTACAATTGTAGATTTATTTTTAGTTTCAGGAGGTTCAATAGGAATTTGTTGAGATGTAATACTAGCTAATTTATTTTCTTCAATAGATTCCTGTTCTAATAAATTTTTTTTTCGTTGATTCTTCTTTATCCTCTGTGGACGTTTAGGCGGGGATTCTGGAGGGTAGATAATTTTTTCAATTTGCTCAACATTTCCCTTACAACTATTGCAATTATTCTTTGTAACAGGTTCTATAGAAATAGAATTATTGCGCAAAGATTTAGTAGTTCTGTCAACACATATCTGTTTAGATTTACTCCCATTTCTCAAAACATGAATCTTTGATAGGTTTTCAGCAGGCTGTTTAATGTCGCCATCGGCCTTTTTAGTTTGACTTGACTCGATACCCAACACATCAATATCATTCCTTGCCTCATAATCTTTATGCAGAAATGATAATTTTCTAGGAGACATTCCTTTCTGATTGTCCACTCTCTTTGTAATAACATTTTTTTCTGTCACAATTCTTCGTGATGATTCGTTTACGGTATTGTGACAATTTATTTCATTTGAGGTCTTTTCAGATTTCTTTCTTGTGGCTCTAAGGGACTGTTGTGAATATGCGACATTAACATTATCTATACCATCATTAAATGTATTATTTCTGTTCAAAGTTTTAGTTTTGTTTATTTCATCTGCACTAATTTGTGCATTTTCAATATCTGAGACTTCTTTTACAGAGATTTTCGATGTGGATGACTTTAGAGTCTTTTTCTTAGATATATTTGGTTCTAAATCATGATTTTTTGGCAATATATTTTGAGCTTTTTTCCTACTGCGACTACAAGTTGAAGACTCTATTTGTTTTGATAAAAGTTCGTTATGTTCGTTTACTCCATTTCTACTTTGATTACTACGATTTGGAGATAATGGTTTTCTCGGTAAAACGATATCAATCCTTTTCCTATTAGATGAAGTACTCCTTGGCGCCTTTTTATTTCCTTTTACGTTTGATGCTATAGAGACTTGTTTCTTTAAATTTGTAGTAGCTTGTGTGACATCCAGTATTTGGCTAATTTCATTTGGTGCGCTTTCCCTGTCTTGTGTTATTCCTTTTGTTATTTTATTCCTATCTACACTTCGAGTGTTGTATGGAGATTTTATTTGCTTATTATTTTCAGTAACTACATGTTTACTCCCCGGTTTGTTTTTACTACCGTCAGTATTTACTATATCATCACTTGAATCTGAAATAAGAATAGGTATCGGTGACTTGTTTAAAGAAACGTATGGTTCGTTAATTAACAATTTTTTTTCTTCATTATTTTTCTTATTAGCTTTTTCTTTGTTATACTCTTGTGGATCATTGTCTAAATTTTCAGAATTTGACCTAATCGGTGATATATTTAATGAATGCTCAGTGCAGAAAAAATCCCTTTTTGATTCCTTAGGCATAGGTGTGCTAGAGACATAAGTTTGCAATGCCCGATCCACAATTGATTTACGAAGCTTTGGTACATCCTCCTGGATATTATTAAATACATCCCTGGGTCTATTGAGTGTTCTTTTGTTTGTAGTCTGTAATTAAATGAATTAAAAATATTAAATAATATACTTTTCCACATCAATATTTACTGATGACCATTTGTGCATCACAGTGGGTTAACTTTAATCCTGGATTAGCAACTATTGTTACAACAATTGTTTTTATGGTATTAGTACACAATAATTTGGGACAATTATTTAATTTTAAAATTATTTATTTTTTAATACATAAATACATCACATTATTTGATTTAATCATTACTACACAAATTAGATTTAGTTTCTATGTAGAAATAATAGCAAAATTAGAATTTTTGTCATTAGAGCAGTAGTAATAATAATAAACATAAATTACACACATTATATAAATGCCACAGAACTTTTATTATTATTAAAATTAAAATTGTTTTAGTATCCTACTTTCATTTCATTCAGTTCTCATTCAATACTAAAACATATTAGGTAATATATAACTATGATGGGTGATGATATCCACAATTTGATAAAAGGAATGTGTTTTCTTCGTTTTCTATGTGCTTTTCCAGTACAGTGGAATTCAATATTAAATAAATACGAAAGGCAATCTATTAATTTGTACTATATTGTTAACGTTTTGCTCCTGTCTGTTAGTGTGTCTGCAGTAGGTTTTCTTTTATTTTTCAAAAACAATGAAACTTATCACGATACTATGGTAGCTCTTGGGCCAGTCCAACTATTTTTGACTTTGGTGATAATGTTCTACTGTTATTTTTCGAGGGAGAATTTGGTTTTATGTTTGAATTCTTGCCTTGACCTCGACCGTCGAATGAGGTCATTAGGGGCAATTAATAATTACAGGTAACGTATTAAAAGATATTTCAAAGTAATACTATTACTTATTTTTAAAATAGAAAAATAAAATATGCATACAAAGGATTTCCATATATATATATACCAAGTTGCACCTTCTGATGAAATATAAACACTTATGAGATAAAAAATTGAAAAAGTAACCTATGAATCTATATTTCAAGTATCTGCAGAAAAAGTGTAAAAAAGTATCGGATATTTTTCAATGTAAAAAATATGAACGAGAGTTTGAATTTTAAATGAAAATAATGAAATTGTTGGAAAGATTGATTGGTAGATGTTTCAATAAAAATTATTTAATTACTTGTCAAATTTATAAATTTATGGGCTACTATTGAGTTTTTGATTATTTTCAAATTAAAAGTATTTGCGCCTTATTTCAGTTAGTTCCATATTTCTTAAAAACTACCTGAAAAAGCTGTAAAATGGAATTCCTCATGAAATGCAACGCAATTTTTTTTAAGATCAGCCAGCGGACAAAAAATTTCTGTATAATTTAAGGGGGAGTCACCCCCAATCAACTCCTTGTAATGCTCCCATTAACATTAACTTATGTTAATTAGAGCCTATAAAATCGTGCATCAAATTTGTTTCTTTCATTTTGAAGTATTGTAAAGATATTAATTTTTTCAAAATTTAAAGTGCTTATATTTCATCAGGGGTGCAACTTGGTATATAGGTAATTTCTGTTAAAACATCATATATGTATATTTAGAGTGACCCTGTGCACAACTTATTTAATTCCTTTTATGGGATGGTAGGTCCCTTAATGGTAAGTCTATATACAGAAAATGAAAGAAATATACTGTGTGGTTTTCCAGAAAAAAAATTGATGAAAACGTCAAATATCTTTAGTAACTGACCTCTACCTTTGAAATTTCAAAGAACTTAAACAAAACATGTTGTTCACATCATAAGTGACTCGCTAGAGATGTAGGTACAGGGGTTCTCAAAAGTTCAATATCGACTTTTTTATGTAAGGTAGGTCACAGAACCCCCCCCCCCCCCCCTTAAAAGGAATTAAATAAGTTGGGGTTCATCCTGTATACAGGGTGTTCCATTTGAAAAAGTTGAGTTTCGGCAGTTTAAAAATTTAGCGCCTTTACAAACACCTTGTATGAATGAAGCAAATATATTCTACATCAACTTATAGTTAAAGTATGGCATAAACTAGTACCATGTGAAAAAAAAATTACTTGTCAAAAAATAAGTCCAAAATCCATTTTCAAAATCATACCTGTAAGAGTCAATTTTTCACAAGTATTTTTTATTCTATTAACCATCTAACAAATTTTAAGAATATTTTACACCGAATAGGCCATTGTAATGATTTTCAAACACAATAAAAAAAACATTTAAAAAAATATATATTCTTTCATCTACCACTTTTATGGATCGCCCTGTATAATTGACAGTAATTTTAAAACATTTACTTTTTCCATGCCTCTATCTCTATCTTGACTCACTCTGTACACACACTCTAACAAATCTTAAGATTTCAAAACCCAATAAATTATACCAAATGATCTCATCAGTCTAAAAACACCTTTTTGTACATTTGTTACACAACAACAATAAATAACCCTTGGGAGAATTATATTTTTGTAGCTTTCGGGGTCCATATCTAAAATTCATAAAATGCACAATTCGAGACTTGCCGCCGGAGCCGCCATCTAGCCAAGATGGCCGCCAAAAACGGTTTTTCGCAATTCTCTCCAAAACTATGCGTTTTTCGAAAAAATATGTAGAGAACAAAATTAAAGAGGAGATCTTTCCATTGCAGACACCGCAAATCATAAAGCATTTTAATCCTGCTTTTCTGCATCTGCAGGCTTGATAAATATGATGATGATGATCTTGATAAATGATAAATGATATGATGATGATCTTGATAAATATCGATACCAGTGTTTTGTGAAGTCAGTAACAAAAAGTAAATTTAATTTGGCATCCTTACCACCAACAAGCGCAGCTGCACGACAGCATTCCTTACGAACCTGCCATCAAGTAGAACAATGGTATGGCTGTTCAAAAGAAGCTGAAGAATGGGGTTGAAAGAAAACTCAAACTGGTATCACCCCAGTAACCACTTTGAAGGATCCTGCTCCAAAAGCACTTCTTGTATTTTTGCCATGTAAGTGCAAGACCAATTGCGGTAGAGCCTGCGGGGATGCAGAAAAGCAGGATTAAAATGCTCCATGATTTGAGGTGTCTGCAACGGAAAGACACTGCGAAAATGTCACTCAAGTGACGCTGAACGAATCTGATGAAGATGACTTGGACTTGCCGCTCGATATTTGTTTGTCGACTGAAGAAGAATTCGACGAATTAAAAGAAACCGACGTTGGTCCCGAAATAGAGACAAACATATTCACTGTTGAAAGCATTGATATTAACGAACCAGGTCCGTCGGGCCTTTGCATATAGAAAATGTAATTTTACTTACCTACTAAGTGGATTAGGCCTACAGGGGAAACCACGTTAAAAAAAACGCGCTGTGTACTCTACCCCATGGGTGGTGTGGAAACAAGTAGGTACAGCATTTTCAATAATTAAAATTAATTGATCATAAATTAATTAACGAATTAATTGATTAATTAATTAATTAGATAAAAGATACGCCACTATTTCACGACAAAATTGTATAAAGTTTTGAAAAAGTAGTTTTGGGGAACTCTACTACACATCTCATTTCGGAAAATCGCCTCTATATAAAACTTACGCAAAATATTAAACTTTACGACGACTTTTCTGCCTAAACGGTTAACTTTAGCGAAAACATGCTAAGGACATTTTTTGTATGAAATTTCCTCCTCTTTAATTTTGTTCTCTACATATTTTTTCGAAAAACGCATAGTTTTGGAGAGAATTGCGAAAAACCGTTTTTGGCGGCCATCTTGGCTAGATGGCGGCTCCGGCGGCAAGTCTCGAATTGTGCATTTTGTGAATTTTAGTTCTACATACCCAAACCTACAAACCTGCCAAATTCCAAAACTTCCCGAGTTATTTCCAGGTAAGCCCTTCTTTTGACGAGAGGCTAAATCGCCCAGTCCGTACCAACGTTGCCAAGTGTACAAAACGTGTTTTCATGTGCCGCAAGATTGCGCGGGCGGGTGCAGTATCCTTTTATGTTAAAGAAGGAACATTAGTTTATCACTAAATAAATATCATAAAAACACTCATGCCTGATGCATTTAATAAAAAAAAATTCCTTTAATCTAATAAAAAAAAATTCCTTTATCAGGGGAATAACACACATATCTAACCTGCCTCCGGCTATCGCCTACGGCTTCTAACTCGCAATAGACCTCTTAAAAAAAAAATTCCTCTAATCTAATAAAAAAAAAATTCTTTATCAGGGGAATAACACACATATCTAACCTGCCTCCGGCTATCGCCTCCGGCTTCTAACTCGCAATAGACCTCTTCAAAAAAAAAAAATTCCTTTAATCTAATAAAAAAAGATTCCTTTATCAGGGGAATAACACACATATCTAACCTGCCTCCGGATTCTAACTCGCAATTAATAGATCTCATGTCACACCTGATGCATTTAATAAAAAAAAAAACAAGAACATGTGGGATTTGAACCCGGAACCTTCTGCTTGTCAGCCGGGCCCGTATCCGCTAGGCTATCACACCACTGGCAAACTGTGTGTAAAGAAAGAATAAGTTCTTAGGTTTCGGGTAACACGTTCTGTACACTTGGCAACGTTGGTACGGACTGGGCGATTTAGCCTATAATCTTCTTTTGATCCCCACTGACTGGTCTAGAAGGTAGACATACATTTTTATTTCTTTATTTCAGGGTTCTAAAACACTTTGGCATCATCAAGTCGTCCATAGCATTAATTTACATACTACTAAACACCGTTGGCTGCCTAATATTTATAAACCAAAAGTCCTTGCAATGTACTGTTTATTTTCTGACATACAACATGGCATTCCTGATTTCCTCGTCCGTTTTAAATCATTTCTGTGGGTTAATACTAATAGGTACAATTAGATTAAAAACTGTTAATAACTCTATTACCAATTTGATTCTTAAAGGAAAATATGATACAGAGAACCATTATGACAAATTAATATATGATGAATGCCATTTAGCAAAGTCACTGAGATTTATATCTACTATACACTGGGACCTCATCAAATTTGGAAAACTAGTTAACAAAACTTTTGAAGTCGAATTAGTATTAATATTTCTTAAAACTTTTATGACGGTACTGACTGCCTCGCACTCCATTGTGAAAAATCAAACAGGAATGTTGGATATCTATGATCTATTTTGGAGTTTTTATACTAGTTTAGAACTCATATATGTGCTACAACTATGTACTGAATGTACAAGAATGGTAAGAAACTGAATACAAATAAGATTTGAATTGAGTGACTCATTTTTTCTGCAAATTAAGGAAAAAAAAATTTAAAAAGAAATTCTATTATACGATTTTTCTTTATTATCCTATTAACACTTCTAATCTGGTAATGTACCCCTAACAAAAAACGCAATATGTATTTGTTTTGATCCACTTGTTGTCAATAAGCTTACCATCTTACCATGCAGCGCAAACACTGGTCTGATTGAGAAAATAAACATATGTCAATTATTATATACTGTTTGGACAAAAAGTAACTACCAACATACGAGAAACATCAATTTTCAAAATATAAAATAATTTATTTGGTCATATACAGTACTACTCTCCAAATACAAATTCAAAAGGGGAAGTTATATATATTTTTATGGAAAAAGTATAATTTAAAACTAGGAAATTAAACATGCCTCTTGTAAGACCAAAAGAATTTTTTCTACTTTGGCTTATCAACCTCAATGGGCTCAATGCTTTTTTTTTCTAAATATTTAGTATAATGACTAGATTGCACAATTTTTACTATAATGATAAAGTCACCCCCAATCAACTCCTTGTAATGTAATGACTTCTATTATTTAGTTCATCCAGGAACACAATCTAGACTTATTGTTAAAAACAAATCCAATGCACGTTATTAACTCAATACAATTATTAACATTGGCACTTGGAAACAATTGTTTATTTTGACATTTAAATGCACATTCAGTTTTCGAAGTCATCCGAATGACAATTCATTTGTTATCGCGACATACATCAGTTTCCTTGTACTTAATTACTATATATAGAGTGATTCATGGTGGATGGAGTATTAGAAGTATATATGGAAAACAGGTAAACATATCCTTTGAAAATTTGGATATCAAGGTAACAGAGTGAGCTCTATCAGCCTAAAATATTATCGGCAGCATGGCGTTCCCAATAATTGTTGGTAAAACTGGCAACACATTCGTTATTTTAAATGAAATACCCTGTACATTTTCCAATTTATAGAATTTACACTCTATTCTGAGTAACTTTTGTTAATATATTCCAATTCCTATCTCAAGCCGTTTCAGAGCTATTAATTAATTTCTAAATTTATTGAGCAAAATCTGACTTCTATAATAAATAGTTAGCTGCCTACCAAAAAACAATCATAAGCTGTCCTGTCGGTTACCATTGGGCAAGGCCTGAGGACTTTTCACGATGTAGCCAAGCCTCAGCAGTATATACAGGGTAGATTTGAAGTAACTTTCTTTAAATGACTTAAGAAAGTGGTCAAAAGTAATTTTTTTAAATGGAATGTGCTGTATATTATTACTAATTCAGAAAGCTGACACATTTTGTTATTCAGCTATGTATTATGTACCTATACCTAACTCGTAGCGTCTTCGGTTTATAAGTATCTATTTATAAATATTATGATATTAGATTTACACTTACTATCACTAATCAAAAATATTACATCAATGTCAATCAATAAATAATGCGAATAAATGACATTTCCGCCGAAACAAAATATTTCATAGCCTATTCCCTATGTGCAAGGGTTCTAGTAGCGCCGCTCGTGGTCAATTTTTTGTACCCCTAATTTGTCAATGTCACTACATGTTTGTCAATGTCACGACATGACTGAATAACATAAAATAATAATGAGTATAATTATGTGTACCAAATGTAAACATTTTACGCATTCCAATAAATTTACTAAGGATGAGAGGAGTATTAAAGAAAGGAAGGAAATTGGCATTTTGTCATGTGAAACATGTAGAAGAATATGTTGATATCAGCTGCAATAATAAAACTACAGCAAAGTGCATTCGACAAACGGGTGTAACAGATACGCCTTATAAACTTAATTTAGAGGTAAATACATGCTTTTACTTGACTCTTTTCAAAACTTTGATCCACTTCGCGCATTATTCAAATTCAAGGTTGTGTTTCCGCACAGGAAATCTGTAAAACTTTATTTTATGGAAAGTGTCACTAAACGACAGCCTAGAACACAACATTTGTTTGCAAGTGGTTTAATTTTTCCCACGTTTCATTTATAACCAAAAATCACTATTAAATTAAGAGTCTTCTCGTTCAAACAACACTTTTTATAACTTGACATTCTTGCACAAAACATTATCTTGACCTTGACAGATGGGAAAATTAGGGTTCAAAATTTACAATTATGCTCACCGCAAACGCTCGCTTCGGATTTAGTAATAACTCCGCCCCCTTGCACATAGTCAATACATGCATATTATGTACTCCTAAGGCATATTTATAAATAGATGCCAGGCATATTTATAAATAGATGCCTATAAATCGAAAACGGTGCGAGTTAAGTATAGGTACACCATACATAGCTGAATAGTAAAATGTGTCAGCTTTCTGAATCAGTAATAATATCCAGGGCGTTGCATTTAAAAAAAAATGCTTTTGAACTTTTATAAGTCATGTAAAAAAAGTTATTTCTAATCTACCCTGTATAATACTACTAAGGTTTGGCTACAGCATGAAAAGTCCTCTGGCCTTGCCTTATGGTAAACGACAGGTCATGGTTGTTTTTTTGAAGGCAGATAACACTAGGAATATATTAACAAAAGTTACTCAGAATTAGGTGTAGAATCTAAAAATAGAAAAATACACACGGTGTTTCATTTAAAATAACAAAGATATTGTCAGTTTTACCACCTACAATTGGCAACGCCGTGCTGTCGATAATATTTTAGGCTGACAGAACATACTGTGTTACCTTGGTATCCAAATTTTCAAAAGTATATGTTTACCCGTTTTCCATATACTTTTAATACTCCATCCACCATAAATCACCATGTATAGTCAATACAATGATTTATATGTTTTAGTCAAAAGGAAGTACTCATCTTGTAAATATGTTTTATACCAAAAATGACACAGAACTTAACTTTGAGGTAAGTTACTTATATATAGTATATACCAAAGATTATATATAATTTTTGTATATACGCACTACGCAGCCAACCACTCATCATTTCAAGAGCTTTTATAATGTATAAGACAAGAATAGAGCTTTTTCCCAAATAGTTTCATGAATATTGCTCTCCTTTGGTCACCATGTCGTAACCACAGGTGGTAAATATATTTTATAATTTGGTACCGACACTTATACTAATTCTACAAAGATGTTCAAAAGAAGTGTCCCTTTTGAAAGTCTAAGATCTGTCATGGTATTTAATGATAACCGCTTCTTTAAATGCAAGAAACTATACAGAGTGCTATGCCCATCGAAAGTACTCGCGGCTATCTGTACATTTGTACATCACAAATACTAATGTCTTTGTTTATCATTAGCAATTTGTATTAATCATTTGTTTTTGTCACATTATGTCCAGTTTTGTAACAGTGGCTTCCAGCTCTGTATATCACATTTCCAAATTCTTAAAATTTCAATTTAAATTTTTTGTCTTGTAAAAAATAATTGAAATTGTTATACATTTTAAAATTAAATAAACTTAGGAAATTAATTACATACATGGACACATCAATCACCCTTGTATACAGTTTAGTGTCATTGGTAAGCACTTAAATATAGAGTACCCCACAAAATTTTATGTTCAACTTGGAAACAAAGATGGGTTTATAGTACGAAAAGCGTGAATTAAAAAGAGAAAACAAACGGTGAATGTGTAACGCCCATACGGAGAGTGACAGCGGTAAAGACCGCAAATTAAAACACATAAAAACTTGGGCAAAAACGCCGCCAAAGGAATTTAATAGACAATGCTGGGGTCATATGCTATGTCAATAAAAGCACATACGGTAAGTGATACCCAATAGGCATGTCCACAAAATTTTAATTTCAATTGGAAATGATAGATTTATTGGTATTATGAACTAATGTAACAATAAAAAAATTTGTATATTTTCATTTTGTCAGTTATTCGCAATAGAAATCGCCTAAAAGCAGAGAGGCTAAGAAACGTTCCCAAGATAGAGGCTAGTAACATGACGTCACATCCTCGCAGGCAAGTTGCCGCGCGCCGGCCGGCTTGTACGGGTTCGTCATGCAGTGAGCGTTCTCTGTGTTAATGAGCAGTATTATAAAAGAAATATGGTGGCACGAAAATGATATTTTGTTCCTTGCTGCAATAATACAACCACTCAGACGCCAACGAAAATATTTGTAAGCGTCCCAAAGCCAACAATAAACAAGAAAAAATGGTTTGAGGCAGTAAGACGTGATATTAAAAACGTTTCATCGACATCTACTTTCTACTGCTGCGAGGATCATTTTAATGCAAGTTAATTTACTATAATAATAAATGCTATACGATTAGTTCTCCTCCGTTTAAACCCAAATTTAAATGACCTACATTAAAACACAGCTTTTTTTCGTGATTTCCTTTGGGGCTGGTTAAAATCACTGTTTGTTATCAGAAAATCGGATACCGACCGCTGCGAGTGGTGTGACGTCACAGCGCTCTATTTTCATTATTTATTTTGAGGGAGAAGCAGTTGAAAAAAAAAATTAATATTTTGCACATTTACTAATTACAAGGTGTACTTTCGGAATATGAATTAAAAAAATTTTCCGAAATGAGCCCATTGCTTACATTTGGCAAATTATGTGAATCTCCTTTCTGGAAACCTTCTTCCATATTTACTAATAAGACGATGCAATAAACCAACACCACAACGTCGTAAATAATAGAGCTACTGCAAATGTAGACTGCATTCTGACACTTCTGACAGCTCAGCGCGCGCCGCGCTGTGCGAATATTAATCACGCGCGTCAGCCAGGCTAGCGAGCTTGTGAAACAATCAGCAGGCGTTTATTTAATTCAAACGGAGCAAAAGATTTCTTCGGTCGCTGTTATGGTTAGGATAAATTTTTTTCAAAAAAAATTTCAGATATAGGTACCAGGGGCTCCGATGTACGATTTTAACTAATATTAATGTATATTAATTTTTTTGTGGACATGCCTATTAAATTCGTTTGGCGGCGTTTTTGCCCAAGTTTTTAAGTGTTTCAATTTGAAATAAAATGGAGAGAGAGGCGTGTCTCTAGTGCTCTGGTATCTGTCTTTATTTTATACTCATTACTGATATTCTCTGTTCTTGTTTTCAAGTTGAACATAAAATTTTGTGGGGTACTGTAGAGATTTATCTTGTAAATTATCATATAGTAAGTAGTTAATTTAAATGTTTTTGAGATCTTTAATTTGTGTCGATATCTGACACATCTGATTATAAGCAATAAACAACAAACAATTACTTTTTTTCAGAAGCAGATGTTCTTATTACAATGTTTGCATTACAAATTGAATTTTACTGCACTTGGACTTTTTCCAGTAAACCGGCGTATGTTTATGAAGGTAAATAACATTAACAACAGTCAATATTCTTATTTGAATTTTATTTTGTAGTTTTGTGGAACTATCGTTACTTATATAACACTAATCATACAATTTGAAAACCTAAAGGCAAATTAACTCTTTAATATGAAATTCGAGCTCAATTCACCTTTATATTGCATCACAGTAAATTGACACTTGGATGATGACTTACAGTTTAAGTACAAATAAAATAGGATCGTTCATAATAAGAAACATATATTTCTTTGGTTATCTCATCTCGCAACAAAGGAACCTTACAGTGACCGAAAAGTCAATTTGAAATTCATCACCGTACTGTGGATCAGTTTAATTAACGTTACAATTAATTAATGTTATATGACATTAATGTTAATAAAGTTATTCATGCATAATTATTCTTTTTTTTATGTAAGATATACTGCTCAAATGTTTTCATCTTGAGTATGCTGCTATGAAATTTACAGTCTACACTTACATAAAAAATCAGTTAAATTACAAACGCTAATACTATAAACAAATATATTATAATAAAGTAATAAAAAAATTTTATTCAATTTTGGTATTTAAAAAATTAATACAAAATTCGACAGTTTGTTTGGTCAACACCCATGAAAGTAAATTCATGTGTTGAACATTTTTGTTTCATATGATATTGGAAATACTATACTGCTGAATTATATTATACCACATTCATGTTTTCTTGTTTTCTTAACCACCTCACAGCTGACCGAAGTAACTTCTGAAAAATCCTACCCTTTTGTGTTAGGTAAACAGAGACAAGACCCTGTTTATTGTGAAGTTTAAACCACGTCTAGGGCATCAACAGTTCTTTCCCCCACGTCCCATTAAATCACAAATAAAATTTCCATTTGCTTCAAAAAAATTTGAACCAGCGATCTTCTCGACCAAGTTAATACATATCAACACATTTACTACAGTTTAAAGAAACACACATGCCCAACTCATGGAATAAAAATAGTCGTAGGTTACTATTTTTACATGTGAGTTGTGCTTGTTATAAACTGTTGTGTTTATTTACTTTGACAATTAAAATTTGATTTAGGAATTCTGTAAAAACTGTTACTGTGAACTTTTAGAATAATATTTTAAGAATACTTAAGATAGCTGTTGGAAGAGTGAAATATGGCTTTTATATCGTAAGAACAGTAGAGACACTGCCAATTTTTAAGTTTTTATACATTTCCAAATCAAAAGGAACAGTAAGATAACAATAAATATTAAAAGTGCTGTGTTATAAAATCCTATTATTACGTTCTCATTACTTTTACAGATATTTCCTGTAGATAATCATCAGCTATAAAATGTGTTATACTGTTAAAATCAGAAGAAAAGTGTTATAATAATTCAATATGGCAGTACTTAGGAAAAAGAAGTTGATATCTATTATCTATTACTAATACCTAATAGACAAAAACGTAGGTAATAGCTATTAACATATCTAGGAATGTTATGACTATCATAACTGCCGCAGATGTCGGTTTGAAATCCGAGCTAGTAGAGCGAGGATTTTAAGACATCTAAGGCTGTTATGATTCATAACATCCGTGATATGTTCAATAGTTTATCGGTTTCAGAAAATAAAGACATTATTAATAGATATTACCTTTTGATATTCTCTTATTAATAACGTTTTCATTTCATTAGTTGGTCAAGTCTGTATGGGTTGATTTGTCGCCATGGTTACAGTTATATTTTGTTTGTTTTTATTTGTTACCTTTTTTCATTACATAAATGTTTACATTTTTAATGTCACAACGGCTACACAAAAATGGACCTTGGATTGCCTGAAAATACATTTCAGTTGGATTTCAGTACTTAATTATTATTGTTTGGAGTTTTCTGTTTGTTTGTATTAATAAATAGCCCTAAATTATAGTTTCAATATTTATTATTTCATCTGTTGACAGTTATTGACAGATCTGTATTTGTAATATTATTACCGTACAAGTTTTAAATATAACTGTACAACTTTAGTTATGACTTGTTTACCAGCCTACTTTTGCATATGTAAACAAAGGATTAATATCCTGAAACCGATAAAATACATAAACGGTTAGTGAGAATGATTTGGTGACCTAATTTAAATCATCTGTATATTTGTATATCACAAGACGATCCTAAATAGTATGAGACAAACAAACATTATATGATCATGGCCTTAATTTGAATCTGCACAACTATTATAAAAACTAAAATTTAGAAAGACGAAATGAGGGTTTCGACAATTGATTCTTTTTAAACTGTGCTTTTACCCACTCGGCTACCATGCCCTATCATAGTGATCATCGTCATATTTATTGTAGATTACAAATATGTTATCAAACTTTTAAACACTCTGCAAATGTATATTTTTACATATTTAGATTCTCTTCATCAATTTTTTCTAAATGCCTTTTTATGAATCATACGACAAAATGTTATAAAAAGTTATTTGGATAATACAATTATTTGGCTCATTAACAATAATATGAATTGTTACAAAAATTGCTGATAAATCAAATAATGCAAAATAAAGGTAAGGCGTGCATTAAGACGCATGCCACGCAACCCACGCAAGGCAGCACAAACGATGCAGAGCACGAAATTTTTGTGCGCTGAGTTTGTTTCCTGCGTCAAGAATATATTTTATAATTTAGTTATGGAAAAATTATCGCTAAAATTAAAATTTCAAAAAATGTTTCTTTGTTAGTTATTTATGTTTTCAATATTAAAACTTTATAATTTGTCTGTTTCTGTACCATACTAAACGGTGCACGGTGTTCAGATGTGATGGTTGTACTGTTGTACTACTTCTTGTTTATGCTTATGTTTTTGTTTTGCTTATGTTAACTCGAAGGACCTGATTATGCTGTGCTTAAATTAAACGCCAATATAAAACTAACGTTTAATTCCTGGGAATAGTATAATAAACAGTATATACAAAATATGAACTTGATATATGATTATGATAATTTTACATATTTATAAAATATGATAATGCTTTTGTTATCTGCAAGCGCATGTTACTTGCAGAGAGTCTATATCAGAACTCAGTATATGTAAAATATGATTATGCTTGTGTTATCTGTGAGCGCATGTTACTTGCAGAGATATCAGAACTCAGTATATGTAAAATATGATTATGCTTGTGTTATCTGTGAGCGCATGTTACTTGCAGAGAGTCTATATCAGAACACTGGCGGGACAACGTTGAGCAGGGCCCTGGTGCAAAAAGATGTAGTGGGCCCTTAAACACATTTGTTTTCAGTGGACGCTTAAGGATTATAGGAATATATTTGCTTTAATTGAGAGTTTATTTTTTTCAGTCACAGGAATTGTTAAAAATAAAATAAGCACTGAAAATACCACCGGAAAACTCATGCACAAACGATTAACAATTTGGCTAAATCAAACACTGTTGAGAGCGAACTTATTTTTGGGTCTAAACAACTTCTCAACGATAACAACTGCGATGGAAGTGTTGAAGAATGGTATATTGTGCGACAAGTGCAGAAAAGTGCAAATTTCTCATGAGTTTGAAGAACTCGCTTTCGCTTGTGCCACAATTTAAACGAGTGAAAAATTGCATTTTTGTACGTGTAGCACACTCTACTTTTTCTACAACCACACTTTTTCTCCAAAAATAAAAAATTAATAGATTTTTCTCCATTAATATTTAAAGTTTTTCCTGAAACTGTGCAGATAATTTTTTTTTCGCCCAGCATATGTGAAAATGAATCATATTAACCCTAAAAATATGACCGAAAGTAATGTTTATCATCCCTTGGGCAACTAAACTCATAACAACACGATTTTGTAGTTCTCCACAATGCCATTATATACTATTGCGCGGTACAGTTGTATCACTTTGCGGCACGCTTATGTCACTTTTTAAGTGCTGTGAGAAATTATCTAGTTTGCGACAGTGCACAGAAGCGTGTTTTGGATAGTGGTAGTAGAAAAAGGTTTTTTCCTAATAGCTAACTAAATTTTGAGCTTTTTCATATATCTCCTCCTGAGTTGTGGAAATCAATTTTGATGGAAATAATGTTCGAATATTTCTGTGGGTGGTTCTAAATAAAAAAACATGAAGGAAAGTTCATATGAACGGAATCCGGAATATTTCCTAAAGGAGCTACAACACCCCTCCGAAGATGGTATAAAAATATGGTTTTTCTTGATTATTTTAAAAACTACTATTACTAGAGGAATTAAATGTCGTACTTTTATCATGACAAATCGTTTGGTAGTAGTTTTTAAAATATTGAAGAAAAACCATATTCTTATACTATCCTCGGAGGGGGCGTAATTCTGTTAGGAAGCATTTGAACTTGTATTCATATTTTTTTATTTAGAACCACCCATCGCAAAATTCCATTGAGATAGAATATAATAGGGAGACGGCATCACGTGACAAAAGTGGTTTCAGGTCCGCCATATTGCTACGACGTTTTTGTCAAAAATGTCAAACTGTAGTGTCATTTGTTGTCAGTTTATGTTGAGCAATATTTAGAATATCATTTGTATTTTGTGAACTATATATAAGTGTTTTTTGTTAGTTTCTTAAAAACAATAATTATGGTGTCTTGTGCTGCGGGTAGCTGCTGTAGCAGAGATGGCGTGGATAAAAATATGTCGGGAATAACATTTCATAGGTTAGTATAAACAATAAACAGAACCGTATGTACAAAATTATGGTTCATAAATGCTATTATTAATGGTAGTGTACTTTATACATGCTACAGCGTAGGACAAAGGGTGGCGATAGACAAATACAGGCATCTTAGAGGGGAAGAGAACGCGTATACCTACAATTAAAGAAACGGGAGAAGGAAAACCAAGTTTTAGATCAGCTTGAAAGTCACCAAAACGAGAATGGCACTAGAAAATTCTATCAGGAATGAAACGCGACAAGAAAGGTTTTTAAACCAAGAACTAATATCTGTAGAGCCAAAGGAGGAAATTTAATAAGCGATAAAAAATATATTCTATCTGGATGGACAGAACTAAATGAAAGACTGAAACCATTATCTGAAGCCCACCTCAGAGAATATCAGTCAGGATTCAGACCAGGTCGCTCAACTACCAATCAAATGTTCACTTTGCATCAAATCCTAGAAAAATCCAGAGAATTTGACATTGGTATAACACTAGTATGCACCACTTGTCATCTACTGTAAAGCAGCTTATAACATTCTTAGGTCGAAGTTGCACGAAGCTATGAACGAACTCGGAGTACCAATGAAGCTAACTTGTCTGATTAAAATGACCATGGTTGACACCACGTCCGCAGTTAGACTTCAGAACGACATAATATAGGAACCGTTTAAAATACACAAAGGACTGCGACAGGAAAATGCGCTGGTGTGTCAGTTATTCAATATAGCTATGGAGAAAATTTTCTGATTAATATGTACCACTTCGAAGGAGCGTGGGCGTTACAAATTCACTGATCGTTTTCTCTATTTAATACACGCTTTACGTACGATCATCCCGTCTTTGTTTCCAATTTGGCTATAATTTTTCTTGATGTACTGTATATTTATGTATTCTGAAACAGTGTATAACATGGGTATGTAAATTAAAGAAAAATTTACTTATTTGCCTATTGTTTTACTTTTCATATTCAGCATCATCTACACACTCAATTAAGAAGCTGTAGGAATTGGTACTATTGAACTAATAGTGCAGTTTTCCTTCAAAGGGACCTATAAGCCCCATAAAACTAGTTCCACTATATTAAATATCTTGTCTAAAAAGACGTTTGAACCAAAAACTTCACCGACTTTAGTTGATTACGAAAGTTGAAAGTTGACCAACTAAAATCGAATCGTGAGAACGCGCTTAATCCAACTCTGTTAAAGCCGCCATATTGCTACTACATTAAGCTCCGCCCAGTAGTACCGTTATTTCCTTACCTATTTATATCGTATAGCATCTCCTTATATTCTATCTCAATGGAAAATTCTAACGTTATTTCTGGACACCCTGTATAATATCAAATCTTTTTTTTTAGTCCTTCAAATCTATTACGAAACTCAAATATGTTATAAAGGGCACGGTAAAAAACATTTACTTTAAAATATTCTTCCAAATCGGTTAATCGTTCGTTTTCACATAGTTCGTCGAAGTATTTTTTTGTTTCCTTTGTCGCTTTTGCATAAAGGTTCATGTAATACCCCATTTAATGGCAACATCTTTGGCTTTGTTATTAATTATATCAAAATTATTTCTAAGGTTAATTAACTTTTTATGGCCTGTCCTATATCACTGCCTTATCTAACTGCAACTTGCAACAGTTGTAACAGCTTTGGCACTGTATTAATAATTTGAAGAAATTCACACTGAAAAATTGTCAGAAAGACAAATTCGAAGTTTTTCAATTGTTTACTTATTACGTATTGATTAGCGATTAGCGTCTTTTCTTAGGACTAGTTTATTTTCCTATACGGACATTGTCAAGTAACTGAATACATAGATTTTAAAATTTTTTCAAAATTAAAATTGGAACACCTTATTTAATTATTTATTTATTTATTTATTTATTTATTTATTTATTTATTTATTTATTTATTTATTTATTTATTAACGGGACAAGCCCTATTAGGTATACATTACATTACAGTAGAGTAAAGTAGATATATGTCTCCTTGGGTATATATAACTACATTTCAAATAAAAATAAATAACAATACAAATCTTAAATTAATTATCCTTAATATATAACAATTGTGTAATGAACATATTCAGTATATGACTTAAGACAATCAAACATATTTATATTATTACAAAAATTATTCCATTTCCACATTTTTAACCATTTTTTTAAAGGATGAAGTTGATGTATCAAAAATTTCAACATTGTGGATAACTGAATTTGCAACACGTAGAATTCTAGTAATTGTTTCATTTTGGCCATAGTTTGTAAAGTGAAAGGGTATGTGAAATATTTCAGAATTCCTAGTTCTCCTACAGTTTACATTGAGTGTTATCAGATTAACTAAAGGTGAAGATTGAATTTGTCCATTTATTATTTTATGTAGGAAACATAAGTCTTGTTCAATCCTTCTGTGTTCTAGGGTATTTATATTGAGATCATTTCGAATTTGTTCGCATATATGAATATTTCTATCAAAGCCCAACTTAAAAGCACAATGCTTGAGAAACTTTTGTTGAACTTTATCAATTAAATTAATATAAACGTTATAATTTGGACACCACATTATTCCAAAGTTGAACGTACTAAAGCACAATACAATATCTTAAAACTGTTTACAGAGAAATCAGAACCAATACGTTGTTGAAAAAACTGTATCGAAATCTTTAAAAATGCTTAGATTCATACATGTGTATTCATCGACATTTTAGTATCAAGCAGTATTCCTAGATCTTTTACCGTGGTTAACTCATCTAATACCCTGTTATTTATTACATAATTATAATTTAGAGGCAAGTTAATCATAGCAAATGTTATTTTGTAACATTTTTTTAGGTTTAGTTGTAATATATTTTCTTCACACCATCTATTTAAATTATTGAGGTCACTTTGAAGAAGCATTACATCAGAAGGATCTTTGATAGATTTAAATATTTTTAAATCATCTGCAAACATCAAAAATGAACTGTTCTCTATCACTGAACCTAAGTCGTTTACAAAGAGGTTAAAGAGTAATGGTCCCATATGGGAACCTTGCGGAACACCTGATGTTACATTAATAGGAAATGAAAGGTTGTTGCCAACAAATTGTACACGATCTACTAGATAACTATTAATCCATTTAAGAATGTCTCCACCTAAACCCATACCATCAAGTTTTGCTACCAATATTTCATGGTTTACTCTATCGAATGCTTTTGCAAAGTCAGTATAGATGGAGTCAACCTGAAGCTTGTTTTCAAACGCATTAATAATATAGTTCTTATAAAGTACTAAGTTAGTACAAGTCGATTTTCCTTGACAAAAACCATGTTGTTGTTCAATTATTATGTTTTTGAAATCCCAAGTTAAATATCTAGTTATTAAATGTTCAAATAGTTTCGGTATTTCAGATTGCATACATACTGCTCGATAGTTTTCAACATTATTTTTGTTTCCAGATTTATGAATCGGTTGGATATAACTAACTTTCCAAAATGTAGGGAAACATCCTTCCGCTAACGATAGGTTAAAAATGCAGCGGTTTTGCTAACGTAAAAATGCATTGTTTCAAAAAATAAGCCGGAATACCATCCGGACCATAGGACAATTTCCAAGGCATATGCATAATTTGATCAATAATGTCCTTGATATCAATGTTATATTTACAAATATTTACAGTATTATTAAATCTATATAGTGGAACTTGATTTATGTTATCATTGCGGTAGACAGTTGAGAAGAAATCAGCAAATAAATTTACTGTACTAGCACCACTGTCACTGCAACGGTCACCATAATGCATATTGGAAGGTAAATTGTACGATTTTCTTTTTGCATTAACATATTTCCAAAAAGACCTGGGATCAGAGTTTATGTTTAATTCCGTATTCATTAAATAATTTTGATGACATTCCTGGCTTAACTGCTTGCATTGAGTTCTCAATTGTGAAAAAGTAATATAATCTTCGTGCCTTTCAAACTTTTTATATCTTTTATGAACTATTTTTTTATTATAAATTAAATTTTTCAATTCAGAGCTGAACCAAATAGGAAATGAGGAAGTTTTAAATATTTTCAGTGGAATATATAAATCGAACCCAGTATATATAACATCATAAAATGACATTATTATTTCATCTAAACATTATCTTGTCTATTTTATAAATTTTACAGTAATGTGTCACTACAGTTCAACAGTTCAAACCAGAGTGAATCTTGAATCTAAAAAGGTACCTAAGTTAGATCGTTCCCTACCCTAAGTTGGCCTTTTGGGTTTTCTCATACCTCTAAGGATTAGGTGTTTTTACTAATCTCGGAAATAATTTGGGACAACTTTATGAAACTTTTTTTTTTTTTTTTTTTAATCACTTATTTAACGTCGGCCTATTTCCGCTACGGAGGCCAATCACCGACGCCAGGAGACGAGCAACCCCCAACCTGGAAATTTTGCCGAACCTCTTATCTTACTAAGAGTAGGGATTTTTTACTTGCCTAACATTTAATAGACAAGGGACCGACTGCTTTACATCCCCTCCGAAGGATGGTATATCCTCAATACACCTCTCGCCTACAGTTGTATTGCTTCTGCGATATAGCTGATATACAAGCCGCTAGAAGTAGGGAAGCGAGACCGCGTCTTTCCGTGGATAGTCCCCATCCATGTACTACACGCGGTAAATGTTGCTTTACTCCTAATATCGCTATGAAGTGAGTGAAGTCAGTCCTCCGCTCGCTGCCCCCTTTATGAAACTTGGTTAACTATTTTCGATCATTAAAGGTTATTGTTTTACAGTATTAGCCAAAATTAATTTTATCCAGGAGCGGAGAAACGAGGGGTCCGTGTCCTTTGTTTCTACATATTAATGTTTCAAGTTGACATTTTACGCAATATTTCGTTTAGACCGCTTTTACTCAAAAACGGCGTGCCATATGGGTAATTGTAAAGAGGACCTTTTTTATGCAGAATTAACCAGGGAATCATAATCAGGGATTAAAATACTAAAAACTTGAAACATTAATATGTAGAAACAAAGGACACGGACCCCTCGTTTCTCCGCCCCTGGATAAAATTAATTTTGGCTCATACTGTAAAACAATAACCTTTTATACATTTTATACATTATTGACACAAATCGAAGCAGTCCTCAACTCTCGTCCTTTAAGTCCTCTTTCGTCCGATCCAAATGATTTAGATCCCTTAACACCCGCACACTTCTTAATTGGGAGGACTTTAACATCTACCCCAGAGCAAAGAATTTTGGACATTGCTGACAACAGATTAAGCAAGTATCACCATATCCAAAAAATAAAACAAGATTTTTGGAAAAGATGGAACAAGGAATATATTTCTCAGCTGCAAATAAGAGTAAAATGGAAACAAACATCCAATACTCAATTAAAACCAGGAGTTCTGGTCATCATAAAAGAAGATAATATTCCTCCATTAAAGTGGCAACTTGGGCGTGTCATTGAATTACATCCAGGAGCAGACAACGTTACGCGGGTGATATCTGTGAAAGTGGCGAATGGCACTATTTTAAAACGATCGGTGTGCAAAGTGTGCGTATTACCACTCGAAACAGAAAGACAATAAGACAATCAGGATTACAAACAATATGAACAATAAAACTTAGTGAATTGTAGATTTAAGTTTAAATTTAAGCCATCAAAATGCATTATTATAATCTTTAATTTTATTTTAATATAATCAATCAATGTTGAAAGTTAGTCTTTCAAGGCGGGCGGCATGTTAGGATGTCTCCTGTAATAGTATATTACGTAATAAGAGTTGTAAATAGCGTATTACGCACGAAGGGAAAAATTATGCACGAGACGCGTTAGCGTCGAGTGTGATAATTCCATGAGTGCGTAATTGCTTTACAACTCGAATTATGTACTATACTTTACCTACGACCGTATTTATTGAAAGTTTGTATTTCATTTTTATTATTTATCGCTTATGTCTCAGTTTTGACAGCGTCAGAAAATTAAGTATTGCACTTGTCATTTTTAATAATTTTTAGAGAATAAGTTTGTTTGGATTGACCGTTGCTAGGCGGTTGCTAGGAAAACTGTACGAACTGTGCGATTTTTTTTCCAAGTTGTGCGATTTTTTTACCGTGCGTAATAGGAATCTTACATTGATCGCAGACGGTGTGTTTTAAGTACTTACAGTAGTGGTCGTAGGTAAAATATTATTTTACAGCATGTTTTACAACTTTGTTTAGCAATATTTTATATTTTTATGGTCCTCTTGTAACCCTACATTTTTTTTTTTTTTTTTGTAGTACTTTATTTCAACATTTAAATGTATACAAAGACACACAAAATGTAGAATGCGTCATATCCTTAATACTATTCTATACATTACAAGTAACAGGCAAAGAACATTAAAAACTTAACAATAATTTAGTATAGAACACAGAAATAACAAACTAGTAGATAAATAGAAAAATAGAATACATTATACATAAAATATACATATACCATTGACAATGGTTTCAAGTAGGTACTTATAGCTGCCCTTCTAGTTAAAATTAGGAAACATCTGGATTTTGTCACCATTTAAATTGTAAAACCATATTATTCATTTTAGAAAGTAGTGGACTATTCCATAAACGTAAAATTGTAATTTCAGTTCTGTTATAGACTCTCTGCAAGTAACACGCTTGCAGATAACCAAGCATAATCATATTTTACATATACCGAGTTCTGATATAGACTCACTGCAAGTAACATGAGCTTGCAGACAACAAAAGCATAATCATATTTTATAAATCATAATCATAATCATATATCAAGTTCGTATTTTGTATATAGTGTATATTATACTATTCCCAGGAATTAAACGTTGTTAGTTTACATTGGCGTTTAATTTAAGCACAGCATAATCAGGTCCTTCGAGTTAACATAAGCAAAACAAAAACATAAGCATAAACAAGAAGTAGTACAACAGTACACCACACATTAACTTTGTACTTTTTTCTAAATTTTTAACCTTAAACTTTGTACTTTTTTGTGTGTTCTTTTTTAAATACTATAAATTTTTGTTTTTTATTGCATGTATTGTTATTATATATAATATAGTTTGTTCCTTAGTGTAAGAATGATTGTATTTTACATTTCTGTGTGTAACTATTTAGGTATATTGTTTATAATATACCAATTACTTTGACTTATCTATCCAATGTAAATTGGCCTAAAGATCAATAAATGTCTATCTATCTATCTATCTATTATACATGATCCGGCTCGAAGGAAGTTTTTTTCTAAAAAAATCGCTAATACTTTTTTTTTCAAAAATAGACCCCCTTTTTCCTTCATAGAATCGGACGCCACTGACTAAAATCAAATGTGGTTACGTCTAAAAACTCACTTTATAGGTATATATTCACCACTAAAATTTCAAAATATTTGGATATCAGATAAGCGAGATATGAGGGTGGCTCCATGAAAAGTGGGACACATTGTATATTCAGAAACACATTGAAATATGGTCCTCCAAAGATGAGGGCTAATTTTTTTTAGAATTTGGAAAAGATAAGAAAATGAATTTCAATAGAAATTTTTTTCTAGCAGAAAAGTTTCTAACACATAATTTTTCAATCATTTCCTATAGATAAAATGGATGAAATCCAACAATCCACATTTAACTCTATGAATCAAACCTTTTAATGGCTTCTAATTTTATCATATAAAAATTGGAAAGTTTGATTAATTTAGGGACTCTTTTGACTCTTTTATTTTGCTTATAGTACTAATTGTTTCTAAATAAAAAAAGAAAATAGTCGGGATTCGCAGTTATTTTGGATCGTTATTTTTTTTTTTTAAATAAGAGGTACTTTACTCTTTATATGATAAAATTTGGGTCTTTAAAATGTTTGAATATATAAACAAGTTAATTTAAACTTAATGTTAGCCTTTAAGAGTTGAAGGGACTGAAGGGAGTAACTCTTTCAACGTTTTCTGACATACCTCTTTTAAAGTCCTGAATTTAAGTTAATTTAATCCTGAAACGCACTCTAACAAAAATTATACGTAGAAAAACGTAAATCTAAGAGAACACCATGAATGTTGCTTTAATCTTTAAATTTATAGTCTTCCAAATTTTTAAGCAATGATACACGTATCTTATGAAACCATAAAACAAAATATATAACTCACCAGTAGGTTTTTTAGTCTTCCTTCCTGTAAAAGACTTTCATCTAATTCTAACTCCTCATTGTCTTTTGTTTCTCTTCTGGCACTAAAATTGGAAAAAAAATCTTAATGGGTGTAAGCTAACGTTTCTGTAAAGCAACATGACAGTTGCGTTAAATTATGTGCGACATTCAGTGTTTTTAATCGCGATATTGTTTCAATCACTGGGTGTACTGATGTATCACACCTTTTTTACTATTAACTTGAAGATCAAAAATCAAGATCTAGCAATGTCACATATTGGGTGTCAACGACATTATTAGACAAGTCATAGCACCCAGAACGTTCTAGATATAAAATTGAGGAGGATGTAATATACAGGGGAAAATGCAACTTTTTCGATATTTGTTACATTTCTGTCATTTCCGGTTTCGCCGGAAATTAATTCAATTATAAAGTTTTAAATACAACACCCTGTATATTTTTACATATTTGGTATTGATTTTTTTAGACCTATTTCTATTTCTGCATTTAGATTGCCGTAAATGTGCTGAGATCAATGTCTGGGTCTGGATGATCCAAGAAAAATTGAATAGTCAGATTTCTTCTACCAATTTAGGATTTACAACTCTTCAAATATGCTTAAATCATTCATTTGTATTTACATCCAATAAATCACATGTAAATCTCTGAACCACATATTCCTTATTTAAAAATAAGACGAAAACTTTCTATAAACATATATCCGGAATCGTCTCCTAAGGGAGCTAGAGGTACCCCAAGATGATTTGAATTATTTCGGAAATGGCGTACCGAATTTTTTTCGTATTTGGAAAATGTAATTAAATAATGGATTCGCCCAAAATACTAAAATTTGATCAAATTCAGTTAACTCTCAAATTACATTTTTTAACGCCCACAAGTAACATTTTTTACCAGAAAAGCCACTGCATTGCTAAAGGGTAAAAAATTCTCAATTTTTAAAAAGAATGATTCAATTTCTGACTTTTCCTTCTGTAAAATTTTGCTTGGATTAACCGTTTCTGAAAAAATTTAAGAAATCTGCAGTAGCTCTGCTCAGAAAACTATGAACAAATTTGTATTTTATATCAAGTCAGTTTATGGAAAGTTGATATGACAGACTGTCAATTCAATCACAATTTCACAGATTAACTATACCAGATGCGAATGTAAGCGTGGCGGCCTGTCCAACGGTCCCCACTACTTCCATCCTCATATATGCGGAGGGTTTAGTACGAGAGCATTATCGTGACAGCGCATAGCAGAGTTTACGGCGATATATTGTTAGTCCGAGCGTTCGGATTTTAAATTTCAAAATAGTGTCATACAAGTATACAAATAGAGATCTAAAAACATCAAAAAAACCTGATAAAACAAATAGAAAACTTACAATATTATTCCATTTATTTGTAAACATACAATTTCATATTTGTTTTAATAAAAAATATTTTATAATATATTTTTATTGTTTTTCTCGAGCGCTCAAGTGGTGCAACTAACTCGCACCACAAAAATAAATATTTTATTTTATTTTATTTAATGTTAATACCCAACAGTAAAGACCATTTACAGGGAAAACAAACTAGACTTAAAATTAAAGAAATTACAAATATGACATTAAAGTCTTGTGGTGCAAAAAGCATGCAACGTTACGAGTAGCCGACGGGCCTTTGTCTAATACGTGTGTCGCGGACATGAAAGGCACCGCGCGAAGCATTCGCATCTGATATAGTTAATCTGTGACAATTTGTTGTTTTTTTCTTTTTTCATCATTGTTGATTATAATTGATTATAAAAATGGCAGTAAATGGATATTCATTTTCTGATTTAAGTGATATGCCCTTAATTTATGGCAAGTGCTATCAGGAATTATTCCCTAGAGGCTTCCTCAAAGTTTTGAGTCATTGGATCGTCGTTTAAGGAATAATAAAAAAGAAGTCTACAAATAAATTAGACTGTATCCTACAAAGTAGGATAGAGGATAATTTTTGAATTTTGATAAATCTGTCGTTAACAATTCCACACTTGTTGGTACTAGAATGAGGAAATATTAATAATGCTTCTTCTTATCCATTCTCAGATACCTTCCGCACGTAAAATTTAATTATTGTCAAATATTATTATTTTTCCCTCGATTTTTCCGTAAACGTCGATCTATTCATAACTACAACGTGACTGAATTGACAGTCTGTCATATCGACTTTCCATAAACTGACTTGATATAAAATACAAATTTGTTGATAATTTGCTGAGCAGAGCTTCTGCAGATTTCTTACATTTCTTCAGACACGGTTCATCCAAGCAAAATTTTACAGAAGATGGAAAAGTCAGATATTGAATCATTCCATGTAAAAATTGAGAATTATTTACTCTTTAGCAATGCAGTGGCTTTTTCTGATAAAAAATGTTATTTGTGAGGGCTAAAAAATGTATTTGGGGTGAACTGAATTTGACCAAATTTTATTATTTTAGGCGAATTCATTATTTAATTGCATATTCCAAATATGAAAAAAATTCGTTACGCCATTTCCGAAATAATTCAAAAATATTACTTTTTAGGCGTCATCTTGGGGCGCCTCTAGCTCCCTTAGGAGACGATTTCGGATATATGTTTATAGAAAGTTTTTGTCTTATTTTTAAGTAAGGAATATGTGGTTCAGAGATTTACATGTGATTTAGAAACACCCTGTATAGATGTAGAAATAACAATAGGTCTAAAAAAATCAAGTGGGCTAAAATATTTTTCAAATAAGTGCAGTCGCACTTTAAATCGTTTCTAGAATCCAAAAATGTAAAAATATATAGGGTAGGGTGTTGCATTTAAAATTTCATAGTTGAGGTAATTTCCAGCGAAACCGGAAATGACAGAAATGTGACAAATATCGAAAAATTTGCATTTTTCCCTAAATATTACGTCCTCCAAATCTCAATTTTATATTTAGAATGTTCTGGGTGCTATTACTTGTCTAATAATTTCGTTGACACCCGGTATATTGTATATTATAGAAAAAGTGACTAAATGGTCAAATCCCTTTTTAATTACTGGAGATTTCAGTGTATAATTCTAAAATAGGAAATTGTCAGTAAATGTGAAATAAACTAAATAATCTATGATAATAAACATTGGGTAAATGAGGGTTGGCATTTAGGCAAGGTTTATTATGCCTTATATATAAATAAAATGGGAAATACCTAACCTAAATATAAATATGGAAAACTAAAATAAACACATGGACGCTAAACATTGGGTGAGTATTATTCTATTCTCAACCCCTAGGTAGAAGACATAAATAAAAAATATTAAAAAAAAATACAAAACTCACAAAATGTTGAAAAACAATTTTTGTAGTCAAATATAAAGAGAAACAAAAGAAAGTTACTACTATACAAATTAATTCTATAGAACATAATTATCTCACTGTTTATTCAAAACTTTTAGGTAATTAATAACATATATCTGACTAGTTTAAATAAAAAATAACACAGGCCACAAAATTACTCGCTTCACCATCACATCTGGTGTTGAGTGGGTGTTTCAATAAAGTCGGTAACATTTAGGAACATGATCACTCCTTGAATCCTCTCCTCTTCTGGATTTCAATTCTGCAAATTAAAGCTGCCGAACAGGAGGCAAAATTAACCAGATATATAAAAATCTCTGGTCAAGATGGTCATTCTAATAACCAGTGTTTTCAGAAGAAAGAAGCCTACCATCGGAATTGAAGACCATACCAGTCTACCAATAGCCAGTCGATAGTCTCCAAATGCAGAAGGCAAAAGCAATAGCTTGATTATATTAGGTTGAGTTTGCATTGGAGATATTAAAAGTAAGTCCATTAACTGGAAAGCATTCAGGAAGTGGATTTTTATATTTATTTTATTATTCTGTGGATTGCCATTGTAACTAGACTATCTGGACTGACATATTTAGCATAAACGATTTATTTTCTTTATTGTTGGTTACATTAGATAATATAGAGGAATTTTCGGTCAACATTAGATATAAATTTTATATGTGTAATAAAATCGTAAATAAGGGCACTATTATTTTCGTTACTTAGTAGTATATTTATTATTCAACAAGCATATAGTGATGCATATTATTCACGAGGGTAAAAGTTTACGGCACAAGCCATAGGTGAGTGTTGTTAATCACCCGAGTGAATAATAGCCATTATATGCGAGTAGAAAGCCATTATATGCGAGAGTGAAAGTTTACGGCACGATCCTCAGGTGAATGTAAATCATCCTGAGTGAATAATAGCTATTACAGTGAAAGCTCTCTTTACGGACAGCTCTAATAAGCGGACATCTCTCATGAAGGGACAATTTTTCTGAAACCAAATAGTAATTTTCTTTTATTTGACCTTTCTTACGAGCGGACAGCTCCCATAACCAAAAAATTGGAATCGTCCGTGTCCGCTTATGAGAGCTTTCACTGTATATGCGAGTAGAATACCATATTTTGTCCACAACTATTAAATATTTTGAACTAAATTTTTTACTGAAGGTTATAAGTCAATAGGGTAAAATTCTAAACAACAGCCGTTTAAATTCAATGTATGTCAAGTCGTTCTTTTGACACAAAATAGCCTACTCAATAAATTAAGTTTTAAACGTCAACATTTACAATTTTACATATTTCTGAAAGTTATTCAGTATCATATCCTCTAAAAGAATATAATTAAGTAAATGGATGACGGCAGTGAGAATAATAACGTATTATATTATATAATTATTTAAAATAATTAGTGCGACAGATTGTTTAAATTTTCTATTACTAAATAAAATTTAAAAACGAAATCGATGAAGTAGGTTCTGCTGGCAGTGAATAATGATTATTCGCTGCTGTGAATACGGTGCCTATCACTAAAAAAGAGAAAACTCATGTTATTGTTGAAGAATGTGAAAACGCCATTTTAATGATACCTTCATTGATTAAGCGAATTAGTGAAATGCAAATGGAAATGATGCGTTAAAGCAATCTGTTAGTAGGAATCCTGAATCAACATCAGCATATGATAGCGAAGACTTAATTTCAGAAATGCTTGAA
The DNA here is from genome assembly GCA_963680705.1 of Rhagium mordax. NCBI lineage: Eukaryota > Metazoa > Arthropoda > Insecta > Coleoptera > Cerambycidae > Rhagium > Rhagium mordax. The sequence continues at coordinate 83,034,189 of OY796657.1, read as the reverse complement.
AGACAGAATCGTAGTTCCAATGTTACAGTTTTTAATGTAAAAGAGTCTCAACAAAATAGTCAAGCAGATCGTATCGTTCAAGATAAAGCCAGTGTTATGGAAATTCTTCATGGCATAAACATCGAGAAGCAAAATGTGAAACTATTTAAGTTGGAAAAATTTTCAGATAATAAGACAAGCCCAATTAAAGTGATTCTAGATTCTGTTGCTGATGCTAATTTTTTTCTTAAAAACAAGCATCTCATATGTAACCAGGGTTTAACTGATATTTTTATTTCGTTAAGTTAAGTTCAGTTACACCCTGGTTACATACCGGGTGACCACGAGATGAGGTTACACTCTATAACTTCTTTGTTATTAAACCGATTAATTTGAAATTTACAGGTGAGGCATAACATCTAAATGCGCAACTTTTGACACTTGGTGGCTTTATTTCTTACTTCCGATTTAGCCGGAAGTGATATTAACTCTCTTATTTTAAATACAACTCTACTGTATGTTTAATGTAATGTATGTTTTAAAGTATCTCAAACTGTAATAATAATTGTTTAAATATTATTTATATATTTTGGGTTCATTTTGTAAAATTTTATTATATTTTATTTTATATACCTGTTTTTGTAATGTATCTTATTCGTTATAAAATTTACAATACAATATGTCACACAATGAAATTTCATTTCAAAATGGCCGAAAAATTAAATTTTTTCAAAAATATTAAAATGTCAATTAAAAGATATTGAAAAATAATTTTTTTCCAAAGTTGGCCGTGAAATCAAAAGAGTAATGAATTTGACATGTTTAATTTTTAATTTGTACAAAAATTTCGTTTTGGCAGAAAGATATTAGGAAAATAAGATAAATATTTTTCTGCAATTTTTAAATACTCAAAACTATTTTTTTTTAAATACACCTACCTGACTTTTTTTTAAATTTTGCAATTGCTTGTTTCTTCTCTTTGATTTAATGCCATTAACGAACCGAATTATTCACAAAATATAAAAATTAAATAAAAATTTCTCCTAATATTTATTTTATTTTTCTAATATCTTGCCGCCAAAACGAAATTTTGATGCAAATTAAAAATTAAACATGTCAAATTCATTACTCTTTTGATTTCACGGCCAACTTTGGAAAAAAATTAATTTTTAAAATCTTTTAATTGACATTATAATATTTTTGAAAAAATTTAATTTTTCGGCCATTTTGAAATGAAATTTCATTGTGTGACATATCATTGTATTGTAAATTTTATAACGAATAAGATACATTACAAAAACAGGTAGAGTTGTATTTAAAATAAGAGAGTTAATATCACTTCCGGCTAAATCGGAAGTAAAAAATAAGGCTAACAAATATCAAAAGTTGCGCATTTAGATGTTATGCCTCACCTATAAATTTAAAATTAATCGGTTTAATAACAAATAAGTTACAGAGTGTAACCTCATCTCGTGGTCACCCGGTATACCCAAGGGCAGAAAGGAGCAAGTTATCGTGTCCCGTCTATGTAAAGGTCATACCCCAGGTCATACGTCATACCAGACTCACCCATGACTATCTCATCAAAAAAAGGGAAGAGCCTAAGTGTGAAGTGTGCGAAACAACCATAACAGTTAAACATTTTCTCGCGGAGTGCCCTAAATATATCACAGAAAAGTTAAATAGACACATCCCGTGGGATCTAAGCAGAATTTTAGGAGATAAGTGCAATGCAAAAGACCTATTGTTATTTTTGTCAGACATTAATATCCTTAACAAAATTTAATGTACCTACAACCTAGCTACATACTTGTATATACATATTTGTATTGATACTGTAACTGTAATGTCGCCAATAACCAGCAGGGTTGACGCGACGTATCTCATAAAAACTCTCAGCATCAATATTTGCAATGATCAAACTAAGGCCCAATGTCAATATTTGCAACAAGTGAAGCATAAACTTCAAGAAATGATAGCAAATGGAGATAATAGTAAGACTATTAAATACATTAATAACAAACCAACCATTGTTAATAAGGCTTTAGTGGTCGTCCTAGGGTACGCACGTGTTTTAGTGAGCTCTCGCTAGTACATTATTGATAAATGCATTAAAAGTGAAACTTGCAAATTGGAAGAAAAGATTTCAAAATTGGAAAATGAAGTGATACAATTAAGGGAGAGTAACATCGAATTAGTTGGTTTGTTAACTTCAAATGAATTTAAGAATATGAATATTGAGAAATCATGCCAAGCAGTAATCAAAATAGTGGCACTAAGAAGAAAACATATGGAGAGGTAGCGACAGGGAAAAAATTAACAACAGTCAATCAACAAGGAAATCAAAATAAAAACATTGTGGAACCAAAAGTCGATAGAAGAATTCTAAGAAGTCAAATAAATGATCAATCTAGATTGAGTCATAATCCAATAAATGATCACAGTAATGACAATATAAACAACAATAGCACAGAACTGAATGAACCGAAAAACGAAACCGAAGGAAAATGGGAGTTCCCTAAGCAGAAATATAGGAGAAGAAATAATGTAATATATGGAAAAGGAAATGATGACGGGACATTCAAGGGAGTTGTAAGATATGTTGATTATCATGTGTTTAGATGTCCATTAGACTTATCTGCGAATGATATTATTGTATATCTTGAATCGAAAAATATACCAGATATCAAGTGTGAAATTATGAAATCTAGAAATCCCGAACTATATACATCTTTTAAAGTATCAGTACCTGCAAACCATATCGAGACATTCAAAAACCCAAACATCTGGCCAGAACATGTAGGAATAGACCGATTCCAAAATCGTTTTTTACGACAGAAGCCCTTACTCCAGGAGCATCCCGAGTAAACAGCAATAAAGTGAATATAACCAATACTAAAATAAAACAGGTATTTGAAAATAATATATTATATTTAAATTCAGAAAGTCTTACTGCTCATCTGGATGAAATTAGGCAGTTGGTCATAAAATTGCAACCCATTGTTCTCTGTTTAAGCGAAACTAGAATAACGAAAGACATTTTAGATTGTGAAATTTATATTAAAAATTACAATATCTATAGATGCAACTCCCTTAGTCGGCATACTGGTGGTGTAATCATTTATGTAGTTAACACAATAAATAGTAGCCTAATTGAAAACATTGTCGTTGAAACTAATTATTGGTTTTTACAAATAAAAATAAAATTATTTCGGGAAACATTATTTATTGGTTGCATATATCATTCTCCTAGTGCCAGCCATTCACAATTTTGTAATTTTTTTGAAAATTTAATAGAAAACTTAGATTTTAGTCAGTTACATATTTTCATAGGGGATTTTAATATTAGATGGGACATTAAAGATGACATATACAGGGTGTTTCAAAGTTAAAGGGACATACGATACTTGTGGATAGAGGGCACTTTGGCGGTTCCAAATTACCCGGCATTAATGCATCCATCGTCCTTCCTTACTGAGATACAGGATGTTTCATTGATTTTGGCCAAATCTTTCTTTGGTCATAACTTTTGAACCACCCTGTATAATCGGTTCATACTTAGAATATATGGTTCACTTGTTTTACTTGATAAAACCTCATATAAACCAAAATCAAAATCCAGGTCTGGCTTTATAAAAAACTGACAATATGTTGTATGTGAAAATCAACACCCTGTATGGCAAAATTTTGTAGATCTGTTTCGATATTCGAAAAGAGCGGAAAAAATTAAAAAGAGTGGCTCACTTAATTTGAGTGCGCATTTCATTCATCAACCTTGATTAATTGCCGTAAATCCAATTTCATTGAAATGGTCGATACAGTTAGAACTTGAAAATTTATTTTGGTGTTTAATTAACAGAAAAATTAATTGGGTCACATATATCCTCCCTGAAAGATTATCAGGTGAACTTTATTTAGACTTTCTGCAAAAATTTTTACCCGTGTTAATGGCAAATGAAAATATTGCAGGAATGTATTTCCAGCATGATGGCGCTCCATCCCATTTTAGGATTATTGTTAGAAATTTCCTAAATGACAATTTTCCAAATATGTGGATAGGTCGAAATGGCCCGCAAGGTCACCGGATTTCAATCCTATTGATTATTATCTTAACGCTTGCGTAGAAGTTAGAAATAATCCAGATATGATTAGATGCGCAATTAGAAATATTACTACTACAGCAAGGAAATAACGAAATGGAGGCCACTACAATAACTGTTCAAAGTGGCCTCCATTTCGTCATTTCCTTGCTGTAGTAGTAATATTTCTAATTGCGCGTCTTATCATATCTGGATTATTTCTAACTTCTACGCAAGCGTTATTAATGCGTTCCAAAAGTTCTTCTCTACTATTAATGGCTACGTCATATACCCTTGCTTTTAAATGTCCCCAAAGATAATAGTCAATAGGATTGAAATCCGGTGACCTAGCGGGCCATTTCGACCTATCCACATATTTGGAAAATTGTCATTTAGGAAATTTCTAACAATAATCCTAAAATGGGGTGGAGCGCCATCATGCTGGAAATACATTCCTGCAATATTTTCATTTACCATTGACACGGGTAAAAATTTTTGCAGAAAGTCTAAATAAAGTTCACCTGATGATATATCAGGGAGGATATGTGGCCCAATTAATTTTTTTGTTAATTAAACACTAAAATAAATTTTTAAGTTCTAACTGTCTCGGCCATTTCAATGAAATTGGATTTACGGCAATTAATTAAGGTTGATGAAGGAAATCCGCAGTGCGCACACAAATTAAGTGAGCTACTCTATTTAATTTTTTCCGCTCTTTTCGAATATCGAAACAGATCTACAAAATTTTGCCATACAGGGTGTTGATTTTCACATACAACATATTGTCAGTTTTTTATAAAGCCAGACCTGGATATCGACTTTGGTTTATATGAGGTTTTATCAAGTAAAATAAGTGAACCATATATTCTAAGTATGAACCGATTATACAGGGTGGTTCAAAAGTTATGACCAAAGAAAGATTTGGCCGAAATCAATGAAACATCCTGTATCTCAGTAAGGAAGGACGATAGATGCATTAATGCCGGGTGATTTGGAACCGCCAAAGTGCCCTCTATCCACAAGTATCGTATGTCCCTTTAACTTTGAAACACCCTGTATAGCAAAAGATTACATAATATATCAAGACTTTTTGGTATAAAACAATTTATTTCTCAACCTACAAGGATAACTGACAGAAGCTCCTCAATAATTGACCTTGTGTTCTCAAATTGTTATGAAATTCAGGTAAATATGTAAACTACACCTAAAATCACTGACCATGAAATTATAGGCATTAATTTAAATTTTCAAAATACCCCCATAGACCAAGAAATAAAATACAGGACGCTAGACTATAACAAAATTTCATTAAATTTAATTAATGCCAATTGGCAATACGGCTGCACTATCACTAATAGTGTATTCGAGTCATTCATAAATAACATAAAATTTGTTATGGACAAAGAGTGTCCCAGTATCAGACAGCAGTCAAAGAAGTCTAATGAATGGTTTAATAGTACCATTAAAAAAGCATTACAAAATAGAGACCTAGCATATACTCAGTATAAAATAAACAAAAATGGTAATAACTGGGGAATCTATACCAATAATCGCAATGAGGCTGTAAAAGTCCTAAGAAATGAAAAGCAAAAATATTATGAAAATAAAATAGATAATGTAAAGCAGAATCCGAGATTAATGTGGCAAACACTAAAAAATATAATAAAACCAAAAGCCAATCATACTATATCATCTCTTATAATAGGAGGCGTGGAAAAAACCGTATACTTAGAAGAAGAACTTAATATATATTTTATTTCTAGTATTAATTTAATTGTAGATGGATTAAAAAATAATGCTTTTTGTATTAATAGAGATGCCTTATTTGAAAACAGGGCCTTGCATCAAGATACATGTTTTAATAAATTTAATATCATAAATATTGTTCTATTACGGAAAATCATCTTCGAACAACAAAATAAATTTTCAGAGGATGAAATCGACTTTAAATTAATAAAAAACACATTTGAAGTAATTGGTTATCCATTATTACATATAATTAATACATCATTGAGTAGTGGTGAATTTCCTGAAATACTGAAAACTTCAGTAATAATTCCTGTAGCAAAAGTTACAGGAACTAAATTAGCTGAAGAGCAAAGACCCATAAACACATTACCTTCTTTAGAAAAAATTTTAGAAATTGTAGTTCATAACCAACTTACTGAATTTATAAAGAATAACAAATTACTAAACGAAAACCAGTCCGGATTTAGAGAAAACTATTCTTGTGAGACGGCTTTACAAAAAGTAATTAATGATTTTAAGTATTCCATAGACAAAGGTGAAGTAGTGGTAACGGTATTTCTTGATTTAAAAAGAGCATTTGAAGTTGTTAACAGAGAGTTTTTATTAAAAAAACTGTGTCATTATTTCGGAATTGTTGATACAGCATATCAATGGATTAATTCCTATCTATGTGCAAGGAGTCAATAAACCAAAATAAATAATACCAAGTCTGAAAAACTTTTTAATAATAACGGAGTTCCACAAGCCAGTGTGTTAGGACCTATGCTTTTCACGCTCTTTATTAATGATATTTTCCTAGTTAAATCTGAAGAATGCAGAATACACCTTTTTGCAGACGATACTATAATATATTTATCTGGAGTTAACATTAGACAAGTTGTCCAAAAAATTAACACAACGCTGGAAGTAATAAATGAATGGTTTACAACAAATGGATTAATGGTAAATGCAAAAAAGTCTAAATACATGATAATAGGGTCCAATAAATATTTAAATCAAAACGTTAATGATGCGTATGTAAAATATAACGGGGAACAGCTTGATAAAGTACCGACTATGAAATATTTAGGTATTATTATAGACAACAAATTAACATTCAATGATCATATAGATTATATATGTAAAAAAATAAAAAAGAAACTTGGATTTGCCTATCGTGTTAGTAATCATTTAACTTTATATACTAAAAGAACGATTTACAATACTATAATTAAACCACATTTTGATTACTGCTCAAGCATATTATATATGTGTAATGACACCAATATATCAAAATTGCAGTTACTTCAAAATAGATGTATGCGATTCATTTTAAAATGCAATAGATATACTAGTATAAATACAATGCAGGATACATTAAACTGGTTTTCGGTAAAAGATAGCTTAAAATACAGGACACTGATATTTTTCTACAAACTCCATAATAATTTGCTACCTACATATTTGTCAGCAAATGTTCAACATCGGGGGGATATACACAATTATAATACAAGGCAAAGAAATCACATAAATATCAAATCCTCAAATTTAATGAAAACAAAATCCTCCATATACAAACAAGGGAACGGTTGAATATAATAAATTACCAGAGTTTATAAAGCAATCAAAAAATGTATTTCTATTTAAAAAAAGTTGTATAAATTCATGAATAATGAATATTAATTTATGTAATAGACCTGTTGCTATGTATTTATTTTATTTATTCTATTATTATATTATATTTAGAGCAATATTTAGTGACCAAGAATAATGTAAATCTAAATTGTATAAATATAAATATATTAGATATTTATAGTGGTAGTAATAGATACTTATTGTGTGTACATATTACTATGTTTACCATGTTATACTTACTCGATGTTATATATATATTTTATGTAACTGTAAAGTGTATGTATGAAATAGCTGCTTGTGCTAAATAAAGATATATTATTATTATTATTATTATTTAAATGAAGGATAAAAAAACTAACCAATAAACCGAATATACAATTAAACACCGATATTATTTACTTAAATGGCCGGAGTCTTTTGAAAATTAAGGATCAAATAGAGGGAAGTTTAATTCAATATAGTTCTAAAATTATATTAGTAAGTGAAGCGCGAACAACAATAGACAGTGAATCCAATGAAATCAAGATAAACCACTATAATTGTATTAGGTGTGATTCACATACTAGACACACTGGTGGGGTTGTGGTCTATAGTAATATTGAATAGTGTTTTTAAAACTTTTGTCCATGAAATGAACTACTGGTGCAAAGTATTGAAAATTAAACTTGGCTCATCCCAGCTGCTTATTGGTTGTCTATATCATTCTCCATCATCATCGGATGCGGCATATATTGAAAAACCAGAGGATGTGTTTGACAGTATATTTTGTACTAGGTACCATTCTATTTTCGTAGGAGATTTCAATTTGGACTATTTAAATGATAGTTATTTTTATGTGTAATATGTGGTTGTTTTTGAATACTCATCTTCTGCAGTTATATAAATGTAAGTTCATTTCTTTACTGTATATTGGCATTCGCTTTTACCACCTATAAGAACCGCAAACGATAAGGGTTTATAAAAGTGGTAATGAGCATAGTAATAGAAATGATGACTATGGAATAGATAATACAAAGTACTATTTTTCAAGTTATAATAATGTTAGTTACCTCTGACCTTAACCATCGGTTACGCTCTAGCATTTAGTTTTTTTTTATAAAATACAAATTTATTTTTATAATAATAACTTTTATATAAAAATTGACTACGAGGTATTCTAAAGAAAAGAAACATAGACCAAAACGGCTTAATATGACTTATGCCTTTTTGGCTCATCATCAATAATAATAGTTATAAGTCACTTTTAATTATTGAGATTTGATGATTTTTTTATATATTAATCAGTATACAGGGTGTTTGTTGGTATATCGACAGAAAGTTTTCACTGTGATAGTTGGGGTCGTTTGAAACCTATATGACTACATTTACCCTTATGCAAAGTCTCACCGTTTTTGAGATATCGGTGTTTTTAGTGGTAATTCCTCGGGTAATGCTAATGTGCTAAAAATCATACTTAATGCAAAAAAACTGAAAAGACAATAGTAAAATGACTAGGTGAATGTAAAAGTTTTTTGAAAAAGAGTTTCGACAGGTCCTCTGCAGACTAAAATCTTTCAGGTACCTAAACAAGTAAGGAAATATAGCTAAAAGTTACTACTGAAAAAATATGTATGTGTGGAACTCTAAAATATCATCTACAGTTCCACACTTGGGGATTACTAAGAAAAATGGGCCTTCAGGGTGTGGAACCCCCATACACAAGGCCATACATTAAAGATTGACACGTGTGAAATAATAATAATAATAATAATAATAATGTCTTTATTCATTACATACAACATACATGTAAAATGCAAAACATAAATTTATCAAAAAAAGAAACAGTAAATACATAATGAAAGGGCGAAGTTCGGTGGCACAACTGAGACAGAGGTACACCCGCTCTTCCACTTAACCCAAAAATTTATAAATAAATGAAATTGATTGAAAATAATAACTTAAATACAACTACATATTTTAAACATTATATTATTTTTTATTTAATAAAAAACAATTTTGGAACTCTAACCACCGCCTAACATATTTTGAGCACAGACCATTCTACGACTTTTGAGATATTTAACAAAAAATAAAAAACAGAAAATTTGAGTTGTGACCTTTTTGCATATGGCCACAGAATTATACTTGAAGAATCGCAAGTATAATTATTATTATTGGTATATTATAAAATAGTCGTGGACAAAACAAATTAAACACAAAAAAGTAACTATTTTATACTCATATCTAGGTTTACCATTTAACTTGTTCTTTCACTAACTTTAAAATTTGCAATAGAACATTTTAATGTCACTGTCCTCACTGAAAAGAAATGCTTCTAATTTGTAATTCATAAAATACATAAATTAATTCACTTTAAAATTAAACTCTACATAATAAAAGTAAAATACGTTTTACTCTCTTCAGTGGCTTCAATGTCGGTTCAAAATAATTTCAAACATTGTTTGAGTCGGAAAATAAGGAATATTACTTACTATCGAATGCTTCTGCTAATACTCATTTTGTAATGAAACGGTTTTTATAAACTGCACTCAAAATTAATTAAAACCATCACATTCTGAAACAGAAACTGGCATATAAACTCAAAACAATATGAAAATTATGAAATTTATTTTTAACTGTCAAACGGCTTTGAAATGAAGCTGTTTTCTGTTTCAACAACTCCGACTCGACTCAGTAGTACCAACACAAATTGACACAGAACACAGAATATATTTCTGTGAGGGTCAGGGTTGCCAGATGTACGATGATTATGGTTTTTGTTTTTTGTACGATTATGTACGAAATATATAAACAATAGGGAGTTTTTAAGCCTTTTATTTTACGTGACTTTATTAACGTTTCTGTTATTGTGAGCATGCGTATTGTGATGTTCCGTAAATAAAGGACTGTCAAAGAAAAAAAGATTTTTTCTTCAAGCGTATAATAATACTTACATTACATAATGCAACACGTCCTGTAGAAAGAGCCTATTATTGTATTAGTACAAATATTTCTCATTTTTTTCCTAGTACAAAAATGAATAAATGTATCCATGGCAACGAATTAAAAATCTAAGTCATGATTTGTCATAAACTGTCATTTTAAAAATTGACGTCTCGCGTCGTGCTGTTTTTAAAATTTAAAAGCGAAAAAGTCTGAAGAAATGCATTGCATTGCATCTGAAATACTTGAAATTGCTAATTTACCTATGTCATGTTTCATTGATAAATAAAATGGTTAGTATTACATATATTTTTTTTACTAAGCTGGAACGCATTTGATCTGATGTAATTTTTCAAAATTAAAGTTTTGATATTTTTTATTTTAACGCTTGAAGAAAAAATAGTATATGTCACTCGGAGTAGAAGGCTCATTATGTGTTTCGCCCAGTTTCTTGCGCCTCGGCTGAGCAAACTTCTGGGCTCAACAATAATGGTCGCCTTCTACTCCTTGTAACATAATATACTATTAAAGCCTTCGCACCCAAGAACGGTAAACTGGAGAGGATAGCTAGATCCCTATACTCATTGAGTAAAGAAATAATATAAAGAGGCGCAACTGTCAAGGTTTCGAGATTTTAGTATTGCATTTTTTTGCAAATAGCTTCAGGATTGGCATCAATTTTTAGTGCTACGGAAAGTTATTTGTAATTCGGCTGCGCAGCCCTAAATATTGTAGATAATTCTATAGTTATTGGCAAAAAAATACAACACTAAAATCTCGAAACCTTGACAGTTACGCCTCTTTATTATTATTTACCAATGCTATACTGCAACGTTCGCCGCGTCTGTGACGTAGCGATGATTAGGTATCAGCTGTTCTTCAATCGGTTTAGTGGTCTTGTATACGTTCAAAATATTATTATTTCTCAGTGTTTGGTGGTGTTATTATTTAGTTTTATCTATCGTGTTTATTGTTTTTGGTTGTTCGTGTGTGTTTTATAAGTTTTTTAACTTATAAAACTATTATTTAGCCTAGAAATATAGAACAATGTCCGGATCAAGCTGTGCGGTGCATGGGTGTAAAAATAGCTATTATACAGCTAGAGTTCAAAATGTAATTTTCCATGCTTTTCCAAAATCCAAAGATTTAGTGTCCCAAACCATAAGAAGTGAATGGATACACAGGTGCAGAAGGACGGATATGTTTAACCCAGATACGGGTAGAATTTTTTCAGTTCATTTTGTGCAGAATACACCTATATTTTAATTTAAGTTTTTCGTTATTCATACTGCGATTGGTTTTAATTGTTAAATAAAACTATATTTGAGTTTATTGTTTATTTCATTTCACTCTAATATTTTACTATATACAATATGTACAGAAACTATTCAAAATGCCATACCTACGCCCCAGTTATATATATATATCAATAAATGTGTTTGCATTTGTAATGATAGCGCTATTTAAAGTTTATATCTGTTTATAAATAAATTTGTTTTTATATTTCAATCAATAATAAATTAATAAAAATTGTATGATAATAAAATCTTACCTTGAAATCCAAAATTTTATACTTATTCCTTTACTATAAATAACTTATCCTCATATAATTTGAAATTAAAATATTAGTTATGAATATTTTATAATTTTTAAGTTATAATTTACATTCGTAATTTATTTCTTATTGTCTTTACACTAAATTTTATTTTACAACACCTTAGCTTCCTATAACCACAACATATTCTTTTCTTTGTATATATAAACTTTTTATTCTTAATCTTCTTAGGTGCACTTATTATATTATATTATTTTTATTATATATAAATTATACCATTTTATATTTCCATTTACAAATTATTTGTATTCATTCTTCTTTTGTATTAACTTCATATAATATTATATTAATTGATTAAGAAAACTTCTATTTTTGAATATTCTCTTCCTTTTACAATTTAAAATTTCCCTCTTATCTTAGCCGCCAAAATAATCTTATAAATTAAGATTATTACGAAAATTATGTTCCGCTCCATGCGTTTTAAACGGCAGCGCGCTGGACGAATAATCATAACTACGTCACAGTAATGGCGGTGCCGTGCGGACAGATTTGCTCGATGTAGCTCAAGAATAATTCTTGTATACTATTCTTGGATGTAGCTATCCTCTCCAGTTTACCGTTCTTGCTTCGCACCCAAGATCTCTAAAAATCTAATTTAAACGATCTTGCTTCGCACCAACGTCAAGAAATTTAACCTCACTTCTGACATAGGAAGTTTCCAAGAACGGTAAACTGGACCGTTCTTGGGAAGTTTCAGTGCTTTTGACTAAAGTTGTAGCTTTACGTTTTGGTCTCTTTTTTAATCAAGAGCTGTCGATTTTTGTGGCTTTTGAGTTTTGATTATTTCAGTCACAGAGAGTCTTAAATCATAGATAATATATTAATATGTCTTAAATGGTCTTATGTGGTTTAGTTAGTTTAGTTGCAAATGCTTTCAGAAAAGCTAGATCGGCTGTTCGCTAGGTGATGCCAATTGTACTCTTTTCTGTAGTTTTATGTAACGTTTTTGCATTTAGAAAAAAAAATAAAGCGCAAAAAGTGCTAATTAAGACGAATTCAATAAATTCTATGCAATTCTTTATTTTCTGTTGTCTTGCTTTTACATATATCCACAAAAAAATATGAGCCGACAACGTTGTCTGAGACTTTGTACGTAAATAACTGAACGTTGTTGGAATGCAAGGCTGGTAAACTCAAGGTTACCCAATCTGAACCTGACCTATCTCAATATATCAACGTCACTAGGCGACCGTCGGTATATCCATCTCTGTTCTACAACAGCAGAGCAGTGTTTAGTGTCTCTTTTTAGTATGTAAAATAAATGACAGACCGCGGTCGCCAGCCCTGCCGCAACCCGCATTTTCCTCGCCCTAATGCTGCTCATTGAGGCAACCTGTACAAAGTCTATAAGCCTTGGTTGGAATGTTGGGCCGCAATACGCGCATTTAGGATGAGTTCCGTTTCCCAACCTGGTTAACCAATTGGTAAATAGCTATTGACAGCGGTAGGGGATTGGTTCCTAAAAAAAAAGATAAATTACGGAACACTACTTTGGTGATTTTTGACATTTTGACCCAATTTGACAGTTATACGGAGAAAGCTATTTGAATTTTGTGATTTGCATTAATATAAAAGTATAATATACATATAATAAAATATAAGAGATTTTATGTGTAAGTATCTGATTTCAAAAGCTGCTATCCCTCGACTTAAAATATATAACATAACCTCTTTCATAAACAAACCGCTTATACCACGCTACAAACGTCGGTCGTTTCGGTGACAGATAATTTCAGGAACCGCGTTCCATAAACAACCCAAGTTTCAGCAACCAATCATGTACCAGCATTTACGGGACAGTAAACCGTAACCAAGATTGGAAACGGAACTCATCCTTAGTGCGCGTCATATAAGTCATGTAATTGTAATGTCAAAATTGGATGCAAACAATTTATGAATTTATAACATCTACTGATATAAACACGTGTAATTTTGTAAAATTGATCAAATAACCTGTATTTATTTACAAATAACCATTTGCAAGGTATGTACAAGACTATTTTATTTTTGTTTATAAATTTAAATCTTTATTATATTACGTTATATTATAACAGGTTATAAAATACTGGTAAATTAATCATATACATACCTTTTTAGTGCTTAAATATTTTTATTTAATTAAATTATTACCGCTATTACTAACTAACTGTCAGATGACGCGTTTTCACTAAATGAGCGTATTAACCACAGAACATAAAGGTAGTAAACGACATTAACGTATCACGCTATCTGTCGTGTCAGCGAACAGCTACCCGCTGGTCCCAACTACGAAGGTTCGAACATTTATTAACACACACATTTTACATGGAAATGAGGTTTATTAACTTTTAAAACAGACAAAACAACGTGTTGCTTCCACGGAACAGAACTCAACTACAGTGAACTTAGAACTAATTCTATGGCATTCTTGATGACAGCTGTCTTTTTTACTGCCAGCGTTGCCAGACTTAAAATAATTCTTAAAATATAAAGATAAACAGATGCAGATGTCTTGACATTCTCCCACCTGAGTGACATTTTGCTAACAAAAGGGAACTCAACATTACCATTAAGACATCTAGTAGTTAATAACAATAATCAACAGAAATGCAAATACAAAATGTAGAAATATAAGTTTACAAAAATCGTGTAGGTTTACGTAGCACTCGACCACTGCGCGTAGTTTTAACGGGTACTCTGCTTTGAGAAAACACTCCCGCATTTTCACCATCACTACACTCTACTTCGCTGTATTCGTCGGTATCTCGTGCCATCTCGTCTGTATTCTCCTTTGGCTCGGTGTTGGAACGCTCCTCAGCTGCTCCTGAATTCTCATCAATGACTTCCAAGCATTCTAAAGGGTATAGCCTTTGCACAGGTCTTAGAAGTTGTCTTTTAGCAGTTTGTATTCTAACTAGTCTAGTTAAATTATCTTTACCGGATAAAAGCTCGACAATTCGTCCAAGTGGCCAGTCTAAACGTTTTTTGTTGTCTTCTCCCACAAGTACCACTTCTCCAAGCGTAACAGGACGATTTGATTTATGTCGATGCAGATAGTTTAGTTGTCCAAGATACTCACTCCGAAACCTACGTCGTAAATCATCTCGAAGCTTTTGCTGATTGCGTAGTTTTCGATGAAAAGACAAGTGGTCCACTACATCGTAGTCCGGTAAACCACTCTCCACTTGATCTTGCAGAAACATAGAAGGGGTAATGGGTTTTAAGTCACTAGGGTCATTCGAAATATACGTCAGCGGACGCGAATTTATCACGGACTCACAGTCACAAAGTACAGTCACTAGGTCCTCGTAAGTTAAACATGAACGGCCAAGAACTTTACGTAGCAGTTGTTTCATGACACCGACCAAGCGCTCCCAGAAACCGCCCCACCATGACGCAGTGGGTGGATTGAATCGCCAAATAATTCGTTGCACTGATGTCTCTCTGACAATACTTTTCCAGTCTAACTGAGCTAACGCGTTTTCAGTTCCAATAAAATTTGTCCCGTTGTCACTATAAATAGTCTTAGGCCGGCCGCGTCTCTCAACAAACCGACGAAATGCCTGCATAAAACAAGGAGTTGATAACGACATACACAGTTCAAAATGTACTGCTCGGTACACCGCACATGTAAAAAGACATACCCATGCTTTTTCACCTGATTTTAGGTATAGAGGCCCTGCCATGTCCACTCCAGTCACTTCAAACGCACTCGCGTCGCGCACACGGTCCAACGGTAGGGGTGGGGATTCCACAACAAACGGTTTGGAATTGTACCTTTTACAAGTAACACATTTGGATACTGCTAATTTTACAGTGCGTCTTCCTCCTAAAATCCAATAATCTTCACGCAACAAACAGAGAAGTCCCTGAACACCTACATGTGACTTGGACTTGTGAGTTTCTAAAATTAGGCTGTCAACTATAGGGTGTTTAGAAGGCAGTAAAATGGAAAATTTGAAATCTTCGAGATCCTCTCTCTTTGAAATTCTCGATCTAAGGCGGAGGAGACCATGATCATCTAGATATGGGTTCAAACCAAATAATCTTTTGTCATATTTTCCTGAAAAACTCTCTAGTTGTATAACCTTGAACACAAACTTTTCTGCCATGTTTAATTCGTCAACTGTCAGTTCACCTTTTCTCTTATCGCTAGGGTGTCTAATATTATGAATAAAACGCAGAACCCAGCAGGGAGGCTATTCTTGACTTCATTCGCATCCATGCGAACACGAATCGTTGCGAGTGAGCAGTTAACGTATGCGCATCGAAAACGCTATTCTTGAGTCCACTCGTCTCAGGCTTCGCACAACACGAGTGACTACACTTGGCAACGTTGGATTATCTACAGAAATGCGGCATGTAGATAAGAAGGCTACTTTGCTTACCGGCCGAGTCTGTCAAATTACGAATTTGAAAACTGCTTCTGCCGCGATTGCAGCAAATTTGTGAAATGTTCTCATTCTGAAAACCAGAAAAAAATGTTGGAATACTTAAAAAATAATTCAGATTTTTGAGTGGGAAGTTTTTCAATCAGTTTATTACGTATTTAAGATGCAGAAAAAATATGGAGTGAGCTAACAAAATTATTAAATAGTTTTCCGGGGCACAGAAAGAATTAATTTCCTTTGAGTCACCAATTATACTTGAGCTACATGAATTTCTCATCCTCCTGCAGCTTCTTCCGCAACTTCTAATGCTTCTAATAAATGTGTACACCAACAAATTCATCCATTTTCATAAACATGTACTCAAATCAGTCAAAAAATTATTAACAAACAGAAAAAGACGCTATTAAAACTTTTGACAGTTAATAAGGTTAGGTTCGTCAAACATCAAACGTTTGGGTGGATGCACGAGCATCGGTCCGCTCGCTGTAAAACGTGTACTATTAGACGTATTCGTTACTGCAACGAGTGGTCAAGAATAGCATTTTCTAAAAGTCACTCGTATCCATGCGAAGTGCGAATAACTTTCACTCGTACGAATTCTCAAGAATAGGCTCCCAGGCCATCATTCGCAAAGTTCGTGAATATACAGAAAAATATGTTAAGTGCCAGTCATCAGAAGAGTAGGTTAAAAGAGCAGTTACAAGCTTTCCTTTCTGTTCCTGGCCTATCTCGACTTCATCACAAAACAATATTTCACAAGGCCAATCAGCAGGTTCTCTATATAGCCATTTCGGCCCCTCCCACCATTTCGACTCGAGTAGCAGTCTCGGAGTGCAGCTACGTGAGGGCAAATTCTCGGGCAAATCAGCTGGATTATGTGTTCCAGGCACATGTCTCCAAGCCTCAACAGAGGTAAGTGAACGGATCTCCGCCACTCGGTTCCACACAAAGGTACACCATTCTTCCTTCCGTTGGATCCATGCTATAACAGTTGAGGAATCACTCCAGAAGTATGAATCAATGTTACCCTCCAAATTTTTTACAATATCAGCATACAATCTGGAACCAATTGTTGCTGCTAACAGTTCTAGGCGGGGTATAGTTAACTTGCGTAAGGGCGCAACTCTTGCTTTCGCAGCCAGCAGATAGATCTGTACTGCGCCATTTCTAACAACTCTTAAAAAAATGACACATGAAAATGCATTCTTGCTTGCATCACAAAACGTGTGTACCTGATTGTTGCTACCGCCTATCCAGCGTGGGATTTCTATCTCAAGTAGACAGGGCAACCCTGCCACCCATTCTCTAAAAGCATGTTCAGTTTCAGCATCTACAGGCTCATCCCAAGGCGACCTTTTTTCCCACAGACGTTGCAACAGTATCTTGGGCACCAAGGTGGTGGGACAAGTGAAACCCACCGGATCGAAAATGCGTTGAGCCATTGAAAGTATCAGTCTTTTAGTCACAATATTTTCAAAATCAGGATCAAGCTTGAGGCAGTCGTCATTTATTGTCAAAGTGTCTCTATCTGGATGCCACTTAAGACCAAGCACAGGTACTGCTGCCACTTTCGAAGTAGTATTCAATGTATATTCCCACCCTCTAAGATCGAAGTTGGCTTCTTCCATTATTATTCTTGATTCTCGTATAAAGCGTTGCAAACTAGCCTCATTGGCAACACTGGACACACAGTTATCTACATAAAAACTTCTTGCTAATTTAGTAACAGTATCACGTGTGTAGGGGGTACAACCTTCTTCACATTTCTCGACACATCTAGAGAGGTGGTATTCGATAGTTGCCCCCAAAAGAAATGGGCTACTGCTTACTCCAAATACTACACGTTTATGACGATATATCCTTTCTTTCTCATCAGGACCAATCCATAAAAATCTGAGAAAATCTCTGTCGTTAGGATGAACACTGATCTGGAGAAAAGCCTTTCGAATGTCTGAAACTACACCAATCTGGTTTGCCCTGAATCTCAGCAAAATTGATGGAATCTGTTCTATTAGATTCAATCCTTTCTCCAAGCAATGATTCAGAGAAGGTTTCTCCTTTTCATGCGCAGACGCATCAAAAACAGGGCGTATCCTGGTAGTAGAACTGTTTTCTTTTATTACAGGTCGATGAGGCAGGTAATGATTACCTTCTGTAGTCAACTCATTCCCACTAACCTCATCAATTACTCCATCAGATAACCACTCCTGAAAAATCTGGTCATACGAATCAACGAGATTATCATTCTTAAGTTTTCTAACAGTGGAAGTCAACCTCTTCTTGGCTACACCATAATTATTAGGCAGCGGGGGGTGTCCTACCAGCCAGGGTAATCTTACTTGGTACCGCCCCTCCTGATCCATCTCTACAGTTTGCAGAAAGAGATCCTTGGCAGCTGTTGCCAGTTCTTGGCGTGTCTTTTTTTCAGTAGGTTCGGTGATGCCCAAGACATCCAATTTCCACAAATCAGAGATGGATGCATCTCTAACTAGCAAAGACCAAGAAGTAAGGACTAAGTTAGAGCTTACCTTCATGTTTTCCTCTGCTATTTTACCCATCACAGTCCAACCTAAATGCGTCTCGACAGCTACTAAACCACATTGTAAAACTTGATGATTACCAGTCAAGATTCTCCCTGCCACATCTGCTCCGATCAACAGTTCGATAGGGCCTCCTTCACAAACATCTGGTACCTCAATGCGCATGCGCCGCAACTCCTCGGTCCAAGGTCCATGAAAAACTGGAGGAATATCTCGACAAATGGCGGGCTGGTCAAGAACTTCAAAAGTAAAGGTGTAATCAGCTTTACAAACAGTGACGTCATAACAGTTATGGTTATTGGTTACCTCCGTGCCACCGAACAAACAATGGGCAACAGTCTCTTTTCGTTTGGGCTTATAACCTATCTGCACTGCTGTGGATTTTAATATATATGATCGCTGAGATCCACTGTCTATCAAAGCACGCACGACGTGTGACCTATTTTTACCTTGCAAAACAACTCTCAAAGTCTGCAAAAAAACATGAGTATTTGTATGATTCGCGAGCGTTTGGTCTTTAGCACAATTCTCTTTACTGTCTTCATCAAGTCTCTTATCCGATTGTTGCTTATTTGAAGGCAAATCGGGACACATTAATGGCACCGTAGCCATCGTGAAATGGCTACGATGGCACATGTGACCGCGTACAAATTAGACACCGTAAACGACTCCGACACCTTTTAGAAGAATGTCCCGGGGTTAAACACCGAAAACAAGCACGTTTGTCCATTAAAATCTTTTTCCTTTCATCATGACCGAAATCACGCGCTTTGAAACAAGATTCACTTACGTGTGAGCCTCCACAAAAAATGCACTTGGCAACATCGCAATTTACCAAACCCATAGCAGTAGGTGTTGTTCCGAACATTTTTCCTCTTTTCTTTTCGCCCTTCAATTTTGTCTCATCAGAATGTGCATGGGTAGATGAAAATCCAAAACTCTCTGCAGCCAATGTAATGCGTTCCTCATTTTGGACTTCATTTCTGAGAAATTGCATCAAATTATCGAGGCGGTCCTCTAACGAAAGATCCGTCGCACTTCCACTGGTTGTATGGGCTGTACGTTGCCACACACGCAATAATTCATGAGGCAAACAAGATTCTATAAGCGGGAAAAGCATGGCCGAACACTTGTCCGAAGTTACGCCTAATGTTTCGAGCGATCTGATTTGCGTCTCGATTTTATCGTACAACGTGCACAAATCCATTTTTTGCTGCGAAATGGCATTATTTAAAATTAATTTAAGCAGCTCTCTAACGTACACCTCAATTTGTAAGTCTTCCCTCCCAAACCGAGACTGTAAGCTTTCAATGATTTTTCCATAGTTACCGGAGATAGCAGGAAAACTCTCAACTAACTGCCTGGCCCTGCTCCCTGAGACGGTTGACTGTATCAAATATTCAATTTTGTCAGATTCATCGACATCTGGATCTTCATGTATTTTTTTGAATTGGGCCCAAAATGGCAGCCAGTCCTTAATATTCCCGTCAAAACGCTTAAGTTCTATTTTTGGGAGCTTAAACTTGCGCCTCCCTGTATTTTCATTCATATCAGACACAGACCCGGTTGAAGTTTGACCATCAACAATTTTCTCACTATTTGTCTTTAAAAGTTTATCATAACACACTCTCAAATCTATGAATCTCCTTCTATATGCATCACACGTCTCGGAGTCTACCGACAACTCTTCCTCGCTAGCTTTTTCCAAAAATAATTCATAGAATTCCAAGTCCAGCACTTTTAACTCATCAAATTTTAACACCAAAAGTTCCCACGAAACTTGAACTTTATGCATGTCAACGGGTTTTGCTGTTAAAAATTGCTCAAGTTCATTAGACAAGCGTGTGAAAGCACCACGGCTTACAGCTCTACTCTTTTTCTTTTTATCTAATAATAATTCTGCCATCTTGCAAACTCGGTTCTAAACCGCAGTCGTTTTCACTCACAAATCGGACTATCGGAAACGAAAACGCCGCAAAAGTTTGCTTGGGCAAAAACAATATTTGCCTCACAATATCAGTCTTCGATACACAAACCGCTAATTACACCAGCACGATTGGCACGATATTAAGCACAAAACTGCAAAGTTAATAATAATAACCTCGTTGTCCATGAAAACAAAACAAAACAAACTGTCCTGTCACGGTCGCCAAAATTATGTCGTGTCAGCGAACAGCTACCCGCTGGTCCCAACTACGAAGGTTCGAACATTTATTAACACACACATTTTACATGGAAATGAGGTTTATTAACTTTTAAAACAGACAAAACAACGTGTTGCTTCCACGGAACAGAACTCAACTACAGTGAACTTAGAACTAATTCTATGGCATTCTTGTTGACAGCTGTCTTTTTTACTACCAGCGTTGCCAGACTTAAAATAATTCTTAAAATATAAAGATAAACAGATGCAGATGTCTTGACACTATCCCTTTATAACGGAATCGGTAATCGGTTATTTTGTTGCAACTACGCATGAGCACAATAACGTTAACGATGATATCATGAGTGTTCCCAGATCTACTGAAAAATCAGTAGATCTACTGATTTCACTGTCAGTCTACTGATCTACTGATTTCATTCTAGAATCTACTGAAAAATGAATTGTAGCCACCACTTATAAAATACCATAGAGCTAGAATATAATAGGGAGACGGCATCACGTGGCAAAAGTGGTTTCATGTCCGCCATATTGCTACTACTTTTTTGTCAAAAATGTTAAACTGTAGTGTCATTTATTGTCAGTTCATGTTGAGCAATATTTAGCATTTCATTTGTGTTTTGAAAACTGTCTAAGTATTTTTTGTTAGTTTGTCTTGTGCTGTGCGTAGCTGCTGTAGCAGAGACGGCGTGGATAAAAAGATGCCGGGAATAACATTTCATAAGTTAGTATAAACAATAAACAGAACCGTACCTACAAAATTATGGTATATAAATAAATGCTATTATTGGTAGTGTAATTTATACATGCTACAGCGTAGGACAAAGGGCGGCGGTAGACAAATACAAGCATCTTAGAAGGGAAGAGAAATGCGACAAGAAAGGTTTTTAATTTTTAAACCAAGAACTAATATCTGTAGAGTCAGAGTCAAAGGAGGAAACTTAATAAGCAATAAAAAATATATTCTATTTGGATGGACAGAACATTTTCAAGAGCTGCTGGCCGGAGGACCAACCCAAATGAAACACTGAAACCATTCTCTGAAGCCCACCTCGGAGAATATCAGTCAGGATTCAGACCAGGTCGATCAACTACCAACCAAATGTTCACTTTGCATCAAATCCGAGAAAAATCCAGAGAATTTGACATTGGTATAACACTGGTATGCACCACTTGTCATCTACTTTAAAGCAGCGTATGATAACATTCTTAGGTCGATGTTGCACGATGTTATGAACGAACTCGGAGTACCAATGAAGCTAACTTGTCTGATTAAAATTACCATGGTTGATACCACGTCCGCAGTTAAACTTCAGAACGACATAATATAGGAACCGTTCGAAATACACAAAGGACTGCGACAGGAAGATGCGCTGACGTGTCAGTTATTCAATATAGCCCTGGAGAAAATCTTCTGATTGGTACGTACCACTTAGAAGGAATGTGGGCGTTACACATTCACTGATCATTTTCTCTATTTACGCTTTACGCACGATCATCCCGTCTTTGTTTCCAATTTGGCTATAATTTTTCTTGGGGTACTGTATATTTACGTATTCTGAAACAATGTATAACATGGGTATATAAATTAAAGATAAATTTACTTATTTGCCTATTGTTTTACTTTCCATATTCACCATCATCCACACACCCAATTAAGAAGCTGTAGGAATTGGTACTATTGAACTAATAGTGCAGTTTTCTTTCAAAGGGACCTATAAGCCCCATAAAACTAGTTCTACTAGATTAAATATCTTGTCTGAAAAGAATCAAAAACTGCACCGAATTTAGTTGATTACGAAAGTTGAAAGTTGACCAACTAAAATCGAATCGTGAGAACGCGCTTAATCCAACTCTGTTAAAGCCGCCATATTGGTGCTACAATAAGCTCCGCCCAGTGGTACCGTTATTTCCTTACCTATAATATTTATATCGTATAGCATCTCCTTATATTCTATCTCTATGTAAAATACCGAATAAAATTGAAAAAAAAACAAATGCTGAAACCAAAAAACGTTGATTTATGTATCAAGAGTCATTTTCATTTACATTATTCGCCACGCCATCTAGCTGTAAATCTGCGAGGCGTTTATTTCATAACCATTGTTTTGTTCTGGTATTTTATGTTTATGACTCACGACGCATGACGCATTTATGGAGGGAAATCATTGTACTCATTGTTGTCATATGCGATTTATGCGAATCACAATCTTGTGTCTTGTATTTTTTTTTGCATAAAAAATAGAATGGTATCTCTCAAAATTCCTCTTAATGCTTGCAAACGTAAAATCTGAATATCTATTGATTTCTACTGATATTTCGAAGCGACATCTACTGAGAACAAAAAAATCCATCTGAGAACACTATGAACGAATGAAAGCCTCTCCCTAATGGTATGATACGTTGTACGATAGTGCTTGTACGATAATGGCAAAACGTCCGATAATTTAAATAACAGAAAAAAACTAACAAACAGCTAAATTTAAAAATTATTTTCCACTTTTAAAACCTTTTGAAACTACTGACTATTGAGAAATAAATTATTCAAGTGTTTATACTTCTCGGTTGCCACTGTTGCAACAAACGAACAAACCAGTGAATATAGGAATTCCTATTCGCTATGTGCAAGGGCAACGATTATGTTCTTGGTGCAAGGGGGCGGAGCTATTACTAAATTCGACGCGAGCGTTTGCGGTGGCCATAATTGTAAATTTTGAACCCCCAATTTTCCCATTTCCCATTTGTCAAGATCATATGTTTTGTGCTGTCAAAAGTGTCAATTAATAATAATGGACCGCATTAGTGTGACGTCACATAATTATGCAACCGTACGTACTACTATGATGACAGACCACTGCTGCTAACTACATTATACTTCTGAGTTGTTACAGCTGTCGTTACCCAGTTAGCACAAAATGTCCGTGGGATGTCCATATATGAGCTTTTACGTTCCATATGGGATCGTCGTGGCAAAATGTCCCTCGGACATCCCAAGGACTGAAATATCCCACACAAAACATCCCTGGGACTTACCGTCAAGGACGTCCCTGTAGAGTTATATTAAGATAATCCTTGGGATGTCCCAAATAGTGAAACAACCCAGGCTAACGTCCCAAGGACTTAAGGACTTGGATATTATTCTGGGTAAGGTATTTTATAAAAAAACAAGTGTAAAATGCACATGCTCAATCACAATTATTGACGGTCGAAAATATTGAAAACAATTTTTTAAACCTAAAAATATTGTTATTTTGGAGTGATAATGTTTTTATTAAATAAATATTATATCAGGAATCATTCAACAAAAACAAAGAGTAGAATAATTATAAAAATGTGGAAACAATCTAATTTTTAATCGTTTAATCTGATATTCAGTATGTTTGGTATTATGTATAATATTAGAATTACTATTAAAAGTTTTTCTTCTGTGATAAAGCAAAGAAACTTTTGGTAAACAAATTTTCAAGTTCTGTTGGTTACTCAAATATTTTAAATTTGCCGCCGCTTAATAAATGTAAACGGACCAAGCTCTACGCGTGTGCAAGCCACTGTCTGTCATTTGGTTAGCGTATTCGCACATTCGCTGCAAGAACCAATTCAACCAATCCAGGGCAAGGATAAAGAAGGAGGAAGAGCAATATGGCTGCTTGCATGTTTTGTTTGGTGTTTGGTGTCTTTTTGGTCTGGTGTTTTGTTAAAAGTTAAGTGGTCTTTTACACATTGATTATTGTATTCTTTTACGCTTCATTATGCCTATTAATTTGTGAAGTTCCTTTCTTTGAATAAATGATCAGTATTTCTGTAAAGGGTTATTTGAACTTTTGATGCGACATTGAGACTGAAGTAGATCCTCAAATACTTATTATACTGAACTTGACCCACATTTCGCCAACCAAGTTGACATCATTGGGAGGTGATAAACAGTTTTAAGCATCTGCCAATGATGCCATGTTGGCCAAGCTCGTCGACTGTAATAAACTTATTTTTGATGTTTGTGGAAATAATTTCATTGTCAATTAGTATTTTATTTTGAATCCAGTTGGATGTAGGTTTTATATCTGAATATCTGGTATGCTATTAGAGCATGTCCTTGTCAGGTCCTAATATTGTCCAAACACGACCTGAAAGGACGTTGTTGGGACGTGACAGGGATATCCTGAACAGTCCCAAACGGCTTGCGCTGGGACGTCCCTACTTTGTTTTGGGATGTCCCTGGGATGTTTCAAATGTTCTGGCTTGATGTTTTTGGGACGTCCCAGGAGCAGCCTTGTGTTAACTGGGTAGTGTCACTGTCGCTGACGCAAACTTTATAACCTCTTATCTTGGTGTCAATAATACAATAGAAATCAATTAAATCTATTTAAAAAAATATACGATATTAAAGAAAGCACAGGTAGGTATTTAAGCATTATTTTGTCTTTACAATTTACATATCCCCATATTTAAGAGACGATAATTAAACTAACATACATATTTTATTTTAATTATATTTTATGTCAAAAAACCAACCTTTAACTGTTCCTTTGACGTAAAGTCACAGGCGTAAAGGTTATTTTTTAAATAATCCAGATATTTTGCAGATTATCAGATTAATGTTCAGAAGTGTGGCCGTAAATCCCAAATAAGAACAGAAAGAACATACACATTATAAAAGAGTGAAGTTTAATAGCCAGGGTTAAATAATACAAGAGATAAAATTAATGCCATATACTCCAAAAAAGAAACATGATGCAGCTACGGACACGTGTTTCGGAGTTATTGCTCCTCGTCAGCGTAGGCGCGTAGCTAAATA
This sequence comes from Rhagium mordax, assembly GCA_963680705.1. Taxonomy (NCBI): domain Eukaryota; kingdom Metazoa; phylum Arthropoda; class Insecta; order Coleoptera; family Cerambycidae; genus Rhagium; species Rhagium mordax. Next base: position 83,008,368 of record OY796657.1, on the reverse strand, counting down.
AAGAATATAAGATCTAAAGCAATAACTAATAAAGGTTAGAAAGCACAGTACACAGTACTCAAATTCGTGCTTTCGTGCATCATGGACCACGATTGCAGCCTCAAATGACAGCAGTCGGCACATTGAGCTCTATGCGTACCTACTGCTCTATTTCTACCTAGGCAAATACAAACAAAAGAGTGAAGTTTAATAGGGTTAAATAATACAAGAGATAAAATTAATGCCATATACCCCAAAAAAGAAACATGATGCAGCTACGGACACGTGTTTCGGAGTTATTACTCCTCGTCAGCGTAGCGTAGCTAAATAAAGAATATAAGATCTAAAGCAATAACTAATAAAGGTTAGAAAGCACAGTACACAGTACTCAAATTCGTGCTGTGTAGACACGCTTTTTAGCTGTGATTCCAGCGTTTGGTCTTATTAAATAATACTAGTAGGTAGTTTCATTTGAAATCCAAATCCTTTTGTTAGGATTATCTCTTAATTCATTCTGCAAACTGTCAATTAACTCCTCCATCAATACTTTCACACACATGATTTCATGCTTCTTTTTATAAGTAAAACACATTTTGTGTGCTTCGAATTCATCATTGAAAATTATTACGCGTTCCGTGAACTAAACACTACGAGAAATTTATTAATATGATTAAATTAGTTTATTTCAGGTAAGTTACTTGAACAAGTTACAGTATCATGTAAATAAAACTATCTTCAAAAACACTTGCTTTTAGTACTGGATTTTAGTGACATGTACAAGTTACTGGCACCGTGTAACGCCGCCTTTAGTTTTAGTTTTTAGTTTAGTGAACGGCCAGAATGGTTCGCCCACGCTGGTTAGTCACCTCTCTGACTTAACCCGCCACCGTGACTCTCGCTAGCGCATTCTACTGGCGGGGTACCCAAATTCAAATAAAAAGGGTTTAATAGTATATTATTCAACGACCGTATAATGATGGGTATTAATCACGAGGTGAAGTTTACGGCCACGAGTCGCAGGCGAGTGACCTAAATCACCGAGTGGATAATAGCCATTATACGGGAGTAGAATACTATACTTTATCCACGACTACTAAATATTTTTGTTGTTTGTAGCAGAACAATATACCTAATATTATAGCTAAATCAAGGAAGCATCTGACAGTAGTGATTAATGACTCATTAATCACTGCCGTGATTAATGGGTAGACGTATAATGGGTACATTATACAATAGTCGTGGATAAACAATATTAATTTTTCATCGCACGTTAAAAAAAAATTTGTAGTTTTGTGTTGCCATAGTTGAAAGGTGTCGCCTCCTATGTTGGTGTTGGTTATACTGCAAATGTTTAGTGACTTCGAAATATCTCTAATCACTAATCAGTCGTCAGTCGATGACAAGAAGTAGATTGTTCTGTGAAGTAGATATTCTGTGATGACAAGTAGCAAAATGTCGCCGTTGTCTCCTTGTTGATATGTTATTTCGAGTTTTAATCCATTTAAAGGTGGGTTGCGTTAAAATACATTATTTAAAATGTATGTAATTGTTATATTTGTATTTATTTGTTTATGTCGCCAACTATGCAAACTGTGAATTATTAGATCATAATTTGTTAGGCGGGAAAGATTAGGTACTTTTTTTTTGTACCATTTATACCGTTAGCCTATGGGAATAATAATAGTCATGATTTTAATCTATTTGTTTTAGGAGAAATTCTGGGTATTAAGTGAATTAAATTTATTTCTATTCCAGATATACAAAAATGTCGAATGAAGAAGTACTTTTAGAGTTTGTCTTGGACAACTTTTCAAATATCAAGGAAGTGTTAAATGCTACAAAAGATATTGAAAATTTTCTAATAAAATTTAAACTAAACGAAGAGAGCGGAATTGGTGTTGTTTTAAGTGAAACAAAAAATCTTGTTGACAAACTGTATGAGTATTCTGTTAAGGTTAAAGATGAGTTTTATGTCCGTTATAACAAAATTAAGAACATACCTATTGAGAAAGATATAAATCTAGAAAATGAGGAACACATAGAGGAAAACGTATCCAATGTAAGTGATTCATTTCTTTTACAGAATTCTGATACTGATGAAAACAGCAATGGAAGCATCTTAGAAGAACGAAACGCTTCAGATGTGAGTGAATCGCACAGAAATAAAAACTCTAAAAATAAAGAGAGTGTTGAAAGCCATGTCGTGGAAAATGACAAAGATAAATTGGTAGACACGATTATTGAAAATGAAAATAATGTTGAGTGTGATACTCTCGAAGAGGATATAGAAGATAATAAAAGTGATGACACAATACTGGAAGAAAGTAATCCATTATTAGAAGATCCTTTGAGAGTAGAAAGTGTAGATATCAATAATACATTAGATAATAGTATAGAAACTGCCGATAAAGATGATACTATGCTAGAAAATTGCAATTTGGAAGCAAATAATGCTAAAGAGTCTACACTGGAGGAGAGTAATTCGTTATCAGGAGATCCTCTGAGAGTAGAAGCTTTAGAAGTTATTGATAGTACTGAAAGCAATAGTGCTGAAGTGGCTGAAAAAGATGATATGTTGCCAGAAAAATGCAACTTGGAACCAAACAGTTCTAAAGATGTTATACTGGAAGAAAATAATTCGTTATTAGAAGATCCTTTAAGAGTGGAAAGTTCAGAAATTATCGATGATATTGTTAACGATAGTACAGAAACTGTCGAAGAAGATCTGCTGGAAAAATGCAACTTAGAATCAAACACTTCTAAAGAGGAGACAGAAACAACAACCTCGGACATAATTGAAAACAGTATTTTAGATACTAATAAAGAAAACGTCGACAAAGGCGAAGAATCTTTAGAAGAGAAAGAAGATGATTACGAAAATACTTTAGATATTAAAAAAGAACCAACAGCTATAATTCGATTAGTTGATCTTAGCAAACTCATTGACCCTAAACCAAAAAAATCTGTTAAATTTGATAATTCGATAATAATATTGACTAGTTCTGATGAAGACTCCCCAACTCCAAAGAAAAAAAGTGATGTTAGGGATCAAAGTGTTAAATTGAAATCTGCACTTAAAAATTCTCCTTCAAATAACAGTGGCAATGGTGAAGCGAAGGCAAAAAGTAAAAATAAATATAAAGAAAAAAATGAGGGAAAATTTATAGAGAATGAATCCGCAGAAACCTTGACAAAGAAAAGCAAGAAAAGTGAAAACTCTTCGGATTCTGAAATTCAGGAAGTGCATTCTGAAGAAAATGAAGCTGAAAATGCAGTAAGTAAGAGTAAGTTTAATTCTAAGAAAGATAAGCTAAATTTAAATAATGCTGAAAAATCAGATAAGGAACTTACAAAAAAGAAATCTGCGAGTACAAAAGAATTAAAACGCAGGGATAACTCTTCTGATTCAGACGAAAGTAACACTGAGAATAAAAAAAATAATGAAGATGTATCCTCACGGCATTCAAGAAAGTCATCAAGAATTGATAACAATTTAAACAAGGCACAGAAAAGAAGAGAGAATCTTAAAAAAATATTTAAACGTAGACCAACTAGGTCTGGTAGGTCTAATTTTAAAATCGTGAATGGTAAATCAAGAGATGATAGCAGCGATAGTGATTCTGAATCGAATAGTACCAGAAAAAGGAAATCCTCCAAGAAAAAGGATTTAGTGGTAGTGAATATCTCGGATACTTCTAGTTTGTCTGAACATGAAATTATGGATGTAGAATTGAAGAATAAATCTATGAAAAGTAGTAAAAAGAGAAAACACAAAATTGATGTTTCTATTGATGTAGGAAGTGATGAGAAGTTTACATATAAAGTACACATACCACTGCCTCGAATAGAATGTAATAAGCTGAAAGATATCTATTTGAAAAATAAGGAAATTTTGCAAATAAAAAGGTAAGTACTAAACATAGAAACTAGTGTAGAATCTATATCTTGATTATATTAATATAATATCAAAACTTTTGGATACGATTTGCTGATGTAGTATTAGTAATAAAACTATTTTCGCTGACTCATTCGCAAACGTGAATATTAAAATGTATACCTCAGAATATTATTCAGTCCAATAATATTGATACAAATATTTTCCTTTACATAACATGTTTCCCAAACTATGGTCTGCGGCCCAGTATATGCTATTCACATTTTATTTACATGAGGCGAGGCTTTGGAAAATCTGAATTCTGTTGGTATGAATGACTGTTTTAATTACTGAGGTTATGTTGAAAAGTCAAAAACATAACCACCAATTCAAATTAGTTCTACATAGTTGCCAGAGTGAGACCCTAAAGAAAGCACAGCAATGGTCGCGTTCATCACGAAGTAGCGATATATTAACGATCAATTATCATCACGTGACTGATCAGTTGTGTGCTGAACCGTGTTTTCTACCGCTGTGGTCTGTCAAAAGTTTTAAGATCTTGTGTCACTTGTGTGTCAGATGTCAGAATAAAGGTGTGAAACTTTTGTATATTTGAATTGCGAATTTTAAACTATGAAAAAATGGACGACGATCAATTAGCGCTATTTATTGCAGAGGAAAATGATTTAGACATTAATATTGTGGGATAAATTATTTTGTTGTATTTATGTTAAATACACAATAATTATGAACGTTAATACTTCATGAATCGGAAAAGAGAACAGGAATCGGTAAAAGCTTTTGCCAGTCTCTTATGAAATGTTAATTTCTGGCGGAAAAATTCTCCAGAAGGGTGTATCTTCTGGTCAGTCGAACAAAAAATATATTTACGTTTGTCACGATAAAAAAAACTTACTGCTTTGTAATCTCTTATGCAGAGTATCTGTTACAACAACTATATATAACATATTTTCGTACTCATAAGTAATTTCCACTTGATCTATTTTCTATCTGTTAATTTACTCGGCGGCACACACATAAAACTCTATTATAATTTAGGTTATGTAGCAGAGTATCAAGTGATAACGGATCATGTATCATAAAATTATTTTGCTACATAAAATGGCTGCCGATAACTTAGCGATCACCTGTGATCAATCAGTTAAAGACGTTCAATTGAAATGATCAGTGAGCGCTCACTGATCGCTCACTGTGATGAATGCGACCATTGTTATCAATAAAAAATTTGACAATTCAGCCAAAAATAAATGACAGTGAAGATCAATTAAATCTGACCCTTCAATATTTTATCAATAGTAGACAACCCTGAGACAACTTAAGAAAAACATATCATAGCCTCCCCTCATGTAAATAAAATGTGAATAGCATATATTATACCAGTCCACACGAAAAAAAAAAAACTGGATGGTAGTTACTTCTACTTCTGCTTTCTTAAAAAATAAATATAGAAACAGATTGGATGTCGAACAAGATTTGAGGGTAGAAATAACTTTTCCTCCTGATTTACGGTAAGTTCATGCAGCGGATTTCAGTTTGATTAAATATAAAATATTTTGGACATCAATTTATTACGAGAATTGCAAATTTAAAAGTAAGTAGGTTTCGTATGTGTGCATAATATGAATAAATGTTAAATTTTCATTGCAGAAATCGAAAATCGCTAATCGCCATTGCATGAACTTACCTTTAATTAAAGTTATTATGTGATGACAAACATCATCGTTCACATTAATCATGCATAAAGATATGTCCCCTTTTGCATTCTTAACTTTGTTCGTTTTGTGTAGTAACTAAATAGTTTTTTTATATTGTAATTTGCAACCGGGTCGAGTTTAATGAACTGTAAAATTGAATTACACTCGTATTATTTGGGCTGTGCAAAAATATTACGGAAAATACCGGTCCCCAGTCGGAAAAACTTTTGGAAACACTAGTTTACACATTTGTTTCTAAAATTTACTACTGGTTCAGTATTATTGTGTAAACTGCACTTGTTGAAATAATTGTTGTGATAGTCTAGTATAATTTCTACCTTGATAAAGACGTTATTTTGTGTAATACTCTTCTTATTTTAGATTAAGAAATGTAAACCTGTCAAGAAGTTCCAAGAGATCTCGTGCAGCCAAAAATGATTCAAAATCATCTAGCGACACTGAAAAACCTAAGAACAAAAAGGCCAAAAATAATTCCTCCAATGATAAATGTTCTTCAGACAATGAGCACACTTCTAACGATGAACCTATGATTTATGATATAGATAAGGATCAAAATAAAAACATTGATGATACTAATTTAGAAAATAAAGATGAAAAGATGGTAGCCATTATAATAGTAATGTCATGTACAAATTTTCTAGACATACATGTTATTTTGATTATTTTAGGAAAAGCTCAAGCTGTCTGATGAAGAGAAGGAGAAATCTGAGGATGATGGTAGCAGTTCCAATCCGGAAGAAGCAGAAAAAACAAAATCTAATAATAAAAAAGATAAAAAGAAAGAAGAAAGTACCAACTTTAAAGATACAGACAATAATCATGAGGTATATTAATTATTATAAACATAATTATTATCTATTTTATTTAATGCTTTTGTTAGACAAAGACAAGTATTATAAAGTATGTAGGTATAGTAAACACCACACCACTGGGAACACGAGGAAATTTAGTGTAATCTACGAGTGGCCGTGTGACTGAATACAAAGCCCGAACGTAAGTTAAACGAATGCGCATTAAAATCACGGCGCATGCCACAGCGCACTTGGAAATTGGAATAGGTAACAGACAAGCAGAAGCAGATTTCATTTCATGCTGCGATGGCCTGCATTCCCCGCCCCATTGCATCGTGCTGATAACAGACGGGCGACTATAAATTGCGCATACCGCTAGTCGTGTTTCCAGTCCACTGGCGCGATCTGTATATATATACAGGGTGTCCCAGCCTCGCGTCGGCCAAATGTCCTGGCTCTCCTATAAGAGATACCGAAAAAGTATAAAAATATTTTGAAATATACAGGGTGATCGATTTAGGCGTGATGTCATAAACTTATGTTTTTTTAAATGGAACACTAGGTATATTATTACATATTTAAATTCTCCTTTTAAAGACGACTCAATCGATGTGCCACTTGATGGGTCTGCGATGGGTCGGTACCATGATATGGGTGAGTTTGTACCAAAAACGTGCCAACTTTGTGAGCTCACTGTGGCGTAGCGGAAAAGCATTTTGAGATCTAGTTTGTGCCAAAAATTGTCAAAAACCCTGTAGTTTACGCTGCTGTTATCAGATCTAACGAAATCGGTCATTTTATACCGGGTGAGTCAGGAAACGCCAAATCTACTTTTTCCCATTTTTTTTCAAATGGAACACCCTGTACATTATGACACCAAAGGAGAGCCCTTTAAAAGAGCTTTCCACTGATATAAAGGTTCAAGGGTCTATCTGTCATGGGTGCCAAGATATTTGATGGCAAGGTGGCACAATTCGAGGTTTATTAAAAAATTACACTCAATTTTCAATTGTTTTGTGAATTTTCGCTGAAATCGGCTCTTTTCAGTAAGAAAATTTTGAAAATAATTTGTAATTCAGATTTTTCACATGTAATTCAGAAAATTTCATTTGCAATTCAGATTTTTCACATGTAATTCAGAAAATTGCATTTGTAATTCAGATTTTCACATGTAATTCAGAAAATCCCATCTGTAATTCAGATTTTCCCATATGTAATTCAGAAAATTTCATTTGTTATTGAGAAAATCCCAATTGTAAATCAGATAACAGTTGTAATTCAAAAACCAGAATTTTTGATAATAGGTTTAAATTATTTATGTAATAATTAAATTATATGACATACATATGTATGTACAGGGTGTCCCAAAGTTGATGTCTCGGGACTATATCTAGAGAATGAAAAAAGTTATCACAAAACCGTTTACGTGGTTTAATTTGGGGTGCACAAGGTACATTTTACCCTATAAATTTTTTTTTTTTTGGAATCTGAAAAATGGCGAAACTGACGTCATCAGAACTTTTTCCCCAGGAACATACACTTTTTTGGTACCTGGAAAGTGCTATTTTTTCTGAACATTTTCTATTAAAAAAGTTTTTTCGTGTCTCTTATATTTCAAAATATACTTACAGGGCAAAATAGTTTGGAAAATGCCCCCAATTGCATACGAGTTAGCCATGATGTAATCGAGTGGCCTATGGAAAACAATAAACAAAATCTATTTATATGTTTTATCAAATATTTGTAACAGTATATTTTAATTAAAAAAAATATTTTAAAACAGTAATAAAATTCTAAATCGTTTTTTTTTTGGCGTTAGGACAATTTTTTCAAACAAATAATACTTTAAGATCGATCTTGACAAAAACGAAACCATTAAATCCTGAACAAAATTCCAAAAACTGTATTTACAGTATTCCGTGTGAGTATAGTAAACATTATGTAGGTGAATCATCTAGACCACTTAATGTAAGTTTGGGTGAACACAAAAGTTATATTAGAAAAGGTGAAATAGAAAAATCTAAAATTTGTGAACATGCTTGGGAAAACGATCACAGGATAAAATGGGATTCAGCAAAAATTTTGACCAAAGAAGCAGACAGCAAAAAGAGAAAAATCAAAGAATCTGCAATAATTTTACTTAATGAAGTTAAATGCGTATCAAATTGTTCGGTAGAATTTTGTTCAACTTGGTTACCAATGTTGAGAGAAGAACTCAATAAAATTATAGTTATTTTTATACCAAGGCTGCGAAATTCTTTTTAGCGTACCGAGAGAAGAATTATCGCCGAGGCCGCTTGCGGCCGAGGCAAGATAATCTCGAGGGCGCTAAAAAATTTCGCGGCCATGGTAGAAACACTATTTTTTGTGCAGCCATAATTTAAAGTTAGAATTATGGTGAAAATTACACCACCGTTTATGATATATTTAAGAGGTGAACTTAATTGTTACAGCGTTTCTATGGAAATGGTATATTTTGTACGTATACAAAACATTTTGATAGTAAAATGAATTAGTTGCTTCGGCTTCAGGAGTAAATATCAGTAATAATGAAAACTGTACAATTAGTGTTAATATTTATCCTAAATAATTAATAATTCTGTTTAATAAAAAATAAAACTTTTCGTTGTCATATTTTAGAAATGCCAAATTTTGAAATGACTAAACGTTATATAAGTGACTTTTGGTTTGGCGGCCGTTACTAAGGGTAACGGCCGCGAAATTGAATTTCGCGGACTGTTTTGCGAATGCGAAATACTCACTTCGCGGACGGCTGCACAAAAATATTATTTAGTATATTTTTTTTACAATTCTCTTTCTTTGCTTGATATGCATTGTTTATAAATGACTTTATTTAGGCTTTATTCAAGCATAATATAATATTATGCTTGAATAAAGCCTAAATAGTCATTTATAAATTATTTAGTATATTTTTCAACATTTCTATGGTAAGTATCTATGGAAATGGTATAAACAATTTTCTTTTATGCCGTGTTATTCTACACGTTACATAAAAAATCTAAAGGGAAGGAAACAGATATAGTTTCTGAAACAACAGCGCAGTGTTTTTGTATTATTTTAATTCCTATTGTCAAAAAACACCCTCTAACTGTTCCTTTGACATTACGTCAAAGGCGTAGAGGTTATTTCCCAGTTTTAAACTGGTTAATTTGAATATTTTTTAGATACTTTACTTAATATAAATTGGATAGGAATTTCAAGAGATCTGGTAATAAATCCCAAAAAGAAAAGGAAGAGAATAAAAACAGATTAAAATCATGTCAACTTTTTCATTCGTTGTAAACATTTCGGTGCTATTTAAATTAATTCATACCCGTAAACTATTTGACACAAACAATATAGGTATTTACTAAGCAAACATGTCAACAGCCCTAGTTCATTGTTTTATATAGGCCACTCGATTACATCATGGCTAACTCGTATGCAATTGAGGGTATTTTCCAAACTATTTTACCCTGTATATTTTTAAATATAAAATATACGAAAAAACTTTTTAATTAGAAAATGTTCAGAAAAAATAGCACTTTCCAGGTAGCACAAAAAAGTGTATGTTCCTGGGAAAAAAGTTCTGATGAAGACAGTTTCGCCATTTTCCAGATTTCGAAAAAAAAAATTTATAGCGTAAAATGTACCTTAGTGCACCCCAAATTAGACCACGTAAACGGTTTTGTGATAACTTTTTTCATTCTCTAGATATAGTCCCGAGACATCCACTTTGGGACACCCTCTACATAGTATTTTTACATACTATAATGAAAGTAAAAACAATGCAAAACATTCTTAAAGAAGCTATATTATTGACCGACTGGCATATCTTCCAACGCCAGTGCTGTTGCGTGGTAGGTAGTGGTATGTTGCACTGCACGCGCACAGTCTCCTCCTACTATGGATGGAGTAATCTGAATTACAATTGAGTTTTTCTGAATTACAAATGAGATTTTCTGAACTACATTTGAAAAATCTGAATTACAAATGAAATTTTCTGAATTACATGTGAAAAATCTGAATTACAAATGAAATTTTCTGAATTACATGTGAAAAATCTGAATTAAATGAAATTTTCTGAATTACATGTGAAAAATCTGAATTACAACTGATAGTTTCTGAATTACAATTGGAAAGGTGTAGAGCACTGAGGCACGGAACAAAACCGTCTCAATTTCGTGTCAACCGTTTTATTAATTGATTGCATTGTTATATTGTTTATAAACTAGTTAAATATAATAACAACACTTTAAACATACGTAAAATCAAAAGATAAATTTAAGAAATTTGCCAACTGACAGTGACAGTAGTGACCATGTAGTAGTAGTGACAGCGGTTTGTTGTTCACAGTAAATGACTCATCAGATTGAGATTACACCAAGAAATATAGATGTCGCCCACTCCATGATTTTCGAGAATTTATAAATTATAATGTACATAATGCACTTAATATATTTTTAGGATAAAAACTCGGATGAGAAGAAAAATGAATCTGAGAAAGAACATATTGAGGCTAGTGACGAGAAGGATGATACTGAAAAGAACAAGGTGTGAATATTTTCAGTAATAAGTAGAATAATTATATCGTCAAACAATATAAGATTTTTATTTATTATTTAATTATGTATACAGAGTGTCCCAAAATCACTGGTGGAGCTCGTAATCATATATTAATTCTTTACAACATTCTGAGACGAAAACCTTGATACAATTATGTCGAGACTCCAACTGTTTTCGAGCTGGACTCTTTTGAAGTTGCCCAAAAGAATTTCCCTTGTGATAGGTTAACGATCTATTAAGATTTGAAGGTAGGCGCTTTAAACAAAATAAATAATAACCGTACTGAATATAATAATGTTATCTGTCAGTTGTGTATTTTTGTCATTCTGAATTTATTTCAATATGTCTACAGCAGGGAGGTTATTCGTACCCTGGACGAACTTAATGAAAAAGAAATAGAATCATTAGAGACGGTTATGTCGGAAATGGTGCAAAGATCTGTGCTGGATTTAAGCTAACGAGCCCGTCTGTTTGCAAATGGAAGGTGTCCATTTTGACCATGTACCACACTAGTAAATGGCATTTTGTTGGAGATTCTTTTTGGGAAATTTCAGCTCTGGAACGGTCGGAGCCTCGACATAATTGTATTAAGGTTTTCGTCTCGGAATGTTGTAAAGAATTTGTTATTACGAGCATATCCAGTGATTTTGGGACACCCTGTATAATACTCAACAATTCGCGAAAATCACGTATCGCGAGATGGCGCTTAACCAAGCATCACGAGATGGCGCTGAAAGTTATGAACAACAAACCTTTGACAGTTTAGAGGTTAATTCTAGTAACACTTTTTTTATTAAAGTATCTTAGATCACAGTGAAAATAATAATCAAATCTGTTCTTTTGCGTTTCACTGAATATAAAAACGGTAGTAGAAGGCAGAAACCAGTAAACATATTCTCGGTTAGGTTTACAATAATTTACCTGACACGAAATTTTTCCCTAAAGAATGTAGGCTGCATAGTGCATACACACATGTATTTGCTGATAGGTTTTCCAATTTTAAGTATGTTTCCATTTCTGGCATAATTTTAGATCTTAAAGAAAGTAATGGAGGGACGTCAACCGTTTATTAATTGATTGCATTGCTATATTGTTATAAACTAGTTAAATATAATAACACCGTTCTATAGCAATAGTGGTAGAGTGAATACCTATTTAACTTCTGCTGATAGTACAAGTTGTTAATTAGTAGATATTTAAGAAATGAATAGTGAAAGTGATGGAAGTTATAGTGAAATGGACATTTGTGATGATGGCCAGTGGAAAAAAGTGAGACTAAAAAGAAAAGCAAGGCATAGATTAGGAAGCATTGCGAAAAAAACAAATGCACTATCTACAACAGAAATAAATGATATTATAGGAGCAACATCCTCTGATAACAACTACAACACAAAAACCAATATACCCACAAAAAATATACCCAACAAAAACATTCAACACAAGAATCTTCCATTAATGAAAGAAGTTACACAAAAAAAAAAATATAAACATATATTTCATTTATTAACAGATACAGGGTGCTCAAGAATATCCTTTGTGATTTTTGGGACAAGATGTATACAAACGTTGATGACGAGATAATCAAAACCAAAACTGGCTTACTTTTAAAAACCAACCAGGATAAAGACTCCATTACAAAAACACTCGAAAAACTAGTCAAAATTAAAAGAATACAAACATTCAAGGAAACTACATCAAATATTAAACCAACTACTTCTATTCCGACAGAGAGCTACTCGGTGGTAATTGGATCAGTCGAACATGAAATAGAAGACAAGACGATAAGTGAACACTTACAAAAACTAAATTTAGCACATCGATATTGTAAAAGGATTATCTCAAAGTCAATACAAAAGCCTATGACACTTATTAGGATCATCAGTGGATCTCAAAACACCTTTGAAACGCTCCTAAAAAATGGTCTATTCTACAAACATAGCCACTATCCTGTATATCCGAGTAAACCCCCAACTCCAACTCCAATACCATGTAGCAAATGCTTATCCTTTACACACCCTACCGAGTTATGTAATACCCCACCAAAGTGCCCTAAATGCTATGGCCCACATACTTTGAATAGATGCTCCTCCACACTCCCTCCAAAATGCACAGGCTGCGGATCTGAAGAACATCAAGCATGGTCCTTCAAATGCCCTAAAAAACCTACTGGTCCAATCTCAGGCATCCCAAACGTTCAAATAAAACCATTGAACAAAAAGTCTGCAGAAGTCTCACCAGAGAAGAGAAAGTCAAGAATACACAATCCAGTAACTATTCACGATATGATTATCAACACTTATATCAATGATCTGAATGATCCAAAAAATACAGATAGAGAGGAATTATTACAAAAACTAAAAAAAAAGGTTTATTAACAACTACACGGTGGATTCAACAGCTGTATTTTCAGGAAGCCGGGTCTACATTTTGGTCTTCGATCTAGAGTGAGAAGATGCGATATCTCCTACAGAGCCTATAAACAACGCCAATAATTTACAACATGTTCAACTCGCAAATATTTAAATTTCTATACTGTAACATAAACAGCTATCCACGGAGAAAACTTTTAATCAATAATTTTATAGAAAACCAAAAAATTGATTGTACTATGTTCGTGGAAGCAAAAACAACAGAAAATTCTAGTACATCATATAGGGACTGGTCAGTAATACAATTTAATGGAAATCGAATCCATAATAAAACTAGAGGAGGCTCTCTTGTTCAAGCTCAACCAGGTCTCAGAATTAGTAAAGCAAACCCTCCAACTATTAATCACAATCTCAACGAGTGTATACATTTCACTGTCCCGTTTGCAGATGACAAAATACATATATTTTTAGTATATACTCACCCGATGGCCAGAATCGAGGAAAATATATTCACTAAGGCATCCCTATACAAATATTCTCTAATAATCGGTGATTTCAATGTCAACAACAGATATAAAAAAAGACAACTAAATAATTTTCTACAGAACTCTAAATTTCAGAAGTGGGAAACTGCTCCTACAGTCATAATGCCACAAAATAACGATACCACTCCAGACCTAATCCTACATACTACTAATATATCTAATAATATCCTAAAAGTAGAAGAAACTCCGGACCTGGGATCGGATCATCTTGGTCTTACCTTAACATTAGATCTACAAAAATCTTATCAATCTAGCGAAGTACTAAAGTACAATTTTTCCAAAACAGACACTAATAAGGTAAATGAGGGCATTTTGTCATTTTTAGAAAATTCAGGAGATCTAGAAATCACCAACCAGCAAATATCGAACTTCAACAATAAGTTAACAATGCTTATCCTAGAGAATACCCCCAAGACGAAATATAATTATTATACGCATGAACTACCACCTTATATCATATCCCTCATAAAAAAGAAGAGACAAATGTATCGAGAATATAAAGCCAATGGAGAGCCAAAGCTGAAAACTGAAATTAATAGGTTTAATAAAAACATTCAAGAACTAATCCAACAATTTAAAACTCACAAATGGATAAGGGCATGCGAGAATATAAACATTAAAAAAGGAAAAACATATTGGCAAGAGATAAAAAAACTCAAAATATAAAAATAAAACGGGAAATAAGCAAAGTATAGAGGAGAATGGTGTAATATACGAATCACCAGCAGAAAAAGCATACATTTTTGCTAAACATTATAAAAAAGTGTACCAAAAAAACGTTGACCAGAACTTTGATAACTTACATTACAACAACATCAGCCAATGGTATGAAACATATTTTTCAGAAATATCGCCAATTGAGGAACATACCATTCCAGAAGAAGAATATTTCGATATAATACACCAAGGTAAAAGCACAGCTCCAGGTCACGACTACATCACCAAAAACTTGCTAAGAAAATTAGATACAAAAGTATGTACATCTATACATAAAAAAAATGTACGAATACTTTCTAAAAACCCACTACATACCAACAGAGTGGAAAACTGGCACTATAATAACCATCCCCAAGCCGAAATTAGACCATTCCAAAACAGATAACTACAGACCAATCACACTACTCCCAGTATTAGGCAAGAACCTAGAGAAAATTATAAAAAATAGGATTCAACAAGTCATAGGAAATCAAATCCCCGGATATCAATTTGGATTCAAAACTGGCCATTCAACAATTCATCCTCTATCAATTTTAACTAATAATATAGAGACGAGCAAGCTCAATAGGAATAAGACTGGTGCAGTATTCCTCGATATCAACAAAGCCTTTGATAGCGTATGGCACCAGGGTTTACTGTTTAAATTGTATGAATTAGGATGTCCAAGATACGTCATCCTTCTCATTAATAGCCTACTTACTGACAGAAAATTAAAAGTCAAAATACTCAATTCCCACTCAGATGAATTCACTCCAGAACAAGGGCTACCACAAGGGTCACCACTATCACCAATAACAACGTGTACTGTTCAGATATTTACAACTTCCAATATGAGGACCCAGAGCACTTCAACCACAGAGCATATATTCTACAATTTGCTGATGACACAGCCCTAGTATCCCATGATAAAACTATCGACAAGGTAACGGAAAACCTACAAACTTTGGTAAACACCACATGCCATTGGTTTAACAAATGGAGGCTCAAGCCAAACCCTCTAAAAACACACTTTATATTATTCAACCACCATCCATCTGAAGCCTCACCAACTCTGAATATGTATCAACACACCCTACTTCCCGAAACAACTATCAACTATCTTGGAATAATCTTCGACAACAAAATTAACTTTAACGCTCATGTAGAACTCAAAAAAAAAGAACGTAATATCGAGGGCTAAACATTTTTGAGGCCTGACACACAATAGAAATGGTATAAATATCGATACAGCAAGTAGAATTTACAAGTTAATCTGTCGTCCAATGATTGAGTATGGACATGTCTTATTTTTAAATTGTAAAAACCAAGCTATGGAAAAACTTCAGGTTGCAGAAACATCCGCAATCAGAAAAATTACAAAAATTCGGCATCCTCAAAATCCTCTACATAATCCTCCCAACCCCCTTTTATACGAGCTGACTAATATAATGCCTATAGAAAATCGTCTAATCCATCTTTCGAAAAGATTCACCCAAAGACCGCAAAATTTAGAAATAATCGAGAAATATTGCATTAGAAGAGAACCAGGAGTAAGGACCCATACACAAGTATCCGGAACGAACCATACTGGAAAAAATACGTGAACTGGTCAATAACTAACGTTCAGTTAACATATTAATTTATTATTTATTATACTACCACCTAGCATATACCACAAATTGTAAAATACCAATGTATATACTTGTATTTATATACGTATATGTATATGTAATTGAAACAATGGGCTGAAGGACCTTGGTCAATAGCCTATTGAATCAAATTTTTTCTTTTTTGTTTGATTTAATAAAGTTCATTTATTATTATTATTATAACAACACTTTACACGTACTTTTAATTTAAAAAATCACAAGATAAATTTAAGAAACCCGCTAACTGACTGGCAGTAATGACCACGTAGTGACAGCGGTTTGTTATTCACAATGAATGATTCGTCATATTGAGATTACGCCAAGAAATATAGATGTCACCCACTCCGTGATTTTCGCGAATTTATAAATTATTATGTACATAATGCACTTATTATATTTTTAGGACAAAAACTCGGATGAGAAGAAAAACGAATCTGAGAAAGAAGATATTGAGACTAGTGATGAGAAGGATGATACTGAAAAGAACAAGGTGTGAATATTTTTAAGTCAAATAATATATGGTTGGGGTAACAAGTAAAAAAAAATAATACAGGGTGTTTCATTTTTAAATGTCGTCCTTTAAGGAGGTGATAGAGCATCGAAAAATAAGTCGACCTGCCCAAAAAAAAAATATCCAGTGGCGTGGGAAATAGGGTGAGAAATAGAGGGCGTCACCCCAGTATCTACGCCACTGGTGATTTTTGACATGAGTTATTCTTATAGGATTGTAGGTATGTAGTTCAGTACTGCCTGTGCAAAATTTGGTTAAAATCGGTCGTATGGTCTGGAAGTTATGACAAAAAAACGATTTTTTTATTCCAACTTTGAAGGCCTGTAGCTTCGTTATTATGCATTTTTGATGTAGGTTTTTTGGGCAGGTCGACTTATTTTTCGATGCTCTATCACCTCCTTGAAGGACGACATTTAAAAATGAAACACCCTGTATATAGAAATTAAGCGTACAGGGTTATTGGTTATAAATGGAACCCCCTCTTAACTTCGTTATATTTTGAGATAAAACAAAAATTTGAAACAGAAGTTTTAGGGCATTCTATGAATCTTTTTACAACTATATACAATAGTATAGTTGTAAAAAATTTACCAAAATACAAAAAGCTTATTTGCCCCATTTCCGCCATAGACGCCTGGGCTGTGATTGTATCGGAATATGCTCTTTGTCGCGTACTCCCCATAAGTAGTGCGATTTTCCAAGACAATGAGGAACCTGAAGATATTAAAATAAAATAATTTGGGTTGGAGGGACTTTTTATCATAACTTAATAATTATTTTAAGCACTATGTCAAACAGAAAATTTATTTTTTTAAATCAATCAATTCAGGTAAAAAAAACCTGCAAAAACCAGGAAATTTCGAAACTTTAAGTCCTATGAGGAACCTGAAAATACTAAGATAGGTCAATCAACTTTTGGGAATTATTTTTACTTATCTAAAGGCACATTTTGAAGTTTATGACAAAGTATTTTAAAAAAAAATTTTTTTTCGTTCCACCCTAGTGTACATTTAAATGTTAGTATGTTTAACATGTCCTCCAGATATTTAAAAAGACACTTTGTGCAAGAATTACCAAATTTATAAAAAATCGGCATGGTTGTTATATACATATACAGCGTGTTTCACTTTTCATGAGTACACCCTCGTATCTTAGGAATTAAAAAACGGATTAATTTCAGATTTAGGTTGGAAGTGTATATTCAAAATGTGATTGTTTTGACGCAATCAATTTTGATATTGCTCGTTGGCGTGCGTCCCTGTGAGGAAAATTGTGTTGTTTCCTAATAGCGGTTTTACACGATCCAATTTATTGCCCAATAAATTGTCCAAGCTGACCTTCAATTTATTGGGGTATGTGTAAAACATAAATTGTACGTCAATTTCTTGTCTACAATAACTTGACCAGTAAATTGTACAATTAGAACTTGCTCTAATTTCTTGACCAATTTTAGGGATATTTAGTAACATTTGATATTTCTTTACCAATGCCAACCCTCAAAATTTGTTGGTTGTGAGTTTTATTTTTATTTTTTTTTATTTTATTTTACATACACTGTTCAACAGGTAGTTACCCAATTATAGAACAGGAATAAAGCCTACAATTACATTATTTAGGTACAAATACAA
The DNA here is from genome assembly GCA_963680705.1 of Rhagium mordax. Lineage (NCBI taxonomy): Eukaryota > Metazoa > Arthropoda > Insecta > Coleoptera > Cerambycidae > Rhagium > Rhagium mordax. The sequence continues at coordinate 82,990,024 of OY796657.1, read as the reverse complement.
GTTATATCACAAATAAAAAAAAAAGAAAGAGAAGATGGAACATTAAAAAACGTGAACTATAGTTAAATAATTGACAAGATAGGTATTAACCTATGTTGTGTTATTCGTAACACAATCTACTATAGAAATTAACAGAATTGCAAGGAGAAAAATAAAAATTTTAATTAACATGTCTATTTAATATCATACTTACGTTTTATGTCATTAAGGCTGCAAATAAAGATATCAATATCGTTACTCAATTTATTAAAATTATTGCAAATTGAAAACAAAGGAGAATTTTTTAATATGTTGGTTTGTGGTGTGGGTAAATAGAATAACTGAGTATTGCGAGAAGTTAATAGGGAACATGAAAATTTAGTTTACTGATTATTTCAGGTGCGTCAAAATCATTATGTAAAAGTTTAAATAAAAAAACTTGAGAAAAGTACATTCGCCTATGTTCAAGAGATGACAATGAATACCTTTCAAGTAACTCACTCTGTGGAAAACCAATAGCTGGATAGATTCCATCAGATTTGAACCAGAGTAATTTGGCAAATCTGCGTTGCACTGCTTCCAAGTTGTTCTTATGCACATCATAACTGGGACACCAAATAAGTGATGCGTACTCAAGTTTCGATCTGACAAATGACTGATATAAAATTTTCAACGTGTCGGTATTAGTAAACTCACGACTAGTACGAACTATAAAACCAAGTGTTTTAAATGCCTCAGAAACAATGTTGTCAATATGATTAGTAAAGGCCAATTTATTATCAAACGTAACGCCAAGGTCACGGAAAGTTAGTGGTCTCTGAAGTGAGACATTATTCAAATTGTAATTAAAAATAATGGGTGATGTCTTCAAAGAAAAGGATAATACATTACATTTACTGGGATTCAAGAGTAATTTATTTACTATGCACCAATTATTCACTTTATTAAGACAATCTTGAAGTTGTAGACAGTCATCGATATCATTTACACGCGTAAAAATTTTTAGATCATCAGCATATAACAGGCATGAAAAATCAATTTCATCTATTATGTCATTAATAAAAACGTTAAAAAGCCAGGGTCCTAAAATGGATCACTGAGGAACTCCCGATGTGGCAACAAATTCGATAGACTTAAAACCATTGAGAACAATGTACTGAATTCTGTTTGTTAAATAGGATATAAATAAAAGAAGTAATGAATCAGAGAGGCCAATTTTTTCTAATTTATTCAGTAGCAATTGATGATCTAGTCTATCGAATGCTTTGGAGAAATCTGTGTAAATAACATCTGTTTGACTATGTTGATCAAGGGATTCTGAGATATATTGAGTTACACAAAATAAATTTGTCGTAGTTGAGCGACCTTTCATGAATCCATGTTGATGAACTGAGATTTTAGTATTAATTGAATAATATAATTTATCATGAAGTAATATTTCTAAAACTTTACAAAAATTACAAATAACAGAGATTGGCCTAAAGTTCTGAATATCAAATTTATTTCCTTTTTTATAAATGGACTTTGGAGTGTTTCCATAGATCGGGAAACTGGCAGTTTTTTAAAATTAAATTAAAAATAATTGTTAAGGGATATGCAAAAATAAGAACACAGTCTTTTAACAAGAATGCTGGTATATGATCAGGGCCTGTTGTCATTTTAGGCTTTATTCGTTTCAAAGCCTGCATAACCTCAGCCTCATTGAAAGAAATTATATTTACCGTGGGGTTATTATTTGGATAATCACGTTCGATAGGGTTATACTTATCTAAAGTAGAGTTATTATATGATTGACCAAAATAATTGGCAAAAACGTTTAATATATCCTGAGGATTGTTTAATGGAACTTCATTAAAATACATATGTTCCGACACCTTAGTTGAACCTTTCTTATTGTTAATGAACGCCCAAAATTTGTTGGGGTCACTTTTTATGATTTCCTCAGAGTTTTGCACGAAATTTCTGTACGCTGTGTTAATATCACACTTTATTTCATGTCTGATATTCTTAAAATTGTTATATATATTAACATCACCAGTTCTAGCATGCTGCCTTCTAAGACTTTCTTTAAGATGTATCTTTTTTATAATATTGCCATTAAACCAGGGAGGATATTTTTTACCATGCGGAACCGATTTCCTCGGTACGCAGGATATAAAAACAGATTCAAGTTTGTCATAAAAATGAGTGCACATGTTATTGACGTCATTGTAAGAAGAAAGAAAAGACCAGTTGATACCAAGAAGGTTGTCATACAATTTGGAGAGATCACATTTACGAAAATTATAGCTGTTAATTTGGTTAGTTGGGAATTTATTATTAAGATTCTTTAAGCCGCTCAACTCTATTGATATGTTTAAAGCAGGGTGATGTGAGTCTTCGTTTGTTATTGGATCAATTGATTGAAGTACATCACAATTCCTATTAAACAAAACTAAATCAAGAATATGACCATTGTGATTGTGTATAAAGTTGTATTGTGATAAATTGTTGATATTAAGAAAATTATTAAGAGCTCTTATTTGACTGTTGGTTTGCAAATCTGTCAAGTACGAAGCATATTTGGAAATATTAAAGTCGCCAAGAATAACCACATCCTTGTCATTATTTTGTAGATACTTTAGGTGACTTAGTGTTTCAAAGAAATGTTCATATTCGGCAACAGATACACTTGGTGGTATGTAAATGACAAATATATAGAGAGACTGATAGTTAATCGAAATTTTTACACCTAGAATGTCAATGGCAGGTATGTTACTAAAATCTCCAGAGTCAAAGTCTAGAATGGAAGAAACATATTTTATATTTACTGCTAATAGTACACCACCACCCCTTGAACAATTAGTAGCAGCAAAATTTCTATCTGAGCGAAAAACATTAAATTCATTGCAGAATAATTCCCTGTCAAATACAGAGGAATCAAGCCAAGTTTCAGTTAAAGCTATTGCGGTGTAATTGGAGCATATAGAAGCGTTATAAATTTCCGTTGTCTTGGTTCTGATACCTCGCGTATTTTGATAGTAAATTATAAATTCATTTTTGTGGATAATGTTATCCGCATGCGCGAAACGACTTCCTGAAGGGAGGGGGACTGCCGATGATTGCTATTGAACAGTTAAAGCTAATATATCAGTACGAAGTTTCTCACGCGCTTGAATATATGCAGTACACTTATTTGTGTCCCAGGATGCATGATCAGTTGGGACATCTCGTAATTTCAAGCAATTACAGCACGCTAAAGTTTCAGATTTACATAAGCGAACTTCATGATTCTGAGCGCACCTTGGACATGTTACTGATTTGTCACAATTTTTTGAAGAATGATGAAAATCGTTACAATTAAAACAGCGGTAGATATCAATTGCATCAAAAATGTTGTTTGGTTCATTCAATGTCACTCATTGTTTGTTTGTGAAAATGTTGAGGAATGGTGTTTTCTTTAATGGTGATGTAATTACTTCAATTGAAAGTCGGAGAAAAACTAGAAAATGGTGGGTAATGTTTTTAGGGGTTTTTAACATATGGCATTTTAAAATATTTTGTTGTTTCTGATTTTCTTTGATTACGATACAAATCAAGATCAAGAAAACCAAAGAAAATCAGAAACAACAAAATATTTTAAAATGCCATATGTTAAAAACCTCTCAGAAAAATTAAAAGCAGTCCTCAATAATGAAAACATTACTGTTGCTTTTAGTAATGATAATACAATTAAAAAGTCCTTTTACAGTAAATTAAAAACAAGAACACCTTTTGAACAATTATCGAATGTAGTTTACAAAATACCTTGTAAAAATTGTGACAGATGCCATGTTGGTCAAACAGGTAGGTAGATACATAAAAACTAGAATTAAGGAACATGAAAGACTAAAGAGACATAAAAAATAGAAATAAATTAAATAATCCAACGTCTCTGGTAGAACACTGCAATTTAACCAACCACGAATTTAATTTAGAAAAAACAAAAATTGTCGGAATGCAAAATAATGATTCCAAACGAATTTTCCAAGAAATGATAAATATTAAGAAATATAATACTGTCAATGCTAGAAAGGATATATAACACCTTAATGCATATTACAATTTAATTAACCAAATAAAACATTAATATTGTTTCTAATAGCTAAAAAAGATTCAAAAAAATTCATTTTCTAACAAAAAATATAATGATAAACATTTGTCACTGTAAGAAATCTATATGTATTAGTAGGTAGTAGTTCGCTAAATATCAAGGCATGAGTTTCAATTTTATTTTACCATTCGTTTTAATTTCCCTTAAACCAAAGTATCTATGCAACCTTAATACAATTTATAATTTTAAACCTTATAACACGAAAAAATTAATTTTAATGTAAGTACTGAGTTTTAATAATTTTATATTTATCAAGTTTTTATCATATTTTTATTATTAACTTTGAAGTTATTTTAAATACAGGGTGTTTCAAAGTTAAAGGGACATACGATACTTGTGGATAGAGGGCACTTTGGCGGTTCCAAATTACCCGGCATTAATGCATCCATCGTCCTTCCTTACTGAGATACAGGATGTTTCATTGATTTTGGCCAAATCTTTCTTTGGTCATAACTTTTGAACCACCCTGTATAATCGGTTCATACTTAGAATATATGATTTACTTGTTTTACTTGATAAAACCTCATATAAACCAAAATCAAAATCCAGGTCTGGCTTTATAAAAAACTGACAATATGTTGTATGTGAAAATCAACACCCTGTATGGCAAAATTTTGTAGATCTGTTTCGATATTCGAAAAGAGCGGAAAAAATTAAAAAGAGTGGCTCACTTAATTTGAGTGCGCATTTCATTCATCAACCTTGATTAATTGCCGTAAATCCAATTTCATTGAAATGGTCGATACAGTTAGAATTTGAAAATTTATTTTGGTGTTTAATTAACAGAAAAATTAATTGGGTCACATATATCCTCCCTGAAAGATTATCAGGTGAACTTTATTTAGACTTTCTGCAAAAATTTTTACCCGTGTTAATGGCAAATGAAAATATTGCAGGAATGTATTTCCAGCATGATGGCGCTCCATCCCATTTTAGGATTATTGTTAGAAATTTCCTAAATGACAATTTTCCAAATATGTGGATAGGTCGAAATGGCCCGCAAGGTCACCGGATTTCAATCCTATTGATTATTATCTTAACGCTTGCGTAGAAGTTAGAAATAATCCAGATATGATTAGATGCGCAATTAGAAATATTACTACTACAGCAAGGAAATAACGAAATGGAGGCCACTACAATAACTGTTCAAAGTGGCCTCCATTTCGTCATTTCCTTGCTGTAGTAGTAATATTTCTAATTGCGCGTCTTATCATATCTGGATTATTTCTAACTTCTACGCAAGCGTTATTAATGCGTTCCAAAAGTTCTTCTCTACTATTAATGGCTACGTCATATACCCTTGCTTTTAAATGTCCCCAAAGATAATAGTCAATAGGATTGAAATCCGGTGACCTAGCGGGCCATTTCGACCTATCCACATATTTGGAAAATTGTCATTTAGGAAATTTCTAACAATAATCCTAAAATGGGGTGGAGCGCCATCATGCTGGAAATACATTCCTGCAATATTTTCATTTACCATTGACACGGGTAAAAATGTTTGCAGAAAGTCTAAATAAAGTTCACCTGATGATATATCAGGGAGGATATGTGGCCCAATTAATTTTTTTGTTAATTAAACACTAAAATAAATTTTTAAGTTCTAACTGTCTCGGCCATTTCAATGAAATTGGATTTACGGCAATTAATTAAGGTTGATGAAGGAAATGCGCACACAAATTAAGTGAGCTACTCTATTTAATTTTTTCCGCTCTTTTCGAATATCGAAACAGATCTACAAAATTTTGCCATACAGGGTGTTGATTTTCACATACAACATATTGTCAGTTTTTTATAAAGCCAGACCTGGATATCGACTTTGGTTTATATGAGGTTTTATCAAGTAAAATAAGTGAACCATATATTCTAAGTATGAACCGATTATACAGGGTGGTTCAAAAGTTATGACCAAAGAAAGATTTGGCCGAAATCAATGAAACATCCTGTATCTCAGTAAGGAAGGACGATAGATGCATTAATGCCGGGTGATTTGGAACCGCCAAAGTGCCCTCTATCCACAAGTATCGTATGTCCCTTTAACTTTGAAACACCCTGTATATCAATTTTTATGTTTCATACCATTATTATTCTTTTTAGCATGTTAATTATATACAGGGTGTCCCATTTTTTAGGGGTAGGACTTCAGGAGGTTATAGAACATCAAAAAATAATAGTACGTTCTCAAATGAACTATATATCGGAAAGGCGTATTTTTCGAGATAAAGGGCGTTGAAATTTGGAAAAAGAAATAGTTTTTCTTTTTTTCTAGCCCAAGCGGATGGAGTTATGAACTGAAATTTGGTGTATCGTCCACTGGTATCAAGCTTCATGGAAAACTCGGTGGAACGCGTCATATCGTTTACCAGGGGCGTTTCCTTCGGGTATGCTGAACCCCCTTTTGTATAAAATATGATACGCCAATGACCGGTTCGACAAAATTATAGTATTTTTGAATTTTTTGATGAATTTTGAACAAGAACTGGTCCTTTTGTAAATTCCGTCAGATGCACCGTTTTCGTAGAAAATGGCAAAATAGGTGTTCTTGTATATTCGTTCCGTTCGGTTGTTGAGGTTCATTTCTTAAAAAAAATCAAAATGCAATTTCATAAAGATGAAATCTATTAGAGAATAGATTGCTAAATAATTATCAAGAACAAAATTTTATATTCAGATGAGTACAAATTAATAATAACAAAAAGTAAATTGCATTTTGATTTTTTTTAAGAAATGAACCTCAACAACTGAACGGAACGAACATACAAGAACACCTATTTTGCCATTTTCTACGAAAACGGTGCATCTGACGGAATTTACCAAAGGACCAGTTCTTGTTCAAAATTCATCAACAAATTCAAAAATTTTATAATTTTGTCGAACCGGTCATTTGCGTATCATATTTTATACAAAAGGGGGTTCAGCATACCCGAAGGAAACACCCCTGGTAAACGATATGACGCGTTCCACCGAGTTTTCCATGAAGCTTGATACCAGTGGACAATACACCAAATTTCAGTTCATAACTCCATCCGTTTGGGCTAGAAAAAAAGAATAACTATTTCTTTTTCCAAATTTCAACGCCCTGTATCTCGAAAAATACGCCTTTCCGACATATAGTTCATTTGAGAAAGTACTATTATTTTTTTATATTCTATAACCTCCTGAAGTCCTACCCCTAAAAAATGGGACACCCTGTATACGTATTCCTATAATTTCTTATAACTTTGTAGTGCCCTGAAGAAGATACAATAAATGTGTCGAAACGTTGGCCTTTTGAAAAACTAGTTTTCTTAAAAGCAGACCTAATTCCCGTTAACCACCATTAAGAATTAATAATATCGATGAATTTCGATTCATGCTGATAAAAACACTTTTCACACCTTTAAACATATTATTTACTAACTATATTTGCGCCCTTTAATCCACAAGACATACAGTCTTAATTTTTACCAATACAATAATCATGTATTTGTAGAAAAATATAAGATTGACTATACATTTTACCATTGAATATTTTTTGCATTAAAAACATTTTATCAGTTTCAGGATATTAATCCTTTCTTTACATATACAAAAGTAGGCTGGTAAGTAAGTCATAACTAAAGTTGTACAGCAATATGTATTGCCATGCCATCAGCTTGTACGGTAATACACTTCGCACATAAATTATGGAATAGGTAAAAAAATGAGTCAAGTTTATACATTCATATTTTTGTTAATATCAAAGCAATTTCAATAATTTTTTTACTGCGGATAGGTCATTTCTTCTGCGGTTTAATACCGTATGTTCGATTTAAGTACGAGTTTTGTTATACAGGGAAACGCGAAAAGTATGAGGGCATGTAAATTCCCTAAAATTTCAAAATGATCTGTGGCAATTAGGAGCCTATGAAAATTTATTTTTATAAGTGTTTCGGTTACGGCCTCTCCTATTGTACTCACTGCGCCAAGCAATTTGCCATACGGTTCTTGGTAAATAAAAAATTGGTAATTCTTTGAAAATTTTTTTGTTGCGTGTTAAGACTAATTGTGTTAGAAGCCTTCAAAAATGTCGATCAAATGTTCATTCCAGATTTAATTTTAAGTATGTCCAATCGATGCCAAACTGTAGTGAATGTCAGGGGAGGTAATAACCGTTATTAGTTTGCATTATTGCTTAGATTTTTGTTATTGCTATCGTTCTTTTTCCTGTTAAATAAATTTATTAAGTTATTTTTATTCCAACTCGTATTATTAACCTCGATATTGGTTTCATTACTCTTTAATGAGAGGATAATGAAACAAAATCCACTAAAATCATTGTTTTTTAACAGTTATTGGCAACAGAACAATTTTCAAAGAATTGCCAATTTTTTATTTACCAAGAACCGTAAGGCAAATTGCTTGGCGCAGTGAGTACAATAGAATAGGCCATAACTGAAACACTTATAAAAATAAATTTTCATAGGCTCCTAATTGCCACAGATGAAATTGATATTTTGGGGAATTTACATGCCCTCATACTTTTCGCGTTTCCCTGTATAACAAAACTCGTAGTTAAGTCGAACATACGGTATTAAACTGCAGAAGAAATGACCTATCCGCAGTAAAAAAATTATTGAAATTGCTTCGATATTAACAAAAATATGAATGTATAAACTTGACTCATTTTTTTACCTATTCCATAATTTATGTGCGAAGTGTTATTACAATACAGATCTGTCAACAGATGAAATAATAAATAATGAAACTATATGGCTATTTATTAACACAAACAGACAGACAACTCCAAGCAATAATAATTAAATACTGAAATGATTTACTACTACTCCTGCTTCTTATAATATATCTATTAATAATGTCTTTATTTTCTGAAACCGATAAACTATTGAACAAATCACGGATGTTATGAATCACAACAGCTGTAGATGTTTTAAAATCCTCGCTCTACGAGCTCGGATTTCAAACCGACATCTGCGGTGGTTATGATACTCATAACATTCCTAGATATGTTAATAGCTATTACTCGATGCGTGTTTTACAATCAAGTTGACATTATCAGGAGACGATAAACCAGAACTTAATCTAATAATGCAGCCCATTTGCACTTACTATTTGTCAACCATACTATACTATTAAGTGTATGTGGGTTATTTAAAATAGGTCTCTTGTCCATATTATTCATACTAATTTTACAATTTCTAGATCTTAAAGAAGCATAATATACATGTCTATTAGTTATTGTTTTGATTAACATTAAGCTTTTATGCTTTTTTTTTTATAGGCAACCTTTCATTGGCTTTGGCGAATAGCCATTAGCACAGTGCCATGTAGCGTGAGATCTTTTGTAATGTTAAAGTAGCTATAATTTTAATTTACATACACCTTTATATTGTACGGTTCTATTTGTCTCATAATACATGGTTGATCCAAATAATTTTTTAGTATGTATGCAAACATCCCGTGACTTGTTATGATTTGCGTTTGTTTTAGTCAATCAAAAGATAGTAGTAAGAATTATTAATCTGTGTATTAATTGTGAAATTTTGAATTTTAGAAAAGTGAGAGTGACAGCAGTAGTGACAGTCAGAAAAAGAAAGCCAAGAAGAAGTGGCGTAAAGATAAACTGCTTACCTTGAAAATTGACAGTTCAGATTCTGAAGAAGAGTTCAGCAAATATTGTAAGAAAAAGAACAAGTCCAGAGAAGAATTAATGAGGTTAGTATAGTATGTAACGCGGCAAAATATACAGTCAGATCACTTATATATTTATATAATGCTATTTGCCTTTTTAAGTGATTTTTACCAATTGGTGGAAATTTCACACTTATCTTGACACGGTTAATTTTTAAATGGAATACAGTTAGTCGTCATATTATTTATATTGAGCACAAATTATATTGATAAAATCAATAACAAATAGAAAGAAGACATTGCAAGTTATAACATGTTGGATCAGACAAGTTATCAAATATCTCCAATCAGTTCAAAAAATTATTAAAGATTGAAATACACAGTTGATATAATGCCATTTTTAATATTTAAAAATTCCAGGTCCGGACTTTTTTAACTCAAGTTTTTTTATTTCTGTAGAGATTTTTTTCAAATTATGGGAAATTACAAAAGTCCACACATCAGTAAACAAAAACGTGAACAGATTTTTTGTCACACCATTATTGGTTTTTTTTACAAGCGATTGAATTTGGCGGAATGGGGAAATGAAAGATAAAAAATTGTAATTTGCGGCAGACAAACTGTAGCTCAATAAATTTAACACGACAGTATGTGCGGCGTGACAGGTAATTAGCTTTTTGCGACAGAAGAGTGGCATAAAGAATTCAGGGGAGTACAGCTCACTGATTGGTTAAATTTAGTGTAGCGTGCGACAATCGAAGTTCTCTGAATGCGGCATAATGGTTCACTCTATATAATGATTGGCAACTGATTGACAACATCAAATATTTTAAGGTTATGTATATCGACAGTGATATTTCAGCAAGAAAGCGTTGCCATTTTCTTCAAATTTCTATTAGCAATAGTCTGGCCCTATATGTTCTATGTTTGTGACTATGAAATTTTTAGATTTCTCAGTGGTTCTGTAATTGTGGAATAGTCTCGCATTAATTCTATTAAATTTAAATTATTATAATAATATGTGTTTATTGACATTATAAAAACTAATAATTATACAGTATAGTAATTAATTATAGCAATAAAGTAGATAATTATTAGGAGTGGAGCATTTATATTTAATACAAAATAAGTGTATATACATAGGTCTTATATCCATATTACCAACCATGTATATTGGATATAAATTTAATTAAATGCATATGTCTTCTTTCAATTACACTGACGATCAGTTGAAGTGACCCAAGAAAAATTTGCATCAACTTCCAACTCATATATCTTTTGATACAAGAATCGCAGAGCCATAAATCTTTTTAGGTATTATAGATATACGCCTCAAGAATATGTGACACATTTTGCTTGTCCTTGTCTCGTTTATTTTTGGAGATACGGTGATGAAGGTTGAGCTATGTTTTTCTGCCAAAGTTTGAGGTCGTGCATGGAGTGTCCCAAACCGTTTTCGGATATGACAATTTAGTCATTTTGTACCCTCATTCATTGCGTTGATTTTCATTTTTGATTGATTGTGCTAAGTTAATTGTTGTTGATTTTATGAGGATTTCTATACAACAGTACATTTTTTGACTTTTTGACAGGGGGAGAACTGAATTGATATTTTTCGCAAATGAAATTATGAATGCGAGGGATAGGTACCTCAATCAAATTTTGCGGTCTATTGTATTGCCTTTTGCGAATCAAAGAGACCCTGAATTTCTATATATGCAAGACCACATCGTGCTCGAGTAGTAAACAATTTTTTCGAAGAACATATCACAAGAATGGTATGGCCTTCCCGCTCGCCGAATCTTAACCCTATCGAGCATGTCTGGGGCGCACTTGGAAGACGCCTTCGCAAGCGAATGGTACCAGCTATAAATTTGGAAGAACTTGCTTTTACGGTTTCAGAGGAATGGCCTCTTGTGGATCAGCAAATTATAGATAATTGCATTATCAGTATGTCCAGACGGTATCAAGCTGTTATAGGAGCAAGAGGTGGACCAACTCGTTATTGACATTTAATGCTAAAAATTTTTATTTGTGTATTATGTACGTGTAAGATTTAATTGTAAACATTTAAAAAAGTAAGCATTTAAAGTCAAAAAATGTCCTGTTGTATAGAAAACCTCATAAAATCAACAACAATTAAGTTAGCACAATCAATCAAAAATGAAAATGAACGCAATGAATGAGGGTACAAAATGACTATATTGTCATATCCGAAAACGGTTTGGGACACTCCATGCACGACCTCAAACTTTGGTAGAAAAACATGGCTCAACTTTCACCACCGTATCTCCAAAAATAAATGAGACAAGGACAAGCAAAATGTGTCACATATTCTTGAGGCGTATATCTATAATACCTAAAAAGATTTATGGCTTTGCGATTCTTGCATCAAAAGATATATGAGTTGGAAGTTGATGCAAATTTTTCTTGGGTCACTTCAATTGATCGTCAGTGTATTATTATAAGTAAACAGAGCAATAATCAAATAAAAATGAGATGATTCTTTTAAATTGGACCTGACTTATAAATCTTCTTTTATCTTCCTACCTAAAAATTAAAATTACATTCCAAACAAAATGATTTATCAAAAATGGATTCATTGTACTTACACTGAAAATGTCCATCAGTTTATTTACAATAGCATCATTGTTTAAGTCTGACCTGTCGTGTTTGAAATGCTTATAGCATTTTAAAATGCAAAGTTTTTTGTCTGCTGATGCTGACACTCTTTTGGGCATTATTACCTGTGTTCGGTAGACCAGTCCGGAACGTTCCGAACTAAAAGTTTCAGTTCTAAGGCGTTTTTTATACTTCAGGATTCGATGAATTATATGAACTGGGCGTTTGGTGTACTAGTTTTCATTACATTTGAAGTTAAAATAAAAGTGACATTTTTCTGCAGTGCAATTCATTTTAGATGATGATGAATCAGAAAGTGCATTTTCGGACTCGTGAGTCGTGATGAACTGTTTCCTTTAGTTAAAGAAAAACGTCATTGCATAAAGGATTATTTTTAATATACTGTGCCCACTTATAGTGACCTCGAGTTTAGAAACCATTTTCGAATTGATAAGTCGCTATTTGAGAGTTTATCTAATGAGTTTCAATAAGCACCTACATATACATCAATATCTCAGAAACCGTCATACATCATCTAAAAATTTAATTATCTGTATTTTGTATTTTGCTGGACATGAAGCATGCACAAAGATACAGCAGATTGATTTGTCTGTATGGTCTGTTCACCACATTATTTACCGTGTCATGATGTTCCTAAGTAATATGGCTAAAAATGTAATTAAATGGCCCAATACTGCGAGATGAAAAAAATATCAGATTTTTATTTAAAAGTTTCCGTTGTGTTGAATTGAAATTCTCCATATTTTTTATGAATTTATTTAAAAATTAAACATTACAACTTCCCACTGCACTTTCACTCATCAAGAAAATAAAAATCACTTTGACATTTGACCGACAACTGTCAAACATAAAAATCCCGGGAGTACATGTTTGTTTGGTGAACAAGGAAAGTTCTTAGAGTTCTAGTAGTTTCGGGTTAGGTTCATAAAATTCTCTAACTTTAATCCAGGACGTTCTGAACTGGGTCACCAAACACACCTATTAATTAATTTTCAATAACCAGAACTTTAACAAAATATATACTAATATAATATTTAAACTCTCGTAATGTGCCATCGATGTCACAGTCACATTAGAAATATTTTAGGGATGGGTGCATTCGATTGAAATAATTAGTGTAAAAATAACAGATTTCTCAAAATGACCTAAAATTACGTGTGAAAAGAATACACCTATACTCTGTACCACCAACAAAAAGCAGTAGACTCCTCCTCAAGAATGCCCGCTAAATTTGAATGGAATTTCTCCATTGGTCGAATTTATAGAACCCGAGTTACAAAGCAACCACTAAATTTGACAAAGGCCGACTCTACAATACTGGCGTCACACATTAAAACTTTTATGTATTTTGGCAATAGACCAATCAGCTATGTTATCATTGTCGCGAAACGTATAAACGCTAAACATATTAAAAATCGCGCATAAATGGGGAGCCGGCCTCACTGTAAACCTGTGCTGCCAACTGTCATATTCATTCGTCTATGTGAAATTATTTCAAATTGTTTTTGTGAAGGTACGTATAAGGATTAACCTTATTTGTGTATTAAGTATTAAGGTAAGTAGGTAATGCAAACGATTAATATTGATTAAATGTTAAAACATCGTTTTTTTTTAAGGTCAAATCGAAAACTCAATAGAAGGGGGCCCAATTTCTCCACCGAAAAAACGAATCTCCAGGCATTTTTTGAGGATAAGGAAAACGTGTTGAACATCTTTAAGGCGAAAACGTATGAAAAACGCGAATAAATGGGGCGTGACTGTCAACTGTGTTATTCGTTTTTGTGACATTTCACATTTCATCTGGGAGTTAAAGTAATAAGGTACGTAAATGCAAACGATTAATATTGATTAAATGTTAAAACGGGTTTTCTTAAGGTTTGTGATGGCTGAAGGAGGTATAATTTCTCCACCCAATAAACGATTATCCAGACATTTTTCGGTGGAAGATAAGGAAAAGGTTCTGAACATTTTTAAGGCCTACGATGGGGAGAATCCGGAGAAACCAAAGATGGAATGCATGGAGTTCACTGCAAAGGCAGCAGGTGTGAGTGTTCCAAGTGTTTCTAATATTCATCATGAATACAAACAAACACACCAACATCAGCCACCAAAAGTGTACCACCGACAACGGGCAGTTTTGGACAATATTGATGAAGGAACTAAAAGTGCGCTCAAGCGTATAATCCATTCCTTTTTTGAAAGAAATGAACCACCAACTGCAAACAAAATTTTAGCAGCGGTGCATGAAGATGATCATTTGCCTCATCTTAAACGGAGTACTTTGTGACGATTACTTTCGGACTTTTTATTTCTTTGTGTTGTAATGTAATTGTGTTTGGCATTATAGGTTCTCAAAAAGGTCACGTAATAGTGCCCTAAGGGAAGAACATAGAAAGAAGTTGTAGTTTTTAGATGAGACTTGGGTGAACGCTGGCCTTACTGTAAGTAAATTATGGTTTTTTTTTTCGAAGGAGAAATAGGAACTGCTCGCCGGTTCTGACTGTTCAGTGTAAAAAATAAAAGTGACATCATATATTATTTTTCCAATTATATTATATACGTTTATCTTATTATCGTTGTTTTAATATTATTTACAAATTTATGTATATGTAGGGCTTTTAAAGTCCATTTTTCTCTACTGATTTAAGTACCAAATGTATTGTAATGATAATAAAGCCATTCTATTATTATATTATATTGATATCATTCATAACTTTCTTATACCAAAGTTTACTGAATACTATTAGTAAACTTTGCTTATACGTAGGAGCTGTAATAGATAGAAAACCTTGTGAAAATTAAGAAGAAGTAGGTAGGTATGTGTTTATTTATTTGGACATGTTAAAACTTATAAGTAGTTAAGTTCTTGCCTTCTAGCAAATGATAGGCTTTTTAAAGATTAAGAATAAAAATAAAACATGATGTAGATACCTATATTATATAATATATAGTTTGTATAGTTTTTATTGCTTGAACATTCCACGACTATTCGTAAAAAGAACCAAAAGTAATCTTACGATAGATATTAATAAATAAATATGTACAGGGTGAGTTTTCTAAGATGATACCCCCCCTTATCTCCGTAAATAACGAGGTGTTTTAAAAAACAAAAACGCTGTCCTATACAGTTTTTTCTGAACTTTTCAGATCTGCTATCAGAATTTTCCTAGCTCGCTTAATATACGAGGGATGTTCAAAAGTAACATTTTTTTAAATGGAACACCCTGTATATTTTTATATATTTGGATTCGCCTCGTTTTTTCTGATTATAAAAATGTTTAATTGTTATATGTTTGTATCAATAATAACTGCGAAAACTATCAATCTTTATTCCTATTCGCACCAATCTGGACGGCTCGTTTATTTATTAAATTTTATTTTCACTAGTCTTTTGTTCTGGCCTTGCTTTTTAAAGGACCCCGCACATTTAGATAGGAAAATGGCTTTCTGTGAAATTTAATAAAAATGGGTGGAAAATGTTCTTTGAGTCATCCTGATCAAATGTCTCCATGGGCACAAACTTTTTTATCGGGTGGTTTTTGAGTTACAGAGGTTTGAAAGTAGCATTTTTTAGAAAAATTAAGCATGCGATTAGGAGCTTAGGTCACCGGGGAAACAATCACGTTTTATCCCGAATCGGCACATTCGAATGCCTTGGGGGGGTTTTGGAGGTCGAGGATTACAAATTCAAGATCGAAAATCATCCTGGATGCACCTGGTGTGCTAGACGACCTTACCGTGAACTTCATCTCCGGGGAAACAACCACATTTCAGCCCGTATCGGCACATCCGTATGCTTCAGGGGGGTTTTGGAGGTCAAAAATCACGAATTCAAGATGGAAAATCATCCCGGTTGGACCTAGTGCTCAGGACGACCTTAGCCTGAACATCATCTTCGGGGAAAAAACCACATTTCATCCCGAGTTGGCACATCTGTATGCTTCAGGGGGGGTTTTGGAGGCCGAAAATCCCGAAATCAAGATGAAAAATCATCTTGGATGGACCTGGTGCTCAGGACGACCCGACCCTTAGCACCATCTCCAGGGAAATGTTGTATTACCATGTGAAAGGCCCGTATTATTTACAAAAAAAAAAATATTAAAATATTGAGGGCTTTTAGGCTGTGCGCTTCAGTCACTAAACTTTTTTTCCATCCACTTTTTTTAAATTATGGGTCAAGTAAATCTTTATTTTTATCCAAAAAGGACGTCGAAATTGTGTTTGAAAAGCTACTCTTGAACTCAAAAATATGAAAATCAGAGTCCTTCCTCGTCTGGAAAATTCTGAACATCGATTATGGCGTTCAGAAGATTCATTGGAGGATAACGCAGATTTTCCACATATCTTGCGTAAGCCAAGTACCAAATAATGGCGGCGACATGAACGCATGTGCCGAGGGTCCTTGCTCCTGATTTGCATGTACAATAATAACCCTGAATTGGTTCTTCGTTCTGTTCTTGAAGTACTCCATTTTCATCTGCTTCGATGAACGCTATCCACAGTTGATGTCTCGTGGCATTTCGGTATCTCGAATGAAATCTCATTCGCATAAATCCTGGTTCACGTACCTCATCAATTTGAAATTCTGCTTGCCTGTCTTCTGCAGAATTGTCTTGAATGTAAGACGCAGCTAACTCTATCTGAAAAACGCCATAAGTCAAATCTTTTACTTCTTGCAAAGTCATTCGGGGAAACCGAGGGACAGCATTTTCTTCTAATATTTCCCAATTACCCCGCCTGCGCCGTAAACGTTCCACTTCGACTCTACCTTGTACAACATTTGGTTCGCGTGCTCTTTCAAGCATTTGTCTCGCTAGTTCGACCGTCGCGAGCGGCATTGTTATTGGTGGGTGATATCTATTGATAATAGCTCCACAAATTAGAAGAAAATCCCGTATATTCGGCACATGTGCGTATATTATCCGACCGCTAAAAAACTTAAAGATCGATTGCAAATGCCCATTACGAGATTCAACAACCCACCTGGTTTTTGTCACAATCTTTGAATGATTTGCTTCTTCAGTTGTTAACTGGGTCTGGTCTGGTTGCAGTACTGAAGGCATTTGAATATTCATTCCCAGTTCTTCAAGAATTTGAATGGCATCACGATATCCTCGGTCGACAACAAAAATATCTCCATTTTGAAACCAATTTCTCATGCCTTCAATATCACGGTCAAGTTCGTTCATCAAAATATGAGCGTCATTGTTTGCAGCATTTGAAAAGTACGGACCAAAAATATTCAAAATATAACCATCAGGAGCTACAAAAACAGATGGTTTTATTAAATGCTTACCTTTATGAACACAAAATGATTTGCGAAGTACTTGAAAGTTTGAACTTTTTTCAACATCCAAATAAGTGCAATCGTCACAAACAATTGCCCGTTGAGTATTTGGGTCAGGGTTATGCAACTCATTTGAGAAGGCTGTGACGTGTCTTTCAATGAATTCATTTCTAGTTATAGCGTCAAAACCGATATTCTGAGGTACAAAACGTTGCATCAGTGATTGTCTCACCGTAGCTATCTTCAAGCTTGTTGCTTGTCTAGACGGATAATTAAAAATAACTTTAACCAATTCATCGCTCAAGCCTTGACGCATTTTACAAAGAAAGGCCAATAAATCTTTCTTCGAAATGTATCTTAAACTTTCGTTGGCGTTGCATGGAACTGGATCACAAAAAGAAAAGAGGTCATTAAATTGATTTTTGGAAACTGGTGATACTGCTGTGAAATACTCATCGGAAAAATCTTTTTCATCTTCGAATTTTTTCTGCTGTTGAATTATAATTTCACTGCGCAATGCATTTAAGAATGCTAGTAATTCAGTACCTGCAATTCTAATTGGTCTATTGATAGACCTTATTTCATTTAAGTCGTTATCAAGTAAATGTCTGTTTTCGTCTAAATGATGATCACAACATCTGGTACCGTCACGGACATAAATATTTCGTTTTACGAAAATGTCCAGTCTTGAATCAACTGGCAACCTGATGACATTGAGAGCTTCATTACAAACAAGACAAGAATGAGAAGAAGTTTGGGTGAGTACATTGAGTCTTAAACAATTTGGATCATCTTGCATTTCACGTATTTCTCGAACAATTGCACGATTGCAATTGGCACAAATACAGGTTTCATTGTCTATATCAAGAGGAGGTCTGCCAATATCTTCGCGACGATTAATCGCTATTTGCCGTTTTATTGCATTTTCATCACCCCTCAAATGAACCCTAAGATTACGGTGAGGAATGTTATTGCAAACATAACAACGCAGTCTAATAATATTAAACATGACCTTTACATATGGATCACTCAATGAATATATCAATCAACACCTTTGAGAGATGGAGAACGAGTTTGTCTTGAAAAAGACAGATAGGTTTTATCAGAAGAAATAACAATACTTTGCAAAGAAAACTTCAAAACGCCAATCCGAGGAAAAGTTTCTCACAATTAAAAGTAAATCGCACATAATCAAGATCAATCATAATATTTTGCAATAAGATTTTCTATTGCAAAAAACCAATAAACTTAAAATGCCACCTATGTTAAAAATAAATAACTAGCGACCATCGCTGATTTACATTGGCAATTCAGCAAAACATTTGACAATGAGCTGAACACTTATTACAAAACAAAAAGTTTTCGCGAACGAAAAAGTGCACACACTCTATATTGTACATAATGTTTGAATAAATCAACATAATAATAATCATATCAGAAGTGTGTATGTGAATAAATGCAGTAATTATAAAAAAAACTTTTGCAAAGAGCAAATATTTATAAAAAATATATCATGGTATATTACGATACACGCCTCGAAAAACTGCAAACCATGCTTGCAAGAAAGACAAAAAAAAGCCAATTAGAGTGGGGAGAGCATATAAAAAAATGAAACGGAAGAAAGCGTGGTGCGAAGCTAAAAAAAGGAACATTACATGAAACTGCGAAAAAAATACTTCTTCATTTCCGCGTATGGTGGATGTATGTCGTTACTCGAGATGAAATGTGGTTTTTTCCCCGAAGATGATGTTCAGGCTAAGGTCGTCCTGAGCACTAGGTCCAACCGGGATGATTTTCCATCTTGAATTCGTGATTTTTGACCTCCAAAACCCCCCTGAAGCATACGGATGTGCCGATACGGGCTGAAATGTGGTTGTTTCCCCGGAGATGAAGTTCACGGTAAGGTCGTCTAGCACACCAGGTGCATCCAGGATGATTTTCGATCTTGAATTTGTAATCCTCGACCTCCAAAACCCCCCCAAGGCATTCGAATGTGCCGATTCGGGATAAAACGTGATTGTTTCCCCGGTGACCTAAGCTCCTAATCGCATGCTTAATTTTTCTAAAAAATGCTACTTTCAAACCTCTGTAACTCAAAAACCACCCGATAAAAAAGTTTGTGCCCATGGAGACATTTGATCAGGATGACTCAAAGAACATTTTCCACCCATTTTTATTAAATTTCACAGAAAGCCATTTTCCTATCTAAATGTGCGGGGTCCTTTGAAAAAGGAAAATAGTAGTAACAAAACACTTTTAAACAAAACATAAAAACAGTATTTTACTAAAAAACCAACTCGGAAGAAAAGCTACAATTATTTTGCTAAGAATACTTTTCGATGTTTGGCAGTTATTATTGATACAAACATATAACAATTATACATTTTTGTAATCAGAAAAACGAGGCGAATCCAAATATATAAAAATATACAGGGTGTTCCATTTAAAAAAATGTTACTTTTGAACATCCCTCGTATATTAAGCGAGCTAGGAAAATTCTGATAGCAGATCTGAAAAGTTCAGAAAAAACTGTATAGGACAGCGTTTTTGTTTTTTAAAACACCTCGTTATTTACGGAGATAAGGGGGGGTATCATCTTAGAAAACTCACCCTGTACAGTGGAGGAAACCAAGAGTAAACGGCTCGTCAGATTTGGCTATTGAGTAGTGCATGGGGGTCATTGGGAATTATCCAGTGGAGTAATCTATGTGAAATTGTTACAGTAAATCACAAACTAATCTTTTTTGCCTGAAATAACCTCATACTTTCTTTTAAATATGTGGAAATAACTCGCGAAAGCACCTAACCTAAAAACTACAAATGTCAACAACAAACCATCAATCAGATCAGCTGGCCTAGACAGACGATCGGAAATCAGAAATAAATGTCTCTGATAAAGTAACTTGAGTTTGCGCAATGCGGACTAACTTCGTTTAAATTTTCGCGGGAATAAGTATTATTTTTAAAAATCCAAAATTGATAATGTATAATAGAAAATTTAATGGGAATAAACATTATAAAAATACAGTATAGCTGTAGTATAAAATATAACACGTATAATAAACAAATTTTGTTGAAGCTATCTCAACTTTCTTTAATTTCATCGTGTAAAACTGACTATTGCGCACACCGTTCTGCGCAACCATAAAATTAATGGGGCGGAGTCTATTGTTTTTTGATGATGGTATAGGGTATAATAAAATTTCACAATGCAGCAGTTCAAATTTGACACACAGCAATTGAAATTTGACACAGAGCTGACAAAATACATAACCTTAAAATATTTAATGTTGTCAATCTATTATAAAGAGTGAAATGTCACGAAAAATCAAAACCACCCTTTATTTTTTTACACAGTGTATGACCAATATACATTTACTAAAATTTTTATATTTAAAATAAAAAAATTTACCATTCAATAACACGGGGCGAGTCTTTAAGTGAGGGTCATATTTATAGGGGTGACACCATTCAACTATAGGAACACAAAACTACATCTTTTTTAACGTGCTATGAAAAGTGAATATTGTTTAAACCCTTTTTATTTTAATTTGAGTACCCCATCAGTGGAATGTGCTAATGCTAATGAGAGTAATGACTAATAACTGAGGCGACCGCACGGTTCTAGTGCGATTCCTGAACGGTGTGTTGGTGCCAAACTTCACGCTTCAAATAAAATATGGGAAATTTAATAGTTCAACAGTTCAACAAATAGTCCATGAGATGTTGAACAAATTCCGTAAACATTTTCTTAATCGGGAGGGGTCTGTTAGGATAATCTTCTTCGTAAAACTTGTTTGCAGCTGTCCTTTCCTCCGACAAGTAATAGGCTCTAAGCATATCAACTTTATCTTGATTGGTGTACCTACATAATTTTTTTTCTATCACACTACCTACCTTACCTTGAATGCCACTATCACTGGACACAAATACAAAACTTACACTTCAAATTTCACTAAAAACTGAACCTGAACCCACCGCGGCTTTTGTTTTCCAGGAGAACCTACATAAAAAAAACTGGCTCGTGTATAGCAACGTCCAGCTCCCGATCACCATTGTTCGTTTATGTTCTAACGCACTATTTTTTGTTAACGCTCACCTACATTTGAAAACTAGGTCAGTAGTAGTAAAGGAGAAGTAAAGTTCAGCGATTGTAACAGCTGAGTGACATAGTGAAAAGGGTCTATAGTCGAATTATGTTTTTAAAATGCTTTTCATTTTGTGTTATAATAATTAGTAACTAATGACGGATTTATGCAGCCGACTTTCATTTTCTTTTGCATTTCAATTTTCATTATGAAAGTTAAAAGTGTGTATTTCAGTAAACCTGTTTAAGCAATTAAATTAATTTTTCATTTTCACTACCCTTATCTTTTTCTTGATTGAATATCTCTAGGTTGTTAATGAAAAGTGAAGATTTAAATGTAAATAGACTGCATAAATCCACCCTAAGTGAAACTACAATGTCTTATATTTGGTTACATACATCGCATTGGTTTTATATCATCTAAGCCTTAATTAAAATGGCAACACTGTCGACCGGTCTGACATAAATGCGCCGAAAGCTTGCCCAACGGCGCTGGAATTACATTTTAACCGCGAATTTTTTAAAAAACTTACTCAGCCATTTTACAACTTACAAAAAAAATCGGATTCATATTTCTGACGACTAGTACTATTAACCCATATGTTTATGTTATGTTAGCTATTTTTCATAGACCAACCAGAGGTTTATCTTTCAGGAGTTTGAGCTAGGCAGCTGGTGGCCAATCACCTAAAAATAAACAACATGTTCTACTTAAATTAACTTTTTCTGTGATAAAAATGTAGAAAACCTAGTGATTGAGGTTACTGATAATATCGACTCTGGAATACACACCAAGCGACACCACGCTTGTTTTCATCTTTCTCACCATCGCCCTTTCTTTCACTACTGCCAACTCTCTCAGTCGAAAAGTCACTAAACTCAACTTAAAACAAATTTCTAACAAACATATGACCCTCACTTAAATATTCACCCTGTATATTGTGTTTAAATTAATACAATCCTAAAAAACTTAGAAATTAATATTACATTTTTGTTTATCTTTATTTATTCTGAAAATTATAAAATTAGATTTTCCTCTGTTTCAAATTTTACTTTTTTGCCTGATGAATTTATTTTTTCAGTGGTATAGATTACGTAAATATGATTTTATATGCTCTAAATCAGTTGATTTAATTTTGTATCTCTCAAGTTTGTTCAGTAGCTCATAGTTGGTACTATCGTAAGTTTTGGAAAGGTCGAAAAAAATTCCTAAGGGTATTTGATTTTTTTCGAGACAACTAAAATCCCTTTTTTTATAGGTATAACTTCTGTTGTTTTTAAGGCTCAATATATCTCTATATATACAGGGTGATTCATTGCTAAGTGTACATACTATACCTGCATATGTATAGGTTACTTGGGCAATTTCATATCACCTATAGTTAGGGGGTCAATAATTCTTAATTACCAAGATACAGGGTGCTTTTTTAATTTGAGAACCACTAGATATAATAGAGCAAAAGTTGGTACACATGTTTTACTTAATTAGCTATACCGATTTCTCAATTTAGTGAAAATACAGGGCCAGACAGAAAAAAAAGTGCCGAGTTGTTATCTCTCAAAAACAACACCCTGTATCGAAAATTTTAAAAATGTGTTTGAAGATTCGGAAAGAGCATAAAAAAAAATAAGACAAATAAAGTACTTTTTCAAATTCTGCGTCTCATTTTTCTATTTACTTTCTTTAATAAAAGGAAATTTTACAAAGCTTAGGACCGACTATCTCATACAAAATAGCATTTTTTCTCTATAATTGACTACGAATTAATAAATTTAATATTCAATAAAAAACCATTCATACAACGTAAGTTCTGAAAAGTATTCAACTATCCAATGGCAACAGATTTTACACATTATTTTAAAAATTTTATATTCTTATCGGTAGGCATTGACTACAATAATTAAAATTTGGAAACAATCAAGTGCTTTGTCAAATTTTTGACAGTTGATCATTCCTAAAAGGTTAAACTAAGATTTGTTTAAACTTTTCTCTCCAAAATAATAATAAATGCCTCAAAAGTTTGTTAAGTAATAGTATATTCTGTAATTAGTTTGTCACCCGAGCGAAAGCGAGAAGGGACGGTCCGCGAGCGCAGAATATGCCATTCCAAACGAATTACAGACTATACTTTTTCGACGCCTATAATTTAAATAATTATTAATCTACTTACATTTAACTTGTTTTGTGCAACGGCCCTTTAAGGTTAACTGTCAATAGAAAGGTCAACTGTCAGCAGAAACGCAAACAGTATTACAAATTGCTCTACTACTAGATGGCGCAACCCATGCTTGTTATACATTTTAGGCATGTAATGAATATTACATATCATCCACTGGAATATAGGTCATTTCTTATTTAAAATCGACATCATAATGCTCATATTACATAATAGGCTTAGAAAAAGTTTATTATTATTTAGGTGAGAAAAATGTAAACAAAGTATAGCTAGGAACTGTCAGAAATTTGAGAACGCACTTGATCGTTTTAAATTTGTTGTAGTCAAAGTCTACCTATAAGAATTTAAAATAAATATGATTCTATATGCTCTAAAGCAATGTAAGTTTGTTGGTTTTATGAATGGTTTTTTATTGAATATGAAAGTTTTTATTAATTCGTCCGTCTCTGTATTTTGATTCCGCTAAATTGACAAATCGGTATAGCTGATTGAGTAAAACATACACACCATTTTGCTTTATTATACCTAGTAGTTCTAAAGTTATGATCCAAGACAAAATAAGCAAAAGTAATAAAACACCCTGTATCTTGGTATTAAGGATTCTGA
Source organism: Rhagium mordax (assembly GCA_963680705.1). Lineage (NCBI taxonomy): Eukaryota > Metazoa > Arthropoda > Insecta > Coleoptera > Cerambycidae > Rhagium > Rhagium mordax. The sequence continues at coordinate 82,965,503 of OY796657.1, read as the reverse complement.
CCCACTAACCATAGATGATATGGAATCGTCCAAGAAACCTACATATGCAGGTAAAGTATGTATGTAAAACATTCAATCAAATAACAGATGATTTTCAATAAGACTGAAAAATAAATTTTTAGGCAGCTGTCACAAAGAGTGACATATTACGGATCTGACAGTGTTCCTAAACTGTCATCTCTTTGTACTCATTTGACAATTTTATTTTTTTTGGCCGCTTTTACTTTGCGGCCGCTTTTACTTTACGGCCGCATTTTCTTTACGGTCTCATTAAGCTACGCTACGCTGATGAGGAGCAATAACTCCGAAACACGTGTCCGTAGCTGCATCATGTTTCTTTCTTGGGGTAAATGGCAAAAACTTTATCTATATTAATCATAATATTTGAAATGGATTTAGGCTTAAAGAAAAACTAAAACTAAGTAGTAATTTGAAAGCTTTATTATACAGATTCCCAATAGAATTTATATCCAATTTGAAAACAAGAATAGAAAATATCAGTAATGAGTATCAAATAAGGACACATAACACAGCACTAGAGAGCGGTTAACGGCAGTGGTCGGTGCTTCATGTGGGCGTTACATTCACTGTTCGTTTGCTCTATTTAATACATGCTTTACGTACGATAAACCCATCTTTGTTTCCAATTCTGTTATTTTTTTTCTTGGGGATCTGTATATAATTACGATTACTAAACTGATACAGAAAAAGAACAAATATTTAACAAATCTAGAACATAGGTACCTTCCCTTCCACTAAGAATTTTATTGGATAGGTATTTCTTTCTTTCTTAAAATAGAATCCTCAATGTACCCTTCCAGAGGTAGATTTCCAACCTTGCATTTGCAGCTTCATAAATTTCTGGCCTACTAGGCTTCTCGCAAAATTTTGTCCATGTCTGCAGTAGTTTGTACGAAACAATTTTAAAAATATTTTTATTTTACTTTTTGGGACAGCTGCCTAAAAAATGTTGTGTGCACCTCGGCCAAATGATCTTTCTCGGCCTTACCGAAGTTTGCTTGGCCTCGGCTGCGCCTCGGCCGCAAACTTCAGATTCGGCCGAGAAAGATCAACTTTTTGGCCTTGATACACAAATAACTATTGTGGTAAGTTAAATATTTTTTGCTTTGGGTGCTATGAATTCTGTTATATAATTCAATATTTTAGGTTAAGTAACAGTGGGCCAGATTTCGCCTTTTGTAGGTAAATTTGTACAGCAATTTTTGATACAATAAAGACTATTTATGGGGATTATTATTATTATTTTATAATATGTACTTATGAAAAGTAGTTGTTTTAACAGATTCGACAATAATTGCATTCTAAAGTGATTTCAATGATTTTTACATCCAACAAAAAATGTTATATTTGTGTATTCAGTATATCAAATTGGATACTCCTGTTATTATTATGCTTGTAGAAACCCTAATATAGTTGTAAATAATATGTATCAAGCAAAGAAAGAATATTTTGCAAATTTTCTAATATCCTCTTACAAGCGTAAATGTTAAATTTGTTAATTTTGTGCCAAAGATAACCAATATTATAATATTGGAAGATTTATTAGTACTGTTGAAACAAGTTAACATATGAAGTTGTTTATACTTGTGTTTTGTGTTTTCTACAGTGATGCTGAGGTGATATCACCCTTCTTAAAGATAAGGTAATTGGTGTTTTAGAATATGCTAGTTTAGTGCTTGTTATTGTTGTTGTATTGTTACCTTGGTCTTACGAATATAATCAATAAGGCTTCACTGTCCTCTCAAAAAAGCTTTGATGCAAGTATATTGGTGGTTATACATATAATTACTGATTGAAAATTATATAAGGCCACTCAAATAGCATTTTTTTATTTTGTAACCTTTAAGTAGGGCTGCCATCCGTCCGGGTTTCCCCGGATTTGTCCTAGTTTGGAGGGCGTCCGGGAAGCGTCCGGGCGGGGTTTTGTATGCAGTCCAGGTTTTAAAGTCTCCTATCAAATATTTTTAGGTTCTCTAATTATTAGACAATTTATTTTTATGTTTAGAGAAGAAAGTTTAGTTTCTTTAATTTAGATTTTATTTTTGTTCCTTAATAGAAGAGGGAAAGTAGACTTGATTTTTAGTTTCGTTAATTTTTAGAAGATTTAATTTTGTTATCAAAGAGAATTATATAATTATAACAATTTAAACTTATTTTAATTTATTGGTAAGGTAAAAAAAAATTCGGCAGAAATGTCCGGGTTTAAGCTCAAAAATCCGGGGTTTTCGAGCATCTTGCCCTGGTTTCTTGATTTCACAGATGGCAGCCCTACCTTTAAGTAAACAATTGTATTTTAAACCTATTTCCCCAAAAAAATGAGGTTCTTAATTTAGCCCGTATTTTTGTTTGGCTCGTTGTCTTCGCACAACTTAGAAATAAGTGGACTGAATAAGATAATACCTTTGTTTATTATTCAAGTGCATCTCTCCAACTAGGTATTAGGTTCTTACAATAATCTGGTTATTTGTTACAAACATTTGTTTAAATAATGTCAAAAATTAACTTTTTTCATAAAATTTTCACCCAATGATATTTAAGTTTATATATTTTTGAAAATTGTAACTAAAAACGGATTACAATAAAAAATTCGTATTGGTTGTTAAAGTTACTAGTGGAAGCGCATACGGCTAAATTAGGGGGTTCGTGGGAAATAAATGATTAAAGTTGGAGACATAGTTATTTTGTTAAAAGGCATCTTTCTATGTATGAAAATCCATGTTTCCACCTTCAGCTTCGCGGGCCTCACCTTCTGCACCTTCTGAAGGTTAAAATATTTTGATTAAGATATCTCAAGAACTATTCATCGTAGAATATTCGTTTTTTCGCCAAATTAAAGGTCTCTTTATTACGAAGAAAAAAAGATATTATGGATTTAGTCGTATCTCTATGCGTTTTTAACTTATTCGGAAAAAACAACATTAAAAAAAAAAGTTCTCTGTCCTTTCATCAGCAGAACACTTTCTCAAAAATATCCCTAAATAAAAAAGTTGCACTCGTTCTTTAGCTTTAAAACGATGTATATAACAATATATTTCGTTTAAATGTCAACGTGTGAAATTCACATTTCACGCCACCGACCGAAAGCCGCAAATATAGAAACACCGTTAAAATGTGGATCAGCGCGCAGACTGAACTGGGCCTTGAAGCTTATGAAAGTTTTAAGATGACTCGGATCCACAGTCCAGCATCTATGGAATCCAGTCAAGAAATTAAAACTTCATCTCTGCCGTAAAGGCAATAAAAAAATAGTTACCAAAAAAGATAACGCTATCACGGAATTAATAGCTGACCGATTATTATTCTCAAGACTTTTAATACTGTGCCGTTCAAGACCCGACCTAAACCTGAAACAAATACTAGGAGATTATGAACTTTCAGCAGTTCCTCGGTCATTGTTTGCTCTTGATGGAAGTTGAATCTATCATCCAGAATGACACTCCCAATAGTAAATAATAATAATAATAATAAGATTTATTTATAATTAATTTAAAGAAGCTACAAGAGCAAACCGTTATCTAAACAATTTCATATATCAGAATATATCTACGAAATATTTGCTGTCTCATAATAATACGAAGAACGACCTAACTGAGTACCTTTCAGTGAAGTTAATGAAATCGGCTACGTTTGAATCTAATAATCTGATAGTATCGTGGCATCTGCTTTTCTAATAAAAAAGGTCATTTGGAACATTTAGCAAGTACGCAAGAGGAAGTGGACACAAAACTTATATTGCATTCTCTAGCAGCGACCAAGTTACATTCAACATCAAGAGACTCGCTTACTATTTACTATTACCGTATGCTCTCCAGATTCTGATGTATTTTTTCTCTTATTGAAGTATTATGACGACTTCTCCTGCCATATCACATTTTAAACAGGAAGTGGATCCAAGAGAAGAGGTGTAACAGTTTCACCCGTAGCATCTGTGCATTGCGTAAAAAATAAAGAGGCGCAACTGTCAAGGTTTCGAGATTTTACTGTTTTATTTTTTTACCAATAGCTTCATGATTGTCTTCAATTCTAAGGGCTATACAGCCACATTACAAATACCTTTCTGTAGCACTAAAAATTGATGACAATCATGAAGTTATAGGCAAAGAAATACAATACTAAAATCTCGAAACCTTGACAGTTGCACCTCTTTATTATTTTTTACTCAATAATCTGTGCTAAGCAAAGTACAAATGGAGGCCCTGCTAGCAATGCATGCATTATCGGGAATCGGGATGCGACACAACGGGAGTATTCAGTAGAGATCAGTAGTGACGAGGATCAAGAAGAAACGTCAATAACTGACCTCAGCGAGGAAGATTTGTAGAATGTCTTGAACTTGCTGTTCATTTATTTATGTAATAGTTAATTACGTTTATTTCATTAGGTTCGATTTCTCAAATTTCTGTACAGGATTAAAAATATAACATTTTAATAGACCGACTTTTATTATAACATTCAGGTCGAATAGTTTCAATGCAACAATAATCACTGGTATATATCATATGAAAAAGTTCTCTTGAAACTACCTACGAATATATTCATAATTGTGGCAAACGATGTATAAATGCAATTCATCTATTTAGGACAGAACATTTTGAAATAATGCATCATTTTAGTTCAAAACTCAATTTGTATAGTTTCCACCAAAGCAACGTAGATACCTCACATCTCCTTATCCTGTTGAGTGTTCTATTGCATAAATAAAGTAAATTAATGACAGGTAGGTATCCATACCATTTTGAAGCTTGCAACATCACCTACAATTGTTTTGGAAGCATGTTTCAATTCAAGTGCGACAAAACAACATAATTTTCCAAATTACCTCCCTAACTATTCGAAATATGACAAAAGTTTATCCGACCTTTTTCTTTCTATACAAAAATACAATCATTTCAAAAAAAAAATCAAGTAGCTATCTCATACCGTTCACGAGATATGAAAGATTGAAGAAAACACCCCTTATGGGGGGTGAAGGTCAAAGCCCGCTCGTCCGCGGGTGGAAACATGAGTTATCTTAAATAAAACAATGTAACTCAACAGAAAAATTATGTTTCTAACTTTAATCAGTTATTTCCCACGCCATGACACATGCGCTTCTACTATACTGTATAATCGTGAAATTAAATTAAATTCACAACATAAACATGCCAATAAAAAGAATAAAATAAAATATTTTTTATAAAATAGGGACCTTGCATATAATTTATTTAACTTCCAAAAGCTAATAAACCACATCTTTTAGTAAATTTAAGAGCATCTTCGCATATATTTTTGAAAAGAAAAGAAAATTTCCAGTCTAATTTTCCATTTAAAATTCAAACACAGATCTTTAAATTGACGTCACACGAAAACGCCTTGCCATTGGTGGTGATGTCACGAAGCAGGTCGCCATATACGTTTTTTTATGCTTCTCGTCTAATGGCAGGCACTTTAATAAATGTTTTTGCTGGTGTGGAAATCGTAGTACTTTTACAATCGGGTACCATGCAATATCGATAAACCATTGTCTTTCAATATGACGCTCTATCGGGTCTATTCCCATTCGCAATATTAAAATTAACAGTCCGTTAAAAAAATTAACAGAAACTCTTAACGGAATCGGTATTCTCATTACACTCTTGGCAGTTAAAAATTAACCCAAATCCGTTTATTTATAAAGGATGGTTAGAGGCACCCTTTAAAAATTACCTGATCTGTTTATTGGAATAAAATAATATGGTGTCTGCAGTGTAAAAACAGCAATTAATTTCCGTCGTTCCGTGTCGTTTTCGGTGTTTTCCCATTTTCTAGATTAGAAGATATTACACACGTTTTTTTTTTTCCATTTTGAGTAGAAATAAGTACCTATATGGTTAAAAATGGTACCAGCTCTTCTTTATGAAGAATTAAGGCGATTACTAAAATAACTGCTTTATTTTTGGAAAAATGTAAAAAATCAGTGATATAACTTATAAACATTCTTGTAAAACGTAAACATTTTCATATTAAAATTTATTCATACAGTTTCTGCATTTTCATCTGCCATCTCCTTTTATATTAATAATTTATAAACCACGAAAAGGTGAAAATGGTTAATTTAGGAAAACAGAGGTTATGATGATGAATTTTCACTATAATTATTTTTCTATGCATTAGTAGCTAGCTTCTGTAATGTGAATTAAACGGATCTGTTAAATGTGGGTATGTTAGATGATCCGTTAAAAATATCCCCTGTGAATAACATTTATCAATTTTAACTTAACGGAATGTTAAAAATCAAAATATTAACAGATGTGTTAATTTTAACGGACATGAACGAGAATAGACCCGTATGAGGATTACACAGCTCAATTGCATTCAAGAAAATTAGGAAAATAAAACAACGTGCAAACCGTCCAGTGTAAACAATCAACACCTCCTAAAACAAGCAAGGACTCAGCGCTCGTTATTATGCATCATTACATCTTGGCTGAATATTTGTTTACTTTAAAGGATAACCTGAATTGAAATTTACATGTATAGGGTGGTATTTTCGATTTAAATATTTAATTTAAGTTTTCAGTGCATAACGTTTGAAATTTAACAATTAATCACTTTTTGCTTTAAAAAAAGATTAATAAAAGTATTAATAACCTCAAAACATTGAACTGTCAATTTCGACTGTCAAACACTTGTTGAACTACGCTGCTGGCAAGGCTTGCTCTGCTGACTACCCAAAGTCCGTCCAGTCTAGACTATATGACGTCAGCGGAACCTGCCACGTGACGTCACACTACATTGAGATGGCCACGCCTCGTTTTGGCGCGCCCGATTTAATTTCAAACTTAGATTGCTTATAAAATTATTATAAGTAAACGCTTTAAAAAAATACTTTGCGGAGGTGATATTTAGATATAAAGAATCATTTTTACCATATAAAAAAAAATTGTGCAAGGACCCTATTGAACCTCGCAATTATGTTTTACTGGATTTTCTGAAGGAGAAGGTAAATTCAAAATTAGACAAATCACTCCATAATCAATCAGTCTAATCAAGTAAAAGACCAACGACCTCATGTTCAACATTTTCGCTTGTGTGAGGGTGTAGTTCACTAATTTTACAATTTATAGGTACACTTTTCTGATGTCTTCTATTTCTTGGATAAGAAATTTATTAAATTCATCACATCTCGCATCACATACTTCTCTTTTTTTCTGTAATAATATTGTTTCTTAAATTTTATATCTAGTAATGGGCCAGAGAACAGCAACAAAAATGACGAAAAGTAATAATATGGTATTGTAGTATGATCCTCTAATATGTTATAAATATAACTTCGAAGTCATTTTACCGACTATTATTTGTTTAATTGTAGAATGAATATGCTCAAAATGAGAACAGATTTCAAATAAAGCATTGCCGGATATATAATGACGTAATAGCGTACGATGTCTACAGTGTCCAATAGAATTCCTGGACAGCACCACGCTCAGTGATGTCCATTGTCAATGGCCTCTGTCAAACGTTTTGACGTATGTTTTTTTTTTTGGTTATGTGTACTAAAAGTGATGTGTTTATTTTTGTTATTTTCACTATTATTCTGGCAGGCAGGTACAAAACACTTCTTTAGAAGTATTTAGATATATTTCTAAGGGAATATAAAATAAAAATTAATAAATAACAGTTCAAAACAAATTTAACAATACAGTTTTATATTTACACCAATTATTGACAGTAAGTGGAAACAACTCCATTGTCAAATTTCTAAAAAAAGAAAGTACATTGCCACAAATAATGTTAAATATAATTTTTATTAGGTATTAATTATTAATAGGTGCTCTTTCAAATAACATTTAATATTCTCTATATCTAATTATCATTTAAAGACCGATAACTTACTATATAAAGTTTAAATATAAAGAAAATTGCTTAAGGCAGTATAGAATTTTTTAAATTATCTAGAAACATGGCAATGTAGCGCTCGTTTACCTGTTTCGGCTTGGAAATTATACCCTATTACGTCACATCCAATAGAATCTAGAAAATTGGCGGCAATATCTGACCGTTTAAATAGTGTTTAAAGTTTTCGATTTTTTTCGGGTATTAGATATTATTTAAAAAAAAAAACAAAAAATACGGGTCATTTATTTTTATGTGTAGATGTTATTAAAATAGTTTTTAAAAAATTGTTCACTCGCCCATTATAATCTATCTGGTCTGCATATTTGGACATATCCAATGGACATTTCGAACTGGCATGTCCAGGGCACACCTCTAAGACTTTCTATACTGAAAGAACAAATATTTTCTATGAATAGAGACCGATTATAATTTTTTTTTGACCTAAGACTGGTTTTGTAATGGCCCACTTAAAGTGAGGAGGATTCGATTTTAGTTATGTGAAAGGATTTTCAGTTTTCAACTTACACAAACTTGTAAACTAAACACTAAACAAAACAAATAATAACATTGGCGTTGGTGTTGAGAGTGATAGAGCCATGGACTCAAACGACGTTATATCTGCGATTAAGTAGTTTAGTGTATTTTCCTGTTATGTAGTAACGTAATAGGGACCTTGCATATAATTTCTTTTACTTCCAAAAGCTAATAAACCACATCTTTTAGTAAATTTAAGAGCCTCTTCGCATATATTTTTGGAAAGAAAAGACAATTTCCAGTCTAATTTTTCATTTAAAATTCAAACACAGATCTTTAAATTGACGTCACACGAAAACGCCTTGCCATTGGTGGTGATGTCATGAAGCAGGTTGCCATATACATTTTTTGATGCTTCTCGTCTAATGGCACTTTAATAAATGTTTTTGCTGGTGTGGAAATCGTAGTACTTTTATAATCGGGTACCATAAAATATCGATAAACCATTGTCTTTCAATATGACGCTCTATGAGGATTACACAGCTCAATTGCATTCAAAAAAATTAATAAAACAAAGTGCAAACCGTCCAGTGTAAACAATCAACACCTCCTAAAACACGCAAGGACTCAGCGCTCGTTATTATGTATCATTACATCTTGGCTGAATATTTGTTTACTTTAAAGGATAACCTGAATTGAAATTTACATGTATAGGGTGGTATTTTCGATTTAAATATTTAATTTGAATTTTCAGTGCATAACGTTTGAAATTTAACAGTTAATCACTTTTTGCTTTAAAAAAGATTAAAGCCGGGTTCATGCACTCGCGAATTGCGAAAAGCGAAATGCGAAACGTTAACTTAAAATTAAAATAAATGCGCCAAAAATTATGTCTAGTTTTGAAAAATTCGCAAATCGTAAATTTGCTTGGCGGGAAACTAGAGACTGAGTCTACTGAATAGCGAATTTCGCAAAAATTATACTTTTTTGTGGAAATCGCATTTCGCTTTTCGCAATTCGCGAGTGCATGAACCCGGCTTAATAAAAGTATTAATAACCTCAAAACATTGAACTGTCAATTTCGACTGTCAAACACTTGTTGAACTACGCTGCTGGCAAGGCTTGCGCTGCTGACTACCCAAGGTCCATCCAGTCAAGACTATATGACATCAGCGGAACCTGCCACGTGACGTCACACTACATTGAGATGACCACGCCTCGTTTTGGCGCGCCCGATTTAATTTCAAACTTCGATTGCTTATAAAATTATTATAAGTAAACGCTTTAAAAAAATACTTTGCGGAGGTGATATTTAGATATCAAGAATCATTTTTACCATATAAAAAAAAATTGTGCAAGGACCCTATCACTCATATTTTTTATTTGAGCAAACAAACCAGTATTATCATCATTATTATTAATATCTCACTTTTAGTATAAAATGGCAAGTAAAATATATCTTACTACTTTTTATCAGTTATAATAATAATATTAATCATTTATTGGTGCCATCATACATATATATTTACATGAAATAAATTTATACTAGCTCCAGGTGTAAAAATTCGTAATTCAAAAAGTGCATATGTTTTTGACAATTTGAGAAGAGGTTGTAAGATATATTTTTTACCTTTTTATACCAAACGATGAAAATCATTAGAAAATGTATAAGTAAAGGGAGTTCAATTTCTTTTAAAAATATTTTAGTAAATAAATTTAAGAATAACACGTATATAGTGTATTCTGTGAGTTGAACGAACGCCGAAGTATTTGGGGAGTCAATCAAACTACTCCCAACCCCCCCTTTTTGGAGGATTATGAACACAATGGTGATATTAGTTCTGCTCCCCGAGTTGACCCTACCCCCAAACGGCCAAGAACCACCCCCAAAGGGGGGAAATCGCGTATTCGAAGTCTTTTACCAGCAAAACTCATGTCACCCCCATTTTCGAGGATGCTGAACACGATGACGATGTTAGTTCTGCTCCCCGAGGCGAACCAACCCTTCGAACGGCCAAAAACCACTCTCCAAGGGGTTGAAAAATGTATTTCGTGCTACAAATGAGAAAACCCGCGTTATCTCTCGACAAATGTTGAAAATGTTTTATATTTACATATAGTAAATAAGTAATTTTATGCGTCAATAAAAATGTTTATGATTTAACACAATAAAACAAATGAGTGGTGCGAGTGATTCCATATACCTGATTTTCTCACCTAAAACCTAGACACGAAGTATGCGTCCATTTTTTTTTTTCAGCTAAACAGTCATTCAAGAGACCTGTCATCATCATCTGGTACGTATTCAATGATCTGTGAACAAATTTATTGTCTCTTACCCGTGCACTTACTTCATAAAACCGCGCGTCAAAGGGGTAGTTTGTGTCCATTTGAGGGGCTCGCGGGGGTCGAGGTGACTTGGTAATATTTTTCTTTTGCCCAACATACTCAAAAACGAGAGATAACGCGGATTTTCTTGTTTGTAGCACAAAACCATTTTTCACTCCTTTAGAGGGTGGTTTTTGGCCGTTTGGGGGGTTGGTTCGCCTGGGGGAGCAGAACCAACATCACCATCATGTTCAGCATCCTCGAAAACAGGGAGTGACATAAGTTTTGCCGATGGAAGACATCAAATACACGATTCCCCCCTTTGGGGGGGGGGGGTTGGTCGTTTGGTAGGTATGGTCAACTCGGGGCGGGGAGCAGAACCAACATCATCATCGTGTTCAGCATCCTCTCGAAAACGGAGAGGAGGGAAGTAGTTTGGTTGACTCTCCAAATACACTGACGATCAATTGAAGTGACCCAAGAAAAATTTGCATCAACTTCAAACTCATATATCTTTTGATCGAAGAATCGCAGAGCCATAAATCTTTTTAGGTATTATAGATATACGCCTCAAGAATATGTGACACATTTTGCTTGTCCTTGTCTCGTTTATTTTTGGAGATACGGTGATGAAGGTTGAGCTATGTTTTTCTGCCAAAGTTTAAGGTCGTGCATGGAGTGTCCCAAACCGTTTTCAGATATGACAATATAGTCATTTTGTACCCTCATTCATTGCGTTCATTTTCATTTTTGATTGATTGTGCTAACTTAATTGTTGATTTTTTGAGGATTTTTATACAACAGTACATTTTTTGACTTTATACGCAGGGGGAAGAACTAAATTGATAGTTTTCGCAAATGAAACTGTGAATGCGGATAGGTACCTCAATAAAATTTTGCGGCCTATTGTATTGCCTTTTGCGAATCAAAGAGGCCCTGAATTTCTATATATGCAAGAACAATCGTGCTCGAGTAGTAAACATTTTTTTCGAAAAACAGATCACAAGAATGGTATGGCCTTCCTGCTTGCCGAATCTTAACCCTATCGAACATGTCTGAGGCGCACTTGGAAGACGCCTTCGCAAACGAATGGTAGGTACCAGCTATCAATTTGGAAGAACTTGCTGTTGCGGTTTCAGAGGAATGGCCTCTTGTGGATCAGCAAATTATAGATAATTGTATTGTCAGTATGCCCAGACGGTATCAAGCTGTTATAGGAGCAAGAAGTGGACCAACTCGTTATTGAGATTTAATGTTAAAATTATTTATATGTGTATTATGTACGTGTAAGATTTAATTGTAAACATTAAATAAAGTAAGCATTTAAAGCCAAAAAATGTCCTGTTGTATAAAAATTCTCAAAAAATCAACAATTAAGTTAGCACAATCAATCAAAAATGAAAATGAACGCAATGAATGAGGGTACAAAATGACTATATTGTCATATCCGAAAACGGTTTGGGACACTCCATGCACAACCTCAAACTTTGGTAGAAAAACATAGCTTAACCCTCATCACCGTATCTCCAAAAATAAACGAGACAAGGACAAGCAAAATGTGTCACATATTCTTGAAGCGTATATCTATAATTCCTAAAAAGATTTATGGCTCTGCGATTCTTGCATCAAAAGATATATGAGTTGGAAGTTGATGCAAATTTATTTTGGGTCACTTCAATTGATCGTCAGTGTACTTAAGATTTAAGAATTGATTAAATAAAGTAACAAATGACTGATATATAATGTTACAAGACCGGAAAGAGGTGTTTTGCTGGTCAACCCAAGCAGATACTGTTTTTCAGTCATGTAACGTGCAATTTTTTTTTTCGGCCGACACTGATACAAAGAAAAATACAACTGCAAACAACAATAATTAACTATATATTTATATAAGGTGTAAATTATCTTGTAATATTTATGTTAAATACAAAATTATGAACGTTAGATATTTGAAGGGAAGAGGTGTCTGATATGTTAGGAACTGTCACACTTTTAGTTGTAGTATGAATATAATTGGTTTGATCGGAAAAGAGAATAACAGGGATCGGTAAAAACTTTTGCCGATCTCTGATGCCCACTTTCCGGTCTAGTCCGGGATACGTTAATTTCTGACGGAAAAATTCTCCAAAAAGAGTGTATTTTGTGGTCCGTCGAACAAATAATAATTATTTTGCGACAAGTATGATGGACCTCAGTCTCAGTGTCTTAATGACCTAATCTCAATTTGTCTTTTATTTTCTATAGCAAAATTCCAAAATTGAAACACCCGTAAGACCATTTCAACCTTCTCTATTTAGTAGAAAATTAAATAGTAATACTGCTGGATATTAAATGGCTTTTAGTGTGATTTCTATTTAGTACCAGTCAATCATCATTAAAGAATTATGAATTCAATAATGATTGAAACAATGTAAAAGGCATGTTCTTAAAAGTGGTATGTGTAAGTTTTATTAATTTTATTGATATATTTTTATTTACAGAAAAGCAAAAAAGCGAGGAAAAAGGGCTGCAATTTTATCTGACTCTGAAAACTCAGATAAAGACAAAAAGAAAAGTGATGAAAGTAGTAGCGAAGTATTAGAATCATCTGATGAGAAATCAAGTTCAGACAATGAAAATTTAAAAACGCAAAAGCGGGAGAATAAGTAAGTGTAAAATATATACAATTGCCGATTATAAAAATAATTAATTATATTACGAAAAATCTTGTATCCTAAACTCATATAGAGTGTTCACCTAGTACAAATTTGTTCAATAACGATAATTGTTATATACTCGTCAAAATTTGCTTCGGGACACCTTAAAATTGACCAAGATTTATAACGCTGTAAAACTGTCAAAAATGTATGGATTTGTGTCGGGTTTTTAGCATTTCAAGGAAAATTTAATTGGCTATCATCTTACCTATTTGACTCTAAGATAAAGTTACAAAAACATGTTTATACAGGGTGTCAAACGAATACCTGTTTTTTCAGTAAATTTTTATCTTGAGCACAGCGTTAACCAAACACCCTGTATATTAGAATTTTATAAAATTTGTTTGTCTTGTGTCTGCTTTAAAACATTTTTTGAATTTTGCTCCTATCTTTTTTGTAGAAAAAGATACAGAGGTTTTAATAAAATGTTACATTTTGGTTTGGTTAACGCTGTACTCAAGATAAAAATTTACTGAAAAAACAGGCATTCGTTTGACACCCTGTATAAACATGTTTTTGTAACTTTATCTTAGAGTTAAATAGGTAAGGTGAAAGCCAATTAAATTTCCCTTGCAATGCTAAAAACCCGGCACAAATCCATACATTTTTGACAGTTTTACAGTGTTATAAATCTTGGTCAATTTTAAGGTGTCCCGAAGCAAATTTTGACGAGTATAAAAAACTATATTAGTTGTCGAGTACTGTTTTTGACAGCTTAAGACGTAAAACATAACCTTGTTTCTTATTTATACCTATTCTGTGTTCTCCGTTATCTACTGTGTTAAAGTGAATATTCTCATTATTTAAAAATGGAGTTTAACTTATTTTTAATGTTAATACTGTAGATGTTGTTGATAAAACTTTCTCACACCCTGCATCATACTACATTGCTTTCTTAAGGAGCCGACATCGCGGTAGACGTTATAACCCTTGGCATTATACATTCGGGCTATAGTAGTCCACGCTGCTTCTCTTTGTTGATTAGAGATAGCATTTTTTAAGTCATTTTTCTATATAATAATAATATCCTTATCCTTATAATCATGTAACAGAAATGTGAGCTATGTTCTTTCTTCAGGCTAGTTCACTTGTTTACCCTTTGCAGTGTTCATTAAACAATAATTATTTTGTACACGTTTTCTTCTAAAAGACCATATAAAAATGGTGTCAGATACGTCAGGTGGCTTGCTCTAAAGTTACAATGCACTTTTGACAATAATTTTATTAATTTTATAATATAATAATCTTAATATAAATTAAATATCAGTTTAAAAAGTCATAATACAAAGAATTAATCATAAAATGAGCAAGATAAATTATTTTCTGTAAAAAACATTATGGGTCAACTTTATTCACATGAATTTGAATTGCAAGAATTGAACTGATTATCGGAAACGCCAAAAAAAAGTAACGTAAGAAGAATTAGAAATGCTATATTATAAAATTTTCTATTGCAGAACACGAAGAAGAATAAAAAGAACCAAAGGAAGCAGCAGTAGTAGTGATGAGGATAAATCGACTAGAAAAAATATTCGAAGGGTATTTTAGAGTACATTTATCAATAAGCTGGGCCAAGTCTCCTGCAACACAGTAGCGTCAGTAGCTTGTCGACTAGGAAGGCTCGGATGGTTTTGTGTACATATACATATATATGCCGGAAGCCATTGCGTCATCGCCCGCTTTGTTTTTGTATACACATTCAGTACATTGTTCTAGTTCTAGGTTGATGTGTAGTTATAATTTATAATAAAATAATATCTTAACATACGAAAGGGTAAAAACAACCATACGCTGACAAAGTGAATACATTGAATTTCCGGGTTTATTCTATGATGGAAGTAAAATAGTTTGTAAAGTTTGCGATAAACCTTTAATGTGCTGGGACAAACGCGATTGTAGAGTTCATATAAGTAGTGTCCAACATCAAGATACAAAAAATGGCGTGTCTTTAAAAACTCAGTTGATGCTGCGCATACTAGATAAAGAACTATTTCGGGTAGTGTTGGCTACTGCCCTACTGCTACTACCTAGATCCGAGCCCAGATCACTATCTCTATCTTTGTTATTCGTATAGTTTTAGAAAAAGAGAATGATGTTTGCAGTCGCTCAGAGTAAATTTTCGGAAACCCCAAATGAGAATAGGAACAATCAGCTGAGCCACCATAGGTACGAGGAGAATCTTCGAATCAATATTTAAATATTTATTAGCTTGATAAATTTGAAACTAATCCATCATCATCACCTTCCTCGAAGTTGTTTTTTAATTTCTTTTTGTACAAAATTAATTATTTTTCAGATATTTATAAATTTATTTAATGAGTTAGCTGTGTATTTAAAAAATGTATATATTTACGCAAAAAAGTATGTTGCCTATGAGTGCCATTGTTTCGACACGGAACAAATAATCCGCGACTCTTATTTCCGATCAATCAAATGATGCATACAGTAAATAATACAAGTGAGTCGAGGAGTCGATCCAATAATTCGACTCCCAACACTGAGCTGAGTCGTAAGAGTCGAATAGTTAAAATGAGCCGATCTGCCCACCACTATTCGGGAGTTCTGGAATAAATAAATAAATAAATAAATAAATATCTTTATTAATAGCTCATAGCTAAATTTAATATTTAAATTTACACATATTTTTTATCTGAAAATAATATACAGGGTAAATCTTAGAGTGGGGGCCATATTTATAGGAGGCAACACCGTTCACTATGGGAACACAAAAATACAATTTTTTTTTTTTAACGCGCCATGAAAAATGATTATTGTTTAAACCCTTTTTATTTGAATTTGGGTACCCCACCAGTGGAATGCGCTAGCGAGAGTTTTATATCATCTACACTTGGCAACACTGTCGACCGGTAACACATAATGCAGTAAGTGCTTGCCCAGCGGCGCCGGAATTAGAGGAAACTTGAATCTCGAATTTTTTTTAAAAATTCATAACTCGGCCATTTTAAAACCTACAAAAAAAAAAAAATTCGGATTCACGTTCATGATGACTAGTACTATTAACCCCAAAAATATGGCCGCCACTCTAAGATTCACCCTGTATATATATATATATATGAAGTATAATAAACAAACACAAGTAATTAAACAGGTAGATGCAATTATAGCAAACACAAAAAAAGTATTTCTTAAATCTCCTATTCTCATTTTGACGAATAGATATAAATAGACTCCTCCCCAAAAATACCCGTTAATGAATGGAATTCTGAATTTCTCTATTGGTAGTATTTATAGAACCCAAATTACAAAGGAACCGCTAGATTTGACTGACAAATGCCGACTCTACAAAGTACTCGCGAACACGTTAAACTTTTACATCTTTTGCAACAGACGACCAATCAGCTTATGTGATGATTGTCGAGAAACGCATAAACACTAAACGTATTAAAAACGCGTATAAATAGGGAGCCCGCCTAACTGTCAACTGTCATATTCGTTTTTGTGATATTATTTTTTAATTTATGTCGGCTGTTTTTGTTAATGAATTCGTTGAGATTTATCTTATATAAAGATATCTTACTCTGTGTATTAAGGTACGTATAAGAATTAACTTATATGTTATGCGTATTAAGGTATGTAATGCAAACGATTAATATTATAATTAAATGTTAAAACACTTTTTTTAAGGTTAGGTTTTCTTCGAAATCTGATGGCTATCACAGCTTTCATTAATCTCATTAAGTAAAACTGACTATTGCGCACACCGTTCTGCGCAACCATAAAATTAACTGGGAGGAGTCTATTTATATCTGTTTGTCAGACAGATTATAAACGGCTTCAAGCATTTCACAGACAGTCAGTATTATTAAAATTTATTTTCATTGATTGCACTTATTTGAGTATTATGATGCGGACGCTTCTGCGGGGTGGGAGAGTTTGGCCCAGCTTATTTATCAATGATTAAATTACTCCAATTTAATTTTATTTTTTAGCTTATAGGAAAGGATGCATTATCTGAAACTACCAAACAAGCTGAAGCTGAAGAGAAAGAGCGCAAGGCTCGTATTGCAGAAAAACAAAAGAAAGTAGGTAATCTTTCTTATCTATTTTACCAAAAAAAATCTCGCTATATATGAATGTTTTTTTCCAGTGTTTGAAATTAATTATTCTATTTTTTTTTTTTTAGTATAACAATTTCTTTGAATCCAAATCTGATTCAAAAGTAGAAAAATTGGTGTTAGATTTCGACGAAAACAAAAAAGAATTGCTTTCTGTGCACAAAGGGCTAGTAAAGAAATTAAAACCTCATCAGGCTAGCGGTATCCAGTTTATGTGGGATGCTTGTTTTGAATCTCTTAAAAGAACCAAGTCTGATAAAGGATCTGGTTGCATTTTGGCCCATTGCATGGGTCTAGGAAAAACTTTACAAGTAAAGTTATCTGAGAAAATTGATATTTCTAAATTTCATATTTCTTTATTTATATGCAAAAACGAGTGATTATATTAATTTATTTTAGGTTATCGCCTTATCACATACTTTAATAACGCATGGAGAAAAGACAGGAGTTAATAAAATTCTGGTGGTTTGTCCATTAAATACAGTATTAAATTGGAAGGCAGAATTCAAAAAATGGTTACCAAAAAATGATTTGGAAGTATATGAGCTTGTGTCCTGCAAACAAAATTACGAACGACAATATGTAGTTCAAGAATGGCATAGTGATGGAGGAATTTTGATTATGGGGTATCATATGTTCAGAAATCTCAGTAATCCTGACAACAAGAGGTTAAGCAAAAAATTGCGGACTGTTTTTCAAGAAACATTACTAGATCCAGGTAACATCTTCATTATTTTTCATCCTCTTTTTTCTTTTGCGCAACATGTTTAATTATATCCAATAACAATAATATGCCAATTACTGTAGTTAAATAGTGAATAACTATGCGTTTCATTGAGCACAGTGGAGCCTAGGATTCAAGCAATCATTGAGCCCAATTTACCCTGTAATATAATCGTGAAGATCTGACATTTAATTGGACAGTTAAATTGAAAATCGCTTAAATTTAGGGTAGTGCAGAAAATATCCAGTCTATTATTTTCTCTCTGCTCTCGAAGTTTTTTTTATCCCGAATAAAGTCTAATAATTATTAACCTCATTCACTGTAACTAGATCTCCTCGGAAAATTCAAACTTTATATGTGTTATATTTTTTTTATTCGATCAGGTTTATTTAATTTTTACTTGCTTTTATTTAACTCACAATGTAGTTTTCAGTTTCCAGAAAGTTTGTGTTCAAATCTTGCAACCTTCATTAACCACACTTCCTGACATAATTAATTGATAAAATTTTGCACAGTTACCAAGATCGGATGGCAAACAATATTCCACCGTTACTTTTGCAAATATCCCCACGTAGGGGGAACAAATCTGACATAATTGATGAAATTTTGCACAGTCAATGATAATAATTTAATTAAAGTATGACTAAAAAGTAAAAAACTAAAATTTTTTTTAAAACTTGCCTTCCTTAAAAAAGTTGTGCTAAAAAGTAAAAAATAATTTCTTTTTTGGCAAAGAATTTCATGTACGACTGCAAGAAAAGCGAGGTGTACGCACTTTGTATGATTGTACGCATGATTGTATGAAAGGGGTGGGAATTGGGGATGCACACGCCTTGCTTTTCTTGCAGTCGTACATGAAATTCTTTGCCAAAAAAGAAATTATTTTTTACTTTTTAGTACGACTTTTTTAAGAAAAGCAAGTTAAACTTGCTTTTAATTTTTTTTTTTGTATCTTTTTATGTTCTTGTATATTTTAGATTTATATCTTACTGAATGCAACTTGTTGGTTCTTCCTAATTGTTTTCCTTACTTCAAAAAATAAATAAGTACGAGAAAACTCTGAACAAACAAACCTCAAGGAAACTAATTATAAATAAAACGTGAATAGAAGTATTGTTTTTAGAAGAGACTGTCTAATGAATTCATTGCGGTCATTGATTTCTTGTTTCTTAAGGCCAGTTCGCAAAACTTCCGAAATGATTATTTGAATTTCTACTGGTGTAAGTTGTTGCAACCAGTGGCTGCTATTCAGGTGAAGTAGGTGAAGTGCCTCTTCACCAAAAATATTCAATGTTATTTTTTTAATCGAAGATATTATCAAAATACATTTTCTTAATTACTAACGTAATATAATAATAATAAGTATATTTGTATATTTAATTTATTAATTACGTTACACACATGTAAACGTTACGAAATATAAAAAGAATTTATAGACGTAGACCGGTACGTACATAGCCGACTTTGTTTGTGGTGAAGAGCGTCAAGTCAAAACCGCTAAATCTGCATCAGCACAGTGCGTTGCCATGGCAATGGTTTCACAGAAGGGACGAACTCCCCACTTCTTGCATGCCCAAGTGAAGAGTTCGGTCATCATGCGATAGTGTGCTTCGGGTTATCTCATAACTTGTCATAAGCTTATGCAATTTTGATTTCGCACACGCCGTTGACGATTTATGTGCATTGTGCATCGTACATTTTTATTATTATATCTTAGTTTACGAATTTTTAAATGTTAACTTGATTTGTATTGTGTGTTTAGACATTAAACGTAGTGTGTGTGTGTTGTGTGGTGGCAATAATGAATCCAATTAACGATATTGTTTGCAATTTGTTGGAAACACCATTCAGTCGTTGGAAGGACGAAGACAAACGAGACATTTTAAGTAACGGACGACCTACGGTTGTTCTGTCGATTTTTGCCAAAAAAGAATTAAAAAAAAGTGGCAAGTCTTATAATATTAATTTTAAATCTTCTTCAGTCTTGGTTTTCGGAGTATAATTGGTTATGTACAGGGTAAGTCACGTAAAAGGTCCACCCCATTTATTTGGGTAATTTTGAATATATTTTTGGTTTTCGGGACTGTATTCTACATGATTTTTAACGTAGATTACGATTCTGATCAAACATTTTTTATTCAACCAAACATACAAGGTGTTTAAAAATACGTGTTTATCTTAAATGGCACGCCCTATATATTTCTTCACATTATTTATTTATGATACAAACATACAGGTATTATATATTTTTGAAATCCCCTCGAATAGCTGCATAGAAATGTGTAGAAATATATAGGGTGTGTCATTTAAAAAAAACACGTATTTTTAAAATCCCTGTATATGTTTGGTTGAATTAAAAATCTTTTATCAGAATCGTAATCTACGTTAAAATTCATATAGGATAGAGTCCCGAAAACCAAAAATATATTCAAAATTACCCAAATAAATGGGGTGGACCTTTTACGTGACTTACCCTGTACCAAGTGACATTTTGCAAAAAATGTTTTGCTGGCCCTGCTTGCTCTTTTCTAATAAACACTTAGTTTGGAATAGGGATGGATTTACGGATTACGTTACATAAACATGTGGAGTATCACGACCAGATCTAAGTAAAATTTTAATTAATGAAGGTAAACAATCTCGTGGTTTCATTGATGCATGGTATGATAAATGCTCGGATAAATGCAATTGGTTAACTGGTAGTTTAACTTTAAAAAAATTATTTTGTTGGCCCTGTGTATTATTTTCAAATCGAGATGTTTGGTCAAAATCTGGATATGACGATCTTAAAAATTTATCTCGCGCAATGAACAGGCATTAAAAAAGCCACTTTTATTAATGTCAATGTAGAGTTTAATACAAATTTTGGGGTACTTGTAAAACACAATGACCTTGAAATTCCTGAAAACTTTTCGCCTGTGGCGCTCCGCACCCCCTGCAGCTCAGCCCGTGTCCACAGCGTTTTAGCTCTAAGCCTCCTCTCAGCTCTTCACGCATTCCTGAACCCACGAGCCACCACTGGTTGCAACTGCTATCTCCTTAGATAGCTACGAAGGCTAAACTGTTAATTTTCAAAATTACCATCAATTTAGCGTAATAAATGAATTTATTTAATAAAGTACATAATATGTAATAGAATTCTAAGCAATAATTATTTTGATACTATGTTCACCCATTGGTAATTAATTTTTTATATATATAAATTTACAACAAACCATTCAAGTATTTAACGCGGTTATTTTCTGTTTAGGTCCAGATTTAGTTATATGCGATGAGGGGCATTTACTTAAAAATGAGAAAACAAACCTTACTATTGCTATGAATAGAATTAAAACTGCCCGAAGAATTGTTCTTACCGGTACTCCACTACAAAATAATCTAAAAGAATATTGGTGCATGGTACAATTCATAAAACCCAACCTACTAGGTACCTACAAGGAGTATTTGAATAGATTTGTAAATCCTATTATAAATGGACAGTATACAGATTCTACCCAGCATGATATTCTCCTTATGAGGAAAAGGTCACATGTACTTCATAAACTTTTAGACGGTGTTGTTCAACGCAGAGACTATGCTGTTTTGGAACCGTATTTACCACCCAAATATGAATACGTTTTATTTGTTGCACTAACAGAAACACAAGTTAAGCTATACAAACATTACATGGAAAAATTTGCAAGACAAAATGATGGGTCTAATAGGACATCGTTTTTGTTCACGGATTTTCAATCTTTGCAAAGAATATGTACTCATCCCAGGGTACTCTTGGATAAGAGTAAGGAAAAAAAAGAAAAAGAATTCTCCGAAGATTCAGAAGGCTCACTCAGAGACTTTATAGACGATGGGGGTGAATCTGTAGATTCATCAAGTGGTTCGTCATCCTCCTCAAAGGCAGACTCTGACTCTGATAAGAAAGAAAATAAGTCAAAAACAAAACAAAAAGTACGAGTCACAAGAGCCCAGGCGGCTCAAAGTAAGTTATTTTTTATCTCATACCAAATGTTAAGGATATTCAGGAGGAATGTTACATTATATTATTTAATCAATGACAAATGTAAAAGACATGGAACGACATTGTTGTAATTGAAGCAAGAAAATGTGGTTGGACACTGTCAGAGGGCGACATTAAATTTTTCTTCTTACTCTGTTAAGAGTATCCTTAAAACATATATTACAATATTGCTTTAAAGTTATTCCAAAAAACGTATTAAATATTTAAAACCAGTATAATCAGTAAAGAAACAGAGAAAGAACAGTATCGCCCTCTGACAGTGTCCAACCGCAGTTTATACATTTTCTTTCTTCAATTACAACAATGTCGTTCCATGTCTTTATAGTTTACATTTGTCATTGATTTAATACTATATTAGATTATTTAATCCAGAATTGTATGACTTGCCATTTGTACTTTGTATATTATTTGTGGCCAATAAAGATTGTATTACCTGGTCGTCTATTTTTGGTCATGTGGTTTACTATTATTTATAAAGGCTGTATAATACAAACAAGGGTATTGGTCATATAATAAAATGAAAAAAAACGTTCACTGAGCTTAATTTATGCATGAAATTTTCAAAATATATACAATGAAAAAATTGGGATTTTAAAGAATCCCAGGATTCCAAATTTAGAATCCATATACTCGGTTTTGACTTGTTCCGTCAGGAATTGGATGCCCCACTATTTATTATTTGACTCCAAAGTTACCGAGACAAAATCTGCTACACTCTGTAATTATTATAATTCGAATATTGCTAACAAAATTCTTTAGGCTGATTTTACTTTTTTATTATTTGTCATTACATAAAATTACCTAAAATTTTGAATTATTCTCTAAGAATACATAAGAAAAGCACAGTTTATAACAATATTTTATAATAGAATTAACAGCTTAAAATGTGCTTATAAGAAAATCCTGGGAATTATAATTTAAATGAATGTCTAAAGAAAGCATATCCTAATTATGTTAAATTTTTTTAAATTCAAGTAAATGAAATATATATTTCTTTTATAGGAAAAGAAAATAATGAGGAAAGCGAATCTGACGTAGAAGAAGTAAAGAAAGAATGGTGGCAGGAATACTGTGACGGTGAAGAATTGGACAATATTAATAATAGTGGAAAGTTATTCCTTCTGTTTAAAATTCTTAAAGAATGTGAGGAAATAGGTGACAAAATTTTAGTATTTTCTCAATCTTTATATACTTTAAATTGTATTGAATATTTTCTGGATAAAATTGATGAAGCAACACAAAAAGGCGAGACGGACAAAGTTGGCGGACACACAGGTTCATGGGCAATAGGGCTTGACTACTTCAGATTAGATGGATCGTCAAGCTGCGATAATAGAGCAGTTTGGTGTGAAACGTTCAATAATCCCAGTAACATAAGAGCCAGATTGTTTTTAATATCCACGAAAGCTGGAGGATTGGGAATAAATCTGGTAGCAGCAAATAGAGTTATTATTTTCGATGTATCGTGGAATCCCTCCCATGACATTCAAAGTATCTACAGGGTGTATCGGTTTGGTCAAACAAAACCTTGTTACATTTATAGATTTGTAGCATATGGCACAATGGAAATGAAAGTATATGAACGACAGGTAACAAAACAAGCTATATCCAAGAGAGTTATCGACGAACAGCAAATTGACCGGCATTATAACCAAAATGATTTACAAGAGTTATATCGATGTGACCTTGAACCATCTGACAGACCTATACCTTTGGTGCCTAAGGATGTACTGTTGGGCGAGATGCTACAGAAGTATGAAAAAACTATTTATAAATATCATCTTCATCAATCTTTGCTTGAGAACAAGGAAGCAGAAGGACTCAATGAAGAAGAAAGAAAGGCCGCTTGGGAAGAGTTTGAAAATGAAAAGGTTCTCAGGAAAAACACAAACACAGGATTGGGTAACTTTAATAATTCCTTCATGAACGCACAGGCAATAGAGGCTGCCTTAGCAAGTATTGTTAGAAAGGATAATCCCACATGGTCTGAAGTACAGATAAAAGGGATTATTCCAGCACTTGTTCAACAACTACAGGTGCAATTAGCTGAGGGTGATACAACTGTAAGTAGTTTAATAAAACTCAATTTCTAACTATTAAGCAAACCGTGAATAAGTTTTTATTTTCCATTCATTATTAAACCATATACTGATATTGTAGAATTGCCAAACTATAGTAAAATTAAACCTATTTTAAAAGGTGCTTATTTTCCATTTTTAATATTTTTTTATTAAATACCATTAGAAATTGCTTAATTCTTAATTGTACAGTTGCAACGACAAAAGTCTGAAATGCATACTTATTGCGGTAAATGATTCTTTGTTATACTTCAAATCACGAGAGATGACCGTTACGTCACAAATTAATTTCTAATCTTCAACGTACGCTGTTCAAGCGTTCTTTGTTTACAACACAGTAAAACGAGAGAGACAGAGAAAGGGAGTCCATTATATGTGACTGTTAATATCTCCGACTGACGTTGTTGATGCGTTATACGAAAACCTATCCGCCTTGACGAAATAGAAAGAGAGGGCCCGATTTCGTATGTCTCAGTAATAAGCAAAAATTCGATACACTGATCGAACGCTTTTGACTAGCGCCGTTGTCGCATGTTTCATAGTTTCCTGTCTCTACATGTCAGCCATAGTTGTCAAATTTGAATTTGTTTATCTTTGAGTTTGAATGTTACTGTTTTCCTTATTCCATTGATTTTTGCACATTAAAAATAGTTCATTATGGAATTAACGATAGTTGAACTTCAAGACATCTGCATTTTGCCAAATTATACATATTAAAAACCTCGATAACAATATACAATTAGTTCAAATTTAGACAGGCGAGATTGTTAAATTATTCTGACATTTAACAGACAAATTACAGGTTATGTTTTGTTTTGACGTTTAAGTTTATTTACATCCGGATGTCATTTCAACAAGCATGAATTTGACTAACTCAGTACTGATTTGATTCATACGAATTATAACGATGACGTAACGGTCTTCTTTCGTGATTTAAACTATATATTCATAATGATAGCCAAGTTCCCTCTCTTTTTAGTTTTTATACACCACAGACTCATGAGAGTCTTATAAACTTCTCTTTCGCAAAAAAAATAGTCTTTATCTACTCTTATTAGGTTATATTAATTAATGAACTGCTTCTGAAAAATTCATAGTATCCATAAACAAATAGCGTGAGTTTCGCCCCCGAATTTTCTTTTTTCTGGAATCTCTATATATATCCCTATTTTTGAAGATGCTGAACAAGAAAAAATTAGCTTCTTCAGCGTCTGACCCTTTCAACCCCTTCAAACGAGCAAAAACCACCCTCCTACACTTTCGCTATATAGTAAGCATACTTGGCGGAGAGGAGTTGGACGGGACTAGCTGGGAACATAAATGAGATTGGATCGCAAGTGAAGGGTAATGGCAGTAGAAGGCCTGTCACTACCCCTGGAGGTTACGACCCTTCAGGAGGGTTGGAAATTCATTTTTCTTTTTTCTTTTAGTGTTTAATCTCTATATTCCTGTTTTTGAGGATGCTGAACATGAAAATAATAATCACTTCACAAAGAGCGTTATTTTCTGACTAAGATGATGTATTATGTTAAGGAATTGGCCATCGACCAAAGTCCTTCAGCCAATGTTTTACAATAATAAGTATATTCCATTATAAACATTTGAGGGAAGATGTGTGATTTACAAAATTAGTAAAAAAAAAAAAAGACATTTCAGTTGAGGCAAAAGTGTTCTTCATGTAGTGATGTTAGGATTTCTTGTAGTGTTTTCTCAGGACATCTGTAATTCGGACGATTTCTGGCTCTTGTAATTAAAAGTCATTGCATTTGCTCCAAGTTGTGTATGTGGCTTGCAAATTTTGTGGATAATTTTGTTAAGGTTGCGATTTACTCCTCTGATATTACCGCTATTTCTTTAGGAGTAAATTTTGCAGAAACCAATACACGGATTTTGAAAATTAATGTATCTAATTTTGCAGAAAAAAGTGTAAATGGCCGTGAGGTATTGAAATTACCATTCTTATCTATAATTGAGAAGGAAAAAATAAGACTGTACATATTGGCAATACGTAGGCAACTCATTCAATCGCTTGTATTTACAATTTTGTATTTTTTTTGTAAAAAGAAATTAGCTTACGGCCGAGTACAAAGTGTTACTTAAAAGCTCACCAAATATTGTCGCTCAAATTAATGTATCTTTTGTGAAATTGACCCTCAAAGGAGAATTTTCAGGTCAAGTAGCCATTTGCATTGCTGAAATAGCGCCCGAAACTAGGCAAATTACAGAACAATATTGCATTACAACTTCTTGGTCTATCACTCTGGAGATGTCAGCATGTAGTAGTAGTACTTTATTAGTCCAAAAGAGCACAAATACAGGCTATAAGCATTGGATAAAGGAATATATTCCTTTATTCAATGCTATAAGACAAGTCATACAACAAACAAGTGGTATAATACACAATATTAAAAACACGTTACGTGCCGGCATCTGATGGCGAGTAGCGTGAACCCTCAAAACAAAACAAAAATTTATCTGCATTGTCTTCCAGGCCGGACCAGCCAGTATCGTCTATCCGCGTTAGGCAACCATACAGAGCATATTAGACTATTAAATCCTAGCCTTAATCTCTCTTGCAAGTTTTATATTTGATCCAAATTTCAATAGTATCGATTTTACGAAGAGTGCTTTGGAAATAACAACTTTTTTAACAAAGAAACTTTGATAGTTCAATTAAATGTAAAGTTTTGACAATCACATTTTACCTGGAGATTATTGTTGTCGTAACCGTACATTTTAAAATGTCATTTAAAATTCATGAATATAATATGTAATTATTACGAAAACATAATTAAAATATCACTAAAATACGTGAACAATTTCAGAAATAAAAGTAAACAATCTATTATTTTTATAATTTTTGCGAATATGTCTAATACTTTTATTTGATTTGTCATTCTTACGATTGTCTAAAAATTTTATTGTGCATTTATCGTTTACAAGAAAGTAGGGCAAGTTACCGGAATTAATTAGCCGGAAATTTTATAACACTAAAATATTTGTTAAAGATTTATTTTAGGTATTAATTAAACTAAGTTTGTGCGTTAAAAAACAAACATATTTTAAAATCTGTTCTTGTTATTAGATGTATGCACGGGTACAACAAGAACTGCAGATAATGCAAGCGGTGCAGGCTCAAAAGATGAAGGAAGCATATTATCAACAGCAGGTAATGCGATTAATCCAGCAGCAGGAGCAGCAAGCAAAAGTATTGGGAAATATGAGTGTCAATCCAGCCCTTTTAGCAAGGACACAAACAAGGTGAGCTTATACAGGGTGTCCCTAAATTGCACCGACAAATTATAATTCTTCTTGATTCTACGTAAAAAATAAGACGATTTTTCCAATGCCATTTTTTTTTAAAATGTGCCCCTACAGAAATACAAATAATTAATGTTTCCAACCCTCAAAAGTTGAGGGTTGGAAACATTAAATCCATAATATCTCGGGAACCGCTGAAGATTTTCTAACGAATTTCAATTTGCTTATATTTCATATACAGGGTGAATCTTAGAGTGGGGGCCATATTTATAGGAGGCGACACCGTTCACTATGGGAACACAAATCTACAATTATTTTTTTTTTTCGCGCCATGAAAAATGAATATTGTTTAAACCCTTTTTATTTGAATTTGGGTACCCCGCCAGTGGAATGCGCTAGCGAGAGTTTTATATCATCTACACTTGGCAACACTGTCGACCGGTCACACGTAATGCAGTAAGTGCTTGCCCAGCGGCGCCGGAATTACAGGAAACTTGAATCGCGAATTTTTTTAAAAAATTCATAACTCGGCCATTTTACAACCTACAAAAAAAAAAATTCGGATTCATGTTCATGACGACTAGTACTATTAACCCCAAAAATAGGGAAGGAAACGGTTTTCCAGCAAAATGCGTAAAATCATACTCGTGTTATTAAGCAGAGAATAAATAAAATCTGCCATATTTGAAAACGGAAATTTTTTTTCGTTGTCAATGGTATCAGAAAAATCGTCTTATTTTTAGACGTAGAATCGCTTGGTTATAGTTTGTTGGTGCAATTTAGGGATATACTGTGTAGTAAATTCAGTATACCATGAGGAAAATCGTTATACAACATGTTGACAGTTATTTAGATTACTGACTAAAATGTGATAATCCATATTTAGCTGTTTTACATGATTTTGAAAGAGGATCTAAAAATGCTTTAATTCTGTTACTCAGATGTTGCATCTGACACATATCCAGAGCAAGTTTTAAAAAAGTTGTTATATTTTTTATCGGTTTCAGGATATTATTGTTTACATATACAAAAGTAGGCTGGTAAGTAAGTCATAACTAAAGTCGTACAGTAATATTTATTACCATGCCAACAGCTTGTACGGTAATATTACAATACAGATCTGTCAACAATTGTCAACAGATGAAATAATAAATAATGAAACTATTCGCTATGTGCAAGGTTTCTAGTAGCGCCGCTCACGGTCAATAGTTTAAATCTTTGGACCCCTAATTTGTCAATGTCACGAAACATATGATTGTCAATGTCAAGATGTCAAGACATGACAGCATAACATAAAATCACAGCGAGTATAGTTTTGCGTACCGGATTTAAACAAATTACGCATTCCATTAACTTTACCAGGAGTTTATTAGAGAAGGGAAGAAAATTGGAATTTTGTCATGTGAAACACCTATAGAATTTGTTTGCCGTAACATTTTTCCGGAAATATTGTCGGTATGCAGGGCTGTGCTGTGAGGATACTCTGATTTTTCTCTCCCTACAAAGTGCTGGCTATCTATATACACGTGACCTTAAACTCGGCTCCCACAGTCCCTACAGACTTCCATCAACCCGGAAGAAATACGAAATAATATTTTTACAGATTTACTGTAATAATTTCTGAATAAATATTAAAATCATGCTTTTACTTGACTCTTTTCAACGCTTTGATCCATGTCGCTCGTTTTCCAAAGTTATGTTTTCACACAGGAAAACTGTAAAACTGTGTTTTACGGAAAGTGTCACTAACACGACAGCCTAGAATACAACATTTATTTGCAAGTGCATGTTTCGTTTATCAATCAATCAGTTTGATTTGTTCCTTATTAAATTACAATTACCCAAAAGGGTGTAGAACATGTCAAACAAGAAATATATAAAATTTGATAAAATATAAACTATATAAGTTACATCTACATAATATAAAATACAAAACAATTTACATTACATAATTACATACACTAAATTAATACAATAAGAAGAAGAGAAGCATATAAAAACATTATTAAAATTAAAATATTAGAATGGATGAGTATCACAGTTAACATGTTTGTATTTGTTTGTCATTAAAAAATTCACTAAGGCTGTAGTAGGCCTTCCTAAGCAGAAGTTTTTTTAGTTCTTTATACATCCTTTGTTTGTTGAGATTTCTTAAGGTTAGAGGCACTTTATTATAAATTTTGACTAGGCTATGATAGACATTTCTCTGAATATATGTTGTTGTTGGTATTTCGGGGCGCAGGTCTGTCTTGTCACGTGTACTATATTTATGAATTTTATCACAGCTTTGAAAGAAGTGTTTGTTTTCGCAGACAAATTTGACCGATTCGAAAATCATAATACTGGTTAAGGTCAATATTTTTTCAGTTATAAATACAGGTTTGCATGTGTCCCTTTGCTTTAATTTGTATATGTTTCTGATGCATCTTTTTTGTAGGATAAAAATTCTATCTATCTCGCTGGAATTTCCCCAGAAAATGATTCCATATTGTATTCTCGATTGTACGTAAGCATAGTAGCTAATTTTGGCTACACTTGTATTGATTGAGTTGATAATGGTTTTTAGGGCATAAGAATACTGAGCAATTTTTTTTGATAATAAATTTATATGCGGTCTCCAATCAAGTCTTCTATCAATTTGTAATCCGAGAAATGAAGCATCGCTAACTGATTTTATGGTTTTTCCTTTCAACTGAATATTAAGCTTATTTTCATCTATTATAGGATAAGAAAATTTTATTATACTTGTTTTATCCACATTGAGTAGCATGTTATTTTAGACAAACCACCGTTCCAACGTTGACATTGAAATCGAAAAACACTATTAAATTACTACTCTTCTCGTTCAAACAATAATTTTTATTATTTGACACTTTTGAGAGCACAAAACATACCTATGATTTTGATAAATGGGAAAAGGGAAAATTAGGGGTTCAAAATTTACAATTATGGCCACCGCAAACGCTCGCGTCGGATTTAAAATTGGCCTCGCACTTTACTATTGGAGTCGTGTATCTTTTTCATTACTTAATCAATGCTATCACTTTATTAACATTTGAAAAACACTTCCTAATGGTCTCATCAACCCTATGCAGACTATGTGCCAAGCAAGTAACGTGCAATAAATTAGTGTGTCATTTGGAAAAGTTTTCCTATCGATTTCATATACGAGCCTGCATCTGTTATAAATAGAAAAAGTTCGGACTCCGTGTTGTCTCGGCTTGCGCCTCCACAAACAATCTTCACGATCGTCCGGGAATGTTAGGCTTTTCCTACTAGGCACACGATATACTATTTTTAATTAATTAATTTTGTGAAAATATAGTAATTTTCGTCACAAGTCCGGAAGGTGACTTGTTACAGTCGAGTAGATATTATGGACGAGGCGACGTCAGGAGCCGAGTCTAGAATATCTAAACGAGGCTGGAACAACACCTTACGGACGTGTGTCGAATGATATTTTATTTCATCCCGTCATTTCTTGTATATTAGTATATTAGTATAATTTGACACTTGGTTATTTTCTTGTCATTTGACACTATTTTTTAATTTACGGTTGATTTTTATACGTCAAACAACTGTCAAAAGGTATAATAACAGTTTGTGATTGGTTCGTAATAAGTTTCCGGTGGTTTCCGGTACTTTACCGGCTCTGATACCGTAATGTCTCATTTTCCGGCCGCATATGAATACTGTACTGTTGTACTTTCCGGACGGGATGAAATAAAGACTGTTTTTTATTAATACAGAAATATATTTTATTAATCCACTTTTTTCCAGCATGTTAGGAAATTTACTTGGTCAAAGGCAAGGAGGACCAAGCTCAGGACCCTCACGACCACCAACAAATGATGTAATAGAACTAAATGACTGACCATAAAACAGATATATATCTATGCAGGTACATTTAAATATCAGTGCATAATTTTATTGTAGTTATTATTTAATTAAAAGTAAATGTAAATATTAGAAAGTTGTGTTTGGATTTTTAAGTATTAATTGTTTTACTTTATTACTTCCTCGTTCTGTGATCCTGGAGTTTTTTTATTTAAAATAAAGTTAAAATTTATAGTTAACCAGATATTGTATTTTTTGTAAATACATTTGTACTCAAAAACTATCTTTCTGGAATTAAATTATTAAACACAATTATTACAAATTAAACTTTTTCATTGCTATTTCTCTTTTATTGTATTCATCCAACATCGTTGCAACTTCCATCCTCTCTGCAGCTATATGTTGTATATTTGCTAGTAAATCTGGATACGGATTTATTGCTTTTACAAAATCTTTTTGATCCAGCCGATATATTTCCGATACCTCCACTGCTATCACAGAAGCAATTCGAAATGTGTCCTTTATTATTAATGCAACTTCACCAAAATGAGCCCCGTCTTCCAAGTGACAAATCTATAAGTTCAAATTTTTTTACTGAAATTACATATACAGGGTGAATCAGAAGGAATGGGTAATATTTTAACTGCAGATTCTATAGCAGAAAATATTAATTTTTTGCTTAATAACTTAGGGTCAAATTTTAATACTTGCTGAGATACAGGATGCTAAAGTTACAAAAATAATTCAGTAATATTTATATTTCAGTTATTTTGTCACACATAAACATAGAAGTCGGTACAATTAGGTTTCTTGGCGTAGAGAAAATCGAATTAGCCATAATTTTTTGGTGTATCGCTAATCGTTACATAAGCTATCTAACAGAAAACGTCATAACTTTTTTGTCCTTCGTTCACTTATAATCTCATTGCAAATTTTTTATTTAACCATTATTCTTAAACAAAAAAGGGATACTTGTTTTATGTTCATAAAATGCACCCCTATCGAGATATTTACATTTTAAAAACACCCATAATTTTAAACAAACATTAATTAAAGGAAAGGTAGGTGCTAAAAATGTTTAGCAGTTTAACAAAGTGTGCTATGGAAATAAGTGAAACATACTGACAGAAAAATAATAGAGTAAGATCCCAGGGCCCCCAGACGTTACTTATATTCTGATTAAGTTTAGTTTGGGGAATGAATAGTGCTATAGTGTCCTTAAAATGTATGTATACCGGCTAGCTTAGGTAGGCGGCCCTATTAGAGGTAAAAGATGGGAGAGGTACGTCAAAATATTACTCACTTTTCTTAAATTCTAATTGCTGGTTTTTATATATTTTCTACAGAATATTGTTATAAATCAATTTTCAATATTGCCAGACACTTCCCTTTGGCGGTAACTACCGCCAGACGCTTTAAAGTCCGCAAAAAAATATCAGAATTTTTCTTATAATCTAAGTCTCAAATTTTATATATGATGACTTAAGGGACTATTTCAATACCTTTTGTAAACAGCCAGACCAATCCGAAGGGCCAAACATACCCCCAGACACAATAAAAGTTCCGCTGTTAGTATGAACGTGAGGACATTCTGTGAGTTGGACGAACACCCAAGTACTTGGAGAGTCAACCAAACGTCCCCCCCATTATCGAGGATGCTGAACACGATGGTGATGTTGTTTCTGCTCCCCGAGTTAACCCTACCCCCCAAACGGTCAAAAATCACACCTAAAGGGGGATCGCGTATTCTTCGTCTTTCACCGGCAAAACTTATGTCACCCCCGGTTTTTGAGGATGCTGAACACGAGGATGATGTTAGTTCTGCTCCCCGAGGCGAACCAACCCCTCGAACGGCCAAAACCACCCTCCGAGGGGGTGAAAAATGTGTTTCGTGCTACAAACGAGAACACCCGCATTATCTTTCGTTTTTGAGTATGCTGGACAAGAGAAAAATATTACATAGTCATCTCAACCCCCGCGGGCCCCTCGAATGGGACACAAACTACCCCTTTGACGCGCGGTTTTATAAAGTAAGTGCACGGGTGAATACGTACCAGATGATGATGATGGCAGGTCTCTTGATTGACCGTTTAGCTCAAAAAAAAATGGACGCATACTTTGTGGCTAGGTGGGAAAATCAGGTATATGGAATGACACGCACTATTTAATTTTTTTATTGTGTTAAATCATAAACATCTACGAAACTTACAAATGGAATTTATAAGTAGGTATAATAATAATAATGTATACTCTCATCCGTTGCAGTTAATTAAAAAAAAAACGCAAAGCAAGAGTAGTTTTAGGCCGTTGAAGGGGCTCGCGGGGCTCGAGGTGACTTGGTAATATTTTTCTCTTGTCCAGCATACTCAAAAACGAGAGATAACGCGGGTTTTCTCGTTTGTAGCACGAAACACATTTTTCACCCCTTTGGAGGGTGGTTTTGGCCGTTCGAGGGGTTAGTCCGCCTCGGTGAGCAGAATTAACATCATCTTTGTGTTCATCATCCTCAAAAATGGGGGGTGACATAAGTTTTGCCGGTGGAAGACGTCGAATACGCATTTCCCCCCTTTGGGGGTGGTTTTTAGCCGTTTGAGGGGTTGGTTCGCCTCGGTGAGCAGAACCAACAACACCCTCGTGTTCAGCATCCTCAAAAACGAGGGGTGACATAAGTTTTGCCGGTGGAAGACGTCGAATACGCGATTCCGCCCCCTTTAATTGGGGGTGGTTTTTGGTCGTTTGAGGGGTTGGTTCGCCTCGGGGAGCAGAACTAACATCATCCTCGTGTTCAGCATCTTCAAAAACGGGGGTTGACAATGGTGACATAGTTTTCCCGGTGGAAGACGACGAATACACGATCCCCCTTTGGGTGTGGTTTTTGACCGTTTGGGGGGTACGTTTCACTCGGGGAGCAGAACCAACATCACCATCGTGTTCAGCATCCTCGAAAACGGGGGGGGGGGGGGGGGGGAGGTAGTTTGGTTGACTCCCCAAGTACTTGGGTGTTCGTCCGACTCACAGAATGTCCTCGCGCTCATACTAACAGCGGAACTTTTATTGTGTCTGGGGGTATGTTTGGCCCTTCGGATTGGTCTGGCTGTTTACAAAAGGTATTGAAATAGTCCCTTAAATCATCGTATATAAAATTTGAGACTTAGATTATAAGAAAAGTTCTGATATTTTTTTGCGGGCTTTAAAGCATCTGGCGGTAGTTACCGCCAAAGGGAAGTGTCTGGCAATATGAAAATTGATTTATAACAATATTCTGTAGAAAATATATAAAAACCAGCAATTAGAATTTAAGAAAAGTGAGTAATATTTTGATGTATCTTTCCCATCTTTTACCTGTAATAGGGCCGCCTACCTAAGCTAGCCGGTATACATACATTTTAAGCACACTATAGAACTACTCATTCCCCAAACTAAACTTAATCAGAATATAAGTAACGCCTGAGGGCCCTGGGATCTTGGACTATAACTGAAATATAACATTACTGAGTTATTTTTTTAATTTTAACACCCTGTATCTCTCAGTAAGTATTAATATTTGACCACCAGTTATTAAGCAAAAAATTAATATTTTCCGCTATAGATTCGGTTCCTTATGTGTCACCCTGTATACCAGAGAATACCAAAGTTAATTAAAACCCTAAAAATATATTTCTGGAATGATGTCTGAGGGCAAAATATCATAGGGACTGCGTTTGTATTATGTGTATGTGTGTGTCTAAGCTGAGTGATAGAATAATTATACCAAAGATGTTAAAATAATGATTAGGGTCGTCAACTGAAAATTTCCAATGTAATATTTTTTATAATTTCAGGCAGAACTTTTAAGAAAAACATACAAATAGAACTAACTAATATCTTCAAAAACATATACATGGCGTGCCGCATTTTACTTGGAACTAAACCCATAATAGTATATTAAACAAGTTTAGAAAAGCAAAGTTTTACTAAACGAATGTAGGGTTTGAGAGCGCAGCGAGCGAGTAACTCGAAAACTATATGTGTTTAGTAAAACTGCTTTTCTTACGAGATTTGTTTATACTATTTTTTCGTATTTTGTGTTAGTAGGTAATTATAAGCAAATAGTGATAGATATAAAAGCGTTACAAAGTTTGAACTTTAAAAAATGTCATAGTAGGTAAGTACTTGTGCAGGATTTCCGTAACCTAGCAACTGGCACGGCTTTGTTTATTTATATAATAAGAGTTAAGTATAATTTTTGTGAGTCAAATTGATTTTAGGTTATATATTAATTATAAAAATGAATCTTGCTACTGAAAACAATTTAGAAAATTGTTCTGAAGACATTTTAAATGCCGCCCGAGAAGCAACTTCTAGCTTACTTTCTTTAAAATCCAAGGAAAAATACGGGAGGTATATGAAATATTTTCTGTCAAACTGTTTTTTATTAACACTGACATTACTATAATAGTAAAGTGACATTTTTATGTGTTAAAGTGCCACTTTATTAAACGATTTTGAATTTAGTAAAATAGCATATTATCAATCAAAATGCGAAAAAAAGAATTTGGGTCAGGCTTTTTTTATTTGTGGTCTATTATGAAACAAAACATCCTGTTATTTTTTTTTAAGAGGGAAATGCCGTAATTGTATTAACAATTTTTTAAATTTGAAATTAGTTACACAGTGATACACAATACCATCTAAAATATCATTGTAGTAAATTTCATAAAAAAATTTCTATTTTTGGATTTTCCCCGAGAGATATAAAACCTAACTTTTATTAAATTATTCATCATCTCTAGCTATCGTAATGGACATGTGGGCATTAAATTAAATATTTTAGCAATGGTAAAAAATAGTTTAGAGGACAAGTGACATATTCTTAGTGGACAAGAAAAACGGTGCAAACGGCTTCGTAAGAGAAGTACAGAAGATTTTTATTTTCTTAATATCTAAAATATTTTTGTCATAAAAATAGTCACCTCTTTTCCAGATTTAGTATATATTGCCACTGTTCCAGTTGATATAAAATACATACTTGCTCCGGGAGTATTGGCTCGAATTATGACATCATTAACTAAATACACTTCTATTCGTAAACAAGATATTATTCGGACAAGAAGATTTAAAGGTAAATTACGAAAAAAAATCACATTTTCTACTAATTTTCTACAAGCGTGAAGATTCATTTCCTGAAAATAAAAGGAAGTAAATTAGTACAAATGTTTAATTTCATAATTACCTTATGATTGTGATCGACTTTTTACAAATAATTTTTTTGGAAACGATTATGTTTAATGACAAGGCACGATAAGGGGGATAAGGGTAATATACAGTGTGATCCATTTATTTGCGGGTCACTCTATAAAATCTTTATTTATGGGGCGATTTTAACCGGATTTTTTTTTTAATAGTAGAGCTTGATGAACTATATTTCTGGAGCAAAAATCGCCACATTTCTACAAAATCCAAGCTTACTACGTCACAAAGCTTAACTTGAAAGACCTTATTGTTTACTTACCTGTCTTAGTTGTTCTGAAATAGTTGCCAATATTTCATTCTCTCTGAAATATCTTTTTTGGAATTTAAATTCATAGTAGGTTAAAATTTTACTTCTCATTTGTGATGGCAACTGTTTATGTGCCATATATTCTTTCAATTGTTTTTCCATTTCATGATATTTGTGAGCTGAAGATGTCTTACCCTTATTAACTTCCATTAACATTGCTAAAAATAAAAAATTATAAAGTCCATACATGAGCGAACCATACACAGAGGCTTTTTACCTAAAATAAAAATACAAAAAAGACTGGATCCATACCATACGGAATATATCATAACAATTTCAATTTCATTTGCTGGCAGTTCTTTACCATACCCCGCATTATAGAGTAAGAGTGATCTGTGATGAACTGCATTAAAATATATTACCCACACTGGTGAGTTCTTTAATCTTTTTCTTCTGAAATACATATTTTATTTAACAAGCCAGACCAATTTCAGATTGTCTCTAAAATTCCCCTTTCTGTAATTAACAGATTTTAACCTTTTTCATTACAAATAAAAATACTATCTTTATGTCCACTAGCCCATTGAGTCGGTAGTAGTGGTGAGCATGCTTTTAGATGTTCGTCATGTTCGTAACTCCTTCCAAGTCACTAGCTTCGCTGCATTTTGTATAATAATCGCATACTTTACAAAATGCTAGGACTGATTGTTTGCAGCAAACATCAGCCGAAAGAATTATTCCCAATAAAGAACTATCGAGCCAGTCATGTTGTATTTGTGGACTAGTTTCATGCTTATTGGCACTCATCACACAAGATAGGTGGTGTAAACCCACAGAAAGCAGGTTTACTTCAACAAGACTGAGACAACGCTCCTGATCTCATAAGGTATTTCTGGGTCGTTTATAGACCATGAAATACAAAGCTCTCCATGGACCCGGGACCGATGTCTACTGCAATCAATTAGTTTAGTCTGACCCGCTGTGAGGCAATAATGAAAGGAATCCCAAGTAGATTTTTCTACTTTCTAACAGAGTGCAGGATATGTACTACAGGGTGATTCTTAAGGAATGGGTAATAATTTACTAGTAGAATCTAGCGGAAAATTTTAATTTTTTAATATTTAATAACGGGGTCAAAGATTAATACTTACTGAGATATGGAGCGTTAAAGTTATAAAAATAATTCAGTAATGTTGTTATATTTCAGTTATTTTTTCACACATAAACATAAAAGTCAGCACAATTAGGTTTTTTGACGTGAGAAAATCGAATCTTTGGTGTATCGCATAGAGGGCGCTATGTAAGCTATCTTGGTTTAACAGAATCCATCATAACTTTTTTGTATTTCGTTCATTTATAATCTCATTGCAAATTTTTTATTTAACCATTATTTTGAAACAAAAAGGTATACTTGTTTTACAGCCAGTTTCATAATCGAACTTTAAATTTAAAGTCTGATTAAAGTCGACTTAAGAATATTGTACTGTTTCATAATACTTTAAAGTGTCTTTAAGTGTACTTTAAGTTAAAGCGCCAATTTTGACGCTTTAGCAAAGTTAAAGTGCAATCTAACCTAACAAAAATCACATTCTTTGTTTTACGTGTCGTTTTATGAGTTTATCAATTTGTTTGTTCTCAATTTTCCACATTATGAACCGATACCGAGAAATTTCGCCTTCAAGTTCTTCCAATGAACCACAAAAATTTTTAAGACGAAGGAAACTATAGAGACAGAAAGAACAGGCTCGCTGGCTACGACGATGTTGATTCCTTTGATAGAAAATCTTGCTAAGTGCCATTATTAATAAAGTTTTAATTGGAATCTAATACAATAACGGCCATTCTCACCGATTACTGTTTAAGCAACCCTTAGTTAAGGTTGCTTAAATATTTAAATATGGTTTAACTTTGTTTGCATTGCACCGCAAAATATTTAAGTCCGCTTTAATAAGTATAGATTTTATTGTAATACACCTACTTTTAGGTCATTTGTAATTTGTTGGCAACTTCGTTACGTTCTTTGTTATGTCATATGTCATCCATTATTTTATTTTGTCTGTACCTACATCACGTTTTGTATTTAGAAAATAAGAATAAAATGGAAAACCCGAGAGTGAGGTCCGCAAATTTTACAAGCGATGAAAAGATCCTCCTCTTGAATATTATTAGTAAATATAAAGATATAATTGAAAACAAAAAAACTAACTCTGTATCCTGCGAACAAAAATCTTACTTACGTACTGTACACTTAAATTACGGAAGGGACTATATTTTAACACATACATATCACTGGGGAACTCCAAATTGGCTTCAATTAAAGTCAAAATATATAAAACAGTATCTTTACGCAATCTAAACCGCCTAAAGAAAGTTAGCTCATCTAATTCAGCAAAATAATTTCTTCTCACATATATTCTTCTGGGAAACCCGAAATCGATAATTTCCAATATATCAATATCGTCCTCAAAGATATCTTCATAATCAGATTCCATTTTATAATAAAATAGGTAATTTAAAGATTGAAAATTGAAATCAAAATCAAATAAATGTCAGTAATGACACGTAATTTATAAAAATGCGCATGCTCAGAACTATTCTTAAATTTAAACCAGCTTTAAGCCACCATTTTTCAGGGCTTAAATTTAAGGAACCTTTAAGGCGATTTAAGAACGCTTAAGCAACGGTGCAACGAAAAATTCAGATTTAAGCACGCCTTATCGCTAAACCTTCCTTTAAAACTACGGTGAGAATGGCCGTAAGATGCTTTTTGTTGGTTGGAATTCCACCCTATAATTAGCAGTCTAATATTAATAATCTACAATATTGAAACTTTATAAATCTACTGTCTGAGAGAGGTTTTAAATGTTATAATTGGTCCAAGCTAAAACTACAAATATTAAAATTAAAATTGAAAATAAATTTGTAAAAACTAAAAATTTAAGGTTATGCTAGTCATATGATGCACACGATCCATTTTTGACTAAAGTACTGATTATAAGTAATGAAACTTTAGTTAAAAAGTTCGAATGGCTATGATTATGAGACACCTCGACTTTAATGCTCCTTTTAAGTGAACTTGAAATCGAATTTTACCTTTAGTTAAAGTACATTTTAAAGTTCGATTATGAAACTGGCCGTTATCTTCATAAAATGCACCCCTATCGAGATATTTACATTTAAAAAAATCTTGCGCACTGATAATTTTAAACAAACATCCTGATTAATTAAAGGGTAAGGGCTAAAAATGTTTAACAAAGTGTGCTATGGAAATAAATGAAACCTATTGACATACCGACTCGGTGGCGTAGTGGGCTAGAGCACGAGTGACAGTCATGGCTCTGGCCACACTGCCTATCGTGTCCGGGTTCGAAACCCAGTACCGGCAGATGGCAATATCGGTGGGTATGGATGTTTGCCTGCGTTTTTTCTAATATGAAGCTCCCTTCCAAACAGCCTCTGGCTTTGGATTTGGGGGTTGTCTAATTTCTGTGGTGTGTTTTATGTTTTTTTTTTATATTAGATGTATTTACAGTGTAACTCTGATTATAACGCACCCGGGATATAATGTAAATTCGGTTTTAAAGGTCGTTTAAGCAGTTTCTATTTTTGATTTTGGCTTTGAAGTTTTTCTGTTATAACGTACTTCCGGTAATAGTGTACTTAAACATTAGTCCCTAGCGGGTACGTTATAACCGGAGTATCCTATATTTACTATCTGTTAAATACAACATTACTGAATTATTTTTATTACTTTAACATCCTGTATCTCAATAAGATGTTTCAGTAGATATTTTTCGCTATAGAATCTGCAGGTAAAATATTACCCATTCCTTATGAATCACCCTGCATATAGTTTAAAAAATCCTTAGAACTGTAATAATCAGATACAAACTACTGTCATTCTTAAGACTGAATCTCTGTCATAATTTTGAATTTGAACATTATTTAAAAATCATTATAGATTTTAACTTTTTTATGCATTTTCATCCTAAAATATCTCAATCTAAATATAAAACTATGTTTAGGAAATCAACTCACAATAGCAGCATTATTTACTTGTACAACGTGCTGCCTGTCAAACTAAAGCATATTCATCTTACTTAAAATTCAAAACAGAATTTAAATAATTTTATATAGTGTTCGCCATAAAGTTGGCTACATATGGGAGAAGATATTTTTTAAAAACTCTACTGGGGGTTCGTATCTGCATGTCCGATAATAAAAAAATACATTGTGATAATAAAAAAATACATTGTGACAAATAAATACATTGTGACAAATGCCATATCTGACCACCGGTTTGACGGGCATGTAAAATATATTTATCAATTGATAACCAGATCTGAGAAAAAATTTAAAAAATACAATTTTTTCCCCATACCAACAACGTCATTGTGCCATTGTAATGAGTGTCATATTACTGTCATTATATAACGAGCGTAGATAAAATAAATTTAAATGAAACGGTCAGGTCGTATCGCTATCTGGAGCCATGTTCTGTATATTGATGCACATGAGCTTATCTAACATTTTCAGACAAAATTTGTTTCCAGCAAAATGTCTATTTAGTATTTTGGTTGAATAAAGCTATTTCCAAGTAAAAAAATAATTTATGATTTTTCTTAGTAATGATATGGGAAAAACTTTGTAATTTTTTATTTTGTCTCGATCTGGTTTAACATTGATTTACGAGGCTCTCGTTGGATTCTAAACACTTTTTCTTAATGAAATTTTTCGATATCTTGTCAATTTGACTCATATTTTTCGGTACTGCCTTCACCTAGATTTTACATTCCTACCAAACCGGTGATCACATGACATCAGTCAAAATGTATTTTTTTGTTGTCAGACATGCAGAAACAAACCCCCAGTAGAGTTTTTTTTAAAATATCAATAACAAAAATTTTTCCCATATGTAGCCAACTTTATAGCGGACGCTGTATGTATATATTGTAAATATTTTTATATACGGCTAATGAGTAGTTTGTGAATGGTCACGGGTAATGATCCATAGTCATATTTATGGTAAACACATGAATAGTAAAATTTTTTATGTCCCTTCTTATTTTTACACCACACACCTATTTGGTGTATTTTGTTAAATTATTACAATTTGAATATGAGTCCCTTTTACTTTTTAAAATACAGTAGAACCCCGATTACCCGGATCCCGCTTATGCGGAACTCCGTATTATCCGAAACAGATTAGGTTTTTAGAATCTCCGTTTTATCCGCAATCGCACTTTGTCGCGTTCCGTTTTATCTGGAAATAATAATAATAATAATAATAAAATGTCTTTATTAAGGGCGAAGTTAACCTTACAATTAGGTTCTCTAACACTGAACCCTATATAACAGATTTTAACTGATTTTTGTAAACTTATAAACATGTAGTCTAAATAAAAATTTAAAATATAAAAATATTGTGTTTTTATTTTAACCTACCTACATTTTAAATACTTTTGACTATCCGGAAATTGCGGTTATCCGCACTCATGCCGGTGCACCTTATTCCGGATAATCAGGGTTCTACTGTATACTGGTATCTATTTTTTTTTTGTTTTAATTTACTACAATGCAAACTTGGTTTGTAAGATATCTTTGAATGATGTGCATATATGTATTTTGGCCAATAAAGGTGATGACATTAATGCCGAAGAATATTGTTTTGTTTAACTTTAGATAGTAAGATGCATTTTGCATATCAATAAATTTGGTTTGATTAATCTCTTTTAACTTATTAAATCAATTATTAAAATTATGGCGTTGGTTCCTGAAACATTTGTATAATTAATCTTATTAAATTTGATATGACTATACACATGAAATCTTGGATGGAAAAATGCATATAATTTTAATTTTTACTTGTTGTATTCAAAGTCATTTAACTTTAATTAAAAAGTTAAACAAGAAGTTGAAATATTTATGTAAGTGTGTTAGAAGACATTGGACCAGCATTAATCTATGTGTTGCTTCATGTCCTTTATCATTATTTTGCAATTCATTAGTATTGGCTGTCTTTCCTATTTCTTAACAGTATATCACATAAGATGATACTCCTAGAACAAAGTGAACAAGAAGGTTATTTTGAAAAGTATCTACATGGTTGTTTTACTTTATTTTATAAACAGATATGTTTCTTGCTCCTCCGAATATTTGCTTCGGGTCCACTATTACACCACATTATTTTTTAAAATCAATGAATTCTAGAATGGAAAAAGTTTTCAAAATATTCTTCGT
This sequence comes from Rhagium mordax, assembly GCA_963680705.1. NCBI lineage: Eukaryota > Metazoa > Arthropoda > Insecta > Coleoptera > Cerambycidae > Rhagium > Rhagium mordax. Next base: position 82,922,417 of record OY796657.1, on the reverse strand, counting down.
TTTAAATTGAATACCAATTTTTTAACTTTCTAGGTAATGTTAAATAACTCTTAAAAATGCACCTTTCTACATAATTTTGGTCAAGATCATTAAAACTATATAGGTACAGATGTCCAACCTGCAATTCACCTACTATAACTTTCTTGTTTTTAGAAATTTTAAGAAAATTTGAAAACTGGCTGGTAGTATTTAGTAAAGAGTGTCAGACCCTATGTAAGAATCTTGTCGACATTTAAATATCAAAGTCCTCGAATTTTTCAAGAATTTCTAAAAATAAGAAAACTAGAGTAGATGAATTGTGGATTGGACACCCTGTACCTGTGGTGATTTTCTTATAGCTTTGTTTCGGCAGGCCCGTTTGTGATAGTTTGCTGACTGGAGAGATGAGATTATTGTTAGAACTCTGAAATGTAAAACGCTTTTGACAGAATGCACATACTTACATCTTTACAACAAAATGCACATCCTCTGATAGTATCAAACAGTTGGAAACTGCTGCAGAAACAAACCTTATATTATTGATGTTGCATACCAATGTTGCAATATGAACATGTCACAATGGAAATGTCTAAACAATTGAGAAAATTGAAATATACTATACCCTTCTGCTATTTTTTCTGCCATTTCAACTGAACCATAATATGTAGCTGAAAACAAAGTCAATTCGGATCCTATATTTAATTTTATAAAATGTACAAAACAACACATAATATGCCAAAACATAAATGTGTAGAAAAACGCCATTGTCGTCATATATGTATAGTGGTTCACATTAAAATACTAGAAAATATTAAAAATGTTAAAAACTTTAAATCAAATCAAATATAAACTTACATCTGCTATAGTTTTAGAATAGTTAGAAAATGTCATAATTAGAAAAAATCTAAATGCCAGCATCCAAATTAGAGTGGATTCAACTTCATTGCTTATATTAAAAAATATAATCCATTTTCCAGAAATTGAGGACATTATATCGAACATTAAATATGTCTTTAAATAATGCCTGAAAATATAATGAAGTTAAAATAAATATTTAAGTGTAAAGGTGGAAGAGCTGGGCAAAGCTTAAAGTGCTTGCAGTACAAAGCATTAAAGCACTCATCTGAGCGTTTCTAGTTTGAGGCATAAATAATTTTAGTTCACCAGAGTGATTTAAATATCCAAGCATTATGAAATAGTTATTTACATAACCAGTTATGAAATGTCTAATTTTATTTGACGAATGTAATATTTGCCATGAGTCAAACTAAATTAGGGTCTTCATAACGTGTTACGTACAAAATTTTATCTAATCGTTATGAAAAGTCAAATTTTAAATACGTTTTTGACGTTATAAAAAGTCACATTTTTTTATAAATGTCTGTTTACACAATTGAGTGATATAATGAATTTCATTATATAACTCTTTCTATCGCAGAGGGATGTAATGAGATTTTATTTCTGAATATTTAACCTATAATTTAGCAGATTGACAACTGAAATTTGTTATTTATTTAATTATATATACAGTATGTCCACAGTTAGAGTGGATAAGAGGGAAAAATTTTTTATTTCTCATTCTCAGAAAAAAGTTTTGCTTTTGTTAAAAATATGATTGCCATGGAGCAGAAAATTAAAAAAATCTGAAAATCATGTGAAAATAAACTACATTTATTTTCAACGATATGAAAAACTGTCAATAAAAAAAGTTGTTGAGAATTGAAATTTATGTCAGATTCCAATTTGTGGATAAATCTGCCTATTTCGACTCTTTACAATATATGCTATTCACATTTTATTTACATGAGGGGAGGCTATTATATGTTTTTCTTAGGTTGTCTCAGGGTTGTCTACTATTGACAAAATATTGAAGTGTCAGATTTAATTGATCGTCACTGTCATTTATATTTGGCTGAATTGCCAAATTTTTTATTGATAACATTGGCCGCGTTCATCAGACCCAACAGTTGGAGGTAGCTTAGGTTACAGCTGCCACTGTGATGACTGAATTTAATTCCCGTTGAAGGTTGTAACCTTAAAACAATCTAAAAATTGGCAACAGTTCATCAACTGTTGGGTCTGGTGAACGCGGCCAATGCTGTGCTTTCTTTAGGGTCTCACTCTGACAACTATGTAGAACTAATTTGAGTTTGTGGTTATGATTTTGACTTTTCAACATAACCTCAGTAATTAAAACAGTCATTCATACCAACAGAATTCAGATTTTCCAAGGCCTCCCCTCATGTAAATAAAATGTGAATAGCATATAGTTATTAATAAAGAAGTAGAAAATGATGTTGTACAGTAAAATGATAAGCCGAGGATAAATAAAATGTCACTGTCAACCACAAGCCAACTCCTCAGTTATACAGTTTTCGATTTTTATACCATTTGGTATACGTACATTTAGTGCGCATCATATAAAGTCATGTAATGTCAAAATTGGATGCAAACAATTTATGAATTTATAACATCTACTGATATAAACACGTGTAATTTTGTAAAATTGATCAAATAAACTGTATTTATTTATAAATAACCATTTGCAAGGTATGTACAAGACTATTTTATTTTTGTTTATAAATTTAAATCATTATTATATTACGTTATATTGTAACAGGTTATAAAATACTGGTAAATCAATCATATACATACCTTTTTAGTGCTTAAATATTTTTATTTAATTAAATTATTATCGCTTTTACTAACTTTAAACATTGTTTGCATCCAATTATCTGTCAGATGACGTTTTCACTAAATGAGCGTATTTCTGTAAAATTTTTAAAACAGTCGAATTAGGCAGATTTATCAACAAATACATAATTTTCCGATTTTTTTATTTTGTGAATACCCCGTTCATTTTAAATGTGAGCGGTTTTAAATGGTTATTACGAGGTTATTATTAAACATAGAATGATGGCGTCTTTGAACTTCTTATCACCAACAACCGTGCCGTCCGCCGACGTTTTTTTCGTGCATTATAAAGATGTTGTCAACCATACTTTAATATATTGAAATATATTTCGCTAAAATTATCTATACCTGTGTGGTTATTTATTGCGTTGTGTCTTTTAATTTCTAGCATCATGTATTATTCGTCGGTGGTAGTTTATAGTCTCTATCTATATTTTGTATATCGTTAAAGCTATGGTAATGTTTTAAAGCGTGTTTTGTTATATTTGTGTGTATTGGCGTACCTAGTACATTTTTTATTTTTATTTTAAAACCTTTATTAGACAGATTTAAAATGTTCTGGCATAGAGTGACATTCGTTTGAACTTTAGGACTCTCGTAAGGTGAAGTGATAGGAATACCCATCATATCCCATTACGTGTTGTCATTGATTAAGGAATGAATAAGATACGCGACTTCAATGGTGAAGTGCGAGGCCTTTTTTGGCAGCGAGAATCCGGTAAGTTGCGAGCATTCCTATGATTCACGTAGTATGCTTTTGATAAACCTGTGTCGTGTCTGGTTTTATATAATTTATAATCTAGTGAAAACAAAAATTGAATGTTCAGATTGATTTTAGTTTAAAATTATGTGACTGTTAAAAGTCAAACAATCGTTGAGAAATAGCTCGCAGAGAGAACATACTACGTTAATAATTTTAAACTAAAATTAATCTGGACATTAAATTATTATTACCACTAGATTATTAATGATATAAAACCAGACACGACACAGGTTTGTCAAAAGCATACTACGTAAATCACAGGAATGCCCGCAACTTGCCGAGATCTCGCTGCCAAAAAAGGCCTCGCACTTTACCATTGAAGTCACGTATCTTGTTCATTCCTTAATCAATGGTGTTGTGTAATTATGCATTTCACCAGTTTTTTTAAATAATTCCATATTTATAGATTCAAAACCGATTAAAATAAAAATTTGGTATTTATATATTTTTTAAATTAAATGAATAACTGAGTAAATAATTTAAAAACCAATTTAGTTTCAACATGTCATTTTTTTAAATATAATAATACAAATATTGTGCAAAGCACCTGTAAAATGAAAATGTAACCGTTGTTTGCATTAAATCAAGCTATTAATTTGACTAATAATAATTCAAAAGGAGTACTTAATTAAAGCAATTTTAAATAAAATATCTATAAGCCATAAGTAGAAGTAGATAAGCCATTACAACTGCATGGACCACCTCTGCTCAAATTAAGAAGAACATAATTTCATTTCAGTAACTTACAAAATTATCTTTTTAAAATCCAATACTACTTCTTGCATTGGTTCGTCATAATATCCAGTAAAGCAGTTGACAATTATGTTCAAAAATAAGAATAAATCAAAACACATCTTAAATATAAGCCATCCAGTTGAATAAATAAATGAGTCCCTCATATCGTATAATAGGAAATCAAACGGAGTTGAAATAAGCTGAACTGTTATCACAATAACCATTACAATCACCCAAGCTGTCCTAAATATTGTTAATATGTCAATAAACATACATAGATTAAATATAAGTATTATTTTTTTTCTAAATATCAGATAGTTTAATATCAATAAAGTAACACGAAGTGTGTTATATAGGCATTATTATAATTACCTACCGTGCTATACTGAACGGGTGAATTCTAAAACGATTATATTGAAGTTGCCTTTTTCTTTCTTTAGTAATAGCTCCAAAACTTCTTAAATGATGAGTGTAAAACTTACTAGTTTCTGAGACTACTACCATTCGTATCATCCATCTCCTAAACTTTGCCCAAACGGATGTGCTCGGTATATGTTCCCAATCATATGTATCTGATATATTTTCTAAAGTACAATCATGACCATATTTTGCAAACTAATTGACAAAAATAACATTAATTTCATTAAAAACTTAGAATATTTTGCATAATATCCTCAATACAAAACAATTGAAAACCAATAGGCAATCATTATACTTGCCATACTTCGAGTACCATATGAATGATCTCTCGATCTCATTTTGAATGTTAATTTTTTTGCACCACTAAATTATAAACGGAAACTATTTACGAGATTTTAACAATTTGAACTTAATAAATACAACAATTCACTGCCGTTCATAAAAAGTTGACAGAACTTTGAATTTATTCAGTTCTACCAACACCATAGATAACCAACACCAATGAACCAACACAACATCAACAACATTTTACTCTGTCATTGTCATAGACATAATAAAAATAGACGGATCATACGCCCTTGATCATATATTCTTTTAGATGTTCCGTGCATTATATCAGAATAACAATGTTTATGTTTTTTCTCACAAGCCGTTAAGAAAAACAACAATTTAAGAAAGTAAACGCGAAAACAATATTACAATTTTCGCTGAAAGGGCATGTTGACGGCGATCGTAACGCCGGTGCCGAAGTCATCATCGGTTTTTTGCGACTGCCATTGGGGTTAAAATAATCAATCTGATGATACCTCCACAATGTTTCATACTAAAGCTCGATTCGATTCATAGTGCATTACGCATGGTCGTTCCCCGCATTGGTATCGTTAAGAAACGCATCGCATGAAGATCAACATACGTACTTCTGCAAAGTCATTCATAGTGAAAACGCAACTTTGATATCAAACGCATCGTCGATAAGCCCGTCCGCAACAGTTGACCAACTTTTACCTTTTGCCTTGCATGCGATGCAGGGAACGATTTCTATTGGACGTTTAGGTATTTGCGCAGTACGCAATGCGCATTCTGTTCTGTTGAATCACTGAGTAATAAATAATAAAGAGTAGCAACTGTCAAGGTTTCGAAATTTTAGTGTTGTATTTTTTTGGCAATAACTACAAAAATATTCTCAATTTTTAAAGCTATGCAACCAAATTACAAATGCCTTCCCATAGCATCAAAAATTGATGACAATCCTGCAGCTATTGGCAAGAAAATACAATACTAAAATCTCGAAACCTTGACAGTTGCGCCTCTTTATATTATTCCTTTATTCAATGGTTGAATGGATGAAGGACTACTGATTTCGCTGGTAGAAGCACATCCGAATACTATATAATATTTTATCTATGGTACCAAAATACCAAAACAAAATAATGTCAAATACAAAATTCAGAAATAATCTATTTTATAGGTGCGACATCTATCATCATAAAATGTAACTTATAAGTGCACAGTAAAATTTAAAGATGTCAGCACGTTGTTAACGACTCTGCGTATCTGAACTATGAATAGATATATTTTCTTACAGTAACGACCTTGCGTTTCTTAACGATACCAATGCGGGGAACGACCATGCGTAATGCACTATATGAATCGAGCTTAACTACACTGTTGTATAATACCATTGAGTAAAAAATAATAAAGAGTTCCAACTGTCAAGGTTTCGAGATTTTAGTATTGTATTTCTTTGCCAATAACTTCATGATTGTCATCAATTTTTAGTGCTACGGAAAGGTATTTGTAATGTGGATGTATAGCCCTTAAAATTGAAGACAATCATATTGGTGAGAAAATACAACACTAAAATCTCGAAACCTTGACAGTTGCGCCTCTTTATTATTCTTTACCTATGATAATACATAATACCGTTATAATACATACTAATGTGACAATTTTAACCACACTGGCACTGGCAGCCTCTAAAAAGATGCTGTGGAAGTGTCATCTATGATGGCCCTCTGCCAGCAATATTACGACGTTATACGCCTTTTTATAACTCTTTAAACAAATCACTATATAGAGCCAGTTGTATAAAAGTGGTTCAGCTAAACTTGGTTCAAAATCCAAGGATACCATTCTTCCAGCAATCGGTATCCTCGGATTTTGAACTAAATCTGCTGAACTTTCGCTGAACCACTTTTGCAACTGACCCTTAAAACAATAAATGCCCTTAACAACGCGCATCTGGTACCAAGCGAGGGCATTTGGTACCTACATTACTTTGTTATAAATATGCCTGCCTCCCCCCGTCAAATTCCTAATTGTTATCTTAATGTAGATTTAATTGAAGTCTAAAAATGTGAAATAAATATAATAAATGGATATAGGTACCTACCTATATCGTGGCGTGGCATACTTGGAATCGAATATTTTTATCTTGTTCCCGATTTCACTATGAAATATAAATTTATTTTACATTATTGGTTTTGCTGTCTTGCATTTTTTCATGTTCACTTTTAACGCAAGAAATGAAACAATAAAATATTACATTTTTAGTTAAAAACTACATTTATAACCGCAGAGATTTTTTATTTAAATAACTTTCTTATTTCTCGAGCAGTTGACCAAGAAACATTATACGACGTTAAAATAAATGTTATACCTTAAATTTAATTAGTAACTGTGTGAGATATAATTATAGGAAATTAAAAATATATATAATACAGAAGTACACTTTCCTGAATGATCTCCGTTATAGTATATATATATATATTTGTAAATTTTTTACAACAAACATTGTATAAATTGTATTGCTCTAAAGATGGATCCGGCGCCTGTCTCATCATGGCGATATAGAAAGCTTCTGAAAGCGTTCGTATTTTCCATAGTTATATAGCTGGTTAGGAGGAGAATGCCGTCCATTCGTTCTTCTGGTTCTGTGGTTTTGGTTAGATGTTCTATGGTGGCCATTACTGTTTTGTTTTTAATTTGTTTCATGTTCCATGTTCCATTTAAGTGATGTTTTTAGATGTGCGTAATAATGTAATAACCTGTATAATAACAAAAAACGTATCCCCGTCTTTCAGTTAATTGTATAGAAAGTAACTATGATGCATTTAAAAAACTATATTTGAAATTTTGCTAACCCTTGGTGATATAAAATGGGAGAACCTGCATTAATTGTTAATCTGGTTTTGGATAACAAAACAATTTCTGTGCCTTATAACAGCACCACAACGGCTGAGGATGTATGCATTTATGTTTGCAAGCAGTTGAATATTGGTACTTTAACTCGTCATCTTTTTGCACTACGTGTGACTGGTAAAGCTATTTTTCTTATGCCAGCTGCAACTTTTGGAGAAAAGGGTGCTACTGTAGATTTTAGAATTAGATTTAAAGTAGCAAATATAGCGAAACTAGCAAAAATAGATATAAATACGTATAATTACTTTTTCCATCAAGCACGAAATGATGTCTTGGAGAATAAAATACCTGATATTATTTATGAAAAATTTAGAAGAGAACTGGTTGGTCTAGGAATTACTGATATGTACAGAGTTATGTTGGAAAAAGAGATTACCAAAGAAAGTGTTGAGAATGATTATAAAAAATATATTCCAAAGGAGGTGTTGAAGAGACACCCGTTTTTTATTAAAAAGCCCATTCATGACACACTTGGTAAACTTCAAAAGTCAGAACATGATGCGTCGTAAGTATTTTTAACAATTTGCCTGTTGTTAATGTGAACAATCTCTTAAAATAAAGGCCAATATACAGGGTGTTCCACTTAAGTCGGATTCTTCCATAGCTCTCTTATTATAAATTTAAGAGAAAAATGTTTCAAATAAAAGTTACGCTGAATTATGCGGTGTATATACAGAAAATATTTTTGAATACACAGGATGTTCCATTTCACCTGGACGCTATACAACTTCGTTATTTTAAATGGAACACCTGTATATCTGTGTATTTTTGGATTCCTGACTTAATTTTAAGTTGATTTTATGTATCATACATTGTGCCCAAAACATACCGTTTCCGAGATATTCAAGTTTTTTTGAGAAATTTCACGATTACAGCGCTCTGAATATTGCTAGATAGCTTCTAAGCCATAAGAGCTAGAAACTTGCGGTTTGCATAGTTCGATTTACCACGAATTACGCTATCATTTTCACTATTAGAAAAATATGGTAAGTAGTATAAAGTGGTAAATATCGGTACCTGCATTTGACAATCTTTCAACAGGAATAACTTCTTTTTTTCAAATGGAATGACCCATATTTTTTTCCACCGTTGGATTCAAAATTAAATTCTCTTTCGATTGATATAAGGTTGTCCATATTTATCTTTAACAGTTTTCGAGAAAGATGCAATTCTTCCTAAAGTTTGAAAAACGAGCTGCCTACCTACAGCATAAAGTAGGCTTTGCAAATTTTGTTTAAAACATCGCATTGACTTAAATACGAAGTTTATAAAGGGCGAGTTGCTTTATTCACCGGTGGATCCATCAGATGTGTTTTATCTCATTCTATCTCCGAGGTTAGAATGAGATAAAACACATCTGGTGGATCAACCGGTGAATAAAGCAACTCGCCCAAATAGTGGTAACATCGAATGCAAAAAACGGAATCGCACTAGCACAGTAGTTACAGATGAAAACGAATATCTAGTATTGGGATGCATACAGGAAAACTCTCAACTTAGTGTGCGACAAATTAGTCAAACGACGGATATTAGTACAACATCAGTACATAGGATTTTAAAGAAACACAAATATCATCCTTACCACATCCAATTACACCAGGAGTTACTCGAAGGAGACTTTCAACGGAGGCAGGCATTTTGTCAGTGGGCACTTGAGAGAGGAAGAAATTTTTTTTAAACAGGTCATGTTTTCGGATGAGTCAACTTTCCACAAAAATGGCTTTGTTAACCGCCATAATTGTCATTATTATGACACGGTAAATCCGCACCAATTCCAGACAACCGGTAGCCAATACAGGTCGTCCTTGAACGTGTGGACGGGAATTTTAGGAGGCCACATCATTGGATCATTCTTTTTTAATCGACACTTGACAGGAAGAATTTAATTGGACTTTCTGCGAAACACTTTGGATTTGTTGGGCGACATTCCTTTAGCAACCCTTCGAAGGATGTGGTTACAACAGGATGGTGCTCCACCTCCATTAAAAGACGGAGGACATTTCGACCACTTAATGTAAAATTGCAGTTTAAGTTCACGTACCCTTTTTTATTGCGTTTAGAATTTTCTATCATGTTGCGTTTTGTTTTCGTTGTTGGTAGTGGTTTAGTTTTGTTTGTTAGATCACTTTTTAAACATGCCAGTAATATTGTTACTGGCATGTTTTATAAATTTTAAATTCACGCGATGTCATTGTTGGTGACCGGATTTTTACCGGGAAAAACGAAAACAATTCACAATACAATTTGTTTGTCGAGATGAACATACATAACATTGAAACGATGCTTTAAGCGATATTGGCAAAGCCTACTTTACGCTGTAGGCAGCTCGTTTTTCAAACTTTAGAAAGAATTGCATTTTTCTCGAAAACTCTTAAAGATAAATATGGACAACCTTATATCAATCGAAAAAGAATTTAATTTTGAATCCAACGGTGGAAAAAATATGGGTCATTCCATTTGAAAAAATGAAGTTATTCCTGTTGAAAGATTGTCAAATGCAGGTACCGATATTTACCACTTTATACTACTTACCATATTTTTCTAATAGTGGAAATAATAGCGTAATTCGTGGTAAATTGAACTATGCAAACCGCAAGTTTCTAGCTCTTATGGCTTAGAAGCTATCTAGCAATATTCAGAGCGCTGTAATCGTGAAATTTCTCAAAAAAACTTGAATATCTCGGAAACGGTATGTTTTGGGCACAATGTATGATACATAAAATCAACTTAAAATTAAGTCAGGAATCCAAAAATACACAGATATACAGGGTGTTCCATTTAAAATAACGAAGTTGTATAGCGTCCAAGTGAAATGGAACATCCTGTGTATTCAAAAATATTTTCTGTATATACACCGCATAATTCAGCGTAACTTTTATTTGAAACATTTTTCTCTTAAATAGATAATAAGAGAGCTATGAAAGAATTCGACTTAAGTGGAACACCCTGTATAAACTTGACTGTGGTTATTCCGTTTGCCGTTGCATGTGACGTTTGCCGACTGTCGGTCGTAGTCACAAAATTATACGTTTTATAAACTTACTCATGATATATAAACAACACCCAATCAAACAAAATAAGAAAATGTCATCAATGTCACAGTGGCAATTATTGTCGCTGTGAATGTTACGTGACAGTCAAAAGCAGATTTGATTGGCTCTTGAGTATTGCTATGAGCGTTGTTACGACCGGCCACCGTAGAAAGATAAAATTGGTTATGTTGAACGGCACCGACGGCAGTCCCAATGGCAGACGACACCGTCAAAGACAACTATGAATGGTCTTTGGCATTTGTGGTGGATATGTCCACCTTGTTTTTGGTTCTTTGTTTATGTTCCTAAGGAACGAATTTAATATGGATTTTGGTATCATCATATCAAAGCGGCCGTCCTAGATGGAAACCAAGGAGATGAATAAATATGTTATAAGATAAGATACATGGTATAAGGATAATGGTATGCCCGCGCGCAGGCACGGTGACGTCACTCAGTTTCAAAAGCGGCAGGGGTGACGTCACAATTAACCTCAAAAATATGTATTTTCTAGAATTTTCGAATATTATGTCAATTTTGTTAAAATTTCTACATGATTTCTTTACTATCAACTAAAATCTTGTTCAGTGCATTATTAATAAAGTTTTAATTAGCTTAATCTAATAAAATGATATGCTTTTTGTTGGAATTCTAACCTAAAATTAGTAGTCTATTTTTAATATTTTTTCCAACTTAAAGTGATTTATCACAATTTATTTTCCTTTTAAGACAGTTAAGAAACAGCGCCAGACATATTAACAGATAGAACTGCATCATATTTTAAGTTTCTACTGTTCCTGGGGGAAATATAACAATATCTGCTATATTAAAGGAATTATAAAATCTGTTGATTCTGTTGCGTTGAAAAGTACAGAAGAAATACGTGCTATAAACAGACAATAGGCAATGAAAAGGATAAACCGACGAAATAAAAAATTAACCCGCTATTTTTCAAATTAATTTTATCGTTGATCCATATACTTTCGCGAGCTTTTCAGTGCGGAGAAATGTAAAATACTTGATGTCAGTACCTTTTTGTCTTCGTGTAATAATTGTTTCACCCAGCCACAGCACAAACAGGCATGATGCTATTCGTTAACACTATTCAAAATATTAAAATAAAAATTAAAAATGCGAGATTACAACTGACTTTCGACGTTTTTTAAACTGAGTGACGTAATGCGCAATAGATACACAAATTGGACGGCAACCTGACATACCATTCTCCTTATACTATGGATAAGATATTAATTTTAAATTTTGTCAACACATGTCATTATAATTATTGATTATTTTAATAAACCTTTTAATACTGTCATGATTATTATAATTATATCAAAGATTAAATTATCGTAATATTACAGAAAATAAACATTTCAATGTTTTTAACTTCTAACGGCAAACGGAATGGCAAGTTTATAAATTGGCCTTTAATAACGGTTATATGGAAAAAAGGTTCTTTGTATTTTAAAAATTAGGTTGTGAAAAGAGTAATATATCTATTGAGATTTCTAATGAAAATAAACATTATTTCTTTGAATAGGTGCCCCCTTAATTTCAAAAGTGAACCCCCCCCCCCGAAATAGTGCAATCGCTTTGCCGGAATTAGTTCACTAAATCGCTGCTCTACTGTACTTCAATCTGATAGCGGCACTCTCGATGAATGGTGTCATATTATTGATATTTTATTTAGAGTTTTAGTTTTTGAAACGGAGTTTTGTCAACATTGTCAACTAGTGACAAAAAGTAAAGTGTTTGCCAAGATGAAACAACCGTCAAATGTCATATATTATTCTTTTATTACTATCTTGAAATTTTAATAGACATATATGTTTGCAGGTATGTAAAAGCAGAATATCTTAGACAATTAAAAATTATAGCTCCAGAGTACCTGTCTGAATTTTACAAAGCAGTAATAGATCAAGATGGTGTCGCTTGTAGTATTAACATAAAATTATCTTCCACCCATCCATTAGAATTGGCATATAGATATTGTATGGAATCTAAAAAAGAAGTAAGTAAAAAATAGTAGTAACAATAATCTACATACTCTGAAAAGAAAATAACTAAATGAGGCAAGGCTGTACCCTAACACACCTAGCCTGCTTCATCTATCTCTGCGAGGTCCCTGTGGATGGCAGCAGTTTTTAAAGCATGTTGTTGAATTAAAAATTTTATATTTGTTCAATAAATCCATTACAATAGGGAAGAAACAGTTTGGAAAATAAAGAATGTGGCAGTTGTCGATTAACACATCAATGTCTGGTAAAAACACTTAGTTGGGAAAGTAGAGGGCAGGGAAATTGTTTGTTGATAACACCCTAAAAGACGGTGAGACCTAATAAATCATTATTTATTTATTTATTTATTTATTATTTATTTATTTACGGGAGAACCCCTTTAGAATACAAAGAATGATATATAGAATAATATAAGACTTAAAACTAAAACTAAAAGTAAAACTAACAAGTGTGATACTATAAACTCATTTTACAGCACGTTTGAAACTTTGTAAGGAGTGATTAAACAAATCTAATTCAGTATTGGTACCATTAGCAGACCGCAACATTCTGGTCATAGGCCTATGATAGCCATAATTAGAAGAGTGATATTTAATATGAAAAAGAGACTTATCTCTGGTGTTAATTGATTTAATACTGAAGTTAATATTTTGAAGGAGTTCTGGACAGCTAATTATGCCAGATAATATTTTAAATATAAACAACAGATCAGCTTGGGTCCTCCTGTCACTCAAAGATTTGATATTTAAAATATTGCATACTGCGGTATTGTCCAACAGGAATAGATTACTATTATTTGAATACAATTTATGTGCTATACATCTCACAAATCTATTTTGAACTGATTCAATTGATTGCACATGAATGTTATAAAATGGACTCCACAACACAGCAGCATACTCTAAATGAGATCGAACATATGCACAGTATAAAATTTTTAAAGTTTGAGCTGAAAAATGTTTCCCAATTCTAAAAATATATCCAAGCATTTTACGAGCCTTATTAGTTATACTAGATATATGGTTAGTGAAGCTTAGCTTTATATCAAACAAAATGCCGAGATCCTTTATTTCAGTGACCTGTTTTAGATAAATATTATTTAAAGTATAATCGAAGTCTACCAAAGCATATACTCGATTGAAGTTCATATAAAAACATTTGTCACTATTCAATTTCATACAGTTCAGTTCACACCATTTAACAAAGTTATTCAAATCTTCCTAAAGTAACAAACAATCAGACAGATTGCTTATTTTTATATAAATTTTTAAATCATCAGCAAAAAGCAGAAACTTAGAATGAGTTATATATTCAGCTATATCATTAATAAATAAATTGAAAAATAAAGGGCCACAATGGCTGCCTTGAGGAACACCAGAGTGAACCTCAATGGTATTAGATAAGAAGTTATTGATTTTAACCCATTGATTCCGTCCAGTTAAAAAACTTCCAATCCATGAAAGTAGTGAACCACCAATACCCAAAACACCTAATTTAGATATCAGACACTTATGATTAACGGTATCAAATGCCTTTGAAAAGTCACTATATATAGAATGAATCTGATGTTTTCTTTCAAATGCATTAAGTATTCTTTGTAGTATAGAGAGGTATAATCTTCAAGTGTAATTTTGTAGTAGAAAAAGTGAACTTTTAATAGTAAAATTTACATGAACTTGTACATAAAGAAGTCCTCTAATAAAATAGTGTATATTTAATTGAAATAGTGATTAATAATAGTTCCAATTTATGCATTTTAGTGTTAATAAAATAAAATTAATAACAATAAAAAAGAAATAAAAAAAAAAACTCAGATTAGTGCAAAAACAAATCAGTTGAAATACACGCCAGGATAAAAAAAAATAAATAAATAAAAAAAGGAAAAAAAGTGGAATAGCAATATACAAACATTTTTAACTCTTACCAGTGCAGTGGGAAAATTTAATCATAAGGGATACCAATAATTTAATATTTTTAACAAGAAATGATAAATCCTAAAATATGAAATGCACTATTTGTAAACAAATTAAACAGCCAAGTAAAGAAGTAAAGTATCCTTGTTTCACATGTGATTCCTGTAGAAATCCAATATGTTTAGAATGTTCAGAATTATCTTCATCAGAATAAAATGCCTTCCATTACAAAAACGACTTTTAAAATTCCACTGTAAAAGATGTAGAAATTTTGATCTTGTTGAAATTTTACAGAACACAATAAATGATAAAGATGCAATTATTAGTAACAAAGATGAGATAATTAAATTATTGCAAGAAAAACTGAAAACACACGAACAAGATGGCCCATCTTATGCGAATGTGGCAAGAAATAACAGAGATAATTAATGAACCGAAACAAAACTACCCAAGCATTATAATCAAACCCAAAGTAGCACAAAATTATGTTGAATCAAAGAATGATATTAATAATAAGATAAATCCTACAGATTTGAAAATAGGAGTCAAAAATTTTAAATCTACAAAATCAGGCTCAATAATTATTACATGTCAATCAAAACAAGACACGGAGGTTTTGGAAGTAGCAGCAAGAAGTAAATTAAAAGAAACATATGAAATAGCACTAACAAAGATGAGAAACCCTAGAATAAAAATAACAAATTTTAATCAAACAATGACAACTGAAGAAATTGAAAAATGTGTAAATGAACAAAACGATCTACAAGGAGAAATTAAAATAACATACATTAAAAAAACTAAAGCTGGCACAAATATTGTTTTTGGTGAATGTTCGGCAATATCGTTCAACAAAATTATGTTTGAAAAAAAATTATATATTGGATGGGAAAGATATTCAGTTTATGAAGATCTCACTATTCCACGTTGTTATCATTGTCAAGGGTTCTATCACAAAAAATCAGATTGCAAAAACAAATTAGTCTGTCCAATATATAAGGATGAACATGAAGAAAAAGAATGTCCAAAACAAACAAAAAAATGTAATAATTGCTTATTATCAAATGAAAAATACAAATTGAAATATAAAACTGATCATGCAGCAAACGATCCAGAATGCCCAACTCTTAAATACCATATTCAGATGTTAAAAAATAAAACCGATTACTCATCAAAGTGGTCATAAGAAACGAAGAGATAGTTTTAGAAAATCTAAGTGTAGTGGATCAGAACCGATGTGGCAAATTTGTGGAGACTAGTGATATCAAGCAATTACAAATCCAGAATGTATATTAAATGTTATGTATCTTAATATAAGAAGTGTTAAGGTGGGCGGAAAAATATCTTAGATTTGCCTAAAATAAGCACTTCGTAGTTCGACAATTTCTGCCGCATCCCTGAACCGATTCAAAATATTTTTTGACTGGCTTTTAAAAAAAACTCGGTAGAATAGTACTGGACTATTAAAAAACTCGAGAAAATGACGATTCTTTTCTTACCAAGCTGTTAAACTTCGTAAACTTTTAACCTAATTTTGAAATAATTAAAAAAGTCGTGATCTCAATAAAATAGTACTGGTCTAATCCGCTACGCTATATTCAACACATACATGTTTAAACTTTGACTTTTTATTAAGTAATTATTGAAAAAATGTCGAACTACTAAACCAATATCACTGAAAATAAAAATACGTTATATAATGCAGAAAACAAGTTTTTTGGTTCGAAATTATACTAAAGAATGACATATAGAACTTTGGCTACTGTCTCGTAGATGGCAGCAGAATCAAAATTATAAATTGAATATTATGTCAATCTTTTAATTTATTTGAAAGGTCGTATAAAAATATTGAAATCAATTTCAGGATGAATATAAACCGCCGCAGCAGTTTGCTATAAAGGGGCATTCCCAACCACTTTCGTTTGCATTTTGCTTTCCGTACCTTATACATTCCTATTGGTGCCTGAAGTACATTTATGAGGCACCACCAATAGAATCTCGTAAAGGGTTAACGCTTGGTTGATAATATTTTCATGTTGCCGAATTTTGAGGCTGCGCATTTAAGCGCACGTGAATGACAAGTGACAACTTAAGTAGTGACAGCTGACAGAAGAAAATGTGTTAACGACTATGAACATTGGAAATGTGTTATTTATTATTAGTATTATTTAAAAAGATGAGTAAAATTAAAAAGGAATTTGACATTTACGAGTTGTAGACAACGATATGGTAATAAACGATTTTTATATTGCGAACGTGAAATTTTTAAGTGCCGAAGTTCATACCACCTAAACATGGCTGCACCAACAAAGGGAAAAATCTTAATTAACATCTATAATCTATAGTATATTACTGGAAACTGAAAATTAGCTAGTTTGGCAAAAGTGGGAAAAAGTAAAATGTGTGTATTTCAGCTGTATTAGAAAAGGAAGTACCCAAATTGAAACAGATTTCTACAGCAAGTTGTTCAGATTAATATGTTAGGAACCTACCTACCACTAGTTTGATGATTGTAAAATATTTCTTATTATTTTTAATAATGCAATCATTCTATTAAATATAATTAATATATTATTAAATAATGTCTTTCTGTTTTATGTTTTATTACTCCTACCTTAAACATATATCCGAAGGAAAATGATTTCTGTTTCTCAGGAAAATTTCCATATGGCAGGTACGCCAAGAAAAGTATACAAACAGCCGTTCCGGGGTGTCACAACTCACAACTAACCTCAAAATTATGCATTTTCTAAGTTTTTGGAATAATTATGTCGCTTTTATCATAAAATTTCTGCTGGGTTCCTGTACTATCAACTAAAATCTTATTCAGTGCATAATTATTAAAGTTTTTAATTACCTTGATCTAATAAAATAAGATCCAATTAGCAGTCTATTTTCAATAATCTACAATATTGAAACTTTATATATCTATTATTTGAATGATTTACATTGTATGATGGATCCAAGCTAGAACTACAAAAATTAAAATTGAAAATAAATTTGCAAAAACTATAAATTTAAGGTTATGTTAATCATATGGTCGTAGTAACAAAAAAAATTATAATGCTCAAACAGTTAGATTATTTACAACACTACCCATAAAAAACACAATTGTCCAAGGCACAAATAAATAAAATATATACAAATATCCAAATCACAAAACAATATAAATATAACTAGATAAAACAAGCTGTCAAATCTAAAAACATTATCAGAATAAAAGTCACTAGTAATTAGATATGTATGAATGTAGTTATTAAAACGATTAATTTAGATTGCGCGTCATAAGCCAAATTCTTTTCAGCTGCCCTGGCGCCCAGGGCACCAAAATATGCATTCTTTTGACTGCCCTAGTGAAGTAATGCTTCACCCAGGTTACCTCCCCTATCTTCCCAAGCTTAACCTGCTCTGGCGTTGGGTATGCTTGGTTAAATCCATTAGTGACAGATGAGAGATCCCATTCTATGGTTGAAAGTTAAAGGTTAGAAAACGTTTATAACAAACAAAAATAATGGAAAATATTAATTTTGAAATAAATGGTATCCCTATAACTATTTCAGATCAGTCTGAAGTCATACAGAATATAAGGAATGGTATGTACATAATCCAATCTCAGGTCTTTTAATATCATTGTCTGTTGTACAATATTATAATTATTATGTTTCATAAACAAAAAAGCTATTTTTCCGCCTAATAAACGTGGAGTTAAATCGTCAAATATCAGGTTAACGGCTGCTACTTTAATTTTCTTACTCAAACTCATTCACTGTTTACACAATACACAAAACCTACAAAACGATCAAAACATAAACATTTGACAGCGGGGCAGATCAATAAAATATGTTTGGAGGTTAATATCACTTTATATTTCTGTGACGTCAAAATGACGTATTTTACCACCTCCAACTGCCCTAAACAACTGCACTAGGTAAAGCTGGGCAGGCCCAAAAGAATTTGCCTATAATAATGTAAAAGATGTGAGTATAATGTCACCATCTATCAAAGGGTAGATAAATTACAACACATTACTCCACCTATCTCATAGTAGATAAATTACCATACGTCAATATGGTTATATTGGCAAAAACTACATGTAGTTCCATCTGTTGGAATTTATAAGGTTAGCTACTGGGACCGCCGCCGTTAAAAGGAATTTTGACGAGTTTCTTGCTACTATTACAGCTTACAATTTAGACAAATGTGATATTATATTTCTAGGTGAATCTTTCCAATTACTGACAATAGATCAATTTAATATTCCTGGTTTTACTACATACTACAATAAAGGAGATTATAATAAAAATGATGGGGTGATATTCTTTATAAAGAACAATTTAAATTGCCAAATTGATAATATTAAACTTGATACATGTGGTGTTACCATTAGCATTTTAAAATGTCATGTAAATAGTGCATCTTTCAGGATAATAGCTTTATATAGACCTAACCCAACAAATTTAAATTCATTCATAGAGGAAGTTGATACATATTTTGAAGAAAATAAAGAAAATAACCATATCGAACTCTTCCTAGGCGATCTAAACATCAATATATTAAATGACGATATCAATACTACTAAATATTTATCAGTACTAGCTAAACACGGTTTTGAACCCTATATTCAATCTCATACACGAGTCACAGCTGAAACTGCCACCTGTATTGATCACATTTTTCTAAAAAAGAAGCATAACATAAACCAATACAAATGCAGCTCTTACATATTAAATTGCAATATAACTGATCATTTTCCAGTAATGATGAATATTAATAAAGAAGATTCAAATTGTAACAAAAAAAATTACAGTAATCAAAAATATTTCTTAGACTTACAAAAATTGAAAATCCTAGTAGCAGATCAAAATTGGTCACAAGTATTGGATACAAATGAAGCACAATTGGCTACAACCTTATTTACAGACGTTGTTAATGAACTCATGGATCGATGTAAAAAGCCAAAGACTGTATTTGCTAATAAGCACAATAAAATTAAACCATGGATAACTATAGGTTTAATAACAGCTATAAAAAATAGAGACATGATGAAAAGACTTTTAAATAAACAAAAAAATATAAACAGAGATTATTTACAAGACTTGGAAAGGCAATATAAAGCATATCGAAACAAATTAAACAATCTTTTAAAAAAGTGCAAGCACGATTATTATAAAAACCGTATTATTTTAAATCAATCTAACATGAAAAAAGTTTATGACATCATTGGTGAAGCTATTAATGAAAAAGTCTACAAATCTCAGACTCTAGAAATAGTTAACGACGATAAACAGTCATTTGAAGATAATAAACTAATGTCAGATTATTGTAATGAATACTTTGCCAACATAGGTATTAGGATGGTTAATAAAGTTACAAAACCTAAAGATTTTATACACAATTTACCAACCACAAATAATTCCATGTTTTTAACACCCGTATCTGAAAATGAACTTGTAAAACACATAAATTCTCTAAAAAATAATAGTGCACCTGGCTTTGATGGTGTCACTTCAAAAATTATAAAACTAATTCATCCATATATTCTTAGTCCATTAGCTCATATAATAAACCTAATTTTCAATACAGGGCTTGTGCTTCTGCAATTCAAAATTTCGGTTATAACACCCATTCATAAAGCTGGTAACAAAACCATGATATCTAATTATAGGCCTATAAGCCTGATTAACAACTTCGGCAAAATTTTCGAAAAATGTCTAAAAGAACAACTGATTAATTTTCTTATTAAAAATAACATTCTAAATGACAATCAATTTGGTTTTCTAAATGGCAAAAGCACATCTGATGCAATGTATGAGGTTGTAAAAGAAATCACTGGAAACATGAATTCAAGTAAAAAATGCATTGCAGTGTTCTTAGATCTAGCGAAAGCGTTTGACACAGTAAATCATGAAAAACTCCTTAGTGCACTAAACCATTACGGTCTTCGTGGAACTGTGTTGAGTGTTTTCAAAAGCTATCTTTCAAATAGACAACAATATGTTAAAATTAATGATTGTATGAGTGATTCTAAGGTAGTGAAAATAGGAGTGCCCCAGGGCACAGTACTCGGTCCCATACTGTTCATTGTTTATATTAATTCCATGTTGCAACTTAACATTAATGCTAAAATAATATCTTATGCTGATGACACAGTGTTGTTATTTAATGGAAAATCATGGGAAGATACTAGAGAAATGGTACAAAATGGCATCACGCAAATAAAAAATTGGTTAGACATGTATCAACTTTCTTTGAATGTAGAGAAAACCAAGTATATTGCATTCTCAGTAACCAATGCAAATAGGCCTAACTTTCAAACAATTAATATCACGAATCTGAATGATGACATAAAGGAAGTAAATTATATCAAATACTTAGGAATAATAATTGATCAAAATATAAAATGGGATACTCATATTAATCACTTGGCATCTAAAGTAAGAAAATTAATATTCAAATTCTATCAACTAAGGGATATATTGAACAAAAAAAATTATGATTTTAGTTTATAAAACTCTTTTTCGCTATGGTATTTTGGTCTGGGGGGGTCTTTATTCTAACGCTCTAAAAAAGTTAAATGTTATCCAAAACTATATATTGAGAATAATTTTTAATAAAAAAAGATTATATCCCTCGAGACTTCTCTATTCTAAAGATATAAGTAACATTAGGTCTTTATATTTTCTTAGTGTCTGTACATATACCTTTAAAAAAGATCATTTGAAAAATTACAGTACAAATAGATATGACACACGCGGTGTAGAAAAGGGACTACTCAGAATTCCTTCTAGCAATAAAAACATAAATCAAAGATTTGTAACATACTTAGCACCAAAATTCTACAATTTATTGCCAATAGAAATAAGGCAAACTAATAATTCAAGAAACTTCAACATTTTATGTAAACAATATATATTTAACCATTATCATCTATTTTCTAATCTAGTAGAAAAGTAGTTATTTGGTTGACAAATCACATATTTCTAACTATACCTACTTATGTATCTCCTATTTTATTTAATTGTTTATTTTTCAATTAATTTTTGTATTTTGTCCTCTCTTTACTTATTAATTTAGTTTAGTTTAGTTATTAACTTAGTATAACATTGTTTGTGTGCTAATTGTTTCTATGCACAAAACAGGTGTTAAATCACTTAGGTGCATAGATGTCTTTTTCTTTATGGTAAAGAAATTGGGCTAAATTAAATTAAATTAAATTAAATTAAAACTGTATATAAACTGTATGTAATTCTAATTCTAATTCTAATTCTAAATAAATAAAAATTCTAATTCTAAATAAATAAATATCATTTTGATAAATAAGTAAGTTAGTGAGTGTCGATTTACCTTGACGAAACCCATGCCGCTCATTAATTTAACATTCTTAAATTCCGAAGTTAACTGTAATGAAACAAAATAATCTAACATTTTTGGTATGCATGACTGTAAACAGATACCTCTATAATTCTTAATATCATGTACATCCCCACTTTTGAAAATAGGTCTAATAAAGCTGTATTTCCAGAATTGTGTGAAAACACCCAGGTTTAAAGACAAATTAAACAAGATATGTAACGGGTTGCTAATAGTATAAATACAGTTTTTTAAAAATATAGCTGGTATTCCATCAGGACCACAACTTAAACTGCTTCTTAACCCTTCAATTTTCAAAAATACTTATTATATTCATAATTTTTCCTTAAAACCACGGTAGTTCAATGGAAATGTACTGAAGTTGTAAAATGTCAAAATTGTAACATTCTGAAGTATAAAATTTGATTCCGCTTGTCACACAAAAATAGATATATAGCACGCGATAAATGGTTGCGATATGGTACTAATTTTTCACACGCAATGATAGTTCCATACCATGAAATTATACTAAGTAAAATAATTATTCGGTGTTGCCGTAGTTCCACAGTGTATTGTGAAGTGTCATGGAGGGAAGATGTAGAAGTCTAGTATTGGCGCTGATTCTTAATCGAAGGAGAATAGTTAGGGAGGCCCGACACAAAAATCAGCATTTCTGGTGCATCCCTTGTTACAAGCAAGATACGGAGATGGTGCCTTTTAAACGCTCTTCGACAAATTACTTCAGTATGAAGCAAAATTTTCCAATTACCTCCGAGCTCGCTTCCGAGTGAGCCCAGATATTTTTAATTTGTTGGTAAAGCATTTATCAGATTCTATATGGGAAGGAAACACATTTTTACATATACGTTGCTTGAATGATATTGAACAAATTGCGAGAATATGGTAAGTCGTGTGGAAACATGCATAAACTTCGCACTGGCTACAGAAATGGTTGCGCCAAAAAATGGCCCGATATTAGTAGAACAAATCACCTACTCACGCCATATAGTGTCGGCGTTACCATAGCCTTTATAGTATAGCCTATGTGTGCAAACAACTTATTCAAAAACCAGTGGTGTAGTCGCAAAATTTGAGGAGCCGGAACGCAATGATAAAATAATTATTGTCAGGTCCAATACTTATTTGTCTTTATTTCTAAATTATTTTTTTACTACTTTACTTTACTACTTCAGGCGCGTTCCGGCTCCACTACATCACTGTCAAAAACCTACATTTGGTGTAAAGCAAAATTACGACCATTTATCGCTATATGTATATGGTATGGCTATGGCGCTCTGTGAAAACGCTCTTAACATATACAGGGTGTTCAGAAAAAGTAGGTGAAGCTGTTAACCACAGATTCCTTGGACGAAAATAATGCTACTTTTATGTTGTGATTTTTTATTTTGGCACATAGTTTTCCTTATAGGGTGTCGAGGTTTAAATTTTGAAAATTATTTTTATTAATAATTTTATTGTTTTTTAAGAATTTTACCTGAAATTTTGCGCACACTTTTATCTCGTGCAGAATGCAGATACAATTTTTGTGCAATTTTGGTCAAAAAAGTCACAATGTGAAAAAGAGGTTTGTGGTACACATTAAAGCTGGATTCATAATAATAATAATAATAATATACTTTATTTGCTGAATAACTATTACATAAGTTTTAGCATTGTCAAGATAGCATAGAAAAATATAATATACAGGGTGGTCCGAAGTTTACCTGACAAACTTCGGCAGGTGATAGAGGGACTTAAAATAAGTGGAAAAGTTCCTATCAACTTATGTCCTTAGGTGATTGCTAACAAAGATACAGGGTGTTAAAGTTTTGTGAAAAACAAACCATTTCTTTAATTACTCTAAAATTATGAAAGCTATTGACTTGAAATTTTAGGGGCGGCGATGTTTTTTAAGCCTCTATTGTTTTTCGGAATCTTGCTTTTGTACTGCTTCCAGTGGCGCCATTACGGGGTGGGGGAGTTAAATGTTTCGCCGAAACTATGTAACACTACTGCTTTATGCAGTTGATTTTGAGATTTTCCGAATCTTTGCTCAATTTGAAAGAAAAAAGGTATCTTTTAGTACAGAGTAGAGAGTAGAGGATCAATCGAGATAGGCTCTGCACTTTTGAATTATCTAGAATCCTTGGATTATGAAAGTATCACGACTGTTCGTCTTTTCTGTGATGGATGCGGCGGGCAAAACAAGAACTCGCATATAATACACTCTCTTTACTTCTGGCTCAGATTTAAAGCTCCAATCCACATTACAAAAATACTACTTGTATTTCCAGTGAGGGGCCATTCTTTTTTACCAGCAGATCGAGTATTCGGGAGGGTGGAAAAACTTCTCAGAGAAGAGGCTACGATCTTATCTAGAGAGGAATATGAAAAACTGTACGAGAAAGTGGGAGTAGTTAAAAGAATAGGCATCGATTGGAGACTATTTGATTTGAAACCAGTGGCGGTTTCTTAGAGGAGGCAACGGAGGCTAAGCCTCCTCTAGCAGCCAAGCAGCCAAAGTAGAATAATGAATATTGGTTGGCTATGTTTAAATTTTAAATTTAACTTTAAATACCAGGTATTATATTATTATATTATAAATACCCACTGAAATTGAAATAAGTTAATTTTACGACCCTACAAATATCTACTCGAAGCGCACGCACCGTATATTTATTCCTTGAAAGCGCAGGCAACCTTGATCGCAACGTGTGTTTCTCTTTGCGGCTAATTCAAAACAGCCGCCATCCCCACTCTGTACTCAAAGCAGAACGTTAAATGATACGAAATAAATACAACGGCAAAATAGTCGGGGCCCAACCATATTTCAGTAAATTTACCACGTGATTGAGCCGTAGCCTCTTGACCAATGACCGACCAACTTCGGTGGTAATACATTGTGATTCTGCAATGTGCGCGTTGTCTCGTCAGTCTGCTAGAGGAAATTATAGAATACTGCGTATTGAATCGTTTAATTTGAGTACATAGTGTTATTAGCACGTGTTAAAACTTAAAATCATGGAAAATATTAATTACGGTGAGGTGAGTTATTAACATCTTGTGATGATAAAGTAGATTTTTTGTTAAAAATACCATTTAAAACATTAAATTACGACAACAAATTATCTGTAAAAAATTTGGAAAGACCGCGACCAAAGTTATGTTCACTTGTAGCGTCTGGTAAAAAACAGAATCGTGCATTCAACGAAAGCTGGTATGACAAACATGATTGGTTAACAGGTAGTCAGGTCAGGAATAAATTATTTTGTTGGTCATGTGTACTTTTTTCTGCAGAAAATTCAGTTTGGTCTAAATTAGGTTATGTTGACTTAAAGAATTTACCTCGTTCAATAGAAAGACATGCAAAATCTAAGGAACATAGTTTGTCATCAGTAAAATTTCAGGTAATCGGCCAAGCAAATATCGCAACAGTTTTAGATAGTGCCCACAAAATAGAAATCGAGACATATAATAACCGTGTTAAAGAGAATCGGGAAATATTAAAACGACTTATTGACGCCGCAATATTTTTATGTTGTCAGAATTTAGCTTTTAGAGGACACAATGAAAGTGATCAATCTAATATTAAAGGGAATTTTAAGGAATTGGTAAGTTTGCTGAGTACGTATGACAAAAAATTAGAAACATTTTAACCGAAGCAACCGTTTTCAGGTTACCTATATTTTATTGCTTTATTTTATGGAATACATATTTTATTTTCATTCCTTTCAATACCTCCTATTTCCTATCAAAATTTATCTATATAATTGTCTTTTGTTATATTTTATAATCGATTGATTAATTTTATAGAATTCATATTTTTTCCGGTTTTTTGTTTATTAGGTACCTGTACCTACTACATTTAAAAATCGATTTTTTTAATTTTTCACATAATTTTTAATTTTTTTTAGTAACTACTTTTAATTTGTTTGTATACCGAATATTACCTCATCTTTATTGCCCATCCTTCATGATCCTTCCCACCACACCTTTCCTGGCAAGAGAAAACTCTACACCTCCTCGCTGGTTCTTGCTGGGCAATATTTTGTATTATTTATTATTTGATATACTTATATTTTTTAATACATTAGTTATATTGGCTAAGTATAGTGTTTTATATTTATCGTAATAATAAATAATTTCTCCTATTTAAAATTTAAAAAACATTACACGTATATTAATGTCAATGTAGAGTTTAATACAAATTTTGGGGTACTTGTTAAACACAATGACCTTGAAATTCCTGAAAAATTTTCGCCTGCGGCGCTTCACGGGGGCTGCACCCCCCGCAGCTCTTGCCCGGGGTACACAGCTTTTTAGCTCTCAGCCTCCTCTACGTTACAGATCAGGAGCCGCCACTGTTTGAAACAACTTCAAGTTGGCCTAAAAAAAAGGACTATCAGAAAAAAAGAAGGTAATGAAGATGTTTAGTCGGATTGGATAAAAAATTGAAAGAAAACCTCAAATTCTCATTTAGTCGACGTTTCGACAATATTTATTGTCTTCCTCAGGACTACAAAATATAACATAAATTAAATCACAAATACATAAATTCAAATAAATAAAGATGTAAAAACTTAACATTTAAACAACACAGTATATGACTTTTTAATTAAAAAATATAGATAAAAATGAGGAATAAATACATTTTAAAAAATGAAATGTTTAAAAACTTTAAAGTAATAAAATATTAGGAACATCACACTTACCCAATGAGGTATTTGGTTTACAGTCAGCAAAATCATAATCGTCAAATAAAAATAACATAACTTATAATAATGGGATTCTTAAGTCCAATAATGATTATTGGATAATCTATGGTTAGAAACCAGTTATACTGCAGAAAGACGTGATATGTGTAAAGGTAATCACAGAAATGGATACGAATTTTAAAAATAAAAATATTAGTCCCTTATCATAGAGACAAAGAAAGAAACATACTAAAAAATACTAGTAATCACAAAAAGACATACCAAATTGTTCTTATTTTCATGTAAAAGTTAATAAAAATGTATGCTTATTTAAATATAAACAACATCTATTATTATAAAAATTATACAAGGGCTATAATTTAACAAAGTTCGCTATTAAGTTATTATATATTCTGCTTAAATTTTCCGTATCTGTTTTTTTATTAACAGTATTATTGTGTTTGTTAATAAGTATCATTTCGCTAATCAATCGTTTTTTATAGTTCTGTTCATTGTCTAAAATGTTAACGTTTTCAAAAATAAACTCATGATTTAACTCGAAATGATGAGTTGCTAGAGCAGTTTTTTCTTTTTTGTTAATATGTCTTATGTTACACGAGCATTTGTGTTCACTGATTCGATTTTTTAATAATTGTTTAGTTTGTCCAATATATACTGCTCCACAACTGCACGGTATTCTGTAAACTACATGTGATTTATAATCTAATATTAATTTGTCTTTCATTTTTGAGTATAAATTTCCAACTTTTTTCATATGATAGAAAACATAGAATGTTCATTGGTTAAAATTCTTTTAATCTGTTGTGAAAGGCCTTGTACATACGGTAACTTGAAATATTGTTTATTACTATTAGCCAGTTGTTGTTGATTTGAGGTAACAGTATTTCTATTATTCAAATTATTGTTATTTATAATTACATTCGCTAATGTGTTAGGATAATCATTATTAACAAGTTTTTGTTTAAAAATTTTCATATTTTGATCATGAAACCTATCATCACTTAAATTTAAAATTCTATTTTTCAAACCTAACAAAATATTAAATTTTTGACCAAAGGGATGTTGCGAGTGGTAATTAATAATTCTTCCAGAACTAATATTTTTTTCATACCAATTAGTAATAATCTTTTGATCTTCAGTTCTAATTAATTCTAAATCTAAAAATGGTAGTTTATTTTCAACTTCAGTTTCCATAGTGAACTGTATATCTTCGTGGCACTCATTAAAATTATTTAATATATTATCTAATTCATTATCAGGAATAGCTAAAATAGTGTCGTCAACATAAATCTTTAATAAAGGTACTTCAAATGGTAGTAGTGAATGTATTATATTTAAAATATATTCCATGACAATATTGGCTAATATAGGACATGCTGGATTGCCCATTGCTGTGCCCTGTGCCTTTCTTGTGTTTATAATACTGACCTTGAAATAGGAAGTAACTACAATTAAAACAGTATTTTATCATCATAAGGAAATATTCTAATGAAATATCAGTAAAAATTTTTATATTATTTATTTATTTATTTATTTATTTAATATATGGGAAAACCCCATTACAGGTGTACATAAACAGACAAAATATAGAGTATGACATTTTTTGTTATGCTATATGTATATATGTAATGCCATTCTCTACTTATAAAATCTATCACCAATTCTTCAGGAATGTTAGTAAATAAATTTTTTAAATGTTAAGTTTTTACATCTTTATTTATTTGAATTTATGTATTTGTGATTTAATTTATGTTATATTTTGTAGTCCTGAGGAAGACAATAAATATTGTCGAAACGTCGACTAAATGAGAATTTGAGGTTTTCTTTCAATTTTTTTATCCAATCCGACTAAACATCTTCATTAATATATTTGTGGATACGAAACTCCTTTGCTAAAAAGAAGGTAGTTCTACAAAAGTTCAATGAGGGAAGATTGATAAAAATATCCACTTTTGAAAACTTCTTTTTCACTACTGGTGCAGAGAAATTTGAAAAATGTTAAAACCTAAATTTTCTGACATAGATTTAACCATAGTAGAAAAAGATTTAACACGAGGCATTCTCGAAAAGAAAAAGAAGTCTCTTCAGCATTTACTAAATCAACAGTTTGATCAGGGTTGGAAGGAGTTACCGGATCTGCATTGGTATCGGGTATTACTACATGGAACTATTTTGAGTAATGATGAGGATCCCAAAGATGATGAGGAGGATGGTTATGACTGCCTTGAAGAGGAACAGGTTGTACATTAGGGTGGAACGAAAAAAAAATTTTTTTTTTAATACTTTGTCATAAGCTTCAAAATATGCCTTTAGATAAGTAAAAATTATTCCCAAAAGTTGATTGACCTATCTTATAGCTGTTTTACACGATCCAATTT
This sequence comes from Rhagium mordax, assembly GCA_963680705.1. NCBI lineage: Eukaryota > Metazoa > Arthropoda > Insecta > Coleoptera > Cerambycidae > Rhagium > Rhagium mordax. The sequence goes on along the minus strand of OY796657.1, from coordinate 82,893,219 downwards.
ATTGCCCAATAAATTGTTCAAGTTGACCTTCAATTTATTGGGGTATGTGTAAAACACAAATTGTACGTCAATTTCTTGTCTCCAATAAATTGTACAATTAGAACCTGCTCTAATTTCTTGGCCAATTTTAGGGATATTTTTGTTTGATTTTTTTTGTGTAATTTTGTTTTTTCTGTGCCTATAAAGCGTTTGATTTATTTGATGTTCATCCTTTAGTAGTTGAGTATAGAGAAGTACAGTAAATATGTCTCTGTCAAAAAAAAATATATTTTTGGGAAAAAAAAAGTATGTATTTTGACGCTTTTGAGGAACGACAAGTTTGGGTAATATCGTTTTTAAATTAAAATGTACAGTATTTTGTGGTACATTAAGACACATTGGTGAATTGATCATTACACAAAAAACAGAAAAAAGTAAAAAGAAATGGTATAAAAAACAATCTTTTTTCTAAAATTTTGACCCTATTGAGGAACCTGAAAAAGACAACTTACCGTTTTCAGTTTTTGCACAGCTATTAATAACAACTAAATGCACGATTTGATTGCTATGGGGTAATAATTCTCAAAAAATTTTGAAAAAACTAATTTTTCGTTCCACCCTATTGTATGTACAGGGTAAGTATTATAAATGATAACCCCCTTTTATTTTCGTTATTTCTGGTTCGTTCAAAAACTTATTTCGAATAATTTTTAACGGAGTTTCCGAATCTGCTAACGTTTTTCAAAAATTTTTAAAAATGTACGAGGTGGAATAAAAAATATGATTTTTTTAAATGGAACACCCTGTATTTTTTTACATATTATAATTTGTAGATTTTTTCTGATTACAAAAATGTATAGTTATAGCATATTTGGATAAGTAGTTTTTAAGTTATGATGAAATATGTAAAACGACAAATCTGTTTACGTATTACTCAATAACATCGAAGTAGCCTTTGGAAACAAAATTTTAACTTTGTATAAACGTCAAAAAGGTTAAGATTTATTAGTGCTTTTTCTATTAGGAATCTTTATTGTGTGCAAAAAAGCGATCATGCCTTATCATAGTTTAGAGAATAGGCGTAGAATTTTAGAAATATTCTTATATTTATTGAACTTAATTCTGGGAATCACGCCAAATTCTAAAAAATAAATAGAAATAAGAAAATTGCCAAAATATGTCAAGATAAAAGTGTAGTATCAAAGGCAAACCTCAACAGTTTGCCCCAGAAAACCACTGTATATAGTTCTAAATGAATAAAAATACAATATTGTTATCTAAAATTCGTATCAGTGGTTTTCTAGTATTTGTAAATGTTTATATTATTTTCTAATTTTGTAAGTTTGATACTTTTATTTTATTTGTTTCCTTGTATATGGTTTCGTTAGGTATATATTTTTTTGTGACAATCATTGAATAGATAGATATCTTAGCTAGTTTTGTATAATAATTAACTGATTATTGACAAATCATATTTTTAGGATAAACTAATTGTTTGACATTTGTATACAAAATTAAAATTTTGTTTCCAAAGGCTACTTCATATTATTGAGTAATACGTAAACAGATTTGTCTTTTTACATGTTTCATCATAACTTAAAAACTACTTATCCAAATATGCTATAACTATACATTTTTGTAATCAGAAAAAATCTACAAATTATAATATGTAAAAAAATACAGGGTGTTCCATTTAAAAAAATCATATTTTTTGTTCCACCTCGTACATTTTTAAAAATTTTTGAAAAACGTTAGCAGATTCGGAAACTTTGTTAAAAATTATTCGAAATAAGTTTTTGAACGAACCAATTCGCCCAGAAACAACGAAAATAAAAGGGGGTTATCATTTATAATACTTACCCTGTACATATTTTTTGAATTTTTTAAGCATTATTCTTTGTTATTCAGTTTTTCTTCTTAGATTAGAATGTTCTTGTTTTGTTGAATTGAATGTACCAATAATAAAAATATTTTTCTAATTCTGAGATTTTGTTTATTTTCAATTTTACATTATCATAAAAAATAAGGTAAAATAATTAAGTGCGCTAACATAATAGACAACTTTATTTCAGACTCTGAAAGTCATGCAAAAGACGATAAAATTTTGATTTCGTGCAAAAACCGATAAATCCAAAAAAAAATCAAAATAAAAAAGTGTTTATTTAAAAAATTAAGAATTATATTAAATGACTCAAGAATAGTTTATTCCAATTATAAGAGTTTTTAAATACCTTTGGGATTACGCTGTACAAGTTTTTTGCTAAATATCTCAAAATGGATAAAATGGGATTTATCGGGTTTTGCACGTTTGCTCCACAGTTGTAAAGACTCTTAAAACACTTAATACCAATTTTATAAATTTTAGTCATTTAAATAGTGTATTGCAGTTTTATTGTAGTTATTAAAACTTTGAGGTTGGAAGATTTCAGCCATTTTTTCTTTTTGCAATTGTAAGAAATCCAGCGTCCATCTTGTGAATGCAGAAAGTTAAAAATAATAATAATAATAATAATAAATAATTTTATTAATAGATTTTTAGGACTAGATAAGTAATACTACAATTTAAATCAAATTGACATTAGGGGTTTTCGAGGTCGCTGATACAGATTATGATATCAGAAAAAGGTTATTCAAAATGGCTGATCCTATATGGCCGACTTTTCGATAAAAATTGCGCTCGGATCAACATATTCAATATGGTATTGGTGAGGTCTCAAAAATATAATATAATAATAATAATAATAATATTTATTAATTTCATAAAAAGTACAAATATACAATTACAGAAACCAGGGGAAACAAAATAAAATAAAATATAATTAATACATATACTTATATCTCGATATAAAAAGTAAAAATGGTTTATGCAAAATAAAAGATTTTTATTAAACATTAATACATATTCAAATTATATGTACGATATAAATTCATTTTTAAATCAGACCCAGATCCAGAGCGTGCGGAGCAGGTGATGCGTACTACTTGGCGCGCAGGTGCTCCTTTGCTTTCCATCTCTTTCTGTTATTCAGGTATAATTTGACTCATGGCCCTGTAACACGTGAATATTTTGAATATGTTTTCGATATTTTAAACAGGATAAAAATTTTGGAAATATCAATATCGAGTGGATTTACCGAAAAAACTTGATATTTTCAATATTTTGTGAAGTGAAAAGTGGGGCATTTAAGTTGAAACAGAAGTTTCATCATTTCAAAAGCTGGATCTAATGGCTATAATTTTTTAAAATATATGTGGTCATTTGATAGTCATTTTCATTTTTTTTTAATATAAACTTCTATTTTTCATTGCTTAATTACTCACAAACAATGAGTTCAACTAGAAAAATGGTAAAAACTAAAATTGTTTATTTTTTAGCGCAAAATATGAATCTGTAAAAAATAGGGGTTTATACTAAAAAAAACAAAGTTGACCTTAAAATGGCCTTGAAGTACTTCACCAAATAAAAAAAAATCATAGCCATTAGATCCCGCTTTTGAAATCATGAAACTTCTGTCTGAAACATTTTTGTCTAAAATAGTTTATTTTCAAGTTATTCGCAATTGTCAACTTAAATGCCCCACCTAGTGTAGTGTAGTATTTCAAATTTTTTTTTGACATCAGATTTATTTTGAGGTTCTACTATAAATATTTGCTGGCTAGGTATCCTAAATAAATTTTCTATAAAAGTTAATAACGTTTATTTAACCCCTAATTTCACGAATTTTATAGAAACAAATTTTTTTTTTATTTTCGTAAAATAAAGAGGGTTAATTTAATTTTTAAGGTAAATCCCCTTGAAACATCTTAAAGTACACATTTCAATCTTTAAAAGTCGCACCTACAGAAATATAATAACGGGATTTAAACCAGAATAATAGGTGGTTAAAGTAAGTCATATCAAATTTTATCACTTTCTCAAAATTTTGAAATTTTGGAAGTGTACATCTTCAAAAATAAATTTTTGGGATTTTTTCACTCATCGCATCTTTTTATACATTACTTCAAGAGTAATATGTGAAAATTTCAGGTTCTTATCTTAAAAATTGTACAAATGGTAGAGCTTTTACCGACTTCATCGGAAATCTCTTTATGTTCTGACCTCATATATGTCCTATTCCTACATATATTCATTTTTATATTTGAAAATATAATAATCCAATAGCCACATGTTTCTTCTTTCATTTAAGCTTTGTTAAGCTCAATTTCATTAATTAGTTCAAAAGTTGCAACAAGTTTAGTGCAGCGCGCCCGAGGCCACGCGCGCAAAGCGCGCCGTACTTGCTTGCCGCCGCTTTCCATTTTTGTCCGTTAAACAAGACAATCTGGAGCATATATTTTTGACCGTACAAAAAAACTTCATATATATTTTTGATGTGAAAAATCCCGTATTTTCGAATGGCGCAATTAGTTTTTTAAGAAAAAATTATTTTAAAAGATATTTGACAAAAACTGGAATTTTGCAACTAATTTGTTTAATAACAAATGACGCTCGACTATTGTTGGTAACTTTTGGTATGTTGTTCAGAGATGTATTCTCAAAAGTTATCGCTTCCCGAAATTTTTCCGAAGTGAAAATCTCTATTGACCCCACTATAGGTAAAATGTCTTTTATACTTTCTTCTGAAAAAGTTGTCTGATGATATGCGCACATACCTACCTAACTACATAACTTCTACACTAAAACACAAACGAGTATATTGTTATTTCACATAGTTCTACATTCTATGTTAACTTATAAAATTAAAATTATCTATATACAACTAGATGCAGAAACATTAAAAAAAATACTTATGTTTAAATTCTGTCACAGGAAAGAATATTATTGGTACATTATATACATACTTGGATGGAGTTAAATTGTATATAATTATGATTATAACTTATAACTAGGTGAAATTGTGTATTCCAATTTCAATGAACCTTGCTTAAAATACATATATTTTTTGCCTCTACTTTTGCATTGCTAATTCTTTAAAATTATTTTGATATACTAAAACTGGATTTAAAAATAAGCCCACCTCACACCATACCAGTTTATTTCATTATAACTGATTTATAAAGTTAAGCAGTTCAATTTTCTTCTGGACAATTTTGATTACAGTCTACTCGCTTATACCCCGGACACATAACACGTCTTAATTTTTTTTATTGAAAATCAAAAATAAATATGACAGCCGGTTGAACCGGAAGTGACATCAACTTTTTTTTCTTAAATGGAATGACCATGTTTTTTTTGTGGTGTTTTATAAAACATGAAATTCTAACTGCAACAGTTTTTTCAAATTTCAAATATTCCAAAAAATAAGTGAGATACGAACGATTTTTTATTTTGTACAAAATGGCTGCGTCAGTTGAATGCGATGTAAGAAAATTACTAAGTAGGCTGTGGAAATTATTAGCAAGGTAGTAAGATTGTCTGTAAAGAATAAAATAGTTATTTAAATTACTGATAGATACGACTATTTTTACGTTTTTCTCAAAAAACTGAATTTAATTTTCATTTTAATTTCCGTAGGGGTCCTATGGAAAATTTTTAAATGGGACCGTACTATTTTTTTTTATTATTCGGACATAATGATTCATAAGCTTTAATTTGTTCGCCAATAATCATTTCTTAACGAGATCCTTTGTAATAATAAAGGTGTATTTAAAAGATAATCACAAATTAAACAAGAAATAATTTTAATGAACCTTTTAAAAACACTTTTATTATTACAAGGATCTCGTTAAGAACTGATTATTGGCGAACAAATTAAAGCTTATGAATCATTGGGCGAGTTGCTTTATGGAACCATCAGATGTGTTTTATCTCGTTCTATCTCCGAGGTTAGAACGAGATAAAACACATCTGGTGGATCAACCGGTGAATAAAGCAACTCGCCCATTATGTCCGAATAATAAAAAAAAATAGTACGGTCCCATTTAAAAATTTTCCATAGGACCCCTACGGAAATGAAAATGAAAATTAAATTCCGTTTTTTGAGAAAAACCTAAAAATAGTCGTATCTATCAGTAATTTAAATAACTATTTTGTTCTTTACAGACAAGCTTACTACCTTGCTAATAATTTCCATAGCCTACTTAGTAATTTTCTTACATAGCATTCATCTGACGCGGCCATTTTGTACAAAATAAAAAATCGTTCGTATCTCACTTATTTTTTGGAAGTTTTGAAATTTGAAAAAAGTGTTGCAGTTAGAATTTCATGTTTTATAAAACACCATAAAAAAACATGGTCATTCCATTAAAGAAAAAAAAGTTGATGTCACTTCCGGTTCAACCGGAAGTGATATTTTCGTTCCTGCTAGTCTAAAAATAGCCCACTTTTGTCTTATTCACGTATACCAAAAACGAAATTTTTAAATTAAAAAACAACCAAAAAATTGGGGGCGTACATTGACTCGTGGCCACCCGGTATGTTAATTTGACCCAAAAAATAATTCAAAATACTCTCTTTTAGCAATGGCAAGTAATCTGCACAGTAGAAGAACTAGGGTTTATATCGATAAGAAATGACGGTACCATAGAGATAAGTCGTAAAAATGGAATACCGTTTTACCTCAAATTTATTTCGGTACCAATAATGCACTCATTTATTAGTCTTTTAGATGGTTACTATAGACTGACGTGTAAATGGACGTTTAATATTTGCAGAGAAGTTTATACCCCATCTTTACAGAAATTGTATGCTATGAAATGTCATGGACCAGTTGGGTAAGTGCCACTATATAACTATAACCATAGATTTGGAACGTACTTTAGTTTACACTAAGAAATGCCGAAGTTTCACTATGATACCTGATGCGACAGCTGTGTTTACAGCATTTATAAACTTATGCACCTATTTCTGTTTACAGTAGTATAGTAGTAGCTATATGAAGTAACTATGTCCTGTGATAGAGCTTAAATTAGACTTTATAAAACAAACAGTGGCGGATTACCCACAAGGCTATAGGCTGCCGCCTAGGGGCGCTAAGTCAGAAGGAGACGCCGTCGACAGACGCCATTTTTTTAAATCAAGAAAAATTGATTTATAATTTGATTATTAACGACTCAATTTTTTTTCTTTAGATCGACTAAAAAAGGCTTCATTAATATAGCCTAGGGCACTAAGAACGTCTAATCCGCCACTGAAAACAAAAATTAATAGACACAACTTTCGATGTAATTATTAATGATTAAGTAGATACAAGCTTATATACAAACACGTACACAAGCTAACATTAACGAAAATGCAAGCAAAGCTTAAGTTAATGAAACAGTTTTTGTTGGAATGGGCGTCATTGATTTCATTTGTCTAAAAGTTCATTTGGATTCTCTTCAATAAGGCTTCTACATACATTTGTTCAGGGTGCTGTTTATCAAGTCTCGTCATGTACCTTTGCGCTCAGGTTCGCTGCTCTTTTTAGCAGTGCAGCAGGTAATCTCGTCTCGTTAAAACGTCTGTGACCATTAGCCATGCTAAGATCTTTCGGTACGGCCCTTTCTATGTTTGTCTGAACCCTATCTGATTAAGTGACTGGGGTCGATTGTAAGGGATCTGGCCGCTTTTATGGTCAAGAACCAAAGGATTGATTAAAAACAGTTAGTTCTGGAGATCCACGTCCAACGTTTATCAGAGAGGGTTGTCTATTTCAGTCTATTTTTGCCTTTCATTATTATTATTCATATTATGTATAGTTTACTAATGCTGGACAGTCCACCATTTCTTTCAGTACCTCACAGAGGGAACATTAAGTACAGCCGCTTCTCATGCCCCAAGGGGCTAGTGACTATAAACATCAGAATTGTGTGTCCTAATTAGATGAAGGTGCCCCAAGATGACTGCTTTCTGCATTTGGTCTGCTAACTACTCAAGTACCTCTGTATTTGGTTCATATTTCTTCCTTCTTCAAGACAATGTTTGTCACAGCATGTATAAGAAAATTATAGAATATGACAAATATTTCGTTTTGATCCGTTTTGAGTAGTGGTAAAACCCAAATTGAGCGGAAATGTAATTATTCATTATTTAGAAAACTGGAAATATATATACAAGGCGTTTCAGTTAACATTCCAACAGCCGATATCTTGGAAACTAAAAGATATATTTTTATTTTGTAACGGCAAAGATCATGTATACACTAGATAGTCAGACCTATTGTTTAATTTTATCGCTCATAAATGGACCTCAACTTAAGCTTCATCTCACTTTAACTCATGATACTGCAATACTTCTCTGTTATTTGGCATCCAATTTTGCATGTGTTAGAGAGAGAAAATGGGGCGATGAAATAAACAGTGGCTTTGACTATCTAGTATATGAAATGATCTTTGGTAACGGTAATAGATTCTGTTATTATGCCTTTTTCAGGAAGTACAATTTTCTATTATAACATTATCATCAGAGATGGCGCTACAGTTTAAAAATATTTTTATCCAAGATTACTAAATAATGTATGCATTATGTATGTATTTCCTCAAACATAATGCTATCCATTATTCACTGCAGTGAATAATGAACAAAGTTTCTATAACAACGTATTGGATATTTGTTAAAAATTTCATTAAAGTGGCCATGACATGTGAAGCACAAAATTATTTGTAAACAACGTTGACGTTTAAATTTAATTTATGACAGGCCGTTCTTTTGACACATAACGGCCTGCTCATAGAAAATATTAAATAAAAAATAAGTAGTTCAGTTCAGTAAAATATTAATGGTGCTGTTCTTTAACCCATTTTACAGCGCTGTAAGGGATGTAAGCCTTTGACCTTGACTTATTACATCCAATGTAAAATAGTGTCTATTCTATACCATAAAATGCAACTGTAAATTTGTAAAGTGTTATAGAAAAACCTAACCCTAGATTTAGTGAATGAAATTTTTATTTGTAGTTTGCATTTAAATAAACTGCTGAATATTATAGAAAGTAAGATAGGCTGTCTTAATAAGTAATAATAAAAAGTAAATGGCACATCCTGCTATAATTTTATAGAGGTGTATGTTTATGGCGCTATAAGAGAAAGTTATAGAATAGCATCATTAATCAAAAATACTTTATAGTCGTGGATAAAATAGGGTATTCTACTCTCATATAATGGCTATTATTCACTCGAATGATTTACGACGCTCGCCTTCGGCTCGTTCCGTAAATTTTCACCCTTGTGAATAAAGCAGGCCATTATATGCTTGTAGAATAAACTATTATTCGATCAAGGAAGCTTTGAAATATATGCCATTCGATAGTGATGTAAGTGGAGAATATTCTCAAGAATATTCTCCGTGGGAAAATTCTCTCGGTAATATTCTCTCGTAGTTTTGTTTTTTGTTGTTCCCGCGGAGCCCCTTATTGAGGCGATTCTGATTCCGAGTGGTTTTTTGTTTTTTTTTTAGAAACTATGATATATTATATTATAATATATGAATATATTTTATTTTGTTAGCTGTGCCGTGTATAAGGTTAATAAGGTGGGTACTTATATAACCTGAATGTTTTCAGTTTATTATTAAAAAACGAGTTTTATTTTGGAGTTGTACATGTTTTAAAACCACGCTATAACCTAAAAATTTTCAAAATTGAAAATATCGAGGAAAATATGATATTAATCCTAGACATATCCTAGACACAGACTAACAATGACAGAAAAAGGTGCATATTATAGTTGCCTAAAATATTATAATAAACTACCAGATAATATCAAAGAAATAAACGACATAAAACTGGTCAAAAAAAAAATCTATGAGTTGCTACTTAAAATTGAACCTTATACTGTAAGGGAATATCTTGAATATACAGAGAATTAATTTAGAATAATTGTAATTGTGTTAAATTCAATTTGTATTGACGTTATTTCGTTTAATTGTTTTTTTTTTTTCATTGTAATGAAAACTCTTCCTCGAAATAAAGATGTATTATTATTATTATTATTATTATAATCTGGGAAATATTCTCGGGAATATTCTCGGGAATTTCTCGAGAATATTCTCAATTATAAATTTTTTGAGAATTTTCCATCACTACCATTCGATTAGGAACTATATTTTATGCAAAATTGTTCTAATTTGAAAAAGTCATATCTACAGTAGTTTTTGAGATATTATATTTTATTATCTAATTTTTTAGTTGTACTTTTTTTTGAATTGCTATAACTTTTTTAATATTAGTTTTCAGATGTAGGTTCTTGGTAATTTTTTTAGCTGCCGTAAGAGAATTATCTACTTTTTTTTAATATCACTTCCGATTTTACCGGATATTATTTAAAATTGAGAAATTTAAACGAAAAAACAACAAATAAGGTATAGTAGTATGTAAAGATATAACAAGCACAAAAAAGACGGCTTTCTTTGTGAATCAATGACGGCTTCTTGGATACACAAAGAGAGCCGCCATTTTTATGCTTGTTATATCTCTATACCTACTTTTATTATTGAACAACACATCTTGACAACAATATGTATTTACGATAGATGCTCGAAATTATTTCCATTTGCTTGAATACACATACCAAGGGCGATGTAACAATTCCTCGTTACACTTAATAATGTTTACCTATTAATTACTCCAGCGCACGAGTAGATTTTATTGTATAAATCTGTCATATCTTCTATTGGCTTTTGATATAAGTGACTTTTTAAAATCCCCACAAAAAGTCCAGAGAACGTACGGACCATGTAACTGGTCGTAAGGTGTCAATCCAGCGCCTTGGACACAGTCACAATTTTTCCATGGCCAACGAAAGTAAAAACTCAGAACTTAACTTAAGTACCACTCTCTAGGCATAGTCGAGTGGTTTGCAATCCCATTTTCTGTGCGAGAGTTCAGAGATCGAATCGTAGACAGTCCACAACTTTTTAGATTTTTATTTATAAATGCAACACTAAAGATTTAGACAATAAAAATAAAATACCTCAAAAACACTGCAGGTCTGACTTTTTCGAATAAGAACAATTTTGCTTAAAATTTAGTTGTTAATCGAATGGCATATGTTTCAAAAGCTTTCTCGATCGAAAAATATTTTTAAACTGTAGCGTCATCTCTGGTGATAATGTTATAATAGTAAATCGTACTTCTTGAACATGGCTTTAACGATATACATCTATTACCGTTTACAGAATAAAATATATTTTTTAGTTTCCGAGATATCGGCTGTGGGAAACTGAAATACCCTCTGTAGTCTGTATATATGGTTTTATTGTTTTAGTGGTGAATTTTCTTACGCAAAACTTGAAGCAAAGAGAGGAAATAAAGCAGGGTGCTTTATAATAAGAGAAAGTGATTCGAAGTACAATAATTACTATATAGATGTCTGTATGAAAGAAGGGTAAGGTATTCATGAATTTATACGTATATATAATATATATTATTTTTTTATAAATATTTTAGATCGAAACCAAAAACGTTCAAATTGGAAAAAATCATGGGTGATGAATATATATTCAATGATGATCTGACTAGATATAAGAGTATACATCAACTAATGACGGCTTATAATGATCAAAACGGTGCCATTTATCTTCAGGAATGCTTACCACCTTCAGAATATGGTAGGTATTGATCGTAAAAAACGTCGAAATATGTCAAGTTACCTATTTTATAGTTTTAAATAATACAAACACTCGGTTGCTATGGTGAGTGGCCTGTAAAAGTTTTACCGGGCTCACCATAGCAACCATCACTTTACAGGGGTCAGTTCTATAAAATATGACTTTCTGAAAAATAAGCCGGAAGGTGCAACTTCCTGACCGGTTTTAAAAAAATATATTTGTTGATATCTTTCTGTCAGTTGTCACTTTCACAGTTAATTTATTTTCCAAATAGACCAGTTTATGCGTGAAACGTATACTATACAACATGAGTCACCTAAAATATCATCCCCTCCAGAATCTAAACGAATGGATGGAATTTCGCGAAAATTTATATCCTTATATTTCTAACCATAACAAATCTAAATTTCGTAAAAAAATGTCAGAATGTACCGGGTAGTACGAAACTTAGTTCCAACTTTTTTTATTTTAATGGAACACCCTGTATATTTTTACATATTCAGTTAGACGTATTCATTACGAATTCAACGATGTCATATTTTCTATGTTTATCTTTAATAATAACTGAGATAGTGCAAATCAAGACGACTTAATAGGCCAATGTAACTTCAATATCAATATTGCCCTGACTAACATACTTAATTTTGTTTCAAAGTTATTATTCAAACTGTCATTTAGAATCAAAATACTTCCTAAAAATAAGTTGAGAATTACAATTTTTATGACTTTTCATTGTTTTTTGCTATTAAATAATTTCTAAAAGTTCTTATAATAACTCGTTTTTATTTGCACTATCTCAGTTATTATTAAAGATAAACATAGAAAATATGACATCATTGAATTCGTAATGAATACGTCTAACGGAATATGTAAAAATATACAGGGTGTTGCATTAAAATAAAAAAAGTTGGAACTACTTTTCGTACTACCCGGTATATTCTGACATATTTTTTACGAAATTTAGATTTGTTATAGTAAGAAATATCAGGATATAAATTTTCGCGAAATTCCATCCATTCTTTTAGATTCTGGAGGGGGTGACATTTTAAGTGACTCACGTTGTATACGTGAGAGAAAACTGGGACGACTGCCAGTTGTTCTTTCCCTGTGTGGATGGTACTTTTCCAGAAAAAACTCTGTGTGAACACATTAACGACCTAAGGACTGCATTACAGACAACTGGCAATAATTGTTACATGACTTTTTTTTTACACAACACAAAGATTTATCGTATTCTTTTATCCGTTTGCTATCCACATATTAAATATTATAAAACTAAGTAATATATAATTGTAAAAAGGCTGAAGGACCTCGGTCAATGGCCATTTGGGTTTTTGCTCAACAAAGTACTTTTATCATTATTATTTAGATTATTTCGTTTGTATGAAGCAAAATTTTAAAATAAATTTAGAAATTATTTTTGGTATGGTTTGTTAATTATTAATAGCGGTTTTCAATTTTTTTGCAGATATCTCTCCATTACTCTTATGCAGAAATGAAAACATAGTTGGAGATTCTTTGACTGATAGTTCTGATTTAAATGTATTACTGCCTGCATCACCGTTATGTATCAATTGCAAAAACCTCCAAGTATACAAAGGTAAGTAGTTTAATTTATTCATTTATTACTACTTTTATTACTTTTTCTTAAACGTTCAATTCGAATATTATTTTAGTGTTTCTTGTGTATATCGGTCATCAATATAAACAACTTTTTTGTCTAACGTTTCGGTTTATTAACCATCATCAGAGAATAATTTTTCTATTCATTAAAATCTGTTACCTATACGTTTTTTATTTTTCACGTGTTCTGAGTTGCCTTTAAGACACTCAAAACAACACATGAAAAATAAAAAACGTATAAAAGATTTTAATTTGTGTACAAAAGTTATTCTCTGATGATGGTTAATAAACCGAAATGTTGGACATAAAAGTTGTTTATATGTACATATATTGATGACTGATATGCCCAAGAAACACTAATTATGTGGCTTTTACAAATGTGGTTTCTTCTCAATTATTATTTTCAATCAATAAAATCAGTTGTATTATAATAACTTTTATTTAATAGACACTTTAACCATAATTACTTTCTCACCAAACGTGAGGAAAGTATGTATTCGTGAAAAAAATTTTATTGCATTTTTGGACGGATCTCGACAAATTATGATGGTATACAAAATTTCAGACAAAAATAATTTTCTGTCCGTGTGTGTGTGTCTGTATGTATGTATCGCAATAGCAGCTATAGTTTTTGAGGTAAAGTTTTCAAATTTGGTACACACGTTCTAGAGGCCAAGGAAAAGATTGAGTTTGTTGATGAGCAAAATTGGCCCACTGGAACGGGGTCTACCGGACCCCAACATTTATATTTCTAACTTTACAAAAAAATGTATTCGTGATGAAAGATTATAAATGAGATCTGATATACAAACCCATTATAATATTGTGTCCAGATGTTGAAATAAACAAAATACGTCAAATATCACTTTTATTATAAACACCACAAAGTAAGGAAGTTCTGATTCTATAAATGGCAGCGGTTTTTTAAAACTCATGTTCTGTAAAAAATTACGAATATCTTTATGAAGAGCAATATACTGTACCTCCATTTCAAAACACTACACAAGGAAATATTCGGTGAAGCATGTGACTCTCGCATTTAAATTTAAATTAATGATGAAATGCATTTTAAAGGGTATTTCTTAAGTTTTGAGAATTTACTTTATTTTTTCAATTTTTTTTAGGACAATCTTTTTAATTTTAAACGTTTTATTAGAAGACAATTTTTAGTTGAATGTAAAACCAATTATAAAAACAATACCTTATATCTTGATCGTTTTTTAATCCATCAATTTCTTACGTAAACAATATTTCAAACACAATACACCGCTCCGTAGATGCGAATTGTTACTGACTGATGCCGAGGCGTGAGTGGTGAACGTGAATTTACAGACACACAGACCACGATCTTCTCTCTACTGCGAATGTACATGATCGCTGTACATCTATGTAGAGAGGGAATCTGAGACATGGTATAAAGTTATACAGTAATTATGAAAGGGTACCTAAATGTAGTATTAATCTGTAAGTCGTCAATTAACGTTTTTCCAAAAACTATTTATTAAAAAACAGCCAGTGAAATGAAATATTATACTACTGTGTTTTTATGAATGTAGCTGTAGATTTACAAAATTATATTCAACAATTGTAAGTTCTATCAGTATATCCCTGACAGTGCAATTAATTGATGAATGACATAAGCAAGTTAAATCTCTAAATCTAGGATTATAACTCAACCATTAGAGTCTATTTAAAACTGGCTAATAGTTACAATGATATCTTATTTACTTCAATTATTTGCCCTTTTTAATTTGGTTCTAAATGAGACTCCTCCAGGCAACTTAACTGACATAAGCATTTGCAAAGTAAGTCATTTAGGACTAGAATATTTGGGTCTGATTTCAAAAAGTGAATCGAGTGTTCGATGTCAATCTTGGGCACTGGATCAACCACACAAAGTTAGAGTTGATATAGTGGATGCCCAGTTTCCTGACGGCTCAAAAAAGCAGGCAAAAAATTACTGTAGAAACCCAACAAAAGACGTTATGGGTCCGTGGTGCTACACAATGAACTATGATCTTCAGTTTGAAACTTGCGGATTGCCACTATGTGCTTATTCGGAGTGTAAAATTACAGGACCAGGTATGGAATACGCTGGTCAACATAATAAAGCTGTCTCAGGTAAGTATTGCAAGATATTTAAAATATTTGTTTTAAGTTTTGAATTTATTTAATTCCCTTAATTAATCCAAATTGAACTTTACAGAACCATGCGTTTTTATTATACTACTCGTATATTAGCACATATAACATATAATGTATTACATCGATTATAAGACGTACCCTTATTTTTCTAAGCTGGAAATAAAAAAATACCCTGGTAAGACGCCATTGAATTTAATTCGCACCATGAATACAGACAGAGATACCATACGAAAAAAACGGTTTTATAATCGATATAATATGGTATTATCAGATAATATAACTTGTTTGTTCTATGTGTTTTTGTTTCGTGTATTTACTATTTCTGTGGTATAGTACATAACAATGTGGTTTTGGAATTTGTGGAAACTCTTCCAGTATTAACGGTAACAAAATATATTTTACTATTATTTATTAGATAAAAAATGTCTGAAATGGAATAAAGACCGAAATAGAGTGAAAGAAGACGGAAACTACACCAAGGTGTCCAAATTCAACTTACGGAATTTTCCAGAAAATAACCTAGGCAAGGCTAAAAAGTATTGTCGTAATCCGAGCGGAGATATAGGAGGCCCGTGGTGCTTTGTGGAAAATGATGACACAAATGAAATAGAAAAAGAATTATGTGATATACCATTCTGTGATGATCCAGAGTGCTCAGTTTTTACAAAGAACTCTGACACATATATGCATTACACCGATTTTAACGAAACTTTAAGTAACCTTACTTTTGGAGTCAAATTGTGGGATTCTGACTCTTATCCAGAGGCTAGTGCTAGATTAGTTTTGTCGAATCTAGCCCTACCTTTGACTGGAAAAGAACTGGATGAATCAGGTGTTGGTATCGAGATTATGATTGGTAATAATTTTACTGCACTTCGATATGGAAATAAGGATAAACCAGAATATGAACCTACCAACGGGATTTTAAAATCTACAGAGTTCACAAAGTTTTCTTTAAGTTGGCATGCTGGATTTATATCTTTTAACTTAGATGGGCAAGTGAAACCAATATTTTTAGCTGAATATAAAACTAAAAATAATTTACTTGGATATAAAAAAAATATTTTCAGTTACTATTCTGCTCAGGGTACAAACGTTTTGTGGTATTTTCCTTTTTGTATGGACGATTTTGAGTGTGATGTACATACTACTACCGGAAAGGAATTTCAGCAGTTTTGGCCTCTACGTGCAACTGGTGTTGGACATAATTTGTATGTTCATGTAAGATCCTTTCGGTCAGCTGTGATTTTAATTGTCCCGAGTCCTACTATAGATTATCCTTATGTCAAAATTTTTCTTCAAAGACTGAATAACTCTACAAAAGTAACGGCTAAAGAATATAGCAATGGACCAGAATTGTTACTGAAGGAACTACAGTTAAGTGATATTTTAGATTATTGGGAATGGCGTGAATTTTCTATAACATTCTTTGCTAATACCATGCATATTTATATGAAAAAAGCATCTGGCATGCAAACCTTAACAGATCTGACCAGTGAGATTTTTAGAAGAATGAGGTGGTTTAGTGTGTGCTCAGAGAATACAGTTGCACATTGGAGCTTTTTCTGCATTCCTCCTGATTATTCAAATCCGCCACCTGCATTATTACCTGAATGTGCTATGAATAATAAGGAACCTAATTACAAGGGAACTCAAAGTATTACCAGTGAGGGCCTACCTTGTTTGCCATGGTCGGGAAAGAAATTGTTAGGAGAAGATTTGGATAGGTTATTTACCAATGAGTCAACGTTAGATGCTTGGAATTATTGCAGAGATCCAACTACAGAAGATGAAGGTGAGACGGGCATTCTTAATAGCATTAGAATTTAGTATAATATTTAAGATTGCCCTGAAAAGGGTTGGAACTATTGGTGTGCCAATGCTTCTGAAGTAGTCTCCATTGGGCACCAAAATACCAAATACTTACCACCCAACACACGTTTTGTCAAAGAAGTTGCATGGTCTGGCGATGATAATTTAAAACTTTCGAAATTTTTAAGGCCAAAAAAAAATTTTCAAACCGGAGTAATTAATCTATTAAATTTTTGTGATGTCAAAAATGGATAGTTATTTTTATAGGTTGTGTATATCATATGACTCACATAACCTTAAATATTTTGATTTTGTAAATTTGTTTTCAATTTTAATTTTAATTTTTGTAGTTTTAACATGGATCCATTATAAGATTTAGAAACTCTCGCAGACAGAAGATATGTAAACTTTTAATATTATAAATTATAAAAATAGGCGGCTAATTATAGGTTGAATTTCCAACCAACAAAAATTATCTTATTTTATTAGATTCAGGCAATTAAAACTTCATTAATAATGCGCTGAACAAGGTTTTAGTTGATAGTACAGGAACCAAGCAGAAATTTTGATAAAAGCGACATAATGTTCGAAAATCGTAAAAAATGCATATTTTTGAGGTTAGTATTATGGTATCACACGCACAAACGAATTTGTTTGGAGTTTAACCAATAGCAAAACCGTTCGTTTTTGACGTCATTAACGGAAAACTGGCGAGACTTTTAAAATTGATACAAATTATTAATATTTAAAGCAACTGTAAGAATGATATATTATTGGAATTTATTGCATTATTATATTTAATATGTATTCAACTTTGACATACATCTATTAAAAACCTTTAATTCAATTGAGGTGTAAGAGCCCATTGTCTACCGATGGTTGGTGAAATGTAAGTCAAATATTAAGTATTTGGTGTTTTGGTTTCCAGTGGAAACTACTTCAGACGCAATCCTACTTTATTTCACAAAGTCAAAGGTAGTTCTAAAGTTGATTTAGGATGATGATTTAATTTTAAATAAGCAGTAGAATCTCTTTAATCAGGCACCTCCTATTCTGAAGCTTCGCCGAAGTACTGGAAATGTCGGATGACAGAGAAATACAAATTAATAAATAATCCGTCAAACATACCGGGTGACACAGACTCATGGTACACCCCCTGTTCTCCTTTAATTTCCCAGCTATTTTGCTAAAATTTGAAATATTGGATATGCTTACTAAGAGGCACTTTTTGACATACTGGGAAATTTTTTACCACTTCCGGTTTTATCGGAAATGATATCAACTTTCGATTTTTAAATGGAACACCCTGTATATTATTGCATTTTTGAAAACTACATAATTTTCTGAATCCAATGATACCCCATAGTTCTGACATCATTTGAAAGTACCATCAAAGGGGAATCCATCCATATCAACTTTTTTTGTGTGTAACCAATACAAACATAATCACGGAAGTAAGAATATTATAAGTATTTTCTCGATTCAATAATAGTAAGTTATTAAGGTGGCTATGAATCAAACAACAAATTTTGACGTTTCGATTAGCTGTTATTGCCAGTTAGACGTTAGTGTCTAAATACATTGTTTTGTATTGGAATTTTAATAGAAATAAGTTGAAAATGCCACGAGTTTACAAAACAAATGAGCAAGTGGATACTTCTTTGCACGTGTTTCGAACTACAAGACTTTTTCCAGTCGAAATTTCACCAGTGTAGCATTGTTTTGATAATTTGGAATAATTTTAGGGGGTTCATGGCTCTCTACATCGAAAAATCTGTGTCACCCGATATATTATTTTTATATTTTTTATAATAAACACGCCGAATTACGATAAGTGTCAGATTAACACGGATTATATAGTAGCATTAGTAGCATTGAGTAAAGTATAGTGTTCCTTTATTCAATGATAGTAGCTAATGAAAAATTGTATTAAGGATGCCAGATTATTGTCTATGCCGGACTACTGAACTTCTATATTAGAGGAATCCCACTGTATTTTCATTATCAACAGGTACCTATTGCTATGCTCTATCCCTAGAACCAGAGAAACTCATTGAAAAAAAATATTGTCATTTGAGGAAATGCAAATCTGAACAATGCAGCATGGCAGGAACCGGAAATGACTACATTGGAGGTTTAAGTGTTACCAGATCAAATAGAATTTGCGATATGTGGGATTCTACAAATATCAGTTCGCCTGCCTCGTATAAGGTTAAATGGAACGATTCTTTATTTGCTGATATGTCTCTAGCTGCAGCAAACAATTTTTGTCGAAACCCATCGAGAGATGTTTCAGGTTAGGCATAAAATCATTTTACTTCTCTTCACTGACTAAGCATAATAGCCTAGTAAAAACTGATAACAGTTACGATCTTATCAAGCTTCGAATAAGCTTTCTAGAGTTAATATTTCAGTGTTTTTGTTTTATTAAAACACAAATTATTGCAAAAAGTAATGAAACCCACGTAGCTATAGCAATAAGCCTTTCATGCTTTGTTTGGAGCAAGTTGAATAAAAAGTAAAGTTATGTGATATCTTTATAATTTCGTATATACACACTAGATTTATAGTAACAATATTTCAGCTATTCCACTGAGTATAATCCAACTGTTTGATAAAAATTCCTATTCTTATTCCAAGTTAGGTATTATGTGACTTTGCACAAAGGTAGTTTACGCGTATTTTTAATCTTTATATTCATATCTGTAACACGTCTGTTGTTAAATTTGATAATTTCAATGTAGGGAAAACTATGGAGATGTGAACATAGGAATTCATGGAATGCATGTAATCTTGCCCTTTGTCCATAAAGGAAGAGGAATTACTTATTGTCGATAGCTTACCAGCTCATTATTTTATTTGGCTTTTAAATCTGAGCAATGGAATTTAGCCAATATGGTTATGACGGGAGTGATAGTAAAACTCTTAATCACACTTACACCAACAAGTGTCAGGCGTGTGGTAATGGTTTGTCGTGTTTTCACTTCCGTGGTTTTTACTGTACAAGATTTCAATACTTCTAAGGTTTAGAGAACGTGATTGCTTCTCCAAAAAAATTTTCTTCGAGCACTCGTGACCTCGTACTATGATTTATAATGCTCAGGGTAGGCAAGTAACCAGAAACCCTTTTGTTCCTTTCCCAAACCCAACAATTTCATCCCAAAATAAAATTTACAGGTAGTTGGTGTTATACAACAGATCCAGAAATTAAAGAAGACGCATGTAACGTAAGAGACTGCGATAAACCTGAAGAATGCATCATTATTGTAGGAACGTTTGTAATGGGTTAATCGTCCTACATATTTTAAAATACATCTCATTATATAATAATTTTTATTTAGATAGAAAGGTTTATATACTTCCACAATGGAAAGAAACTGGTCTACAAGGAGGTTTAAGATTTGCTATAAAGGAGTGGAATCCAGATCTGCTTGATGGCTTAGATATTTTAATAACACCAATATCTGGGTCTGATGTAATAAGGTTGCAAATTGGTGCAAATTACAACGAAAAAATTTTTCTGCATTATAATGACAAACTTATGGAAGAAAAAACATTTCCTCACATTATATCGGCAGGTATTATAATGATAAATAAACTATTTGTAAAAAATACTCCTGTCAAGATATATTAGAAACAAACATACGAAGATTGGCTAAACTGGTTAGGGACCTTTGCACTAATTAAAATAACACTATTAGATTTAAAATACCGGGTGACCACGGATCATGGTAAACCCCCGCCATTTCTACAATTTTTGAGCTATTCAAATGAAATTTTGCAGCAGTAATGTACGTCCAAAATGACTCATTTTGGCCCATCCGATTTTTTTTTCGACGTCTGATTTTGACCGAAGTTACCTCAACTTTGGAATTTTAAATGGAACACCCTGTATATTATTGCATTTTTGGAATACTGAGAAAATTCTTAGTACGATAGAACTATTTTGGGATCTCTTTAAGCCCACTTGATTTTTTTAGAGCCAATTTCATTTTTTAATCTAGAGTGCCATGATTGGTCTATTTGGTTCAAATGTACTGGTATCACTCCCAAAAAATTAGATCGACAAAAAAAATATAAAAATGGCGTCTTGGCGTGCATTCAAATTTGACCAAATCTCTTTTTGTCCATTTTGACCAATTTCTCAAAAGATATAATAATGGTAAACCGATACCATAAAATAATACATTTTGTATGAAATCCATTGATGTGCCCATCCTTGATAAATCTGCAATGTGCAGGTAATAAAAAAGGAAAAAAATCATCAAACACAACACGTCATTTTATACTATTTATCACACTAGCCATGGAAGGAACAGTAGGCTCATTTAGCTTTTTTTTTTTATTGCATATTCGTAAAGTTTACGCTGTGTTTAGTAAGTGTGCGAAATTTTTTTTATTCATATATTAAGAAAATGTTAAAGTCAGCGAGTTGAATAATGCTCCGTTGTTAATAGTGACGTCAGCCCATCTTGTATCCTGCAGCCGGCGCTGCGCCGCCGATATGTCGATATGAAAGTCTTTTTTAAATGAACACACAGTTGCGGCGTTTGTTAAAATACACCTAGACATAGTGTATAATGTATAACTGTTCTCGTAATTTTGTTTGCTATTTTATGTTAATACGTAAAGATTTGGTCTACTTTAATATTTATGGGAAATGGGAAATGGGCAATCAAAGAAAATATTATAAATATTGAGCGCTACCCAAATATAAAAATACTACTGTGACATCTTTTAGGAAGTAAAACAGCAAAATTTGGTGTGAGGATCATTTTAATGTAATTTTTTTAAATTTTAAATAATAAAGAAATAATTTCAAATTATTTTTAGCGTGAAGAAAACATAGAAAATTACGTGTATTTTAAGTAAAAAATGTAACTATTAAATTAGGATAGTGTTATTCCGCATATCTTCGATTGCCAGGAAGACCGAAAACAGTCACATAGTGCTGTTCGCCGAACAGCATTTTTCAAAAGACAAAGGCAATCACTGTTAGATAATTCTTTAGGAAGTGCAGAAAAATTCGCGATTTTCAGGTAACGAGATGTCAGAAAACCCTGAATGTGGTTCCGACAATTTGGAAAATAATGAACAGTCTATAAAGACGAGAACGAGAACACAAAGAATAAATTAATTCAAGTAAATATAAAACCTACATTGCGGTCGAAGACTAGGCAACGCAGAATATTATCAGTCCCCAGGAAAAGTAAACAATTTAAACTGGATGTAAAAAAAGTGGCAACAAATTTATTGCTCATCTGATAGTTATCGTGTATTTGTTGCGAGCGAACGTAAGATATGCTGACGTCACTCCGGCCTGC
Source organism: Rhagium mordax (assembly GCA_963680705.1). NCBI lineage: Eukaryota > Metazoa > Arthropoda > Insecta > Coleoptera > Cerambycidae > Rhagium > Rhagium mordax. The sequence continues at coordinate 82,870,809 of OY796657.1, read as the reverse complement.
TCGCCATACAGAGCTTTTATTATTCAAATGCAAATATCTCCCTCAATTTTAGTTCAATCGACTTGAAATTTTTGATAGGCAGTTTATACATGAAACAGATTATGATAATTAAAGAAAATCAGGACAATTAATTTTTACTAAATGAGCCTATTAAAAGACGTAACTCGTACATTACTGCTGCAAAATTGCATTTGGATAGCTCAAAAATTGTGGAAATGATCCGTGGTCACCCAGTATACCGGGTGGCCACGAGACTAGGGTCATGCTTATATCTCTTTCAATTATGAACCGATTTAGACGAAATTTGGTACAAGGATATTAGACCTAATTTCGGATGGACATGCAGATATAGTCAAAATGGCCGACTTCCGGTTTCACCGGAAGCGTGTGTACCTTAGATTTTTTGAATGCATCACCCAGTATATTTTATGTTTTTCGGAATCTACAACTTAAATTTCATAGAATAGCGTTGCCAAATTTATATTTTTCTCAAGGAATTTTTCTTTTTTTCAAATTTATTTTTTTCCGTCGAAGGCCGTGATTAGGATGTTCTACTAAAAATAGGTATTGTTTCTAAATAAAATTTTAAATACATAGGTACTTTAAATTTAAATTAGTTTATGCAACTTGCAAATCCGAATAGTTTACGAGAGACTGAAAATTTATTTTCTTGCCATACTATGTTTTCCAATAAATGCACGTTACTTATTACATAAAAGTAAACACTTTACAAATAATAAACATTTTACAGTTTTAGACAACGATGAAGTGGTGCAGTTAGATTGGTAATTAAATTTGCTATTTTATGGCATTATAGCCCTTGGTAAGTGCCATTAAAAAAAATGATTTTTTCTTAAAAAAACACGTTTGGCAAATTTTATTCTTTTATGAGGCATTTGTTATTGATTTAATTGATGAAATCACTATTAATATGAGTTACTAGAATCAACTGGAACATATTTTTTCCCAATCACGGCCTTCTACGGTAAAAAATAAATTAAAAAAAAAGAAATATTCCATGAGAAAAATGTAAATTTGGCAACGCTATTCTATGTAATTTGAGTTGTAGATTCCAAAAAACATAAAATATACTGGGTGATGCATTTAAAAAATCGAAGGTACACGTGTTTCCGGTGAAACCGGAAGGCGGCCATTTTGACTATATCTGCATGTCCATCCGAAATTAGGTCTAATATCCTTGTACCAAATTTCGTCTAAATCGGTTCATAATTGAAAGAGATATAAGCATGACCCTAGTCTCGTGGCCACCCGGTATACAGGGTGTGGCGATCGATATCTCGAAAAGTAGACAGAAAATTTTGAAAATTTGGTAGTAAACTAATGTCGATGGGGGCAACTCGGCTAAAATATTTGCAAGATGATGGCACTTCCGGTTATACCAGAAGTCGATACCAACTTGCTAATTTTAAATGGGACACCCGATATATTATTACATTTTTTAATTGTACGCAAAATTCTATTTTGTGTATCATGTCCTATACCTAGGTCTCTCTGTTTTTGACATATTTCAATTTTTTTGTCAAAAATGACTTTAATAGAATTTTTATAATATTTTGATAAGTATTAATACATAGGTAGTGTTCAAAGAATAAGAATAATAATGAAATTGAAAAAACTGTCAAAAATCAATTTTTTCAAATGGAAACCTCTAATTTTTATAATCTTATCTTATTTTTACCATTAAAAATAAGGGTAAGTCTGTGTATGGATATCTATTACGAAAATTTAAAGTTTTCGAAATATTGCCAATTCAATATTTTTATATGGGGATTTTGCTATGGATTTTAAGTTCAATTACTCTTAGTTGACTCTATGATGGCGTTGGGTGATAAACAAAAGTATGTACCCGTCACTTACATTTGACAAGTATTAATTATCATGCCGGGGCGTTTAAATTATATGCACGAGGATTACTTAAATTTGTTTATAGTCTATGGAGAATGTAACAGTTAACTACCAAATTTTTAAAATTTTCCAATGTCTACTTTTTGAGATATCAATCGCCGCAGTTCATCATGGGACACCCTGTATAGCGGGTAATGTAATCATATTTCCAGTTTAATAGGAAGTGACGTTAACTTTTGATGACTAGATATTCCAAATGACAAAGAAACTTTTGATGTGTACATTACATTATAGTCTCTCAGTGGAAAAATATAATAGCATTAGATAGTAAATATATTGAACTGTAATGAATATACTAGGTAAATGGACTGAATTATGGTTACAAATACGCAAAGGTGAAATAATGCTAGGTTTTGAGGGAGTACCCACTTCACTATTTGAATGGAAGAGTAAGGCTCCTGAGGAAGAATTTGAACCTATGTTCATAAGCTACGGGTCCATCCTAGGAAATCCACTAGGATTATTTTTTGAATGCGATGAATGCCACACGGAAACTACGAGAGTAAAAAGTTTCAAAAGATATCTACCTATAGGGTTATGGTCGAAACAGGAACAACCAATTTATAATAACTTAACGTTAAGAATAAGAGGTACAGGAATTGCAATACTGTCGTTTATGTGGGTACCTGGAAATAATAATTCTTATTTGGTGGAATTGAACAGCATGAGAGGTATTCTTTATATAATATAAAAATGCTGCTCGTGTTTTTATCTTTAACTCTGATCATAGTTGTAGTAACTAAGTGAAAGTGTAGATAAATATAAATTCTTGTGTCATATGGGACGACATATTTTTGAATTATGATGTAAATTATACAACTGAACTATTTAAATTTAATTTGCTCTACAATTGCAGTATAGTTTCTAGTAAGTCGACATAGTTAAAATTAAGAAATAAAGGTATTATCATAGCCTAAATAAACATAGCCACAACACTCTCGCGTGGCACCCTGATCTTTGGAAGACAGTTTCGCTAAGCAGTAGTGGGGAGGACACGACTTGATTCCTTTGCCCATTCCAACAAATAACTTAGAATAATAACACAAACAAAAATATCAGTTATAGAAAGTACAACAATGTCAACAACAACCTATAAATCGCAAAGACTCGATATAGCTGCTATGATTTCCAGCAGGCAACTGCCGTCGCTTCACTGAAACTTCATTCCGCCAGCCAGTCTCGTTACTTCGCTGCAGTAGTTGAGTGTCGCGGCTAGATTTCTGTAGGCTATGGTATTATAGTAATTAATTTTGGGTATTTAAATTTGTATACTCGAGAAATTTGCTTCACTACAACATAACAAAATTGTTTCTCTAATTTACAAGATTTGAGTGTTTCTTTATCGAGATGAAAATCATTCTCCTTAAAATCATACATAACAATACAATTTAAGGAATTCATTCATCATTGGTAGATTTCTGGTATTGCAGAAACTAAATAAATAGAAACACAATGAATACATAATCAATTGTAAAGATGTTAATGGGGTTGTTAATATTTTCTTTAATTTATAGCTTGAAATAATTTGAGATTTTCTATATGTGACAAAATATTTCCATATAAACGTCATAAATTCTACTCAGAGGTGCGCGGCTCTCTGTTTTGTCTGTCAACTTCGTTTGGTAGAATAAAGAATAATACATACACAATTATTTTTCAAAACGAGCCAATTTATACATAATTTTATTAATTTCTAATATTATATGTTTTTAATACCAAAAGAACCTAATTTTGTTGCTGATTTCAGGGTTAAGATAAGAAAATGTGTATTTTAGTTATTTTTTCTGGTATTTTCAGTAATACCAGCTCCAAAAACATAAAATATACCGTTTTCTAAGAGATGGCAAATAACTTAGGATATGCAGCCAATTTCAAATTATTCGACATATTTCTTAATACAGAAAGTTATTAAATAATGCTATGAATTTCGATATACAGTTTGAGGAATTTTCTTTGGGGAAATTGGGTTTTGTGCATTTTAGATATTAGGTAATCAAAAAATATAGTCGAGTAAACTTTAACTTGGCGTGTGGATGAGTTGTTATTGGGCCATTGCTTCAATTTTGTGTGCAAGAGAAAATACAATAATACGCACAATATCAACTCATCCACACGCCAAGTTAAAGTTTACTCGAGTATAGTAGGTGTTTCAAAATAGATAAAATAATGATTTTTTAATAATAATATAATAATAAAATGAAAATTTTACACCTTTCAATGGAAATCATTATAGACATAAATACTACACCAGACCAGACAAACGAGAATTAAAGTAAGTATAACTTTGAGAAATGTGACGTAGAAAAAGTTAATACTTTTTTCTTTATTTTGATGAGTAGAATACGCTACCGAAGTAGCGGCCCGCATTTTTGTTACACCCTGTATATATATTTTTTTGTAATATAGTGAATATCTCGTTTAGCTTGCTAAATAACAGAATCAGATTATAGAATTAGCAAAACTTAAAATTTATTTTCTGAATAAAAGCCAAAGTGACACCTATGGCATCATAATTTTTCAAGGCTCTAAAATGGTGTCGTAAATAACAAAACGAAAGTCACTGCACAACCTCACTTTGGCGTCGACTAGGGAATGTAAACAATATTGTTTCAGCCAAACAAATTCAGCTTATCGCCAGTCTCATCTTTATAAGTCGTTGTATCTTATCTCTTGCACGGGCTTATTCGTTGATAAGCTCAACTTAATAATACGAGATGTTTGGCATTTATTTGCCGATATCAGCCATCTTTGTCACAAAGACGGTTTTGTCTTGCATACACTAATCTCCTAGTGCCCAATATTTTATCCTCTCGATTCACACTTCCTTAACTGTTGTGTGTTCACCAACTGTATTTTATGATTACCTGATATCTGAAAGCCTCATGTACATTGTGCTATTATCGCGCAGTATAAAACCCAATGTACCCAATAAAAATTCCTCAAACTGTATATTTTGTTATGATAAGATAGAAAAATTTAAAAAAAAACAACTTTTAAACATGGCTATTATCTGTTATAACATTTTTGACATCTTATATAGTTTTCAAATCGAATGTTGAAATTGTAAGATCCGTCATTAATCATTAATATTTATTGTATTGTCTGATTTAAATGTCTGCATGAGTAATGTGATTTGTTCAATAAAATATAAAGGTATAAAAAGCAGTATGTAGTGTAAGATGTGTTTGCCACATAAACTGGTCATCTCTCGATGCTACTGTAGCTTTGATATTGAAATTATATTAATTACAAATATATTGTTTTTAAAGGTGTCATTGTTTTATCAAGAGTAGATAATGGTAGATCTTTGTTTTTAATCTCAACTAATGTGGACAATATAATGTTCACCAGTTCTTGGACAAGATATGATATATTATTTAACGAATCGACATTCACTATAAAAAAAGTCAACCAGACAGTTCTCCACTATAAAAGCAAAACCCCTATCATAATATATTGGTTTGTTGTTGCTGTGGAAAATGGCTGGGTTACATGGAGCGCAAATTGTGAACCATTAGATTTAGATGGTCCTCCAAGAGATGGAGGTTGGTCGGGCTGGTCGTCATGGGTTTGCACTGTTTCTTGCGGAGGGGGAGAAGGTTTTCGTACAAGAACCTGTTCAAATCCAAGGCCTAATATATTTGGAAAACTTTGTCGAGGTTCGCCTACAGCAACAGGAATATGTAATGACTTCCCTTGTGGGGATGTGAGCCCAGAAACTATTGAGAACATTCGGGACTATTTGAAAAAAGAAAGTATTAGTTATGTCATTAAGGAAGGTACTTTTCAGTATTATAGATTTATTTACATAGTCCAAGATTGAATAATTAAACGAAAATGTTGATAAACAATTGACTGATACTCCCAAATATCCTGTGGTACCTAGCTTAAATAAACAGAAATCACTTCACTTCACTTCAAATTCACTGCATATTTGGATTTTTTCTTCAAATTTTGGACTAAGATATCTCTACAGGGAGGAATATTATGGAGTTGCAGTTTTCGGCATTTTGTTGCAAATTTTATTGACGAGGTGTTTAATGGGATATTTTTATTCGTCACTTTCTTACGCATAGGTATTGTTAACTATAGCCATATGTCAATATCCATTTAATCTTACAGGTCGTTTAAAAAAATATTAAAATTATGAAATATACAGATTTACAATTAGCAAAAAAATCGTAACTCTGAATATTCCATAATTTTAATATTTTTTAAACGCCCTGTAAGATTAAATGAATATAGACATATGGCCATAATTAACAATACCTATGCGTAAGAAAGTGATGAATAAAAATATCCCATTAAACACCTGAGAGGAAAGTTATGGGTCAGTAATGAAAAAAATGTGATTTTTTCAAAAATATTGCTGTATTTTTTTAAATATTGCAGATTTTGAAAAAGTGGCCAAATTGGTTTTTGCAAATAGTCAGTAGATTACCCCTATATAACAAAAACAAATTTAAAACCGCTATTGTAAATTCTCGGTGTCAATGAAATTTTCCATTTTTGGACGGGTCTTACATTAGGTGCTGTATACAATATTTATTGCAAATGCTCATTATAACAGACAAAACCCCTTACTGTCAATAAAATTTGCAACAAAATGCCGAAAACCGCAACTCCATAATATTCCTCCCTGTAGAGATATGTTATTCCAAAATTTGAAGAAAAAATTTAAATATGCCGTTCAATTGTCCAGTAGTTTAAATAGAAGTCATTTCAGTAAAATAGTTTTTTCATGAATTTTCATGTATACCGGGTGCCACAGGATACTGTCTCACCCTTATATTTCCTTTATTTCTTAACTTATCCACTTGATATTTGGGGAGCATAAACTACCGCTAAGAATGTATTTTTGTACATTACAAACAATATGATACCAATTCCGGTTTATCCGGAAATTACCTCAACTTTCGATTTTCAAATGGAACACCCTGTATATTTTTACATATTTGGATGCAGGGCAACATTCTGAATATACCATGTAAGTTTCGCGAATTTCTGAGCCGATGTTCAATTTTTTTCAAACATTATAAGAAATTCGTCTATGGTGCTTTGGAATCCCAATATTCGTTCTACGGGAGGTAAACTCCAAAGGAAAAATATATTTTTTCTTCTCATTTCACTAACAACTGTTTGCGAAGCCTCCAAAGTTGAACATATCACTTTTTTTATCGAAAGTTTTTTTTTTTTCAAATGGGAAGGTGGTGGCTCATAGTGTTTGTTAAATTATAAATTTTTTTCAGATTTCATTGATATCTATTTCATATCTGTGCTATTTATAAAAAGTATAAAATTCACTTTCAAAATAACTTTTATTGAAGCTTAAAATAGTTACCTTTGCACTACTTATACTTATTAAAAAACAAAAAGAACTGAAAGGTAGTTGTTAAGAAAGAAAGCCATTGCCTTCATATTTCATTAATCGATATATTTTTTTAATTATACAAAAAGTGCAAATCGTACAGTTAATAAAACACCAAGTATTAAATAGGTTCCTAGAAAAGATAACGGCATTTGAGTTTTACAAATATTGGTCAAAATGACCCCCATCACCATCAATACATCTTCAGCAATAAACTGTTTAGTTTAGTATTTACAAATGTCATCATTCTTTTGTTTTATAATGTGTCAATTCGTAGTGCGGAGGTAACTATGTTAAGGTTCAATAAAAATTATTTTGAAAGCGGTTTTTATACTTTTAAATGAATAAAATAAAATTGAAATAAAAATAGCATAGATATAAAATGGATATCAATGAAATCAGAAAGAAAATTATAATTTTTCAAACACTATGAGCCACCATTTGAAAAAAAAAGTTTTCGATAAAAAACTGATATGTTCAACTTTGAAGGCTTTGTAAACAGTTGTTAATGAAAAGAAAAAAAAATTTATTTTTTCTTTGGAGTTTACCTCCCATATAACAAATTTTGAGATTCCAAAGTGCTCTTAGGACGAATTTCTTAAAATGCTTGAAAAAATTGAACAATGGCTCAAAAATTCGCGAAACTTACATGGTATATTCAGAATGTTGCCCTGCATCTAAATATGTAAAATTTGAAAATCGAAAGTTGAGGTAATTCCCGGATAAACCGGAAGTGGTATCATATTGTTTGTAATGTACAAAAATACATTTTTAACATTAGTTTATGCCACCCAAACTTTAAATAAATAAGTTAAAAAATAAAGGAAATATAGGGGTGAGCCAGTATTCTGTGGCACCCGGTATAGGTTTGTTACAACAGATAGACAGTTTCAGTTTCATTTAATATCATAATTGCTATATCCTGCGTATTTACAAATCTTCGACTTCACACGTTCTCCCTTTCTGACATCAATTTTATGCTAGCCTGGTGCAATAAGTGGATATGTAAATAATTTGAAAAAATTATATAATTGCAGATATAGCTGTGAATTTCTCTTTTCTGCTAAAATTGAAGTGTAAGACATATTCACTTATCCATTCTTGGACCACACGTTACTTTTTTATCCTTAGTAAGGACACGTGTAAGTATAATATTGTCAGGTAATAGGGAACAACCAAACATTATTAAGGAAGAAATGGAAGAATCAAAAAAATTATTAACTATAATACTTTTGAAGATGGTTTAGTTATACATTTATAAACCGTTTAAAGAAAGGGATTGATTTAGTAAAAATTAACTCTCAATTTGTTTTTCAACTTCCCTTAATTATTCAATAATTGGCCCCTTTTTAATCATTGCATAATAAACAACCCACTAGAGTATTTAGGTTTAATTTAGTATATACGGTTATAAATTTTATTTTATTTTTAATGTCAAAATAGTTTCGTATTAAATATTTTATTTCCATTTAAGGTACTTCCCAAGTTTTAAAAAATAATCACGATTTACTGAAAACTATTACAAAACAGTCCCCTAATGCCTACTACGAATGGACTTTAAATGGAGTCTTTATAAAACCAGAACCAAAACATATTATGCTTCAAGGTGATGATATATCCATTGAAAATGCAAAAGTAGCCTATTCAGGAATCTATGTGTGCATGCTGTTTAGAATAAATAAGAAGAGAGTAGTTCTACGAGTGATATCCTTAGCTGTTATATCAGAAACTTTTGATATTGATACAAGGGCAACACGATCACTAACTATAACTTGCAATGCAGTAATTTTAGGTTATATTTATACTGATCTGAGCATGAAATGGTATTTGAATAATAAAGTTTATATCGACCATAGCATCACAACATTAGCTGCAGTGAATTCGCAACATTTTGATTCTTTAAATATGTCCCATACTGGAAATTGGAAATGTGTGGTAGAACAGAAAGACTTGAAATTATTATGGGTTACAAATCATATTAAAATTAATGTTAAGAAAACTCCAAATATATACACTCATTTAATGGAGGATAAATTAACAGCGCCTCTATTTGCCTGGTTAAAAACTGAACAAAACGTTTTTATTGGTTTAATTACTATAATCATTTCTGTTGTTCTATTAGTTATAATATTTCTTATTATTTATTTTAAATTTTGTACTTTAAGAAATCCTAGATATAAAAAAAATAGAAGAGAATAGTATGTGAAATTGTTCGTTAATAAATCTTCTTTACTAACCTGATTTTTATTCTATTTATTCTTTGTTTATCCTGTGTTTTCCAATTCTTGATTTTATGAACGAAAAGTTTTCTTTAAAAATAATAATTTTTACAATAAATTTTGTTACAGGTCAGAAGAAAGAGGGTTCCAAAGGTATTACTGTTGTGTTTAGAAGTATGTGGAAAATTACTAAAGGAAAGAAAATAGAAGTTGCCATGAAAATGTTAAAACAGGAGTCCTCCGACCGCTATTTGAAGGTTAGTAGATACACAACTTCAACTTAAAGTTTATAATTACACATACACATATGAGCACCTACAAAAAGGCCCGCTTCTAACATACTTGCAAGAGGCACCTGTCTCCTTTAAAAGTACTACTACTAGCTATTATTATACCGCTGTATTTTGTTTAAATATAAACTGTTGACAATGAGAACTGAAAAAGTTGTCAGTCAAGTTTTCTTTGTTATGTGGCAACGTTGACTACTTATATTGAATTTACAATGTGCATTGAAACTATGTGTGAGTGTGCGTGTATATGAATTGTTTATAATAGGCGTTAGAATATACCTACATATTATACAAATTTAATATTTTCTTTTTTAGGATTTTTTAACTCTTGCAGGCCAATGGGCTTTTTTACAATCCAGTGCAGTAGTTAGACTTTATGGAATAGCTTTTACCAGTAACATTTCTTTGGTTTTAGAATACTTTCGATTAGGTCCCTTAGACCAATATCTACAGAAGAATCGAGGGATTTTGAAAACTGTGGACTTAATAGAAGCTGCTAGTAATTTGGCTTCAGCATTGTGGCATTTAGTACGTAGTAGTATATTATAATAAAAAGTTTAAATTCCATAAATATTCGTCTTACATTTTTTCAAATATATTTGAATCATTTTTGAATGGCGAACTTAGCAATAAATCATGAGTAAGATGGGACCGTTGCCAGAAATTTGATGGCTATAAGTGGTTATGAGTTTAAATGAATAAGGAAATATAACCACTAAGAGAAGAAGAGCTAGTCTCAGAAGCGTTCGTATCCTCCTATTACTGATAATTTATTACCGACTTCGTCATTCCAAAATAATTCTATTTATGTATTTATTTATTTATCTCAAACAAGTATTAATTATTAACAGAAAAATTAATGCAGATTTTAACAGAAATATCTTATGTACCTATGAACAAGCGAATATTGTACAGGGATATCCAACGAAAATGACCACCCCTAATAACTTCTTTATTTTTGATGCTATAAAAAAAATTTTTCTATAAAAGTTGTAGGGTTTATTGAAAGCATTTAGAATATGTATTCAGAAAAATAAATGAAAGTCGTCTAGAGGGAATATGGTTTTAACTTGCATTTTTTCAAATGGAACACCCCATTTTTTTGCATTTTTGAAATCAAATCAAGGTACTTTTCTCATTTCGAATAAGGTATCGAACATGAAGGGCGTCATTTTGAACAGTTTATGTAGGATAGTTTTATTTACTTTTATTTATAGTTGTAATTAATAACTAAATTAGCCAAGACTAATGCATTCTAAAAATAAAAATTTGTTCTGTTATTTTATTTCATTGTTGTTTTCGGGCCACAAAAATTGCAATAATTAGAAAACCCTAAAAGATAATATGATATATATCTATATATTCGAAATGAGAAAAGTACCTTGATTTCAAAAATGCAAAAAATGGGGTGTTCCATTTGAAAAAATGCAAGTTAAAACCATATATCTTCTCTAAGCGACTTTCATTTATTTTTCTGAATACATATTCTAAATGCAACTTTTATAGAAAAAAATTTTTTATAGCATCAAAAATAAAGAAGTTATTAGGGATTGTCATTTTCGTTGGATATCCCTGTCAGTGTACAGGGTGTCCCAAAGTTGACGTCTCGGGACTATATCTAGAGAATGAAAAAAGTTAAGACGAAATCGTTTACGTGGTTTAATTTGGGGTGCACTAAGGTACATTTTACGCTAGAATTTTTTTTTTTTTTTCGAAATCGAAAATGGCGAAACTGACGTCATCAGAAGTTTTTTCCCAGCAACATACACTTTTTTTGTGCTACCTGGAAAGTGCAATTTTTTCTGAACATTTTCTATTAAAAAAGTTTTTTCGTATCTTTTATATTTAAAAATATACAGGGTAAAATAGTTTGGAAATACCCTTAATTGCGTAAGAGTTAGCCATGATGTAATCGAGTGGCCTATGGAAAACAATGAACTAGGGCTGTTGACATAAGTTTGTTTAGTGAATAATATTGTTTGTGTCAAATAGTTTACGGATGTGAATTAATTTAAATAGCTCCGAAATGTTTACAAACAATGAGAAAGTAGACATGATTTTAATCTAAGGTGAAGCTCAAAAAAAAACAATTTAGAATTTTGTTACTTTTTAAAATATTTTTTTTTTATTAAAATGTACTGTTACAATTCTTTGATAAAACGTATAAATAGCTTTTTTCATTGTTTTCCATAGGCCATTCGATTACATCATGGCTAACTCGTATGCAATTGATGGTATTTTCCAAATTATTTTACCCTGTATATTTTTAAATATAAAAGATACGAAAAAACTTTTTTAAGGTAGTTGCCTCATGAATCGAACTCCATAAGATATCAATGAAACTTTGCCTATATCTTTTGGAAGTATTTCTTGAACTAAATCTCGAATTTCAATGCATTTTACCGTCCTGAATGAAAGTTACAGAGCTCCGAAGTTGATCTATTTAACAGGGCGGGCATGGGGGGAGGTACTTTGAATTGAAGCCTTGCCTTGAATTGACTCCCGAAGCTTGAAAATCCATCAGATTTTAACAAAAAACTGTGGAAATGTTAATGAAGTCACAAGAAAAATAATGCGTCGAAGAAAACCATGCTTGCCCATTTAGTTTTCGAGTTACAGCGTAAAAAGCTCGGAATTCTCATGGTCGAGAGACTTGAAACCTGCAATTGGTAATGCTACCGCTCACATGACTTATGCGCGTAATACAAATTTGAGTAATGACACAAGTACACAAGTTTTTTTTATTACGTTCTATAAGAGCCCCTTTCTTATCAAGAATACTTTGTTTGGCATAACATCCACGTTTATCACGTATTTTCGGCATTTTTTATGGACAAATATCAAAAACAATAATTACTCTTATCTGAAATGTTGTGATGTTGACAACTAGCAGAAGTCAGAAAGTCAGAGCAGTGATGACAATATTTTTTTTGTCTACGTGTTACCTACAGGAGTCAATAGATGGCTCTTGCCTCATGAGGCAACTACCTTAATAGAAAATATTCAGAAAAAATAGCACTTTCCAGGTAGCACAAAAAAAGTGTATGTTCCTGGGAAAAAATTTCTGATGACGTCAGTTTTGCCATTTTCCAGATTTCGAAAAAAAAAAAATTCTAGCGTAAAATGTACCTTAGTACACCCCAAATTAAACCACGTAAACGATTTTGTGTTAACTTTTTTCATTCTCTAGATATAGTCCCGAGACATCAACTTTGGGACACCTTCTACAATGTAATTTTTGCCTCAGTTAACACAAATTGTGTGTGAGAGTTAAAAACTAATAGTCAACGTAATAATTATAATTGTGGGTGGTAAATTTATATTTTTTTATTAAATGCAGAACAAAGTGCAAATATTAACAGCGCTTATTTTTTATTTGTTTTGATCCTCAATCTGCCCATGCCTCTAATGGAAAAATGCATGAGGTAATCTTAAACTATACTCTGTACCACCAACAAAAATCCATAGACTCCTCCCCAAAAATGCCCACTAAATTTGAATGGAATTTCTCTATTGGTCGAATTTATAGAACCCGAGTTACAAAGCAACCACTAAATTTGACAAAGGCCGACTCTACAATACTGGCGTCACACATTAAAACTTTTATGTATTTTGGCAATAGACCAATCAGCTATGTTATCATTGTCGCGAAACGTATAAACGCTAAACATATTAAAAATCGCGCATAAATGGGGAGCCGGCCTCACTGTAAACCTGTGCTGTCAACTGTCATATTCATTCGTCTTTGTGAAATTATTTCAAATTTATATATTTGTTTTTGTGAAGGTACGCGTATAAGGATTAACCTTATTTGTGTTTTAAGTATTAAGGTAAGTAGGTAATGCAAACGATTAATATTGATTAAATGTTAAAACATCGTTTTTTTTAAGGTCAAATCGAAAACTCAATAGTAGAAGGGGGCCCAATTTCTCCACCGAAAAAACGAATCTACAGGCATTTTTTGAGGATAAGGAAAACGTGTTGAACATCTTTAAGGCGAAAACGTGACTGTCAACTGTGTTATTCGTTTTTGTGACATTTCACATTTCATCTGGGAGTTAAAGTAATAAGGTACGTAAATGCAAACGAGTAATATTGATTAAATGTTAAAACGGGTTTTCTTAAGGTTTATGATGGCTGAAGGAGGTATAATTTCTCCACCCAAAAAAACGATTATCCAGACATTTTTCGGTGGAAGATAAGAAAAAGGTTCTGAACATTTTTAAGGCCTACGATGGGGAGAATCCGGAGAAACCAAAGATGGAATGCATGGAGTTCACTGCAAAGGCAGCAGGTGTGAGTGTTCCAAGTGTTTCTAATATTCTTCATGAATACAAACAAACACACCAACATCGGCCACCAAAACTGTACCACCGACAACAGGCAGTTTTGGACAATATTGATGAAGGAACTAAAAGTGCTCTCAAGCGTATAATCCATTCCTTTTTTGAAAGAAATGAACCACCAACTGCAAACAAAATTTTAGCAGCGGTGCATGAAGATGATCTTAAACGGAGTACTTTGTGACGATTACTTTCGGACTTTTTATTTCTTTGTGTTGTAATGTAATTGTGTTTGGCATTATAGGTTCTCAAAAAGGTCACGTAATAGTGCCCTAAGGGAAGAACATAGAAGTTGTAGTTTTTAGATGAGACTTGGGTGAACGCTGGCCTTACTGTAAGTAAAGTATGGTTTTTTTTTTTTCGAAGGAGAAATAGGAACTGCTCGCCGGTTCTGACTGTTCAGTGTAAAAAATAAAAGTGACAACATATATTATTTTTCCAATTATATTATATACGTTTATCTTATTATCGTTGTTTTAATATTATATACAAATTTATGTATATGTAGGGCTTTTAAGGTCTATTTTTTTCTACTGATTTAAGTACCAAATGTATTGTAATGATGAATAAAGCCATTCTATTATTATATTATATTGATATCGTTCATAACTTTCTTATACCAAAGTTTACTGAATACTATTAGTAAACTTTGCTTATACGTAGGAGCTGTAATAGATAGAAAACCTTGTGAAAATTAAGAAGAAGTAGGTAGGTATGTGTTTATTTATTTGGACATTAAGAATAAAAATAGTATAGTATAGTTTTTATTGCTTGAACATTCCACGACTATTCGTAAAAAGAACCAAAAGTAATCTTACGATAGATATTAATAAATAAATATGTACAGTGGTGGAAACCAGAAAGTAAACGACTCGGCAGATTTGGCTATTGAGTAGTGCATGGGGGTCATTGGGGTTTATCCAGTGGAGTAATCTATGTGAAATTGTTACAGTAAATCACAAACTAATCTTTTTTGCCTGAAATAACCTCATACTTTCTTTTAAATATGTGGAAATAACTCGCGAAAGCACCTAACCTAAAAACTACAAATGTCAACAACAAACCATCAATCAGATCAGCTGGTCTAGACGACCGGAAATGGCGGAAATAAATGTCTCTGATAAAGTAACTTGAGTTTGCGCAATGCGGACTAACTTCGTTTAAATTTTCGCGGGAATAAGTATTATTTTTAAAAATCCAAAATTGAAAATGTATAATAGAAAATTTAATGGGAATAAACATTATAAAAATACAGTATAGCTGTAGTATAAAATATAACACGTATAATAAACAAATTTTGTTGAAGCTATCTCAACTTTCTTTAATTTCATCGTGTAAAACTGACTATTGCGCACACCGTTCTGCGCAACCATAAAATTAATGGGGCGGAGTCTATGGATTTCTGTTGGTGGTACAGAGTATACTTTGTATGATGAAAAACAGGAGACTGTAAAATTCTCAATCTGCTGTCAATATGAGGTCGTGATATTCGCGAAAATCACGGAGTGGGCGACATCTATATTTTTTGGCGTATTCTCAATATGATAGTGAACAACAAACCGCTGTCATTACTGTCACTGTCAGTTGGCGGGTTTCTTAAATTTTATTTGTGATTTTTTTAAATTAAAAGTGCGTTTAAAGTGTTGTTATTATATTCAACTAGTTTATAAACAATATAGCAATGCAATCAATTAATAAAACGGTTGACATGATACTTTAATTAAAAAAAAGTGTTACTTAAATTAACCTCTAACTTTATCGTAAATGTCAAATCACTGACAGACGCATCAAAAGTTTGTTATTCACTACCATATACTAGATTTTCAGCGCCATCTCGTGATACGTGATTTTCGCAAATAATGTCATTCACATTTTATTTACATAAGGGTAGGCTATGTTATGTTTTTCTTAGGTTGTCTCAGGGTTATCTACTATTCGCGAAAATCACATACCACGAGATGGCGCTGAAAATTTAGTGTGTGTATGAACCAAGTGGTGAACAACAAACCTTTGACAGTGTTTTGACATTTACGATAAAATTAGAGGTTAATTCCAGTAACAATCTTTTTCTATTAAAGTATCGTGACAACCGTTTTATTGATTGCATTGCTATATTGTTTATAAACTAGTTAAATATAATAACAACACTTTAAACCCACTTTTAATTTAAAAAATCACAAGATAAATTTAAGAAACCCGCGAACTGACAGTGACTAGTGACAGCGGTTTGTTGTTCACTATGAATGACTCATCATATCGAGATTACCACTAAAAATATAGATTCAATAAGCTTAATAATTGTATGTTTAGAGATGAAACATCAATGTGAGTATATCAAATTGGATAGGTTTTTGTTATTATGCTTGAATAAAGCCTAAATAAAGTCATTTATAAAAAATATAGATGTCGCCCACTCCGTGATTTTCGCGAATAAACAAAATATTGAAGTGTCAGATTTAATTGATTGTCACTGTCATCTACTTTTGGCTGAATTGCCAAATTTTTTATTGATAACATTGCTGTGCTTTCTTTAGGGTCTCACTTTGGCAACTATGTAGAACTAATTTGAATTTGTGGTTATATTTTTGACTTTTTAACATAACCTCAGTAATTAAACCAGTCATTCATACCAACAGAATTCAGATTTTCCAAAGCCTACTCTAATTTAAATAAAGTGTGAATGGCATATAGAATAATTTTCTAAATATCAATTTTCATGCATTTTTACTTTATGAAAGACATTTGGATCTTTAAATAAGAGTTGGAATAATTTTATATAGCCAATAGTTACATTTTGTTATTAAAAATTTAGTTTATTTTAAAATGCATTGTAAAAATAATAAATAAATAAAAAAATTATTAGAATAGGCGATAGAGAAAGAAAAATCAAATTTGCTGGGTTTTATGTTTGACGACATAATGTTTTGATGTCAATGGAATTGCCAGCTTCAGAAATAACAAATCTGCATGCAAATTTTGAAATTATGTTTAAGTGATTGACCCTGTTTGACAGTACGGATTATATCTTTATTTATTACTTATAGACAGACAATGCAATTGTTCATGGGAATATTAGGTGTCGGAAATTGATGGTAAACACACATGATGAAAATTCTTTTACTGTGAAATTAGCAGATCCCGGAATACACACCTCGTATGCCTCTTCGGAGTATGTATATTTTACATTTTACATATTTAACCTTAATTGTCTACTAAATTATTATTCATTATTGATAACAGAATTTTCATTGATTTTTTTATTACTTTAGAGTACATTGGATACCAGTTGAATGCTATTCAAATTTAAATTATGCGAAACGTTCAGTCGAAGCAGATGTTTGGTCGTTTGGAACAACTTTGTGGGAAATTTTTACGTTTGGAGAGGAAATTAAACAGGCCGATCATGGACAAACTATGAGGGTAAATTATAATAATAATAAACTTTATTACAAAATTGGGCAACTATTAACGATTAATATTAATTAGGAATATTTTTCTTCTATTATATTGTGTAAATTTCACTCTCCTCTTGCTTGCCTCTTTTTAATAGTTTATATTTGTCGAACATAATGTTAATGATTTTGTAGTAATCCATTAATTTATTTATTAATGTCGCAGTTTAATTATGTAGAGTTTAATCTTTTTAGTGGTACATCAGTGGTAAACGATTACCGCAACCTCAAAATTGCTCAACTGAGATTTACAGTCTAATGAAAGAATGTTGGGATATTGACCCGCATAAGAGGAAAAAACCACAAGCCCTAAGCCGAGATATTAATCAAATTTTGTACCAAGGTAAGTTCAGTTAGTCAATGATCATTAAGTAGTTTTTTCTTATTTTATTTTCATCACATCATTAAAGTGAACATTCAACAGAGTATCCCCAGATTACGAATTGAGAAAAAGAACATTTTGTATTTTAAAAAAGTTACTGCATAAAAAATTTTGTTTGATGAGAAATTAACTTTTTTTGTTTCAAAAATTAGATTAACAAATGTATACGGGCTACTTAAAAATTATAAATAAAACTAAAAATAACTCAGGCAAGTAGTACGTTTATAATAAGAATAATATAATAATAATACATTTATTGGGAGTCCGCAAGCCTAATGTACAAAAAAAACAATATAATTTAGGCCATATGCACAACAAAAAAATATCTTAATCTTATGTTATATATAATTTCACAAATCACATAAACATAATCAGCACCGTATATCCACCGTATTTTAAAATTTATAAATAAACCAGTAGTACCCACAGTGGCGTAATAACACGATGTGAAGCCCTTGGCAAATTTTTAAACTGGGGCCCTTAAAGAATTAAGCTAATTAAGTGTGTCAAATTGAGACACGAAAATCCTACCGCGGGACGGGACACTCAGGGCCCCTGGCATTTTGCCAGTCCTGTCTACACTATTGTTACGCCACTGAGCACCCAGAAAACTAAAATAATTTTATGCATTCAAAATGATTAAAATTTCTTTTTTTAAACCAAATAGTTATTTGCTGACTTAACATTTTCAGGTAATCTATTGTAGCTATCCAAACTTAAAAAAATGGGGAGTTCATAGACAATTTAGAAATTGATAGTTAGACCTTGTACCATATCTGTGTGTCTGATTGTATCTGTGTATCTGATGAGAAAATATCCAAAATAGTCATACCTTTGTCATTTTATTTTATATTTATATTGTTTTATTATTATTGAAATGACATTTGAATTACATTTCTATTTTCAAAATTTTTTATATTTCACAAATCTAATAACTTAATAGTAAAATTATTTTTTTCATAAATTTTTTATAAAAAGTACCATTTTTCATAAAAAAATCAAAATGAAAAACAATTACCTCTCTGATCAGAAATCTGAGGATACTATATTTTTAAACATTCACCATTTCCTTTCTGTTTTACTCAGTTATTAATTAACCCGATTTTTTTTCCAGTTTATAATTCCAGACAAACTCACTCTTATGCTAAAGTTTTCAATAAATCCAATGGTTTACACAATGTGGCGGGGGCTTCCTCTAATAGTTTGTATTCTACCAATACTGGTAATTCTTTTCAGTTTAAAAATATTTACACTTTTTATTAAATATTTCTTTTAGAATCTACAGTGGTTGCATATCCAGATGATTTAATTAGTGCTAGTGAAGTCAGTAGTGATTTATCTGGTAGATCTAGTCTATTAGGAATGGGGTCACAAAACTGGTTAATGAATTCACAGGAATTAATCAATTGTGATAACTCGGATTCTTATGATTGGTCTAATCTATTTCCAAATTTAAATCTTTCTACGGCTACTACTTCATTGGACAGTTTAAATTCCATGCAGAGTGTTTGTGAACTAGACGGGAATTATAATGTGGTTTTGCAAGGAAGGATAGGTCAGGTAAACAAATCTATTAAATGTGTTGTACTCCATCTTTTTCAAACACATTTTATACTTATTTACCCTAAAAAAAAATATATTAAAATCTATTTTTATTATGCGTATTTGAGGTAAATATGTATTTAAAAACTTATTGCCTCTTTACATATGAGAAATCTACAATAAATTATTGATACACATAATAAT
The DNA here is from genome assembly GCA_963680705.1 of Rhagium mordax. Classification (NCBI taxonomy): domain Eukaryota; kingdom Metazoa; phylum Arthropoda; class Insecta; order Coleoptera; family Cerambycidae; genus Rhagium; species Rhagium mordax. Next base: position 82,851,083 of record OY796657.1, on the reverse strand, counting down.
TCATATGGCTATTAAAAGTTACCTTAAGAGTGTAACACAATCAGCAATGTAATAAAATACAATATGAAATAAAAATGAGAAAATATAAAATGTCATATGCATATGAATATAATGGTAGCTTAAGTTCGGGCCACTGGTCAACGTCACGCTCGGCAGGAAGCATTGGGCAACTGTGGTTCATACGAACTTGTTTTCATATTTTGTCACTATGACTCAGTCCAACAATTATTGGGACAGTTTTCAAAATTACCCTTTATAGTCTCGGATCTAGATAGTTACATTTAGTACAAATTCTTTGTCCTAAGACTTTTTATTTCGAAACTTAAACGAAACAAAATGAAAATAAAATATTTCACTGACAATTTGTTGATAATAATTTTTGAATTTGTCAATTTTATATAATTGATCTTCTGAAGTCCATGTAAATATGAGAACCCGGAAACTTATGTACAAATAAAATCATTATTATTTTATATATTATATAAGGATAATAATATGAATATGAATGTGATTTATTTCTATAGGGTTTTTATGGAGAGGTATATAAAGGTACTTTGGAATGTGTGGATAAGCAAGATGAAGAACCTAGAAAGGTCGCAGTCAAAAAATTGAAAGCCACAGCCATGTCTTCATGTCAGCAAGATTTTGAGCGAGAAATCAACATAATGAAAGTAAGTGATAATTGTTTATATTTTAGACGGAAAAAATTGCTTGAGTTAATTTAACTGCATAAAATTGTTATATGGATTTACAATAACAATTTTTAGTAATTTAGTTAAGGTCATCTTACTTTTTTATGTAGGTATTTAGTAATTTAGAAAATTCAGATATACAAGGTGGCTTACCAATCCTCGCTTGGACTATAGCTACTATTCAAAGGAAGATCTAAAAAAACATATCTTAAAATAAAGTTTCTGTTATTTTAGTTGAATTAATTTACCTGTCGGTTGAATTTTTTATCCAGTAATACTGCCTATGTTATATCATTAGAAAGCTTATTAAATAGGTTTTTAAATTATGGAACCATATATTGGATATTCCTTTTGAAAGAAATGTGTTAGCAATTTGAAAATGACGAAATTGGATCGTTGTTTAAGAACACTTTGTACAATTAAGTGACTCTAAAAAATGTGTAAATTTTCGTACACATTTTGCCTATTGCATACTTGAATTTTTTAATCGATCTCTAAAAATTAATATTTATTGAATTTTTTCCATGATTTTTCATTCATTACTTGCCGATGTTGCATCCTATACCCAAAAATAAAATATCTTTGCAAGGTTGCGTAAGGCAGATTAAAAGAAAATTACCAAATATGAGTGGTTCATTTAAAAAAAAAAACTCAAATAATTTGCCCCTCATTCATGAAATACCCTGTACATCCAAAATGAATTTTAAAAGGTAACTAATAAATAAAAATTAAACTAGGGATTTCCTTCTTTACAATCGATGAGAATTTTACACTGTTATCGAGTTATCAAATATTTTATAAGAATAACTGAATTGAATTCAACAATGTTTTTTATCGCTTAGTTAATATTCATTTATTTATTTGTACTGGAAAACAGTACAATTTACATTTATACTATTTATACAATTAAGAAGACCAATCAACTAAGCCTTCTGCTTACGTTATAGGCTGGTTATAGTTATTTATATTAAAGAAAATTCAAATGTTGCAACTTAGTATTTAATGTGCTATACACACCTTTCTTATTTTTTAGGCTTTAAATCACCCCAATATTGTAGAAATATTAGGTGTATTGAGAGAACCAGAAATTTCTCTAGTTATGGAATTTGTGCATCATGGATCCCTCCAAAGTTATCTAAAAATTTATAAAGAAACCCTGCAAGAGGAACAACTTTTAAAATATGCATTAGACATAGCGAAGGTATGTATTTAAAAAATTATAAACATTTGTTTATCGATAATAATCAATAATCTGAAAATATCGTTGGAGGCTGTCGGCACCTATAATATAATTTAAGAAACCCTTGCTTTGATTTTGTGAGCAAACGTTACTCCAAGAGTTTAATGGCTGTGAATTTTTTTTGCTCCGACCAATACACGATTTTATTATTTCTTTGAAGAAAAAAAATTCTTTCCCAAAATTTTGCGACCTTTGAAATTTTTGCGCAGCAAGTCCGGACTTCTTAGGTTTATGCTGTAATGCACCACTGAATGTTCGTAAATAATAGTGTCTGTTACTTTTATAATACGATTCTCCATTTATTTAAGTCTCATAAGAGGATTATAAGGGTAACCACAATATTTCCAGTTTTAAACCATCATTTAAATAATGGTTACTCTTATAAAACTAAACATTTTTCATTTTTGAATATGGTAGGCGAGTGGGTAAATGTGTTCGAATCCATCTTGTAGCAAATCAAAAATTTATTTTTGATTTGTTTCATGCTTAGAAGGAACTGTCGACTCCCTAGATGTGGTTCAAACTCCACAATAAACTGTAATGCTTCGTCTCTCTGTGCCTAACACAAAAGAATTTTCTGTGGATTACTTTGGAAACTTGAGAGGCGGTTAAAAAAACATTTCAATAACAATGTCGAGACATTAAAATAATATTTCTTTTATGAATATGTTTAACTTTTTAGGGAATGGATTACTTAGGAAGAAAAAATATTGTACATAGAGATTTAGCAGCCAGAAATATTCTTGTTGTAGATGAGAACCATGTGAAAATTTCAGATTTTGGTTTGGCGCAAGTCATGGGTACCAATGATTATTATATTTTAAAAACACCAAATAGAGAATTGCCTATTAAATGGTAAGGTAACAATTGATTTTAGCATTACTTCCAATATTTAAACATCATCTTTTTATTATATTCTACATTTAAAGTTTATTTATTATTATTATAATATACAATACAATAATTGACGAATACTTATATCTATTGTTTACCGGAAGAGACTTGATTTTGATTTTTAAATGATAATTTGTATATTTATATATTTAATGTGTTTATACTTTGTGGACATTTGTTTGAACTATAAGTGTGTATCACCTTTGTAACAAAATGGAATTCTGTATCAATTTAATATGCAGAGATGAGTTGCCTGTTAAATATGTCTTTCTTTATTTTTTTTATACAAAAACTTTTTTGACACTCTTTTTGCTGCCATAATATTTTATATGTAAGAAAAATGATTATCTATAATATACAGGGTGAATTTGAAATACACTAAATTTTTTTAATCCGTTAAGCTCGAAGTTTAGTAAAATTTCTTAAATTTTGTCGTTTGTAAAATATGTGAAAAACAGGCAAGAAAAAAATTGATGTTTTAAGTACAGGAATGTTCATATACCTTACTCCTCATGATTCCCGCATAGCCGGAGTAGTTGCCATAGTACAGTATGCATAATGGCGCTCAGTTTGCAGTATGATATCAAGTGTTAATTTATTCCGCAATGTTTTGATCTGTGTTTTAGTGTTACGGTGTAATAACTGTGTCTGTCTTTACATTTTCTTGGATTTTTGGTTAGCAATAAACAATAAAGCGTTGGTAATTCGCCAGGTATCGGAAATAGGTCAATATAAAATAGGTGATTAAAAAATAAAGAAAAAAATAGACAATAAATTGCCATGTTTTTAACAAACTTGAAATGGACTGATGTATTAACGAATCGCAAAGTGCGAAATAATCTCGTTCGAGTGAGATAGCTTTATGTGGCCCGATTTTCTAGTCGCCACATTCCAGCACCAACAACTTTTAGACTGGCTCGTCAATTGGAGTGTCACAGTTTGTCGTTTGTCACACGCAAGAGCAAGGGTTGCATCCTTATCATGTGCAAGGTTTGCATCCAGGTGATGATATTTGCCGCCAGGAATTTTGTTTATGGCTGTTACATAAATGTGTTGACCAAGTGAATTTTTTAAACATTGTGTTGTTTACTGACGAGGGGAAGTACCTATGTGTGAGAAACCGATTCCACTTCAAAAACTTATTGCAAGAAAATTATAAGTAATTGTAATAAGTTCTATTGTTTTTAACGAAGTATGGCAACACCGCGAATACAGCGTAAATTTGTTTGTGTGAAGCTCGGTGTCAAGGTGATCGGTCAGTGAGACGGATTTAGGGTTTTTTCTTATGAAAAAATTATCTATAGACTGTTGGAATTAAAACAACTATAATATAAGGAACTACAAATTTAAAAAATTCGGTGTATTTTGCATTCACCCGGTATACAATTGAAGGAAGGTGCCATGGAGCATAGTTTAACTTATTATATAAATAAATAAGAGAGTAAATAAAAAAATAACAACAATGATAAATCTTGGAAAATAACACAAGTTCAGGAAAGTCGAAAAATCCAGTACTGAAAAGAATTAAGTTACATGTCGAAATGAAACAAACACCATGGATGAGAATGAAACTGATTTTCAAGAAGTTATTAAAAGAAAACTGAGATGAATTTAAAGAAGAATAGCTGAAGACAAAGGGGCAAAGCTACTTGCCCCTCATCTACCCCAAATTCATCATGGGCAGTAAAAAAAAGGGGCTGTTATTTTCATGGATAAATAGGAATATTAATTTAGAGAATATCAATTTTTCATAAGAGAAGATCAAGATAAGATATAAATAATGCAAAAAACTTCAGTCAGCAGAGAAAATTAAATTCATTTCATTTTCAAATTGATTTAATATGAACTGAAAATACAGAACTGTGTTGTTTGTCTTACTTTAACACTAAATATTTAAAATAACCACCGTCGATTACTAAAATAATAATTGTGATTTATTTTTTAGGTATGCTCCCGAAAGTTTACGTGACGGTAAATTTTCAGTACGTTCGGATGTGTGGTCATATGGCGTTACAATGTGCGAAATGTTTAACTATGGGGAGGAGCCAAATTTGGCAAATATTGATGATGAAATTGAAGGACAGCAACAGCAGGTGTTGTTGACTGCTTTAGAAAAAGGTGCAAGGTGAGTCATTAAACTTAATAGTCCTATCATCCTGTAAAACAACATCTATCAAGTTTTATTTTATTTTATACAATATTTGTGTCCAGGTTGGATTTCTTGAAAATATCAAAGGTAGTATTCAAAATTAAGACGAAAATCAGATTGAAATTTAATGATAAGTTGTGACATTTGTGTGTTCACGAGGTGCAAAGTATATAGATCTAGGACCGGTATTTTCTGCCTCGATTAATACAATTCATTAGAGGGTAAAATGTTATTAAACATGTATATTTTATACTGGTATTTTCACATTTTGTCTTCTGTTTAGTTAAATCAGAGATTATAAAGACTCTAGATAGTTACCGTCAATGTACTTACTGGACGCGGCAAAAATGGATGCAGAACTCAAGTAATTTGGAAGCAGGCCACCGAAACTTAGATTGGCGCAGATGATGTTCGTTCATAATGTGCGTAACACACTATGAATGAATATCATCGGCACCAGTCTAAGTTTCGGTGGCCTGATTTCAATTTACTTGAGTTCTGCATCCATTTTTGCCGCGTCCAGTAAATACATTGACGGTAACTATCTAGAGTCTTCATAATCTCTGGTTAAATTAAATACACCTTAACCTTGCCAAAAAAGTGACTGTTTATTTTGTTTATAAGAAGTATTAATCTTATGTTCTCATCTACCATTTTTACAGTTGTCTTAATTAAAAATTATCTAAACAGTTCCTAAATATTGTACTTGTTTGAAAGTCAATAATAAAGTTATATGTAGATGTCAAGAATCGGTGATTGAAATATAACTGCACACTTGAGTCTCGCCCTGAATATTTAATATTTGTAAAGCAGTAATTCGTTGAGAAAATAAATCTCATTGATGAAAATATAATGTAAAATTTATTTTACAGGTTTCCTTGCCCACCCAATTGCCCAAGGAGTGTCTATATCCGTATAATCTACCCCTGTTGGCAAGCGGATCCACACAGTCGACCTCTCTTTGCTCAGTTAACTAAGGAAATTGACGATCTGCTTACCCAATATTAATATAACACATGGCGGTTTTTAAGAGCACCTTAACGTAGTATAACATAACATATTATATATACATAACGTGTGAAAGAAAGAATTCTGGATATGCCTGTGATTGAAATTGTAAATAGTGAGATATTTACATAATGTTTGAGAGCTTTAGAGTATTGTTATATGTTGTTTTTTTTTCAGTGAAAAATATCCAAATATCCCCGTGACCTCGGAACAGTTGTAAATAGTTGGAATGCATACAACTGTAAAATGTACAAAGGATGATAATTGATTTTCATTTCATATTTAATGGAAAGTGCTGTTTTTCAAATGTTGACTGCAAAAACTTAAGAAATGTTTATACCGAATTTGCTGGTTTTAAAATTAATCTAAAAATTTATCGTCCTTGAATCATTAGACTTGGCCACATACACACCTATGAGGCAATGACCTCAATTCATATTTCCAGTGTGTTGTTTAACCGAAGTTAACTTCTGAGACATGATTAATGATGCTGCAATTACGATTCATATTAATCCTAATGTCATCGTTATGAGACATGTTTTGTCATAAACTTTGTTCCATTTTCTCTTCAATGTATGTACAGATTTCCAATGATCGTTGTGAAAATCCATTTGCAGCATCTGTCTCATATTGCTGTTTTTCTGAATTTTTTGATTTTAGTAATTTGTCCGTTTCCATTATAACAAAATTATTTTTGAAATACATATTATGTTTAGGCAAAATATATTATACAGTAACCGGCAGGCAACTACGGACACCGCGTTGGGTTTAGATGCGAAATAAAATGGGCCACCGACTTGCACCACGATCTTAGTGACTCTAGCGCTCCCATATGCACTATTTAAATTTTTGCATACTGAATCTGTTGCACCCTTGAATATGAAATGTCTAGTTAGCCAAAGTTCGTACTTGTCTGTACTTGGCTGTCGGTTACTGTATTTATTAAACAATGCGAGAAGAATTTTTTCTCGTCAATCACTGACCAAAATGCTTGGTAATTACATTTCCTATTTTGCGCGAAAAATAAGTAAAATTAAATAAATATTCAATTCGTAAGAAAACATATCCTAAAATATATGATCAACTTGCTTCCAAAAAATTAGTCCAGTACCAGTGACCTTGTGATAACTACCTAAAGATGTCTATTTTTCTGCTGTAGATACATAATGAAAAAATTCTCAACCTTTGTATAATTAAAAAATTATTTTACATTTATTTCTGTATATTAAGTTCTAAGCTACTTTATAAACTATTGTAAATATTGAAATGGATTTAATGATTAGTTTTAAATGCAAATAATGCAACGAATATTTTATTGTACTAATACTTATAGATTTTGGGAGTACCTGTTTACTATATCTTGATTGTGCACATTTTTTGCTCAATTTTTAAACATGTTTTTTGTGCCATTATCAACACATGCTGATTTATTTTTATAAATACAAATAAAGAGAATAAACTATTGGAAACTTTTCTCCTTTTGTTATTATCATTAAAGCAAGTGCAAATATACCATTCTCGCAAGAGAATATATTTACTTAATTGACGAATGTATATTCTTTTTTTTAATGGCAGATTAACGGCATTCCTGAAATGGTTTTTATAAAACATGCAAATACAATATTTATCTCTTAAATCGATATAACAGAAATATTAGTTTTCGAAATTTTAGCCTCTATTTTGATTTCAATCGATTTTTTTTTTACTCTTATCTATAAAATGCCATTCATATTTTATTATTATTATGCGTCCATACCTTTCTCCCTTATTCGAATGTACGAGTGTGAAGGATTGTTGCTTTCCTATGTAGTTACAAATATGAAAACACGATATATATGCAGAATAAACACGATATATATGAGAATAAAATAGACTCGGCAACATGTTTGAGTTTTGTGAAAATGTGTATCCACTCAGATAGCATTTCAAGCAAAGCTCAATGGTACTGTTTGAAAGCTTAAAAACCGTGGTCTCAAATGATACCACTTTGATTGGAATCAGACCTATTCTGACAAAGTTATGGGTCTAAGAATATGCGTGACACAAAGTTGAGAGTTGAAAGGAAAAGGTGACTATGAAGCGAAAAAAAAAAAAATGAAATTCTCAGTTGAAATCAATTTAATGATTTGCAAGCGTACTGTAGGCCAATTAATGTGTTATCCGAATAATGCAATAGCAATAGTTTTTTAAAATTCAATTATCAATTATTATAAAACTAGTTCCTTGCATGTCTAGTGTTTTAATTTTCATTTTCTTTAGACTGACAGGACAGGCAACGGACATGCGCGTGTAGCTAGTGAGTAGATTGTTGTGTGTCCCAGTTTTAAGGGACGAAACTACACAGACTTAAAGAATAGTTATTTGTGTATCAAGGCCAAAAAGTTGATCTTTCTCGGCCGAATCTGAAGTTTGCGGCCGAGGCGCAGCCGAGGCCAAGCAAATTTCGGATAAGGTCGAGAAAGATCATTTGGCTGAGGTGCACACAACATTTTTTAGGCAGCTGTCTCAAAAAGTAAAATAAAAATATTTTTAAAATTGTTTCGTACAAACTACTGCAGACATGGACAAAATTTTGCGAGAAGCCTAGTAGGCTGACATTTTTAATTCGTTTGACAAATGAAAACGTCACTGGATAGTTTATTGACAAGCCGTGCCGCTTCTGTCATTAGTAAAAATGAGTGATAGTGATAGCGATAATCCACCGGAAACTTATGAAGCTGCAAATGCAAGGTTGGAAATCTACGTCTGTTTTAGTTTTTCTTTAAGCCTAAATCCATTTCAAATATTATTATTAGTGATCAATTAATACATGAGACCGTAAAGAAAATGCGGCCGTGAAGTAAAAGCGGCCAAAAAACATAAAATTGACAAATGAGTACAAAAAGATGACACGTTAGGAACGGTGTCAGAATCGTAAAACGTCACTCTTTGTGACAGCTGCCTAAAAAAAATATTTTTGAGCAGAAAACTTCCTATTCATATGCCCTTTGTCTTTGGCTCTTTGTCTTAGTTTAGGAGATAGAGGGCGTTAAAGTTTTAACTTTTTCCAAGTTTTTTTCCTATATCTTTTGAAATATATTAGATATCAATCTGAAATTTTGTACACTTTTTAATTACCCCAAGCTGAAGATTTTACAGCATTTTCATGAAATATGCTATACGGGGTGACCTTTTTTTAGGCCCACCCAGAATCAAATCCTTCCAGAACTTTTTAGCGCTACGCCACTGTCTCATTTTGATACTGTCACTTCAAAGAGTGGTCTTTTAGCAAAATTTTTGATATCTTTGTAATTTTTTGTGCGATGTCTGGTTTAGGAGTTACAGCTTAATATGCTCATAGAATCTATTGATTTAAAAATTTTTTGAAGTAGGCTGAAAGAAATGAATACAAATCAATGACAGTTCTCAGAACATTAATGAGTGTACGTTTTATATTATATTATATATTTCAAAAGATATAGGAAAAAAACTTGGAAAAAAGTTAAAACTTTAATAACGCCCTCTATCTCCTAAACTAAGCGAGATAAAGGGCACATGTATAGGAAGTTTTCTGCTCAAAAATATTTTTTCTTTAAGTCTGTGTAGTTTCGTCCCTTAAAACTGGGACACCCTGTATATAGAGAACCAAACTCCTTTGCATCTTATTTAGCAATTATATTTTTAAATTCGAGTGGCATGTATAATAATAATAATGTTTTTATTGGAAAAACCAATTGGCTATTGACCGAAGTCCTTCTGCCAAAATTTACAAGAAAACTATATGTAAACTATATAACATAAGAGTGGTATAAGTATAAAAAGAACTAATAATAAAAAAAAAACAAAAACTGTATTTTAATGGTTATTCTTCAGTGTTGAATCGGTTGATTATCTCCAATAATGTTTCATGAGGTCTTCTGCATTTCGCCGGCTGTTGTGGATCTCTAGTGATGCAATAGCTATTTAACTTATCTACGTTGATGGGCGACTTGGAAAACTTTTTTTGAAGTTCGATCAATCTCTCCTGGAATGGCTGAATTTTTGTTTTTTGATATAAAAGGGCATTAGAAGGGTTGTGGAGGGAATTTAAAGGATGGCGCATTCTGGTGATGATTCTAAGTGTTGAGGTTTCTGCGACTCTGAGGTTTTCCATAGTTGATTTTTGACTATTTAAGTAGAGGGTTTGTCCATATTCTATCATTGGTCGGCATATGTTAGCATGTGTTAACGAAAATTTACATATTCCTATTATAGTTATTCACTTAAAACTAAATCCTCAAACGTTCCACTTCATTTTGGAGAATTTTCGTACTTTTAAAAGTTTCAAATAAACTATTTTTATAAATATTAAGCAACTCAATATGATTTTTTTTTTGTTTTGTGTTTTGGCGAGTTGAAGTAGAAACAATTTCTTTTGCGACAAACTTATGACCAAACTGTACACGGACTCTGTATCAACGTAGCTTCCTTGATGAAGCCATGATTACCTAAGCAACTGAATAAACATTTGCTATTTGCCAATGTTTCTCTTTTTTTTGTTAATTTCACAACTTGCTGCTAGGTAAGAAGTCGACGATAAATAATTTAATTTGTTTCAAATTGTCTAAAATTATTATTCCCCGAAGTAGTTTAAGTAGCGCCCATGCGTATACCAACGGTCAACTACTAGTCTTTTAAAATAGAAACAAATAACATTATTTACGGCTTTGTCACTATAAAAAGAAAGTTCCACTATTCGCTATGTGCAAGGGTTCTAGTAGCGCCGCTCGTGATCAAATTTTTAATATTTGTACCCCTAAACTGTCAATGTCAGTACATGATTGTCAATGTCACGACATGACAGAATAAAATAACATAAAATAATGACGAATATAATTTTGTGTACCAAATTTAAACAAATTACGTGTTCCAATAAATTTACCAAAGGTGAGGTGTCTTAGAAAAAAAAAAAGAAATTGACATTTTGTCATGTGAAACATGTAGAAAAATATGTTGATATCAGCTGCAATAATAAAACTACAGCAAAGTGCGTTCAACAAAGGGCTGCAACAGATACGCTTTATAAATTTAATTTAGAGTTTAGAGGTAAATACATTCTTTTACTTGACTCTTTTCAAAGCTTTGATCCACTTCGCGCATAATTTAAGGTTGTGTTTCCGCACAGGAAATCTGTAATATTCTATAAAACTTTATTTTATGGAAAATGTCACTACACGACATTTATTTGCAGGTCGCTTAATTTTTCCCATGCATGTTTCGTTTATAACCGAAAAACACTATTAAATTACGACTCTTCTCGTTCAAACAACAATTATTATTATTTGACACTTTTGACAGCACAAAACATATGATCTTGACAAATGGGAAATGGGAAAATTGGGGGTTCAAAATGTACAATTATGGCCACCGCAAACGCTCGCGTCGGATTTAGTAATAGCTCCGCCCCCTTGCACATAGTCAATACCGGTCCAACTGTAGCACATTTAGGTTTTTATTTTAAATTTAAGAAGATTGATTTTACGACTTGCTTAATCTATGGCAAAAATAACTTCAAATTTGATGTGTATAGATTCAAAACACAATGAGACAATCAAATAAATAGTAATTATTTATTATAACATTTTTAATAATAAATATCTTAACAGATACAACATGTAACAATTAGGCTATTAATGGAATTCAAGTGTTGTCTTTAAATTACTATTTTGTACATGTAATATTATGCCTGATTGTTATTTATTATTTGAATTGTTAAGAAGATTGATATGAAGTGTTTCAACTTTAAAAATCCAGAAAATGAAGCATCAACATTTTTATATCTGTCAATCCATAAGCTATTATTAAACGTGTATATTGCATTACGAAACACTCCACTACTAAATAAATACATAGTGAATGCAACTTTGTTCAGTTTTATTTGGCATTTTTTACATCAACTTTGTAACAACTGCAACAAAATTACTTTTAAGCCATTTGCGATACACAGAAATTTTCTTCTTAACCAGTCTTTACTTGAACTTTAAATTTAGCATGATCACGGGGCTATATGGAAAAAGCTATATTCTACATAAAATCTACTGAAGGGTTGAAATTTTTAATTTATCAAAATAATTCAATAGTCCTTGCAATCTTCTTTTAACTTTTTTCTGATCATCTACAGTACACCCTAGTAAAGCCGATTCAAACTTTTTATCGGTAATTCCCTGAACTGTACTTGAAGAACATGCATTCATATAACTAACACATTTTGCCTTTGCCGTTTCTGGATCTCCTTTTAAAGATATCACGAGACCATCAATAAGGTGATTTACTTGAAATAAGGCTTCTTCTTGCATTTGATCACGTTGGGTGAGAACTCTAACTTCTACAGTATGACATCGACTCATTATCCTATCTGCATATCGATTGACATCATCCCTATCATCTAGAAAATCAGGTAAAATATTTTAACTTACAGTGCTTCTCCTATTAAATTTATTTATTAGAAATATGGGTGGAGCTCGCCCCTATTTTTTGAGGAACTGGCAAAGTTCACGGTACGGAATAATTGCTTGACTAGTCGAATAAGTATGATGCAGAGATTATTTATCAAACAACGCAAAAATCTGCTTGGCCAGTTTGCAGTTTGAAAGTTTTCTGCGTTTATTGTAAAGTAAAAAGGGTTCTAGATATTTGTAGGTAATAGAATTACAAAGAAAATGCGTTTGGACCTGTCCCTTAATGTTAGTTTCAGATATAAATTTTTTAATTTAAAAAAACCAGTCCACATTGATCGTCGAGGTTGTCGGGGACAAGCGAGACGGAGAAAAAACAAGCAAACATATCTCATCCTTTTTTTTAATATGTAACCATAATCGACTAAATAATTTTTATTACTTGTAAAATAAACATTTTCTGTTCCAATGAACGATTAAAAATGAATGCTCAATATTACTGTCTGGTATTGCAAGTCAGACCTAGAAGTTTTAAGAACTACATAAATCAAATACACACAAAATAAATATTGACGTATAAACGCCAAATATATAAATAAAATTACTAAAGACCATAGACGAGTTAGCAAGAAAGAAGAAGTTAATAAAAAATCTCAAGCTGCTGTTAATCTTGTTACAAACCAGATATTGTAATTGTTGCTTATCTTTGAATAATGTGTCAAAGAAACAAGTATATCGTTATCAGGTGATTGTACTTATTATAGATATCGTAGGATCGTCCAATATTTGCTGCTATAATATGCCATTCACACTTTATATAAATTAGAGTAGGCGTTGGAAAATCTGATTTCTGTTGGTATGAATGACTGGTTTAATTACTGAGGTTATGTTTAAAATATAACCACAAATCCAAATTAGTTCTACATAGTTGCCAGAGTGAGACCCTAAAGAAAGCACAGCAATGTTATCAATAAAAAATTTGGCAATTGAGCCAAAAGTAGATGACAGTGACAATCAATTAAATCTGACACTTCAATATTTTGTCAATAGTAGATAACCCTGAGACAACCTAAGAAAAACATATCATAGCCTACCCTTATGTAAATAAAATGTGAATGGCATATAAGTGGTTATTATTTTAAATTTTTATAATAAAAGAATCTGCATATCCACCTGACAAGTATACTTTTTTATCTTCACTTTGAAATAAATAAAGATTGATATGGTGTTCGACGTAGTGGCATAAAACCACAAGTAATTTAATCCATTCAGGAATGGGACAAAGTGCAGATATATCATATCGACGAAAGTTATATTCATATTTGAGGTCACGGTCCTTCTGTTTTAGGAGAATATAATGTCATCATAGCTGTCAAACGTCAAACATTAAGTGAACTGCTTTATAACAACACATTTGTGACATATGATCTCCAAAGTTGTCAAAAGTATTCAGATTTTTTTGCACTGAGTAATTAAATTTGAGCAATTGCATCAGCAATACAAATAGAAGATTCTGAGTACTTTCTCTAAATAAGTTAGTTTAACAATTTCTGTAGCAACAGGCACATTGATGGTAACTTGCAAGATTAACATCCTATCAACTTTGTATGACGTAATAAGTCCAGGCACAATATCTTCTATCTTCTATTATCAAAGTCTATAAGAATTCATCATTTTCAAGTTATAAGCGCTGAAACTTCAAAAAAATAATTTTTTTACCTTCAAACTGCCATTTTGACATGTTCTGCCAACGGATTTTTGCGACCTATTGTTTAAATAACCTTTGAATCCATAGCGACTAGTCAAGAAATTAGTCAGGACTTTGAACATTGCCATATGGTCGTAATTTTTAAGGCTATTCAAGGGTTAGCTGCACACCTAACTATACTTGGATAAATGGATACAAATGTAACAATAGTTGTTTTCATGAAATTTATTTACCAAATGAATTTAATCAGGAATGAAACATTAGCCCTTAGGTTTGACTCGTATATGTTTTTAACAAACCAATATATTCATAAAACTTGATAGGACAAAAAATTTCCTCACAAATTCCTAAGAGTTATATTAACTTAATTTAATCGCTTAATGTATGGTTTTTCTATAATTTGGTTTAGGGTCAAATATTTAGGAAAAAGTTGCATACCTGGACGGTCCCTAACTGCAATTTTGTTGGCACAGGGCTTTTTTAGTTACTTTTTTCCTCCGATCAAAGAACCTCTAGAAGAATAATATGCTACATCCAGTATCCAGTACTTTGCGTGTCTCTAACACAGTCAGTTTATCGTCTATAAAAAAGAACTCGTAAACATGTCTCCCCTTGGTAGTAGTGGCGGGTACGAGATAATTCTTATATTGCTTATTGTGATATACCAAATGTACATTTTCATAATATCCTGAATATTGATAAATAAATGTATACATATATCACTATTTATCTCAATATCTAAAATATTTTTTTTACAGAACTACTTACTAAATTAAGTACCTTGTCAGTAATATATTTACGTCATAAATTTAAATCTTTGCATTTTGCTATTTGTGAAACAAATTATTTAACAATGGAAAAACTAGACAAATATATTAAGTGTATAAAATTTAATCAAAATCAGTGCCCAGATTAAATTTTATACACTTAATACATTTGTCTAGTTTTTCCATTATTCTATCGAGTGTATACAACCTGTTTTCCCTTTGAAATTATTTAACGTCCTTTTTACATTATTTTTACACACCATAAAACAATTAATTTTATTAATAATAAATTCACAAGATTATAAAATAATTTTAACACAAAATTTAAAAATGCAAATATGTAAAACAGATTTTGGCACAAGTGCAATCTATTATTGGAGTGCAATTTAAGAAACTAGATTTGAAATAAAAACCGCGAAAACCCCGATTAACCAATCACAACATTTGGGATATTTATAATAGACTGTGATTGTCAGAGATGGTCGAAGTGAATTAATACATATCTAGGGTTTCTTTGATAGGAGCTTTTTTCCCCAAATAAACTCTTGTTAGAATAATCTAATCTATATAGGCGAAGAATTTTTAATTTTTTCCAAAATAAACCTACGTTATGTAAATGAAGGAACAATGAATAATTAGCTAATTTAAAACAGCTTGTTTCTTTTTCCTGTTTAACAAATTTCATGATGACCTTTCACATTTGCAACTTTTTTTGACAAATTTTCGGAAACAGACTATAGGTGAAACGTCTGTGTCCGACAATTTGTCATATTTTTAAGGTATGTAGTGTTGAGCACTGAACTTATATATTTAAATTTTTCTATCTACAGGGTGTTTCCAAAATAGTGCACTAATTGTGAAGGTTGATATAGCACATTATTTGCAACAAAAAATTTTTTCATTTTACGTATAAAAAAAATGTGATCGGGAAAATATAAATTTATAAGTATGGCGACGACGTATATGGTTTTTCCTATTTCTTTCGTTTTTCTAACTGTTTTGTAAATTATGTTCTATCAGCCTTTTCATTAACTATACTAGTTTCGAAAACACCCTGTAAAATAGTTACAGAGTTATGAAGAAGTACACCCTCGCTGTTTCATTTGTTGGTTTTATTTTTACAGTAGAATAAAAATTAATAAATGTATTTTGTTTGCAACATTTTTCTGAGGAACATTAGGAACAAATCTGAAAAATAGAAAAACAATTGATTGTCAATCAAAGTTGTAGGACCAAATCTTCAACCATATAGGAATAGACCCCGTTTACTTACGTTTTCGATGATTGGAAGAATAACGGTAGGGAACGGAGGGTAGTAAGCGATGCATTTGTGCCAAATTGTATCATTTAACGGTAATTTTAGGGAAAGTTAGAATAAGAATGTTCTAAATATCATTAAATTACCTGTTGTCTTTTAAAACTTCACGCTATATAATTAGCACTAAAAAGACAAAAAAAATTCTTAGTTTATATCGTGAAAAGTTATCATGATTTGCCTGTCAATATACTTTTATGAAGTATTTTCAATTCATTTCTAAGAACATATTGGCAACCCTGTTGTACAGGGTTAGTTTTATTAATGTAAACCCCCCATTTTTATTTTTATCTTTGACGGATTTCAAAAATTAAAAAACCGGCCTTACACGGTTTTTTATGTAGATTCCACTCCTGCTAACGCATTGACAGTAGCGTTTTAAATATACAGGGTACGCAAAAAAGTTTAGTTTTTTTAAATGGAACACCCTGTATATTTTGACAAATTTGAATTCCTCCAATCATTCTGATTACAAATATATACACATATTGTATAATCGCTGGCTGCACTGGTTTTTGAGTTAATTTCACTTTATTATGGATACGTTAAAACAAAAGCGTTATTTTATAAATCATATAATAATAATAATAATAATAATTGTTTATTGGTGTTTTATACTCGAAGTATTTACACAAGTCAAGAATAAATAATAAATTAATAAATGGAATAAATCAAAAAGAAAACAAAATATATGAATTATTAAAACAAATTTTCAACATAACCAACCACCATTAACTTCGATACATTTCAAACCACGTTTAATAAAATTCGAAAGAATTTTTCGAAGAAAAAGTGCTGCATCCAAATTTAGCAAAGTTATATTTTTTACAATTTGATTTTTTTATTGTTTAAAATTTTCCATTGGTTCACTGTAAATTTTTTCTATGAGCGATCCCCAAAGAAAATAATCTACTAGATTATGATGAATGATCTCTTGGACAAATAAAGTATTATTATTATTATTATTATTATTATTAAGGTCTGGACTCCGTTAAAAATTTTATTAAACGTTGTTTGAAATGTATCGAAGTTAATGTTGAAAATGTTACGTAATTTGTTTTAATAATTCATATATTTTGTTTTGTTTTTGATTTATTCCATTTATTGATTTATTATATGAGTTTATAAAATAACTCTTTTGTTTCAACGTATCCATAATAAAGTGAAAATAACTCAAAAACCAGTAAAGCGATTATACAATATGTGTATATATTTGTAATCAGAATGATTGTAGGAATTCAAATTTGTTAAAATATACAGGGTGTTCCATTTACAAAAACCTAACTTTTTTGCGTACCCATATTTAAAACGCTATTGCCAATCCGTTAGCAGAAGTGGAATCTACGTAAAAAACCGTGTAATGCCAGTTTTTTAATTTTTCGAATCGGTCAAAAATAAAAATAATAATGGGGGGGTTTACATTAATAAAACCCTGTACAAGCTTCTGACATTTCTGACAATTATGACATGCTTGTTCGCCGTATTGCTATTTGATCAATTTGTTTCTGTAAATTGTTTATTTGAGTTGTTAAAGTGTATTTTTTGTTAAAATGGTGAATAAATGTGTTATTTGTAGAAAATATTGTGATAAAGGACGTGGTCGACCATTCCACAGGTAAGTAAACATAAATCATGAACGTAGAAAAGGGATAGTAAAATGTTTCTGTTAAATGTTTGTTGTGTTTCCTAAAGAGTCTCATGCAAGAAAAAAATTGGTTAGATGCTTTAGGATTGAAAGTAGAGGACGTACAATTGAAAACAAAACAGCAACTGCTTATTCTACAATTTATTTACAAAATGCATTTCCCGATATTGGCCCCCTATATAAATGATACACCCATGGTAACGAACTCTACTCGTCTCCCCGACCCGCTATTGTTCCCTTCTACGATTGTAGACGCAAAACATAAGCCAACGGGGTCTATCCTATATGGTCGAAGGACCAAATACATACGTCAAAATTGAATGTTCCGTATTTTAAATCATAATACAAATGCTGCATTTGTTTCATAAGTATATATTACAGTAACACATTTCATGACTGGTTAAGCTGGAAATGATTCAGAGATGAGTAATTTTCCACTCACCCTATGTTTTAAAGAGCTTTTTCTGTTGCCTTAGAAGAATTACGTCTCAAACTTTTTAAGGTAACTCTTCCCATCACTACCAATTTACCCGAGTACTTGTGTACATTTTTACAATGTCACTTTATCCATGGTTATTTGTATTAAAAATATTTGTAAAATGTAAACAATATGATTAACAGGTATATTTGCTGTAAAATTATTGCTCCTTCATTTACATGATAAAAGGGGTAAACCTGTTTTCTGCCCTCTTATCATATTAGAAACGTGATGTTTCAACATACAGATAAGTCCAGGATGCTTCGAACACGACAGGGATTGGGACGAATATACGAGTGGCCGACAACTCGCCTCAGTTCGAAATTTGTACATTCGGAGAAGGACGCGGCACTGCGCTATGGCCACTCACTGCGGCTCAGCCTCTGCAGTCAGCAGCAGACTGTCGTTTGAAAGAAATTTGATTTACGTATTCTGGACCAACGTTTCGAAATTTTTCTAACTTCAATAATTCATCCTAGATAGTAATAATTATTGTAATTTTAAGAAAATTCCAAAACACATTTAAATATTTCCATTGTTTGTTTTTTCGCAACAAAAATGTGATTCTACAACATAAAAATTATTATAGGCCTAAACACAATGAAAAAAATAAGAGGTAAGAAATAAGAAATATGGAATAGAATAAACAAATACTCATATCCAAAAAGCAAGGAGCAATTTGAACAGTTAGTTGAATTTTAAATCGAATAAGCACTAATGATATTATCGCGCAGAGTATTGTGTATTTAAAACTTGGAATAATTATTTCTCTTATTTCTTGTTCCATTTTCTTATCTTTTATTTTTTTCATTGTGTTTAAACCTTACAAAAGAATCCAAACAAGGAACAGTAGACCCGAGAGCCTCGGCTACAGCGCGGAGATCCACGATTCCCACAACTGTGTCGTCCGCTTGCCTACAACTGGCACAAGTAAATCGACCAAACTAATACCCATGTTCGAACCTCCTCGGTCTTTACTGTATATGATTAACAAGGATATTCTTCCTTTAATATCCACGTCACACAATAAATTTTAATAAAAATACAATGACAAAAATATACAAATTAGTAAAATTTTCAAAATCAAACTTATGTCTTATTTTGCCCCTTTTTCTGAAATAATATACTACTTGTTCAACATAACTTGGCTCTCGAGCTCCATTTATTTCTACATATTTTACAGGACACGCCACATTGAAAAAGCAGAACTATGGAGTCTCAAAAGTTGATAACCCTAACTATACATTTTGATAGCAACTGGCATGTGGTAACACAATGTACGCAAGACAGCATTTCGCTTTAACAAAAAATATATACTTACTGTCTTCTAAATCATACATTAAATCTGCATTTCTAACGGAATCCAACGTCGACAATAACGCATCTCTATCTTCTTCTAGCTGACTTGCACCTTTCCTCAGTTTTTCTACATGGCTCTCTAATAAATCTAGAAGCTCCAAAATTCTTTCTTTTGGAGTTTTTGTGCTCATCATGTCATTCTCATCAATTTTTGGCAGGGTCTGTAATACTAATGCGGTAGTCATACCTTGAAATTACATAAACAAGAATTAAACATTAAACATACAGAAAACAAACATGTTTATTAACGATATTTTACATAACCTGAAAAACCGATAAACAATAAAATTACCTGATGAAGTACCGGGCAAAGGATCTACATCCATCCCACCGTAGTTGTCCTCGTAGGAAGCCAGTTTTGATGTTGTTATTCACACAAAAATATTGATTTTTATCAATTTAACTTAAATTTCTAGAATGCAATCTAGAGAAATTTCATTGACCGTCGTTAAACGTTATCACAGAATAATAGATTTGTCTGGTCTTTCAGGTCTTTGTGTTTATATTGTTCATGTTCTATGCTATGGGCACGTCATCACAAACAATGACATGTGACATTATCCGTATCACAGAATTTGTGAACCGTATCCGGTATTCGGTATTTTTCTACTTTTATGAGTATGACTGGTTAATAACCATGACAGCCATGTTACACAGAACAACTCCATTTTTAACGCCATTAATTTAATTTTATTATATTCGAATTCTACTCATTGATCTTATGCATTGCATCATAATATATCATATGATATTCAATATGGCTGACATAAAAACCTTAAATTTTTAGTTTTTGCAAATTTGTTTTCAATTTTCATTTTATTTTTGTAGTTTTAGCTTTTAGCTCGGTTCATTGTATGTGGGTTTTACGTTAGGGTTTTTTGGCGACCCAAACCTGTGGTGGTTTGAGTTGTGACTGGTTGACATAAATTCCTATTTAAAAATACACCAATCACGAGCTAAACCGCAGCTAACCGGAGGTAGTGGACGTAGTGGTTTGATACGCCAAAAAATGCTGCTCGTAAACATAAAGCATTTTTTGGCGTAGGTATCAATTTGATGCTAACCGGTCGAGTTAGTGGTTTGACTCCGGTTAGCTGTGGTTTAGCTCGTGATTGGTGGATTTTTAAATAGGAATTTATTTCAACCAATCACAACTCAAAGCACAGTTAGCTCCTGCTCCTTTGTCCCTGATTGGTAAATTTGCAGGCCAAGTTTACGCATGGATAAATGGCGAGAACAGATTTCTTGCCAGGAAATACGTTTTCATTTAAGTAATAAAAAAGTGATATTTGTATACAGGGTGTCTCAGCCTCGCGTCGGCCAAATGTCCTGGCTCTCCTATAAGAGATATCGAAAAATTTCAAAAACGAGATGATAGAGGACACAATGGTGCATAGTATAAAAATATTTTGAAATATACAGGGTGATCGATTTAGGCGTGATGTCATAAACTTATGTTTTTTAAATGGAACACTAGGTATATTATTACATATTTGAATTCTCCTTTTAAAGACGACTCAATCGATATGCCACTTTGATGGGTCTGCGATGGGTCGGTACCACGATATGGATGAGTTTGTACCAAAAACGTGCCAACTTTGTGAGCTCACTGTGGCGTAGCGGAAAAGCATTTTGAGATCTAGTTTGTGCCAAAAATTGTCAAAAATCCTGTAGTTTACGCTGCTGTTATCAGATCTAACGAAATCGGTCATTTTATACCGGGTGAGTCAGGAAACGCCAAATCTACTTTTTCCCATTTTTTTCAAATGGAACACCCTGTATATTATGACACCAACGAGAGCCCTTTGAAAGAGCTTTCCACTGATATAAAGGTTCAAGGGTCTATCTGTCATGGGTGCCAAGATATTTGATGGCAAAGTGGCACAATTCGAGGTTTATTAAAAAATTACACTCAAATTTTCAATTGTTTTGTGAACATTCGCTGAAATTGGCTCTTTTCAATAAGAAAATTTTACAACAATAAAGTGAACTATTGACAAGACTGGTATTTTTTTGACAGGTACCTACTTGATTTTTTTAAATTTATTTCAATAAATTGAAAGTTGGAAGCAATATGAATTTCTCTACAATTTTTTATTTATTCTTTCGATGATAGTACGTGGAACAACAGCTTCCCAAACTTAATAACAATTTTAGTATCTTTTATTGAATTGAAAATGAAAGTATTTTTTGGTCTTATTTTAGAAAAATGAAGAACACTATCTAAAAGCTGAAAAAAAAATACTACGAAAAGTTACGTTTTATTAAGCACCTTCGTTCTAAAATAGTAACTCGTTTCGCGACAAAATTACTTCGGGCTAGAAAATACTTGCCATGACATGAATTTTATACACACATTTCAGAAAAAAAATTAAATTTATCAGGCGTTGACTATTTTATACTTAAGTACTTTTCTGTACTGAAGTACGGTTTTTTTTCTCCGAGTATAAGAATTATTTTCAAAATTTTCTTACTGAAAAGAGCCGATTTCAGCGAAAATTCACAAAACAATTGAAAATTGAGTGTAATTTTTTAATAAACCTCGAATTGTGCCACTTTAATAATAATAATAATAATAAATGTTTATTTGTCAATTAAATATGTACAACACTTGAAAATACATGAAACAATAAAAAAGCAAACAAACAGGAAGAAAAACCACAAAAAGTAAAACTTTGTCGGTGGTTAATGTTGCCGTACTTTCTTGCTTCTCCGTTTCCTAAAAAATTATAGAAATACAAAAATCTAAAGAAAAAAAAAACAAAATTTACTATTCTATACATTATATAAATTAAATAATTAGATTTATTATTTCTTAGAAACCCTCATATACACATATATATGCATACAGTCTTATACATCTAACAACCAAATTAATAATTATATATGCATATGCCATTTTATGATTTGTTCATATTTCTAAGGATAGGTATTTTTAATGTCAATAAGTTGGTGAGTATATAATCTATTTGAGTTTAGTAACCATTTTTTCATTTTATTTTTGAATAATTGTATAGAATTAATATTTTTTATTTCAGTTGGAGTGATATACACACGTGGGCCCAGGTAAGTAAAACATCTTTGAGTTATAGTTTTACTTACCTTTGGAATCTTAATTGAGCTTTCCATATATCTAGTATTATATTTATGATCAATCATTTGTTTACATTTATTTCTTTTCTGTTGTAGGATTATGGTATAACAATAGAGTTGCCTGATATCTAAGACGTTAGCAAGTTTATACAGAGAATCGGTTGGGTGAGTTATTTCTTTTTTATGTATGATTTTGAGGATCCATTTTTGTACAACTTCCAAGCCTTTTACGTGACAATTGTATGCCCCACCCCAAGCTATTATTCCATATACCACAATTGGGATTCTACAAAAGCATAGTACAAATTATACAGTTGTTTTAAGTCTAAGATTTGCTTAAAATATTTAAATTTCCCAAGTAAACTTCTGACCTTTCTTATTAATTTATTTATATGCTTATCCCATTTTAAATAACTGTCGACAGTTATGCCTAAATACTGAATTTCATTAACTGGTCTAATTTCAAAACTCTCCTCAATTTTTAGGGAAGGAAGCGCATCTATTTTATTAATTGAGAAAGGCATGTACTTTGTTTTAGTAAAATTTATTGTCAGAATCCTTGAATCAAACCAATTTTTAATTTTTTTAAAGTCATTTTCGGCTTTTACCAGTACAGCATCCCAGGTAATATCCGTGTACAATACAGCCGTATCATCAGCAAAACTAATTATCTGGCCTGCCTACAGTATCTTGCTGAAATAAGTTATTGAGATAAATGTTGAACAGCAACGGCCCAAGCACTGTACCTTGTGGCACTCCATATTCAACTTCTCTCACTTTACTTACATTTTTATCTACGATTACCTGCTGAGTTCTTTCAGATAAATAGCTTTGCATAAGCGTCAGTGCAGTACCTCGAAAACCTATTTGTTCAAGAGTGCCGAGTAGTCTGGTGTGGCTATAACAGTATCAAAAGCTTTAGCCAGGTCTACAAAGATACAAATTGTGGTTTACTTTCTTCTAGAGCTTTGTATATTTTTGCTGTTACAGATGCAATTGCATCTTCTGTAGACCTGGCTTGCCTGAAGCCATACTGAGCATCATTTAATATTTTATACTTTTCTAAAAAGCTAGTTACTCTTACTGCAATCATTTTCTCAACTATTTTTGCTATATTAGAAAGTAATGAAATTGGTCGATAATTTGCACACTCCAGTCTATCACCACTCTTAAACAAAGGTTTAATTAAAGCCGTTTTAAGTAGTCGAGGAAAAACTCCAGTGTTAATTATTTTATTAATTGTGAAACATAAGGGCTTGGTAATATAGTCTAATATTTCTTTCAGTGTACTGGATGTTATTGCATCGATACCGGGTGCTTTATGTGGTTTTAAATTTAGTATAATTTCTCTTACTTCTTCTTCAGTTGTTTCTGATAAATAAATGGAATTTTGGACCCGATATTCCAGTCCTGTTACTACGTCTTTTTGCTTTAAGTTATCTGCCAAGTTTTTACCTATATCTGTAAAGAAGTCTACTAGTAAGTTAGCAATGTCTTTTTTATTTGAAATAATTGTATGGCTTTCATTTTTTATTTCTTTAATTTCTTTCTCAATAGCTTTTTCCGAACTTAACATTTTCACGGTATTCCACAGCACTTTTGAATTATTTTGATTTTTGTTTACTATGTTTTTATAATAAGTACACTTTGTTTCTTTAATTAATATATTTAATTTGTTGCGATATTTTTTAAAATCCTCGAATCTTTTTAAATTGTCTTTTTTGCTTTGCCATTTTTTATAGAGTAAATCCCGCTGTTTAATCGAATTCATTAGTCCACTCGTTATCCATGTTTTTTTCTTATTTCCCCTATAAATAATTTTTTTAGAACTCATGGATATATAATTTTTTAATTTATTACTAAATCAAACGAACTTACCTGTGAAGTTCGATTGTAATTATATGAGGCGCTTCGTCCGAATAGATCACTGTTTAACTATGTAGTACCGCTTCTGGGTGCTAGATGGCGCACACAGTCTTTAGAAAAGTTTTTATCCCCACCCCATTACCGGCAGGGCTCCACGCTGTCATGTAGTTTAAAATTGGCAAAAAACTTCAGGGAAACAATTCTTTAATTGTTTTGAGGCGGGTGGGAGTGATCTATTCGGACGAAGCGCCTCATATAATTACAATCGAACTTCACAGGTAAGTTCGTTTGATTTAGTAATTATATTTCGGCGCTTCGTCCGAATAGATCACTGTTTAACTATGTAGATGTTCAAAGTGTTTTTTGCCTTCAATAAAACTCTTTTTTATAAAAGATATTTTATTATTCTGATCAACAAGAATTGTTACATAATTTATTTCAGTATCGACTTCGCAAAGTCGCCCTGGGTTGTTAAGGGTCTGTTATAAAACCTTGCAAACGTTTTCGATTTCCCAGTCCACCCTGCAGTTCTGCGAATCGTGTCTAACGAAACACCGCTCCTCCATGCTGCCGACGTAGCTGCATGTCTTGTTGTATACCCTCCGAATAACCTTGTGTCAATTCCCGATTTTGATAATATCTCTTTTACCCATTTGCTTAACGTTTGGCTGCTCGCCCTATGTGGAGGTTTTGCGACCAGGAAGAGATATTCTTGATCTGTTGTTCTCAAGTCGGCAGTTCTTTCAACATATGTGTTCAAGGCAGAAGCCACACAAATATTAGGGCGCTCATTGAAAAAAGGCAGAAAGAGACAAGGCTGGTTTCTGCCTGGAGCTGAAGTTTTAATATTATCACTTATTAATATCTGTGTGCCAACCTCTGATATAATGATGTTCTCTACTTTAATTAATGATAATGTTTGTAGTCTCTGTGCTGTAGTTAATGCTATTAATGTCACAACTTTTTTAGCTAAATCAGCCAGAGAAAGTTCCTCATCGGAGGGGAGGTCAGCTAAATACTCCAACACTTTTTGAGGATCCCATATACAGTTGTATTTCCTTTTCTGAGGTCTAACTCTTGCTATGCCTTTAAGATATCTCTTTATTAGAGGATCATGACCCAAATCTCCTGGTAATATTAAAGCCAAGGCGGAACGAATCGAATTAAAGGAACCATACTGAAATGCTTTCGTTTTAAATTGTTCTTGCAAAAAATACAAAACCTGAAGGTTATCGGCATGGTATGTGGGCACTCCGGCTCGTAGACAGTGGTGCCACCAGGCCTTATAAACTGAATTGTATTGTTTCTTTGTCGACACTGAAAGAGACTCTAGTAAAATTCTCAAACTCTCTTCTGGGACATTTCTTATTTTAAATGCCTCGCTGATAATTTCATTGCAACCAGGGTAAGTTGGCTGGACAGGGGATGTGATTCTCTAAAAGGAGAAAGAAGCAGATTATTTTCAGGTCCTAAATACAAAGGTTTAGAAACAACTAATTCTTTGACATAAGGAAACCATGATTGTGAAGGCCAAAAAGGCACAACGAGAATACCCTCTGCAGAGTCAGTTTTTATTTTATTAACTGTCCTTAAAATAAGAGAAAAAGGCGGAAATGCATAGAAAAAATAATCATGCCATGAAACAGTAAATGCATCAACAGCTGCCGAGCCTGGGTCTGGAAACCAAGATATGTATTTATTACATTTCTTATTTGCGTAAGAGGCAAAAAGATCGACTTCCGGACAGCCAAATGCTTTCACAATTTTTTGATATGCAACATTAGATAGCTCCCATTCTGTTTCTGCAGAGAGTATCCTCGAATTATGGTCAGCTTTATTATGTTGAGAACGGACATACGATGCATGAATCCAGATATTTTTGGATTCGCACCACTGCCAGATTTTTCTTGAGGGGAGGTTCAATTTTTGATGCTGAACACTCCCCATGCGATTAATATATGACAGGGCTGTTGTGTTATCTACTCTAATAAGGATTTTAACTGAGTGAAGTTTAGAAGCAAAACTTTTTAACCCATATTCTACGGCTTTCAACTCTAGAACATTTATGTGTTCTACTTTCTCACTTTCGTTCCACCATCCATATGCATCTTTATTATTACACCAGCTACCCCAACCTGTTGTAGATGCATCAGTAAATATTTCCATATCAAATTTATCCCGACGTATTTCCTCTTTTCCAGAAAAAATATTTTTCTCCCACCAGTTTAAATCCCCCTCTATTTCCCTGTGGTTTATTAACATTTTGTCTCCGTAATTACCTCCTGTCTTTTTCAAGGCTAGAAATTTTTGTCTTTCAAGGGTTTTTACATATAGCATGCTATATTTTATAGCCGGCGTAACTGATACCAAATAACCTATGAGCTTTGCAAATTCTCTGATTTTACAAAACTTTTTGTTTTTTATATTTTGTATGGCCTCATTGATTTTTACTTTTTTATCAAAAGGAGGTTCTACCGTCATGTTTTCACTATTAAACAGAAAACCTAGAAATCTACACGTGGTCGTCGGCACTAACCAGCTTTTATCATAATTGATAATAAAACCTAGATACAATAATGTTCTTTCAGCCAGCCTGGTTTGTTGCCGACAAAGATCCTCTGTTTTGCTAAAAAAACAAAAATCATCTAAATATACACAACACTGAATACCTTTTAAGCGAAAAAAGGATATAACAGGCCTCATAATTTTTGTAAAAACATATGGTGCAATTGAGAGGCCCATTGGTAAACAAGTAAATTCATAAAGTATATTATCATAGTAAAATCTTAAGTACTTCCTAAATTTCTTATTTACAGGTATGCAAAAATATGCATCCTTTAGATCAATGCTTGTCATAAAATATTTGGGCTGTACCAATTTAACCACCGTTCTAAAATCCTCTAGTTTAAAATGTGGCGGAGAGATGAAGCTATTAAGCATTTTTAGATTTAAAATAAATCTTTTCTTGCCATTGGACTTTCTAGCCAAAAAATATGGTGATATAAATTGATCAGCCCTGGCTTCACAAGGCCTTATTACCTCTTCTCTCAATAAACGATCAATCGTTGCATGCATCTCTTTTTGTTCCTCAAGGGAAAACTTACAATTTTGGATTTTAGTTTGTTTTGGCTTTTTTATAAAGGGTATTTTATAACCTTTTATAAACTGAATTATGTGGTTATTTGTACAGAGTTTTCTCCAATTGTCAATAAAATTTTCTATTCGTCCCCCAATTTTCATACTTACTACTTTTGTTTGTGGTTTTTCCAATAAAACTTCCTCTCCTTGTCGTGCTGCATTCGAGGTGCTTGCCCTCTCTGCTGTGAGCGCCTCCCTGCTCGCAGCGGGCCCCTGTAGTTTAAAGGCTTGGGATTTTGGGGGCTCACCTTGCTATTTTTCAAGGACATTGCAGGTTTTAAATCCTGGCTAGATTTTTCAAGAGCTTTAGTAGCTTTTAAACGCTCTCCAAAGTCTGCCCCAAATAAGAATTCATCAATGGCACATAACTCAGATAGGTCTTTTACAGTTTTATTTAATGTGGGAGTAATAAATGCTCGTCTTGTAAGAGACAAGGTATGGTGTAGGTCACACAAAATTCTGCCTGCGTCACTCAGCGATGTTAGCACGTTT
Source organism: Rhagium mordax (assembly GCA_963680705.1). Classification (NCBI taxonomy): domain Eukaryota; kingdom Metazoa; phylum Arthropoda; class Insecta; order Coleoptera; family Cerambycidae; genus Rhagium; species Rhagium mordax. The sequence goes on along the minus strand of OY796657.1, from coordinate 82,822,826 downwards.
CCAACAGTATTTTTAGGTATTTGGTTGTCTGTTAGAAACAAGTGTGTGGCTTTCCCCAACGCTGACAAACCCCGACCTAACTGATTTTGAGCCTCGACTTGATATTTGTCCTTTCTTATTGAAAATTGGCTTACAGCCGCTATTATTTCTGGGTTTAACTTAGGAGCGTTCAACCCTGGACAGTTCTCTGGGAAAGAATATTTTGCTAGAAGTTCTGATCTAACCTCATTTTTTAAGCCCTTGCTTAAAATGTGAGTCCATCTACTCCGGATTGCGCTATGTAATTCGACATTATTGACTTCAGGACGCCCAGGGTCTTCTCCGAGCGCAACAAGGACATCCTCCTCTAGAGTGTCGTTGGGTATATCGCCAGCATTGCCCTCCATGTTTCCCTCGACCTCATTATCACTTAGACCGTGATAATCTTCAGCTCTCGCTTCAGCTTCTGAGTCGATATTTGGCGAACTACGTGAAGGTGGCGTCCATGTTTGTCTGTCCCTTGAATCTGAGGTTACCGCCGTATCTCGCGGATTACGATCCACCTCGCTGCTATCGTTATTTGTCGAATCTCGCAGACTTCGATCACGATGCGAACTATGATACGAGGATGTCGGACTGTTAGGGCTTCGTCCTCGTTTTCGACTTTCACGCCGTTGGCGTTGCTCATACGAGGAGCATGATGGCCGACTATGTTGTCCTACCTGCCTCTCTAGTGTTTTAAGCCTTTTATACAATTCCCTCCGTGATGGCATATTTTCCAATTCACCATCAGAATCAGTATGACTTCTCCTCCTCTTTCTGCTAGGTTTTCCCATTGTTTCCTGATTTCTCAGCATAAAACTGAAATAAAAAGTAGATAGTACGCCAACTAGCACAAAGAAACGAATGGCAGCGTGGAGCCCTGCCGGTAATGGGGTGGGGATAAAAACTTTTCTAAAGACTGTGTGCGCCATCTAGCACCCAGAAGCGGTACTACATAGTTAAACAGTGATCTATTCGGACGAAGCGCCGAAATATAATTAATAAATAAGTGAGTAGATATTTCGGCATCTTCACTGTTGTAAATATCTGCCCAGTTTTCTTTTGATAAATACCTTCTCAATTTACGATATTCAATGCTATCTGTTACCCTACAATTATCTGTTGTGTTTTTTGAATTATTATTTATGTTAAATTGTAAAAGTACCGAGAAGTGATCTGACACATGCGTTTTCAGCAGTAGTGACTTTGCCATCAAATATCTTGGCACCCATGACAGATAGACCCTTGAACCTTTATATCAGTGGAAAGCTCTTTCAAAGGGCTCTCCTTTGGAGTCATAATATACAGGGTGTTCCATTTGAACAAAATGGGAAAAAGTAGATTTGGCGTTTCCTGACTCACCCAGTATAAAATGACCGATTTCGTTAGATCTGATAACAGCAGCGTAAACTACAGGGTTTTTGACAATTTTTGGCACAAACTAGATCTCAAAATGCTTTTCCGCTACGCCACAGTGAGCTCACAAAGTTGGCACGTTTTTGGTACAAACTCACCCATATCATAGTACCGACCCATCGCAGACCCATCAAGTGGCATATCGATTGAGTCGTCTTTAAAAGGAGAATTCAAATATGTAATAATATACCTAGTGTTCCATTTAAAAAACATAAGTTTATGACATCACGCCTAAATCGATCACCCTGTATATTTCAAAATATTTTTATACTATGCACCATTGTGTCCTCTATTATCTCGTTTTTGAAATTTTTCGATATCTCTTATATGAGAGCCAGGACATTTGGCCGACGCGAGGCGGGGACACCCTGTACGTAAACAACTGCATTCTTAACTGAGACAGACTATAGCCATGCATGATACTAAAACTGTACAGATAAGCTCACGCGCATGACATGTTATCGCTGACGTCATTCTGTGACAAATTTCCAAATTTTGCTCGAGTTGTCATAGTTTAATGTCTATTTAATGTACGCATTTTACTTTGTTCAGTTGAGGCTGTATGCTTCGGTTTATTTAATATAGTATAAACAATGATTTACTGTGCAGTGATGGGTTGTACCAGTAACAATAATAGAAGTAAAAGCTCCTCTCCCGTCTTTTTAAGGACTTATTTATATTAACGTCCTGGCGAAGTTTAGCTTACTATTCTACCACTCAACCATGTTGTTTAGAAGCATATCCAGCTTTATAATACCGAAATTGCGGTTTAAAATCTAAAAGTACTAAGATGCAAAATACACTTTATGCATACAGGGTGAATCTTAGAGTGGGGGCCATATTTATAGGAGGCGACACCGTTCAGCTATGGGAACACAAAACTACAAATTTTTTTTTTTAACGCGCTATGAAAAATGAATATTGTTTAAACCCTTTTTATTTGAATTTGGGTACCCCGCCAGTGGAATGCGCTAGCAAGTGTTTTATATCATCTACACTTGGCAACACTGTCGACCGGTCACACGACGTCACAGATTAACTATATCAGATGCGATATAGTTAATGTGATTCGCGCGGTGCCTTTCATGTCCGCGACACATGTATTAGACAAAGGCCCGTCGGCTACTCGTAACGTTGCATGCTTTTTGCACCACAAGACTTTAATATTTATTTTTGTGGATGCGAGTTAGTTGCACCACTTGAGCGCTCGAGAAAAACAATAAAAATATATTATAAAATATTCTTTATTAAAACAAATATGATATTGTATGTTTACAAATGGGAGAATATTGTAAGTTTTCTATTTGTTTTATCAGGTTTTTTTGATGTTTTTAGATCTCTATTTGTATACACCAACAAACTCGTATGACACTATTTTGACATTTATAATCCGAACGCTCGGACTAACAATATATCGCCGTAAACTCTGCTACACGCTGTCACGATAATGCTCTCGTACTAAACCATCCGCATATATGAGGATGGAAGTAGTGGGGATCGTTGGAGACAGGCCGCCACGCTTACTTTCGCATCTGGTATAGTTAATCTGTGACGACGTAATGCAGTAAGTGCTTGCCCAGCGGCGCCGGAATTACAGGAAACTTGAATCGTGAATTTTTAAAAAAAATTCATAACTCGGCCATTTTACAATCTACAAAAAAAAAAAATTCGGATTCATGTTCGTCACGACTAATACTATTAACATTGTTTAAATGTTATTTGTGGCATTTCATAAATTATTTCTTTCCTTTTCTTTTTTGGGTTTTATTACCACATTCCTCGAGATTCCTATCCAAAAATATTCGATTTATCTAAAAAATATTCAAATTAACCAGTTTAAAACTGGTAAATAACCTCTACGCCTTTGACGTAATGTCAGAGGATCAGTTAGAGGGTGTTTTTTGACAACTAATAGGAATTAAATTAATACAAAAATACTGCGCTGACGTTTCGGAAACTATATCCGTTTCCTTTTTCAAAGTTTAAGCTTTAGATTTTTATGTAACGTGTAGAATAACACGGCATAAAATAAAAATTGTTTATATCATTTCCATAGATACTTACCATAGAAATGTTGAAAAATATACTAAATAATATTAATTTTATTGAGTTCTTCTCTCAACATTGGTAACCAAGTTGAACAAAATTCTACCGAACAATTTGATACGCATTTATCTTCATTAAGTAAAATTATTGCAGATTCTTTGATTTTTCTTTTTTTGTTGTCTGCTTCTTTGGTCAAAATTTTTGCTGAATCCCATTTTATCCTGTGGTCGTTTTCCCAAGCATGTTCACAAATTTTAGATTTTTCAAAATCACCTTTTCTAATATAACTTTTGTGCTCGCAACCAAAACCAGAATATCATTATTCGACATTAATTCCATATATAAAAGGTTTATCTGAGAAATTATGTCGTGTCGGTAAAAAATTTGGCGTTAGAACAATTTTTCAAACAAATAATACTTTAAGATCCATATTGACAAAAACGAAACCATTAAATCCTGAACAAAATTCAACAAATTGTATATACAGTATCCCGTGCGAGTGTAATAAACATTATGTGGGTGAATCATCTAGACCACTTAATGTACGATTAGGCGAGCACAAAAGCTTTATTTTCACGTTCTTAGAAGAAACAAATAAAAATCTAATTAAAAAAAAAACATTATTTATGAAATAAAACTTTGAAAATTGTTAACATCTGTTTCTCTCATCAGTAGTACCTGCCGATTTGAGGTTTCAGCCAGTTCATGCATTACTACCTACCTAGTAGTGTCACGTGATATTTTTCAATTTAAATTAAATCAATTCTATATACTGTGGTAGAACAAAAAATTTAGGCTACTATAGTTTATTCCACGTAAGCTGCACGATTTCGACAGATGACAGCACAAATATAGTAACTTTTTATTCAATATTATTGGTCACAATGATCACTGACCTCGACCCACCTCGGATTGCATCCGCCTAATAAAATAGTTCCTCCAAATTGAATGAATGATAGCAGGCCACTAGCAATACAGTACTCCGATTTCATGGTTGCATGTGTAAGAAAATTCAGTTTAAGAATGCAGTGTTTTTGTACATTCAATTGATTTAATTAATTATTTTATTCCATTATTAACGTTCACTTTCACGCGCACACACACACACACACACGCACACCCAAACTTAATAGATTACAACAAAATATTCAACACACCACAAAACTGACACGGACAACTTTTAAAAATAACCTCAAAACCAGAGGAAACTGTTACAAATTTCTTAAAAGTATTTCAGCAAGTCACAATGTCTGTCTGTCTGTCTGTCAAAATCGTTCAGCTCAACGACATAAGAATAACTAGACAAGTAATGATTCCGATTTGTTTGCATTCGTCCAACGTACTCAGCGTCTCATTGGTGCTCCACGTGTTTGTAACCAATGAGACGTGGACGAGTCCATTTCATTACTTGTCTATACAGGGTGTATTAAGTATGAGTACCGTTATTTTAAGGGGTGAAACATTGGCCTAAAAGAAACAAAAAAACCTTATACAACATGTGTCCTAAATTGAATGGTTTTCCCAAAAAAAATAGTTTAACTTTGCTTTTTGAAGGTAAATTTCCATGGAAATTAAGAGAAAATAAGTTCTAAAAGTTTATGAGAAGGTGCCGGTCGAATATACAAATAGAAAATTGTAATGCGAATTTTTTGTCCGGTGGAGGGTTTTGGTGAAATAATTTATTGTATTTTAATACATTTTTAAAAAGAGGCATATGACAACGTCGCATCATATGGCTGGCAGTGGGCTACTGTTACAAATCACAAAGGAGTCAAAGGACTCAGTTGCCTTTGTTATCGCCGTCCGAGTGTTTTAAGTCGGTAATTAATGTTTAGTGCGTTTTACTATTTTGTTTTCGTCAGTTCATATAAGTTTTGTTCGCACATCTCAACGTTTGTTAGATACGGGAAGTGTAGTTTCGCGTGTACAAAACCGGGGACCACAACGACCGACATGCGGATAATTTGGTTATTGAGGAAGAAATTCTGGACATAGTTCATCGAGACCCAATTATTACTATTATTTCAGAGATTATTTCTCAATAACATGATGTAATATTTCGCCAAGAACACCTTTTTTGGCACATTACAGTCGCCTGAGTAGAGGATATTGAGGTAGGTTATCACAAGTTACAGGTGCTCGTTGCGCTATGTTGCCAGATGCGCTATTTAATTAAATAGGGCATAACTGGGCAACGGTTCGAGAGAGAAAAAAAATTATTAAGAATTTTTTGTTCCTTCTACATCAATGTATCACCTGTTAAAAGAACGGTACTCATACTTAATACACCCTGTATAGTTATTCTTATGTCGTTGGTTCAGCTTATATGGAATAAATTATATCTCAGGATGGATTTGCTGATAATAAGCTTTTTGTAGAAAGAAAACTTTATTACAGGTTACACGATTTATTGGTACAGTATTTAATAAAACTTTAATCGATATTTATATAACTATTGTTTATCAAGTAAGTGGGTAATCGTTATATCTTGTAACAGTTCATCAGTTGATGTACTTTGCTCACTATAAAAATATAAAGTCCTAGTTTTATTAAATTGTAAATATCCATTTTCAGAAAACTTTCCTTTTACTTTAGATGAATCAAGCCAAACGAATAATGCAATTTCATCCGTGGTAATTTCTATTTCATAGACTTCTTCATCACTGATTTTTTTGATGGATTTAATCTAAAAATTAAATTTATATACTTCACGAAACTTTTTAATGAATAATTTAATTATGTTCAAAACATTAGAATACATTAAACTAATATTCTCATTTGAGTTAACGATATTTGAGAAGAGATTATTTTTGAGCTACATCTTGAGTATTAAACAATAAATCAAGATTTGTCACACCTAGTCGTTTTTTCACTTAATTCCAATATTTACCTGAACATTGGGTTTTAGGAGATTAGAATATCTTAATTTTGCAGGTAGTACATAATTATCTGGTGCTATTTTCATTCCTTCCTTTTCTAATGTTAAATAGATAGAGCAATTATATCTTGCGTTTATAGAGTCGCCACAGTTTTTTTCAATTAAGTAGTCATCAATATTAAATGATTCAATTAGATGAGATTTTCCAGATTCCTAAAAATTGTTCAGTTGTAGTATTATCAGATAATTATTACTGTGGTGTACAGTGTTATCATTTTGTTTGGTAGGTACACATTTTAATCCGATTTGCGAGTTTATTGTAGAAATTAGAAAAAAATGTTTTATACAAAAGTTGCAGGGTATCGTATTTACAAAATTTTTATTTGGCTGTGCTGTAATAACAAATGTGGACATGTTTTTTTAAATGGAACACCCTATATGTTTTATCTAGTGAGATTTGATTTTCTCTTCTCTCCTCTTTCTGATTTGAATTATTTATCAAAAACAAAAATATTGTAGGTATATGCCATTCACATTTTTAAGTATTCCTACTAGAGTTTAAACTTTTTGCGTTAGTAAAGAGGACCGTGGATGAAAACACTGATTCTTTAAATCATTCAAATCGGTCCAAGGGAAAAAAATTATCAAACTGCAAACTTAACCAAAATTTGAAAGTGCCCGTTTTTCGTGTCGGACAGTGTATTAAAAATAATAATTAATTAGTTATACTTTTACATACTTAATGCTATATGAAAAAGTTCCCAAATGAATATAAAAAAGTGAAGAAACGCTAAAATCAAATCAACTATTAAACACAGCTTGCGAGAATTGAAAGTAACACATATTACAGCTTTAATAAAAATTTTTCTAGCACATTAATTAGATAACTCAAATTCAAACCATTTTTCTTACGAATGTTATAACTCAAAGAAATAAATAAAATTATTATTTTATTTTTAATATTACAGTGATGATGAATAAATACTCACTAAATCAAGCGTAAGATTTGAAACAGAAACAGGTTCAATTCCAAAATTCCAATTGAAAACTTTAATAAATGCTGTAACATTAAACACAGGTGACAGTAAATCAGAAACTATATATATTTCGAGAGTATTCACAGCGTTAATATGCCCTGTTATAATAATGGGTGCAAAGAAATCCGCAGTATAATACTGCAACATTTTCCATTTCCCAGTATAATCTAGAACAAAATTTATTAGGAATCAGAGGTATGTAGTGGGTATTTAATTTCTTACCAATACTTGCCCAGGTGGGTGCGACCCAAACATCATTGAGCTGCCAATAGAGAGCACCCATGGTGTAGCCTTGTCCTACACCATCTAAGCTACTTCTATAACGACGGTAATGTTCTGTTTCTATCTTAGTTGAAAGTGCATGCAAAATCTAAAAAACAAATAAACAACTTTGCTTATAATTTTGTAGTGAACTGTATGTAATTAATCAGTAGTAGTATATTTATTACACAAGGCACCTGTCTAACAGTTCCCCCATATGTTCCTACTAGGGTCGAAAATATCATGATATCCAATATTTATTGATATACAGTATGTCCAGAGTTAGAGAGTGGATAAGAAGGTAAACTTTTTTATTTCTCATTTTACGCGGAAAACTTATTCCTCATAAAAAGTTTTGCTTTTGTTAAAAATATGATGATGGAGTAAGTTAACATATCATGTAAAGGGTGTTCAGAAAATAAAAAAAATTTAAAATCATGTAAGAGTAAACTACGTTCAATTTTAACAATATGAAAAACTGTCAATAAGAAAAGTTGTTTAGAATTAAAATTTATGTCAGAATTCCAATTTGTGGATAAATCTGCATAATTCGACTTTTTACAATAGTTAATTAATTAATAATGAAGTAGAAAATGCATGATGTTATATAGTAAAATGACAAATTGAGGATAAATAAATGTCACTGTCAACCACAAGTCAACTCCTATTTTATACAGTTTTTAATTTTTATACCACTTGATACTTCTGGAAAATAAAACAACTGTAAAACTGATAAAAATCAGATTTAGGCTTGTATAGAACCCTATAACTGTCATTTAATCTATAAATAAAAATGGTCATATTGTTTCTGGCGCCTAAAGCCGATTCTGGTTTTGACTCCCTCAAATCTTGTCTAAACGAGTATAAACCATTTCTTCAAGGATTATTGCCTTGACGAAAACAATACTGTACAAACAAATTTTTTGAATCCAAGTACCCACGGAAACTAAAATTAAAATTACTATACCTGTGAATAATATATAAAAACTTCATTATAATTGCTGCTATTTTCATTTGGCAGTTGTAGCTGATAATTTATAAGTAGGAGCATCTCTGAAGTTCCTTGTGGGTGATGCTGACGATGATTTATAAATTCTCCATATATGTTTAAATCAGAAATATTATTTGTAGCTGTTAATAATGATTCAACACTTGGTAAGGATTGATAACCATATTCCGAGGCAAATCGTGGAACTGGATATATGATTGATTTGAAAGAGTCCAGAACATAGTTATAGTAGTGAACTAAAATACATTATAGAATATTATACTAAAAGTAAACAGGTGGGATTTTAGGCTAACGTAATTATTTTTGACTTCTCAAATGGTCCCAAGTGTGTTAACTGATATTTTATAACATAACTTCATGATTGTCAGTTAAAATTAAACATGCCGTTAGAATTTAAAATCTACACACGTGATTGGTGGTCTCTATGGTTACGAATTTTAACAGGCCGTTAAATTTAACATTTTAATTACAGAATATACCTAAATGCCTAAAGTTGTTTTTAATATTAAACTCGTTTCCTACATAAATCATTAGTTATAGACACAAAAGTGTCATATCCTTGGGATTAGATTAAAAAATGGTAAAAAATCTCTCACAATTACTTTGTTTGCTTACCGAGGGGGAATGAGAGCATGTTATTCTAATGAATTTCGAGTCACTTTTTTAAACCCAAAACTGGCTTAAATTCTACAATATATCATTACATGATATCATCGGCCTGTTAACTAAAAATAAATTAAACCGTGATACTTTTACGTATTGTGAGCCACTGAATACGAATCTAATGTTCTAATCAATCTAGTACAACACAATTTTTTCTGAGTTTAAAATTCCGCAAAATTCATTATTTATAAAAATATGATTTGCCTACTTACATAAAACGAACAAGATATACCATGACATCATACTTTTTTTATGTGCCTGCGTTATTAATAATAAATTATAGTAATTATAACCACATTATCTGAATGTTACTTCTTATCTGGCATATTCTTTAATTTGGCATTCTTTAATTTTTCTCCTTTCATTTTTGGGATTTCTACTATATACATTAATTCAAAATATTGATTATTTGTGACAAAGCCTACAGACTTAGAAAGTAGTGCTAAAGGCTGTACGTAGGTGATAACCGTCTACTTTTCGAACAAAACAAAGATTACATTTATTTATAGTAGGAGAGCCCTCGATCAGGATTTTCGACCTCTTCCTGGTACGAGGATTTAAATTTCATGTCAATATGAAACAAATTTTAGAAAGTTTAGAAAATACATAACTTATTAGGCTACAAATTTAGAATTTACAAAAGCGGGCTGTTGTTGAAATTGCTAATATTATTATTTTATTTTCTTTATATGTCTATGGTTGAAAAAATGCGTCCTGATTTTTCTTTGAGATAAGTCACAAGAGTAGATGCTGAAATAAAATACTGGAGAAAAAATATTACCATCTCCATAAAGTGGGTTCCCCGGGGATGATGCAACGTATCCCTCATCTTCTGATTCCTTCCCATTGGTTGGGCTAGAACTTAGAAAAATTCCTCGGTTATGGGTCAACCGCTCATATTCTTTACCAATGGTGTCAATGTATAGTTTAACATAATCCGCTTTGAATATTTCAAACTTGTCTCGAGTACCATACCTACATTACAAAAATATACTTATAATTATTATAATAGAAATGCAGGCTTATTAAAATTCAACATCTTACGTGCTGAACTACAGAATTTTTTGCAAATGCTGATAAAGTAGTAAAATTGGTCTTTTTTGTCAATAAGAACCCCAGAGGTAAACAGAAAGAACGATATGTCATCCACAACACAACATTACGTTACTCAGAGCAGTTGGGGTACAAGGTTTTGTTACAAATATATACAAATCATTGACGTAATGGTGATGGAAATGGTTGAGAACCGCCAGGCTGGAGAATTTGGCAGTAGCTTTTGGTAACAGCGACATACCCTTCTCATTTAAATTTAATCTTATAATAATTTGAAATTCATAGAAATGACTTAAAATAGATTCAGTTAATTAATCATGATTACCAGTTATCAGCCAAAGCACCTTCATTTTCATTATTGCCAGAAAAGAGTGCTAAACTAGCGTGACTTCTTAATCTCTTGATTTGGTGACGAATTTCTTCTAAAACATTCCTGCGAAATAAAATTCAATGTAATTACTAGTCATTTATAATATTAGTTGTGTTTTTGCACTATTAAAATTATGAACGTGAAATATAATAATATAATACACATATAAATAAAATTTGCAGCAAAACAAATTTTATATTTATGAATAATTTAATCATTTTCATTATTTTCATAGTGACAAGCTATATTACAAATTAGTGATTTACAGATTTTAATTCTGTTTTAAAGTGTAGCGATAAAATAACGAATAACGGGTTAAGTGTAAGAGTAGCCGGGTAAAACTGGCTAAACTTCGCCCATTGTATTAGTATTCTGTATACTTTTATAATAAAGTCGTTTATTATTATTATTATTATTATTATATAATAATTAGCACATACAATTAATAAGAATAAATTTTATATGTTCATGAGAAATGTGGATATTTATTGTTTGAATAATGATGACCCATTTCTCTATTTCTAAACTAACTTATAGTAGGAGAGCCCTCGACCAAAATTTCGAGTTATCACGAAATGGGTAGTTTAATGAAAAATGTTCAGTTTGAGCATTGAGTAAAAAATAATAAAGAGGCGCGACTGTCAAGGTTTCGAGATTTTAGTATTGTATTTTCTTGCCAATAACTTCCTGATTATCATCAATTTTTAGTGTTATGGGAAGGTATTTGTAATGTGGCCGTATAGCCCTTAAAATTAAAGATGATCGTAAAGCTATTGATAAAAAAATACAACACTAAAATCTCGAAACCTTGACAGTTGCTTCTCTTTATTATTTTTTACTCAATGGTTTGAGTCAAAAGAAACAAGTTTTATGTATGAAGGAAAGTCCCGGAGTGTTGCGGAAAAGGTGAAAATAAATTTTCAGGCGGTAAAAAAAATATTTAATTTAGTTAACATTTAGTTAGTGCACATCTAGAGGTAAAAACTCGCATGAATTATACTATTATTAGCAAAACTCTGCCTAGTACTGATTGTTGCAGAGTTAATGTGAAGGAGAAGTAGAGTGGGCAATAAGAAGGATCCTTATGGAACACCAGTTAGTAGTGCTCTGGCGATACTCCATTGATGTGAACAATTAGAAGGAAAACTCGATATCCACAAGCACAACTGAACTGGCAGGCCATAGAATGGTAACTTGTTTAAAAGGTGCTGTATCCTTAAATGCCCAATTGGATACATCTAAAACTACTACTTGGGACTCGTCATATCTCGCGATCTTCTCTTTACAGAAGCTATATTAAAAGATAGTTCAATATAACTATAGATTCGATATAGTGCAACAGTTGTATATTAAAGGCTCTCTCCTTGGCTACAAAGGTATGAAATTACACTGAATATTTGTTAAATTGTTAAAGAATTATTTTTGTTATATTAAAAAAATTGAATTATTTCTATTTTCTAGTCACACGCAAACTCGTTTTGATTTCTTACTTTATGTACGCCTCATTTGTAGGATATAATGCACAAGCGAACGTGAAGTCCTGCCAAATAAGTATGCCTAGTTCATCAGCTAAATCATAGAAATAATCTGATTCATAAACTCCTCCTCCCCAAACACGTAACATATTCATGTGAGAATCATGGGCAGCTGTTAAAAGTTCTTTTATTATGGTGCGATTTTGTCCCTTTTCTGGCAATATATTAATTGGAATTTCATTAGAGCCCTTCATAAATATTGGAATTCCATTAATTTTAAAATAAAATGTTAAACCGGAATCTGAAAGAAAAAAACATTAACGATGGGGATGAATTTTTTTAATTAAAAATAAACTAACAAATAATTGGAAATGGCCTGGCCTATATATACAAGCCGTTCTTTCTTTATTTTTGGAAATTAATTTCAGAACTATTGCTAACTCATTATGTGTAAATATTTTGTAAAGTCTTACTTACCAAGGGTATCTTGTACAACTTCTACTGTTCTAAAACCAATTCTTAGATTTTTTGTGCTTATCTCTGTTTCATTCGCATCAGAAAATATGACCGACAAATTATAAAGGTTATGTGCACCATAACCATTGGGCCACCAAGTGTTCACAAGACTCTTAAGAGAACAAAAAATATATACAGTAAATACCATGGAGGTGTAAATAAGAAAGCAAATGATCAATTTTCCCAGAATATTTGATTGTTTATAGGAAGGATAGAGACAATGGTCAACAAAGAGGTAGTGAAATTTGGGTTGCTCACAAAACAAATATTAACTCTATTAATATTAACATCTGCAAGACATGCAAAATCTGCAGGGAAAACACGCTTATTTAATTATGAAGAACTTTGCGGACATGGAGTGACAAAAAACATGCCCATGTATCAAATTCAACACCTCCTTTCCATGAGATTTAAAAATAATATCCCGCACTTGTGTTTTTCAGTGTTTTTCACATTATCAACGCAATTTTTTAAACAAATGTCAACTTGTGACATATCGCCTAAATCAGAATTTCACGATCAAGAAGAAAATGCAAAAATATATACAGTATTTTATTTAAAATAAAAGTGTCCCTTTCAGTTAGACCGGAAGTAGTATTTTGTACACAACTGTGTCAGATTCTAATTTTAGTGACCTATCACACGTTTCAAATTTCAGAAAGTATATATATATACTCGTAGTAGGTATGGAAGTAATTGAATTGTATTGTTTACAAAGGAAAATATAAAGAAGTTTATTATTATTATATCTTTCATAATAGGTATTCCGTAGGTAATACTATAATGGCCACCAGGTATGTTCTATTCATTCAAATTAAATCTTTGACAATTGTATGTATTGTTCTTTTTAATGCAGATAGAGATGCGGAAAAAATAATATGGCAGTTTTTTCTCCTCCATTTAAAATGCAATTACTGAGTACTGAGAATGGTTATTGAGTAAGTAACATCATAGGGCCTGTTCCGTTTCACGCACAGATCACGTAAGTAGCGTCAGAGCTTTATATCGTTCCGATTCAGTTGTAACAGCTTAAGCGATAAATAAATCGGAACGTACTGATGCGGTAAATGCGCATCGCCGACAACAAGTGACAACTGACAAAAGAAATGTGCAAACTCAAAGACATGGAGAGTCTTAAGTCTCTGATAAATACAATTCCCTCAAGGCTTAAACACAATGATGAAAATAAGAGATAAGAAATAAGAAATAAAGAATATGGAATAGAATTAACAAATGATATCCGAAAAGCAAGGAGCAATTTGAACAGTTGAATTTTAAATCGAATAAGAACTAATATATTGTCGCCCAGATATTGCATGTGTATTTAAAATAATTATTTATCTTATTTTTATTTCATTGTGTTGAAGCCTTTAACCCCGTATTTCCCTCCATTATGAAACTTTGAATAAGCTTTTTGTGCTTTTGTGGGCACAACGGTCAACCATAGCCATAGATAAGAAGAAAACCATAGCGTTAGCGTTCCGATTCACGCATATGTATAAACACGCAGCAAACGCATCGACTGCCTCACGTTCCGACTAGAGGCAGTCAACGCGCGCTTTATGCTAGCGGAGGGTGTGGTTTACGATCGTCTTTACTGCTTTCAACGCGCACGTACGAGGCAAACGGAACGATTCTCATGCGTTTCATGCGCTATATGCGTGAAACGGAACAGGCCCATAGCTAATAGGAATATCTATTTATAGTTATCATTTAATATATTCAACATGAAATTACAGAAAATTATTGATTTTTATATGATCTTCTATTGACAAATGTAGCTACCCTGACGGGGCAGGCAGCTCCCACCAGATTAATATGAAGTCAAAAGTAAACTTTTGACTTCATATTAATCTAGAATTTTATATTTTGTAAGATTTACAGTACCTAGTAATAATTTACAAATATGATAGAAACCTATGCAAACCTTTTTTATTAGGTTTCCCTGATGAAATAGTTTATTCTTGCACTTCGATAAACTTTTAGCGATATGTAAAATAAAAGGTGTACTTTTTAATTTCATTAATTTAAAGTTATGTGATGATTTTTCAAAGGCAGAAAATAAAAAATTCACACAAATAAATTACCCCTTTGACAAAACAGTAACCTTAACCAATTAAAAGAATTATTGTTTTTGTCCATGAGTAGGCAGTAACCATGCGATTTATGCATTCTTGTTTGTTCGCTAACTTAACAAAGTTTACACAGATCATTTATAAGAAACTTATTCGTTTCTATACCAATATACGATAATAACTTTTTCTACTTACAATAGGAACTTCAATAGATGTGGTCATCAATATTTCATTGTATTCATTCGGTGGCTGCGATATTTGAAAGATTCTAGTTAAATTTAAATTCGGAGATAATGCGAGTTGAAATGCAAGTGTGCCAACGACATATTGTCTCATATTACTAGCAAAGTATGTATCTATATGTAAAACCCATGCTGTGCCATCCGCTTTTTCTTCAGTATCTACCACAACATATCGTATAGCAGATCCATTATATGCCTCAATATACAAATCTTTCCTGCAAGAAAAATAAGTTACATCCTTACCTGTAAGAAAAATGCGACAAGTATCTACTAACCAAATACCCACTGAAGGAAATGATGGACCCCAATCCCACGAAAATGAGGCTTGCATCTTCCTGATCATATTTACATGGCAATCTCCATGATATTCATCAGGAGGGCAGTTTGGAGGCACATTATAAGACTTATTTTGTTCTCCAGCATAATATTCGGCCGCTTCTATTGGTGATTGAAAACGAACTTCTATTCCATTAACACCAGACTTAGAACAATAATTCAATTTTGCAACATATACGAAGAGCAAAAACAGTATTATGAACAATTTGTAGTAATCTTTGCTAGATAGTATCTTGTAATTCAGTAACACTTTAATAATTATAAACGATTTTTATAAATGATTTGTAAACACTTTGAAAGAATTTGAAGTTACAATTTATAATATATTATTTTTCTCTGTAAAGTTTATACTACAAACAAATTACGTTTTAATTAGTTGCTAAATGATGTGCCTCTATTTAAAAAAAATTACATTTTGAACCTTTATTATAGAAAAGAAAGTTTTCTTAAAATATTTTTTGATTGGAAAAAGAAAAAATCTATCGCAAAAGCAATACAGTTTTCTCGACTTATTGTTATACAGAGAAAGAGAATATATTCAAAAGACGTTAACGTATGCGCGTTATAATTTTATGAATGTTACTTCAAAAATTTAATCTAAAATATAAAATAAATTAATAAATAATGTAATTGACTAAAGGTTTAGAAACTTATTGTAGTGATTTCACACAACAATAGAAAAATAGTCTTTAATAACTTGTAATTACCTTCAGTTGCGACTTTATGTTGAAAATGTACTGGACAAACATATTTTGGCTTTCTCCAACTTTAGCATCATTAATGTAAACACTAGCAAAAGTGTCCAACCCTTCAAATACTATGTTGATATTTTCAAAGGCGAGTAGATCATCATCAACTAAAATATATAATGTTACAGAGAGGTCAGATAAAGAATTAATCGTATTACCTAGTAGTTTAAAATATAAATCTTTGATTAGTTACTTGTTACTCAGTAAAAATTTCACAACCATATTGAAACATGTTGGAAACAGATCGAGTTATTTGCCGTTTGTCTAGTTGTTATTGTATCGGTTATGTAATATAAGGTACGTCCTGAATTCATATCCTTTTGCCAATTCTTAGGTACTGATATATTATCTTGCTTCATATTTATAATTATCTTTTTTATTTGTTTAATCAAAAAAGGTAAAAAGGGAAAGTACTAATAAATAAATAAATAAATAAATACACCACATGTAATTACGACCCCCTTTATCCCAGAAGGCAGAGCCTTGTGCGGGAGGGGGCTACACATTTAAAGACAAGGGACACACATCCAATATCCGTGTATAATGGAAAAATCCCTCTCACAGTATTTTCCATTGCCACGACCGGGATTCGAACCCGGGACTTTTGGGTGAGAGGCAGGTACTCTACCATCTCGACCATCAGTCATATTACTTGGCACTGATTTTGATTAAATTTTATACACTTAATACATTTGTCTAGTTTTTCCACTAAATTAATTAAGTTTTATATTTAAAACAATCAAATGAAAAAAAGTAACATCATAGTCATTTGCAATCATCAAACATGAATATACCGGGTGGGCCAAAAAATTTTGCACTTTTTACGTTTGCCCATAAATTTTTTGTTTATTAACCGATGTTAATGAGCTAGTTGTCGTTGCTTAGAGAAAAGAATGGGCTATCGACGAAAAGTTTCAAAATGGTCGATTCTTTGGAAGATGGCGGGCTCTTTTGAAAATAGCCCTTTGTTTGGGCCAATTCCTTTTGAAGAAAAAATGTCGAAAAGGCACATTCAATAGGAAAAAGCAATAAAATGGACCTTTCTCTACATTTTAAGACCTCGATGAGAAAAATCTGTCCATCGGGAGCGAAGCTATACGTAATCATACAAAGCGCCTTTTTAATGTCGTTGGTTACAGAAAAGAATGAAGTATCAACATAAAATCTAAGATGGCGGCTGCGTTTGAAAATAGCCCTTTCTTTGATAGATCCTGAAGATACCTAATGTCCTCCATTTTTATAAAATCATTTTTTAACTAATTATCTACAAGTGGTTATAGGAAAATAATAAATAAAAAATAATTTTTTAGGGCTTTAGGATTTTTACCCCTTGAATATGTCCATCTCTTAACGTTGCCACTTCCGCTCTCCACTTCTGAACTTGGAGCCGCAAAGTGGCCTTTTTCTTAGATTGATTATGTTATTATTCTTGTTATTCAAACATTAAACAGTATCTCCCGATGGACCGATTTTTTCATCAAGGTCTTAAAATGTAGAGAAAGGTCCATTTTATTTCTTTTTTCTATTGGATGTGACATTTTTTCTCCAAAACAAATTGGTCCAAAGAAAGAACTATTTTTAAACCCGGGCATCTTGCATTTTAAAAAATTGGCCATTTTGAAATATTTCGTCGACAGTCCATTCTTTTCTGTAAGCAACGACACCTAGCTCATTAAAATCTGTTAATAAACAAAAAAGTTGTGGGCAAACGTAAAAAGTGCAACATTTTTTGGCCCACCCAGTATATTAGATTTTCTTCTATTTTTGCTTATATAGAAAATAAAATACTTAAAAATATACATTAGGTATGAGATTTAAGCAATTTGGTAAGTGTCATAAGTACGTGGGGATGTCAGGATTTTTAACGTCTTTGACAACACGGGAAAACGAAATTATCTATGTCTTACAATAATGGATCACCTCAATGGCAGCTGATAAAATTTAGATAAGCCATACCTTAGTATTGTATGATTACCAAGACTAATATGAAAATTGTTCAACATTTCAAACATACACCTTTATAAATTAAATATATCAACTTAAAAATGAAATTTCAACTTTAGAATAAAAAAAAATTCATAATAAAATTTTAAATTGTCAATCAATTTCGACTTGATTAAAAAAAATTAGTTTGTAAAACTTCTTCATTTATATAACCATTAACCATGCTTTAAAGCCTGGCTAATTTATCATTAATTTAAATAAGAGACATTAACTAGCTAACATCAATGAAAATTAATTAGGTATATGAATTAAAGGTACTGACTATTCCACTCAATAACTTTTAACATTTTATTCGGAAGTTATATATGTGTTATGTCGGTATTATTTTAAATCACTTAAAATAAAAATTTATTGACTGACAAGAAACTTTTACAATACAACTATTAATATCTGTGCAAATTTAATAAACACCATTTAGACACAAGGGAAACACACCCAAAATCCAAGTATACTAGCATTAATTAATTCGTCCAAAAAAATCGTTATGCTAGAGCTGAGAATCAAATCCGAGACTTCTATAATTTTTATAAGTCATTTTTATAAGGTAACTTTAAATTGTCTATTATCATTTTAAGTACATATTCCATTCCACATGAACTACGAGATTGTTACATTTTTTTCATTTGATTCCATATTCGTTATAGGCTTTTTTCCTAATTATCTAAGAGGCGATATATTTTTCTGGTATGTTGTTTATATTCTTAGTCACATGACTGAATATTTTTCGATCAAAAACATTTGTAGATGAGTTAGAAGCGATGTAAACGAGGCTATAATACTGCCCCTCTCTACACTTTGAAAATCATTAATTAAGAGGTGTACATACACATACATTTTTTTAATTTACTTTTGTTTGCCTAAAATCCTTAAAAACATTCCTTATTCTAAACCATTCTTCATATGGTATAATAGGTCATTTCATGTAAATTATTGTGTGGTATATTTGTTATATTTAATAGAATATATTATTAAAATTACATCAATAGAAATAATATTAAAGTGATGTTAAGCAGGGTTCGATAATAAAAATAAATGAATAAATGAGTAGTGCCACATACCCTGAAAATAATATTATCAGCTAACTCACTTCTCGATTAAATCAAGCAAATGTGTTTGTAATTATTAATTGGTTGCCAAAGTTATCAGTAGTACGCCAGCAACTTTCAGAAATATGCAACATACAAAAGTTTAAAAGTCTACGAGTAAATATTATATTTGTTTGGGTTTATTTATGCGAAAAATTTGTTTCATATCTTTTATATATTAGAGTTAGTTTTTCAACTTTTATAACCTAAATATTGGGGAGATTAGCGAATTAAATTTGACATTTAATTATCTAATCTAACCTAACCTAAAAAAAAATTCTTAAGCTCTCAAGTCACCGAAGTAACTCCTGGAAAATCCTAGAATTTTGTGTTAGGTAAAGAGAGACGAGGCCCTACAGTGTATTGTGGAGTCCGAACCACATCTAGGGCTTTGATAATTCTCTCTCCATCTAAGTCCAAAGCATATTAGAAATAAATTTTTAATTTGCCCCAGGATAGATTTGAACCATCGATTTTTGCAAATATTTGTTATATCTAATAGAATAAATTATTAACACATTTTACCCACTCGGCTACCGTGCCCTAAAGGCCGTTTTATATGACCCAATTTATTTCCCAATAAATTCTACAATTTACTTTTTAATAAATTGATTAATTTAACAATTTGTATGTAGACTATTTACACGCCACAATAGTTAGTCATTACTGCCAACATAATCCACCGTCTTCTGACCACTTCGAATCAAACATAACCAACAAATTTTAAGGGCGGTATCACAGAACCTGAAATAGGAGAAGGTTCTTTCAAGCCTAGCTACTTGCAAATATTGAACACCGTCATTTTTATATACTTGGAAGCGGGAATTTTTAAAAATAACATCACAGTTGTAACGGAAAGTAGTTTTGAGTCAAGAATGTTATTAAAAGTATAACTAATATTTTACTGTAATTAGTTTTAAATGTGCCTTAAAAATAATATTTGGTAATAGGTAATAAACATTATTGTGAAAATAGTTATATACCTATGCAACAAGTGTGTAAAGTGAAATTTTTTCGGAAATGGAACATATATTAATATAATGGCCTACATAAAATTAAATATGTAACCATATTTAACGTTTTTGAAATACGATATGATTACTATTATAGGCGATTATATGAAATTTTTACTTTAGGCACTACACAGCGTATGTAAAGTTAGTACTTTACGCACGGCAGTAGAATAAATACTTTATTATGATGTTGAAATAAAATAAACTTACTCAGTTCTTTTCTAATATGAATGCCCGAAATGGAAAGGTTGTATAAGTACCTACTTCTTAACTACGTTACAAAATCTAATTTTTCAATAATAGTATATGGATGACTTTGGTAAATCCTTACATACACATTTCCGTTTGCTTACAGAGTTAGAAGTTTTTCAACATACTTGTACAGTTGCAGATAAAGGACTAAAAAAAGTAGAAGGTACTTTAGAAATCAAAATTACTCTTAGTTTATATTTAATTACTAGTTTTTGAAGCCCATAAAATTCTCAAATTAAATATATCTATGTAAAAACTACATAGAGGACATACAACGTACAACGTACAAAACTACTTTCCCCTTCTAAGTACTGTTGTTTCGGATCCTCTCCCAAATGCCAGCTAAAGTCATATTATGCAACCCTCACAACAAAACAAACTTGATAGCATTTCATTGGTTCAATTTATATGTGTAAACAAAAAGTATTGAAAAATGGACGGCTCCTGTATTTGCATGCGCCAATGGCTGCGCAGTGCGTTCATAATCAGTCTAATTATTTAGGTCTGTGGGCGGTATAGGTAAAGAAATATAAAATGTTACTAAATATCCCTTAGCCAAGAAATTGTGCAATTTATTGGCCAAGTTAGTGTAGACAAGAAATTGAAGTACAATTTGTGTTGTACACATACACGAATAAATTGAAGGTCAACTTGGACAATTTATTTAGCAAAAAATTGGATTGTGTAGAACTGTTATATTGTCTTGCATCAGATAGCAGTTATCAAAGAAATAAATAAATTTTAAAAAATACTGAAGCATCAACCGCTGTACACTAATGCCGGTGTAGCGTATCTATACACCTGTGAGCGTTTCTCTGAACAATGACTTTTTGATGAAATAAAATTTTCTCAAGGAACTATTATCAGGCTGGTAGAGAAAAATAAAACCAGTCTATCCATCAACAAAATTTAACGCTATGCTGCAAAGAGCAATTTAGTTTACAAATTCCTAAAACACTTTTTTCGAGGAACAGTAACCCAATATGTAAACAACTACCATGTGTAATTTATGAGGAGTAGGTACATCCTGCTTATGAATAAGGTACTTAAAACAGTTGATCTTCATATTTTCAAGATTGTCATATTATATGAATAAGTGTGTAATCCGAGGTGTAATCATAAATTTTAACTACGTTATAATGTAACATACGAATAGGTTTAAATTGGTTATGACTTTCCTTATAAAATGCATTTTAATTTTTTAAACATCAAAACAAAAAAATATTGTAGATAATAGACAACTACACAATTTACCTGTAAAATTTGTGAAGTATGTCCAATTTGACCGTGCCACCCATCTGGTAACATCGTCATTATATCCATAAAAAATATCAGCGATAACACCATTATTCATTAAATCAGTATAAATACCACCTGGCACTTCGGCGTTGAGATTTTCATATTCTAAAAATTAATAGGAATTATAAGCGAGGCTAGAGTATGGATCAATGATCAATACACATATTTATTGCTTATTTATTACAACAAGCTAGTAATATTGTCTAAAAGTTATTTGTGACATCTTTTAGTTTTCTTTGTTCTTATTTGGGATTTACTACCAGACTTCTGAACATTTCCCAGACAATCTAAAAAATATCCGGATTTTTAAAAAATAACCTTTACGGCTGTGACTTTACGTCAGAGGAACAGTTAAAGGTTAGTTTCTTTGACATAAAATATAATTAAACTAAAATAAAAACAATGATGTTTCGGAAAGATTATTAGCATTGAAAAAGGAAACAGATTAAGTTTCCGAAACGTCTGCGAAACATAATTGTTTTTATTTTAGTTTATTTATGATGAAACTTTATTGTGTCCTTTCGGTATATATTTTTCTTTTCAGCAATTGCCGGATTAGGACAAGGAATGAAATTAAATGAATTCATTAACTGACGTTTCGACTTTAATTATTTAAGTCTTCTTCAGAGTTCTACAACAATAGTAAAATTTCAAAAAACCAACCTTTAACTGTTTCTTTGACATAAAGTCATAGTCGTAAAAGTAATTTTTTTAAAAATCCATATATTTTTTAGATTGTCTGGGAAATGTTCAGAAGTGTGGTAGTAAATCCCAAATAAGAACAGAAGAAAAAGCTAGTAATAAACATACATTTTATTAGTACAATTCTAGTATGCCTTGTGAAGTGTTTACTCGTTACACTTGACTGTTTCTGCAGATCGCACATTCGTGAACCACACTGTATATGCGTATAATTTTAAAAATCAATATTTTATGATATTCATATTGAAAATTGTAGATTTCTTTCCTCATCATTTTCTAACAGTAAAAATTTCCACTAAAAATAATTATCCTCAAGAAGACGTAACAGATATTGCTACTACTTCAATATTAACCAATGAAGTCCCATTTCCTACACTCCCGACAAATTAAGATTCTCTAAATTTTTAAAGGTAGCTTCAGAAACTTGGACTGTGGTCAGTAAATATATATTTAAACATTTGGATAGTTAGATTTGCTTTAAAATAAATTCTCAATGATTGACGGAAGCAGAATTAACCAATTTTTTGTTTTGACCATGAAGCAAAAATCATCAAATTTAACAAATTCTATATAAAGAGACTTACTTCTTAACAGTTTTTAGTACATACTTTTGATGCCAACTTCTTCATTAAAAATTTTATGTACCAATGTATATAGGTAGGTACGAGGGTAGGTACTAGATATAACTCAAGTATATAAAATATAGGTTAAAGTACGATTTTTGTATACAATAACCAGGAAATTCACTATATAATTTAACACCATATCATTCAATATAAAAACAATGTAGTTAATTATTAGTATTATTTTAAATATAAAGTAATGAAAACATCTAGTCAAGAAAATTATGAATATTAAAATCTTTGGTACAGATACAATTTCAATTGTTTTATTAAAAAGTTTACTTACTTCCCTTTGCCTCACTAAGTGACCATTTTCCACCTAAATTTTGTACTTTGATTGAACTAGTAAAAACTATAAACACTGTCAAAACTACAAAAACAACTTTAAGTGGCATTGTTCAGTTGAAATTGTAACAACTTGATGATTCAACTAATGAATAATGAATGATAATCAAATTAGTATTTCCAGTTAAAGAGAGGCAACAGAGATAATCATTAGTATGTAGACTGTAAATAAGTATTTGCTTTTGTATATATATACATGTTATGTAAGTGTTTATTCAAGTGTTTGTTTCATAAAATTAATGATAAAATATTATTTTTTATCAATTATTGAAATTATCAGATGTGTCTATATATTATATACCAAAGAAGATGTAGTAATTATTAATCTTAAGTTACATATATCAATCAATCTATCTCAAATTTTTCCAAACATCTTATCTTTTAATTAGGTAGGGACAACTACACAAGTACGTGCTTCATAAATTTATTATTGAAGCGTATTTTGAATTTATCAGCCACACTTCATGTATGAAATTCATTCTAAAATTTGTCTTAATAATATTAATAATAACTACTTATTAAGCATTCTTAAATATATATTATGTTATATGACTTTTCCAAAATATACAATTTTAACTTTCTACAGTGGGGATCCCCCTCCCATGGGTACGGCACTGCTGAAACATAAAAAAGTTATCGCCAACACAAAATTGATTGGATATGCATATAACTAACTTTATATCCATATCCAATCAATTTTGTGTTGACCATGTCTATACCTAACTATTTTATGTTTGAGCAATGACGTACCGACGGGAGGGGAATCCCAAGGTTTCCAGTATATTTGAACAACCTCTGCCAAATTGGTTTTTCTTTTCTCCTGTGTGGTAGAATTCAACGTATTAGATTTTTCTTTATTTTGACCTGAAGATTTTGATTTAAGAGCATTCTTGCTCGGTATATACACTCCCATTGCTTTTGTTCGCTAGACCAGTCATTGGCTATGTTCACTATCCAACCACCCAAAAATAAAGTGTAGTTAGTTGGCGAAAAAAGAAGGCAGTGGACCTGGGTTCCCTTAGTTTTTTTGGGGCACATGATTCTGGTATTTACAATTACTAACCGTACAAGATGGGGAGTAGCTATACATAACCCGCATTCACTTGTGAACTTCGGAGGCCGCAGGAGGGACTATCTAGCAGCACGTAGCCATGGAAAAATAATGCAATAATAATAAATTTATTTAAAAAAATTCATAATTATAAATTATGACATATCCTATCATAACTAAATAATTACATTCGTTTATACGCCGTTTCACAGTAAATACATACTATATTCTACAATTTCAATTTGATGTAGATCAAAATAGTTATGGCATGGATTCAAACCACTTGAATAGTAGTAAACATTGATTGACTTGACCATAAAGTTATATGTTCTTCTTCCTTGGTTCCGTTTATGAAATAAATATTTAAATAAGGTTAAGACAAAGTTATTTACGAGTGAAATGGAAATACTGGTCTAAATTAAATTAAGGCAACAGCATAAAAACTTTCATTAGGGTTTCAAAGGCAAGAATTATTTTATATAATAAAAAAAAATATCAAACAAATAGGTACTTACCGATTATATTTATTACTTGGCTGTTAGTAATGCTCCGGGACTTTACTAAGACCTTTTTGCGGTTACCGCTGTACTTCTCTTCCTCTCTAATTAGTCTCATGCTCAACATTGGTGACAGCAGTTTTTTGACTTAGACAATTATGCTGAGGTCTAAATTGTGACGGTGACTACTTTGCAGAAAGAGCCAAGTTCATACGAGCTGAGAAAACCATGGGAATGCCGGCAGTCTTGTTCTAGTCCAACAGCCAAGCGAATGATCTGAGAGAGTTCAGTGAAGGATAGGTTGGGGTTGGTTTTAAGAAAAAAGATCTTCACTTGGAAACAGAAATGTTCATTTGTTATTAGCCAAAGTTAATAATTAGTAAAATAATATATAGGCAAGCCTAATATAAAAATATACTCCTCTTTGTAGTTTTTGCAAAACTGATAACTTATTATTATTACATGAATACATGGCACAGTATTCAAAATGAGGTTGGTAATTCTGGCATACCTACATTGATAGTTGAAACAATCCTTAAAAGAGAAAAGTTTTTTGAATATTTTTTTATAACTTATTTTCCATGGTTACTTAAAGAATGACGATTATTATCTATTATAAAACCCACGCATTTTATTTCAGTTGTTGAGTTCCCAATTTTAATATTAATTGTGTTAAAGTTAAATAATCATCCACAATAATAAAAGTGCTGTTAATTAAATTAACCGATTGATTTATATATATTATAATCAAAAGCGTTCCATGTACACTCCCTTGAAGTAGTCCAAATTGGTTTACAATAGCCTTGTTCGTAGAGTAGTCAGAAACTATCAGAAACTGTCCGACGCATGCGCATTTGGTTGTAGAGTTGCGTGTGTTAAGTCAAAGCACTTTTAAATTTCAGAGCTCTATTGAAAATCACATCTCTACAGTCATCAAACTATCACAAATCGGTTCTACGAACAAAGCTAATAATTATTTTTGATACGTATGAACCAATTTTGTAATTCAAGCCCAATTATCAAGTAATTTTTAAACTACATTAAAACTCTACTACCACAAACAAATTCAACATATCAAAGATAAGGATTGTTCATGAAAATTAATACTGCTTACTATTTCTTCATTACTTGCACAAAAAATCATTTGAAATAATAAGCAATTTCTTACTGTCATTATAACTTTGGTTTAATCCTTCTCAATAAATATAATATAGGCAGAACTAATTCCACTATTTTTAGAATTAATAAGGGTTTTGTTTTTACGTAAGTGCATAATTATCAATTTTTTATTCATAATAAAATATATTTGTATATTTTAACATATTTACAATACATACTGATTATGCATTACTTTATGACTTTACCATTTTATATTTGTTTCTGTACCATACCATTTTTTAAAATTCCTATATAGGTACTCTATCCCCCTTTTCTTGTTTTATTTCTAAATTAATGTCCTGAAAGTGGCTTTTTGGGTTAATTCACTGGAAAATTTTTTGACAGTTCTAACAACCAATTAAATTTCGTTATTTCTTGTCATGTGACACAAATCACGCAATCATGTTAAGATTACACTGACTATTTCACTCACCTTAAAATTATCACATAATCTGACCAATCACAAACCAAAGACAGCTTGTATTACAGCGAAAACACCGACTGTCTTTCAATTCTAATTGGTCTATCAGCGTGGTGTTTTCAACGACGTAACCATGGATACGGATGGCCGTAACCATGGATACGGATGGCAAAGCAAAGTTTGACAGTTTAATAAAAATTAATTATAGAGACAGACGTCAAAATGAGTCGCTTCGGTGCTACTTCAAGTGAAGTTATCAACCAAAATATTTGTTCGTGAAATAGTCTAATAAAATACCACTCGTGATTGAATTTATCTTATAAGTCTGTCTTTTATTTCTAAACTCAACTGAGTTGCTTGAAAACACCACTCGTCCTACGGACTCGTGATGTTTCCGAGCAACTCAGTTTCGTTAGAAATAAATCGACAGACTTATCGCGAAAATTCAATCTCTTGTGTTATTACTACTGATAATACCATCCAGGGAAATTTTCAATCACTATGACAACAAAATTGCTTAACTTTGACAACTTCATAATAACTGCCAAATAAATATCAAAATGTCACGTTTTGGCAATGCCAATTCTCAATCTATAAACTTTTAATAAATAAATAATTGTTTTGTTGTGTTGCGACATTTTGATTTTATTTTTTCAAAAAATTTTCTGACCGAATATCCCTCAGACATTGACAAATGCCTCATAATTTTATGACAACCTTAAGCAAGTTGCTTTCGATTGTCATAAAATTATCTCGTACATTATCAATATCTTAGGGATATTATATCTGAAAATTTGAAGAATTTTTTCAATATAATTTTTTAGAATGAAAAACAATTAAATGTAATTTAAATAATATCTTAAGTTTTGAGAATTTACTTTATTTTTTTAAGACTGCATGTTTTTAATTTTAAGTGGTTTATTAGAAGCCAATTTTTAGTTTAATGCAAAACCAAGTATAAAACAATACCTTATTTATATCTTATACTTTAACTAAGTTATTTTTCTTTAAATAACTTGATCATCTTTTAACAGTAAACTCATCAATTTTTTACGACATTAAAAATACGATACATCGCCCCCTACATGCTAGGCGTAAAACAGTGAACGTGAATTTACCACAGGCCACATGCCACGATCTCCCCTATACTTCAAATGTACAGGGTTATTCCATATATTTAGAGAGCGTCTACCTCGCTTATTATAAAAGATAGAAAAAAACTTTAAATACAAAAGTTGTAGGGTTTGTCCTAAATCGTCAGAAAGTGTTGCGCAATATCACGAGTAGATATTGGAAAGTTAAAAAAAACGCCAAGTTGGTAAATTTCTAATGGAACACCCTATATATTTTTAAAAAATCAAATAGATCTTTTTCATCTGAATTCAAAAATATATGATATGTTGATATTTGGTTTAGCCGTATTTGCATTTAAAGAACGTGATTATATTGTTTTGCCTATCGCGGTTGCCATGAAAAAACAAATGCTCCAAACATCAATAATAATTATTGTTTATTCGGGTATCACATTTTCTTCGTTCTATCCGTAAAATGGGTTATACAGAAGGAGAAATATTAGAAATCATTGTTTTTTCATGGCAACCGCGATAGGCAAAACCATATAATCACGTTCTTTAAATGCAAATATCTCGAAAACGGCTAAACCAAATATCAACATATCATATATTTTTGAATTCAGATGAAAAAGATCTATTTGATTTTTTGAAAATATATAGGGTGTTCCATTAGAAATTTACCAACTTGGTGTTTTTTTTTAACTTTCCAATATCTATTCGTGATATTGCGCAACACTTTCTGACGATTTAGGACAAACCCTACAACTTTTGTATTTAAAGTTTTTTTCTATCTTTTATAATAAGCGAGGTAGATGCTCTCTAAATATATGGAATAGGTAACCCTGTACACGAACACTGTATCTCAATGTAGCTAGGAAATCTGAAAGCATGGTATATCCAGAATGTTAAATGATAGTAAAATACAAATGAATCATTACAAGAATGTACAGCATTAAAATATCTTAGCATTCCTTTGTAAATTTTTATTTAGTAGGTCTCTATAGAAACTTATTTAATTCGTGATTGTAAATGTTTAAAAAATTAATATAAAAATAATGACATTTTTTTCCATAATTTAATTGCGAAAAATTTTTATATGTACAAAAAATCATTATCATTTTTAAATTCACTATATATATTATTTCTATATCGCAGCTAAAACTTTACAAACCACAATCTTAGTAAGGCCACTAAAGAAGAATGAAGTTATATTGTATTCCAGAAATGCACAAATTCAGGGGCACGATCCTTACGTTAAAATAGAAAATAATGTCCCTAAAGTCGTTTTCTTCCACAATATATCAGTTTACAGGATGGTCCGAATTGTACCTTCGATAATTTGAGTGAGAATCAATAAAAAATGTGAAATTAATGTGAGTTTTCTGAATATACTTAACCGTTTCGGAAATACAGGGTGTTAAGTTACATTTGTTAATGTATTTTTTTTTATATCTCCTGAAGTAAATGGAATTTCTTATTGAAATTTTGTGTGTACATGTTCCTGAATAAGTTTAATCATAATTTTCATTTTCCTACTTCAACCATTTACGAATAAAAAGTTCTCTTTTAATTTTTCCGTAAAACGTATCGGGTGTTTTTTTCAGAGGTATGGAACTTTAAAATGGAATAAAACACATAAAAATCGTGGTAATGGCCACGGTATTGGCTTTATTTGATATGCCATTATTGTTTAAATATGATTTCGGGCATATGGTCGCTGTGGCTGGTTCGAACAAAGTGCAATCTTTAAGTCCAATTTTCGACCACTTTTTCCAGCTTTGGGACCGTATATCATCAATAACATTGCTTCCAAATCGTCCACCATCTGTGGTTTATTGGCGTAGGCTAGGAACTTCACATACCCCCACAAAAAATAGTCCAGCGGCGTTAGAACGCAAGATTTGGAGGCCAATTCACAGGTCCATTACGCAAAATTATGCATTCATGGAATGTTTCCTGCAATAAATTGATTGTGGCATGCGCTGTGTATTTCTTGTGGATGTAAAGACGTCAATAATGGCTCGTGGACTTTCTCCACTCGAAATGCGACGATTTTGTTAGAAGTCCAGATGCTGGAAAAAGTGGTCGAAAATTGGACGACTTGAACATTGCGCTTTGTTCGAGCCAGCGGCGGCGGCCACATGTCCAAAATCATATTTAAACAATAATGGCATAAAATTATCTTTCCAATGGGACTTTTAATTCGTAAACTGATGGTAATTTCAAAAATGGGGAAAAATACAATTTCAAAAATGGGGAAAAATACAATTTCGATCATTGGCCTTAAGCTTTTTCTTTAAACAAAGGGGTTCACACCCCAGTGGTTAAGCCTCTGGTTGAAGTAGGAAAATGAGAGTAATGAAAACGTGGTACTTATTCAGGAGCATGTACACAGAAAATTTCAATAAAATATTCCTCTTACTTCAGATATAAAAAAAATACAAAAAAAATGTAACGGTTAAATTTTCGATATAAGTTTATTAAGAAAACTTACGGTAATTTCACATTTTCTATTGATTCCCAAATTATTGAAGGTACAATTCGGACCACCCTGTATATCAGAAGCCTTTTTTAATGTTTTTAATGAATTCATTTGATAAATTCAAATATATTTGAATATATATTTTTGTTGATCTTCTTGAAAATTATGTATTTTAAAAAAAGAAGATTTTTGTATTCATCTGTAGTCGGTTGTGGCATAGGTATATCATGGAAAACTATGTCTTGTTGAAAAAAAAGTCACTTTCTCTTTCTGATAGTCTATAATATCACCCTGTACCACAGAAACAAAGTTTAATTGGATCAATTTTTGTAGGCACCATTTTTCTTATTTTTCTGTAAAGTCCAGGATTCCTATTGTGCATTTTTGAAATATCACATATTGATTAAGGAAATTAGTAATAACAATAAAAACATTTTTCTTAAGGATACCTAAATGAAAAATCACAGCACAATCAGCACTAAGATAATTCTGAAATTTATTGCTGATGAATCATTTTTTAAAATTTAATGACAAAATTGTCAATTATTATTATAAAATGTATATGTATACTTCATTTCAAAGTTACAACAAACATAAAAAAGCGGTTTCATTTGTGAAACAAAGGCGACTTCTTTGATATACAATGAAAGCTGCCTTTTCTATGTTACAATATCTCTGAAATAAACTATACCTATATATCTCTTTATATCTCAAATTGTAAAGCATAACTATTAATTCCCTAATAGTCACTAAATTGGATATGATAAATTTATCTTACTGCTAATTAAAATAAAATAAAATAATTAATTTTATATTAATTCTACAAGAACCCTCAATATTAACTTAACTTTTAATTAATTCTTTGACCGTGGTTCTTGATGCTGATATTCTGATTGGCTGTGGTGCAATTCTGGGAGACTTGTGTCTTTTATTTGACGTCGTATACACACGAAGTTATGCACCTTTTTAAAACCCATATTAATCAAATGAGTATATAACACCTCAAAGCCAATTGGATAAGAAGAACAGCGCCAGTGCGGCGGTCAAGAGTAAAAAATTATTTAACTGCTGCGGCGGTTGCTTAGACACTCCCTATAATTAATTATAAATTTATTATTTATTAAAGTTATCCAAGTAAAACATGTTACACTGTATCAGTATGTAACACGTAAGCTGGAAACATGGCTGTATCGTTGTTAATATTCCTCGGACAGAAAAAATTATTCTTCAAGATTTTGTTTGCTTCTGATGGTGCAAAAAATGTATAGGTCAGAGGATCCGCCATCAGAAGCAAAAAAAATCTGGAATAATTTTTTCTGCCCGAGGAATATTAACAACGATACAGCTTGAGTGTTACATACTGTATACAGTGTAACATATTTTACTTGGATAACTTTGGTGTGGAATAAAAGAGTAAAAAATAGGTGTAGTTTGAACATAAACTTGGGTACAGAAATGCTTCGTTTCTGATACAAGCCATTCAACTTTTCAGTTTCAGGGGCTAAACCCAGTTTTTCTTCCCCAACTTTTACATCAATGCAGAACTGATACAATTTGTAGAATAGTGTCCGGATGTAGGATGTGAAAGTCCTATTTTTCAGTTTTCAAGAAAAGTCCTCGGCTCACCAGTTTCTGTACCAAAGTTTATATTATAATCTACATTTATCACTATATTATTTGACCCCGCAATTAATAAGATGAAATCGTATACTTAAATAGACGACTGTCTTTTATTCTTATCAGGTACTTTAATATCTAAAAGGCAACTTTAATAGTCTTCCGGAACACATTGATAAAAGAACTTATTAAATAATTTGCGTGACTAATTTGACTTTCTGCGAAAACCATGAGCACTGTAAGTTAAATTTATTTTTCGGAATAGGACTGGAAAAAAAAACCAACATGCAGTTTCCAAAGCGATTGTTACTAGAAGCTGTAGCCTTATGTTTGTAATTTGTGCAACTGCAATAGTAAAACGAAAGAACTTTTATACAATGTGCTATGTATTATGATACTTTACGATAATAGACGCAACACACATTCCTAAGAAAATTTTATTGCGTAGTGCTTACAATAGATACTTTGACTAAGGAAACATGAACCTATATTTCAAAAATATATTTAATATTGATACAGGTAAATCATGCAAATTGAGCCAAATAGTATCGGCACTTCAATCTTATTGCTTGTTCGAATTTTGCAGAACAGAATGACGTTTTAGGCAGATCGTTAATCTTATATTGTAATCAGTATGGTCTTTAAGTTTTACTCTTTTTTGTAAACCAAGGCCCCCAGTGTTCGTAAAGTGGGCAAAACCTACACTAGATAGAACATTCAACACCGCTTAAGTAGGGGTTCCCTTCTGTCTTTCTGTGACTGAGACAAGACCATTACTTTTTCTTTTCTATATCCAGTTCATAGACTCGTGGTGATTTGTATATTCAATTAGTAACCAGTATGACTGTATCGAATTACTTCTCATTGTCACTACAATGAATTTTTTATATAGGTATACCGGGTGTCCCAAATCTAAATGGACATAGTGAAATGGAAAATAGAACACACCTTGCTGAGTTCAAAACACCCCCACGCTTACTCTTGAAAAAGAATGGTTTTCGAGATACGGGGTGTATTATTCTTGACCAATTATTATACCGCTATATTTTCGGAGCGACCGCACATATTGGGATAAAATTTGGTATAAATATTACACTCTTTTAGTCCAATCATAAGCATAATTTATTTGGGTAAAATTTAAGGACTGGACTGTTTTTTTTTAATGTTGCTTTCGGTGCCTTGAACGACACCCTGTATATCATTTATTGGAAAATGTTAGTAAACATTTAAAACGACAATGGATCAGTGTGTAAAATAATGTCATAATATTTAATAGCACATTTACCGTTATTTTTTATCTAATTTTTCTAAATTGTCGATTGACGAAATTTTAAATTCTACAAAGAAGTGGCACAGAATTAATAACAATCAGAACCCAAACTCAAAGTCGGCACCTTTTATCATTTGTAGCCAGATTCGGTGACCTCCAATATGCATCGGCCATATTCTTAGTCAAAACGTTCAGGGCCTTACTTGAATAATTTGTAGCTCTTTCATAAGCAGTCTTAGATGGTTGTATTATTTCCTCCATTAAGCATTATTTTTTTTCATAGGCACTTCAATTCAACTCATACACAATAGATATCAGGGTTTTGCTATTTAGGAAACACTATTACCGATGAAAAATATTTTCCTAAAATTAATTCAGTCGAATTGGTTCATTCTACCACCACTTTTATTACACTGAACACTTAAATAACTGATTAGCGACGTACTGTCGCTAATACTGGCCTGGCACATTCTCTTCTTAAGAACATGGCGGACTAACGTGCGCGAAGACGGTGCGCGAACTTTTCCCGCCAATAGGAGATGGTATTCTGATTGTTATTAATTCTGTGGAAGTGGTCAGCTACCTAATGTCATTATATTGATAATTTCATTTAAATAACCTACAAGACTTTTTTATTTATTTTTCTGTACATGGGCTTTTTTGAGTTTAAATTTCCAATCAAAATAACACATTCCATTGCAGTCATAGAAAAAAATTAATGCTAACTATAAGTAGTCTTGTACTAACATATACGATTAAAATCAGACAGGTTAATACATTTTTGACGTTTCTAAGAGATTTTGCCTGATTTATTGAGAGACATTGATACCAAGAATAGGTTTCAGCACGATGTGCTAGTCCTCATTTTGCTCTACCGGTTAGAGATTATCTAAACTAAATCAGTATTATCCCAACAGATGGATTGGTCGAAAAGGTAAAGAAACTGGTCACCGAGGTCTCCTGATCTAACACCTCTAGACTATTTTTTATGGGGCCACCTGAAAAGTGAGAGGTATACAACGAAGTATTCGACACACGGGAACAGTTATAGCATTAGTATGTGATAGTATTATAAATAACCCGTAAATAATTAATAGATCAATTAAAATTGTTAAAAACATTTTAAAACGTTCCCAAACATGCATTAACGCTGGACGCGTTCATTTTGAAAATTTATTGTAGTTTCAATAAATTTCTTTTCCTAATATTACGCGTTGTGAATTGTTAATAAATTATTTCGCATTTCTGCCTTTATTTGATCAAAATAAAATTCAGTATTTAAATATTGTTTTCTAAAGATGTTCAGTAACTGATTGTAATTGTATATGTTAGTACAAGCTTACTTACAGTTAACATTAATTTATTTCTATAAGTGTAATAGATTGTGTTATTTTAAATGGAAATTTAAATTTAAAAAAAACTTGAATACGGTCGTTTACAGAAAAACAAACAATAAGTTCTTTTGTGTGAAATTGAAATGTGAAATTATCAATATAATTACGTTAGTTATAGTTGACTACTTTATTTGTAGAATTTAAAATTTGGTCAATCAATAATTTCGAAAATTTATTAAAAAATAACGATAAACGTGGCAACGAATATTATGACATTATTTTACATCTAATCCATTGTCTTTTTGAATGTTTACTAACATTTTCCAATAAATGATATACAGTACAAGTAGTAGTTGCAATAAAAAATACAAGAGTTCAGATTATGGATACCACTTTATACATTTGGGGTGTTCGGATTACATAGTACAGTATAACTTCGATAGTCCGGACACATATCGTTCCGCCCAATGTTCGGATTACCGAGGTGTCCGGATTACTGGAAGTACCTACTTATGTTTTTGTTTCGTATTGTTTTTTTGGGTGGGAGTACGTGAAAATCATGACTTTTATATATATATAAATCAAGAATATGAAAAAAAATCAGTACATTCTCATAAAATATCTACATAGTATGTCAAACGAAAACATTAATTTTCAAATATAGAATATGTACTATGTACAGAATCGGAAAATCCTACATTTTATTGAAGTATATATACTCGAGTAAACTTTAACTTGGCGTGTGGATGAGTTGATATAGTGCATACTATTTCATTTTCTCTGGCACACAAAATTAAAGCAATAACCCAAAAACATTGTTCACGTATGTTTATACGTAAACAATGGTTTTGGGCCATTGCTTCAATTTTGTGTGCAAGAGAAAATACAATAATACGCACAATATCAATTCATCCACACGCCAAGTTAAAGTTTACTCGACTATATCAATAGATATTTCACCACAACTCGACGTATATTTTGTTCTTCATCAAGACAACCTAATATTTTAGATTTATCAGCGAGGTTAAGTGTTTTATGCGTTCTTTTGCTTGGAGCCATTACGTTGCCTATTGCAGAATGATACACGCCTCGCGAAAACGTATTGCTTGCTTGTCCAGACGAGAAAATTCTTGTTTTGTTATTTTAGTCCGGACTACAGAGGTAAATTTTTCAAAATGTCCGAATTATAAGAGTGTCCGGATTACTGGAGTGTCCGGGCTAGCGAGTGTCCGAACTATCGAAGTTATACTGTACGTACGGATTATAGGGGGCTCGGATTATCCAAACATTACTGTACAGGGTGTTGCCCGGGGCACTGAAAGCAACATAAAAAAAATAAGCCCGGCTCTGGAATCTTTCCCAAATAAATTATGCTTTTGATTGGTCTGAAAGAGTGTAATATTTATTCCAAATTTTATCCCAATATGTGCAGCCTTTCCGAAATATGGCGGTATGAATAAGAACCATAAAACACTTTCAAGGGTGGGGGGCAAAGTGTGCTGTATCTCCCATTTCACTAAGCCCGTTTAGATTTGGGACACCCTGTATACCTATTTAAATCAGTATTCACTAAAAATTCATTGGACATTTGGAAATTAATAATTTCAGCAAATGACACCAGCATTATAAAAATCAGATTTATTATAAATTTAATACAAATGCTAATACTAACTATTATAAATTATCTCCAGCCTGCTGCATTTATAATAAAATAAACTAATTCACATATGGCTAAAAAAGAAAGCAATATGAAAGTGAGCTGGGACGAAAACATCACAATAAAAATAATAGATTACAAAACGAAATTTCAATGCTAAATGCAATGAAATTTTGGAAAACAATTTTCAACAATGTCTTATGTTATTAATAAATGCAAATTTAACTAATATATATGCTATACTGTTTTTGACCCTACTATGCACGCTTAATACACAGGATAATATTATATTAACAACACTATAAAATATCTTAAGTTGTATAAAAATATTAACTGTAAAACTTGTTTCTTTTTTCACCTTATGTAATTGTTGTTATAGATTTAATAAAACGATTAAAATAGTTTTTATTTTTTTAGATTTTAAATCTTTTTATATGACCAGGACTATCTCACCGATTTTCTTCAGATTATCACACAATAATTTAATATGTAAATGACTTTTTCACAACACCTAAATGGGTGAACTGAATAAATAGTCATATTTTTTATTAAACCAATAACAAAGAGATTCATGTATAGATGTATACATGTAATGACGAATTTATTTAACAATTTAGTACGATTATATATTATATAATCAAATTTCAAATTCCAAAGTTCTTGCCCTTCTTTTTTGCACGACATTCTTTTAAATGACCTTCATAGTTACTTTCAAGAACCATATCACATATTTCACATGTTATTCTTGAGATTTTTGAAGTTGAACGTATATCAATTTCATCCCCACAGGTGGCAGCATGTTCCTAAATAATATGATTTAATGTATATGCTATTCACATTTTATTTACATGAGGGGAGGCTTTGGAAAATCTGAATTCTGTTGGTATGAATAAGGATTTTTTCGCGAGTTCCCGTTCAGGACCGTTGTCAGATCAGCGGTTATCCCCACTCGTTTTCTAAAATTTAAAATTGGCTGTTCTCGACGTGAACTCACGAAAATGAATTGGTTACATGAGGTTTGTTATTTGTTTTGATTCTGGGTTCTGCAATTTGGATTTCAGTAATTTCAGAGATTAGCTGGATGTAGGTTATTTCTGTTTTGGCGTACTACCACAAAATGTTAAAAAATGTTTTTAAATATTCTGTTAGAAGATATATTTTTTGATAGGGGCTTAGTGGAAGTGTTCAATTACTTAAATTCACACTTCCACGAAAATATGGGCTGGAAAACTGAGCTGGAACAACATTTTCGACAAATAATTAACCATAATATTTGGCTGGAGAGATACTATATATGATCACACCTTTTTCCAAGTATTTCGAATGAAACGGGAAACTTTTGAAAAACTATTACAGACACTTTTAGGAGACTCAGCATTTTTTATAAAAAAAAATTTCGTGGTGGAAATTATCCTACACAGCCGGAAAAAGGTTTATTATGAACACATAACAAGGTAAAATCGCAGGGAAACAACCACGTCGGCAACTTACATTAAGCAAAGAACATAACCTTTTACTTTTCAAGTCATAACCGCTTGTAACTTCAGTCAAGGTACCGGGAAGTAAATCAGTTCCCGTTTTACAATTAATGACATCATTAAGTGACGTCAACACTATACTCCCCTATTCCCGCTAGCTCGCGAATACAGAACGGTTACAATTTTACTGTTACCGTTGATCAAACGGGAAGTCGCGAAAAAATCCTAAATGACTGTTTTAATAACTGAGGTTATGTTGAAAAGTCAAAAATATAACCACAAATTCAAATTAGTTCTACATAGTTGCCAGAGTGAGACCCTAAAGAAAGCACAGCAATGTTATCAATAAAAAATTTGGCAATTAAGCCAAAAGTAAATAACAGTGACAATCATTTAAATCTGACACTTCAATATTTTGTAAATAGTAGACAACCCTGAGACAACCTAAGAAAAACATATCATAGCCTCCCATAGACTTAATAATACTAACGTATGGACGGAGCATTGTGCCACTTTCCGTTCGCCAGTGTGAGGACGCCATTGAAGAGAGATAGAGCGATATAAATTCAGTGCGTCGAACAAGGATAGAAAGATTTAAGACCACGTGACTGTTATTTCCACAGTCCACAGTCACGTGGCCAAGTTACTTTTTTACACGGCGGATGGGAACATTTTGCCGAGATTCTTTATAAATATATTTTAGCACTTTGTAGTGATTGTGAACCATAAAAATAGATGCATCTCAGATATTTATGCATTAATAGGTAGGTATCTAAAGAAGGTTAAGGAACAAAATACATAACCTTAAACTCGCATCTATCGGCGTCTCTCTCGAGGTGTCGTCCTCATCACCTCTCTCTCTAGGCTCGGTCCATATAGTATTATTAAGTCTATGTAGCCTCCCCTCATGTAAATAAAATGTGAATAGCATATACTAAAAATTGTTGCATTATTCGTTTTGTATGTACTATCGCGGCCGAAAAAAAGTAATCGATTTTTTATCAAGTAGTATGTTTTTTCGTAAAATTTTCCTTCGTAAATGGGAGTTTTTACATCAATTATGTCAATTAAATTATTTTGACAAGAAATCATTGGTGGGGTCGTATTTATTAAAAAAAAAACTAATAAGAAATAAGTTGTTAACATTTTTAATTATAGGAAGACAATTAATTAATATGATTTTGAGAGAAGCAGAAAAAGGCTACATCATCGCCAAACTTGGAGGGTGGTCTTAACAACGCATAGCAAGTGAAATTAAATGCAGCAAAAGCACTATTCAAAAACTAAACTAAAAGACAGAATACCTTCCGCTATTATCTGTTTTGTGCAAATATTCTTCATCAAACTTATGACCCCTGGGACAACTCGCAGTTGACCATTGTAGCAGGACTGGGATATCTTTTTGCCGAAAAAGACCACTCGCTCCAGTCGCTCCCAGTAACGATCGTTTTCATTAATAAAAGTATTTGCAAACTGCATTCTTGCCTCTTTATTAACATCTGTCAGTCGGGGCTTTTTAGCACTGGCACAGTTAAATAGACCTTGCTCTCCCGTTTTCTTGCTGTCCTAACAGACGCTGGGAAGTTGGGTTTGCTCCAATAGACTTAGAAAATGAGTTTAAATTCACATAGTTAACCAGGGTATTGTCGTTTTCTAGATAACTCTTTCCAGAACCCACTGCCCTGCTCAGATCATGAGTTTCTATCAACTTTTTGTTTGGTTTTTGAATCGTGCTTTTGCTGCAATTAATTTCACTTGCTATGTGTTGTTGAGACCACCCTTCTCCAAGTTTGGCGATGATGTAGCCTTTTTCATCTTCACTCAAAACATGATAAGGCATGATTAAGTAATAAAAAATTTATTTTTGCTTAATATGACAATGACGTAGACACTTATAAAAAAAATATTGAGATTGATGCGACACTGAATAGAACCATAGTTACAATGGGAAAATCAGTCGATTACTTTTTTTCGGCCGCGATAGTACATATTGGTAAAAGTAACGAAGATTATACAGGGTGTCAAAGGAAATTGGAAACAGTCTGCCATTTGCTTGTCTTTTGAGTTAGTTTAAAATTTGTAGGATTAAAATTGCATAACATTACTGATATATTGACTGTTTCGGCTGTCCCAAGTCATTTCCGGTTTAACCGGAAGTCCTATAGCAACTTTGTTATTTCAAATGGAACACTATATTTTTTATCACATCATCAGATTGTGCTTAAAATTCTCTTTCCAATGATAGTTTATTTCAAATTAACCTTAAAACAGACATTATTCGCTAAAACTAAGATGTTCGTAATTTCACATTTTATTTTATGCAGAAATCAAAATAGACATTTTGAGCAGATATTAAATTGAAATGCATCCCTGTATGTGTTTATATCTGTTCTTTCTTCATTAAAGTAGTTACTTGTTCATGTAGGCAAGTCTTATTTAACACTTTCACAACTTTAATTGATGCAAAACATAAAAAATTATTTGAAATTTAGTCCCATAAACAATTTAAATTAGGACTTACTACGCAACCACTTTTCTGGAAATGTCGAAATTATGGGCGCAGGCTTGTTTAAAAGTAAGTTAATGTATGTTCCATTGGTAATAATAAAATTAATTTTTAGCGAATAATGCCTGTTTTAAGATTAATTTGAAATAAAATGTCGACATATGATATACCATTGGAAAGGGAATTTTATGAAGAATCTGATGATGTGATAAAAAATATAGCATTTCATTTGAAATAACAAAGTTGTTACGACTTTCGATTGAACCAGAAAGGACTTGAGACGGACGAAACAATCAAATTATCAGTAATGTTATGCAATTTTAACCCTCCAAATTCTAAACCCCTAACCCAAAAGACAAGCAAACAGCAGACTGTTTCCAACTTCCGTTGACACCCTGTATATAAAAACGTATTTCATCAGAATGATTAAGGAAACCAAATATAACCTCAAGTACAGGCTACTCTTTACGCAAAAGCAAGACTTGTATAAATGTATGAGGTAAATAAGATTAAAACAAGAGAAAAAGAAAGTAGAAATGACAGTACTTTCTGTGTTCTTCATGATAATCAATAATATATTATTTTTGGCATATTTAGAAATTTCCACATGCTACATTTTATGCAAATTAATTAAACTGCACATCAATTATTGTTAAAAGAGATTGTACACCAGTTCTTAAATTTTGTAACTAAAAAATCTCCGAATTTTCAAAACGAAAACAAAATCAAAGTATATATTTTATGGACTATTGCACGAACAGTTTCATACTAAATAAAAAAGTTTTGTAGAAAACAAATGGAGATTGAAATATGTAAAAAAAGTTAAAAAAAAATGGTGTGCGCACCTAATTTTATATTTTAAATATTTGTAGAATATTTGCAATATATTTTTTTCTGATTCAGTAGGAAAGTTTATCGACAAGTTTCAAATTTCGTTAGAAAATATTGCTTTTTTATAAAATTGCAGACTTTTGATATTTTATTTTAGATTTATATTTTTTATTGCGCAAATTTCAAAATGATGTACAGGGTGATCGTTTGAAAATTCTTTTAAACCCTTTTAATTTGCTTAAAAGTATAGCTAGAAAAAAAAATAAAAAATAGATCTGTAGTATATTTTACCAAGTTTTTGTATATGTTATGAGTTTACATCCATCTTAATGAATATACAGGGTGCGCCACATAGTCACATTTTTTTAAACGGAACACCCTGTATTTTTTTAGATATATGGATAGCCCTTTTCATCCCCTTTATAAATATATATGATTGTTATATATTTCACCCACAAATAACTGAGTTATTCAAATAAATAATATTTTTAAAAATTTTGGATACAACTAAATAATTTTTTTAAACAAAATATTTTTACGAAAAAATTAAACCTTTGTTTAGAAAATAATGGTGGAATTTTTGAAAACATGTTATAATTTTTACTTATTTTGTATGTTATTTTTATTAAAAATTCTTTAAAATGTAAACTTGTTTTTCTTGCATTTAGGTGTATTTATTTGAAAACTCAGTTATTTGTGGTAAAACATATAACAATTATATATATTTAAAAAGAGGATGAAAA
Organism: Rhagium mordax; assembly: GCA_963680705.1. NCBI lineage: Eukaryota > Metazoa > Arthropoda > Insecta > Coleoptera > Cerambycidae > Rhagium > Rhagium mordax. The sequence goes on along the minus strand of OY796657.1, from coordinate 82,781,238 downwards.
GGGCTATCCAAATATCTAAAAATATACAGGGTGATCCGTTTAAAAAAACGTGACTATGTGGCGCACCCTGTATATTCGTTAAGTTAGATGCAGACTCATAACATATACAAAAACTTGGTACAATATCCTACAGATCTATTTTTTTTTTCTAGCTATATTTTTAAGCAAAGTAAGTGTTTAAAAAGTATAATTTTCAAACGATCACCCTGTACCTTTATAAAAAAGAAAAATCTTTTAACGAAATTTGAAACTTGTCGATAAATCTTCCTCCTGAATGAGAAAAAAAATGTGTTGCAAATATTTTACAAATATTTATAAAAACACCATTTTTTCAACTTTTTCTCGCAAATTTCAATCTCCATTTTTTTTTCTATAAAACTTCTTTATTTAGTCCTGATAGTATTGCCTCAAGGTATTTTTTGAGTCCCATGCTCCAATAAGTACTAAGATATGATATACCCAAAATTTCACCAGCCGCCACTGTATGCACTGTGTAAAAGGAAGAAGTGCAATTTTTGTAAAATTTTGTTCGAATGCATTTCCGGGACATATTTAACACTTTTGATTGGTATTTTGAAAAAAGATGTCTCTTGGGGCGTTTTGGGTTTTTAGAGTGTTTTTAAAAAGTATGTCAATAGATGATTGACTACAGGATAGAGGAATGAAAAAAAATTGATTGCACGCTCTAAAATTGAAAAGGAAAACTTTTTTTTCAATTATTGTGCAAATGCAAATGACTAGATATTTATTTCAATCTTGGAACATTAAAACGGATGTTGAAATAAAAATATTTTAAAAATATGTCTCATAAAAGGCTGATTTAGGGGCAGACAACCTTATCCTTATTTCTTTTTTTTTTTTTTGGTCATAAACATGATTTTTTTATCCACATATTTTACATGAAATTTAATTGCACAACTTTTTTGTATCTAGTGTTTTTTAAATTTGAGTAAAATCTTTGAATAAAACTGAAACAGGTGAACTTATTAAATAAAAAATCTCTGATTTGTAGTTATTGCATATGCAAGTTATATTATATTATAATCTATTTTAAAAATAAAAGAGCATAACATAAACACAAATGAAAGAACATAAAAACAAATTCATTTTTCTTTAAAGATGGCCGCCGAAATAAAAAACAGTAGATACAAAAAAGTTGTACTATTAAATTTTTTATAAAAAATGATGAAGGCCTAATCAGCTTCTTAGAAGACATATTTTCAAAATAATTTTAATTCAAACTATTGCCTGTTAACATAAGTTTCAGTGTACCAGAACGGAAAAAAATAGAAAATATCTACCTACAGCCAATATTTCAAAACACAAATTTAAAAATTTTTTTTTAAATTTTCGACTTTGAATGCCTATATCTTTCATGGGGTGCAATTTTGTATAAATGTAAATTGGGTTAAATCAACTTTGTCTCATTCCTTAAATTGTGGTATAGTGATTGGCATATTTTTTAAAACACCTTGTATATAAATCAAAATACACTTACCTCTATTGTCTTTTCAGAAAATAAACAATTGCAAATGGGACAAGGTACATCATTTGAAACTTTTGAAGCCTGGCTAGTAGAAGGTGATGATTCTATTTCTGTCTCCAAAGACAATTTACGTAATCCAGGCCTTTTTTTTACACTCGTTTTTATTGCAATTTGCTCTGTTTCTTGGCTGGAACTTGAACTCGAATCATGTTTTGTTATTGTGTCTTTCTTTGGCGTTGAACTGTTGACAGTTACATTCAGGGAAGCAAAACCTCAAATAAACAATAAATATTTTAGTTTGTAAAAATATAAAACAATAGCGTAGTCAAGGAGTGGATCATATGGCCCATCTAAAACTAGCTTGGCCGACTATGTTTTACTTTTGGTAAAATTAATCTGAAATTACCATAAACTTTAATGTAATAAATGTTACAATTTGTATTCAGTGGGCAAATTTAACAATTTTTTTTCACACACTTTATTAATTTAAATGTTAAATAACCCACTAAAAATCTAAGATTTTGTGTTAGGTAGGTACAGAAACACATTGTGAAATTGAACTACATAGTACATCGGCAATTCCCCTCCCATCTAAGGGCCGGACTGGCGAAGAAGGGTTAAAGGTGAGCCCACATAAAACCACTATCGTCCCGTTCACTAGAAGAAGGAACTTGGAGGGTCTGAGGCCTCTAAGAATACAAAATACGGAGCTGCAGATGTCGGGAGAGGTTAAGTATCTTGGAGTTCTCCTAGACTCCAAGCTAACCTGGAACCAACATCTGGACAGGATTATACAAAAATCGGTAGCAATATTAGCAATATGCAGACGATTATATGGCAAGACATGGGGGCTAAGACCTGATATGATGCATTGGCTCTACACCAGGGTAGTCAGACCTACCATCACATATGCTGCGTTAGTTTGGTGGACAAAAACAACACAAACAACGGCGAATAGCAAGCTAAGCCGGGTACAGAGACTGGCTTGCCTGGGGATTACGGGTGCCATGAAAAGCACTCCTACAGCAGCTATGGAGACCCTATTAAACCTTCCTCCACTTAGTATAATGATTCAGGGGGAAGGATGGGGGCATATTGGCTGCAGAACTCAATTGACCCGAGTTTACGCGGAACAGGATCGGGTCACATGAAGATAGTGAACACTGTAGAAGATCCTGTATTAAACATGAGGTCAGACTACATGACACCAACAATCACATTCCACAAGCCTTTCAACATTATTATTGGACAAAGAGAGGAATGGTTAGTAAGAACTCCTGACATATTGCGGAAAGGACTCTGTTGGTATACAGATGGTTCTAGGACAGAAACAGGAACTGGAGCAGGGATACATGGAGAAAGACCAAAGGAGGGTATGAGTCACTCTCTGGGACGCTACTCCACTGTATTCCAAACAGAAATTTTTGCTATACTTGAGTGTATACACGAAAATATAAGAAGAGGGTATGCTGGACTACAGATTACCATTGCGTCGGACAGTCAGGCGGCATTAAAGGCAATAGCCTCAAATAAGGTGTCGTCCAAACTGGTATGGGAATGCCATGAGGAACTCAGAACCCTGGGAGAAAAGAATAGAGTAAAATTACTCTGGGTACCAGGACACTCTGGGATATCAGGCAATGAAAAAGCTGACGAACTTGCTAGACAAGGATCAACTAACACCTTTCTTGGCCCAGAACCTGTACTGGGTATTTCCAAAAGCACAGCAAGGGGAGCTATTAGTAGTTGGGTCAAGGACAAACATAACAATCACTGGAAGAATATCCCAGGAAATCGACATGGGAAAACATTAATTAAAAGCCCATGCCTCAAAAGAACCGAAGAACTGCTCACAAAGAACAGGATTCAGTTAAGAATAATTATAGGACTTCTAACAGGACATTTCTCTGTTAAGAAGCACTTACATACAATGGGGAAATATGATGGCGACCTAAACTGTAGACTATGCAGAAAGGAGCCTGAAACAGTGGACCATATCATTTTCAAGTGCGAGGCACTAGCTCGCAGGAGATATAATATTTACGGGCAGACTCAACCAGAACCGGAAACTATCCAAACTCGTTCAGTTACGGATCTGTATCACTTGATTAGTGGTACAGAGTTACTGAAGTGGGTGGAGTAGATTAATGAAGGGAGAGCACAATAAGCCCAAGAGGCTGCAGTGCCCTCGGTGTTTAAACAGACGAGCCCTAGGTGGAACAAAAAAAAAAAAGGTATATTCACCTTTCAATAAAGTACTGATTAGTTTGTCCTAAGTAAACGTATATTCATCTTTCAGTTATGACATCCTTTCAGTGAATCAAGGTTACAAGTATGATAAATTTACAGATCAGTTCAACCGGTCGGTAAGAGGATGTAGAAAAGATTATAACCTCAAATTTTTATTAAATGTGTGAAAAATCGAAAAATGTCAAGACCAAAAAACGACATATACTTAATTATCGTGCTGGAGCGGTCGTGCTATTAGGAAATGAAAACATTCAAGAATTGGAAGAAGACATTGTTTACAATGAGCATAATAATTTTTATCGTACAGAATTTGTAAATTAATTTTAGAAACTTGTAAAAGCGAATAATAAATACATTGTCAAATTTTGATGAAGTTTTCAGTTTTCTATTTTTGTTTATAATATAATAATTTATATGCTTACTGCAAAAGAAATGTCTGGTCTTGATATAATTATAACATTAGCATATTATATTATAGTAAATATACATATAAACTTGATTTCAAGCGAAAAAAATACTGAAATTTTATACCATCTCTTTCTATCTTGAATACCTGTATAGCTTTATCTCTCTTCCCAATTATACTATCAACATGAAAACGTTGACAGCGACCCGTAAGTATTCAATAGATACGTTGCAGATAAAATGAGATGAATATACCCAAAACTCTTACAGGAGACCTTTACATTTACTGAGCAGTTAACAAACACTTTATAGAACAGATGAATATACCGGGCCTTAGTCTCTAGAAAATCACAAAACAAATTTTAATTTGCCTAAAGATGAAATCAAATTATCAATTTTTGCAATCGAGTAACTAGCTAGGTATCAACACATTTACTCACTGGACTGGGTTACTCTGCCCTTTTATTGAAAATTGAGGTTTACTAACTGACTATATTTGCACACCGCACACATGATGATCAAATTTTAGTTTATTCGCTTAAAATTGGCCTCCACTGTATATACAGATTTTATGTTTTTCATTCTGAAATAATTTTTCCTAAATTTGCTGTTTTTCTATGCTCCTGTGAAACCTGATTAATCAAGCAGAAGACTTTTATTTAACCTTCGCTTTAATGGAAAATTTTTGGTTTTTGAAAGTATTGTGGCCTTGCCTCTGCAGAATAAAAATTATGATCTCACTATAAAAATATGAGTCCGAAAATAAAATGGAAAACATAATTTACTACATATGGTACAGTCAGTATAAAGAGGTATTTTCTAGTATTAATCTTATAAACATTATCGGAAAATAAATAGCGACCTGTCAATTGCCATAGGACCTCTTAAATAACAAAGGGATTTTAAATTTTATGACAATAATTTAGATACAAAGTGGAATACGGTCAGTATTCCCATATTTGTCAACATATTGAGTTATAAATTTTCGTTGCTGTTTAGGTAAAGATACCTTGATTTTTGTACGAAAGTGTTCTGAAGTGTTTCACCTTGGCTTTGGCTTTAATCAAGGAGATATTCTTATTGAAATTTAACTTCCGATCTATTATTCCTAGATATTTGGCTATAAACTGACATTTGGATGGATTGACAATTAGGTAGTTTCTATTTATTAAAACAATTCGTATCTGGCCAATTATTTCTTGTAATTGGGAGATTAATGTAATTAATGATTTGCTGTAATATAAACTGCACACGGAATTAGTCGACACAGCTAGTTTTTTTGTCATTTTTAAGAGACTGCATCTCGGGAATGTCTTAGCAAAGTTTAATAAAAAAAAAAAAACAAATTTTAAAAGTTCATTTCTTGTAGAATCAGCGGCGGAGAGTGATCTTCCATAAAAAAATATTTATTTACTTTGTTCATTGATTCTCGAATTGTATATTTCATCTTCTGGAGGCGTAATCCTCGGATAAAAATAAGACAAAAAGTTCCTATCAACATGGGTCCGGAAATGCTTTTTGAGGAAGTTACGGCCCTTTAAATAGCGAATAAAAAAGGTTCTTATTTTATTGAATCTTTTAATTTTAATATTTACTAACTAGACTGGACCAAAATTAAATCACGTCACAATGACAATCAGTGTCAGTAAAACTTCAAATTACTTGAAAACAATGACAAAAGTTTGTATGATCGACTGTTGTATCTTTGTCATAATCAATTTTCTTGAAAACGGTTCATTCTATCGGGGTGAACTAAGAGTACCTTTTTTACGTAGAAAACTTTGAAATTTTATAATTTTCAACGAAAACCTTAATAAACTGAAACAAAAAAAAATGGGGTTATTTTAGCCCTTAACCTTCCTGGTATGTGACGCCCCTGACTAAAATTTTTAAATTCTGAATTCAGCATCGAGTTCAGCGTCAAAAGTTTATACAGTGTATGTATTTTCGAAATTTGATTGTTAACGGTTTCGGAAATATTGCGGGAAAACCGTGTTCAGGGTGCCCCATTCGAAGGGCCGTAACTTCCTCAGAAAGCATTTCCGGACCCATGTTAATAGGAACTTTTTGTCTTATTTTTATCCGAGGTTTCCCCCTCCCCCCCCCCCCAGAAGGTTTACGCTTACTTGTGAAACACCCTGTATGTTTTGAAAAAAAAAAATTCCGAAAACCTCATTGCCCTCCCTGGAAAGCCCTAAGTTACTGTTACGATTTACGAATCAAAGGTTTGTCGAATTTGTGGGGATAGGAAACACGTGACTATTATTTATAACACAGATTTTTACAAATATAAAAAGTAGTATTATTTTGCTTACCATCAGGTTTATTTCTTTTCCTAGTATTGATGGGTTTGCGTCCAGGAATTGTTGGAATTACTCGCTTTTTAATAGGTTCATCATCATCAACCGTAATTACTTCTTCTTTAGACACAGTTTCATTGTTTTCCTCATTTATTTGCTCCAAAGTTTTAAGGAACTCATCTGCAACTTTTTCTTCTCTTTCTTTTTTCTTTGCCTCATCTTTTAATTTATCAAACATGGACTCACATCTTCGCTTTGGCGCGTCTCCGAATAGACTGCTGCGTTTCATAATTTCCAAGTTTGTTGATTTTTTTGATAAAGGAGTTCTTAAATCAGACTTTTGTAATTGTTTACTAACATTATTACTCGAATCTAAAAATACAAATTAGTGTTACCACTGAAGAAAATTGTGGAAAGAAAGATTCTCAAAACATTTAGTTTTTTGTCTTTATTTTTTTTGCATACTGTTCATAGTAACAAATATGCTTACAACATGCTCATACAATGTCTCTTATTTTCTTTGAGAGGGGAGATCTGTGAATTTCTAGTATGTTTTTTGATGTACTAAAATTAAGGTAATCCCAGAAATTTAATTCTATGGTCAATTTGCAAACCGATAATTGTCAGTACCAAAGTAAAAGAAGTATAGTGGCCAGTGGTTTGTTTTATATTTTATTTTTTAATACCAGACTAATTAAATAAAAATATTTCAAATATCAGTTCGAAAACGCACTGATATATGGAACCATTTTTCAGAGGTTCATAGGTTTTGTCATTTTCTGTATTAAATATCGATGAGACTATACTTATTTGGACAATTTTCATTATCAGAATGGAGGTTTATTAGTGCCCAATCTAATTAACGTAAATCAGTAACTCAACATTCACCAGCCGTATCAAACTTCATGAATCACTTTGCAGTATTTATGTTTTTGTGATACAATATACACATTGAACTGGGCCGTGATCCGGCAGGAGTAAATTTTATGATTCAACTTAATTGGATCTGGATCAGCGCTGTGACTGAACCGGATCAGTTATAAACGACACATTTCAATACAGACCCAATCTAAGCTTATACTGATAAGGAGCAATAACTTGAAAAAAACGTGTCAGTAGCATCATGTTCTATCTTTGAATATATAAAGCTAATTTCTGTATCTTTTGACAGCGCTAACTTTTCAATTATATAACTAATGTAATATTACTAAGAACTTTTTTTGGTGCTTAAGTATTAAACTGTCATAGAATTCTTTGAACATTGGCTAGGTTATAGTGTAAATGCTCCAAAGTATCTACAGAATTCTTGTGATTCTATCGATTGCAGAGCCACAAGAGTTGACATGTAATATTAATAAATACCTGTTTCTGATTCGGTTTTCTCAGTGTCCGTAGCAACATGGTTATTTTCTGATTTTTTACGAAGTGTACTTTTATATTGAGGAGGTTTGCATAGCCACTCCTGCTCCTCAGAGTTTTTTGTCTTTTTATGAGAAACACTATCTTGACTATCATCATCGTCATAGTTATAAACTTTTCTCTTTGTTTGGCGTCCTGAACGGCAAACGTAGGTTTCTTGAAAATCAATATCATCTGAAAAACTAGGAAACGTATCCGTCACGCTTATAACTTTTGGCAAGGGAGCAGGATAAAATGACATTCTGGCCAACTGATTCTTCATTTTATTTACTTTTGTATGGTACGCATACAACATTTTAGCTCTTATAGCTGTTTCACTACCTAAAAAAACTTGACTGTTTTGTATTGGTATATATTTTAATTCATGACTAATAATGTTTAGAGTTTGTTCTGAATCTTTCACCATTTCATTAAAGCCAAAGGTGACTTTTGTAGCATCACGAGGCATATCATTAGTTGAATCGACTAAGGTATTATCCTCTATATCTTGATTATTATTATGTTCTGGAATATCATTATTCAAAAGTTTCTTCTCAGAGGTCCAAGCTTTAGGAGTAAATGGTTTTTCTTTGCTTTGCGAGTGAGTGCTTATTTCAGCACCAAAGTCTTCTAAATTTTCATCAACATTTTTATGAATTTCTTCCTGATATTCACTTATTCGTCTAGTTTCATTTTCTACAGTTGCAGTATCTTTCGAATCTTTTATTGCTTTGTAGTAATCAATCATTAACCGTTGCGTTAGTGTAGGATCATACATGCCAGCATCTAGGTATTAAAATGAAATTGTACAATATTAAATGAAAATAGTAACTTACCTCAAATGGTAAAATTAAATGAAAAAGTTAAAAGTACACATAAATAAAAATTGCGTTGTTAATTTAGACGAATAAAGTACATTAATATTGAATTTATTCACCTTCTAAAACTCTTTTTACTTCTGCTTTATCTAATTCCTCTTCCATTTTATCGATAATTAATGTTGAATGTTAAATATTTCTCACAATTTGTTAACATAAACATAAATCAAATTCATAGATCAAATTTATATTTTATTATTAGGTTATACATTTGACATTTGTTTTCCAGATCTTTTTTTTTACATGATTTTGGCGGGTTTCGTTACATATAATTTTTATATATTATAATTTGGAAAATTAAGAAAATATGTTAGTAGTACGGTAAGAATTTCGATTATTAATGTTTATTTATGCTTTTTTGTAGTCAAATTTAATTCTTAATTATAATTGTATGAACTATTCGATGTATTAAGCCGGCGCTACACATGCGGCATTCGGCGAAAGGCGAAGTTTGGCTTTCGTCGAATGGCATTTGGCGAAAGGCGAAAGCTTTGATAGGCGAGCGTCGTTTAACCACTCCATTTTATTAAACAACTATCGAAAACCAACACAAACGCTGCCAAGTGTCAAGAATGGCAAAAAACAATCTCAATGTGTGTACCGATCGAATTTATGACGCGCGAATCCTTTGATTCACGTCAATTTACCGACGCGAAGCGCGAATGGCGAACGCCGAGGCGAGCGTCAGCTACACACATGCGGCTTTCGCCGAGTAACCGCTCGCCTTTCGCCGAATGCCGCGTGTGTGGCGCCGGCTTAAGGGCGACCTTGAAAATACAAATTTTATCTCAGTCGCTTATCGATCGTCAGCAAGAATTGTCCTTGGACATAGGCCACATAGCCCAAGAATACTATACTAGAAGGATAGCTGTTCAAATCAAATACGCTAATTTGTCGGCGGTGGGCGTGGCTACGATGACGTAGACTCCTGCCTAGAATTTAGAAATCATTATTGTAAGGGACCGTATATGCTAAGAAATTGTGATATTAATTTAAACTACTGCTGGGGGAGAGTACTAACATATTGAAAATCGAAAGCAAGTGGCAAATACTAAATGTTGTGGAAATATGAAACCTCAAGTGTAACTCGTTCTTACAAAAAAATATATGTATATTTGGCGAGATTCGCGCTTTGCGACCTATCATCGCGAACGCTGCAAAAACGGTGCAAGATACGATAAAATTTCACTTATACAAATTTGTAAAGCACAAAATTTCCTACAAAAAAGTCAGTGATGGCATATATCTAACTTGAATGGTGTAGGCGCGAGAAGCCACCGAAAGAGCGCGAGCACATAAATATGACATAGGTAACGAAATTTTTTGTTAATTTAAAAGAAATTGTTATTTTCAATGCCTATTTACAAGATTATTTATTATTGTACAGTGCTTTGATCAATGACATTTTTTAGCAACATGGGATTGTAAAAATTTGGTAATATAAAATTATTTTGCGTGCTTGAGACATAAATAGTTATACTTACCTCTATTAAGTAGGTAGTATAAAATATGTATTTGAATAATTATATTATTATTATTATTATATATACATATTATGAAAAAGCTATAAACTATATAATAAAAACAAATATAATTTTCTTTATGAATATTTATTAATTAAGGTTAAAAAATAGTGTTGTGTAACTGGTGTAAAAGCGTGTATAGTTGCACGAGACATAAAATTTCATCATCAATCATGCTGAGTGCAACAGATACACCACATTTTTTACGGTCGAATTAAATAGACTTTTTTTTTAAATCTTATTGAACAAAATAATTACATTGAACATAACACATCGCACTTGTACACTTGTATCAGGATTAAATTTATCGGCACGTTTACAGCAATTAATCCATTCTTTCAGAAATAGTTTTGGAAACAAAATATTTTCCTTTAGGATAACAGTGATATACAATGCTTGCATGCTGATTTTCATAATCATCCTGCTATTATTGCAGCCATAAATAGCACACCTACTAGGCATATTTCTATATAACTACCCGATTTCTGAAATTATTTAATTAAGTTTTTACCAGTTATCCATTAAGTTTAAAGCAAAGAAAAAACTTACAATAAACAACACTAAACACAATAATCACAACATCCACTTTTTAAGTCTATATTCAACAAAGAAACAGTTTAAAACAGTCTAAACACAGCAGAACAAACGTAAAAGGAAGCGAAAACTGAAACTTTAGGTCAGGAGCTGACGTCACAAGCACACGGTACGTGACGGTCGTAGAGCCAACATAGGGTCTTATGGGAATAAACCATGATACAATAAATAAGAGATAAGATATCGCGCAGCTCGTGACGTCAGTCGGTGAGCTAGGACGCCATTAAACGCCCGGCTGTCAGGAGTGTCAGGTAGAATTGTCAAGTTGTTGCGGATATTTTTGGGTTTAAAAGTTAAAAAATCGTCGAAAATGAGATGTGCTGTGTACGATTGTGATGTTGATAATCAATCAAGAGATTGAAAAATGCAGGGTGTATGGAAACGCAGTTTCAGAAAAAATAGTATGTGTACCATCGTAGTAAAAGCATATTTCCGAACTCCGTGTTGCTTGCGCCTTGCGCCTCGACCCCTCGACAAGCAATCTGCACGGTCGCCAGGGAATGTTAAATTTCTCCTACTAAGCACACGATGTACTATTTAGCATCAATTTTCTTAGTAACTAGAAAATTTTTAGAGAAAGTTTATTTACATTTTTTACCTTAATTATTAACATTTTTATATTTTTTTAAATTCCTACATATTAAAGGTAAAATTTGACGTCAAAACTGGTTTTTCTTAATATACTTAACTTTCGGCAAGAAACAATTTCTGAGAAATTAATTATAAATAAGTTTTCTATTATGCTGCATACTGCTGGCGATCGCAGTGTATTTTTACGTAAAAACATTCTTCAATATTCTTAAATATCAAATATATTGAATGTATATATGGTTAATTTATCCTTTTTTACATTTGACTTGCCATTTTTGTAATTTCGAAAACTTCGAATAACAAGAACCCCAAAATTATTAATTTTAGGGCCAGACATATTCAACAATTACAAATCGAAATACATGCCTACGAAAAATATAAATTGGGAGTTAATTTCGTATTATTATACCTTATATTCACGTATAATATAGAAATTTCTGCATAAAATATATCAAATGTAATAATCAGTATTATCTCTGAGCTCTAATAAATTTCATCTAAAATGTAATAATTTAAATAGCCGTCATTAACTTAGTATTACACTATAATCAGTGAACCTATATTATGAATAAAAGCCATAAAACAGAGTTCCTAACTAATAAAATTTGATATTAAATTCGATACGCGACTTAGATTTTAAAAATTACTCACTGTGTGACGTCATGCGCAAACCGGACGAAATTTGAACGCTTTGATATCATATCTTGTGTTGTTGTATCATGGGAATAAACCATCCTTCTTTATGGAACGCCGTTTTAATATTTACTCACTATTTATTCATTTCTACTGTTAATTAGAGATATCACTAATTTAATTTCAGATATCTGGAATTGAATTAGAGACATCTCTAATTCTAATTCAGATATCTGAAATTGAATTAGAGATCTCTCTAATTCTATTTCAGATATCTGAAAATAATTTATTATGTGTATATACATATTATTAATAATTTAATTATATCTATATAGATATAATTAAATCAATTTGAGATATCTGAAAATAATTTCTGATATCTGAAATTAATTTCAGATATCTGAAATTAATTCATTATATGTATATACACATTATTAATTATTTAATTATTTCTATATACATATAAATAATTCAATTTCTGATATCTGAAACATCTCTATCTCTAATTATATTTGAGATATCTGAAATTAATTTATTATATGTATATACATATTGTTAATCATTTAATTATATCTATATAGATATAATAAAATCAATTTCTGATATCGGAAATTAATTTCTGATATCAGAAATTGATTTCCGATATCAGAAATTGATTTCCGATATCAAAAATTAATTTCCGATATCAGAAAATAATTTCCGATATCAGAAAATGGCGCCATCTACTGAACAATAGGTTAACAACTATAAAATAAATACTTGGCAACACCGTAATTCTTAACTGTTTCATGATGATAAAAGAGCGCGCTGTTAAGCGATTTTGCGGTTGTGTTATCAACTTTTTCCCAGTGTTATAAAATACCGTGTAATGTTTAAAAAGTTTAAACAAAGAATACCTATTCATTGCAGTATTTTCAAATTATATTACGCCAAGAATTAGCACTATTTGCAGTTAGTCAGAATACAGTGTTGCCAGATTAAATAAGATATCTCCTATCTATGCTACTGGTCACTAGATGGCGCTAATTTCCGATATCTGAAATTAATTTCTGATATCTGAAATTAATTTATTATATGTATATACATATTATTAATTATTTAATTATATCCATATACATAAAAATAATTCAGTTTCCGATATCTGAAAATTAATTAGAGATGTCTCTAATTATATTTCAGATATCTGTAATTAATTTATTATATGTATATACATATTATTAATCATTTAATTATATCTATATAGAAATAATTAAATCAATTTCTGATATCAGAAATTAATTTCTGATATCGGAAATTAATTTCTGATATCTGAAATTACAATTTGTAAATGTACCTGTAAATTCATTTCTGATACTTAAAATTACTTTATTATATGTATATACATATTACTAATTACTTAATTATATCTATATACATATAAATAATTCAATTTTGGATATCTGAAATTGAATTAGAGATATCGCTAATTGAATTTCTGATATCTGAAATTAATTTCAGATATCAGAAATTCAATTAGTGATATCTCTAATTCAATTTCAGATATCTTAAATTAATTTCTCATATCTGAAATTAATTTCTGATATCAGCAATTAAATCCAGATATCTGAAATTAAATTAGTGATATCTATAATTAACATTAGAAAAGAATAAATAGTGAGTAAATATTAAAACGGCGTTCCATACTTCTAGTATATTATTCTTGCACATAGCCTAGCCCTCTACAGTTCCGTAGAGGGCTATGCCACAGTTTAAGAAGAACAGTTGGGAAGGTAACGTTTCCCGCTCTTCTCGAAGGTAGTGACCTTGAGTATCGTAGTAGACCGGCTAAACCGGCCAAACGTAAATTTAGTAGTAGTATTCTTACGTCAGAAATTGATGCGTCAGCGAAACAGAGTTTATCGAAGTTTATGGTTATAATCAGAGGGGTTGTCTCTGTTATAATAAATCAGTTATTTCCTTTTCTTTAGTACCTATAAAGTAAATTCTTGTGGGGTTAAACGTGTTGAAATATGTTTTGTTTTTTACCTGTACTATATTTTTTTGCGTGTACCTTATCGAAGACTTTTGACTATGTTATTGTTAAAAAAATTGCGTTAGTGCAAGTTGTTGCTGTACTATTCGCTATGTGCAAGTGTTCTAGTAGCGCCACTCGTGGTCAATTTTTTAATATTTGTACCCCTAATTTGTCAATGTCACTACATGATTGTCAGTGTCACGACATGACAGAATAACATAAAATAATGACCAGTATAATTTTGCGTACCAAATTTAAACAAATTACGCATTCCAATAAATTTACCAGAGTTGAGAGGTGTATTAGAGAAAGGAAGGAAATTGGCATTTTGTCACGTGAAACATGTAGGCGCATATGTTGATATCAGCTGCAATAATAACACTACAGCAAAGTGCATTTGACTAACGGCTGTAACAGATACGCCTTAAACTTAATTTACAGGTAAATACATGCTTTTACTTGACTCTTTTCAAAACTTTGATCAACTTCGCGCGTTATTCAAGGTTGTGTTTCCGCGCAGGAAATCTGTAAAACTTTATTTTATGGAAAGTGTCACTAACACGACAGCCTAGAATACAACATTTGTTTGCAAGTAGCTTAATTTTTCCCATTTTTCATTTATAACTGAAAAGCACTATTAAATTACGACTCTTCTCGTTCAAACAACAATTTTTATTACTTGATGACAATCTTGACATTCTTGACAGCACGAGCACAAAACATAACCATACCTTGACAGATCGGAAAATTAGGGGTTCAAAATTTACAATTATGGCCACCGCAAACGCTCGCGTCGGATTTAGTAATAACTCCGCCCCCTTGCACATAGTCAATAGTGAAAATGTTCATTTTACAGCTTTTTATATACATGAAATAAATATTTTTGATTTAGAATTTTAACTTTGAAATCCTCTGAAAGTAAGAAATGTGTTCAGTAGGTTTTTTTAAATACTTGTGTAAATAATAATTTTTTCAGCACATACAATCTGACTGAATTCTTTTGTAATAATAATTATAATTAATTCAGTATTTTTCATATAGAAATCTATAATAATTCACTATTTTAAAATACTCTTATTGAACACTATATTCCAGCCAAAATTAGTGATACCTATAAAATTTCTTCTTTTTCTGTACTTAAAAACGCAAATTTAGAACCAAGTAAAATCATTTTTTAAATCTTAGTAATTATAAATGACTTGTGCATATTTAAATTTTATTTAAAATTGCAAATTAACTAAGCCACCCCGTAAAATTTTATTTGCTCTCCCTGTGCAACCTACCAAACTTTAAAGCGAGGTCACCCAACTTGGGTTTTTAAATTCATTCATAAAATCGCGCGCCTTCCCAACTTTCTCTATATAAACTCTTGGATCGTCAGTCGTCGTCAGTTTGGTGTAGAAGTCAGGGTTGGATTTACGATTATTTACATCTACAACAGGGTTGTATTATAGAATTTAGTTCCGAGAAAAATGCCGTATTGTATTTGAAAGTAATTATTCAATAAAAATTGTTTATTGGCTTTTTGTTATTTAAAGGAGGATGGTGTGGTGTACAAACCTCGGTGTAAAAGTTTCATTTCTGTCTCGCGCATTATTAGCAGGATAGATATGAGCTCTCGACAAAAATGAAACACTTTCCACCTATGTATATATATATATATATATATATATATATATATATATACATCCTGCTAACAATGCTGCGTCCTTACAAAAGCCAACCATACGGCGTCTCCCAGAAATACACTAGTTAGGTTAAATGTGATGGAGTATATTGGATCTACTCATCAAATCCAGCCCAGAGCTGGTTTTAGATTACTGATATCTTAATAAATAAAGAAGTTAAGATATACTGACAATACTGCGTCCTTTCACTAATAGTACTATATAGCGTCCGGAGTATAATCATGTGTATATCCCACATGATACCACGTCCTTAATGTATATTTTTTGACAAACTTGGTACAATACGGCGTCCGGCACTGTTGCCACATTTATCGCTCTTAGTTTTTATTTTAAATCTACTCAGAACGTTGGACGTCAAATAAAAGTTGGTAATAATTTGGTCATGGGTGTTTATTAAAGAATGGGCCAAACAGTAGGAGTAGGTTCCTTAAGTAAAAATAAATCATTTTAGCTGCATAAACCTTAGTACCATTTTGCTACCTTAAAAATTTGTGGACCGTTAAAAGCAATTTTTTTATTTAAATTTTTTGTTATATTTCTATTACTATTAACACGATTACATCCAAATTTGGTACATGGGGGTTTCTTGGGCCGCTGAATAAAGTAGTGTAAACAATTGTTTCAAATAACGTAGAGGGCGCTGCGAACGCCTAATTATTTCTTTTGTTTTAGTCGTGAATTTTTTCAACATCGACTTTTATAAAAGTAATATTGGTTTTGAATGCAGCACTCAATTCTACGTCAAAAAGGTATACTTATTTTATGTAGGTAAAATGCACCGTTTTCAAGTAAAATGCATTTAAACTTCCTATGGCACAATGAAGAGAATTATATAAAATTTAAATTGTTCATTAAAGAATGTGCCAAACTGTAACAGTAGGTTCTTTGAGTAAAAATAAATCATTTAACTGAACATACCTCAGTACCATTTCACGTCCTTAAAAAACTAGCTAGTTATTAATTAAAAACTTTTTAAATTGCTTAATTTGTTATATTAGTATAATTTTTCTTTTTAAAAACTGTGTTTTATCTATTATACTTAATTATTTTACTGTCAGTATTAGTCATGTACCTAGTAGATTTATAATTTAAATTTTACGTAATTCTCTTCGTTGTGCCACAGGAAGTTTGAATGCATTTTTCTCGAAAACGGTATATTCTACCGACATAAAATAAGTATTCCATTTTTACGTAGAATTGAATGCTGCAATAAAAACGAATATTACTTTTTTTTAAAGTTGAAGCTCAAAAGATTAACGACTAAAACAAAAGAAATAACTAGGCGTTCGCAGCGCCCTCTACGTTATTCGCCACAATTGTTTACACTACTTTTCTCAGCGGCCCAAAAAACCCCCATATACCAAATTTGGATGAAGTTGTGTTAATAAATAGTAAGAGAGATATAACAAAAAATTTAAATGAAGAAATTGCTTTTGTCGGCCCATAACCTTTTAAGGAAGCAAAATGGTACTAAGGTATGTAGCTAAAATGATTTATTTTTACTCAAGGAACCTACTCCTACAGTTTGGCCCATTCTTTAATAAACACCCATGACCAAATTATTACCAACTTTTATTTGACATATTATAAGGCTATATTATACGGCTTTAGGACCAAGGTATGTAAAACATCTTTGTCCACAGGTTGTATTTGTTTTTGGAATTTTTAAGTTACTATTTTTATTGCCTCTGGTGTTATGCATCTTACGTATTTCGACTTTAGTTTTCCATTGATTTATAGTACCCTGGAAAATGAATAACAACCTGATATCCATTATTTTAGTTTCTTAAAGGGAATTTGTAGAATAAGTTAGTTCTTTATTGAATATGATTTTAAATAACCTGTTTTGCAAAGTATATAACTACAACCTAGAATTCCATATACAACGATACAACTAAAGAAGCAGTAAATAATAGATCTGTTCCAGCAGCATAAGGACTAGTCCGGAACCAGTTCGGGATTTTACTGAGCATGAGCAGAGACCGATAAGTGTTGCCTATCTGCTACTGCGCATGCTCAGTTAAATTCCGAACTAGTTCGAGACAGTTCTTATGCCTGCTGGAACAGACCTAATATTTGCCTTTTTGTCATCGCTTGTTACTTTTTCACCTCTGTTATTTCTAATAGTACCTACTTGGATATTTTAGATTTATTTCTTTGTATTCCACAGAATTCATTTGTGACTTCCCACAAATATTTTGGGGAGGATCTATTTCCTCCACTTTATGCGTATAATAATTAATTTTTTCTTTTTTAATTAAATTATTTAATTCATTACAATATTTTTTTTAAATTGGCATTAAAGTACCTCAAATTCGTCATTAAAGTGATGGTCGAGATGGTAGCGTATCTTTGTCCACAGATTGTATTTGTTTTTGGAATTTTTAAGTTATTATTTTTTTTGCCTCTGGTGTTATGCATCTTACGTATTTCGACTTTAGTTTTCCATTGATTTATAATACTCTGGAAAATGAATAACAACCTGATATCCATTATTTTGGTTTCTTTATAAAGGGAATTTGTAGAATAAGTTAGTTCTTTATTGAATATGATTTTAAATAACCTGTTTTGCAAAGTATCTAACTGTTGTAAATGTATGTCCTCCCCAACCTAGAATTCCATATAAATAAATTCAATATCTTCATATTTTGACACATATCAAGTAAATGCCGAAACAAGTCAATTTCAGATTCTGGAATGACATCCTGCAACGTAAAACTTCATCCCTAAATTCAACCTCCTTTGAGTGACAGTTGCAACCCCCAAATTTTTAAATTGGATGTAGGGATTGACAAGTGATTTGCCGATACAACTAAAGAAACAGTAAATAATATTTGCCTTTTTGTCATCACTTGTTACTTTTTCACCTCTGTTATTTCTAATAGTACCTACTTGGATATTTTAGATTTATTTCTTTGTATTCCACAGAATTCATTTGTGACTTCCCACAAATATTTTGGGGATGATCTATTTCCTCCACTTTATGCGTATAATAATTCATTTTTTCTTTTTTAATTAAATTATTTAATTCATTAAAATATTTTTTTTAAATTGGCATTAAAGTACCTCAAAATCGTCATTAAAGTGATGGTCGAGATGGTAGCGTACCTGTCTCTCGCCCAAAAGTCCCGGGTTCGATTCCCGGTCGTGGTAATGGAAAATACTGTGAGAGGGATTTTTCCATTATACACGGATATTGGATGTCTGTCCATTGTCTTTAAATGTGTAGCCCCCTCCCGCACAAGGCTCTTGTAGAGCTTTCTGGGATAAAGGGGGTCGTAATTACATGTGGTGTATTTATTTATTTATTATTATAAAGTAATCCATTATTGTACGATTTTTGTAGTTGGCAGAGGTGACCAGATAAATGTAAACATGCTTGTAACAATAATTGTGTTGTAATAAAAGGTAAATAAATACAGTTTTTTAAGTTCAGAATTATCACTATTATAATGCTAAAAATAATGGTTTTCTTACAAAAAATTATTCCGATTTTGACATTTAAAAATAATTATGACATTTCTTAATGTCACTGAAAATTATTTAAAAAATAGAGTTAATTAATCTTAATTTCATAGTTTCTGGATTTAAAAAAAATGTAATATGCACCTCGGCATTAAAGTTGCTTTTTATCACTCATGCGGTTTAAACTCCACATTCATGATAAATAGTTGAACTTTAATGCCTTGATACGTAAATATAACTATTTTGTACTCTCTGTTTAATTCATTACTAGGTCGAGCCGGGGGCCCGCCGCGACCTAGGTCTACGCGCCGCGCCGCTGGCACGGAATATCAGTAGTTTTATCTCGGGGTTTTTAATTGAAAGACGGTTTTTTAAATTTCGGAAAAATTGAAAATTGAAATTGATGAAAAAAAAGGTCAGAGCCCCGCGGGGGTTTTTTTAGGCCATAACGGGCCCAGAAATTTTTTTATAGTATGTTTTAAACAGCCCCTGCGGGGCTGTAGTTTTTAAGTTGTGGTTAAGTGTATTTATTAAGCTGCGGTCAAGTGATTTGGGTAAGTTAGTTGGATTCGGTGGAAGAGTCTCGGGAAAGATGTAAAGTCCTACAGAGATGCCACTTGAAAAGTGATAAGGTCATTAGAAGAGAGGCGTTTCGCGTATTTTCGTAGGCGTCTTGGATAGTTAAGGGATTCGGGTAATTTAGTTGGATTCGATGGAAGGGTCTCGGGAAAAATGTAGTCTGACAGAATGCTACTTGAAAGGTGGGAAAGTAATGAGAAATGAGGTATTTCGCGTATTTTCGTATTAGTATTCGATTAGTAAAGGAATTTAGTTGGATTCGGTGGAAGAGTCTCGGGAAAAATGTAGAGTCTGACAGAATGCTACTTGAAAGGTGGGAAAGTAATGAGAAATGAGGTATTTCGCGTATTTTCGTATTAGTCTTCGATTAGTTAAGGAATTCGGGTAATTTAGTTGGATTCGGTGGAAGAGTCTCAGGAAAGATGTAGAGTCCGACAGTGATGCTACATGAAAAGTGAGAGGGTCATCAGAAATGAGGCGATTTTTGTTTTTTTCGTAGGCGTCTTCGATTAGTCAAGGGATTCGGGCGTTTTAGTTGGATTCGGTCGAAAAGTCTCTGGATAGATGTAAAGTTCGACAGAGATATTACTGGAAAGGTGAGAAGGTTATCTAAAATGAGGCGTTTCGCATATTTTCGTAGGCGTCCTCGATTAGTTAAGGCATTCGAGCGTCTTAGTCGGATTCGGTCTAAAAGTTTCCGAAAAGATGTAGAATCCGGCATAGATATCATAGATACGGTGAGGTAATCGGAAATGAGGCGTATCTAGCTTTTTTGTAATCATATTTTTCCTTTTTTATCATTATGTTTAACTTTAATAATTTTTGTGCTTGTTTTGTCTCATTTTTTATTATATTAATAAATTTGTTAGTAGTATTTTCCAGATTTTAATTTTTCAACCATTCCCATATTTTAAGTGAATTTTTAAATTTTCTATAATCCATATACATAGTTTTGTGAATTATGTGAACTTACCACCTTTGTATTAGTTAATATTATTTGTACTACAATTATATAATAAATAATAAATAACATCACATGTAGTTACGACCCCCTTTATCCCAGAAGGCTCTAAGAGCGTTGTGCGGGAGGGAGCTGCACATTTAAAGACAAGGGACACATCCAATATCCGTGTATAATGGAATAATCCCTCTCACAGTATTTTTTATTGCCACGAACGAGAATCGAACCCGGGGTTTTTGGGTGAGAGGCAGGTACGCTACCATCTCGACCATTAGTCATATAAATATAATATATAATGGTCTGTTATTTTCGATTTTATTATACACTAACACGAATCTCATAGTGCATTCTGTGAGGAGTCGGAAAAAAACTCGAAAAACAAGTATTTGGGTAGTCAAACTACTTCCCTCCCACGTTTTCGAGGATGCTGAACACGATGGTGATGTTGGCTCTGCTCCTCGAGTTGTCCCTACCCCCCTAACGGCCAAATAACCACTCTCCAAGGGGGTGAAAAATGTGTTTCGCGCTACAAACGAGAAAACCCTCGTTATCTCTCGTTTTTGAGTGTGCCGGGCAAGAGAAAAATATTTCCAAGTCACCTCGATCCCCACGAGCCCCTCGAACGGACACAAGCTACCCCTTTGACGGGCGGTTTTATAAAGTAAGTGAAGTAAGTTAGATCATAAACATTTTTGTTGACGCATAAAATTACTTATTTACTATAGGTAAATATAAATCATTTTCAACATTTGTCGAGATGACTTGATAATATTTTTCTCTTGCCCAGCATACCCAAAAACAAGACATAACGAGGGTTTTCTCGTTTGTAACAACACATTTTTCACCCCCTTGGAGGGTAGTTTTTGCCCGCTCGGATGGTTAACCTCAGGGAGCAGAACTAACATTACCATCGTGTTCAGCATCCTCAATAACGGGGGGATGACATAAGTTTTACCGGTGGAAGACGTAGAATACGCGATTCCCCCTCTTTGGGGTTGGTTTTTGGCCGTTAGGGCGGTAGGGTCAATTCGGGGAGCAGAATCAACATCACCATCGTGTTCAGCATTCTCGAAAATGGGGGGTGACATAAGTTCTGCCGGTGGAAGACGTCGAATATGCAATTCTCCCCTTTTGGGGTCGGTTTTTTGGCCGTTTGGGGGGTAGGGTCAACTCAGGGAGCAGAAAAATCATCACCATCGTGTTCAGCATGCTCGAAAACGGGGGGAGACGGTAGTTTGGTTGACTCCGTCCGACTCGCAGCGTCCGACTCACAGAATGCACTATTACGCGCGAGTAAACGTCCCACTAAAAAGGAATGATTATATATATTTATGCGATACGTTGTTGCCAAATCTCGGATGCAGCATTATACTATAACTGAAAGAGTATATTAGATGTATATTTCTGTACAAAGATCGACGCGACCCCAAACTAAGTTCGTTGGAACTAAAAATATACTCTTGCTTACACTTGACATATAATACCGCGTCCAAAATCGAAAAATTGCCCAGTCAATATCTCAGTTAATTGAAATGACACAGAAATTATTTCTGTGTTTATCGGTAGCTCAGGTGACACAGAATAATCTGAGAAGTTGTAAAAGGATCACTCGCGAAATATGGCGAAGATAATATGAAAAAACAATACTGCGTCCGGTATACGGATGCACTATTGTACAGGACGCACTAGTGAATGGTATCGTGTCAATGTACGGACGCAGCATTGATAGCAGGATAAATATATATATATATATATATATATATATATATATATATATATATATATATATATATATATATATATATATATATATATATATATATATATATATATATATATATATATATATATATATATATATATATATATATATATATATATATATATATTTATTTTGGAACACTTCGAAATACCCCTGTAATTCGAGAGAAAAAAAAATATTTCAAAATTTCTCCTTTAAAAGTTCTTAACTTTTTGATTCCTCCCTGTATTCTATCTATTCCGTGAAATGCAACTCACTTTTTAACTTGCCCCTGTATATCGTAAAATTCTACAAATTTAAAAGGACCTAACTTAATTCCTGTGATATTTCAAAATATACACTTTCTTCGCCTATTGTACTCCTATTAACTTGGTTTCATCTATTTAACCCTTGACTATTATTTTATCCTGTCTATCTTAATCTCTACCAAACTCAATTGAATTCCGCGGGGTAAACCTCCCCTAGCACAATTTAATCCCACCTTAGTACACCTTTACTCTATATTAATCCCAGGGTAAACCTCCCCTAACATAGGTTAATCCCTATTATCCCACAGGGTGAACTACCCCTAATTTAAAATTTAAAATCCCACCGCTGGCGCCAGTATAATAAACGCCGCCGCCTGCCAGTATATAACAACCGTTGCCACTAGTATAACAACTATGGGGTGGCGGCGTATGTTTATTTAATTTGGTGCGAAAATAGCTAGCACTTGCTTTTGGCGAGTCTATTTTTTTCTAATGCACACCAAAGAGAAAAGCCGCTATTAGCTTTATAAAGGGTAGCGTTTTTGCTGCCACCAGGTCAAGACACTTATATTCCGCGTGACCTCGGAATTTTTGTGCTGAAAAATATACCTAAATCTGCAAGCAAGAAAATAGATATTTCTTCGGCTACTGGTTGAGAAACCTCTTCGGACGCCTGAATTCGGCCGCGGCTTAATGTGATATGCACGGTCTTTATGTGGGTATAATAGGAGATAATAAACAAAATCAACAAACTACTCCGTGAATAAAATCAGATTTTATTACCACGAAAACAAAACTTACAAAACAATTATCTATATCAAAAAATTTTGTCGATGACATAATGAAACAAATATCTCAAATAATAAGTCTATAGTGATCTCAATTTTTAAATCTAAGATGGGGTGGCTCTTTTCGCTTTACTATCAAAATACAACGCCCGCCAAGATAGACGTTACTTTTTCTTTATTTACGACAATTATTTACGTTGCCTAAAACTACGGTGAACTAAATTTAGATGAAGTCGCCCCCGACCTCAGATTTGTTTGTATCTCTTACAAACACTATGGTTAGGACCTTTAAGCCTTAAATTATATAATATATGAAACTAAACACCACAAAACATACGAAATGTCAACACGAATATTTTTAACCTCAACCAGTGGCTATTTCAAATTTACTCAATGCGCCTTTTTTAATAGGGGTTAGTGTAAATGTTTTTCAAACTACACTTACCACGTCCCTGGACTTTGTAACTGAATTACTCCCAAACGTAATTATTACACTTGTGCACTTTATTTCTTTTCACCTAGAACCCAATTTTGTCAACTAATTTATACTCGCCGTCATGAGATTCGCCCGTCAACCCGACTTAACTATATCTTTATTTTCCCCCTTGAGAAACTCAAACTATCGTTCCCGTTTCCTTCTCCCAAGAAGAAACACAATTTAGACGTTAAACGACAGCCCTGCTGTACGTCTATAAGTAAGGCCCTTCACGCCCAATTAAACTTAAAAGGTCTCCAAAAGCCCCAACAATATGTCACAACACAAATTATTCGTCAACGACACTACACCGTGTACTTGCGCTTTTTCGCCGACGCCGATGTGCGCCTCTGGCTAATTACCGACCCGAAGTCAACTCTTCACTCCTCGCGACGTCGAAGTGCCGTCTCTCTGCACGACGCCGAAGTGCAGCTTTTTTTTCTCGCTGACCGAAACTACTCGTTCCGTGAGTCTAATCGTCACTCTTGCCCGGCCCGAAGTCAGGTCTTGCCCGGCTCGAAGTCAAGTGAAGTCTCCGCGCTCCCACTTAGTAGTTCGTCTGCCACGGTACCCCCTGGTAAAATCGCTGAGTCGCCCTATTTTTGCCCAATATATGGTCAGGCGAGTCCATCTCACAATTTCGCGTAGCTAGCAATTTCCCTGGGAATCGACTCATGTAATTCTTTCCCATCGAATTTCAACTCCCTGATAAGCCAAATCTATACAAACATGAATTTCCTGTTGCTGCAGACATAAACAAAAACTCAACCATTTACTTCTGATATACCCCGTGGCACAAATTAACATTTTTAAATTAGTAATAGCTATTTTCTTCGTTTATAAAATTTCTATACCCCCGACTTGCTACAATGGTTTAACTCTAAAACATTTTAGACACTTGGCTAGAGTGTGACGAATAGCCCTTCTGGGGTTTAAAATCCAAAATTGTTGGGTTAACAAAAATTGAAGGGTTTGAAGACCGGGATATAAGTATTGGCGATGCATATCCTCTATAATAAGATCTGTTAACCGATGACTCCGTGGTATAATAGCTTGATGCTTATGATCATAAGATAAACCAGAGTGAGAAAGACGACCACCCACCCTAAGAATATTATCTCTCAAGAAAGGATTTAGTTTACGTAAATATTTAGGAATATGAAGGTTTTCTTCGATGTGAGACATTTCCTGGGAGAAAACGGAATGTTGAACTCGTTTAACTAAAAGCATGAGAGCATCGTGAAGTTCGATTTGAGTAAATGAGCCAACTTTCTTTTCATTAGGGTGTCTGACATTATAGAGAAAACGAAGGATATACGCTACGATGCGCTTAATTTTTGGAAGCGATGAGAATCTTTCCATGAGAGAACTCAATGCGTCTAATGAGACAAAGTTGGGGAGAGAAATTTTTCTTTCTTCCTTTTTGAGCGCAAGTGAAGAATTTGGTGACAAAACAATTTCGGTACTAGAGGGATAAGCAAAAGAAGATTCATGTAACCATCTCGGTCCCGACCACCAGAGAGGATGGGAGACTAATTGAGACGGTAACAGTCCCCTACTAGCACAATCACTAGGGTTATCATTGGTGAATACATGGTGCCAATGTTCTGGAGAAATATTATCCCGTATATGCGTAATACGGTTACTCACAAAAGTAGCCCAGCGATGACAGTACAACCATAGAGTCTGTCCATGCAAAAATCTGAGAAAATGACATATGTTCAGCGTAACTATTGAGCACGAATTTCATTAAATCAGATAGCAGCACCGCTGCACACAACTCTAATCGAGGTAGGGATATTCTTTTGAGAGGAGCAACTTTTGACTTCCCACAAATCAGACTAACCCTAACCTGACCATCGGGCATGTTAAAACTTAGGTATACCACTGATGCAAACCCCTTTCAGAACTGTCAGCAAAGCCATGGAGTTCAACCGACGAAAACTTCTCCGGAATTGCATGACGAGGAATGGAAATATCTGATAGCAATTTTAACTCCTTCTTGTATTGGAACCAAACTTGAAGCACATCGGAAGGTGGAATCTCATCCCATTGTAAACCCAGAGTCCACAAATATTGGATGAGGTGTTTTGCGAAAAACGTAAGGGGAGATAGGAACCCTAATGGGTGAAAAATTCGAGCTAACTCGTACAAAAGTGTCCTCTTTGTACAAGGCCTGTCAAGAGCAGCTATATCATATTTAAACTGATCAGTAGAGGAGTGCCATATCAATCCGAGAATTTTTATGGTAGAATCTTGATTGTCAAAAGAGAGAGAGTTTTGTTGACAGTCGTCAGGAGGGAGAGAAGAGAGAAAAACAGAGTTTTACTCGCCCATTTGCGTAAATGAAAACCTCCAGTATGCAATAAAGAAATCAGCTTCGATCGGAGATTTCCAGCTTCGGATAAGGACTTGCAACTGCAGATGACATCATCAACATAAGTAAATTTCCTAAGAGCTTCTGCGGCGAGGGGAAATTCATTTTGACCCTCGGTAGCAAGCTGAATAAGAGTTCTAATAGCCAAGAATGGCGAAGAAGAGACACCATACGTCACTGTTTTCAACCGGTAGGTCTGAACATCTTGATCAGGAGAAAATCTCCATAAGATGCGTTGATAATCCTGATGATGTGACGCAACCAAAATCTGCCCATACATTTGTTTAATATCGGCAGTAAATACTACTGCATTAAGTCGAAAATGCATTAGAATAGACACTATATCTTTTTGCAGTTTAGGGCATCGAAAACTACTCTAAGTTTGGTAGTACTACTGTCTAATTTTAAGACACAGTGATGAGGAATTACATATGTTTTCTCGAGAGGCCGAGTGTCGGGAAGTTGGACTAGTTCCATATGATTGCAATCGAGGTATTCACGCATGAAGGCAGAATATTCTCGATATAGTTCAGGATCCTTAATTAATCGCCGCTCTAACATGAGGAATCGTCGAAGGGCAATTTGATATGAATTATTAAACATGGGTTCTGGTCCACGAAATGGAAGAGTTACTTCAAAACGTCCAGAAGAATTACGGGTGTGAGTCTCGACAAACATTTGTTCGCACAAGACATCATCTGGGCTTTCATAGGATTTACGGGGTATCTCCTCCAACTCCCAGAATTTTTTTAGAGTATCGTCCAAACATGATTCGGAAGATACGATCAAAGAAGAGGCAATTGACATGAAAGTGTTGGAACAGGTGTTTTCTACCTTTCCCATCACTATCCATCCAAAAATAGTATTCATGGCAGAGGGCTCACCAGGAGCTCCTGAGATTCGGCCATGTCTTAAAAGTTGGGAAAACACGTCAGGGTAGGGACTCTGTACGCTCGCTTACGAATTGCTACGATACGATAAAAGAGATGCTAAGCGCATTTTTCAGCAAGATAAACAAAGACAGATAGATAGCTAACCGATTGCTACGAGTTACAGAGTCCCAGCACAGCTCCTAATAACATATCCACGGAGTTAGACACATTAAATGTAGGATCAGCAAGTTGAAGGTTAGATAGGTGCTCACAGTGAGCTATAGATATGGTAGAAGTAGGCATATCTCCACAAATATTGGGTAGAACAGCTGCATTTACAGTAAAGGAGAGTTCCTCTTGACCCTTGGGACGAACCTTGCAACATATGCTTTTAGTAGGAGAACATGTATTCAGGTGACCCAACCCGTGAACAGAAAGAAATAAATTAGAACGTGGAAGACCGAGACGTTTTGCACATTTTTCTGTCACAAACGAGAGTTGACTAGCACAATCTAAAAGAATTCTTACAGTTTCGTAATGTTTATTAACATTTAAAACTTCTACCAATGCCGTAGAAAGGAGAACAGTCCCTTTGGTGGACGAATTTGTTAAGGTATTAAGTTGTACCGGACGGGATATCAATGGCGTTGAAATCCCTGAAGACTTCTGCGAGGAAGAGGAATCTGACGAAGTTGGTTGAGAACTATTTTCTGAAGGGGGAGGAGAGGGCTGCAATTGCTGCACCTCAGAACTACCCGAAGAGCGGCCAAAATGCAACAAAGTGTGATGTCTCTGTTGACACATTCGACAGAGGGAAGATGAATTACAATTTCGAATATTATGTTTCCTTCCAAAACAATTTGTACAGTAGCGCTTCTCTTTTATAATATTGTACCTGCATTGGATTACCGTCCATTTACCCGAATACAATTTCCCGAATAATAATTTTCCCGAATGACTATTTTCCTGAATAGCCATTTTCCCGAATACATCATTCCCGAAAACTAATTTCCCGAATAGCTTTGTTCCCGATTACCGTCCATTTTTCCGAATTGGAATTTTCCTGAATGACTATTTTCCGGAATAACTATTTTCACGAATACATAATTCCCGAAAACAAATTTCCCGAATAACTTTGTTCCCGAATAAGAAATTTATTATCGTAACCAAGCAACGCAATGATTTGATGATTTGTTGTGATCTTGACGTTTGTTTTTGGCGATTTTATAATCATGGAATACGATTTCGCCTGATCGTTGGGAAACACCACCCGGACCTGTATTCGGCGCTAGCGGAGTTTCGAAAAGAACAAGCCGACACAGAGATTGTGATAGCAGAAATAGCACTTGGTCGTAAAGTAAACGCAGCTCCTAAGAAAAAATGGCTGAACCTGCAGAAGCAGATCAAGATGATTTGCATAGACTACTACACTTTTAAAGCAGAGGGGAGAACGATCGAATATCTTAATCGTATCACGCACTTAATGGTGCTCAATTAATTCAGCGTTGCTCATATAACAACTTAAACAATAAAAATATCAAGAAAAATATGTACTCAGAAATATTAATATTTGAGAATTATGTATCCGGGATAACGCATTCGGGAAAAATGTATTAAGAAATTATGTATTCGGGAAAATGGTTATTTAGAAAAATATTCATTCGGGAAATTGAATTTGGGAAAATGGTTATTCGGGATAATGCATCCGGAGAAAATGTATTAAGGAATTATGTATTCGGAAAAATGGTTATTCAGGAAAATAGTTATTCGGGAAAATAATTATTCGGGAAATTGTATTCGGAAAAACGGTCCGGAAGAACGATCACAGAGATGCGACAGTGCCGGCGGAACGTTTGAAGTTCTATGGCCCAGCCGATTTGAAGTAAACACACACGTTTACACTGAGAGAAGTTATCCTTTTGGTACATGTACACCGAGATGTACACTGAGCGAACTGCATGACAGTGTATTATATAATATTGTTCATCGCAATTAGAGCGCATGGGTAAATGTTATAAAATGTAGACCAATTAAAATATTTATAATCTCTATTGCAAAACTTTGGCATTATTTATAATAAAATATAAATTAGTTTGATTCACATATAAACTAATATTAGAGATGTTTAATGCATTTCTTAAAATACATTTTAGAAGGATTTTGTGCCACATTCACACACTTATATTTATTATTAATAATATGTGTTAATAGTATGTATATAAAAATAAAACAAGATGTTTCACAACAAATATTTTTATTTATATATGGGTTAAAATTTTCAATTTTCTATCTACTTTTTTTATTTTGAAATCCCTATTAGTATATTTAACAGAATAAAATATTTTAATACTTTTTCCTGATGTAATGTGTTCGCATATACCTACCTATTTCAATTTATTTCATAGCGTTTTTATAACCTAAATAAGTACATCAAAATTGGCAAGTTGATTAGGTATTTCGTTTACTTTGTCTTTAATCGTTAAATGAAATAGATTTAATAGTCGTTATTTTACTGCTTGAACAAATATTTTCAATATACTTAGGTATAACCTAAAAAAATATTGAAATATACGCAAGTGACAAGTGACAACAACACACCATAGTTGGCGCATGAGCGTACGAAAACTGTTCACGCTGAAAGCCTTTATGTCGCTTCTCTGTGATCGTTCTTCTCTGACATTGACTTGGTTACGAACAAATACCTCTACGCAGTATTCGCAGTGTTTACCAAGTAAAACCAAAACTGAAATATAAAACACTAGGAAAAACTCACACTTGACATCATGGATGCACAGGCTGAACTACGCGGGCAACGTGGTAGCTACGAACACAAAACTGAAATTTAAAACACTAGGAAAAATTCACACTCGACATCATGGATGCACAGGCTGAACTCTGAACTACGCTAACACAACAAGCAACACGATAGCTAAGAAGAGTGAGGGTACAGGCATTTATGTCGCTACACACATCAGCTGTTCTGCTCAGGCAGGAGCGTCGTGAATATTTAATAAATATTCAAAAATTGTTTTCTTGGCTGTATTTCATTTATTTTACAAATGACTATTTTTAAGAATTTTTACGGACCATAGAGCTTGACGAATTAAAATTATCCAGTGTATATCAAATTCACCCTGTATACTGGAAGTACATTGATGTACATCTCTTATAAATGAAGCAAAATGTACGTACAATGTAAGTCCATTTGTAATGTTCTAATGTGAAACTTTTATGGACGTCCATCGGACATACCAAAATATACTAACCGGTAGAAAAATGGATGTACACTGGAAGCACATTGATGTACATCTCTTAGATGGCATAAACTGATAATGTGGTTTTGCGGACGTCCATTGTACGTACTAAAATGTACTAAGCCGTAGATGGATGCGAAATGGATGTACACTGAAAGTACATTGACTTACATCTCTTATATGGCGTAAAATGTATGTACAGTGGAAGTTCATTTGTAATGTTCTAACGTGAAACTTTTGTGGACGTCCATCGGACGTACCAAATTGTACTAAACCATAGAAGGATGACAAATGGATGTACACTGAAAGTCCATTGAAGTACATCTCTTATATGACGCAAAATATACGTACAATGTAAGTCCATTTGTAATGTTCTAATGTGGAACTTTTATGGACGTCCATCAGACGTACCAGAATGCACCAACCTGTAGAAGGATGAAAAATGGATATACACTGGAAGTACACTGATGTACATCTCTAAGATGACATAAAATGTACGTACAGTGGAAGTCCGTTTGTAATGTCCTAATCTGGAAGTTTTGCGGACGTCCATAGGGCGTCCCAAAATGTACTAAGCCGTAGATGGATGTGGAAAAATAGGTTCATGGACGAAAGGACATATAACGGACTTTAAACGTACGTCCAATGAATGTTGTGTGCTGTATGGAAGTAACAAAATGACAATACTATGCGGTAGCAACAATAGGTACAAGATACAAATAAGGTAATCTTACGGGAAAACGCGCTGGCAAACAAGCGGTTAATACTTGTAACGACGCGGGTTTCGTTGCGAAATTTGTCACCGCGGCTGTAATCTGTATTATATTCTTAAAATGCGGCGTTCACACAGGACACGAAATTAGAGATTTTCGTTTTTAGTCACGGAGAGTCAAAGATATCCGGATCTACACCGAGAAAAAAGGTGACTAGCTACAATTAAAATTTTAATAATGGTAAGTAAAAAGTTCATCAGTATATGGGACTACTCCACCACTTCTTTGGTACAAGTAAAATAGCAATCCTGACACAAACTACTAATACGAATTAAACCATTTTAGAGTAAAAACTACTACTTTCCATTAGTAAACCAGTGTACTTATGACAAATGTAGGAATGTATTTATACTTAATAAAGTAGTCTCCGTCATTAGAGAACAGTATTTTTACCATCATTAGCTTGGCATGTTTTAACAAAGAAACTGATTACTTGTGTCAAATAAATATTTTAAGAGGGTTTAATAAAGTATTTCTCTATCATTAGTAAACAGTGTATTTATCGTCATTAGCTTGGCAAGTTTTAACAATGAAACTGACTACTTGCACCAAATAAATACTTTATTTAAGAGGGTTTAACTTACCTTAAAAAATCACTTGTAATAAATTGTTCTAGCAGTCATTTCTAGCTAATGAACTAATTAATATTCATCAATAAACAGTTAACTTGCCTTGATCAATATTTATGCTAGCTATTATTAAACAGTTTCATTAATATACAGGGTATGCCGTTTACCGGTCCTCTGTTTTTACTTTTAATGAGCAATAATTATATACAGGTCAAAAGAAAAGGCGATAAATCTTAAAACATGTTAATAAAAGTTGTATGCATGACGAGAATAATTGTTTATTCTTAACATGGCAATTTTTCCTATTTTTGATATTAAAATTTAAAAAAAAATTGTTATACATAATAAAAAATCTAGAAAAAAAATCCCTTTGGAAATTTATGATATAAAAGAAAAAAGGCAGATAATACTATCTTGTTTAAATATACTAGTTAGTCAACCTTATGGGAAACTTTCCGGACACGTATGGGCACAGCTGCTAGATGGCGGTACTGCCATTATGCCCAAACGGCAGTGAATACATTGTTATTGCCGCCGAATAAGAGATGGCAGGTGCTATTTTCCAAGCAATGTGTCTAGACTTTTCACCTCTAGATGGACTAATAATTTCAAGCTAAGCCATGTTGCCTTGTTGCATGTTGCGGTGCAGTGAGTTACACGACGATACAGAAATTATATTTCCAGTTCTACGCCAGTTATTTATTATTGGGTGTTTTTTGTGAATGGTGACATTATTTATTATTATTATATGTTGAATTTTGTGATGCAATGAGTATTGAAACCGAAATAATTAGTAAATTTGACACAAAATAATATTATGAATAATTAAAAAATAAAAAAGCCGGTTTTAAAAAAGCCTAAAAACCTACAATTAAAAAATTGCCCTCTACCATTGTTTATAAAGTATTATAGTTATTCAACCTGATTTCTAAGTATGTGCTGCCAACTTGTGAGTAATTTACATACTAGTCAGTTTCTATGACTACGTTTACAGTTTTTTGACTTTTGTTTTTAAAATATTTTATCATTAAAAAAATATACATTTCAGGATACATTTACACATTGCGGCCATTGCGCAGCCGGATGTGACGTCGAGCTCGAGAAAAATATGAACTGTCGTGTACGTGACATCGCAACTAACCTCAAAAATATGATTTGCACGTCATCAAATGACGCGTTTAGTAGAAAAAGTAATACCAGCGCACAAATATGTAAAGTCACCATTTCGATATACATTTACAAAAATATACATTTTTAAAGATTTTCACATATTAAGCTGCTTTTTTCAAAATCTGTGCTTGGTTCCTGTACTATCAATTAAAATCTTGTTCAGTGCATTACTAATGAAGTTTTGATTGCCGTAATTTAATAAAATAAAATGATTTTTGTTGGCTGGAAATCCAACCTATAATTAGCAGTTTATTTTAAATATAATCTATAATATTGAAACTTTATTGAGATAATTTTTATATCTTATAATCATATTATAATGGATTCAAGCTGAAACTACAAAAATTAAAATCGAAAATAAATTAAAAGAAACTCTAAATTTGAGGTTATTTCAGTCCTATATGCTGGATTATGTGCATCATACATTAGTATGACTGATGGTCGAGATGGTAGAGTACCTGCCTCTCACCCAAAAGTCCCGGGTTCGAATCCCGGTCGTGGCAATGGAAAATACTGTGAGAGGGATTTTTCCATTATACACGGATATTGGATGTGTGTCCCTTGTCTTTAAATGTGTAGCCCCCTCCCGCACAAGGCTCAGCCTTCTGGGATAAAGGGGGTCGTAATTACATGTGGTGTATTTATTATTATACATGATCCATTTGACGGCTTTAGGGCTATTGTAATAAATTTAAACGTTCGGTGATTGATTATTTTTACATAAACGCTGACTAAAAGATGAAATAATAAAAAACTAGATTTTAAATACAATACATCATGTTCCTACACTTACTTGCCATTCCTCAAATTTATTTTGTCTTTTCTGTAGAAATATCTTATATTGATACCCTTTTTAATTTTATTATGATTTTTACACATAGCTACAGCACTATTAGTGATTTTTATAGTCGCGAAATTGCGAAAAGCGAAATGTGAGACGTGTTGTTATTGGTCAATTCCAAATTTTAATGTAAAATGAACCAATAGCAACACGTTTCGCATTTCGCTTTTCACAATTTCGCGACTATGAAAATCAGGCTTTACAACTAACCTCAAAAATATGCACTTTTTAAAATTTTTGTATATTTATGTCATTTTTATCAAAATTTCTGCTTGTTTCCTGTACTATCATCTAAAATCTTGTTCGATGCATTACTAATGAAGATTTAATTGTCCTAATCTAGTGAAATAGGATGCTCTTTGTTGACTGGAAATCCAACCTATAAATAGCAATTCATTTTTAATAATCTACGTAGGTACAATATTGAAACTTTATATTTATATCTACTGTCTTATTAGAGAGTTTTTAAATGTTATTATGGATCCAAGCTGAAGCTACAAAATTATAATTAAAGTAAAAATAAATTTACAAAAACTAAACATTTTAGGTTATGTTAATCATATGATGTATAAATGATTCATTTTAGAACAAAAAATCCAATAGTTTAATAAAAATAGAAAACTGACAAACTGTCAAAAGTTATTAATATACAGTCAAGGTTCGATCTATGACTTTAGTTCTTCGTCGAATGTCATGTGACGTAGATGCACCGGATGTACGAAATTCGTGCATGCGTCGTAGCATTGTTTATAATAAACAATGGTCGTAACGTAAACGACACCGGGGGCTACGGTCGTAATAATGGGCACACATCATCCAGCACGCCATCTACCAATGATCCACCGGTACTAACAAGAGGTTGAATAACTATATACTTTATAAACAATGCCTCTACCTTGCGCTCCATACAAATTGTCGACGTATTATCAGATTTAATTTAGGTTTTTTGCCGTTTTATATTTGGATTCGAAAATTGAAATTTAGTAAGTACACTTATTTATAACTAAATACATGTCACCCATTTAAAAAGTCTAAAAAGCCTTCCCACTGTGGATTTTATTTTTTAGGTAGGTATCAGGATGAAACCTACGCCCTTTTGTAGGTATTTTTTCCACAAATCGTTTATAAAACATTGCGGCGCCATCTCTGACAAAATTTCTGCAACGAATGTTTTGTACTTATAAGGAAGATGTTGCTAGGGAAATATTACTTTTGTACTGATAGCTAGGATATATAGGCCAGTCATTTAATACACTCTAGTTCGCAAAAAATCCGGTAAGTATGAATTTGTTAGGATTCATATCAGCTGCATAAAACCTAGTTTGCTTCAAAAGACTTGTGCTCGCTGCGTGGTGGGGGAAAAACCACGATATTTTTTGACTTTTTTTAGTTTTTGGGTTATTATAACTCGTAAATAATGGATCCTACGTAAAAAAATGATCTTAGCTTTTTTCAATCCGATAAAATTTCCTTCATTTAGAGACTAAGTGCAGCTTTGTACGACCAATAGGTTTTGAGATACAGGACTTCAAAAACTTGATTTTTTTCTTTCCAGCAAAACATCAACTATATAATCCAAATTACAAATAAAATCACGAGGTATACCGGGTGGCCACGACTCAATGTACGCCCCCAATTTTTTGGTTGTTTTTGAATTTAAAAATTTCGTTTTTGGTATACGTGAATAAGACAAAAGTGGGCTATTTTTAGACTAACAGGAACGAAAATATCGCTTCCGGTTGAACCGGAAGTGACATCAACTTTTTTTTCTTAAATGGAATGATCATGTTTTTTTTGTGGTGTTTTATAAAACATGAAATTCTAATTGCAGCAGTTTTTTCGAATTTTAAAAATTCCAAAAAATAAGTGAGATACGAACGATTTTTTATTTTGTACAAAATGGCCGCGTCAGATGAATGCGATGTAAGAAAATTACTAAGTAGGCTATGGAAATTATTAGCAAGGTAGCAAGCTTGACTGTAAACAATAAAATAGTTATTTAAATTACTGATAGATACGACTATTTTTAGGTTTTTCTCAAAAAACGGAATTTAGTTTTCATTTTCATTTCCGTAGGGGTCCTATGGAAAATTTTTAAATGGGACCGTACTATTTTTTTTTATTATTCGGACATAATGATTCATAAGCTTTAATTTTTTCGCCAATAATAATTTCTTAACGAGATCCTTACAGTAATATATTTTTTCAGTAATTTATCGAGGTAATTTACCACTTTTTTTTCCCGGAATAGATTTTCAAGTAATTTATATTTTTGGTAAATTACCAGGTAGGTAATTTATCTTTTTGGTAAATTACCAAGTAATTTATACCTATAATCATTTTGGTAAATTACCAGGTAACTTATATTTTTTAGTGAATCTTCAGGGAATTAATATTTAATACATAGAATATTAATATAAGATTAAAAAATTATTATTACGTTATTACTTAAAAAGTACCTATACTTCAAATCACGAGAGAAGACCGTTACGTCACAAATTAATTTCTAATCTTCAACGTACGCTTCAAGCGTTCTTTGTTTACAAAATAGCAAAACGAGAGAGATGGGGAAAGAGAGTCCATTATATCTGACTGTTAAATATCTCCGACTGACGTTGTTGATAACTAACGCAGTACTGATTTGATTTTTACGAATTATAATGATGACGTAACGGTCTTCTTTCGTGATTTGAACTATATATAAATATTTTAAAATAAATAAAGAAAACCTGTTTTTAATATGCTTATAAGATAAGCTTATGAAATGATGTAAAAGTAACATGTAACCAAAACAAGACGACCGCGGTAATAAAAAATTGGTAAATTACCGTATATTCCGGTAAATAATTTCGTAATTTACACGGTAAATTACAATTTTACATCACTGCCGCCCACACAAATTGTCAATGTGCGTAGTGCAAAATGTCGTCGGTTCCTTTGGGTGTTTGTTTTATTAGTCGTACTACAGTCGAAGAAGAAAAAGTGACAATAATTGTAAAAAGACGTTCAGACGCTAATTGAAGTGGACTTGTCCAAAAGAGACAATTTTTGAGCAACTTAAGAAAGAAAAAAAATCAAGTTTTTGAAGTCCTGTATCTCAAAACCTATTGCTCGTACAAAACTGCACTTAGTCTCTAAATGAAGGAAATTTTATCGGATTGAAATAAGCTAAGATTATTTTTTTACGTAGGATCCATTATTTACGAGTTATAACCCAAAAACTAAAAAAAGTCAAAAAATATCGTGGTTTTTTCCCCACCACGCAGCGAGCACAAGTCTTTCGAAGCTGCAAACTTGGTTTTATGCAGCTGATATGAATCCTAACAACATATCAAAAATTCATAACTACCGGATTTTTTGCGAACTTTCCTTTTATTTTTGTTTAAGATTACTGGCCTAATACTATTTTGTAATGAGTAA
Source organism: Rhagium mordax (assembly GCA_963680705.1). NCBI lineage: Eukaryota > Metazoa > Arthropoda > Insecta > Coleoptera > Cerambycidae > Rhagium > Rhagium mordax. The sequence goes on along the minus strand of OY796657.1, from coordinate 82,743,924 downwards.
AATTGCAATATATTATTTTTTTGTTTTCTTGATTTGACAAGAATCGGAGATATCACAGAAGAAAACTGAAAAACGGCCCATTAGTCAATAAAAAGTTTTCAAAAGTGTGCAAAAAATTTCTCTGTGATCCCCTGAATATAAAAAATTGAAGTGAGTGAGTATGACCACTAATCATGTGGATCATTTCTCAATACACGAAAAAGCAGGGTTCACGTAAAAACGTTATATCTCGGAGAGTACCAGCAACAAAACACTGAATAAAAAAACAAATGTTAATTAAAAGATGGTTCATCGAATGCAGAATGAATAATTTTTCCATGAATGCGAGAATAACTCACAGAGTGTTTTGAAAACCTGTGAAAAAACTTAGGTTTCAAATTCACCATTAATTTCCATGAAATTTGGAAAAAGTCACAATTGCTTCCAATTGGGCTCATACCGAATGTATTTTGCTGCAAACAAAAAAAAAGTTTAAATAGGTCCACCGGTTTAAAAACTAAAGGGCTTTAAAATTACCCAAAAAATCGAGTGCGTCACTTTTTTGGAACTGAGTGTAGTTCAAATACAAAATATCAAACAAATATAAATATGAACAAACTAATCTAATACTGACTGAATTTTTTTCTTAAAAAAATGAATGTCTTTCTAAAAAAATTATCATATTTAATAAAGTTGGATTGTGGCAAGATCGAACCGATCAATCGAATGAAATATGGCAACAGCGGCAGATATACAAAGCAGCAGTTATAAGCGCGACTGAAGATTTTGATTGTAAATGGGATTGCGTCTATGCTACGCGCTTCGCCCGCTTTTGGCCACTAGATACCGACACTTCCTTGATGCTCAATTAGAGTGAGAGGAGACCACAATTTATTTTCTCTGTTACTCTTATAAGATTGACTAACTAGGTATATTTAAACAATTTAAACAATGATACTATCTATCTACTTTCATTTAAAGAAACTGATGTACTACAAGTTGCCTAATATTGGCGCAAAATGCATTATATTTGGCCAATTTATAATCCCGATTTATTTTGTTAAAACTTAAAATTAAAGCTTAATTTTTTAGAAACTGACAAAACACATACTGGCAAAGGCAGTAACCTTAAAATATACGAAAGAAATTTTTATTTTTCCGAGAAATTAATTATTTAAAATGTGCTTTTACATAGACAGTAGAAATTAATTAATATCGTGATAATAACTTTATTACTATGTAATTTCTTTTATCTTACGTTTTTCTTATATGTATTCTGAAGATAATCCTACCTGATTTTTCTTCAAAGTACCTAACATTATTATGTAGGGCTCAGATTAAAATATTACAACTCTCTTGCTTGTCTGCAACATGGCGGACGCTATTAGTTCAGCCAAACTAGTGCAGGTGACGCTGGTGACGTTGCCAGCACCCTGCAGGGTTTATGAATGAATGATAGTTATTTTTAGAGAGAGATACACCGGTAACCGGTTAATTTGATTCTGGTTTGTGACTGGACAAAAGTATTACATGACGACATTATATTATATATTATTATAGCTAAACTTCGCCCCTAATGTATTTTATGTATTGTATTATATTTTATGTAATATTTAATGCATTAATAAAGACTATTATTATTATTATCGAACGGCAACAGTAAATTGGGTTAATAATAGTATTGACCGTATTTTTAGATTGTTAAAAAATGCTAGTATTTGACATTTGACAAGCAAGAATATAAAATATTTTTATAACCTAAATAAATGAGCTTGAAAATGTCTCTGTTGAAAATAGCTTTATTGTGTAATGTAATTATTTGTATTAACTGGTTAAAAAATGTTTATGCATAAAATTAATGAATAATGAAATGTGTTTGTGAAGTTCAGACATAAGTTACCTAGGTACTTGTTTATTTGGTAAAATTTTACATTAGCGTATCTCCGATATTTAACTTTTTTTTATCTATACTTACGTATTTTTGTCTGGAAAACACGAATCTGAACTGAAGTCAATTTTATCCGCTCTCCTATACTTTTCGAGATATAGGGGCCGATGTACCCCAAAAATGGCATCTCGCCATAGGCGTAAATAACATTTTTCTACAAACACCATTAAAAATTAAATTTTTAACACGGCATACTTGAATTAAAAATGTAATATTATATAAACTCGCGTTAAAAATAATCACATGATTTATTTTTAACACGAGTGCAGAAAGTAAAATGACAAGTCGTTTGTCATAATGACATTTATTAACAAAAAAATTATTATAAAAAGTTTATTTAGAAATATTTATATTAATTGTACAATTGGAGCATTTAGTTCTGCAATAAACTTATCAATATTTTGGCGTGTAAAAATTTTTGATTTTTTTTACGATATCCTTCTCCTTTGCGCTTCAAAAATGCGATTAGTTTATAAAACTTACTTATATCTTGATTGTTCTTAACATTTAACATAGCCTTTATCATTGAATAATGTGCCCAAAGCGTCGAAGATTTCCAAATTTTAGAATTTTGCTCGAAATAGGCCAACATTACATTTTCACTGTACTTGCCTGCAACATTGTTCCAATCGCACCATTCCACAAAGCGTTTGTACGCTAATTTATATTGTTGTTTAGATTTTGTGGGCAACAAATCTAAAGTTGCCCTTAGCTGCTTCTTCAATTTCTTGAGGAATCGATTCGCTTCCTTCTGGACTATAATTAATATTGGAACTCATCATATTGCAATAGTCTTTCACATTTGACAAGCATGTGTCAAACAACGGGCAAACTTGATTGATTTATTTTATAAATCCTACAAACTACTAGAATTATGAGGTAACCATTAAAAGGATTTGAAATCTTTTTGACTTTATTGTTCTTTTAATGGTGTTTGTAGAAAAAACATTGTATGATACACGTGTTAAAAATGACTTTATTTTGTTCGTGGAGATGCTCCACTCGCTTACGCTCGTTTCGCAAACTTCTCCACTCACAAAATAAAAATTCATTTTTAACACTTGTATCATAAATAACTATTTTGTAAAACTGTCATTAAAAATGATATTTTTAATGCATTGACAAGTGAAGTAAAAATTGACATTTATAATGTTACGTGTTAAAAACTGTTTTAACACTAGTGTTAAAAATATTTTTAACACTAGTGTTAAAACAGTCTTTGACACGTTCAGAACAGTCTTTCACACGTTTAAAACTCATTTTTGCGCACAAAATTTATGATACAGAATCAATAACTGTATACTCGGGCCAAAAAGAGTAGTCAGTAGAGCAAAAAACTTACCGGCAATTCTTCAAAGGATTTAGCTGTTATGGAATACAGAAGCGGCAGCTCGTTTTACCATATAATCCTATATAATTCAGAGAAATATATCCAGTTTTCTCCGCCTATCAGAGATGAAAACCACAACTAGGTCATTATGTTTAATTGGTATAGTCAACCAAATAAAGTACATGCTTGAACGTGCCGCCCTAGTACCCAATAATTTGTTCGACTATTATAAAGGTCCTCGAGAGGGCTTAGATAGCGTATTCAGTGGCGTCACATATGCTGCAACGCAAAGGATGTGCATTGTTCAACTGCGTTGCTATACCTAATTCGTGGAGATAATGTTGCCAGATGTAAGCATATTATTTAAAATTTAAGACATGGTAACTCATACTCATGCATAATTAACACAATCCGCTTTCATTTGTTCGAATTATGGAATTTATGAAATTCGTAAATCCGTACGCCCCTGGCTCTACTGACTACTCTTTTTGGCCCGAGTATAGTTACTAATAAACACTAAACAATTTCCTTTTGTTTTACTTAGTTACCCTTTATTTAGTACTTGACTCGATATAATATTTTATTGTCACATGTACATGAAACGCCAAGGTGGTCCAGGTGGAACCGCGTTCGACACGTAAGCGATCGGGAGTTCGAGCCCCGCATCCAGCAAGTTTTTTTTTTTTTTTAATGACAGTTTTACAAAAAATATTGTATGATACATTTGTTAAAAGTGATTTTATTTTGCTCGTGGGGTTGCTCCACTCGCTACGCTCGTTCCGCAATATTCCCCACTCACAAAATAAAATCTCACTTTTAACACTTGTATCATAAATAACTAATTATTACACTTGGAGTGTTTTCCACACACACCAAAACACTTTTGCACACACACTCGACGCGCGTTTCGCCAACCAAGTTGGCATCATCGGGAGGTGATTAAAACTTGAGTTTTAATCATCTCCCGATGATGCCAACTTTTCTGTTCCAAATAGAATGCGACTTTGAAAAACCGGTTCATGTTTTTATTAATACAGTGGTGTAACATGTTTCTTTATATGTATGTATAACTGGAGTAGTATATGATCACCCAGGCCCCATTCGTTTGTCAATTTTTCATATTCCATGACTCCAAAGAGAGTTAAAATTCTAATGCGAATTTCAAGTGATGCACATAACACATATCATTACCTTACCACGCACGCACAATGGAACAAATGAACCGCGAACCGCATCATCGGGCAAAGATAAAGTCGCGAAAATAGCCGAAGACGGTTTTTTTTCTTTCAAGTTTAATGATTTTTAGTCACTGATTGCTTAATGGTAGGAAATTGTCTACTAACAAGAAAGATTTGCCTGCTTATTGCTAGTAAAAAAAAGTCATATGCACTATTTAATTACCACAAAGACATCAATGTCCGTGCATAAAACAACTGATGATTATTGAGAAGTAAACTATTAATGCAAGTGTTCATTTTATATTGGGGTTATTTATCTACTTATTATGGATTATTTGCTTCATGTCAGAACTTCTCCTTTATTTATTACAAGTACTATGCAATATTATTAGAGAACAAACTAGGCATTTGTCTTAATGAAAATTATGTCAGGATCACTGTTTACTTGGAACGTTTTTCTCGTTGTAAGATATGATATCCGTCCATTGCTTCACAGGACGGTTATGCCTTGCCCTTATGACAATTATCACAGCATATTTATCGATCACCTCAAGGAAGAGCTGTTCTACATGCAGGGTATGTCCCTTCTGAAACAAACGTCCTTGATCAAAAGCTATATATATACTTCGAGAAAATATTATTTTTATAATCAAAATTGTTACATAGTCGAATTTAACTATCTCTATAATTCGGTTAATTAGACATAGGTCAAGCTTCCGATAAAAATACATTTGGGTGTAAAGCTCACACTCGCTAGTATAGGTACCCTATTGTATTGCAAATTAACTGTGTATTATCATCTGGATATTATCTATGTCAGGTTAATCGAGCATTATCCAATTTTTATTATATAATCCAATTTTCCAGAATGTCATAATACAGTGGCGGCTCGTGACTTTGAAATTTTTTTAGGATTTTCAAGGTCATTGTGTTTTACAAGTACCTCAAAATTTGTAATTAATTTAAATATTTTCAATATTAAGCTTTGTTTTTTCTCATTTTCATTTGACTTGCAATGGTTTTGTTAAACATATGGAAAACAAAATAAACGATTTGTTTCAGCACATCCACAAATCCATTCACTTTTTTCATAGCGCTATTATAATTCAAATTCTTAAGTTCAAATTAAACTGCACATTGCACCATGAAAGAGCGCGCAATAAATAGGACCGTCGAACAATATAATTATCCACAGAAATACAAGTAGACTCACGGCAAGGCTGGTAAACTCTAAAGGTTACCCAATCTGAACCTGACCTATCTCAATATATCACACGTCACTAGGCGACCGTCGATATATCCATCTCTGTTCTACAACAGCAGAGCAGTGTTTAGTGTCTCTTTTTAGTATGTAAAATAAATGACAGACCGCGGTCTCCAGCCCTGCCGCAACCCGCATTTTCCTCGCCCTAATGCTGAGGCAACTAACCTGTACAAAGTCTATAAGCCTTGGACTCACGGCACACTTAAACTGTGCGTCACATCCACGTAATAATCGGTGTTATTCACTTCGCCCTCCCGCTCTCTGAGAGTAGATGACCAAACGGGCACGCATCGTGAATGATTGAGGATTGAGCACGTGCAGCTATAGTTATGTGCACTGCGCTAGGCCTACGATACGAATCGACATTCTACAGAGCCGGTTTGCTAGCGCTAAGGAAAATCTGCACCGCGCGACCGCGCTCAATTCCCAGCTAATTAATTAGATATTATATACATATAAATTAAAAATTGCGAAAAATATACTAGAAAAAAAATCTCTTTTTAGGTGGGCTGTGGGGGTGCACGTGCTCCTGTGCTCCTTACGAGCCGCCACTGTCATTATGTGATTACATAGTAGTTTATGGGCATATTTTTAATATTAAAAAATATAAACAAATAGCTAGTTTTACAAAAATGTAAACACCAATAAGCAAAGAATAACTAATACATACACAAGTTTACAGTATTATTTTTTATTACACACACTTTCACTATTTTCGTATAAAAGATGCACGGCTATGGTTTCAACTTGAGACACGGAATAAACTAAACCCAATCTGACGCTGCCACTGGCCACTGGTAAAATTCTGTTTTGTTGTGTGGCAGAAAGCAGAATTTTTACGGTTTTGTGTATATATTCTGTGGTTTTGTGTTTTTACGGTTAGGTAGGTAGGTCGTTAATCGATTTTTGTGTTATATTTTTATTTTAATTCTAAATTCTGAGATTTTAAATACATTCCATTTCAGTTAATAATTATTTGGGCTAGTTTAATATGATTGAAAGAAATATAAATAAATGCCGACACAGCTAATGCATGTGCAAAGTTTGTTATTGTTATACATAATGTTATAACGGTTATAATTTGTAAAGCCAAAGTTCTGATTATGATTGTAGCTAACGTTATACAGTTTTATTCATTTTAAGAATTGCAACACTTTTTATTCTTGTACATTTTGCGTGATTAACTGACTTGAGCATATTCCAATAATTGTACTGGAGGGTTAATTTTCACCAAGTATTCACTTTCCGCTTGATTGTTTTAATGAGTAGGTGTTTTTTATAAATTCAGTCGACCCCACAGTTTCTGTTTTGCATTCTGAAGAAATTTGTCTTTGTTGGTGTCTTGAGCGGACACTTTGCCCGATTCTCTCTTGATCATTGCTCAACCATTGTGTAAAGGAAATAGTAGTTTATTCCACAAGCATATAATGGCATATTTTATTCACGCGGGTGAAAGTTTAAGAAACGAGCCCAAAGCGAGTGTCGTAAATCAACCGCCGAGTGAATAATAGCCATTATATGCGAGTAGAATACCCTATTTTATTCACGACTATTAAAATATTTTTGAGTAAACCTTTTATAGAAGACATTTATAAGTACACTTATTTATTTTTAACATTTTTTATGAGCAGGCCGTTATGTGTCAAAAGAACGTCCTGTCATAAATTAAATTTAAACGTCAACGTTGTTTATAATTAATTTCGTGCTTTGACTCGCATGTCATGGCCACTAGAATGAAATTTTTAACAAATATCCGATACGTTGTCATAGAAACTTTGTTCATTATTCAGTGCAGTGAATAATGAAATTATTATTCACTGCATGGATAGCATTACGCTTGAGGAAATACATACATAATGTATACATTATTTAGTAGTCGTGGATAAAATATATTATTCAATGGCTCTGTTTAACGATTGCTCGTGTCTGTAGTGGGTATCTTGATGCTATTGCACATTCAATACATTGTAATATTTAGTGGCGGCACCTTTTTGACATTTTGTTTAAATGTTATTTGTGGCATTTCATAAATTATTTCTTTCCTTTTCTTTTTTGGGATTTATTACCACATTCCTTGATTCATATCCAAAAAATTTGATTTATCTAAAAAATATTCAAATTAACCAGTTCAAAACTGGGAAATAACCTCTACGCCTTTGACGTAATGTCAGAGGATCAGTTAGAGTTAGATTAGGAATTAAATTAATACAAAAATACTGCGCTATGGTAAGTATCTATGGAAATGATATAAACAATTTTTATTTTATGCCGTGTTATTCTACACGTTACATAAAAATCTAAAACCTAAACTTTGAAAAAGGAAACGGATATAGTTTCCGAAACGTCAGCGCAGTATTTTTGTATTAATTTAATTCCTATTAGTTGTCAAAAAACACCCTCTAACTGATCCTCTGACATTACGTCAAAGGCGTAGAGGTTATTTCCCAGTTTTAAACTGGTTAATTTGAATACCTTTTTGACGTTCAACATGATAATTATTAGTTATGCAATTAGTACAATAAAGTTGCTAATATCTGGAGTAAGCACTGTGTTATTCCCCCTTAGTGCCATTTTGCACATGAGTATTAATGTTGGTGTGTGTGTCACACTTTGGTTAGGTATTAATTAATAATAATAATAGAATTAATCTCATGCCACGTCACTTTTGTTGTAGAAATCATTTCTCATGGATTTTGCCAATGGTGATTGTGATTCTTGGAACCACAACATTAAGCACAATCAAGATGTTGATGCAGAAGCTAAATATACACCTTCTCAACCACTGCGAATTATCACAGATCCAGCAGTGCTGAATATAAATCTTCCTGATATTGATAACTCATATTTTCCTCCTATTGAATTTGATTATGGAGTTGACGTCGTACGATTTCAAAAACTAAACCATTATTCACTAGAATACAAAAACATTGAACTACTATTTAGTAATATAACTTATTACAGACTTACAGATGTAGAAAAAGTTTTTAATCCGTATTTAAAAAAGGCATTTGAAATACGAAGACAACTTATTTATGGTGGCATTCAACCAATAAGGCTTTTTCATGGAACCAAAGAGAAGTATATTGATAGCATTTGTAATAATAATTTTGATTGGAGACATGATTGTGAACATGGCCATAGATATGGTAAAGGTGTTAATTTTACACCTGATTTAGCCTATGCTGCTATTTATTGTGATAAACGTAGAAAGAAAATTATGATATTGGCCGACGTATTAGTTAAAAATATAGCTCATGGCAGAAAAAAAACTGTTATTCCACCTCAGCATTTTGATTCCACAGAAGGGAAGAATGGGGTGGTAATTGTCAAATATTTTGATAATGAGTTTTATCCACAATATTTAATATACTTTGTTAAATTAAAAAGGAAAAAAAATTGATTAATCAGACTTTTATTTTATTAATATTCTACGTTGTGCAAGGTTTGTAATGTGATATGTATAGTGGCAATTACAGACTGACAACTTATCACATAATTCATGTATACAATTAAGAAAAAATCAAAAAAATTCGCCTCTATAATCAGAAAACGGTATAGTATACATGATAAACAAATTGCCTACGTGAATATAAACAAATTGCCTACGTGAATATATGCCTTATTATGTAACCATCATTTAGGTGACTGGTAGGTAGGTAGGTAGCCTGTATAAGATTATATCCTGTAATCAAAATGATCTATCTGTAGATTGCTAGAATACTACTTAAAAATTTAAACTAAAACTATTTTAGACAAATTTTGTATTTAGGTATGTTCTAAATCAAAATTTGGTAGTTTTTTTACCAATGCCGTGTCAAATATACTGACATTAATGACATAGAAACTATAAAGACATGGAAAGTACGAAAGTGTTTATAAAATATGGGTATTCATTACATTACCGGAGTAAAAATATGTTGCATAATAATCCCATTGCCATTACGTATCATTATTCCAACTTTATTGAATATTTTTGACAAATGGTATGAGCGGAGAAAGAGCTAAAGAACAGTAATACCCTCTGGTAATGACCACCCACATTCCTTGCAATTTCCAATTTCAATTGCGGCATTTTCGTGTGTGGTTTATACACTTGTTTGTGTCATTACTGACGCCACGTACAACGCACTTGTTCGACTTCTGTTGCAATGGTTACAGTACTAAAGAGAATCCATTTCTTCCTGTTTTCATTTTTTTTGTATGTTGACAAATTTACAAAATTCTTCCGAAAAGATTGATTTTATTTACAATTTAATACCAAACATGCGGTCATTCTTTTCCCTCTGATCTAGATATTAGAGCTGAAGAGAGTCAAAAAATAGCACAAAAAATTATTTTCCAGTGCAAATTTTTTGAAAAAATTGTTTTGAAGGTGAATGAATCCTTAGTCGGATTTCACCAAAATGTTTAGTTGCATTTCTAATCTTGCCAGAAGTAAATTAAAACAATAAGATCACTGTAACCAAAACATTTCTTAAGATTCTTAGAATGACTTTAACATGATTGGTTGATTTTTCTTTATTCCACTTACATCTTTGGAACCCGTACACTGTACATTATATGAGACAAATCTTTTTGCTTTAAAATTGCCCAACATCATTCTATCAGATGTACTTTATACTTAAAGCAGCAAAGTTATGGAATTATTTTATTATTTTTCTGTAGCTAGCCTCCGAGGTTTAAATTAGTGAAAAAACTACTTATTGAAAAAACTTATCATACTGTCGATGAATTTTTATTATATATTATAAATGATTGTAAACCATACGACTATGGAATTGGGCAACCATATACAATTCAACAATGGTATTGCATATGCAAAAAAAAAACGACAAAATATTGACGTGGTTACCAATTTTTGTCACGTTATTTTCGATCACTTTGAAGGCTATATGTAACAAACACCTTGTGCGCTTTAATTTAATTTCTGATCCTCTACAGGTATTTATGCCTCTTAAACCTGTTCGTACTTGTACATGGTATGTTTTCAGAGTCGATGCAGATTATTATTATGTATTCTTTTAGCCTTTCTACATTCACTTTAATATATGAGTTGGGTCATACCAACGACATAAGAATTACTAGACAAGTAATGGTCCCGATTTGTTTGCATTCGTTGAGCGTACTCAGCGTGTCATTGGTGCGCCACGTGTTTGTAACCAATGAGACGCTGAGTACGTGGACGAGTCCATTTAATTACTTGTCTAGTAATTCTTATGTCGTTGGGTTATACATATAAAGGAAAATGTATAGAAAATAATGTTACAATGTGAGGGAATTACATAATATGTGTAATTACACTAATTATCCAGCCAACTGAATTTCAATTTTGGCCTGTTTTTTCACCACTGACATCCCACTACCGTGTTCCATGTTTAATTGGCAAGTGAAAAAAATAACTAGCATTAATTAATTTCACTAATAATGTACCTATTTTCAAAATAATATAACATTCCATTTCAGAAATAAAGATGCATTGAATTGTGGCGAACGATTTGTACCAAAGATTAGTATTTTTATTAAAAAAATGAGTGTACTACATATATATTGTTTAAATGTTATTTGTGGCATTTCATAAATTATTTCTCTTCTTTTTCTTTTTTGGGATTTATTACCACATTCCTTGAGATTCCTATCCAAAAAAATTCGATTTATCTAAAAAATATTCAAATTAACCAGTTTAAAACTGGGAAATAACCTCTACGCCTTTGACGTAATGTCAGAGGATCAGTTAGAGGGTGTTTTTTGACAACTAATAGGAATTAAATTAATATAAAAATACTGCGCTGACGTTTCGGAAACTATATCCGTTTTCTTTTTCAAAGTTTAGGCTGTAGATTTTTATTTAACGTGTAAAATAACACGGTATAAAATAAAAATTATTTATATCATTTTTATAGATACTTACCATAGAAATGTTGAAAAATATACTAAATATTAATTTTATTGAGTTCTTCTCTCAACATTGGTAACCAAGTTGAACAAAATTCTACCGAACAATTTGATACGCATTTATCTTCATTAAGTAAAATTATTGCAGATTCTTTGATTTTTCTTTTTTTGTTGTCTGCTTCTTTGGGCGAGCACAAAAGTTATATTAGAAAAGGTGATATTGAAAAATCTAAAATTTGTGAACATGCTTGGGAAAACGATCACAGGATAAAATGGGATTCAGCAAAAATTTTGACCAAAGAAGCAGACAACAAAAAAAGAAAAATCAAAGAATCTGCAATAATTTTACTTAATGAAGATAAGTGCGTATCAAATTGTTCGGTAGAATTTTGTTCAACTTGGTTACCAATGTTGAGAGAAGAACTCAATAAAATTAATATTATTTAGTATATTTTTCAACATTTCTATGGTAAGTATCTATGGAAATGATATAAACAATTTTTATTTTATGCCGTGTTATTCTACACATTACATAAAAATCTAAAGCCCAAACTTTGAAAAAGGAAACGGATATAGTTTCCGAAACGTTAGCGCAGTATTTTTATATTAATTTAATTCCTATTAGTTGTCAAAAAACACCGTCTAACTGATCCTCTGACATTACGTCAAAGACGTAGAGGGTATTTCCCAGTTTTAAACTGGTTAATTTGAATATTTTTTAGATAAATCGAATTTTTTTGGATAGGAATCTCAAGGAATGTGGTAATAAATCCCAAAAAAAGAAAAAGAAGAGAAATAATGTACTACATATCTTTGTACCAATATAATATAAAGTAATACTTCACCACATATACTAATATAAATGTGTTTTATTCTCGACTACTATCAGATGTTTCCACATATCACACCAGAAGTAACGTACAGTAAATAGCAAGTGGTTTTTGCAGAAAGGTTGTCTTTACTTAAAACAAAACAAAAAATTCAACTTGAGTTTTTCAAATTATTTATTCATAAAAATATCATAAAATCAATAAAAATGTTTATTACCAAGTAATATAAAATATCTTTATATAAAAAAATAACAAAAGTTTAATTAATAATTATAAACATTTACACGTACAAATTATCTACTCTTTTTAGGCGTTGAGTGAGGAAATTGCCATCACTTAACGGTTTGTTATTAAAATAAAGCGAACTAACATAAGATATCGATATTACTTACATACAGGTGCACTATAAGATAAAGATAAAATATTTTTATATTATGATTTTACAGGGTCTGCCAGTTAAGTGGGAAATTTTGAAAAGTTGGCCATTTATTTACCGTTAATCATTCGGTACCATTTCGTAAATACCGAATAGTAATCTGGTGTGCTTTCTGTTTAAAATTTATTATAAAGCCAAGTTGTGACTACTGTACAACTGTTTTTGTAATCAATATTATATTCCACATCATGGGGGGGTACCTTCCACTCACGTAATTAAAGTATGTCTGATGAATGAAATTCAAATTATTTTAACTGCCGCAGTTTAAGTTCGACTTCTATGTGCCACGCCATTGTTGAGGGGCTACTATGGGATTTATTACTCATCTATTTGCTAAAATTTGAAGGAAATACTACTACAATACCTTTTATATTATTTGTAATTGATAATTCGTAATGTTAAATTTAGGATAATACACATTTATTACTTAAGTCACAAGTTTGACAGTCGATACACGCAAACTTCAAAGATCTGTCAACTCGTATTCGTAAACGCCATTGTAAACCTACCTGTCTCTGTAACCAATAAGATCAAAGCGCACGCTTTTGTCGTCCCTTCCACCACTGCAATCTCTCATCAGACAGACTTTAACTTTGGTTTGAACTTTTGAAGAATCTGTAACTACATAACTTAAAGCATAGAGAACTACACCTTATGAAGTTCAAACTCTACCAATATCTCAAATTTTCTAACCCATAAATTATTTGCATGCATGAGTAAATGGTACCCGCCGATGACATGGAATACTTCGTTGATTATAAAAGAACCGTTGTACAGTTGTCTAAGACTCGTAAAATGATTTTACACAAAAACACGATGTACACCAGCAATGCCGGATTAAGGATCATTGGGGCCGGGCACAGTTTTTTCGATGGGCCCCTTATTTAAGATGAAATAATTATTGTTGTTTAGTAATTTTCAATCTTTAATAAGTACATGCATTAAAAATTTAACCACCAATAAAAATACTAAAAATTAACCAAGAGTGCAGTTTTATCACATAAATCCAGCGAAAGTTCTATTCTGTTCAATAACTTATTACTTACTAAACAAAAGTTTATTAGGTATAGTTCATTTCATATTTCTAAAGCAGGGAAAAAATGCCGCTGTTACTGCAGAAACGCGGCCTCTTTAACGTTCAAAGAAGCCGCCGCACGTGCTCCTTTGTCGGGAATTTTTTATCTGCGGTACAAAAATGAATTCGACTTTACGGTGGTGTCGGTGGTTCTGCCTTCGTTCATCAATTTGACAACCGTCGTAAGTCGTATAGTTCATTACATTTCTGTTCTGCAGATAAAAAATTACCGACAAAGGAACACGTGCGGCGGCTTCAAAGAGGCCGCGTTTCTGCTTTATAAATGCGGCATTTTTTATCTGCGGAACAGAAATGAAATGAACTATAAAGTCGATTTCATATTTCTAGTGCAAAAAAGACCGGCTTGTTTAAGGTTCTTATCGGCATCAAACAAACCCGCCGTTTTTGTGTGTCTTAGAATTAGAAAGATGAAACCAACTTTAAAAGTAATCATTGATAAAAAAATAGTCGAATGCTTCGCGCGGTGGTAAACTTTGGCGCGGTGCCTTTCATGTCGGTGGCACACGTATTAGACAAAGGTCCAGTCGGCTAGTCAAAACGTTGCTGGTTTTTTGCACCACAAGACTTTAATATTAATTTTTGTGGATGCGAGTTAGTTGCACCACTGTGTCGTGATCTCAAACCTAATTATTCATATTGGGAGTATTGGGACTTTTGATATATTAAATATTTTCTTAGGCCTTTCAAAAAATAAAATAAATTATTCTCGTAGATCTTTTTTTATTTTCCTGTTAAAAATATTATACATTACCACGATGCACGGGGCCCTCGAGACTCGGGGGCCTGGCGCAGTTGCGCCATTGCGCCCCGGTTAATCCGGCATTGTATACCAGACTACTGTTCCATGTTTACTAAATGGTACTGAACGATTAACAAAGTTCTAAAGTACAGCACCTACAGCCGATTGGAAAATAAATAGCCAAGCTTCAAAATTTCCCACTTCATTGGCGAACCCTGTATAATTGTTTTAAATTTAATTTTAGATAGTTATTTGTAACCTCAACCAAAAAATATACTAGAGTTAATATATTTCCATTCCCAGAACCTAAAACATACTGGCAGTTTTTAG
Source organism: Rhagium mordax (assembly GCA_963680705.1). Classification (NCBI taxonomy): domain Eukaryota; kingdom Metazoa; phylum Arthropoda; class Insecta; order Coleoptera; family Cerambycidae; genus Rhagium; species Rhagium mordax. The sequence continues at coordinate 82,728,902 of OY796657.1, read as the reverse complement.
CATCCTACTATTACTTATAATTGGTGGTATCTCTACCACTAGTATTTCTTATCTACCATAGTTTAAAAAAAATATGCAAAATCATATATCGACTTATGAGCTATGATAATAATGGAATATTAATTTTACCACATTTGACAATGTTTGGTAAGTTTTTTTTTTTATAGGAAGTGTGCTAGAGCCGTAAACCCAAACATAAATATCAAAAAAAGTTACCCAGTGGTAGTAGGGATAAACTTGTAACTCTACAAGTCATATACCGAGAACCAATTGTCATGTATCGTTTTTCCGAGTTTGTTGTATAGAGAACTTTACAGATCGCCAACACATTGGACTGGGTTATAGAAAATAGTGAGTAGGATTAGTGACATAAACAATAGTCCTACTCTCATTAGTCATTGCCACTTTTTTTTAATAATTAATATTGGATAGGTGGCATTGAAGCAGTGGTGGCTGGGTTTCGATATTCTATATTAAAATTTAGTGACATGGGACCTATACCAAATTATAAGACGTTTCATCTGGGTTCAAAATGAGAATATTGGCAAAAAAAAAAAAAAAAAAATTGAAAAACTACTTGCGAAACAATTTTTCGAAAACCCCAATCCCCCCCCCTGGAAAGTCCGGAAATTTAATATATACTATTGGACAAAAGTAAAGCAACAAATTGTAAAAAATGTATATTTTGTTATGTTTTGGAATTAGGGAACTACAAAAATATTCTTGTATTAAATAACACGTAGTAGGTAAATGTCAATTTAATGGTAATATAGCTTTAATATGCAGAATGATAATTATTAGACAAAGATATTAGTATATAATTAGTAATTAATAGGACAAAAGTAAAGCAACAATTTTTATTTTTCTTGAAAAAAAAAATATACAACATTGTGGAACTTAACTAGAACAATATTAAGAACATTCACTATATCAATAATTGATAGCATAAACGTTATTTGCAATAACCTTTGCACACCTTCTGGACATGGATGAAATTAATTTATAAATAACATTTTGAGGAATACTTTGCCACACTTCAATTATTTTATCCTGTAGAGCCTGCTTGTTTCTAAATGTTTGTGTCCTTATTCGTCTCTCTACCTCTTCCCACAAGTTCTCTATTGGATTTAAGTCAGGTGATTGAGCTGGCCATTCCAAAACTTTCATATTATTCGTCCTAAACCATTCCTTCACAAGGTTCGAGGTGTGCTTAGGATCATTATCCTGCTGGAATATGAATCGCAAAGGCATTTCCCAGTCTGCATAAGGCATCATACAGTGGATTGAACCTCTGGTTTACAGGTCTTACACGCGCATGCCATCGGAATTGAAAATATTGTACCGGGTTTCGTCACTAAATAGTACCTTCCGCCAGTCATTTTCAGTCCAATTCAAATGAGCTCGTGCAAATTCAAGTCGTGCAGCTCTGTTTCTGGCAGAAATTATGGTTTTTTTTGCGGGTCTTCTGTTAAAAAGCTTGCCCTCAACTAATCTTCTTCGGATTGTTCTTTCGCTAATATTTAAATTATCGATTTCTGCGATTATCCTTGGACCAGACTTCCATGGATCAGCGCGAGACATCCGTTTAATCAACCTGTCGGTATATGCCGTTGTTTTTCTAGGTCTTCCCGATTTTGGCATATTACGCAGATGTCCCCTCTGTTGAAATTTGGATAATATTCTCGATACAGTATAGCGACCCACCTCAAATCGACGTGCAATTCTCAACTGATTTTCTCCATTATTGAACGCGTTTAATATTCTTTGTTTTAAGTCAATACTTGTGACAATACTTGTGACAATACCTTTAGGCATTTAGAAAACGTAGATTCAGCACCTTATTAAGAATTATTTCCAAAAAGTAAATAATTAATAATATATTGAATTAATAATCAAGTGTTGCTTTACTTTTGACCGCCTTAAAAAATTGTAATCAAGAAGAAGTGCACAACACAACAAAGTTTAACTGTAACAATGAAATAAAATAATTAAATTGACATCCGCCTACTACGTACTATTTAATACAAGAACATTTTTGTGGTTCCATAATGAAAAATTAAAATAACAAGAAATAATACACTTTTTACAGATTGTTGCTCTACTTTTGTCCAATAGTGTATTAGAATTTTTAAAAAAATATTATAATAATCTTCGATACAATGTATGAGAAGGTTTTTTGCATTTGCAAAAATAATAATTTTTGGAAAGTACCAGTATTTGAATTTTTTTGAAACTAAGATTCAAGCCATTAAAAATTTCAAATGCTGATAACTAACTTTCCTAATAATTAATACTTTTTCAAAAGTAAAAAAATCTTGTCTTAGATTGTATCAAAGATTAGTAAAACATTAAAACAAGTGTATTAAGTTACAAGACTTTTCAAGGGGGTTTTCGTTATTTTTTCACGAATTGTTTTTCAATTTTTGTTTTTTTTTTCTCTTTTTGATCCCAAATGAAACGAAACCTCTTATAATTTGGTATAGGTCCCATGTCTCTAAATTGAAATATCGAACATGAAAAAGTTCATCAGCCGCCGCTGATAAGACGTTTCATTTGGGATCAAAATGAGAATATTCGTGAAAAAAAAATGGAAAAGTTTGTGAAAAAAATTTACGAAAATTCCCCAGCCTCCCCTGGAAAGTCCTGAAATTTTATATATTATGTTGTTTGAAACGAATAGAAGTTTGTCCAAAAGGTTCAATGGCATCTTGAAATATTTCATTGAAATTTACACCCTATTACCACAAATATAATTTTTATAATTGGGATACTTATTGAACATATAAATATTTGGAATCAAACATTTGCAATTAATAAACACATTTTAAATTTGAAGCAAAGGTAATACTTTATCACGTTCTTAGCGCATTACAACTCTCGTAACGTAGCTTGATACTTGAGATTTGGATGCGCACGAAATTTGCGGTCCAGTAGTGGGGAGAAACCATTTCATACAGAGCTTCCGTGGTGTTTGCATCGGTATAGCCTGTGAAAAAGTATTTTGGCGTCGCGTCGGCGTCGTGTGCCAGTGATTTTGTTTTTCCAGTTATTTGTTTTCTGTTTCGTGATTTCAAAATACATGAGAAATATTAATCCAATAATTACTTGTTAAAAAATTTGTGCAGCGGATTGTACTTTCTCTGAATCCAGTACGCTTCATCTTTGTTGCACATCGGATGTCTCATTTCCTCGTTTGCGCATTTCGCGTATCAAGCTACAGTACGAGACTTGTACTATTGTATAGAGTTAAAGGTCTATAAAAAAGTTATTTTTAAAAAACATGCGTAGCAACAACTAGTCAAATTAAGCAATTTTTAAAATAACTCTTGTTTCGTAACTGGACGCTGAAAATAAAAGTACCTGAATTCTGTTGTAGCTAGTAAAATAGAACTAAATAGCCAGAAAGTATAAAAATCATATTTAGCTAAAAGTATTAAAGAAAATGGCTATCGTCACAGTTTGTTTAGTGGTGGGTTTATCTTTGTACAAGCCAAGTTCCCTTTTCCACATTGCACCAGGTGACAGCACATTTCTTTTATTTTTTAATTTATTAATTAAAGGGAAATTTAGGGAGTACAATCTATTATGTTTATGTTGTCAGGGCCAGAATCCAATTATATCAAGAAAATTTTGTGAATCTTCGAGTCGGTATTCTTTTATTCTACATTCTATAGAAGATAAGTGTAAAGAAAAAAATTATTTCGGTTAATTTCGTTAATATCTTTTCATCTTAAATAAATGTAATAGTTTAGGTACGATCTGGTATTTATTTCCAATATAACAGGAAAGAAGGACTCGATGTCTTATTTGACACAATTGCTAACATTACAAGTAGAAAATCTGTTACATTTGACTTTCTGTTATATTTGACGTTAAAAATTTCACCGTAGAGACTCTCAATCAGTTCAAGATTAAATAATATCAGATAACAAGTTACAACACAGTGGAGAGTAGTTTATACTTCATGTCATTTATTTATTGATTTATTTATTTTTTTTACTTATGGTATTTTTACATATCTTAAATAGCTGTTAAGCAAAATTGAAAAAAATCATTTTAATATAAAATTATAATCTAGATATACTCGTATGTCTGCATATTGTTAGGGCAATGACAACCTCAATAAGAAAAAAGGCCGACAAAAGGACATCAAATTTGTTTTTAAATTTTGTCAAAATATGTATTGATCTAAAACGAGAAGATTAAAATTTTTATTTCAGATTGTATTAACCAAGTTTTTAACAATTTTGTTGGGAGTAATATGGTAAAAATACCTACATATTTTTCTTGCCGTGGTAAAGCAAAACGAGATACCGTGGAAAGACAAAGACATTATGACAGTGGCAGTAGCAAGCCGATTCACAAAATTAGTAGATTACTTGACTACTCATCAAGATTTAAAATTCGATTCCGTGAGTTACTAAATTTGTATTTATGTACCACTACTGTGTACTATTGATTCTAAAACATGCACGATAGAAAAATATCAAATAGATTTTCCTTAACTACTCATACTAAGTACATTTTTCATTGTCTAAACCTCGGTCTAAACAATATCTAATATTAACAATAAATTTTTTAGTACAAAATACACCATTAATGTTTCAGCAAATAATTCATTATACTATTTGGTTTGTTTTTTTTTAATTGGTTGGAACAAACCTTATCTCTTTCTCGGTTTTGTTTATATTCTTCCCACAATTCTTGTTGCACGTCTCTAGGTAATTCACGAAACACCTCCTCACTGGCATCTGGAGGGCAGGAAATATTTTGATTAGTGTCCATTGGCTTTTCTGTTGAATTTAATCTCAATTCGGCAACTTTTAATTTGGACGGAGAAGCACAATCGTCAGAGTCCCTTAGAAACCGTTTTTTGGCTATGAAATCACTATATTTAAATTTTTTCGGTGTTGGTTCAGGTTCAATTTCTGAGCTTTCTGCGTATGATGTGGAAGGAAAATCATCAAGAGTGGTTTTAGTTTCTTGAACATTTTCTATATTTGTTATGGATTGCACCTCAATATCTTTAATTAAAAATTTAGTTAGAGTGCTTTTAGCACTAGGTCTTTCAACAAATTTAGTGAACGATAACCCTAGAAGGGTAATGTGGTACGGTTTGTTTGTGTTAATTAATTTATTAAATAATCTCATTATTGTTGTCAATATTTTGTTTTCGTTACTCTCTGTAAGTTTAGATATATCCTTGGGATTAAATAATGTTGTATTAATATTGCATTGTCTTGTCTCACGATTACTAACCTTACTTTTTTTGTCAAATTTTCGTAGAGTTAATTTAATAGTTTTTGGTATGCGACCATCTTCAGCAACTAATACCAAAAGCCTACTTAAAAGTTGTCTCAACTTGTCTCTTACTTCCTTTTCTACAGAAATTGACTTGCAACTATCTTCTATTCCAATACTCTGTGGCTTACCTGTAGATTTAACAGGAGTTCGATCCAATCCAAAGCTTAGATCATAGACTGTTTTAGCTTTTTCAGGTCCTAATAAATTTTTAAGTATAATAAAATCTACGCTATGAAGATCTTGAACAGTTTTAATATTAATGCTATCTAATTGCTCTGTTAGAGTTGTACCAATACCAGGAATATTAGACACTAAGTTTAGGCTCAACATTAACTCCACGGCACTGTTCGGGAATATAACAGTTTGCTGATTTGGTTTATGTTTACTACCCGCTATTTTTGCTAATAATTTGTTATGGCCTATGCCAGCACAGGTTGTTAAATTAAGTTCAGATTTAATTTGGTCACGTATTTCCTGGGCTATGTTTGTTCCAATTTTAAGTCTATCGTCGCAGCCGCAATCACATAAATCACTAACATCACCAAAAATATTCCCAACTACGTTCACTTCTGACAAATCTTGTAACTTTGCGTTGACCATGTTCGAAACGTCTACGAAATTTTCATCTAGTCCTAAACGTTCCACCGAATTCGAATATTTCTGTAGTAAAGTTGTTACTTTATAGGAAGTTTGTCTGTAATCATGCAAATCTTCACCTTTCACCAGCACCAAATTTGGACATAGTTTTTTTGCTTCTGTAATTAACATACACTTTTTAATTCCATATTGCCTGGCGACATAATTACTTGTAACCACAATGTTTTTTTGCTGTATACCTAACGGTAACGTTCTTAATTCGGGATTTTTCACCATTTCCACTTGCGCGTAAAAGCAATCAAGGTCTACGTGAATTATTGTTCTAGAATGATCATCAAGTGTTGACTCCACATCCATCTGAAACTTTAGATAAATAAAACGGATTCTAACATGAACAAATAAATTGATTTACCTTTATTTTCATAGCATTTTCTTCTGAACAATAAACATTTTAAAATTTGTGAGGTTAGTATACGTTCTACTTTTTAGTAAAGTTTCAATTTATCTACATGGCAACACTTATAGCAACAGGAATCGTTTAGATCCTCTATTGCCGGCACTGCAACTAGCGCCAAATTTAAATTACAATAAATAAGTACATTTTGTTGACACTTTTATTCATTTTTATACATAACAGCCAAACGGCAGATACATGTCAGTTTTATCATAATTCGAGACATAACTTAATTCTAGATGTAGCTAAACCAAGAATAAATTAATTACTTTTTATTTAACATTTCAATTCTTAAAAATAGGGTGTCCCAAACTTTCTGGATATCACTGAATTTTAAGATCAAATAAACTTAATTAATGCAAGCCATCAGAGACGTCTTAAGCAATGAGGTTTAAGACTTGTTGTGGCCCTGGGCCCATATATAGCCCTCCCTTGTTATGTTTTTTTTGTTAAAAAAATGTATCTTATGGATAACATATAGGTAAAGTCTGTCTGGTGAGAGATTGCAGTGGTGGAAGGGACGACAAAAGCGCGCGCTTTGATCTTATTGGTTACAGAGTTAGGTAGGTTCACAATGACGTTTACGAATACGAGATGACAGGTCATTGAAGTCTGCGTGTATCGACTGTCAAACTTGTGACTATTAAGTAATAAATATGTATTATCCTAAATTTAACATTATGAATTACCATTTACAAATAATATAAAAGGTATTGTAGTATATTCCCTTCAACTTTTAGCAAATAAATGAGTAATAACTCCAATAGCAGCCTCTCAACAATGGCGCAGCACGTAGAAGTTGAGACTGCGGCAGTTAATAAAATAATTTGAATTTCATTGTAAAGTTTTATAAAATATTTTGAGATGAGTAAACCGCTCTCCGCTCAAGCCACGCCCACCACTGCAATCTCTCATCAGACAGAGTATAGGCTGTATAGGTACCTAATTAAGAAAATAAAAACATTTTCAACTATAATGTTTATTGTATTGTCTGTGGAAAGTTTTATTACAAAGGTCGTTTTCTCTAGATCATACACCGGCAAAATCGTGGATTATGACTTTAAAATTCAGCGAAGACCCTCAGAAGGTATGGCACACATGGAAATATCGCAATTTTTCCATTCGTGCGTAATATGTTATTTATTTCATCCCGTCCGGAAAGTACAACATTACAGTATTCATATGCGGCCGGAAAATGAGACGTTACGGTATCAGTACCGGAAACCACCGGAAACTTATTACGAACCAATCACAAACTGTTATTATACCTTTCGACAGTTGTTTGACATATAAAAATCAACCGCAAATTAAAAAATAATGTCAAATGGCAAATGACATAAGAAAATAACCAAGTGTCAAATTATACAAATATACTGATATTCAAAAAATGACGGGATGAAATAAAATATCATTCGACACACGTCCGTAAGGTCAAAGTTTACTAAATTACTATAAGTTACCTCACTCTACGAAAGGCACGAATCCGCCTGCCCCACTTCTCGGCTCGCCTATCCCTACCTCTTGACCCTCGCGTCCTCGGTAAAATGTACCCAGGGCACGTACACAGTGGCACTCGTTCACTCTACGAATGATTTCTGTGACCTAGGTACATGACTAGTGCGCTGACTGCGTTTTTAAACGTTGCTAATACACCCGGTATCCGTATCGCTTTATGATAACAACACGTGTTCGCGGTATGCCTTTGATGTCAAAATATGAAAGTTCCGCAAAGGAGTGGGGTAACTTATAGTAATTTAGTAAACTTTGGTAAGGTGTTGTTCCAGCCTCGTTTAGATATTCTAGACTCGGCTCCTGACGTCGCCTCGTCCATAATATCTACTCGACTGTAACAAGTCACCTTCCGGACTTGTGTCGAAAATTACTATTACAACTCTCATTACAAAATACTATTAAATAGTTTCAACACATTTATTCCATCAATCATAATTTTTTTAACAAATATAACCTCAAATATCCCGTGGGTGGGTGTAGTATATTTTTGTCAAAGAAGGAACATAATAGTACACAACGAATAGACTAAAGCGTAGCCATCGCAATACTAGCTACGACTAAAGGTGTGGAACTATTCAATAGTAGTTTATTCCACAAGCATATAATGGGTTATATTATTTATGAGTATGAAAGTTTAATCAGTAGTCGTGGATAAAAATGTTTATCCACGACTATTGTATAATGTACCCACTATACGTCTGTTTGCTCGACCTTAATAATACCCATTAATCACGGCAGTGATTAATGAGTCATTAATCACTACTGTCAGATGCTTCCTTGATTTAGCTATATTATATTACCTTAATAATACCCATTAATCACGGCAGTGATTAATGAGTCATTAATCACTACTGTCAGATGCTTCCTTGATTTAGCTATAATACGATGTTCAACTTCAACAAAAATATTTAGTAGTCGTGGATAAAGTATAGTATTCTACTCGTGTATAATGGCTATTATCCACTCGGTAAACTTCACCTCGTGATTAATACCCATCATTATACGGTCGTTAAATAATATACTATTATCCACGACTACTAAATAATGTGTGCATTATGTATGTCATGTATTTCCTCAAGCATAATGCTATCCATTATTCCCTGCAGTGAATAATGAACAAAGTTTCTATGACAACGTATCGGATATTTGCTAAAAATTTCATTTAAGTGGCCATGACGTGAATCAAAGCACGAAATTAATTGTAAACAATATTACCTAATGTTTAAATTTAATTTATGAGAGGTCGTTCTTTTGACACATAATGGCCTATATACTCATAAAAAATGTTAAAAATAAATAGTACTTATAAATTTTTTCAGTAAAAGGATTTAGTCAAAAATATTTAATAGTCGTGGATAAAATAGGGTATTTTACTCGCATATATAGGGTGTCCCGAAATTAGTGGTTTTCATTTTACCCACGTGTTCCTCGATCAAAAATAAGACAAAAAGTTCCCACAAACATGGCCCCGAAAATGTTTCCTAAGGGAGCTACAACCCCTTAAAGGTGCATCCTTGACGATGGTTTTTATTTAATATTTTCGAAACTAATAATAATAATAATATTAAAAATAATAATAGCATAATTTTGTTATTAATTACTAAGTACCTACCTAGAGAACTGTGCATCTTACTCGTGCCATTTTGATTTTTTTGTGATCAATGTTTTCCAGAAACTCAAATAACTCGAAAACGGTGCGACCTATCAAAGTTCAACTAGAATACCTTTATTGCATAAAAAACTCTGGCATTTCATAATTTGCTATCAAAATCTGGAAAGACGTACATGCGAAAAAGTTGTAGGGCATTTTACTCCACCCCCTCCTCCATGTTTGACCCATCCCTGAATGAAATTTTTGAATCATTACCACATCACCTTATTGGCCATAAAACGATTAATAATTGACCAAAATTTCATGTTTTTATTTTTACCAGTTTCGGATATATTAAATAAAAACTATCGTCAAGGATGCACATTAAAATGGTTGTAGCTCCCTTAGGAAGCATTTCAGGGGCCATGTTTGTAGGAACTTTTTGTCTAATTTTTGATCGGGGAATACACGAGTAAAATATTGACCACTAATTTCGGGACACCCTGTATAATGGCTATTATTCACTTGGGTGGTTTACGGTACTCGCCTTACCCTCGTTAATAATATAGGCCATTATATGCTTGTGGAATAAACTACTATTATCCACTGTCTGTATTATATGTGTTCATAAGCATAAAGTGAAGATTCGGTGAAAATATGTGATTATGGCAGTGGCAAAATACGACTTTCAGAGAGATTTTGGGGTCAAATATCTCGAAAAGTGTTGCCGAGCGACATTTTCTTTATCAGAATTTTTTGTTTAGGAAGCAAAACTACGTATGTTGAAAGAAAAATAATTTCAAAAATCAAACATTCCGTAATATAGAAAATTACCAAAATTTTGTATCTTTGGAGAAACATGTATATTATGACATAATATATAAGATTTAGATAAAAAAAAAATGGTGAAATTGAAATCATGCAAATGGTTAATTTGAAAAGGAGTAATGGAAAGAATTAACTGAAAAGATAAACATTTCTGTTCAAACTTTTACCCAACATAATAACCAATAAAGTATCTATATGACAAAAAATTCTGTCACATCCTTTGACAATAAAACCATATGTGACTGATGGTGCAAGATGTGTGACTGGTGGTCGAGATGGTAGCGTACCTGCCTTTCACCCAAAAGACCCGGGTCGAATCCTGGTCGTGGCAATGGAAAATACTGTGAGAGGGATTTTTCTATTATACACGTAGCCCCCTCCCGCACAAGGCTCTTCTAGAGCCTTCTGGGATAAAGGGGGTCGTAATTACATGTGGTGTTTTTATTATTATTATTATGGTCGACTATCATATCACCCTCAAAAAATACAATTTATCGTGGTAATGCTTTCACACTAACCTGTAGGTCAATTGTGATCTATTTTTCTTAACTAACTTTAAAAACTTCTTACTATTGAGTGTAGCATCTTCGTATTTGTATACCGGTAAATATGACTATAAAGTCTACTTCTTTTGACCTGTAAGCTGTGTCTATACTGAGTTTGAGGACACCTTTGTTAATATGTATGTATATAATATATAAATATGTATATTGCATCTACATATGTATGTATACAGTATATTCACTTTTGAACCAAAGCAGTTTGTGAGTGAATAGGAGATAGCAGTAAAGCGAGAGCACTACACATGCGTGACTGCATGTCGATCTCAGAATGTTAGCGCTCTCGCTTTATTCTCTCCTATTCACTCACAAAGTGCTTTGGTTGAAAAGTGAATTTACTGTATATGTATTCTTGTGGTAGTATGAAAAAGAGATAGAACGACATGTTAACACAGACTTTCTTCCCTATGTAAACAATGCATCATCATGCCTCGATTCACATGGTTGAACTGACTGGAATGTGGCAAGCTGCTACCCAGGCTGCCTGAGACGGGCCAATATATACATATATATTTAAATGAAATAATGAGTATTTTATTTCATAAACATATTTGTATACTATAGTATTTATCAAGCAAATATTGACCTCGATCTTTGAGTTTTTTGATTTTGAGGTGGCGGTGGAGTCTGTTCCATGTCATCGTCTATGTACCGGTACATAAGAAAAATTGATCCACAGCTTATTATTAGAATCACACCACCTGCTATTCCAAATGGCTAAAAACAACAATTACTATGTTTTCCAACTATTTATTTCATTTTTACTTACCCCTGGTATTTTTGTCAATGAGCCACGTTCATTACATTCTTTAAATGTAAGGACAGAAGATACTATTGTATTTAGAGAAAATATCGTGTTTAATGCTACATCCTGGAATAAAACGTTTAATTTAACAGACGTGTTTACAAGGTCAACAATGTGGAATTAATAAGGTATATATTTTAATTATTTTGTAATAAAAAAATCACCTTTACATTAAAACACCCATATATAATTGTTTTATATTTTATAAGGTTTTACCCGATTTACATGTATAAAAATATACAACTTCATAGAATGATTGTAAACTGTGTGACCAATAATTGGCAACCGGGTACACAGTTTATTTTTTCTGTATGTGTAATACAGAAAGTGTGTATTCGCTATGTGCAGAGTATAGAGTGGGGGTAATGAAATCGATGGCAGTGCTCGCAGTGGACAAAAATTGCAATAAAGTAGGCTGTCAGTAGTAGTGGTCACAATCTCTTTACAAAACTCATTTTGTAAACAAATAAAAAAATGGACCACTATAGTTGCCGTGTTGTAAGTTGCAAAAATATTGGAAGGAATTATAAATGCAAATTTTATCGATTCCTTACGGCGGGCTCGCAACAAATGAATAACTGCAGTGAAAAGAAAACAGCAACCATCAGGCAACAAATCCGACGAAAAAAACAGTTCCAGTTACAAAACGACGACTTTTTCCTCCATCTACCATTCAAAAAAATACAATGACTCTGCTGTTATATCTTGGTACAGACGTTTTATGAAACAGAGAGGAAAGAAAGTTAAGGAAGAACCATTCAACACCATAACAACCAACCAACCAAGCATCCATCCATCTACAACACCAAATGAAGAAACAAGTCAAATAATAAGGGGCAAGTTGCTTTATTCACCGGTTGCTCCATCAGATGCGTTTATCTCATTCTATGTCCGAGGTTAGAATGAGATAGAACACATCTGATGGATCAACCGGTGAATAATGCAACTCGCCCTAGTACTTTAAAAACTGATCAGGAATGTCAAATTTGTAATTTTCAAAAATAGAAAATCCTTTCAATCGAGTTTTAGGTTGAAAAGTGATGTTGTGAGTTACACTCTCGAATCAGGTTTTTATAACTATGCTCTGCTCATTTTGGTCTAAAAAGTGATATAAGAAAATGTTATTTATTATTAGTGGTACAGCAACAACATATGTTTGTCAGACTTTATTAAAAGCATTTATATAGCTTTATTTTTCTTGTTTTATATCAAAATTATAAGTAAATACACTTCGCACATAAATTATGGAATAGGTAAAAAAATGAGTCAAGTTTATACGTTCATATTTTTGTTAATATTGAAGCAATTTCAATAATTTTTTTATTGTGGATAGGTCATGTCTTCTGCAGTTTAATACCGTATGTTCGATTTAACTACGAGTTTTGTTATACAGGGAAACGCGAAAAGTATGAGGGCATGTAAATTCCATAAAATTTCAATTTGATATGTGGCAATTAGGAGCCTATGAAAATTTATTTTATAAGTGTTTCAGTTACGGCCTATCCTATTGTACTCACTGCGCCAAGCAATTTGCCATACGGTTCTTGGTAAATAAAAAATTGGTAATTCTTTGAAAATTGTTCTGTTGCCAATAATTGTTAAAAAACAATAATTTTAGTGGATTTTGTTTCATTTTCCTCTCATTAAAGAGTTATGAAACCAATATCGAGGTTAATAATACAAGTTGGAATAAAAATAACTTAATAAATTTATTTAACAGGAAAAATAACGATAACAATAACAAAAAACTAAGCAATAATGCAAACTAATAACGGGTATTACCTTCCCTGGCATTTACTACAGTTTGGCATCGATTGAACATACTTAAAATTAAATCTCGAATGAACATTTGATCGACTTTTTGCCAGGCCTCCAACAAAATTAGTCTTAACAGGCAACAGAAAAATTTTCAAAGAATTGTCAATTTTTTATTTTATCAAGAACCGTATGGCAAATTGCTTGGCGCAGTGAGTACAATAGGAGAGGCCGTAACCGAAACACTCATAAAAATAAATTTTCATAGGCTCCTAATTGCCACAGATCAAATTGAAATTTTATGGAATTTACATGCCCTCATACTTTTCGCGTTTCCCTGTATAACAAAACTCGTAGTTAAATCGAACATACGGTATTAAACTGCAGAAGAAATGACCTATCCGCAATACAAAAATTATTGAAATTGCTTCAATATTAACAAAAATATGAACGTATAAACTTGACTCATTTTTTTACCTATTCCATAATTTATGTGCGAAGTGTATAACCTAATATGTCTTAACCAAAATATATATTTTAAGCGAATTTTACATGCCTTTTTTTCATTTTATTGAAAGAAAACGCTTGTTACTGATCTTTGGCCGCACAAATTGATGCAGCGCAAAGAAATTAGATGTAATTTACATGCAATTTTAATTTTCCAATTTTATATCATTGTTTTGACAGACACATCACAGCCTACAAAGTTGTGAACGCTACGCGGCGCTGATATCGCGCACATAGCGAAATTATTGGTTGGTTAATTCTGTGGTCATGGGGTTTACAATCATTTATGAAGGTCCTTTATTTTATCACCGTAGTATTTTTTGTATTAATGAATGGCATATTTTCTAGGACGTTAGGGTATTGAGAGATCGAAAGATATTTGGTATAAAGAAAAGTTTGCTTTTACAAATCTTCAGGATACAGATATGAGTTGCCACACTATGTCTTCAAGAACAGACATAAATATTTCAAGGTGTTATATGAATTTCCATGTCTGCTCAGTGCCTCAGTAATAGTAACCATAAAAATATTTTGAACTGGATTTTCTATGTAATGTGTGGTTGGTTCTATATACAATACGGAAATTCATTTAACTGGTATAAATTCTGTAACTTGACTTGGTAAAACAGTATCTCTGTAAAAAAATCCAAACACATGTCAATTTTATTTTTTCATAGGCTGCATTTCATCCAGAAGGGTGAAACCTCACCTAACTCTTTTTTCAAATGTGATTTTTTATTTCGAGAGGAATGTATTTATTATTTTTTAAATATTCCAATGGATTAAGTAGGTACTGCTAATCACTCTAATAAAATTCCAATTTGAAGTGTCCTATATATGAAGTGTCATGTAAACTAAATTGCTGGGCAATTTAAGCGGACCAAGCAAATTTTTAGGTTAATTTTGAAGTCAAATATTTTGCAAATGGATAAAAATAACGATGCGAGGTTTGCAGAATTTAATTCTGAACAAGCCTGTTTATTCCGATCTTTTTCTAAAACCCTGTAAATTTCAAGTAAATTTTGGAGGCTCCCCTTATTTACAAAACGTATGTTTGAACGATCACTTGTTGCTTGGGTAACATTGCAGTAGATTACCATGATAACACTGTTATTAATTATAGAGATGTCATCAAATTGTTCAGGAACTTTTAAAAGAAATAATATTAACCAATAATTAAACTTGCCCGTAAACTCTCCTGACTTAAACATCATTGAGCATGTGTGGTCTTCTTTAAGTTGCGTGTACAATCAAGAGAAAATGCGCCTCAAACATTGGAGGAACTTGCCGTAGCAATACGGGAGGAATGGGAAAATATGTCACAACAAATTATTAATAACCTGGCTCAGAAGTATGGCTCGGTGGTGTCAGGAGGTTTCCAACCTTCTAGAAGGTGCCACCAGGTATTAGTTACCCATTAGCCAAAATGATTCCTTTTAAACAGTAGGGAGTTAAGGCACACAAAGGATATAAAAACATTATTTAAAAATTTTTCTTTGCTAATTGTTCCAATAATAATAGGAAGATTAGTTATTTCATTATATGGGGGTTTTTTAAAAACAAAATGGACAGATTAAAACGTGTTATATTTTTGCATATTCCGCGTATTGTAATTTTATTGCTCTTATTTGTCCTAATTATTGTTGCCAGAAAAATATGTATTTTTTTGCTACCATTATTTTTGTAATATATTTATTTATTTATTTATTTATTTTCTTACTGTGATGTTTATAAAATTAAAATTAAAAAAATTATCAAAAACAGTTACATATACTTATTTTTCCATACTGTATACGGACGCGTTTCAAATGAAAAGACAAGGGTGATGTTTCAAGCGACTCGTGAATTTATTACTACCGATTATGGGTACGCCACTGATCACCACGAAATGAATTGCAAAAGAGGTAATCCTAGGGAGTTATAATCGCACAAAATACAATAAGGTCTACTAGCACAAATACCTAAAATTTATAGGGTCTTACAAAAAAAACCAAAATCTTTATCCGTTCGCAAAATATTTGACTTCAAAGTTAACCTAAAAATTCGCTTGTACCGCTTCAATTGTCCAGCAGTTTAGTTATCTTTGTAAAGAGAATCAAAACTCAAAAGATCTTTTAAACGAGGTGCCACTCGAACCCTCTTTCCAATTAAGATTTTAGGGGTGTATCTCGCCCTGCCCAAGGGGTTGTAGATAGGGGTTTGTGTATGATGCCTCCCCTCTAAAACAAAATTGACGTGTCCGAGCGTTTTTCTTTTTTTAAATGAGCTGAAATGCCCAAAACCAGAACCGTTTCGTTTTCGTTGGGCCACCCTGTATTTGTAAGTATAAAAGTTGACTAGAAATTGATTTCTTTAAACCTATGCTTTTTGACAAATTTGTTGAAAATGCGTTAAATATACCTAACTACTACCAGGTACTAAAATTATATTATACAGATAAAACAATTTATTCTATAAAAATATGTCTAAAAATTTTAGACATCAAATAACTAGAATGAATCGGTGTTCATGATATAAAAATTGAATTTATTTGTGCTAGGCTATATACAAATTGATATTACATGTAAAAGCGAGAATTAACAACATAATTTCTTACCAAATATATCCAAGTCCCAGGTCTTTTAACAGTAAGTCCCAATGCGAAAACAAAAAACAGGGTAAACTGAATTAGAATACTTGCTCCTAAACTTGCTGGAAACAGATAGGGATACCATGATTGGGCATTCGCACACTTAGATTGTCCCAAAAAGAATCCCAAACTGAAGAATAGCATTAACTGAAATTGTAACCCTTTAGTTTCGTAAATTAAATATAAATTTATTGTAACCTTACCAGTCCAATTATTTTAATAATTCCAGTTACAGTAGTGGGAAACTTTCCTTTTTCTAATTTTTCCTTTACAAGTTCATCATATGTATTTGTTACAGGAGCTATACTAGTTAAAAATAATTGGGACTTTCTCCTTTGCACAGCTTTATCTGCCAT
Source organism: Rhagium mordax (assembly GCA_963680705.1). Lineage (NCBI taxonomy): Eukaryota > Metazoa > Arthropoda > Insecta > Coleoptera > Cerambycidae > Rhagium > Rhagium mordax. Next base: position 82,712,004 of record OY796657.1, on the reverse strand, counting down.
TTTCACAAATTTATATTTGATATACAATACAATCCAGAAAACAATGAGAGGTTAGCCAAAACATATTTGATTAAAATCTATTGATAACTATAGATAAATATTAATTTAAGAAATCTGACACAATAAATACACAATATCAATATGATTGATTAATACGATAAGTCTGTATCTGTTATTTGAGGATTGTTTTCTGATTACATTTTATTTATAGTTAATCTTTTAAATAAACATTCTTAAGAGAAGATTAAAAAAATTACTTCTGTAAAATGAGGCCTTAGCAGTAATTATTTTTTAAGTTTAAGTACTTTATTATAGTTAATAAAATACTTGTTTGTTTGTCATTATCGCAGTGAGGATCATGATCTAATTTTGTTTCAATAGGTTTGACTGCTAATTATATTTTTCTAATCTCGAGATTATTATGGTGCATTTACTAAAGTTGTATTAATTTGACTACACGTAAGTGGAGTATGTTTATCGGCACATGACCCATTTTCAAAGTACGATGAATACTGATAATTTGAAAATGTACCTGTAATTTTAACATCGGAATGTAATCATTTTTTTTATATTATTAGGTACTCAATAGTGTTGTCAGTCTGTGGCATCCACATATTGTTTTCCAAGACAGATACTTTGCATAAATTAGTGAAATTATTACTTAGGTAGGTACCGTGTTGGCTAATTAATTATTCTCGCTGTGACGTTACACCAACATTATAAGCACATGCTCTAGATAAGTGTTTATGTTATAATACCACATACTAGGTAGTGGTATAATATTAATGAAATATAACCATTTGTTATTTAAATTACAAGATGACACTACGTCTATATGTTTTTTTTCGATGCAATATAAAACAAATCACAAAACCTTGCCAGCTTCCTAATATTTTACAAGGTTTTCAAAACCTCTCTTCTGGGGCACATCCAATGAGAAAAATAGCTACTACTTAAAACGATAGGGAATACATAGAGTGTGGAATAAATATTTATATATTTTTTTAAATGGGACACTATATTTTCATTTCTAGACTATCGATGAACAGCTTATTTTAAGAAACTTATGGTCTTATGATAATAATTTTGGAGCAACAGATATTTGAAAATTGTATTTTTTTAACTTACTTATAGCTCTATAAATAAATATAATAAAATGAGTTGAGAGAGTATGGCGTCTTTCATGTCCTTATCATAACTTCTCAAGTACTATGAAACAGCTAAAAATTGGATATAAGATGATCAAAAACCGTCAACTGATAAAAAGTTAATATAAAACAGAACACAACCTGTTATACCGGGTGGCCATGAAAGTATTGCCTACGGAATAACTCGGTTATTATGAAAGATAGACTTCTGAAATTTGGAACGTGGCTTCTTAGAGTACATATTATACTTTTTTTATGCCCATAGATAATTACTACCTTCCTTTATCTAGATTTTTTTATAGATCTTCTAAATAAACAAACCTGAAAATAACTAAATAAAGAAAAACACTTTTAAAATAGGAATGTATTACAATATAATATTTCAATACAATTAAATATACATTAAAATAATTTACAACTCAATGTTACTTATCTCTCTGTCCAACGACGATATTTCTTTGGTTTTAATATACTTTTTGTATTCTTTGTGTCTTTCTTGGATTTGAACAAAATGGCTTAATAACTTCTGAAAATTGATGTTGCCATTATGGCTTGTCTTCTTTTCTGGAGTATTACTGAAAATCATATAAATAATTTACATTTATAAATTTTATTTTACACAGGAAATGATTTATGACGTTGAAAGTAAAAGTTTTGTAGGTTTATGTAGTTTTAGATATTATTTTGAAAACAACACAATAGGGACCTTGCATATAATTTATTTTACTTCCAAAAGCTAATAAACCACATCTTTTAGTAAATTTAAGAGCCTCTTCGCATATATTTTTGAAAAAAAAAAAAAAAATTCCAGCCCAATTTTCCATTTAAAACATCTATAAATTGACGTCACATGAAAACGCCTTGTCATTGGTGGTGATGTCACGAAGCAGGTCACCATATACGTTTTTCGATGCTTCTCGTCTAATGGCACTTTAAAATGTTTTTGCTGGTGTGGAAATCGTTGTACTTTTAAAATCGGGTACCGTGTAATATCTATAAACCATTGTCTTTCAATATATGACGCTCTATGAGGATTACACATCTCAATTGCATTCAAGAAAATTAAGAAAATAAAACAATAAAACACGCGAGGCCTCAGCGCTCGTTATTGTGCATCATCACATCTTGGCTGAATATTCGTTTACTTTAAAGGATAACCTGAATTGAAATCTACATGTATAAGGTGGTATTTTCGATTTAAATATTTAATAATGAAGTTTTCAGTGCATAACGTTTGAAATTTAACAATTAATCACTTTTTGCTTTCAAAAAAGATTAATAAAAGTATTAATAACCTCAAAACATTGAACTGTCAAATTCGACTGCCAAGTGTCAAACACTTGTTGAACTGCGCTGCTGGCTACCCAAAATCCGTCGAGTTTAGATTATATGACGTCAGCAGAACGAGCCACGTGACGTCACACTACATTGAGATGGCCACGCCTCGTTTTGGCGCGCCCGATTTAATTTCAAACTTCGATTGCTTATAAAATTATTATAAGTAAATGCTTTAAAAAGATACTTTGCGGAGGTGATATTTAGATATAAAGGGTCATTTTTACCATACAAAAAAAAAATGTGCAAGGACCCTATTGTTCTTGGATTTCTAGCACGTTTATTATGTTACTATTACTATATATACAGGATGTTCCGAGAGGAACCAGCAATATTTCGGGTATACAATCTGGGGATCAAAATAATCAAAAACGGTATTGTAATGTAACGTAAGTCTAATTATCAAGAGTTGATTCTCAGAACAGATCCAAGTACCGTGGATTGCTCTCGTAACACCCTGTACATAAATCAATGACAAGCAATTATACTAAATATTGAAACAACTTACTTGTCAACACAGTGTAAGTGCAAACTTGGAATGCAGCTCAATCTCGTTCGAAGTGTTGTAAATGCTTCTGTTTGTGGTAATAACATTAACAAACCATACAGAGCTCTTAATAAATTTTTATCACAAGGTACTTCTAATAAGTCTAACCTTAAATCTAAAAATAAAAAAATTTCAGATTAAATAAAAACAGTAAAACAAATGAATTAATGAAAATTTAAATATTATGTAGGTAGTTAATATACAGAATGCGAAAGTCCTCATCTTGACATAGGACCTAAATTTGCCGCTTAGATTTGCTTAATATCTCAGCTCTAATGTGTAAACAGTTCGAGACGCTAGCATACGGCGACCAAGGACGGACATGTACGAGCAGTAAAGCACTTGTTTCTAGGCAGCGGCACTTCACGTCGTATATATTTTGAGGTTGGCTATGTCAAGATGGGAACTTTCGCATTCTGTATAAATAAAATATATGAACTTACACGCAAAAATTGGAGATTCTATTAATTGTACTAATTTGTCTATTTCCATTAAGAACTCCACAGTTACTTCTAAGTTACCACTAAGAAATGTTACAAAATTAAGGCAATATTAAACAAATTATAGGATATAAAGTACTTTACTACTATTATTACTTGTAACAGCGTTTTATTAATTCATCAAAGTTTACCTTACATTTAAGATTAAAATAAAGTTAATGAGAATCAATAAAACTATTTAATGTGTATTAGGTATTTCATTATGTATCGTTAAAAACAAGAAATATTATCATAACCTAATTTGACATCCATTGTACGCATGAGATGGGCTCATACGTACAATTACCGATATTCAATCAGCGAAGCAAAGCAACGCTGGTTGAGGTCGGCACTTGGATAGATGACCGTATCTCATTACATTGGCAAGGATAGTGCAGCGGGCTAGACCACGCTTGAGAGGCACAAGATGACAAGCTGCTACTGTGTCCTGGTTAAGTGGTAGAATAGTTCTAAGGGAAACTGCGCCAAAACGTTAATATAAATAAACTCATAAAAAAAAGAATAAGTATAAATTACCAAGCATTTTTAGTCGGTTATTCATGTTCTTGATTCGGCTTTTACTTTATTTAAATTTTAAGATATGCTAAAATTTTAGTAAAATTTCTTAAATATAGGTTCTTTCAGAATTTTATATAAGTAAAGTCAATATTAAAGTATACGAAAAATTTATGTTATGACAATAAGTTGTTTAAAATTCTCAAATGAAATGATATGTAACCTGAAAATATTACTTGATTACATTCTACTTTAGTTAACTTAGCTATGTGTAAAGGACAAAAAATAATGACTTTGGTATATTAAAACTGAGTTTTCTTCAATAAAAGGATACAATAGCTTTATCAAGTCACAAACATGACTGTAATTTTGACTTAACAAGCATAATGCAACTGTTGCAACTGGATTGTGGCACCATGTCTCATATAAACAGCAAAATAACGATTGGTTTTCCTGAAAATATAATGAACGTTACAATTTTTATATCTAGTAGGGATAGAGTATAAGGCATCTTTGTAATACTATTACGTTATTATAAACCTTTTTGGATTTTTTAGAACAGTGTTTTCCAAACTCTTTTAAACACCAGTAAATTTGTTTTTAAATAAGTCTCCCTATAAGTTTGAGAAATGCTGATACAGAACAGGTGTGCCACATTAATTTTCCATTGTCCCCTTGAAGTTACTTGTAACTCTATGTGTCTACCTACCTGCCGGGTAATATCAACATTATCATTATTGTTATGATTGATTTTATATTATAATAGATACAGCGTCGGACTGGCCATATAGTCGAGGTGGCGTTTGCCAGCCGGGCCCCAGCCAGCGCGGGCCCCCCACGGGCCTGGCTTGCGGGGCTTGTTGGCGGTAGGGCCGGTAGGTAGGATAGGGGGCCCGGGATATACCGCGTATTGAATCGTTTAATTTGAGTAGTTAGTGTTATTTAATAATAATATAACCTTTATTTAGCAAAAACAAACTGCTATACATAAAATATTTAACATTAACAAGTAATTTAATACTCTCATGTGTAACTCTAATATGACACAAATGTTCAAAATTAATACATATATATCAACACACACACACACACACCTATATTATATACTAACTAACTAACTGAAATACTAACAATAATTATAAGGAAGGTAATTTAGTTTACATTGGTAAGGTTTTTATATACTTAGTACATACATTTGTGAAATGCTGAACAGATCCAATCAAATTTTTTATTTCATTTGGCAAACTATTATATTCTTTAAAGCCTTTACAGAAGAGTGACTTGCTAGCTACCAATGAATGATGTCTTTCCACATGCAGATCATTTGCCCTGCGAGTATTATAACTGTGTACATCTCGAACATATATAACTCTGTCATATAAGTAACTTGGTAACATACCGTTTTTTATTTTATAAATAAACTGCAGTGTTTTTAATAAAATTCTCTGCTTTACTGTCATAAAATTCAATGTTTGTAACATATTATTTATTGGAGTATATCTATTACACTGTAATATAACTCTCATTGCTCTATTTTGCATTTTTTGTAGAATCTGCAATTCATTTAAATATAGTAACAGAGTTGAACAGTATTCGAAATGTGGTGCAATTATTGCTTTGTATATTGTTAACCGGGCAAATATTGATATATTTGTAGATAGTCTCCTTAGAAAATTAATTTTTTTAGCCACCTTTTTTACAATATAATTAACATTTTGCTTAAAACTTAAATTTTCATCTAAGACCACTCCTAGATATTTTATTTCAGTAACTCTTTCAATTGTCTGATTATTTATTGTTATAGGGCCCATACACACAGTTTTGTTTAATTTCTGTTTTTTCCCCAACATCATCCATTTACATTTGTTAATGTTTACCTTAAGGTTGTTATCACAAAGCCACATATACAGATTATTTAATTCATCATTCATTATTCTTACAATCTTAGCGCGTGTTAAAGCTTAAAATCATGGAAAATATTAATTACGATCAGTTATTAACATCTTGTGGTGATAAAGTAGATTTTTGGTTAAAAAAACCGTTTAAAACATTAAATTACGACAAAAAATTATTTGTAAAAAATTTGGAGAGACCGCGACCGAACTTATCTTCACTTGTAGCGTCGGGTAAAAAACAGAATCGTGCATTCAACGAAAGCTGGTATGACAAATATGATTGATTAACAGGACAGATAGTCAGGTCAGGAATAAATTATTTTGTTGGTCAAGTTTACGTTTTTCTGCAGAATATTCAGGGTACTTGTAAAACACAATGACCTTGAAATACCTGAAAAATGTTCGCCTGCGGCGCTTCGCGGGGGGCTGCCGCCCCCCGCAGCTCTTTTCCCGTGTACACAGCTTTTTACTCTCGGGTCTCGGGCTTGTGGGGAGCCACCCGGGCCCTTCCAGCCCAGTCCGACCCTGAATAGATATACAGTAACCGGCAGTCAAGTGCTTATGGGTAACTAGACATTTCATATTCACAGGTAACAAATTGGATGTGCAACGATACAAAGCAGGAATTTAAATGGTGGGGACCCGAGCGCTAGCATCAGTCCGCAGTCTACAAGATCACAGTTGCATACGCTGCAATACGGTTGCCAACTTATTATTCGCATGTAAACCTGGTCTGATGTACGTACTTGGCTGCCTGTTACTGTATAATATAAATTGAAGATTATAGAAAGAAAAATGCTCAGTAGAAAGCGACGAAATATAGTTTTTCAATTAAATTCAAGTTAAGGTAAGCTAAATTAAAGACTTGCCCATTATACAAATACACAGATCACAGATGAATACATTTCTGTAGAGGAAACAATTTTTTATTATCAACTGTAAAAGAAAACAGTGACAGAGCTAGTAGTGATAGACGATAGACAGTAATAGCTTTGTGGTATTTTAGGGAGATCCTGGAACAATATGATGATGATTTTGGTAAAGAATTATTATTATTATTTTAAGGACAACTGAAGTCGTCAAGTAACTTAATTAAGTGTGGCAGCCTGCGCATTATCTTTAATAAAATTTAAGAATTTTATTATAAACATATTTTAAGAAGTACTTACTTCGGTTTTTAATTCTTTCAATCTATCTCTCATTTCATACAATTCCGAAGATGTAAGTAAAATCATATTAAGATGTTCCACCATAAGGCTGACAAATTTAAGATTATGTTCCTTTGAAAGTATTTGAGCCAAGGTTCGATAAATATCTTCTGCATTGAGTAAAACGCAGAGTTGCCTATAAAAAAATTAATGGATGAATTTAAATTACATAATGTAATATTTTATTAGTACGGAAAGAAGTTAGAGGCCAGTTATTAATAATAGCAATAATACTAATATAAGTATATTTAAAATTTATTTGCTAATTTTTCCAATTCTGATTTTAATATCTTAAATCATGAGTGGTAATTTCCATACTCCATATCAATTAAATATACCTATTCATCTGACGATCAAGTTTCCTTTATCGTTTTCATATCAAATATATTAAAGAGAATTGATGAGACCTTAAACAATCCACGTATCAGTAGCTCTAAAAGTAATCTTAAAAACGTAAATAAGTAATGATATGAATGATTTTTTTTCTTAACCATTAATATTTAGGTGAACTATAAGAATATTTGTATGATTAAATTTCCAATAAATAATATGGATATTCAATTCATTATGAGTATTCAGTATAATTTGCTTCTGATGTGATTTCGCAATTTCGCCATGGTCACTTTCATGTGACTTTTAAAGTAACGTTAGTTAGTTTTATTTGTTACAATGTCTCAACAAAAAAGAGGAAACACGATGATCAAAAACTAAAAGATGAAACTGGAAGTCGGCCATTTTGAATATGCCTGCATGTCTATTCGAAATTAGGTCTAATATCCTTGTACCAAATTTCGTCTAAATCGGTCCATAATTGAAAGAGATACAATTATAATAACGATCATGAGCAACAATAACCACACTAATTAACAATTGATTTTTGTGCTTACCTTATAATGAAAGACCCTCGCTCATCTAACAACCTCTTGTCAACACTAAAGGAATGAAGTAAACTTATCACAAATTTATTGTAGTAAGTATTATTGCCTACAACTTCAAAGATGCTTAAAATCATAGCTAACTTAAGTGTCCGTCATCTAGAGAAAATCTTTTAGCTATGCCTCAATGTTTTAGGAAATTAACTAAATAATGGCCATGTCACGCGAAGCATATTTAATCATTTGTGTTTTATTGGACTGAAGTACAATAAAACACTAGACAAACATTAAATAGAAAAAGTGTACACGTTAATTTTTTGATAATTACATACATATATAAAAAACAAATAGTAAAAATAATTACAAGGTATATACCGGGTGACCACGAAATGACGCTCACCCCTATAATATCTTCTTGGTTTTACAAGATATGAATTTCAAATTTGGACACGTCAAATAACTGCTAAATATGCATTATTTCGGCCGATTTATCATTTTACTCAGTAATATACATTTGAATTCAGATTATGTTATAGTACCTACTTGAAACAAAAAAAAAATTTAAATAAAATCACATCCATTAAAATTATGTATTAACTGCTTAAAAATTATTTGATTGAAAATTGAGGTACAGGGTGATCATTTTCAGTGCCTCACTCGATTTTCCTGCTTTATTCTTCACCTAGGAAAAAAATTCAAAAACCATACTTGTGTACTTTTTTCCGAGGAATCCGATTCCGAAAAGATAAAAACAATTGAATGTCAAAGAAAAAAGTTATGGCCGAAAACTGAAAAAGAAAAAAATATACACCCTGTATATTAATGCGGAAATGGATATGTGACATTTCACTGATTGTAAATGTATGTATCAGATACATATTTTTCACTTCCGGTTTGACCGGAAATTGCTTTAATTTTTTTATTTTAGGTGATACACCCTGTATATTGAGCTCAGTTTATAAAGAACATTTCTTTCTGAATTCAGCAATATATAACATATTATCATTATCTTTCATATTTAATAAGATATTGGGGTTTAAATTTAAAATAACACAAATACTTATGAAATAAAATCATCCATGAAAACAAACAAAAGCATTTAAATTATTTATTTATTTCAAAAACAAAAGAAGATATACCATAATAACTTATATTCTTTAGTTTTTGAAATAAATAAATAATTTAAATGCTTTTGTTTGTTTTCATGGATGATTTTATTTCATAACATATTATTATATTTGTGTTATTTTAAATTTAAACCCCAATATCTTATTAAATATGAAAGATAATGATAATATGTTATATATTGCTGAATTCAGAAAGAAATGTTCTTTAAACTGAGCTCAATATCACCTAAAATAAAAAAATTAAAGCAATTTCCGGTCAAACCGGAAGTGAAAAATATGTATCTGATAAGCATTTACAATCAGTGAAATGTCACATATTCATTTCCGCATTAATATACAGGCTGTATATTTTTTCTTTTTCAGTTTTTCGGCCATAACTTTTTTCTTTGACATTCAATTGTTTTTATCTTTTCGGAATCGGATTCCTCGGAAAAAAGTACACAAGTTTGGTTTTTGAATTTTTTTCCTAGGTGAAGAATAAAGCAGGAAAATTGAGTGAGGCACTTAAAACGATCACCCTGAACGAGAAAATATAGATTTAAGGGACTGTTTTTAAAATACTTCTAATTATAAAATTCCCCTATTAAACTGTGCAACTATTACACACTATTAACTATAATATGTTCCTCATATATTGACAGCCCACTTACAGCAGTTATTTGACGAGTTATTAAAAAATTGTAAAAACAAAAGATTTATGTTTACCCTATATTTTTAGAATTCGTCGTCTGAAAAAATTAATGAACATTGGAAATATTATTGCATAACCTTCATTTTTTTAAATGAAACACTCTGTATGTGGATCCACGTGTTTAAAGAGCAAACTTCTCTGATTCCAAAAATATATAGTTTGCTTATGTTTTTGGATAAGACGTTTTTGAGATATTGGATCCTAAAGTTTTAAAAACAAATTAAATAAATAAAGCATAGTAGCCATGAATCATTATGGCCACATCGTTTAGATTTTAAAAACAAATGAAGGCATTGACGTTTGTGAATATTTTTGTCAAAGTCAAAAAAAATACCTTACAGGGATGATCGAAAAGTGTGATATTCTTCGTTTATTGTTTAAAAATAATAATAATGCATCCGTAGCGAGAGCAGATATTTCTTATGCTTTTCCTATTTTTGTTAGAAACGAGCTTCAAAAAAAAAAACATTGAGGTTATTTAAGAACTTTCTCATTACCTACTATGATAATAATGATGAATATATTACCATTATCACTTGAGCTAGTTGTTTTTGGTGATGATATAACTTCGGCTATAACCACAAGACATTGTTGGACGACTTGGTCAGATTCATCCGATAATGTCCGTTGCAGAGCAGGGAAAAGTACATCAATATGTTCCACCATCTTAAAAATGAATCATTTTAAAAGTTTTACACATTTCTGTTAAAGAATGATTAGAAATGATTTTATTATATTCTGTTATAATTAATTTTTAATGCATGGAGTAAACTTGTGAATCTCATTATTACAACTTGATTCGTCATTACGAATATATTAGATCACTAACGTCTATAAATTTGAAGATTAATAAAATATAACGTATAGAATTTTAGAATATTAATATACTTGGAAGACAGCACAATTGTGACAGATCCAAGTGGATAATGGAAAACGATTCTTTTAAATTTTTTAGAGGATGAACAATTTTTTCCCCTACATTCTGCATTAAATTCTGCCAAGGGATTTTGATCCACTATTGAATTTTTGTGGATCGTTTCTGAATGGTTTAAACAAGGATATCATTTTCTGGACATTAACTTTTACACTGATATGGCATGGTTTTACCTTAAAGGTTTTGTAATTATTTTGAATTCTAAATTGGCACATGGTGCACAAATTGAGTACTGTGTGCTGTTACTTTCTAACCACTGATAGTTAGTGTTTCTGATCCTATTCACACGGATCCATTATTTAAGCTACGCTGCCCTGATGAGGAGCAATAACTCCGAAACACGTGTCCGTAGCTACATCATGTTTCTTTCTTGGGGTAAACGGCAAAAAACATTTCTCTATTTTATTCAACTTCCCGAAAAAACTTCTTTCTTTTATTAACTTTTACACTGATAAGGCATGGTTTCACACTAAAGGTTATGTAATTATTTTGAATTCTTGAGTTTTTGGTCATCTTGTCATGGTCTTTTACTGAGGAAGAAAACCAAGAAACTTATACAATTATCAACTACTCGCTTTTTCCTTTCAAAGCTATCGAGTATAAAGTTATATAAAAATAAGATGGCATCCTGTGTAGAATAACCACTTCTGAAACCAAACTGACAATTTATTAACAATTTTTGTTGCCTTGAAAATTAATTTCGTTGATTATAGTACGATTTTTCACAAAGTCTAGAAAAATTAGAGTAGTAGTACTATTCGTCTATAAGACAACCTTGATTTGTTTGTCCCTTACGTATAAGAACAACTAATGATCCTTTTTTGATATAGAAGGAAATGTGTACCTCTATCAAAAGACAAAACCACATGGATGTGTTTTTGTTTTTATTTAATCTGTAATACTAATTAATAAGGAGCTAGGTATGTTAATTTCTCCAGAGAAATTCTTTAATGATTCAAAGTTAACAGTTGTACTTATTACATCTGTTGGAACTGGTGGCATTAATGCCTGAGCAACTAATTGCATATCTGACAATGAATATCCATTAGCTGTTTTTAAAATTGTCACTCATCATTAATAATAATATAACCAAAAACGCTTTAGAAAGTTCATAGGTGTACTTGATTGTGTTTTTGTTACTCTATTAGACAGAACTCATGCACAAATGCTATTGAAGATGTTAAATTTAAATAGAAAGTTAATGTTTGGCATAATACTTACTTTACTAGGTAGTTTCGTATATAAATCGTGGATCCATTTTAGGACTGCAACTTTTGTTTGTATAGAATTATGCATCAGGTACTGAGTTAAAACTTCGACAACTGATGGCAGATCTAGTTCATTCTGTATTTGATCTTCAGAGGCTATAAATTATGAAAATATATATTTTTAAATAATGAAAGGGTTAACGGAGTCACATAATAACAAATAATAACAAAAAAAGAATTAGTGCCCTATTTCACAAAAATCTTTTTTGTGACATCTGGTCTATAATAATATAATATACACTGATGTGTGGATTGTTGTAGGAAACATAGGCAGCAGCTTGAACCAATTGATGTATTTATTTATTAAGAAGCAAAATAAAAAGGTGAATGAACTATAAATTCAATATTTTTAACATTTGTTAAAGGTTTAATCCTTAACATAATTAGTAATCTGACATTTAGTGTTATTATATAGCAAAGGCTAAGACCGCGTAAAAATATGAAATAACAAAACTTTTATGTTTGTCGTTTGTTTAATGGTCGTAGCTTGTCAGCTTGTTGTTTTATCTAGTTTGGAATGCAAATATTAGAATCACTGACTGAATACACCTTACCCTCGACAAGTCGCAAACATAATGAATGGCCGTGTGTTTATTCCATACTTTGTAGGTATATCAATTAAAAAAAAGACCACATAAATGAGTTCTGTTCTATTAAAAAAAATATTGGCTGATATTTTTAAACTACAGGGTGCGGCAGAATGATATTCACTATTTGGGATGTCAATAAAAACCAAAGCACACAAAGCAAGGGAAAAAGTTTTTTGGAAACCACATATCATGCCATTTTGAAATGTCATGTTTTAAAAATTACATCACTTAAATGACGGCCATTAACATTGATACACTCTTGAAAGTGTACACGAAAGCTCGTCATAGCCCTTCGGATCGTCTTGCGGAATTGCGGCGATTTCTTGTTTTATGGCTGCCTTTAAATCTTCCAAATTTTGTGGCCGATGTTTAAACACTTGCGCTTTGAGGTATCCCCACAAAAAAAAAAATCCAGTGATCTTGCTGTCCTTGGTCGGCCAGTAAACTTTCGCTTAAGAGCAGAAGTTTTGTCACGGAAGTGTGAAACCCACCGACGAATTGTTCTCCCGTCAGGAACGGCACCATGACGACCAACATCAAACTGAATACGAAATGCACGCTGCGTTGCTATTGCAGATTCACCATTTATTATGAATTTTTCGACTACAAAAGCGCGATGCGCTTCGTTCCAAGCCATGGCGATAACTAATATAAGTATGACGTTTCAAACATGACGTTTTAAAATGGCATGATATGTGGTTTCCAAAAATAAAAAACTTTTTCCCTTACTTTGCATGCTTTGGTTTTTATTGACATCTCAAATAGTGCATATCATTCTGCCGCACCCTGTATATAGGTACAACTCTATAGCTTTATAAAAATAAAGAAACGGTCAAAATATAATACCCTATTGAAGCTGTTAATATTTTTATAAAATTCTTTTCTGCATTGGGCTAAAAACTGGAACCAATTAAGAAAAATATTATTTTTCATTTAGGGCCCAGTTCTACACTCACAGAGGGTGACTTTATAGTTTGTTGACCGTTACATGCAATTTAACTACTAGTTTACTAATACTTGCGTTTTTCAACGTAAATTTAGCCGATTTAAAAATCAGAGATTTTGTATAAGCGTTATAAAGTTGGAATTGGAGAAATAGCTAAAAAAACTCATTGTTTTTTCTGATCACATACTAACTTGTCAGATTATAATCATCTTGTGTTAAAGATATATAGGGAGATACTTTAAGTGGGGTCATATTAATAGGAGGTGGCACCTTTCAATTATAGGAAAATATTTTCTTTTTTTAAACGTACGGGGGGTGTTCAACATAACTTGCTACCCCCATAATTTCCTTATTTATAAGGTAGTAAAAAAATTAAAAATTTCATCTTATTGCATTTTTCACATACTTTTTAAATATGTTATCAGATCATATATCGTCTTCTTCAAATAATGATTGTTGTAAAGATAAAATAAATATAATTTATCATTGCAAACGGTTTTTTATTAATAACTTTCTTAATATTACTCGAAATATACAAGTATTATATATTTTTGAAATCAGAAAAAATAGGCAAATCCGAATATGTAAAACATATTTAAAAAGTACATGAAAAATGCAATAAGATGAAATTTTCTATTGTTTTATTACCTTATAAAATAAGGAAATTATGTACAATGAAATATTGTTTCAACCCTTTTTATTTAATTTGGGTACTCTGCCAGTGAAATGTGCTAATGAGAGACTAATAACCGAGGTGACCGTTCATGTCTTGTACGATTCCTGAACTATGTGTTGTTGCCAAACTTCATGATTCAAATAAAATATGGGGAATCGTTTGTTCTTTCGATCTATTTTTGTTAATGCACATCTGCTGCATTTAAAACCTAGGTCAGTAGTAAAGTAGTAGAGTAAAGTTCAGTTACTCTGAAAAGAACAAAGCTGACAAGTGATATAGGGAAAAAAACCTATAATTGAATTCTGTTTTTAAAATTTCTTTAATTTTATTTTATAATAATCAGTAACTAAAGACGGATTTATGCAGCCGACTGTTTAATTTTCACTTGCATTACCATTTTCGTTATGAAAGTTGAAACTGCGTACATATTTCAATAAACCTGTTTATGCAATTAAATGAATTTTTGTGCATGGTACATTTTCACTACCCAGTATCTCTATCTTGATTGGGTATTGGGAATCTCTGGATTGTTAATGAAAAGTGAATATGTAAATGTAAATGAAAATAAAAAAGTAGACTGCATAAATCCACTTTAAGTGAAGCTGAAATGCCTTTTATTTGATTAAATACATTGCATTGGTTTTATATCATCTAAGCTTTAATTAAAATAGCAACACTGTCGATCAATCACATGGTAGTGTACCGAAAGCTTGCCGAACGATGCCGGAAACATTTGAACCGCGAATTTAAAAATAAAACCATAACTCGGCTATTTTATAACTTACAAAAAAAAATTCAGATTCATATTCCTGACTATATAGTACTATTAACCCATAAACATATGACCCTACTTAAAGATTCACTCTGTATAATTTATATCATATAATTTAACAAATTAATTATAAGTGAATTAATCTTATAATAAAAATAAACAATATTATGTAAGTACAATAACGTATATAACACAGGCACACAAAAAAAAGTGATGTGTTACTTTGACTAGACTAAGTTGGTCTAATCAAATTGTGGCCCATACAGAGGAATTTTCTGAATTTAAAGGTGGTTTTTCACAATTAAAAAAAATCTGGAGGGTGATGGAGCAATTCTGACTCCGGATTCGAATTCAGTGAGTCAAAATACATAAAGATAAGTTGGTCTAGTCAAAAAAACACACCACTTTTTTTGTGTGCCTGTGTAATTAATAATAATAAAGTTCTAGGAGACAGTCTAATCTATCAAAACATTACCAAAATACCTAATCTGGTGGTAAAGTTAACTACAAAATAACCACGACTTTAAAGATGACTAATAATTTGTAAAATGTAATTTCTATGTATATCTGAAAGTTATCCCTGACTGGCAGTTAACTTGCAATTGTAAAACCGGATATAACGCATTTATCTCCCTAAACAGTTTTAGTTTAAGTTTTTCTAGATATAACTGGACTACAAATATATAAGTAAAAAGAACGTACCAGTAGATGGTCTTAATTGTTCTACATTTTCAGTTCCATCTGCTTCTTGTAAGGATATAAGCTTCAACAGTGTGAAATTGACTGCAGTTGCTGTTTCTTTTATGTCTGTCACTGTATTAAGGAAAAGAAACAATATAAAAATCATGCAAAATAAAAATATAAAAATAGTTTAAAGAAAAGTAAGCATTGAAAATACAATGGTTTTAGGTCAAATTATGATTTAGTTGTATAAACCGTTACAATAAAATTTAAAATGTGCTCATAGCCAATATACAGGCTATCTATTTTAAGTGGGTGAATCAAAAGATTTTATTTCATGATTTTAAAAAATAGATATTTATTAGAACTACGGAATGGTAAAAACATGTTTAGGGTAGTCTAGTAAAGGGTGGCCCATAATGTAGTGACACATTTTGAAGTCTAATAACTTTGCCTCTGAAAAACCTATAGGTAAGTTTTTGGTGTTCGATAGGAAAACTCAAAAAGTTTTTTTATGTCGCGAAAAAATACAGGGTGTACCAAAGTATAAAAATTCAAGTAAAAAAATAACGATGTAAAATTACATTCTGTATAGACTATCTGCAGAAAGGCGGAGCTTACCTATTCGTGACTACTAGCGCTCGCGGCGGCCTGTTCTATAACTTTTGTACAGTACCTTTCAACGTAGCTAATATTGCCTTTTTAAATAACATTGAATTTCTCAATGATTTTCAGCATGGCTTCATGAAGCAAAAATCAACGACGACGGCTCTTTTCAATTTCGTAAATACAATATTGAGTGCTCTGGATGGTCAAGAAATCGTTTGCGGACTGTTTCTTGACCTATCCAAAGCATTTGATACATTAAACCATAATTATTTTCTTAACAAACTAGAAAATATGGGAGTACGAGGAACCAGTCTCCAATGGTTCAGTTCATATTTGCAAAATAGAAAGCAAAGAACATTAATATCGCAATTAACGGGAATAAACATGAGTCTGATATACTTGGTCAAAACTATGGAGTGCCCCAAGGCAGTGTCCTTGGACCACTTTTGTTCATAATTTTTATAAATGATCTTGCCAATGTTACAGATCAGAACGATAAAACAACCATTATTAATTATGCTGATGACACTAATGTATTAATAAAAAGTAACACGTTAAATGAAATAGCCCAGGAACTTTCTCACCTATGGCAAAAGTTAAAGGAGTGGTTCTATTCTAATAAACTTATCTTAAATGAGTCTAAATCTAGCTGTGTTATAATCAAAACTGATAGGTCAGGTTTAATTTTACCAGATCAAATATCAGGAAAAGTACCAATCTCAAGGGAAGACGCTACAAAATTATTGGGTGTAACTCTAGATAGCAATATGAAATGGTCTTTGCATATTGATGGGATCGTTAAGAATCTTAATAAAACATGTTATGCACTTAGAATTTTATCAAACTCATTTGATTCATCAACTCTGAAAATAGTTTATTATGCAAATTTTTACTCCGTTGCTAAATATGCAATAGAGATTTGGGGTGGTTCCTCTGACCTTTATAAAGTATTCCAGGTACAAAAAAGAGCATTCAGAATAATCTATAAAATGAAGTTCAATGACTCGTGTAGAGGCTGTTTTAGACAAAAGGAATTGCTTACAATACCAGGATTATATATATACTCATGTTTGTTGTACTTAAAAAATCATGAAACCGAATTCAATATTTCAAATTTCAATCACTCTTATGATACAAGGCATAAAAACAATTATGCATTTCCTGTTCACCGCCTAGCTCTTACTGAGAAAGGACCATTTTACTCAGCAATTAAATTCTTTAATGTACTTCTTAATTTTCTCAAAGGACAATAATTCACCAAAAGTCTTCAAAAAACAAGTTTTCCAATACATTTGTGAAATCGAACCATACTCTATTCAAGAATTTCTTGACTTTTATGTTAATAGTTTTAAGATTTAATTTTAACCATTATTAAATAAGTTGTAATGTAAAATTTTATTTTATTTTAATGTTCTACAATATTGTGCAATTACTATTTTATGACTTGTTTTATACATATTATAATGCTGTGTAATATGTCTAATGAAACTGAATAAAAAAAAAATCTAATCTAATATGCGAAATCTTTGCTTTTATTTATTATTTTATTATAATCGTTTTGTAAGTTTTTAAGTTCATGAATATTATTAACTGTAAGGTAAATGAGAAGTGTTGTAGACGACACATCTTGATTTATCGTCGGGCGTATTAGCGGTACAGTGTTTTGTGTTGTGTGACATAACCCACGCTCATAACATAAGCAAACGCCGTTCTTATGGAAATGTTTGTGGTCAATTGTGCAAATAAGCAGAATAATACCGAAAACATACGGTTTTATTCATTTTCCACAAAACCACAAAGTAATTTTTGCGACAAGTCTCCTCTCTCTGAGCCAGAACATTTAAAATGTATCGTCGATTTTTTCAAGAAACACCGTCGCGTTCAATCTAGCTAAAGGTCGACAGAATGTTCGAATTTCTTCGCCGATTGGCGAAGTTCGGTATTGTGTTGTTTGTTTCAACAAGAAGGAAGGAATGAACGAACATTCCGCAGTTGATCCGGTTCTATATAAAACGATATATGGATATTTGTACGGATGCAAGCGAGACGAACGATGCCCGCGGACTAGTCGGCGTTCCTCCAAAAACTTGGCGGGAAGCTTTCGAGAAACCAAAGCTTTTGGATTCCGAGGAAGTATGGTTGCAAAGCTGAAACTAAAAGTAAATGACAGAAGGCACCACCAGGAGTGGAGCCTGCGACGCAACACGAGAAACCTCACTAGACCCGGAATGATTGACAGATTGAGAGTTCTTTCTTGATTCGGTGGGTGGTGATGCACGGCCGTTCTTAGTTGGTGGAGCGATTTGTCTGGTTAATTCCGATAGTGAACGAAACTCTAGCCATGTTAACTAGGCGTATTTCCATATCCCAAAAGCCCGCCGCGCCGGTTTGGGCCTCTGGTCTCTTTCTGCGTGCTGTTTTTACCATTGATTAAGGAATGAACAAGATATGCGACTTCAATGGTAAAGTGCGAGGCCTTTTTTGGCAACGAGATCTCGGCAAGTTGCGGGCATTCCTGTGATTTACGTAGTATGCTTTTGACAAACCTGTGTCTTGTCTGGTTTTATATCATTAATAATCTAGTGGTAATAAAAATTTAATGTCCAGATTAATTTTAGTTTAAAATTATTAACGTAGTATGTTCTCTCTGCGAGCTATTTCTCAACGATTGTTTGACTTTTAACCGTCACATAATTTGAAACTAAAATCAATCTGAACATTAAATTTTTGTTTTCACTAGATTATAAATTATATAAAACCAGACACGACACAGGTTTATCAAAAGCATACTACGTGCATCACAGGAATGCTCGCAACTTACCGGGATTCTCGCTGCCAAAATTAGCCTCGCACTTTACATTGCGCATCTTATTCATTCCTTAATCAATGGTTTTTACTGTTGGCGTTCAAAATTTTCTTCTTAGAGAGACAGGCGGTTTTTAGCCGCACGAGATTGAGCAATAGGTAACAGGTATATGATGCCATTAGATGTTCTAGACCGCACGACGCTACACTGAAGGAATCAGCGTGTTCTCCCAGGCCGTGCGGCCCGGGATACCCGCCGAACCTGCTTCGTGCTAAGAATTGGGGCTTAATTGTTCCCTATGAACGAGGAATTCCCAGTAAGCGCGAGTCATAAGCTCGCGTTGATTAGGTTCCTGCCCTTTGTATATATGATTGAATGATTTAACGAGGTCTTGGGACTGGTTTCTAGGAAGATGACCAAATTTGATCATCAGTAAAAGTCATAGCAAGGTTTCCGTAGGTGAACCTGCGGAAGGATTGTCCTTCGACAAGTCTGTTATATTTACGGGGAACGACGATGGTCTTCAGTGCACCTGTTTTTACACGTGTATCGCGTCGCGGTTCCTTCATTCGGCCTATTCGCCGTCGACGATACAGCCGAAGATGACAATGTTCCATTAAGGATTAGCGTTCGAGATCTCTCAATGAGATACGGGATGTGTTGACGTTTTTTGAGTCTTGCCTACACCTAATTTCGAAATCGACGTGATATTCTCGTCTTAACGATGTCAGAAATCTTCAATTATTGTCGTTGTCTCTTTTTGTCACGTGCATGAGGTGATTATATTTTATTAATTTTTCAACTTTCCTTTTTGTTGACAGGCAAAAATCAAAATTAAATTCTATTTCGAAAAAATCCGGTTTTCAAAATGACATGCAAATAAAATCATTTTAACAGTTTTAATATAAAAAATAAATACAATGCTAATGAAAATTATATTTACTTCGTAAAAAATTAAAAACCGTTGGAAGAAGAAAACCTCGAAGAAAACAGTATATTTTTTATTCCAGAAAAACCAAAAACCCAATTTGACGCATGTAACAATACAAAAGTCACCACAGTACAAAAATGCGGAAGAATTCCGCGCATGGCGCTACTAGACATTTCGCAGATAGTCTATACTACAATTTTTTTGAAGCATAACCATAGAGATTTATAAATGTTATAATTGTCAAATAGACAGAACGTACTGCCGGTTTTGAAAAATGAATAATCGCGCTATGCGAAATATGGTGTCTAGAGTAGAAGAATGTTCAAGAGAAGGTCATCACCTTTTAAACACAATTTTAAAAAATTAGGCTAGTTATTATTATTATTATGTTAGTTTCCCTTGTTATTAAATTTCTTGAATTCCATATTTTGATTAAAATCGTTTTATACACCCTGTATTTTTTGCAACACAAAAAAACTTTTTGAGTTTTTCTATCGAACAACACCAATAACTTACCTATAGGTTTTTGAGGCAAAGTTATAAAGCGGCAGTTTCACATGGCAGTCGACTGCTATAGCAGCGACTGTTAGGTGCGCGTTTCTACACTGTCAGGGGTTTATTTATGTGAATCATACTATTTCGATCGCAATTGAATGTTATGGCAGTTACTGCTATCGAGTAGAAATATTTCTACTTTTGTTATCGCAGTCGACTGCTATGAGGAATAAAATGGCGAAATCTGTTAAACGTATTGCGTTCTCGGGTAAAATTTTTCATTTAATACAATTATGTCGAAAAAATGCATGTTTATGGAACATACAGTCACCACAGTACAAAAATAATATGAGAAGAAAAGCCGCACTTGCAAACATTGCGGAAAAGATGGGTTTAAATGAAGAAAATGTCAAAAAAAAAAGATAGCTTCAATAAGAGCAACTTATTTAATGGAAATAAACAGGTATTTACACCCTTTATCGCTATTTCTTTATTCGACGCCACTTTAAACAAGTATATATTATTTCATTTAAAAAGTACAGTCAATCAGTACATAGCAGTAAAACTATCGCAGTAGAAATATTCCCCACCAAACAGTTCAGATGTTATAGCAGTCGACTGCCATGTGAAACTGCCGCTTTAGACTTCAAAATGTGTCAATACATTATGGGCCACCCTTTATATCTCGATAACTATTATATTAGAATGATTACGGAACAGTACTAAACTACTGTTCTTTATTTGCAACATATTTATTAAGAAAAATTCTTTATTAATCTTTCTAATAAAGAACTGACATGTTATTAATTTTTTTCAGTTCTTATTTAATAACTTGCAAAAAAATTTACATATGAATAATTTACAGGTATCTAAATAAATTTTGTTTAAACAAATATTTAATAAAAAACCAATGTCAATTACAAAAATTTGTACATATATACATACATAACATTGAAATTACAGTATGTCTTCCCTTCTACATATGCCAAAGCAAAGTTTATTACACATTGGAAATATACTCAAACAGATACGTTCAGCTCATACATTTAGGAGTACCTTCACCCTTACAGATGATTTTGTAAGAAGATTAGTGCATGCAGTGGGTAGTAAAAATAAACTGTTATGCCTACCATTAATTCTAGGAACACAATAATTAATTTCCGATGTGATAGTCTCGCACTTTATGATATAATGAATTAATCGGAAAAGAAACACCAATGAATGAATTGTACGCCTAGTGAGGAGAATTTACAAATCAAATCGCAATAGAAAAAGATCTTGTGGAGTACCTCTTATGGGATATATTCCATCTAGTAGAAAAACCGCTGATTTGATGTATCTTCTTTGAATCCTTTTAATTTTTGTTACATATTATGCTGTATATATCCCATAAAACTAAAGCATACTCAAGCCTTGCTCTCACAAACGTGACATACAATAGACGCAAAGTTGAAATTTTTTTAAAATCTTTAGAATTACGAACAATAATAGAGAGTTTTATATTGTAAAAAGTAAACTCTGAGTCAAAGTACAAGAAGGCCCCCAAGTCCTTAACGAAATCAGGCCTATTGAGAATTTCGAGAGGAAACTCAGAATTAGAGACAGAATTAAGTAATCCTGCGCAAGATAATTTCAGGTCATCTGCGTACAGAAGATAACGAACATTAATAGTACTGGCAATATTGTTAATGAAAAATATGAACAAAAATGATATTATACAGCGTGTTTCGGGAGGAAAGGGAACTACTTGAAGGATTTATTCTAGAGGTAAAAATAAGATAAAAGTTCCTATAAATAAGAGTCCCCATATATAAATTTTATCAAAATGTTATAAAAACAAACTTATTACAGTAACAACGGTTTTAGTAGAGCCAATTAAAATATAATATAAATATAAATATTGAAAATTTAAGTGGTAAAATCCCCCCAAAAAAACGAATTAAAAGAATGCCACAAATAACTTTTAAGCAATACTTACAATATAAATATGAAAATAATTTGTCCATAATGTACATTCCACTTTACTGAATAAATAAATATTCAAACTTCACAGTCGTAAAGCATAAGCGTTATCAAAATTGTTATCTTTAATGCTTTTAAATCTACATATGTATAATATTATTTTATACATAATTGCTTTGTTGTATTTAAATATATATACCTACAATAGTTAAATCTAAAAAATTTTAGGTAAAGGTTTAAATTTGCTTCACGTTTTTAAATAGACCATATTCAGAACATAGCAAATAAAATCATGGTAAACTTTTTTTAAATTTGATTTAAAAAAAACGGGAAATCAAAAAGCAATAGCAAAAAGCACCAATAGCTTTCAACTAATAGTCAACTTTCATACATGAACGGAGTTGTGAAAAAGAAAGATGAACTGAGTTCGATAAAAGTAAAGAACGTTACCATCTTCATTACATATTACATATTATTATAACTGTAATTTCTAGAGGTGAAAACAAATTCATGTAACCCACTTTATAAATA
Source organism: Rhagium mordax (assembly GCA_963680705.1). Lineage (NCBI taxonomy): Eukaryota > Metazoa > Arthropoda > Insecta > Coleoptera > Cerambycidae > Rhagium > Rhagium mordax. The sequence goes on along the minus strand of OY796657.1, from coordinate 82,688,982 downwards.
ATATATTTATAAGAAGTTACGGTGTTTATGTATATACAAATATTTTATAAGAAAACTTGAGAAGTAGTTTCTTTTTAAATATATTTTTGCAAATATTTAATCGCAATTACAAAACTTTATCGAGTCATAGTAGTCTTACTTAAAGTAAATTTATTTCATGCTCCAATACTAAGATATAACTAACCTATACATTTCTACCACTGATTATCCCGCCACTTGGAAAATGGCCTACAATATATGATTAAAGGAAACTTAATATTTATCAGAAATCAGTTAGAAAATAGTTTAGATATATTTCAATTTGTTAACACAGATAATTTAAAATGTTATCTTTCTCAATCACGTATTCATTGTTGTTACAGAACAATTTTGTCAACATAAAAAGCAGAAAAATAGAAGACAAAAGCAAGAAGAAAAAAATGAAAAAGTGAAGGATACTTCTCCGAGCCTCTGAATCGTAAGCCAAACATGGTAAGACTGCTGTAAATATCCCCGACATATATGGCAACATAGCTGGGCCAGATAGTTGGACAAATTCCTTAATCCATGTTATAGCTGTAAACTAAAGAAAACAAAATTGGGTAAATGGTAATACAAAAACATATTTCATATAATTCAATATAGTAAGAAGTATACACAAGGTAAATTAGAAAAGTTAAATGGGTACAACTGAGACAGAATATTCACATAATCGTAAATGTTAGAAAATAAAATGTAAATGGTGCTATTTAGATCATTTAGGAATTGCAACGAGAGTTGATAAAATTTACTGGTAATTTATTTTTATCCTACCCACCACTCTTTAAATTTAAGTAAAAAAAATCTAAAAAGTTCATAACCAGAGATTTTAAATGATATGAAATAAACTTTTTTTTTTTTTTTGAAAAAAAAACTAAATGACGAATTTCAAATTTCATTGAAAAATTTAGATTTCTATTAAATTATCCCTTTTAAAATTTTATAAATTTGTTTAGTCCAAATTAAAATTTTTTAGTCCAAACTAAAATTTCAGAAAGTTACACTATATATCGATGCCCACCATTGGTATCTCGAACTAAAATTTCAGAAAGTTACACCAGCGATATATGGAACTACAAAGATAATGAACGTAATATCTTTGATGTAGCCGCAAAATTGTTGGATATACCTAGATGGCGACAAAACAGTTTTACTAGTAGCGACACGAGTATTGCACAGACGAACTATATGATAATAATTGTTCATATATAGGATCACATTGAACGATGGTAGATTGGAAAACTGTAGCTGGACTACCTACATGTGCATCTAACCACATTAATTATTCTACTAAACTATAGATGTCGCGCCGCTAAAAATAAAAATAGTAAAATATCTGTAACGTAAGAAAAGTTGCTCTAAATATTGGAACAAAAATAAAATGAATTGAACTAAAATTCTAGCTACAATTTTTAAATTATTTTTTTCATTTTATTAATATATACATGTCTTTTGTAGATTTCCAAACTTGCGAGTTATAGTTTAAAGCAGTTTGCGAAAAATTGCCGATATTTCGTTACCTATTCGTGTCATATTTTAACTACTATAATATATGAGCACAGTCGTGATATCTCAATGCTAATAAATGCTATGTGTTATTTAGCAATTAATAAAATATGTAAAATAAAAAATAATACAGTGCGCGCCGCCCGACTAAGAACACGGGACGGGAAATGAACTGGCAGCCGAACTCGATCGAGTGTCCTCGTTATGGGTGATAATCGTATATCGGATTGAACCGATTGCACGCACAACGGTACAAAGGACGAGGGGCTCGATCGAGGCAAGGCTTATAGCATGGGGGTCTAACTAATATCCGACTATAAGATACAAGCAGCTCATTGGCTGCCAGGCTGGTTAAAAGGCTATTTTCAATTTCCCGGGTAAAGGTTTGGTGTTTTTTGTGTTAAACTAAATTTCTCAACCTGGGTCCTGGCAGAATGACATTTGTCTTGTTGTTTTGTTACAAAGTGGTTAGCTTGGCTTGGCTTACGATGGTAAGTAAAAAGAAATTATTTAGATATTTACCTAAATTGTTTTTTCTTTTTCAATCATTTATTTATTCAAAAAATATCGTGTTACAAATACATTAATTTTAGCGTCAATGATCTGATGTTTAATGTAAAACAATTATTATATCGCCACATTGTCATATAATTGATTGAAACCTAGAATTAATGTATAATAAAATTTTAGATCACAACGAATTAGAATGGCTTAAGTTAATAATGTTTAACTTGCTGCGAAAATTGACCTAGGAAATTCACAAGATGACTGGCAATGGATGAATGGCGATGAGGCTGAGAAAAACCAGTGTCTACAATACTATAATACCTTTGTGTAGTGAAGCAACGAAGCAACTAGGCAACCTTATGCCGCTGGTTACATTCTGATGAAAATTAGTTTTGCTGATTGTACTACCCTTGTATATGATGTGTACTACTTTTGTTCATCGGTGCTCAAAAATATTTATATACTCAGTTCGGGGTATTCGACCACCAAAACAGACTGAATTGTGTTGTGTTTTAAAGTTAATTGGTACATGGTGATTGTATGCAGCAATCTTAGTATTAGTTGTAGTTTTTCCGAATACCCGTTTACACAGAGTATATTGTATGCGTAATGTTAGAAAAAGTGATAAATCATAAATTAATCAATTATAACTTTAATTCATCAGTAAGTATAATTGTTTTCATTGTAAAATTATTTGTATTTTCGTATAATATAAATGTTTGTTTAATAGAAATTTTGTTTTATTCTTGCGAGTTTCTTATCTCCTGTTAAATTTACTCAATAGATAATTTCCCGGAGTACAATTACATACAAAATTGTCTCCGTGGGATTTATTTATTGAGTCAATTTAGCGGGTAAAAAACTGGAAATTTATTGTAGTAAATAAACGTTTAAAGAGCCCGCCTAAAGTTTAGTTCTTGCCAGGATCACCCGCGCCGTATTGTCGCATGCTTGTCACAGATGATTCCATGTAGAAGTACGGTTTTAAGATTTCTTCCTTTATATATTCTGTGGCTTATAGACTAGTTTACCAGTCACCAGCCTTGCGATCGAGGTGCGTTTGCCAACTAATTACTAATTTCGAAGTACCATGTTTGTAGTCGCCTGGCGTGCACTGTACTTATGGCCCTCTAACTTCTCTATAATTTCTACGAGTTTTGGTGTTGCTGTGATCTACCAATCCACTTATCTGCATATTTTTTATTTAAATATAGGTACTCGCATGTAGTAAGATTGAAAATATAAGAAACAATTCGGCACCTTTGAATTTTTATGTGGTTTTCGCCAACTATAAAAATATATTATGGTTGACTTCAGATTTGTAAGACACATAAAAAACCAGCGGCTTGTTTGATGCCCATAAAAACTTCAAACAAGCCGGCTCTTTTTATGTGCTGTATAGATATGACACAGACTTTACAAATATTCCGACAAGGGCAGGCGGCATGCGATTGTAATGAATTGTTACTTACCTATATCCTTGCATTTGACTATACTCAGAATTTCTAGAAATTACCTACGTGATGTTTTCATTAACATACAATTTTACTGGAAATGATTGATTTTAGATATAGGTTAATAAAAATTATAGAGCGATAAAGACGCTATCCAAATATGTAAAAATATACGGGGCGGGGAGTTCCAATTAAAAAAATTAAGTTATGATCGATACCATATTTACATTATTGCAATAAACACCCTGTACAAATAATTGCAACTTTATTATAGGTATCTAATAGAAGCTGGTACATTTACAAAAAAAGTTGTTTAATATGGGGACATATCTATTGCAAATTTTATTATAGTGAGGTCATCAAGTAACATTTTGTTTAAAAAACAGATGAATAATTCGACAACGTCGCAATGAAATTTCAAACAGTAGATATACTCGAAAAAGGCAATTAAAAAGAAAATAAGAAAGTGTACAAATATATATACCCAGGGAGTCCCGTTTAAAGAAATATAAATTTGATATGTCACTCGAATATCAAACACCCTATATGATTGGAAATTATTTTACAATATTATGGTCTTCTTGTTCTCCTACAATTTCTGTTTAAAAATTTTTTCGATATAGATAATAAATACCTATTAAACGAGATATCAACCGAGGTGATCTTGTTGACACACCCTGTATAATATCCTGTATCAATTATTTCAATGTACTTTTCAGAAAATATCAACATTAATATTTAATCGAACGAAAATAATATTGATTTGATTTCATGTCAGACAACCCAACATTTTTATGTTCTTTAATCAGAAAATATTATTTGTGGTAAGGTAAATTTTTTTCCGCAAGTTTGCTTTGCGTATTGCCTATTCACCCACGAATATGGATATAAACGTATTATATTAGATATACGATAATAAATCATAATTCATAAATTAGATTAAGATAACGTAACATAAGGTAAGATGAAGTAAACTACATATTTCTATTTTCTAGTGCACAAAAAACCTCAAAAGCTTTGCCGTTTACGCATTGACGGGAGAGCGGGACATACTTTATTTTTCTACAGCTATTAAATAATAAATATAAATAATGTAATGTATTACTTAATACCATAGAACATCATTATTCTCATGTAAAATTTGTTCTGGCATGATTAAAAAATAAAAATTAACGGAAACACTACTGTTTCAATTATACCAGCATTATATTTTCAAATTATTTTAAATTAGTTACCCGACTCACTCCTACCGAAGCAGCTTTACGACGGAGCGGTTTAATTTATGGCCGATTTTTATGGCCTTTTTTATATAGAGACAATTCAGACAATTTAACGTCACATCTATGTTCATTATGCCATATATGGCTTATTGCAGTGCTATTTTCAAATCGTCAAATCTACTTAGGTTTCTGTATAGTTCAGTAGCAAACCAATGTCATGTACTAAATTCCCTTTAGTACAGTAATGCGCCCAAAGGTACCATCACTTCCTTGATATAAATTTTGCTTGTATATTTGGTTGCCTAACTTGAAATGTTGCTTCAACACTTTTCGTACGGTTAACCGTCTTTATAGTTCCATATGTCACTGGTTACACTATACTTGGTGGTGAATTATTCGATGCCCATCATTGGTATCTCGGAAACTATAAGATATAGAGGATCAGTTAAATTAGACAAAAGTTGAGCTATTTTATGCTCTACAATTTCCTGCCAAGAAATGCTGGATATCTTGATTCGTTCGCGGTTTATCCTGAAAAAATTGAAAATCGTGATTTCAAAACAAAATTAATATCTTCTATACCATTTATGTGAATTTAATGAAATGGCAAGGTTATATTTTTGACCACTACCAATTGAATGGTGTTGATAGAAATTTTCTAAGCCTTCTAGATTTTGAACGATAGTCAACTTTTTTTTTCTTATGGCCGCCATATTGGATTTTTAGACCATTAGTTAGAGAAAATAATTCTCTTTTCATCTTATGTCATCAAAATAGACTGATTTTTTAAAAACATGTTGATGTTCGAATTAATGTAAAAATTATTTATAAAATCCAGTATGCTTTGGAAAAATAATTGCAAGCAACATTGTAATCCAAACGTCAAACGCTATTATTAAATTGTGCACTCGTAAAAAATTACAGAAAAATGCCAGGTTATTTAAACTCCTATTAAATATTACAAACAATTAATTTATTAATTAAACAGTCAAGAAACAAAATAATACTATTTTTATTTTATACATTGCCGCCCCATATTGGAATATGGTTTTGTTTTGTTTGGAAGTTGCAGAAAGTCAGCTCTACGCAACATGGAAGTTGAAGAAAGAAGCAGTCTGAGGAAAATCACCAAGATTAGACAACCTAACAACCCTATCAGAAAACCAATATCGAACCAATACTGTTCCGATTACAAAGACTTTCAAAAAAATTTGCAAATAATTCATCCAACTTTGAAACAATACACCCCCTAATTCACCAAACCAATCCTAACTTCGCTCCCAAAAGAAAATTTCTTACTCAAACACTATATGAATCCCTCATACATTTACAGAACCTTTAAACAAACTTTATTTTTTTTTGTGAATTGTTAGAAACAAAATTTAACTATATTTATTTAAAATAGTATGTAATGTAAACACAATATAATTGTAAATAGGCTGGACTTCGGTCGTTAGCCAGTTGGAATTTCCAATAACGCTTTCTACTAAAATAGCGCAACTTTTGTCTAATTTAACCGATCCTCTATATCTTATAGTTTCCGAGATACCAATGGTGGGCATCGAAAAATTCACCACCGTGTATAAAAATTCTAAATTTCTTATACAATTTTTTTCTTGATTTAAAAGAAAATGATTCTGCGAATATTTTAATTTTTTTTTTGTAATTTGAACTTTGTTCCAAAAACTTTTTCGTTTAGTCGTTGTGGGCAAACTTTAAATTTTAAATAGTATGACATGAGTCCCATGATCAAATACTAATGGCTAAACTATATTTTATCGGCCTTCATTAACCTTGCATTGAAAAATTTATTTTGACCACCACACAGGGACTAAATTAAATTTTTCTTTAAAACAGTTCCAATTTTCATAAAAATATGTATTTTATGTGTCCTTTTTTTAATTTTTAATTTAAAAAAGAAATTGAGAAAATCGAAATATCGGTATAGTTATATGCCATTTTCATTTTATTTACATTAGAGTAGGCTATGATATGTTTTTCTTAGGTTATGTCAGGGTTCTCTACCATTGACAAAATTTTAAAGTGTCAGATTTAAGTGATTGTCACTGTCATTTACTTTTGGCTGAATTGCCAAATTTTTTTTGATAACATTGCTGTGCTTTCTTTAGGGTCTCACTCTGGCAACTATGTAGAACTAATTTGAATTTGTGGTTATATTTTTTACTTTTGACATAATCTCAGTAATTAAAACAGTCATTCATACCAACAGAATTCAGATTTTCCAAAGCTTACTCTAATTTATATAAAGTGTGAATGGTATATATATATATATATAAACATAAAAACATAAAACACACCACAGAAATTAGACAACCCCCAATTCCAAAGCCAAAGGCCGTCCGAAAGGAGGCTACACATTAGAAAAAACGTAGACAAACATCCATACCCACCGACATTGCGATCTGCCGGTGCCGGGCTTTGAACCCAGACGCGATAGGCAGTGTAGCCAGAGCCATGACTGTCACTCATGCTCTAGCCCACTACGCCACCGAGTCGGTATGTTTTTACAATTTTCTTTCTTTGCTCGATACGTTATGTTATGTTTATTTGAGCTTTTCTGCACCATGAAATTTTAAAAATAATGTAATAATAGGTTTCTTTTTAAATATATCCGTAATTATGAAACTTAATGGATCAAATAATAGCAGAAGCAGGTATCAATGGACACGTTTCAGAGCTGTTGCTCATCGGCACAGCACAGCTTAGGCATTAATTTCTGTTTTTGTTATTATTTGACTCAGCTAACTCTTTCATTATTTTGTTTACATTTTCCAGATGTAAATATGTGCTAAATACCATCATTTGAAGTCACAAATAATTTGGCACATTTGGTACACAAAAGTATGAATTGGGTGTTGTGTACTATATTCTACAACCTCTGATAAGTTTCGTTCTTGATCTATTTCACATAGATCTCATATTATTTAATCTATGCTATGCTTGTACCTCATTTGTTTTAGGGGTATATGGCACTGAGACTGTTTTTGTTACTATTGGATCGCACTGACTGCGACTGACTCATTACTTTGAATATATTTGCCAGCTGGAACCAGCTGTATACATAGGACTCTATGCGCTGACTGCTATCATTTGAGGCCACAAATTTAGCATGTGGTAAAGTCCGGCAGCTATAAGAATAGGCCACGTACGTCATCAAAGAACATCTACACAGTAGTCCGTTGAAGCCTTGCCCCCTAGCAACCACGATAATTTCTTGACAACGGCTCGTACCATAAGCATATTATCATCAGATTATTTTTAAAATCTGTTATTAGCAGTGTGGAGATTGTTCTTTGCATAGCTGAGTTTTAGCGTTTGTGTTAATGTTAATCTTTAAAAAAGATCGGTGTTAGAGGAACACGAAATTTATACACGTCATTGCTTACTTTGTACAAGCATGGTGTCGCCAAAGCTAGCGCAACCGTTAACAACGCCCCCTGGCTTATTCTTATAGCGGCCGGACTCTACCCGAAAGTGGGAATTAAGTACTATGTACTATATTTTTCAACCTCTGATAATTTTGTTTCTGATTTATCTCACAGATCCATTACTTAAGCTATACCATGCTGATAAGCAATAATGATCTCTAAACACGTGCTCGTAGTTGCATCACTTTAGTTTTGTGGTCCAACATCTAGGTGCCACATTACCACATTCCACATTGTATTTAATTACATAAACAATTTTTAGACTAAATTTACTTGTGTAAGTAATTAAAATGTAATAAATGGTAAATAAATTTCTAAATTTATATTGTATTGTAATTTATATTATTAGCTTAAACAATATGGGTTTTCAGATAAACTGGCAGATCTTTTTACTTCATATTTATACTGCAGACGCCAATATGTAGAATACCGTGGTTTTAGGTCCGACGAATTCATAGCTACGTCTGGTGTGCCGCAAGGCTCAATTCTTGGCCCTCTTCTCTTCGTTATTTTTATTAATGACATAGTAGATGTAATTGACGCCAACTGTCTTCTTTACGCAGATGATTTAAAACTGTACTGTGACATTGAATCTGTCGCCGATTCTCTTAATCTCCAGGATAATGTAAATAAGATAGATAATTATTGCACCCAAAATAACTTACCTTTAAATGTACAAAAATGCAATATAATGTCTTACACGAAAAAAAATGAACCATCTCTATTCAATTATAAACTTAATGATATACCACTTAATAGATTAACAGAATTTAAGGATTTAGGCGTTATTTTTGACTCAAAACTTAGTTTTAATCAACATATTAATGCCATTGTACTTGCTAGTAACAGAAGCCTTGGATTTGTTATGCGACATTCTCGTGGATTTAATGATATTAGCATTTTGTTTTTACTTTTTAATACATTTGTTTTATCGAAACTAGAGTACGCAAGTATTATATGGAATCCTGGGTACCAAACTTTTAGTAACAGTCTTGAAGGTATTCAACGTAAATTTTTAAAATTTGCATCATTCAGGTTGGACCCTCTAGTTGGCGTACCACATCATGATCTCTTAAGTAGGCATAAGGTTCTTAGTTTAAGTCGTAGAAGAGAAATGCATTCTCTTATTTTTTTGTGCCACGTGTTTGTAACCAATGAGACCCTGAGTACGTGGACGAGTCCATTTCATTACTTGTCTAGTAATTCTTATGTCGTTGGACTGAGCGATAGCCTAACAAAATTGACCACTCTCTAGAAAGAGACAAAGCGAATTCGCGGCCAATCCCTGTCTCTTTTCTGTAGGTCTAAAAGCACGGTACAGAATTCAAGTCTGTGACGAGGGCCAATCAGAATTCTAGAAAGAAGCAACTGCTGGCCGCGAGGTAGCTTTGCCTCACTCACACTTTTCCGCCAGTATTTACTCATAGCTGGATAGGGAACGCACAGTCCATTCTCTATGTCTATGGGTACATGCGGGCATCTACTTCACTTTTGACAGTTTGTCAGAATATTGGAATTTTGTAGTGTTTTTACTCTCTGCCGCAGCAAAAATTGTATATATTTCTTTGTTATATGTGTTTGTTATTAACTATTACAATTTATAATGTGGAATTGTGCTGTAGCTATATGTAAAAATCATAATAAAAATACAAAAGGTATCGATATAGAATATTTCAGTAAAATAAATTTGAAAAATGGCAAGTAAGTGGAGCAACACGATATATTGTATTTAGTGATCTGGATGTTCACCTAAAAAATGTCATAAATCACAAATATGGACATATAAACACCTGAAATAATTACTTCATCTTTTAATCAGCCTTCATGTAAAAATAATCAATCACCGAACGTTTAAATTCATTACAATAGCCCGAAAGCTGTAAAATGGATCATGTGAATCATATAGGACTAACATAGCCTCAAATTTACAGTTTTTGTAAATTTATTTTCGATTTTATTTTGTGTAGTTTCAGATTTAAATCTTTGACAGTAGATATAAAGTTTCAATATTGTAGATTATAGGTTGGATTTCCAGCCAACAAAAATCATTTTATTTTATTTGATTACGGAAATTAAAGCTTCATTAATAATGCACTGAACAAGATTTTAATTGATAGTACAGGAACCAAGCAGAAATTTTGATAAAAGCAGCTCAATATGTGAAAATATTTAAAAATGTATATTTTTGAGATGCGTGCTCGACACCCTTATCGAAATGGTGACTTTACATTTGCGCACTGGTATTACTTTTCTAACTAAACGCGTCATTTGATGACGTGCAAATTTTAGAAAATGCATATTTTTGAGGTTAGTTGCGATGTCACGTACACGACATATTCATATTTTTCTCGACCACGACGTCATATCCGTCTGCGCAATGTATAAATGTATCGTGAAATGTATATTTAAATTAGAGTATTAATTCATAAAAACAAAAGTCATGGAAACTGACTAGTACGTAAGGTTACTCACAAGTTGGCAGCACATACTTAGAAATCAGGTTAAAAAACGAAGTGAAGAAGCAAATTTTCCTAAATCCGACTCTGAATAACAGCTGAATGTAAATTGAAATGGTATACACTGAAGGAGAAATCTTTCTTGCCGATGTTGCCGTGATACAAACCTTTGTTTAGTACGATGTATTGATTCATAGGAACCGCCACTTCACGGGTGCGATTTTTCTTTGTATCCTTGTCTTACAAAAAATGCGATTCCTTGTCTACTAAACGCCGCCCTTAAGACTTTCTCCCTGACAAAATGATAATCTACATCAATGTGCTTACTTCTTTGATGAATCACTGAATTAGTAGATATATAAATTGATGCTTGATTATCACAATATAAGGAAGGTTTGCAAGGAATTTTTAAAGACTTTAAATAAATGATATCCACAGTGCTTGTCTACAAGTCAGAGAAAGTGCCATATATTCTGCCTCTGTCGTGGAAACTGCAACACTTTGTTGTTTCTTAGTGCACCATGTTACAGCAGCATTTCCATAAAATCCGATATACCCACTTACAGATTTTCTATCATCAAGAAAATTCGCGTATGAGGCATCGCTAAAAAACTTTATCTGGGGATTTTTGGTACGTTGATAAATAAGTTTTTTACACAGTTCCTCTTAAATAGCGAAAAATATGCTGCACCATATTATTATGCTTCTCATTTGGATCTGAACTAAATTGTGACATCATATTAACTGCAAAAGCACTATCTGGCCTTGTTCCCAAAGCTAGATATAGAAGACTTCCTATTTTCGACTGGTACAATTCTTTGTCTACACGTTTATCATTGGGTGCTGATTTTTCTGGTTTTGCTCCAGAATCCATTGGTGTTGTAACTGCTTTGCAATTTAAAAAATCATATTTTTCCAATATTCTTAAAATATATTCTTGCGTCAAAGTAGCATAATTTGATGACCATTTTATTTGAAGTGAAAGTAAAAATGAGGGTTGTCCAAGGAATGTAACTTCAAAATTTTTACTAAGTAAATCTTCAATTTGCTTCATTTTTTCTTCATTTGAACTTAGTAGCAATAAATCGTCAACATAGAATGCCACAATTTGATCTGCGTTCTTAGACGTAAACAGACATGGATCAGCCGATGATTGTTCTAAATAAATTTGTTTTAAAACTCCAACCAACTTCTGGTTCCATTGACGAGGCGATTGCTTAAGTCCATAAATACTTCTTTTTAAAAGACAAACTTTTCCTGGTTCAGAATTAACACCTTCTGGAATTTTCATAAAAACTTTGCAATCAATATCTCCATTAAGGAATGCTGTTTTAATATCTAATTGACGTGCAATCATGTTATTATGGACACAATGAGAAATCAGAACTCTAATTGTTTCATATCTCACAACAGGTGAAAAAGTTTCATTAAAATCTATGCCAGGTATTTGGCTAAATCCTTGAGCAACTAATCTTGCCTTATATTTTGAAACTTCACCTTTATCTGACAGCTTCTTTTTAAAAACCCAACGACATCCTACTACACGTTCTTGTTGAGGCTTATCAACAATTTCCCAAACCATGTTTTTTTTCATACTTTCTAATTCTTCATTTATTGCATAAATCCAATTTTCAGATTCAATAGATGTTATGGCTTCTGAATATGTAACCGGTTCTTCTAATGTTAATCTACAAAAATCTTCAAATTCCTTGGTTTTACGTATTCTGGAACTTCTACGTAACGACATATTATTTAGTTCTGAACATACCATTTCTTTTTCTCCTGAACATTGCTCAACATGTTCATTTAAAGACTCTGCATGGTTAACTTCTTTGATTTGACTATTTTCATTGTCGCTTTGTTTTGGTTCATTTTCACTTGATAGATAATCTTGATCATCCAAGGACTGCGTATGGTTAACTTCTTTTGCTTGACTATTTTCATTTCTTTTGGCTCATTTTCACTTGACGGATAATTTGTGTCTAATTTTGGTACAACTATTACATCATCTTCTTCAGAAACAAACTTATAATCTCGAGTTATAATGATCTTATTATTTTTTACCCAGAAACGATACCAACCAATTTTATCGCAATACCCAACCAAAAAAGCTTCTTTTGCTCTAGGACTCCCTGGCTGTTGCTCTTCTTTATTGATGTGTACATAAGCACGTTGTCCAAAACTTTTAAGATGTCCTATTATAGGTTTTGTACCATAAAACATCTCATAAGGAGTTTTCTTGTGAAATGAATGTGGTAGACGATTTTTAGTATAAACTGCATTTGCTACAGATTCAGCCCATAAGGATTTTGGTAATTCGGAATCAATTAGGCTAGTTCTTGACATAGTTGTTAAAGTTCGGTTTAATCGTTCAGCCAAACCGTTAGTTTCATGTACCCTGGGTATTGAATGTTCAACTTTAATCCCAGAATTTAAAAAAAAATTAAGTAATGAATTTGATGTATATTCTCCACCATTATCACTTTTAAAAATCTTGACTTTCTTCTCTGTTGAACGTTCTATTTTTCTAATAAATTGTTTCACTGCTTCCTCAACTTCATTCTTATGTGAAATAAATTTTACTTCAGTGTAACGAGAATATTCGTCAATAAAAGACACATAATACAATTTCCCACCTGCAGATTTTGTTGAAAAAGGACCCACCACATCTGAATGAATTTTTTCTAAAATTTCTGAACAGGTATTCCCAGTTTCGTTTGAAATTTTTCTGGTCATTTTTGACATTTCACATGCTTTACAGTCTATTTTAACCTTTGAATTTGGTAAAATATGTGGATCGGCAACACATTTTCTAATGTCATTAAAACTTGCTATAGGTGCATGTCCTAGTCTTCGATGCCAAATAGCAACACTTACATTACATGTTTCTGTGGACACTTGCTGAAAAATTTGTTCTTTGTTTTCAGTTACAATCCAGCCAACAATTTTATTCTTATTCCATAAAATTATTTCATTTTTTGAACCATTCATGGTAATTCCTCTCGACTTTATTTTTTCCCAAGATATTAAAGAGCATTTAAGACTTCGAGAATAAAGAACATCATACATTATTATATTAATTGTATTTCCACCTGGTAATAGTGCTTTGATTTTAACTTCACCAATATGTGTTACTTCAATTTTCTTATCGTCACCAAGTCGTATAAAAGTATGAAATGGGCGTAGGTTGCTAAATAAATTTTTATTTCCAGACATGTGAGATGTGGCTCCTGTGTCGAATATCCATTTAGATTGCATATTACTATTGTTCAACTTTGTTGCAGTATATGCAAAATGTTCTTCTTCAGAATCTTCCATAAGATGTGCTTTTTCCTGTTTGTTTTTAAAATGACGGCAATTATTTAATGTATGACCTTTATACCATTTTTTATTTTCTTTGCAATAACTACATTCAACATTCAATTTTTTCTTCTCATTTCTTTGCTTTTTAACAAAATACGCTTCTTCTTCTACTACAGTGATTGAACAGGATACAGACAATTCCAAAAGACGTGAACAAACATCATCATATGTTAAATTTGACTTTGTCTTTAAATTATCTATAACATTTTCCATTTCTTCTGGCAAAGTTGTTAAGAATAATGAAGCTTTTGCTTTTGGTGACATAGCTAAAGGTCTGAAAATCACCTCCAATGAATTATTATCCTCTTCATCTGACACTTTTGCAGTTCTTTCCACAAGTCTTGACCATAATTCATTATATTTTGAAATATGCTCAGAAATGCTTTGCTTTGAATCGCATTTAATACCCACAATTGATTTGACCAATGCATTCATTTTTCTTATCAAAAAGGTCATTTAAAACTTGCCACATTTTATTTGCCTCTGTGAAGCAAGTTATTTGCGGAACAATTTCAGAATCCACATTAAAAAGAATGAAGGCCATAGCTAATGAATGTCGATACTTCCAATATTCACATTTTTTAGAAAAAATTTATTTTTCTGCTTCAGTTCCATTTTCAAAGACTCTTAATTCAGGATTCTTTTCTTCACCAGTGACAATTTTATATAAATTATTAAGATCCATGTATGCAAATACCATAACTTTCCAGGAATGAAAATTAGATTTCCCATGAAGTTTCTCGAATCTCGGAAATTTATCCATATTTGACGTTGACAAATATTTTTGCTTGTTTTTAAATTTGTTGATTTCTCGCTTTTGTGAAATATTATAAACTTCTTTTTATTCACTTTATTTGGTTATATTTAATATAGGATCTGGGCCCATAACCTTTTATAAATTAGAAAGCATAGAGTTTGATATAAATCGAACTTCTTCTTTTTTAAACAAAATACATGTCAATCTACATTAAAACCTTGACTACATAAAATAAAATATAAATAAGGATTTCACATAGATGTTAACTTAATGTACTTTAACAATTGGTTACTTGAACAGAATGAACAAAATCCTAACTTTATTAGTGGCACTCTCTGGACAGATGAATCAATGTTTACGGGGAATGGAATTAACAATTATCGTAACGAGCACACTTGGTCTTTACAAAAACACACCCAGTTAGAATTAGAGGTTTTCAACAAAGATTTTCGATAAACACTTGGGGTGGTATTTTGAATAGACAACTGCTCCCTATTCAAATTTTACCTCATCGTTTAAATGCTGCCGCATTCCTAGCATTTTTAGAAAATGACTTGCAAGATTTATTAGATGACATTCCTATTGGCCTGCACAATAGAATGTGGTATCAGTATGGCGGTGCACCACCACATACTGGAAGAAATGTGGCTCCAGAATAATTTCAATGGGAGATGGATAGGGAGGCGCAGTCCCGTTCATTAGCCTCCAAGGTCTCTGGACCTCAACCGTCTAGACTTTTACTTATGGGGTCACTTCTCTCTCGATGGATCTTCACCTTGCTCGTGGTGAGAGGGCTTGAGTGCTTCAATGATCGGAGAGCTAAGTCGGCGGTAGCTTAGCTACTGGTAGGGTCACCCATACAGGTCAAAGGGAGAAGCGAGACTAAGAAAGATCCACACACACACACATAACTACAAGCATCACACTATATGCGCCTGGACGGGGGACGGATGCTCTCTTGCCCCTTATGTTGAGTCTGAGGAGTGACTCCGGTTGGGAACGAGCTTGGAGAGGTAGCAAGTGGGAGAAGCTGGGGGTGGTACACCCAGTGCCGCCGGACAGTACAGGGGCCCACTCTTGCCTAGCCAGTGTAGAGGGCTGCCCCTTCATTCGGCGAAAAATCCCGGGAATTGTAGTAGTGCCAGGTGGCGCCTGGATCAGGGCCCTGCTGCTTTACTCGGGGGGCTTCACTAGCGGCTGCCAACCTTTCCTGCCGGGAACCGTTACACCACGGTACTTGGCTGGGGGGAGGGGAAGCTGATATTTATCAGTTCAGGCACATATACACTCGCATTTACACGTATATACACACCCACACATACACCTAAGTACACACACTGACACACTATATAACAAACGAACAAAAACCCAAAAACCAAATCATGAGTCACAACCTAAAGGAAAAATCAGTCAACGTACCAAAGACTCAAACTCAAACTGAGCTCCCTAGCTCAAAAATGGAGGAGGAAATGGGCCAAGCACCCTTCCCCGATTACTCCGTAGAGGAGGAGGACCTTCTGAGGTCTCCAGGCACCGTGTCCGAGGAGGAACCGAAAGGTTCCATCATGGACAAGGCGACCGCGGAGGCTCTCGGGCAAGAAAGAGAGGAGGAGGACCTTCTGAGATCTCCAGGTGGCGTGTCCGAGGAGGGACCGAAAGGTTCCACCATGGACAAAGACACTGCTGTAGCCCTTAGGAAGGAAAGAAAGAAGGAGAGGAACAGGAGGAGAAGGACAAGGCTGAGGCAGAAGGAGAGGCAGGAGAAAAAGGAAGGGCGGGCGACGCTAAGCAACTCTGAACAACAGAGCTGCCAGGCGGAACTCGAGCCATCAAAACCTGCCGTATCCTTTGTAACACCCCCACCTGTCAGCGAGCCTGGTCCGAGCTCCAGAAAACCCGATAAGGGAAACCAGGAGCAAAGACAGAGGATCGGAGAGAAGCGACCCCCAAAGGCGAGGGGCCCTAGAGCGAGGAACGCAAGGAGGGAGGATAGAAGGGAAGCCAAAAGGCAGCACATCGTACTCCCATCAGGTCCCGCTGAGGTTAGGGAAGCTGAGGAGCCGGGAAGTTCTAAAGGACATCCAGACTCTCGGCCCCCAATCAGAGGGTCAAAACGCCAGAGGGTGGAAAAGGAGACTCCACCTGAGCGGCGGAAAAAGAGGCCCAGGGAAGCCCGAACCTTCCCGGGACCTGAGGGCAACGCGACCCATGTGTCCCCCTTATTAAGGGGGAGCACGAGGGCTGCGAACCTGAAGGCGTCGGGGGCCAGGCCACAACTGGGCAGCTACAGCTCTGCTGCCAGAAGAGAAAACCAGGTGGTCATAGTATCCAGCCGAGAGAATGGAACTGTGACACCTGAAGAAGGAGAGCGCATCAGAGGACACCTTGTGACAGAGATGTTCCGGGCCATGGCGGAACCCAAAGGGGGCCCTCGAGGTCCGGAGCTTCGCTTCAGGAACTCAGGCCTGGTAGAACCGGGCTGGTTCCTGATAACTGCGAAGGATGAAACCTCTGTGCGCTGGCTCTTGGAGAACTGGGGACCTCTGACCGAGGGAGAAGTCAGGTTCCGCTGACAGCGAGCTGCTGACGCTCCATGGCCAGAGAGGGTTGGCTTCTGGCTGCGAAGCCAAGAGGTCAACCTCCCAAGGGTCCAAGAAATGCTGGCGCTGCAGAACCGCTTACTGAAGGTCGAAGGGTGGAAACACCTAGAGACGACAGGAGGACCTGGAGGATGGCACCTCATCTTCTTGGTCAGCCAAGACACCGTCAAGCTCCTGGAGGAGGTGGAATGGGTGCTCTACTTCGAGCTGGTTACCCTGTCAGTGCACAGGGTTACGGCTTGGGGCGGAGCGGCCCGTCGGGAGCCGCGGAGTCAAGGAGGACCGAAGGGGACAGAAAATAGGTCATCCAAGCCCGTATCATCATGACCTCAATGGAACAACTACGGGTGAGTCAGATCAACCTCCAGCACAGTCGGGATGCCACTGGCGAGCTAGTGAGCATACTGACAGGTAAGACTGGAGAAGTAGTACTAATTCAGGAATCTTATGTTTTTAGGAATAAAGTAAGAGGTCTAGGTGGAGCCGGCTACCAAATGGTAGTCGGAAAGGAAGGAGAGGACGGACAGCCCCCAAGGACATGCATGTTAGCGTCCAAGGATCTCCACATGGTACCAATACCTCAATTGGGATCCAGGGATGCTACTGCTGCCGTCCTAGAATATAAGGTGAGTGACATTAGACATAAGGTAATAGTTAGTAGCGTATACCTCCCGTATGATAATGCGCGACTACCGCCTACTGAGGAGCTAATAAGAATAATTACATACGCGAGGAACGTAGGTCTTCCACTAATAATCTGATGTGACGCCAACGCCCATCACATCGTGTGGGGCAGCTCTGACATCAATGCTCGGGGAGAAGCTTTGTTAGAGTACTTGGCGTCTACAAACCTACAAGTGTTAAATAGAGGAAAAGAGCCAACGTTTGTCAATAGCATCAGACAAGAGGTGATTGAGATTACGCTGGCCTCTCAAAGCTTGGTGGGGGACATCTCGAACTGGAAGGTGTCGAAAGATATCTCAACATCTGATCACCGAATGGTCAGATTCGATATACGGTCCGACAGGACAGAGATTACCCTCCGACGGAATCCGAGGGCGACAGACTGGGAGAAATACCTGTCTGCCCTGGCTAGCCTAGAAGGCGAACTAGAGGGCCAAATAACCTCCACAGAACAGTTAGACAAGGAGGTTGGTAGCCTGGGAAGTCACATAACCATGGCATACGAGGAGGCTAGTCCCCTAAAGACGGCAGGGGTGCGGAGGGTTCCCTGGTGGAACAGATCTTTGGAGGGTCTGAGACAGGAGACCAGACGTGCCCAAAATAAAGCTGTCAAGAGTAAGACAGAAGCCGCATGGAGTGACTTCAGGAAGGCTAGAAAGGAATTTAAAAAAGAGTTAAGACGCAGCAAGAGGGCCAGCTGGCGGACGTACTGTGGGGACTCCTTACCTGAATCCGCGAGGATGATGAAAATCCTCAGCTGCGAAACAAGAGGTAACATAGGACTACTACAAAGGCAAGACGGGACATGGACCTCCTCCAGTGTGGAGTCATTAAGACTTCTTCTGGAGGTACACTTTCCGGGCAACGAAGCCACTGCCGTCGCAACCAGGGAGGAGCCGACCCCACAGGTGGATTGGCAACTTGCTGTGGAGGTGATAGCAGATGGCGCAATAGCCTGGGCAGTGAACGAGTTCGACCCCTATAAGGCAGCGGGGCCAGATGGAATATTCCCGGCATTGCTACAGAAGGGTCTGGAGATCCTTCTATCACGAATAAGGAGGATCTTCCGGGCCAGTCTGGCTCTGGGATACGTTCCACTGGCAGCTAAAATAGTTATTCCTAAAGCAGGAAAGAAGGATTACATGGCTGCCAAATCTTTTAGAGCAATCAGTCTCACATCCTTCCTAATGAAGACATTAAAGAGGATAGTGGGCAGGTCTCGACGGCCCTAAATGATTGGGCCTATGACACCCTAAAGGATTATTGGAGGTTAACCTCTGGCTGCAGACAAGCTCGAGACTTTGTATCAGGGCCGAATAAATCAAAATCGGCCTGGTTACTGGGTCGGAGCAGGAAAACGCTTAGACTCTTAGTCGGAGTTCTAACATGCCATTGTACACTAAGACGACACCTAGCTTTGATAGGTGTAGAGGAGGACCCTATCTGCTCGGAATGTGGGAAGGATGATGAAACATCATACCACTTCCTAGGGCAGTGTGAGGAACTTGGACGAATAAGACATGATGTCTTCGGCGCCGGGGAACTTCAAAGGGAGGAGTTACAGTCGCTGGACTGGAAGGACGTCCTGACCTTCATTAGAAGGTCGAGGAGATTCGAGGGAGAGGAGGTGGTGAATGGTTGAGGGGGTGTTCTGGGGGGTAGGCAAAAAGGGCCCATTCGTGGCCTACTTGCCAGGCTCAGGTCTCCCCCCGTACTACCACTACTACTACTACTACTATGGGGTCACTTAATTAAAACAATTAGTTTATGCTGAGCCAATTAATACTATTGAGCAATTAGAAAATAGAATTTTAAATTCAGTACGTACTATTCAAAACACTGTAAATTTTGCAGAAGTATACAATTCTCGTTTTGCGTTACCAGATGTGTATCAACGTAAATGGTGGCATTTTTGAAAATCTATTCTAGTTTTTTGTGTTGTAATAACTTTTGTGAAAATTTGTTTCCTTTTATATTATTATCATTACAAAGTGTTGTATAAAATTAATAAGATAATTTTTTTTACCTCAATATTTCCTAAACGAAGCCCAATATGAAAAAAAGTTATTCTTTGTTTTATGCTTAGAATTCGATTTTATATATGACAATCCAGTTAACAAACACCTTGATAGTTAACCGATTCGACCAGGCTTTTTCAGTTCTCATATTTGTATTGTGGTGTGAGTAAAGTTATACAAACTTAGTCTGAAATAGATACCCATTGTGTGGTTTAAAATTAATACCAAATGGTCCCAATTTGTGATTTACCATATACAAGACACACAGAGCTCGTGTTAAATTGTCGTACCAAAATTGAAAGGATTATAATATATTCTGTGAATAAAATTATGAACAAGAACACTGGAAGCAAAATAATCTATTGTAAAATTCAGAAAGATTACCTGTACTAAATCATCACTTTTTTCCTGTGCATGGTTAATCAGGATATTTATCATGGCACCAAAATTTACTCTTGATGGATCACTCTTAATACTTCTTAAAAATTCTCCCAATGTTGTTTCACACATTTTTTTTACCTCCAAATTTGTATCATCTAAAATTCTGAATAATCCATCTAGAATCTCAGGCAAGTACATAATCAAGTCTAATCCTGGCTCGGTATTTAATACTGATATCCATGATATTACGAATTGCCTCGCAAAAGGGCTTCTAGTATAAATTCTCTCTCTGAGTAGAGGAATAAATCCATCCAAATCGAACAGGGAGCTTTCGACAACAATATCCTAAAACATAACAAACGTTCTTGCAAATTGTGATCCATGACACATTTAACAGAATCGAAACTTTCCTAAAATATTAACAAATTCAGTGTCTGGCTCAATCGTCTCGAGTGGGTTTTTGTATATTTTTTTTAATTTGTTGTTTGTTCAATCAAATATTTCAGACTTCGTCTGAAATGTTTGATTGAATCATGTCGTGCACGAAATGTATTTTTAAAAATTATTAAATTCTTTTGAATTTGGTATTATTCGCTATGTGTAAGGTTTCTAGTAGCGCCGCTCGCGGTCAAAAGCCTAACCATATAGGTATTTCGTGAGGCAACGACTTGCAGCTATGCGTAACGGGTTGCATATACCTAAGCTTTTTTCTGCTATGCAGTTGTAGAGTTTGCATGTAACAGTGATCTCATCGTAAAAATGCTGGAATATATGACTTCCTTACTCATCTTTTAGATGGCGCAAGTTACAAGTGTCCGATATTCATCGGATCCAAACTGAGATACATTCGATATTTACTACGCTAGAATTGTCTTCACTTGGGATATCTCTGATATACCCGTACCAAACCTGTACAACACTGATGAGACCTAACAGGTCGAAACAATTGTCTGTTGTTGGTAAAAGTGTAAGAAATGCACAGTGATAGCTAAATATCGAATATATCTTTTTAGATATATACTTTTGCCAAATTTGTTTGGCTGGAGCAATGTAATCCTCACGAAATACCTATATTAAATTTATCAGAAGTGTATTAGAGAAGGGAAGAAAATTGGAATTTTGTCATGTGAAATATACCTATAGAATTTGTTTGCCGTAATATTTTTCCGGCTTTGCCCTTGTCACTGATGATACTGTATTAACAGTTCTTAAAAAACCTAAGAATACTTCTCCGGGGTCTTTCCGGCTTTGCCCTTGTCACTGATGATACTGTATTAACAGTTCTTAAAAAACCTAAGAATACTTCTCCGGGGTCAGATAATATAAGTATAAGTCTAATTAAATTGTGTTGCCCTTGGATCCTAAAATTCCTGGTAAACATTATTAACAGTATTTTTCTGCAAGGCAAATTTCCATCCTGTTGGAAAAATGCTATAGTGACACCCATTCCTAAAAAAACTGAGGTTGTAACTTATTCTGACTTAAGACCCATTAGTATAGTCCCAGGTCTCTCAAAATTAACCGAAAAACTAATAGAACTTCAGTTACGAGAGCACCTCGATTTTAACAACATTTTACCCTCTGTGCAATCGGGATTCAGATCAGGATATACCTGTACTACAGCCTTGTTACATGTGACCGATGACATTATGCAAGCGTACGATGTCGGTAAAAGTACGGCCCTGGTATTACTGGATTTCAGCAAAGCCTTCGACACCATAAATCATAATATTTTATTAGCTATTTTAGAATCCTGTGGTGTCAATGCAGAAGGTGTCCGGCTGTTCCAGTCATATCTAGAAGGCCGTACACAAAGAGTTAAGTTGAGGGGAATTATATCAGATGAAAGACTCCTAGTAAGGGGTGTTCCGCAAGGTTCTATCCTTGGACCTTTATTGTTCACAATTTATACCAGCCAGTTTCCTAAATCTATGGAACACTCATCGGTTCATATGTACGCAGACGACACACAAGTGCTCTATTCATTTCACCCACAAGAATACGACAGTGGAACAGCGGCAACAATGACCTAAAAAAACTATCAAATTTGTCATCGGAGCATTCACTAATATTAAATCCTTTAAAATCTGCTGTAATTTTGTTCAGTAAAAAAACAGACTATATTAACCTTAAGCAAGGATCACAATCAATGAGACGCTAATTAACATAACTGACACCGCAAAAAACCTTGGTTTAATTTTGGATAGTTCTCTTGGGTTCCGGGAGCATATTTTATAATTTTAATTATATTCAGAAAAATGTAGAATTTTCTTTAATAAAAATATTTAATAAGCTCCCCAACGAAATTAAAATTCTTTCACAGAAAAAGCTAAAAAAACAACTTAAACAAATTCTGATAAATAAAGCCTACTACACAATTGACGAGTATTTTAATGATAGCAGCATTAAACTGTGACTCATAAATGTTTTTATTTTATATAACTTACTGTTGATCTGTTAGATTGGTTTGTGTAAAATAATTAGTAATTAAGTAGTTTTTTGTCTTATACATACAGGGTGTTTCATTTTTAAATGTCGTCCTTTAAGGAGGTGATAGAGCATCGAAAAATAAGTCGACCTGCCCAAAAAACCTATATCAAAAATGCATAATAACGAAGTTACAGGCCTTCAAAGTTGGAATAAAAAATTCGTTTTTTTGTCATAACTTCTAGACCATACGACCGATTTTAACCAAATTTTGCACAGGCAGTACTGAACTATATACCTACAATCCTATAAGAATAACTCATGTCAAAAATCACCAGTGGCGTAGATACTGGGGTGACGCCCTCTATTTCTCACCCCATTTCCCAGGCCACTGGATATTTTTTTTTGGGCAGGTCGATTTATTTTTCGATGCTCTATCACCTCCTTAATGGACGACATTAAAAAATGAAACACCCTGTATATGTATCTTTCAGTTTGTAATTTTATTAATACTGTGTTTACTAGTAATTTTTAGATTTTAGTATTGTTAACTATAAGTGACATGTTCTACGCCTACTGGGTATTTTGTAAATTGTTTCTTTTTTACTATATGGAACCAATAAAGACATTATTTATTTATTTATTTATTTATTACTAAAAATATTCAAAGGGCGTATGCAGCTCTTCGGCTATTGTATCCTCATAGGCTCTACTTAAAAAGTGACACAAAAAAATGTTATGTGAAAGTCTAGTTCTATCGCAATTTACTTATTGTGCCCCTGTCTATGGACCTTGCATAGACCAAATTAGTGAAAGAAGAATACAGCGTGTTCAAAACTCGTGTATACGTTTCATATATGGCATCAGAAAGTTTCACCACGTTTCACATAAATTAATCGACTTAAAATGGCTTAACATGAAATATCGGTTCCAAGTATATGCTCTCTGTTTATACCATAAAATTATTATGTCAAAAACACCGTCATATTTGTTTAACAAAATTTCGTTCCATAGTGATGTTCACAATATTAATATTAGAAATAAAGGGCTGTTAACTCCACCTCCCCACAAAACTGCATGTTTTGAAAGAAGTTTTAAATTCGCGATTTATAAATTGTATAATTCTATCCCCTCTAGCTGCAAAGCTTTCAGTTATTATAAGTTCAGGAAATTTATTAGGCAACTTTTCTTTGATAAACAAAAATGAGCGTAATTAAAATAAATATGTACTTACTTTTAGTGCAGTGGTATTATTAAATAAATAGATATGGTTGTCTGCATCTTTGTGGGATGCATAGAAGCGTCGCCGCCTTTGATGATCGTAAAGATTTTCAAACGTAGTGGCGTTTTTTGTGTGTCTCACGATGTCGTCAACTATACTATTCTAACTGTGTTCATTTGGCTATTGTTGTTTATGTTTTTTGTGTTTTTCTACAAGGGTTAAGTGGTAGAGCACCATATTCGGTGAACTTCCCCTTGTTTCCCATTTTGTGTATATGTAATATATTTTGTTCGTATTCTTATATTTGGGAAATAAAGACATTTATTATTATTATTATTATTATTAAATATTGTCGGAAGGTATGCAGGGCTGTGCTGTGAGGATGCCCTGATTTTTCTCCACCTACATATACATATACGTGACCTTAAACTCGGCTCCCACAGACTTCCATCAACCCGGATGAAAAACTAAATAATATTTTTACAGATTTACTGCAATAATTTTAAAATCATGCTTTTACTTGACTTTTTTCAACACTTTGATCCATGTCGTTCGCTTTATGTTTTCACAGTTCAGACAGGAAAACTGTAAAATATTGCGAAGGGAATCCATATGTGAGTAAAATGATAAGTAAAAGGAAGGTGTAAAATAATAGTCTTAAATCTCACAACTCCTTTTTAACAAGCTACCGGTTTCGGAACCTTTATTTAAGTTCCATCTTCCGAAGCCTGAAGATGATACTTAAATAAAGGTTCCAAAACCGGTAGCTTGTTAAAAAGGAGTTGTGAGATTTAAGACTATTATTTTACACCTTCCCTTTACTTAAAACTGTAAAACTTTATTTTTCAGAAAGTGTCACTAACACGACAGCCTAGAACACAACATTTATTTGCAGATGGCTCAATTTCTCCATGCATGTTTTGTTTATAACCGAAAACACTATTTAATTACTACTCTTCTCGTTCAAACAACAATTTTTATTATTTGACACTTTCGACAGCACAAAACATATGATTTTGACAAATCTCAAAAACAAAAGAAAAATAAAAAACTATTCCCAACTTGAACTAACCAACTGAAATCTATCAAAAAAGTAGATATATGTACATCTTCTTGTGGAATTCGTTTTTTAATTGGTGACGAAAATGAATGAATTTTGCGGCGAGTTAAAAAAATTTTTTAATAATTTGTTTTTAGACGTTTTGAATTTTATAATTTTTAATCTAATATTCATCATGTATTAAAGAAAGTTCAATGAATTTAATAATAGCATGTTTAGAGATGAAACATCAATATAAGTATATCAATTTGGATATGTTTGTTATTATTATGCTTGTATAAAGCCTAAACAAAGTCATTTATAAAGCAAACAATATTAGGTAAAATCTTTAAAAATTTTTTTGCTTGGTAGGTACCTATTATTTAGCTAGACCTGATCTGATAATAGGAAAATATTTAACTTGATATATTTTTATACTGATGTTCTACTTCTGAACATGCAAATATAAAAACTATTGGATATAAAATTACTGTAAAATAGGTACCGCCGAATTCTATATTTTTATATTCATGGCATACATATATGCAATATAAATCTTTTAGACATAAAAATTTAAAAAAATAATAAAATAAAATTTAAAATTACTGGAAAACACTTTAGAATGCAATTATTCTATTATGTAGGTATTTTACATCTAATAGACTTTTACTGCATGTATACCATGAATAAAAAAATATAGAATTGGTTATTTTCTTATATCAGGAAAAGTATTAAATTCTAGCTTGTTGAAACCTAAATGGTCAAATTAATACTGAAGTTTTGATAATATTCAATGTAATGATTACCATACATAGGTAATGAATTATTTTTTGTCATTACCTTTAAAAGTCTATCCAACAACTCCGAGGCGCTTTTAACGTTTTGATCAGGATCAGTTGCAATTTTACTCAAAGCATTAAATATTGCAGAAAAATGTGGTAAAACATCTCCTCTAGACACTTTGACAACATTATACAATGACTCACAGGCATAGTACCTCACACGCAAATCTTGGTCTGCCATACAGCCCAAAATAGGTCTTATTAATTCATCAGCATAAACTCCGGTGTCCTACAATTTATATAATGAAGGAAAGGTCACACACTATTTATAATCTACCATTTACCTTCCCCAGAGCTATAGCTATTGCAGCAAGCCCTATCAATCCACCTTTTCTTGCATGTGAATTCTGTGACAATGCAAAGTCTTGACCCAACACTTTCAGCAACCTTTTAATTTGTCCCGTATTGTTTACTGCTGCAAATTCTTTAACCATCCTAAAATTGACTTAAATAAACAAATATGTATTAAGAGATGGAGAAACTTTACTTTTCAATTTCCAAGGCTGCTGTTTTCCTCCTGTCGTATAATTTATCGTTTAACGCACGGACACATGCTGAACTAAGTGGAGCATAATCCTTTTCAGACATTATGGGTTTTATTGAATGTTTATTAAAATATTTAAAAAATTACATTTAATCTTAACCTAACCTATTTACGATCTGCCAAAGTTGACTAATGACAGCTGCCATATGATTTAAAACGTGGAACGCCACCTACATTTCACATCTTGTATTATTGTATTTTTAAGACCTCATTTTCGGGGATTTTCTTAATTAAATTTTATAATTTTTTATTTAAAATTAGTTAAGGAAGGTAATATAGAATCATCAGATCGTCTGAATTCATTTGGTTTTGGCAAAAATATGGCATTTTAAACTTTAATAAATTCACGGCCCGTTGCCAACTGAAAACCAGCCGCCGACAATGACCAATCAATGTTTTTTTTCTAATAATAATTAAACATGGTTGTTTAATGCAGATTAAATAAATGTTTCCGAATTAAAATTGTAGTAGACATAATAAATAATTTAAAAATGAATCATCTATTGAAAAATCTGAAAATAACTTATCATCAGTTATCATTCCCTACAGTTCATCGTTCATCTGTCTCCGTCTCCGTCAATCGTCATTAGTGTAATCGTGGTGTAATCGTAAACATGGCGTTGTGTTTTTGGCGTCCGCCTCTCATTCATAAAATACAAAAATAACAAAACATATTCTAGTGTAATAGAATTTTATTTAAGTTTAGGTGGAGAAGGTATTTATTTTTCTTAATTGTATTAATTTAAAAGTTAATCTACATTTAACGTTACAATATTAAATTAAAAAGTTTGTAGGTCACTTCTAGTAAACATTTTAATTATTTTTCTTTATAACTATGAAGTGCAAAATTCCACTTTAAAACTTGTATATTTTATTTGTTTAAACAGCACTTTTGTTGTAGATTTAGAAAGCTGGCGAAGGAGTACGATGATTTTTGGTTAGGAGTTGAAGGTACGAGAAAATGGACTGGTGTGGGGCAGTGCCTTGCTTTTAGTGTTGGAGTGACATGCAGTCTGAGTCAAGCCGGTACATCCATTCGGTGTCCGATCTCTTATATAGTACTGACGAAATTGAGTTTTTACTTGACGATATTAAAGACCTGGAGCCTAAAAATTATAAACCTGAAGACATTCAGGTAGTTTGTTGTAAAACAAAAGGAGCGATGATGTAGTAATTAGTTTATTATATTGTGCTTGAGCATGAAGTATTTTGTTGTTTTGATAGGATTTTTATTTTATTTTGTACACAATTATTTTAATAAATTTTAAAAAAATATTTACCTCTTTAGTTCATATTTTTATTTCTTATTTAGATTTATAGGATAATAGGGCCTAAACAAAATGCCAAGCCAAATAAAACGAAACAATTTTAATCTGTTTGCAACAGATCTGTATATAATTAGATGTTTTTTAGTTTACTGTTTATTAATGATATTAGATACCTTTAGTTTAGTAATGAGAAATATCTACTTTTTACGATGGAGTGTAATAATTGCTTAATTAGGGGGAATTTTAAGTAATTAATTAAATTCTATTAAATTCATTTAGTAGGAAAAGATGCAGATCATCCACTTCAATTTCTGCAATCTATCATAATACCTATACCAATTTAAACAAAATTATTATTCTAATACGAATTAATTTGTATTTCATATTAAAATATTTTGCTGAGGGGTAATTTCAACTGACAAAAAAAAGCTTTTGCGTAGTTACTATTTATATTACTATTACGGAAAATAAAAGACAAATACGCAAGTTAGAAGTTAAATGCCTAAAGAAACGAAACACACATGCCTAAAGAAATAAAAATTCAGTAAATGAATATTAACATTAATTCTCACTATTAACAAGACCCTGTACTTCTATGGATTTACGTCGGTCATTTTGATGAAATACCACTTGGCTCTCTAAAATGGTCTCCTTATATAAGGCTTATATGGTCTATTAACTCAAACTTAATCTTGATTGACCTTATGTGCCACGATAGTTTTTAAATAAAAACTAAATTTCAGTTATAGAAATGGTGCACAAACACAGAATTACTTATTTTAGTATAACTTAACGAACCTATGTATACTTAACTCTACATTATTTTCCTCCAATATGCATATAGCAGTTGTTTAATTGAAATAGGACAGGATTTTGAAAATATAAACCATTAATTTTTAATCTTTATTTTGATATTCTAATTTTTACTAAACCTGCAGAACAATTTGAAATAAAGAAGCCCTTGCGTATATTATTACAGCTAAATAAGATTATGAAGTAATCTTATATTTACTTGCCTCATTGTGTTTTTGAGAAATATATATATATCTACCAAAAGAGATATATAAAGTAACAAGATATATTTTCTCGTTAAAAATATTTTCCGATTTAATCGACAAGGATTAATATCTTAAAGTTTACTTCCACTTGAGCACCACTATATGTTTATTGATGTGAAAGGTTTTTAGCGTATTAAAAAACTATAAAGGTAATTGAATTCAATATATTACTATAATTTTCAAATTTTTTACATAGTACTTAGTAGATTTACATTGTGTATTTTATTTTAGCATATGAATGGTTATATTTGTGTTAGATGGATCTAGTAGAGATAAAAACAATGAATAAAATTTACTGCATGTTTATGTTTAATATTTTGAAACTCCATATTTTAAATTATTTTAAAAATACACTAGATTTTTTTTACAAATCACTGCACAAATAACATGGTTATTATGCATAATATATTCTTTCAAAATGATGCTCAAAACAGTACAATGATATATATGTCAGATACTGTAAATTTTTCGCTGATATTGTATAGGGAATAATGTAAATTTTAATATGGTACACCATAACATCTGTCTAACTGGGGATGCAGCAGTATGTGAATTTCATGTCATATTTAATATTACCTGAAATTCATGTACTGTTAGAAATCTTCTTATTCAATTATAGCAATGTTTACAAATGCTTATACATTAATATTCTTATAATATATAGTATAGTAGTAGTATAGTGTTTTATATTAGGAATATGAAAGAAATAATAGATAATAATATGTGTAATAATCAAGTTAAATTATATTGCGATGAGTAGAGTATGAGTAGTTTTACATAAACCGGTCCATCACATTGCACTGTACGAAATTGTTCATGTCCGATGTGTATGCTAGATGTTGGTTTCCAGGCCCCGGATGGTATGAGTTGTGTGTTGCAGGACTTTGAGATAGCGGGCAGCAGGACGGGGGCCCTAAGCGCAGAGTGTGCGGGAGGTTGTGAGTGCGAATCACCCCTTGGTACGGTCAACTCCTGGGACTCGCACTCTCACTACCGCCGTCGCGCCGCCTCGCCCGATCTGTCCCTATATTCGGGGGTCATCGTCTATTGCGACCACACTCACCTCAAGACGCCCACAGGGTTCTTTAGACTGTTGCTATTGGTAAGTTAAAACATATTTTTTTAAATACCAATACAGGATGTTACAGTTTAAATGCATATCGCATGCTATATTAATAAATTTTGAGCTTAGCATTTACTAAGTACATTACTTATATTTTTTTTAACTGAAAAAAGTGAAAAGTCTTGAAATAGAGAGGATACTTGCCCATTGATTTTTACTGATTTCCTAATTAAATAAAAGTGTATTTAAATTGTACATCCTGTATAACTTTGGTTATTATACCTAATCAATTAACTACAGAAGTTACTTTAATTATTTTGAGGCGTGCTAGAAATCGGTTACAAAATCTGAACAGAAATTTTCAAATCTTTTTTTATAATATTCTACAGATAACCAGAGAAATATATAGGTAATACACAGAATATTATTTAATTGTGACGCTATAAAAATTGCTGATAGCCCGTACTGCAGGTACAAATAGGTTTATTTGTT
The DNA here is from genome assembly GCA_963680705.1 of Rhagium mordax. Classification (NCBI taxonomy): domain Eukaryota; kingdom Metazoa; phylum Arthropoda; class Insecta; order Coleoptera; family Cerambycidae; genus Rhagium; species Rhagium mordax. Next base: position 82,658,614 of record OY796657.1, on the reverse strand, counting down.
TTTCCTGAATTTAAAAAAAAACAATTCTGTCCTTGAACAGATCTGAATAATAGAAATTGTGCAAATGAAACCTTTTTCTTGATCCTGATAATAATTGGACAATATTTTCTCTTGATTAGATCTATTCATCAAAATTATAATAAAAAAACGTTTCTCGTTTCTTTTATGCAGTTATGTCAGTAATTTAAACCTAAGTTGTAATATTTTTAAAATAACCTAGAAGTATAGTTTAGATTAGGTTACTTCCAAAATTTCTTAATACTTCTAGGGATATTGTCGAGCAAAAAAAAAATGCAGTATTCTGTCGAGATATATTATACTAAGGTGATCATAAGGTGCATATTTGCCGTGCACCTCATAATGTGTAACATATAAAGAGTCGTTATCAATGATTAATTTCATATGTAGAAAATACAAAATGTGTATCTGGTTACCTATTTTTGGTCCCATGGTTTATGATCATTTATAAGGGCTCAATATCATGTGCAATTGATGGAACAATGTTCTGATGATGTTAAAACATCAAAGCAATAATATTTTCTGGCAAGCTCGCTGCAAATTAAGTAGGTACAATATTTCTTTTTACATTACGTGGCTTGGATTTGTAGTATCATAAGATAGCACACTTTTAATGACAAATAATTAACAAAAAAAAAACACCAAAGGTCTTAAATATATTTAGCTATTGAAGTGTTTCTTTGTAAAACTATGCAGAAAAATAGTTTGTATTCTGTGCTTGCATATGATTACTGATTATAAATAAATAAACAAAATCTATCTCATCCATTTTAGATCACAACAATAGCCTGTCTAGCATGTTTATGTACATCTGGCACAGTAAAAGTGGGGCTCTTCATGCTTCCATTGGTAGGACGTCTACGCCTGATGATGTTTGTCACACTTCTAAGTATCTTTGTTACATGTCTTCTTCTGTTTCTTGATATATCCCACGTTATATACTTGTTTCCATTTAACTGGGGTAAAGTGGTAAGTATATTTATTTATTTATACGAAACTGATTTTTTCATAGACTAAATCCAATTACAAATATGTTGTATTTTATTTCAGAATGCATACTTTTATGTAAGCCTTAGTGTGTTGTTCCTGATAGCTTCATCACTAATTTTTCACATGATATTCTTATCAGAGGCCTTTTCTTGGGTCCCCAAATGGACGCATCACCAATTGTTAGTCACTGGTGTAAGTACATAATTTTAGATTTTAATTTTAGTCAATCGTTTATTAAATTCTGTACAGAAATATTCCTATGAAACTAGTTCGTGACAAATTTTTTATATGAAACTATTTAAAATTTTTGACACGTTTTGCAGATGCTCATATGCCATAACATTAGCGTCTATGGACACCAGGTCACTTTGCAGAGACACATACGCATTCACTTTATTCGTCGTCGCCGACGCCGCTCTTATTACCGATTTCCTTGAGGATATTGTTTGCCCTTACATGTTTTTCAAGCTCACATGTGTACGGGAGCCATACAGGATTTGCATGCGGGAGGTCCTGGGTTCAATCCCCACACAACCTTGTTTTTTTTTCTCTTCCTTTTCTTTTTTGGGATTTATTACCACATTTCTTGAGACTGATATCCAAAAAAAGTTGATTTATCTAAAAAATATTCAAATTAACCAGTTTAAAACTGGGAAATAACCTCTACGCCTTTGACGTAATGTCAGAGGATCAGTTAGGTTAATTTGAATATTTTTTAGATAAATAAACTTTTTTTGGATAGGAATCTCAAGAAATGTGGTAATAAATCCCAAAAAAGAAAAGGAAGAGAAATAATTTATGAAATGCCATACAATTAACATTTAAACAATATCTTGTTTTTTTTATTATTAAATATCAGTTTTCGTGGTGAAAGATGTTCCTTCTCTGAAATAACTTCTCAAATCAATCCCCACACAATCTTGTTTTTTTTCTTTATTAAATATTATCAGTATCAGTGAAAGTTTAAAATAATAAAAACATATTTGGGGAAAACAAAAATTCTCAAATCAACCAACATCTATTTTTGTGATTAACTCCTCAAGTTTTTGCTGCGGTCGATTAATTCTAGGTAATTGTAATGCGCAAGCATCTAAAAAGTGACCTGGTGTCCGTAGACGCTTGTATGCCATAACTATACTGTATTTGTATAAATTGTATATAAAAGTGAAGCATAGTCACTGACTGCATTTATGCGTCAACACAAAATGTTATATACAGGGTGTCCCAGCCTCGCGTCGGCCAAATGTCCTGGCTCTCCTATAAGAGATATCGAAAAATTTCAAAAACGAGATGATAACACAATGGTGTATAGTATAAAAATATTTTGAAATATACAGGGTGATCGATTTAGGCGTGATGTCATAAATTTATGTTTTTTTAAATGGAACACTAGGTATATTATTACATATTTGAATTTTCCTTTTAAAGACGACTCAATCGATATGCCACTTGATGGGTCTGCGATGGGTCGGTACCATGATATGGGTGAGTTTGTACCAAAAACGTGCCAACTTTGTGAGCTCACTGTGGCGTAGCGGAAAAGCATTTTGAGATCTAGTTTGTGCCAAAAATTGTCAAAAACCCTGTAGTTTACGCTGCTGTTATCAGATCTAACGAAATCGGTCATTTTATACCGGGTGAGTCAGGAAACGCCAAATCTACTTTTTCCCATTTTTTTCAAATGGAACACCCTGTATATTATGACACCAAAGGAGAAACCTTTGAAAAAGCTTTCCACTGATATAAAGGTTCAAGGGTCTATCTGTCATGGGTGCCAAGATATTTGATGGCAAAGTGGCACAAATCGAGGTTTATTAAAAAATTACACTCAATTTTCAATTGTTTTGTGACTTTTCGCTGAAATCGGCTCTTTTCAATAAGAAAATTTTACAACAATAAAGTGAACTATTGACAAGACTGGTATTTTTATGACAGGTACCTACTTGATTTTTTTAAATTTATTTCAATAAATTGAAAGTTGGAAGCAATATGAATTTCTCTACAATTTTTTATTTATTCTTTCGATGATAGTACGTGGAACAACAGCTTCCCAAACTTAACAACAATTTTATTATCTTTCATTGAATTGAAAATGAAAGTATTTTTAGGTCTTATTTTAGAAAAATGAAGAACACTATCCAAAAGCTGAAAAAAAAATACTACGAAAAGGTACGTTTTATTAAGCACCTTCGTTCTAAAATAGTAAATCGTTTCGTGACAAAATTACTTCGGGCTAGAAAATACTTGCCATGACATGAATTTATACACACATTTCAGAAAAAAAATTAAATTTATCAGGCGTTGACTATTTTATACTTAAGTACTTTTCTGTACTGAAGTACGGTTTTTTTCTCCGAGTATAAGAATTATTTTCAAAATTTTCTTACTGAAAAGAGCCGATTTCAGCGAAAATTCACAATAATAATTTTTTAATAAACCTCGAATTGTGCCACTTTGCCATCAAATATCTTGGCACCCATGACAGATAGACCCTTGAACCTTTATATCAGTGGAAAGCTCTTTCAAAGGGCTCTCCTTTGGTGTCATAATATACAGGGTGTTCCATTTGAAAAAAATGGGAAAAAGTAGATTTGGCGTTTCCTGACTCACCCGGTATAAAATGACCGATTTCGCTAGATCTGATAACAGCAGCGTAAACTACAGGGTTTTTGACAATTTTTGGCACAAACTAGATCTCAAAATGCTTTTCCGCTACGCCACAGTGAGCTCACAAAGTTGGCACGTTTTTGGTACAAACTCACCCATATCATGGTACCGACCCATCGCAGACCCATCAAGTGGCATATCGATTGAGTCGTCTTTAAAAGGAGAATTCAAATATGTAATAATATACCTAGTGTTCCATTTAAAAAAACATAAGTTTATGACATCACGCCTAAATCGATCACCCTGTATATTTCAAAATATTTTTATACTATGCACCATTGTGTCCTCTATCATCTCGTTTTTGAAATTTTTTGATATCTCTTATAGGAGAGCCAGGACATTTGGCCGACGCGAGGTTGGGACACCCTGTAGGTACTGTAATTATAGTTAGATGTTATATTTAACCGAAAGGAAATTGAAATATCTATTAGATATTTATTCACTGAGGACATAACTAGTCCGGGTGTCACGAAATATTGAAAATTTGTTTCATACATGAAGTATTTTCTCTTAAGGAGTATTTTCGCCTTTCAACTTGAATATTCTTTGGCAGACTTTCGTTTGTTTTTTATTGCAAATTATTAAGAATTTTATAACAAATATTAATATTATTTCTACAGTGTGACCCATTTGAAATTAAGACACAAGACACCTCTGTAAAGTGGCTATTTTTGGTCCGATTTTTCAACTTTTTTATTTAAATTGTTGCTAATGGAAAATGGCATTTTGTGGCAAATTGATAAATTTCTATCACGAAAATCAAGGCCTACTTTGCAATTTTTTTTGGAGCAAAATTCGAGAAATTGTATTTAGCGATTTCTTTACGTGAAAACTATAAGTACGCCACGGTATTCAGCGTCCACTAAAATGGGTCTGTACCAAATGTCATCTAAAAGTACCGCATGTTAAAAATTTATATTACTATTTTTAAAAATTAGTTTATACCTGGAAATGTTCAAGTAATCTTCTCAATAAAATGATTCGTTTGTTTTCATTTATTTATTTTATGAGTTACTTGATGTTCACAATGCATTTCTGTGTATAAATTAATTTTTAAAAGTAATACATAATCATTGAGTAAATAATAATACAGAGGCGCAACTGTCAAGGTTTCGGGATTTTAGTGTTGTATTTTTTTGCCAATAACTACAGAATTATCTATCTACAATATTTAGGGCTATGCAGCCGAATTACAAGTACCTTCCCATAGCACTAAAAATTGACGACAATCCTGAAGATATTGGCAAAAAAATACAATACTAAAATTTCGAAACCTCTTTATATTATTTTTTTACTCAATGACATAATATTAATTTTTAACATGCGGTACTTTTGGATGAAATTTGGTATACAGACCCGTTTTAGGGGATGCTGAATACAGTGGCATACTTAGTTTTCATACGATATCTCGAACTTTCGCAAAAATAGCCACTTTACAGAGGTGTCCTAATTTCAAATGGGTCACACTGTATATGATTTTAAATAAGGAAAAACTAAAAATGGAATCATATTCTTGTTTTAAGATGCAAAAATTAAAATCTATTTTATTTATTATTATGTGTATACACGGTGGTGAATTTTTCGATGCCCACCATTGGTATCTCGGAAACTATAAGATCTAGAGGATCGGTTAAGTTAGACAAAAGTTGCGCTATTTTATAATTTACAATTTGCTGCCAAGAAATATCTTGATTCGTTCGCGGTTTATCCTGAAAAAATTGAAAATCGTGGTTTCAAAAAAATAATAATACCATTCATGCGAACTTAATGAAATTTGGCATGGTTATATTTTTGACCACTACCAATTGAATGGCGTTGATAGAAATTTTCTAAGCCTTGTAGATTTTGAGAAACGATAGTCAACTTTTTTTTCTTATGGCCGCCATATTGGATTCTTATACCATTAGTTACAGAAAATAATTCTCTTTTTACCTAGGTCTTCAAAATAGACTGATTTTTTAAAAACATGTTGATATTCGAATTAATGTAAAAATAATTTATAAAACCCAGTATGCTTTGGAAAAATAATTGCAAGCAACATTGTAATCCAGACGCAATTATTAAATTGTACACTCGTAAAAAAATTACAGAAAAATGGTTAATTAAACTCCTATTAAATATTACAAACAATTTATAAAATAAAAATAGTATTATTTGTTTTCTTGACTCTTTAATAAATTAATTGTTTGTAATATTTAATATGAGTTTAAATAATCTGGCATTTCTGTAATTTTTACAAGTATACAATTTAATAAAAGCGTTTGTATTACAATGTTGCTTGCAATTATTTTTCCAAAGTATACTTACTAGATTTTACAAATTATTTTTACATTAATTCGGACATGTTTTTAAAAAATCAGTCTATTTTGATGACATAAGGTGAAAAGAGAATTATTTTCTCTAACTAATGGTGTAAAAATCCAATATGGCGGCCATAAGAAAAAAAGTTAACTATCGTTGCTCAAAATCTAGAAGGCTTAGAAAATTCAACGCCATTCAATTGGTAGTGGTCAAAAATATAACCTTGCTATATTTCATTAAATTCGCATAAATGGTACCTATAGAAGATATTAATTTTGTTTGAAATCACGATTTTCAATTTTTTCAGGATAAACCGCGAACGAATCAAGATATCCAGCATTTCTTGTCAGGAAATTGTAGAGCATAAAATAGCGCAACTTTTGTCTAATTTAACCGATCCTCTGTATCTTATAGTTTCTGAGATACCAATGGTGGGCATCGAAAAGTTTACCGCCGTGTATGACTGATGAGGTTATTTCTTCATAAGCATGTTATATTTCAGTGTCTAGGATATGTTTGTTGTTTGGAATCCGCAATAATATCCCTTATCCAAAAGTGCAGAATAGGCTATTATGAGCCTGTTGATGAGGATCTAAGTTTCAATTTGCAAGAGAGGCAAATGTCGCCAACAAGTTCACCCCAACACAAGGTGAACCAAACAACGCACAACTACAAGCCTATTGTTAATTACCCACCAGTAGTAGCGTCCACATCTAGGCAGGAACCAGTAAATTACCTCGATGACGTTCAGCCTTGTTCGTCGAAAAGTTCTGACCCTTATAGACTAGCATGATAGTATCGGACTTTCTTAATAATTCTTCAGTGAGATAATATAGTACTGTTTATATCATCACAGAGACTTCTATATGGTCTAGAATTTCTACGTAAATATTTACAAATACCTTATTAAAACGTAAGTCATTTAGTATTTTTTTAAATAGAATTGATAAGATAAAGAAAAATTGTCATGTTTATATCATTTACATAATTAACTAGTTTGGTTTTAGATATATTTTTATAATGTATATTTTGAGTGTTTACATTATAGATGTGACTATGTGACAGTAATATACCCGTGAAGTACTACATTGTTTGAGAATTACACGTTATCGCAACAGCTCGAAACTGTTCTGAAATTCATTAGGTATCTAAATAAATGGAACATTTTTTTAGACAATATGATAAAGTCATTTTCAAATATATTATTTGTCTGTAAATTTCTCGTTATTTCATAAATAACTGTATTTATCTTAAAACTGTACCTATGTACCCTAGTTTAAATTGATTTGGAAACACTAATATTGTTAAGCACTTCTTTCTACCAAAATTTTTAAGCTTGATAATTTTATGATACTATACCGGGTGACCACGAAATGAGGCTCTCCCTTATATCTTCTTTGTTTTACAGGATATAAACTTCAAATTTGGACACGTCAAATAACGGTTAAATATGCATTATTTCAACCGTTTTATCACTTTCTGTCGCTTCCGGTTTCACCGGAAATGACACTAACTTTCGTTTTTTAAATGGAACACCCTGTATATTTTTACATTTTTGGATTCAGAAGGTCATTTTGAATACAGTTAAGACATATTGAGATAAAAATATTATTGACAGACATTTTTATGAGCAAATTTAATTTTTGATCTAGGCGGCCGTGACCCCAAAAAAATTTTTTGTTTTGCTTCAATAATTAATCAAAAAATACAATTATGATATTATGTCGTATGACATTTGTGTTACAAGATCTTAAACATTTCGGAAATCGTTTTACCAGAATAACTCATTTTTTTTAAATGGCACCATGGTGACTCACTATGTTATTTTAATAAAGCATTTCATTACCGATAATTTGGTACCAAACCCTTAATTATTTGTTCATATTATAATACATAAAAATTACATTCAACAAGATATAAATGAAAATAAACTCATAATACCTATTTAACACTGAATTTCTATCAAATAGGTGCCTTTGAAATGTAACGAAAGAAACAAATGAATAAATAGTTTGACAGTTCAAATGATATTTAAATCTATGAGAATCAGGTATTATTTTACTGCGTATTAAAAAATTTTGGTTTATTCACAAAGTGACATAGTGGATATGCTGTTGATATACGGGGAAAGTCGCAGAAATAGTCTGGCAGCCCGTGATTTATATGCAGAACGCTCTCCACTAAGAAAGTGTAGAACGGGCGCTGAGACTTGGAGAGTAGCTCAAGAACACCACTTTGTCACTTTGTGAATAAACCATAATTTTTTAATACGCAGCATAATAATACCTGATTCTCATAGATTTAAATATCATTTGACATTTGAGCTATGAAACTATTCATTTGTTTCTTTCGTTACATTTCAAAGGCACCTATTTGATAAAAATTCAGTGTTAAATATTTTTATTTTCATTTATATCTTGTTGAATGTAATTTTTATGATTATAATATGAACAAATAATGAAGTGTTTGGTACCAAATTATCGGTAATGAAATGCTTTATTAAAATAACATAGTGAGTCACCATGGTGCCATTTAAAAAAAATGAGTTATTCTGGAAAAACGATTTCCGAAATGTTTAAGATCTTATAACACAAATGTCATACGACATAATATCATAATTGTATTTTTTGATTAATTATTGAAGCAAAACAAAACATTTTTTTGGGGTCACGGCCGCCTAGATCAAAATTTAAATTTGCTCATAAAAATGTCTGTCAATAATATTTTTATCTCAATATGCCTTAACTGTAGTCAAAATGACCTCCTGAATCCAAAAATGTAAAAATATACAGGGTGTTCCATTTAAAAAACGAAAGTTAGTGTCATTTCCGGTGAAACCGGAAGCGACAGAAAGTGATAAAATGGTTGAAATAATGCATATTTAACCGTTATTTGACGTGTCCAAATTTGATATTAATATTTTGTAAAACAAGGAAGATATAAGGGCGAGCGTCATTTTGTGGTCACCCGGTATACTACTATACTACGCTAATATTTCATTTGAAAGTTGGGATTACTTCACTTAAAAAAAATATAATAGAAATTATTAAAATTATTGGATTAACCAAATCACAAATTTAATTTATTTATTTTGTCCACAAACACACCGATGTGATAATTATACGTTCGCGGTATTTACATTTACTGTTAATTATCAGTACTGTTAAGACGATTATTGAGATGATATGTTTCAACCCCTTAAATTTGTTTAAATTTAAATTATTAAGATGAACAACCACCAAGAAATAAAATCCACCCATAATTGATCTAAAAAATACATATCAGATTAACTGAAATAATATGTATGTAAGAAATTCATAATAGCAATTTATTACGCAAAAATTTATTAGAACTTATCTTAGAAAAATTATTTGGTTGAAAAAATAATTAATAATTTATGGAAAATTGTATAAACTCGTAATTTTATGTTACTTAATCGATGGTATAAAAACGAAAAATAAAAAAATTCTTGACGTATTTCCTTTTAAGCAGACGCTATAAATATTTGCTTATTTTTCATATACACGGTGATTCTTGTAAGATGCCCACTCCTTGGGGGTTAATTTCGACCTTATATAAAAAAATATTTTAAATAAAAATATCATTTCGAAATGATTAAATAGTTATTGAAATATTTTTTTATATAATATCATTTCGAAATGATTAAATAGTTATTGAAATATTTTTTTATATAAGGTCGAAATTAACCCCCAAAGAGTAGGCATCTTACAAAGAATGACTGTGTACATGTAAAAACTTGTTAAATAAATTTTGATATTTTAATATATTGAAAATAAAGGTTTATTGATTTAATTACAATAATTATTAAGTTTAAAATCGAAATTCAAGCCACATCTCCGATTGGCATATCAGTGTGGTTTGTATCATATTTTGTAAATGAAAATTAATATTAAGTTTATTTTCTCGAAATAAGATTACTGTCACATGAGCCTATGTAAATTGACAAATTCTCTAGAGCATTATTATTTAGAATATATTTTATATATGTACTATTGCTGCTAAAAAAATATCTGCAATTGTATATTCCACTGAATATAAAATCACCAAAAAACTTTCAGCTACAATAGTACTCGCACAATACACCCACATACAAATAATGCGTAGTGTGTGTGTGTATATGTGTATGCATGTGTGTACATAAAACTAAAAACTGAACCGTCGTTACCATCTTAATTATGATATGAGGAAAATATGGCATGTTTGCCTCTACGTGTAAACTCTTTCAACTTTTTGCTTATTCTCATCTAAAGCACATTATCAAGTAAAATTTTTACATGGCCAAATTTTTGTTTGTAGCTCTACATTGTGGGAATATTTATTACCTTTTATTAAAACTCACGCTTGTTTTAGAAAAGGTTTTAGTTTGAACCTAAAATGATTCCCAATTTCAGCTAATGCCAATAAAATTTGACAGCTAATGAAATCACATTGTTTACACGCAAGCTGCTGCAGACCACGATGTCTAAATGTTATCCTTGATTTCCAGAGGTGAAAAGAGATCCAATCCAATTTACTTGTATTCAAAAATGCATGCATAAAGACTACCGTCCAAACTTTACTTTATGAATAATATATTTTTTCATAGGTTCGTTTAGTTTAAAAAATGTTTGTTAATACTATATGCTTTGATTTGTCCAATTGCTCAACGTTTTGGAAAATTTTGATTGTCGGTATAATTGTATAATTCCTTAAATTTTTTTATAGCTACACCGATTTTTGTAAAATGTGCCAAATAATTTTCAAGATTTTATTAAAACCCTTTTTTTCATACATGTGTTTATTTTGGATATTAAGTTTAAGTAATAAATCAATACACTAATACCTTCAGTTTATTTTGCTAATAATGCCAATTTCTTAACATGAAACACATTTTAATTTATTAGGGGCACACAAAGACTGCAATTGGGCAAGACGCATGCCACGCAACTCTTGCAAGACAGCACACGCCACGATTTTGTAACCTGTAATGGGCAACGCGTGCGCGCATATTAAGACGCAACGTAGAGTGGGTCACGAATGCGCCAAACAAAACATGCATCACTCAGTGTTCGAGACACAGATTTCGTATGCGTGCCTGGCACAGTTTTGAAAAGATGCAAGAAATTATTGAGGCTGTTAGGAATTATCCCATTTTATATTATATAAATGATCCCTCATATATGAAATCTAAACTAAAAGATGACATTTGGAACACAATTGCCAAAAATGTGATTTTAAAAATGTACAGGGTGGGCCAAAAAAATTTCCACAATTTATTTATATGCCATTCACACTTTATTTAAATTAGAGTAGGCTTTGGAAAATCTGAATTAGTTCTACATAGTTGCCAGAGTGAGACCCTAAAGAAAGCACAGCAATGTTTTCAATAAAAAATTTGGCATTTGAGCCAACAGTAGATGACAGTGACAATCGTAGCCCCCGTCGATTACGTGACAATCAATTAAATCTGACACTTCAATATTTTGTCAATAGTAGATAACCCTGAGACAACCTAAGAAAAACATATCATAGCCTACCCTTATGTAAATAAAATGCGAATGGCATATACCTTATTAATATTTTTATTTATTGGTAGTTGTTTACCAAATTTTCCTGAGAAGTACAAATATAATGTATAGGTTTTTGGCAATCAAATCAAAATCAAAAGTGTCGCAGCTACAATCAGTACTTATACAGGGGGTTTTAAAAATATGCCTTATTTTAATTGTTTCGCAAAAATTAGGATTTTCAAACAAATAAATTAGTTAGTGTATTAAAAGCCTAACATTTTGTGAGTACATCCATTTTTTATTTGTCAGAAGTAATTACAAAAAATAGGAAATATATTTATTAATCAAAAACCTGATTTTGAAAAGACCTTGACATTAAACTAGCACTAAAGTAGTTTTTACAAATATAAAAATAATACACAGTATATGACATATTCTGTCAATCAAGCTGGCGTCATCGGGAACTGATGTGGCCCTATTTTTGTTTAAAACAGCTGCTGTGAAACCATACTGGATTTCCTTATACTTAAGAACTGTTAAGGATATTTGCAAAAACTGCTGTATCTGTAGAATGTGCAACAATTATATAAAAAATACACTAGATTGACTACCCTTGCCCTTGAGAACAGTATAACTTTCAGTAGGTAGTTCAAACTTTAAATCCAAATAAAAAAAACTTAAAAATGAACTGATTTAATTTTTTTCTAAAATATTGAACAATTGGATAAATATACCACATATAATTAAAATATTTCAATATTGAGAAAATATAGAACAATGTTGTGTTCCCAACCAAAATAAAATTTGGACGGTTGTGAATTTTAATAAAAAAGATGTTTTACATTGTAAGCGCGACCTTTTGTAGAGGTAGAGATAAATTTAAATTTTTTAGTTTATAAAATAATCACACACAACATTATTGAAGAGTTTTCGTGTTCTTTTCCGTGGTGAATATTTTGTTTCCTTGATTTTTCGACCATCTTGACATGGTCTTGTGAAGTGAAGAAAATCAAAAAACTGTTCCAGAAATCATCAGCTTCGCGAAAGCTATAGAACCAAAAAATCTCACACAACATTGGACAATAATTGACTTGTGCTTATTAGATTATACTACTTTCAAATCATATTAGTTCCTTTTTTTTAATCATTCTCTTATAAATACATTTGTAAGATCAATATTAGTAAAAAGCAGTGGCGGCTTTTCGGCGGCTTCACCTATTCTCAATGTCATGAGCCGCCACTAGTAAAAAGGGAGTAAAAAGTGTGTTTTAAAATACAAAATTATGAAAAGAGAATGGTATTTTTTCTATGCATGTGTATATGTATCTATACTTGTTTTAGTTATTGAACATTTAAAGCAAATGTTCCATTTATAACAATGGCTGATGATTAGAGTAAGAGCTGATGCGGGCAATAAGTAATTACTTTAAAGTTACTTAAGGTAACTAAATACATATTATACTTACTGCTGATAACTACTGTTATTTTCAATAACTAAGGTATAGTTATTTTGAGGTAATTTGAATGCAATACCTACTTTTTAATTATATGACTGCTTCCTGCATATCTCTATAAAATACGTGCATTATAAAAATTCTTTTATTGCAATACTATCAAATTTTTAAGGCATTTTGTATAAATTTAAATAGTATGCAATTTTTCATTATTTTTTCTTAAATATTTGATTTATATATAGGTTAAAGACTGTTTAAATTTTATAAGGTATTTGCATTATAGTTTTAATTAGTACAGATAATTTATATGCAGTACAATATTTTTAAACTTTTTTTACAAAAAAGTGTGTGATAGAAGTAAATTTTTGCAACAATTAACTAGCATTTTTACATATTTAAATGAATTTAAAAGAAAGTGGGTTATAATCACCCTATCAATAATTACAGGTGTACTTATACCACTCGGAGAGTTGTAACTAAGAAAATAATATTGGTCTATAGAATTGTGTAACCTACTAAATTCATTTTAACAACTTAAGTAATCATTTCGTGAACTGTGGAACATGATCAGCATTTTTCATTAATCATCAGTTAAATTCTTTAAAAACATTCTAATTTTGCAAAAACCCGTGCAAAGCTCTCAAGATCAAAGCTCAACAGATAATGAGAACACAGATCATGTTTTATGTACAAACCTACTTAATTTATTAATTCTCATAATAATATACTTATCAACTTTGATGCTTTTTGCAGTTAATAATTATTATACATATGCAAAATCTACAGAGATAGAAAAGAACCTAATTGGTCGTTATCTGTCATAAGGATAAGAACCTTGTCTGTCTTGACTAGTTACATTCTTAAATGTGTCATACTGAGCAGTAAAATATTTAATCAGACACACAAATTTAAAATTATAGGTACCTAACCTATTAGATTTTTCTGTATACGAAAGTTGCATTATTTACAATAAAAACAGAAGCATCCAAACAAAATTGCATCAGCGCCATAGTTATTAATAAATAAATAATATCTTTAGTTTGAAATGAATATTAATGATACTCTCAGAATATAATGCTTAGTGGTGTTAATAATGATATAATATCTTTATCCTATTCAGAACTGTCTAAATTACTTTTCAAAACTAGTTAAACTTTTTCAAAGATACAATATTTTAAACAATAAGTTGTTTTAACTTTTTCGTGCTAAATAAACTATTAATAGGTACTCTTTAACATTATTTTAATAATACGCTGCTTTTCAGTTAATATAAAACACTGTAAATTAAAGCAAAGGAAATAAAAAAACACTAGAATGAAGTCATGACATATGCGGAATTGTAATAGATTTGTTGTTTTTAGAAATGTAGTAACGCCGTAATGAAAGCTTGTAAATTTTAACAGATATGTTACAATTGCTGATGGCGCAGGTTTTATGTTTGAGTCATATTCAGCGAAATGAGCCAGAAACATAGGAAAACCCTTTTTATTCCTCTTTTGAATTTGTTACTCATGCAGTTAGCCTAAACATTTATAGCCACATAGTAAAATATTTTTTGCTAATATATGCGATAGAGTAGAATTTCTAAAGTTCTCACGGCGAAACTATTGATTTTACGAAAAGAATGATGGGGATCTAAAATGTAGGAATTTTTCTCTATTTTATTTTAATATTTTCAATATTTAAATATCAAAAAGCATCAAAGTTACTGATATTCCATAAATAAATATTCATAAAACAACCTTTGATTCAAAATGAATGTCAAAAATTACTTGTTTATTTAATTATGTAAACTACGTGTTTTATGTATTTTAATCTGTTTTGTTTGGTAAAAGAACTTTTAAAAATCACACAGAGGAACACAGTATAATATTTATTTTAGAAGCAGTCAGAAGAAAGTTACCAATGATTTAAAACTTGTTCTTGTTGATAAAGCAATATATTTGTTTAACCAGTGTTAGTAATAGATTCATTGGCAGGTCTCGTAATTAATAAAAACACACATATTTTGCTTTAACTTCTGTTACCTACCCTTCTTTATTCAATTTCTTTTTCTTTTTTTTTGTTCGTAAAATTTGAATAATGTTGCAACTGAATTTTTTGATATGAGTTAAGTGTAAGAATAGTTGTAAATTAAACTTCGCCTTAATAAAGACCATTTATTATTATTATTTTTATATGTGACTTTAAATAGATAGTAGATCATAAAAACTTTTTCATGATAAATAGTACCTAGTAAAAGTAGTAAAATTGGTGTATTTTTATGAATCGAGACGTATTATCCCATACGCCATTTATTAGCGATCATTATTCTTTATTATATCTGATTTCTTAATTAGGTAACTATATATCTTAATGAACGAGAATTCTGTAAGCTAAATAAATAAATATTGTTTGTTTTCCTTTGAAGTAAATTTTGTATTTAGTTTCACATCCCAATTTCAATCAACTAGTTTATCAATTGTTTTAAAAAAATTGTTAAATAATACACTGAGTACTTCACTTATTTTAAGTTTTACAATTGTTAATGCAGTAGACTGTTATTGGGATTCATATCGATATAGTTTAGCTCAAACGGAGGTATAAAATGGCAGGTTTAAAAGTGTTCATAAATCAAATGTAAAATATTAGTATTTAAGCACAAGTTGTGTTTTTTATGATATGTAATTTTAAATTTTGTTTTGTATTTTATATTTTTGTTAACAATGTCTTTGAGAACGAAAAAAATTGTTTTATATAACGACAAGTCCGTAACACATTATGCAGTAGGGGGCTTTATTTGAAGTAGTAATTAAAGAACTATTTAAGATATACTTCTCAACAGAATTTGTGTTTTCTAACTCATATTTTATGATTTACATACAAATTTCGGTGTACTCGGCAATGATAATTTAAGTTATTTGCTTCTCTCTTTGGTAAATTAAAAAAATTGTAATGTAAATTTTATTACCATAGGTGGATACCTGTTATCTCTACAAAAACATTGTATGGGAGAGTGTTACGCATTCAGAGACATTGGAAATATATCTAGTATCAAAGATCGATGTAGTTACAGTAAATTACTTGCCACCAACATCCAAGTATTTTTGTCTTAATTATTTATTCACAAAAGTCATAGAGCTATGGCTGAAATTCCAACTTGGGATCTAGGATTTGTGCCTTTTGACCAAGCAATTATATTTCTACAAATTTTAAAAGTAGTAGTAGTATTGTAGAAAAGAAAATACTAAACTGAAACCTTATCAAAAGAATTGTGGAAAAAAAATAAGTTACATATTATTTTCCTAATTTTTTATACCTATAAATTTAGTAGTACAGAAAAAATAATTTTTTCCTATAACTCATAATTGAAACAAATGAAGAACAGTTTGGCAGCATTATCAGTCACAACAGTAGCGCAACTGCCAGTCGTCTGTCTTCAAGGTCACGCGATAAAAACTTTTATTTTTTCGTAAATATACTTTTTTTGTGATTCGGAACACTAAACATGAAATAATAAAACAAGAAAACGTGTAACAAGTTGTCTAAACAAAGTATGGGTATAATTATATATAAATTATGCAAATACACTGAATACACTGAAAATATACCTTACATGTTTTATCGTCTTAATTCAGCTTCAGCTTAGCCTTATTAGCTGCGTCATTATAAACTACACTAAGGTACAATATTTTGACAGTGAAAAATATATAGTGGTAATATACAAGGCTATTACTGGGCCATTGTGTACTTTGATTTTACCTTTAGCCTTAGCCTACTTTGCTTATAATGCTTGTGTTTTTTAACTTTAACGGAAAAGTATATGAATCATTATTATTGTGTACTTTGTGCCGCCTTGTACACTGAAGGTTGGGATGTATGTTAGTAAATTTATGAAAGCATGCTCTCTTAATTTTTGTGAGAGGGATCACTTTAATAAGGGTGTATTATTATTATATACTTTCATAATGTATAGTTTGAGGTTATGTTGTTTTGCTGCGTTTTTATTTTTCTAATGAAAACTTTTAAGGCATAAACTGTTGTTAAAAAATTTATGTTGTTTTAAAAATTTTTCAATACCTTGTATTTGCTGATTTTCCAATAAGACATGGTCTATCTATACTATCCCCCCTCCCCTACTGTTGGCAGTGGCATGAGATTATGAGATTTTTCATGCTACCAGATATACAGGCCAGGGTGTCTTAGAAATAAATGCATAAAAAGACACCACATAAGTATTCCCGACACAAAACTAAACAGATTTGACCAAATTTACCTCTGTACCAAAATTATTCTTAGGAAGTATTTTAGGAGGGTGTTACATTTCAACGATTTAACTTGAACAGTTTGGGAGATAATAAATAAAAACTATCTTCAGGGGCCTGCAGCTCCCTTAGGAATCATTTTGGTACAAAGGAAAGTTTGGTCTAATCAATTTATTTTGACGTCGGGAATATGTGGTATCTTTTTCTACACTTATTTCTGAGACACCCTGTATAAACAAGAAAGAAACTATGTATTAGAGCAACCCCTAATTTTGTGCAACTGATTAAAAAAATTGTGTGTGAGTAGGCACATTGCCATCATGTAATGTTAGTTATCTTAATAATTTTCGGAGACTTTTCACAACCCTCAAAATAGTAACTTTAAATGTAGCGACTTTTTGTGTAAACATTCGACAATTTCTAATTGTATCACTAAACGGACATATTTTCTCCACATTACTATTAAAATACGGTGCTCTATCTCCAAAACTATAGTTAGGTAATATTAAGCGAATCGATTGTTTTTGTCCATTAAAACAAATAACTAATGGAAATATATTGAATATAATACTCAATTTATTATTTTTTTTATATAAAAATCCAACTTATGAAAAGATACTAATATTCACTATAATATATTAAACTAGAGTGAAAGCTCTCTTTACAGACAGCTCTAATAAGCAGACATCTCTCATGATCGGACAATTTTTCTGGAACCAAATAGTAATTTTCTTTCATTTGCGCTTTCTTATAAGCGGACAAAAAAATTGGAACCGACACGCTTATTGGGAGCTTTCATTGTATATCATTTTAATTTGTAAGTTCTTCAGGGTATCTTTTAATTTTTTTTTGCATCGCAGTATAGAAAGCAGCCATTTTATAAATGTGCCTTTAGTAAACAGGACACAAAAAATTATGCGAATGTGTTCTCGTAGAGAATAAAAAGACCACTAGTTTCAAGTTTTGAATACATATGATTAACAAAAATAATTTAGTTAGCATATGTGTTCTTATTAAATCTCTTATTCCTATTCTCAAAGATTTTGTAACATTGACGTATTTATGTGTTCTATACTTAACGACTTAACAACTTTTCTATTTTATTTACAAATTTAAGTATGGAACACAACGTATAGATTTTTTGTATAAGAAAACTGCCAAAACATAGGTCGATATTAGCCAAATACATATTTTAAATAGGAGCAAAAAATACTGTATTATTATTTTTCCGAGTGTTGGTAAACGATTTTGGTTTGGCAGACAATCAGGGCGTTTTAAGTACAGTATATTTATTTAAGTTTAGTATAGATAAACTTTGTGTTATATATAGTGTGATTTTATATACAAAAAATAATAAACGAAAATAAATAAAGTTGTTTAATTTAGTTTAAGAAATTTATATAGTAGATTGCTTTTAAACAATACAAAGTTTTTTTGAATTTAATTAAAGCGTTATAAAGTCTTAGTTGTTAGTTAAAATTATTCCGTTGTCATTTTATCTTCAGCTGGCATAATTGGTAACAGTCTAGGACCATACAAAAGAACGTAGGCGCAATGCCAATCCCCTAAAAAAAAATACAATTGTTATAACTATACTCGTCAAAATTTGCGTCGGGCCACCTTAAAATTGACCAAAATTTATAACGCTGTAAAACTGTCAAAAATATATGGATTTGTGCCAGGTTTTTACGTTTCAAGGGAAATTTCATTGGCTTTCTTACCTATTTAACTTTAAGATAAAGTTTAATTACTAAAATTTGCGTATATCGTGATTGGCCACACAAAGCACGTATTGTAAACGAGTTTTTTGACCATGATACACCGCATGTGGTGGCCTGCATTATCATCTGATATAAACCCCATAGAGAAAATTTGGGGCGTTCTACAGAGACGAATATCTAGTCGAAACTTTCAACCTGATACATTGCGGGGAACTTAGAGAAGTCCTTGTAGAATAGTGTAACCAAATTCAAAACGAGATAATAAATAATAAGGTTCAGAGCACGCCAAAACTATGCAGAGAATTTTAACATCCAGAGGTGATCCAACTCCTTGCTAATTACGGTTAAGTTTTAATGTTTAATATTGTTAAATAAAAGATATTAAGGTTAATTAAGTCCTTATAATTATTATAAAAGATTGAGATTTTTTGTTATTTTATTGTGAAAATATACATTTTACTAAAACCTTTGTATCTGTTTCTACAAAAAAAATAGGAGCAACATTTAAAAAATGTTTAAATCAGACACATAAAACAAACAAATTTTGGAAAAGTCTAATATACAGGGTGTTTGGTTAACGCTGTGCACTGAAAAAAAAACAGGCACTTGCTCAACACCCTGTATGAGCAATTTTTTGTCTTAAAGTTAAATAGGGAAGATGAACGCCAATTAAATTTCCATTGAAACGCTAAAAACCCGGCACAGATCCATACATTTTTGACAGGTTTGCAGAGTTATAAGTCTCGGACGATTTTAAGGTGTTCCGACGCAAATTTTAAGGAGTATATATACAAATATTATATACATACTGTATATACTCTATATATATACAGGGTGTTTCAGTTTTTACGTTCATAACTTCTGTAAACGATAGAACATGTCAAAATAATAGGAGTCTTATTTCCTATAAAATTTTTCTCTAAAACGTTTCGTTTTCAAGATACAGGGCGTTAAACTTTTAAAAAATTATGGCTGTGTCTATTCATCGGGGCACCCCGACATATAGGTATTTTTGCTATCCATCGGGGCGTGATGTACGCATGCTCAATGATCATATTCCGCCCCGATGAATAGAATCTTTGTCTAAACATCGGGGCGCTCCGACATAGAGGGCACATTTGCTATTCATAGGTGCATAATGTATACTGACCGATATAACCTACAAAATTTCGCTTAAGGCACAAACTGATTACTGATTTGTTTTAAAAAAAGCAGGTAAATATTTATATTTAAAAGAAATATGACAGTAAAATATTAAGTGATTGGCATTTCTGTTGGGTAATTCTGCCGCTGGGTGGGATTACCTACGTATATTTGAATAAAATATGATATCAATGTTGTTTTTTTAAGGATGGAAAACATAGTAGGAAGACAATTTTATTCCTATGAAGAGGTAACTGATTTCATTAAACAATTTGAGACCGATAATTTTATTCAAGTTAACCGTGTTCTATCGAAAAAACTATCTGCTAACTCAGTACGAGAAAAATGTAAAAATAAAATAGCTGTAATTAAAAAGGACCTTGTTTACTACAGCATAACATATATGTGTGTACATGGAGGTAAATACAAATATGCAGGTGCCCGTAAACGAAAAACTAGGTAAGTACCAATTTAACAATTAATGTATTGGATGTTTATACCTAGTATTTTAGTTCTACAAAACTTGGCTGTAATATGAAAATTAGATTTAGTGTTTCACCTAATGGCCAATGCTTGCAAATTGTTGAAGCAGATTTAGGCCATAACCACGAAATTAGTTATTTATTTCTCTCTCTTCCTAAACAAAGAAGACTTCAAGAATGTGAGAAAAAGGAAACGTTGAAACTACTTAAGTTAAAATGTGACAAAAAAAACTACTTAAAATCAACTACAGGAAAAATAGTAACTTTAAAGGACTTATCTAACTTAAAAGCAGTAAAAAGTATAGAAAATAACGATTTTGTAGATGCTGTAGAATTTTTGAAAAGGGACTCTGATTCTATACTTGAAATTTTAACTGATGAAAAAAACAATCTCGAAGGCATATTTTTTCAAGATAAATATATGCAAAGATCCTATGAGAACTATCCAGAAGTGTTACTTTGTGACGCCACCTATAAATTGAATAACCTTAGAATGCCTCTTTATATATTTCTAATAGTCAATGGCAATGGCCACGGAGAAATAGTAGCAACTTTTTTGTTGGCACATGAAACTGAAAATAACATGACCAAGATATTCAAGCAATACAATGAAAGGTGGTTACATACAGTATCCGTTATAACAGACAAAGACTTTAAGGAGAGAAAAGTGTTTGAACATGAATTCCCAAATGCACAGTTGATACTATGTCTATTTCACACCCTGAAAGCATTTAGAATGAATATTACCACAGAAAAAATGAACATAAATTCGACGCAAAGGGATACTTGTTTGAAAATTCTGCAAAAACTGGCATATTCTAGAAACAAATCGGAGTACGACGAAAATTATACAGAACTTCTCGACTTAAAATGTGAAAAAGTCACAAATTACTACAACAATAACTGGCATGGTATTAAAGAGGAATGGGTGGAGGGTTTTAAAAAGCAGTATGTAGCTTATAATGTAACTACAACGAATCACTTAGAGTCAATAAACAACAAAATTAAACAAGTTGTGGATAAAATGAGTGATATAAAAACATTCTACGAACAATTATTTATTGTGTTAGAAACAGTAAGAGAAGAATTAAAGATAAAAGCAATTCAGATGGCGACTAAAAAAGTAGTTTATCATTATGAAGAAAATTCTCCCGAAAGTAAATATATCAGTTTATTAACACCATATGCATTTGACTTTGTAGTAAAACATATCACTTATTCCAAAAAGATAACTAATATAAAACCAGAATATGAAACGACTTCAACATCTTGTAATTGTAATTTTAGAATAAATATGAGGCTATCATGTTTTCATATTTTCTACAAAAAATCTCTGAATAATGACAATCTTTTTGATGAATCACTGGTGGATGATAAATTCAAACGAAGAAATTACTTCGAACACCATAGAGAATTAATGACACCAATGCCAAATAATACAGAAAATCCTTCCAGTGAAACTTCTGTCCCTATCCAAAGTACTGTGGGCATCACAACGAAAACTATCCTCTCGACAAATGAAAAATATAAAAAAAGCATGTTAGTGTGTCAGGAACTTGCCAGTTGTATCTCTGAATATGGAACAAAAAATTTCAAACGGCAGTTTGAAAAACTTAAACAATTTACAAATTTAATTAAGGATAGAAAAGATTTTCTCATTGTTGAAATGGTCGGTGAAGCAAATAACGAATCCTTACCTCTGCTAATAGCAGACGGAAATAATGAAATAAATAGAGACAGTGAGGAAGTTGAAATTATAGGTGGAAGTGTTGGAGAACAAGCATATAATGACGGTTCGAGTATTATACTTAAAGAAAATACTGACCTGGTTCGAAGTATGAATAAGAATAATATGGAAGACGAAGTTATTGGAGGACTGAAAATCGATCAAAATATGAACTTGCTTCTTACAAAAAACACTCAAGAAGTTCAAACTATGAATGAGAATATAGGAAGTAAAGTTATTGCTGAAGAAAGAGAAATAAATGAAAGGCTAAATGTTAAAGACATAAATCAAACTTGCCCTTTAAGCCAAATACACTACCGAAACCGCAAAATAAAACAAATTGGCAGACCAAGAGGTATTCGCTCTACTTGTGTGAACGGTGTGAAAAAACTATCCAAGAAAAAATCGAGTCATCCAATATGAACAACAATTTAAAAGTAACCAGTTTTAAGTTATGTTATGTTTTTGTATTTAACATTTTTATTTCATTTAGTAATAACTAAGTAAATAGTTCTTTTTAATGTTTTTATTTTATTCGATAGTACCCATGTTTAAGTTGCCATTCCATCACAACCATGCATTACGCTCCGATGAATAGCAAATGTGCCTATATGTCGGAGCGTCCCGATAGATAGCAAATATACCTATATGTCGGAGCGCCCCGATGTTTAGACAAAGAATCTATTCGTTGGGGCGGAATGTGAGCATGCGTACATCACGCCCCGATGGATAGCAAAAATACCTATATGTCGGGGCTCCCCGATGAATAGACACGGCCAAAAATTATTAGTCTTTATTCATTATCTCCTAAACAAATAAAGATTTTTTATTCAAACTTTGTACACTTTAGACATAATAAAAGACCAATTTTTTGTATTGCAAACATCAGAGAAAAGCAGTGGCGCAGTTATGGGGTTCAGTCCATATTTGAACCCCCTAAAGTTCTAGGCCAATGTTCAGAAATTATATTTTTATACAAATTTTAAAACTTTGATGTATCTCCTATAAAAAAAAATATCCTGGTGAAATTCATTGGGAGGCTTAATATTCAAGATATTTAGATTCTTTCTAATCCGGGGTATCCTATGCACTTTCTATTGACAGGCTATTTGCTAAACAAATTAAAGACACACACCTACAAAAAATGGGGCTGTATGAAGGTGACCTGAGCTGCAGACTCTGCGGAGAAGAGCCGGAAACAGCGGAACACATACTCTGCCAATGCGAGGCATTGGGTCGTAAAAGACAAAATATATTTGGGGAACTAAAAACGCACCCGAGAACACTGTCACACAGACCAGTCAAAGACCTGTATCGGCTAATTAGCAACACAGGAATTACCGGAAGGATTTGAACAACCAGGGAATGACACAATAAGCCTACATGGCTGCAGTGTCACCGGTACTGTACCCAGCAGACGGCCCTGGAACTAGGAAAAAAAAAAAATTAAAGAATTATTTTAATACATATTTATTTAAAATGATAAATAATTAATAATCTACAATAATTGCTCAAAATGATATCTATTTTTTTTATGTTTATGTTGTGAATAACTGTCAATGATTTAACACCTACTTAATCCTGTCATTTTCAACCAAGATATAATTCCTTAATATACCCCTGATTAGTAAGAATCTAAATATCTCGAACAGAAAGCCTCCTAGCGACTTTTATCAAGAGTACTTTTCTATGGAAAATACATCAAAGTTTTGCAATTTGTATAAAAATATAATTCCTGATCGTTGGCGTAGAAGTTCAGGGGGTTTAAATACGGACAGAACCCCATAACTACGCCACTGCTTTTGTAAGAAAAACTTTTGGAATGTCAAAAAATTGGTCTTTTATTATGACTAAAGTGTACAAAATTTGAATAAAATATAATGAATAAATAGTAATAATTTTTTAAAAGTTTAACTCCCTGTATCTTGAAAACGAAACGTTTTAGAGAAAAATGTTATAGGAAAGACTCCTATTATTTTGATATGTTCTATCGTTTACAGAAGTTATGAACGAAGAAACTGAAACACCCTATACTAAAGAATGGGCCAAACTATAGGAGTAGGTTCCTTGAGTAAAAATAAATCATTTTAGCTGCACATACCTTAGTACCATTTTGCTTCCTTAAACAGTTATGGACCGTTAAAAGCAATTTTTTTATTTAAATTTTTTGTTATATCTCTATTACTATTAACACGATTTCATCCAAATTTGGTATATGGAGGTTTTTTGGGCCGCTGAGAAAAGTAATGTAACCAATTGTGACGAATAACGTAGAGGGCGCTGCGGACGCTTAATTATTTCTTTTGTTTTAGTCGTTAATTTTTTCAGCATCAACTTTAAAAAAAAGTAATATTGGTTTTTCATGCAGCATTCAATTCTACGTCAAAAAGGAATACTTATTTTATGTCGGTAAATTGCACCGTTTTCGAGTAAAATGCATTTAAACTTTCTGGCACAACGAAGAAAATTATGTAAAATTTAAATTATGATTCTACTAGGTACATGACTAAAACTGACAGTAAAATAATTCAGTATAATAGATAAAACGCAGTTTTTAAGAAAAGAGATTTAATATACTTATTTTATGTCGGTAAAATGCACCGTTTTCGAGTAAAATGCATTTAAACTTCCTATGGCACAATGAAGAGAATTATGTAAAATTTAAATTGTTCATTAAAGAATGTGCCAAACTGTAACAGTAGGTTCTTTGAGTAAAAATAAATCATTTTAGCTGAACATACCTTAGTACAATTTTACGTCCTTAAAAAATTAGCAAGTTATTTATTTAAATTGCTTAATTTGTTAAATTAATAAAATCTCTTTTCTTAAAAACTGCGTTTTATCTATTATACTGAATTATTTTACTGTCAGTTTTAGTCATGTACCTAGTAGAATCATAATTTAAATTTTACATAATTTTCTTCGTTGTGCCAGAAAGTTTAAATGCATTTTACTCGAAAACGGTGCAATTTACCGACATAAAATAAGTATTCCTTTTTGACGTAGAATTGAATGCTGCATTAAAAACCAATATTACTTCTTTAAAAAGTTGTTGCTGAAAAAATTAACGACTAAAACAAAAGAAATAATTAGGCGTTCGCAGCTCCCTCTACGTTATTCGCCACAATTGTTTACACTACTTTTCTCAGCGGCTCAAAAAACCCCCATATACCAAATTTGGATGAAATCGTGGTAATAGTAATAGAGATATAACAAAAAGTTTAAATAAAAAAATTGCTTTTAACGGTCCATAACTTTTTAAGGAAGCAAAATGGTACTAAGGTATGTGCAGCTAAAATGATTTATTTTTACCCAAGGAACCTACTCCTACAGTTTGGCCCATTCTTTAGTAAACACCCTGTATATACTGAATTAAAAAAAAGTGCTTGTATATTTCTACCAAATTTGATTGGTTCATGTTCATAGCAAAATCGTGATGATTTTAATAACTGATTTAAAAAAAAATCATTATTTAAATCAAGTTACAGTGAAAATAGTACAATTTACGCAAATTAGATTTTTTATCATTAAAAGAAAAACAATTTATTTCAAATTGCATAATATAAAAAGAGCTACACTAATTTTAAAAATAAATTACGATACATATAAACAAAAAATTAGTGGTTTTTCAGTTCTAAAAGAATTGCTAACTTTAGAATGAACTAAATTAAATGTTGAACACAGAGTATGTTACATACCTCCACCAGATAGTTTCAATATATCCTCCGAACTAACTGGCGATATATTGTCATCATCACATTTGATCCAGTTGTCTCCTGATTGCCGAACCCATCCTACGTAGTGGCCACTTGAAGAGGACCGGCCTCTGTGGGTTAGAACAGCTTGCAGTGTGTAATATCCACTATTGTTGCTTCCCAAATCTACAAAACAATTCATGAACATACAACAACAGATCATGTCAACGTACCATTTTCAAACCAATAAGGAGCATACTCTTTGTCTTCTTTAACATCAACATCTCCTTTATTATTCTTATCTTTATCTTTAGCAGCTAATTCTATTTGAGCGTCCTCCCATTCCTAAAAATATCAAAGAAAAAAATTCGATCAAGATTTTAATTGGTAATTTTAGGTACTAAATGTAAAAAATTGGGCAAATACTAAATCAACAAGTCTTTTCACTATAACATAAGTTTTTGTTTTGTTCTAGTTATATATATACTTGCCTTGAATTTAGCTCTCATTGGAGCAAGTTTTTCTTGTAACTGTGATGAACATAAATCAAATGCATCAAAATCAAGAGGAAATTTAACGTCTTTAAGAATTTTAGCATTTATCGATTCTTTTTCTTTGAAGTAAAACCGCACAAACTGGACTGTTAAGTATGCTGGTAAACGGCTAATTTTCGACTAAAAAAAAATTGTAAAATTTAATATCCTTAATTTAAGCTGTTTTAACTACTTACTGTTTTTATGTAAACTGCATCCCTATCTAACGTAGGCGATTTCTTTGTCAACTGCTCTTGCAATTTCTGCAATCGAATGTGTACATAATATTAGCTATCTTCTTCTTTATACATTTTTAAAGGAAAATGTGATAGTTTTAAACATACATATTTTTTTCTGTAAACTAGAATGCAGATGCATAAATAATAATTTGCTGCATAGCTCTAAATATTGTAGATAATTCTGTAGTTATTGGCAAAAAAATACAACACTAAAATCTCGAAACCTTGAGTTGCTTCTTTATTATTATTTACTCAATGGTTTTATGTAGGACTGTACAGGGTTCTTCATCATATTCTGAATTGTTTCTTTTTTTTTTGCGTTAAATTCTTACAGTTACACCATTGTACAAATTTCCGAACTATTTGAAAACATGACAACTCCAATTTAAATATTGACGTATCTGTGATTTCTCCAAGACATTAATTCGGGAAATATTTCATTTGTTCCAGACTATTTGTCTACACTGTGCACATACTTACATTTTTTAGTCCCGAATGCATATATCGAACGTCCTGTGAAATAAAACAGCTCAACTGCAAAAATTGCTCCTTATTTTTGGAGACAGGTTCATCTTCTGCTTCTACACATTTTAATTCAACATCAAACGTACCACCAAAGTATTGATCAATTAGGGACCTAGGAGAATTAATATATTGACGTTGGAATAATAAAAAAAAAAAAAAAACGCTTACTTAAACTGTTCTTGGGGACATCCCTCCACCTGTTTGGCAGGAAGTTTCTGTTGCAGCATTCGAACTAATTCCGTCCAACATTCATTTGCATCCTAAAGAAGAAAATACATAACTATAACTATAGATTTGTTACAAGAAAAAAAGAATAAACATGGTTAAATTCATAATTTGAAATGATATATACAGATCCCCAAGAAAAAATATAACCGAATTAGAAACAAAGACGGGTTGATTGTACGTAAAGTGTGTATTAAATGGAGAGAACGAACAGTGAATGGAACGCCCACACGGAGCACCGACCACTACCGTTAACTGCTCTCTAGTGCTGTATTATCTGTCTTTATTTTTAAACTCATTACTGATATTCTCTGTTCTTGTTTTCAAATATAAATTTCATCTGTATAGGTCTAGACACTATTGCTAGATATTTATTTTTTAGAGATCCAGCTTGATGAGTTAAGAAGTGACAAAATTAGCAATATTATGTGCAATATCCCAATAGGTATATGACATTGTTGCCGAGATCACAACAACAACAGATTACATGTAAGAAAGGATGTCGCACAATTCAGTTCCTTATTCCTTAAACAAACGACTGAAAGCAGCAAAAATGTTATATACTTCAATATCACGCATAATATTACTACTTTTATTTTTTTAGTAGGTAAGTAATTTATTTAAATAGGAAAACCTAATATACATATATCTAAATACATTTCACTTAAAAACATATCACAAATTATTATAATCACAATATAAAAAACGGAGATAATAAAAGTAAATCAAATTTATAATTATTAAGAATATGTGAGTATATAAAACACAATAATTACATAATAACATAAAATCTAAAATAAAACAAAACAACAGCAAATCACAGTTCTTTTATGTGCTTGATTAAATTATATTTAAATTATTCTATTCTAATACGTCAAAATGAAAGAAAAGAGATTTTTATGGTAACTGGACAACAATGAATTGATTAATTTTTCATCATAACCTGAGTAAACAAAACTCGACGACTGTTATTTATGCCAATAAAATTTCTATTTTGGTGTTATAATTTCATAAGAAATTTTGTCTGAAAATTCAAAAATTTCACCAAAGCCACATTACTTTGCTATCAAATATATACACCCTGTATGTGCAGGGTAAGCCATTTAAAATAGACACCCCCTTATTTCCCTTAGTTATTATCATTTTAAGTTTTTCAAAACATGGAATGAAACAGGTTTTATAGTGATGGAAATACAATAGCATGCTATTTATTTTTGTGTGATATATTTGATACAGGGTGTCCCGGAAATAATGGTACAAAAAGAATTCACATATTCCCGAGGTCAAAATAAATCGATTGGACCAAACTTACCTCTATACCAAAATGCTTCCTAAGGGAGCTACAGGCCCCTAAATGTGGGCCCCTGAAGACGGTTTTTATTTATTATCTCCGAAACTCTTCAAGTTAAAGTAATGAAATTTTGCACAACCACTAAACTTTCTAAGCCTAACAAGATGAGGTAAATATCATCTCAAAATTTTTACCAAGGGTGGGTCAAGCTGTAGGGGTGGGGGGTAAAAATTACCGCAACTTTTTTATTTGTAAATTTTTTTGAGTTTTGACTTCAAATTGTGAATTGTCAGAGTTTTTCACAAAGAAAATGCCCTCTTGTGCAACTTCGATCGGAGGCACCGTTTTCGAGATAAATTCATTTTAATATTCACATGCATGCTCTAAAATGATTAGATAAGTGGAGTAAGTGGACTAATTTTTTCCTTTTCTCGTCAAAACAAAATTTAAGAGCCAGATCAAACCAAGATTTTCTTATTTATTTTAACAACTGCTCAAAATGCTTAAATTTTGTTTCGACGCGAAAAGCAAAAAATTAGTCCACTTCCCTAATCATTTTAGAGCATGCATTTGAATATTAAAATGAATTTATCTCGAAAACGGTGCCTTCGAACGAAGTTGCACAAGAGGGCATTTTGTTTATGAAAAACTCTGACAATTCATAATTTGTAGTCAAAACTCAAAAAAATTTACAAATAAAAAAGTTGCGGTAATTTTTACCCCCACCCCTACAGCTTGACCCACCCTTGGTAAAAATTTTGAGATGATATTTACCTCATTTTGTTAGGCTTAGAATGTTTAGTGGATGTGCAAAATTTCATTACTTTAACTTGAACAGTTTCGGAGATAATAAATAAAAACCGTCTTCAGGGGCCCACATTTAGGAGCCTGTAGCTCCCTTAGGAAGCATTTTGGTATAGAGGTAAGTTTGGTCCAATCGATTTATTTTGACCTCGGGAATATGTGATTTCTTTTTGTACCATTATTTCCGGGACACCCGTATATCGAATGATTTTGCTAAAATCAAACTTTATTAAAATTATTCATTGAACTTAATTCTGGGAATCACGCCAAATTCTAAAAAATAAATAGAAATAAGAAAATTGCCAAAATATGTCAAGATAAAAGTGTAGTATCAAAAGCAAACCTCAACAGTTTGCCCCAGAAAACCACTGTATATAGTTCTAAATGAATATAGATACAATATTGTTATCTAAAATTCGTATCAGTGGTTTTCTAGTATTTTACACTAGAAAATATAACAAAATGTATATTATATAATATATAGATATATATATTTATATATGTAAAAAACAATTATAAAACAATAACTTATCTTAACAGAACGTTTCGAACCAAAGTCTAGGTCCTTTTTCAACTGTGATTACAAAAAATGGACTTGTCAAAAAAGATCACTCTGACACCCGTACCCGTCGGGTGTCAAAGTGATCTTTTTTGACAAGTCCATTTTTTGTAATCACAGTTGAAAAAGGACCTTGACTTTGGTTCGAAACGTTCTGTTAAGATAAGTTATTGTTTTATAATTGTTTTTGACATATCATATAAATATATATATCTATATATTATATAATATACATTTTGTTATATTTTCTAGTGTAAAATACTAGAAAACCACTGATACGAATTTTAGATAACAATATTGTATTTATATTCATTTAGAATTATATACAGTGGTTTTCTGGGGCAAACTGTTGAGGTTTGCCTTTGATACTACACTTTTATCTTGACATATTTTGGCAATTTTCTTATTTCTATTTATTTTTTAGAATTTGGCGTGATTCCCAGAATTAAGTTCAATGAATATTAACTATCCGCCACAAATAAACTACCTACAAACAATATTTATTAAAATTAGTTTTTTTTTATTGGTACCCCCATTTTGCTTATTTAAAGTACGCCTCAGAGTATTTAAATCCAACTATAAAAGACCACTTATACTTTAATATACCATTTTATGTATTGTTTACGTCTTCCTTGTTAATTTGACCAAATACATATATAATATTTGCATTTTTGAAGAAATTATTATCAATTTCTACGTTTTTTATGTATTATTTTTTTATTATTTTTGATCTACTAATCCTATTAATGTAGGTAATTCAAAATTTTATGTTTTTTTTTAATTCAATGCCTATTTATTTTGTTAAATAAAATAATGAAGGTCCTCAAATTATTCGAATATAAAAGGAAAGTCTACTTAACCGCCGATTTCTCGATACGCAATCGCTACACTTGCGCCGCTCTTATTAAATGTGACTTTGATGTTGAAGATTTTTTCCCCCAAATACGTTTTTGTTTTTATTATTTGAAAAAAGGAACATCTTCCACCATATTGTCACACTAAACCTAACTGATATATTTAATATTTAATTAAAAAAAAAAACATCATGTGGGTACTGAACTTGGGACCTTTCGCATGCCAATGCTGTACAGCTCCGATAGACCGAGAAAAGCATGTAAAGATCACTTTAAGATAATCGGTAAATAAGAACGGCACCAGCTTATCGAAAAATATTGACAATTACTGACAATTGACACTGAAATGTTAGGTTAAGTTTGCTCATCTGCATAAATTAGGGGGGGGAGTAGTGATATACAGTAAAGACCGAGGAGGTTCGAACATGGGTATTAGTTTGCGCTATTTACTTGTGCCCGTTGTAGGCAAGCGGACACGGTGGGAATCGTGGATCTCCGCGCTGTAGCCGATGGCTCTCGTCTACTGTTCCTTGTTTGGAATCTTTTATAATAATTTTTATTACACCTGCAACACTCGAGGTGCAGCGACAATTAATTTTATGAAAAAACAAACAATGGAAATATTTAAATGTGTTTTGAGCTTTTTTTTAAATTACAATAATTAATCCTATCTAGGATGAATTATTGAAGTTAGAAAAATTTCAAAACGTTGGTCCAGAATACGTAAATCAAATTTCTTTCAGACATGAGTTCTACATCCCAGCACGGTTAACGAGATACTAGTAACAACAGTCTGCTGACTGCTGAGCAGTCAGTGGCCACAGCACTGCCACGCCTTTCTCCTAATGTACAAATTTCGAACTGAGGTGACTTGTCGGCCACTCGTATAATAGTCCCAATCCCTGTCGTGGGCTTATCTGTATATCAGCTATTAACGTGTATATCATTCAGATATCAAAATTTGATATATATTTTGATATTTATCTCTACTCACATCACTAAGTTTTTATATAGCTTAAAGATTTTGAAGCAGATTTTCGAAATTTGTTCAAATATACAAGGGGTGGAAAAATATACAGTCGAACTTGGATATAACGAACACGGGATATAACGAACGCTCTGTTATAACAAACGAATCGAAAAGTCCCGTCCGAAAAACCCTATTAAGCGCATGTATTTTTGTTCGGCTATAACGAACTCGTATATAACGAACACTCGGTTATAACATACCGAATTTTTGGCCCGGCGGACCTCTAAACTCGGTTATAACGAACTAGCGAGTGGTTTGTTGACTCAATGTCGAACGAACGGCGCCCGACGAATTTGAAAACAAGTCTCTGCAAGTTACCTACAATTAATATTTTGTTTGAGTGGGTGCTAAATTGCGTGTTGAATTTGCATTTGAACAATGGCTAATGTTGAAAGCAAATAGAAAATCTATTTCTTTGTCGGATAAGTTAAATATAATTCGCAAGCTGGAAAATGGCTGTGCAAATGCACAAATTTGCCGTGATCACGGGCTCTCTAAGTTGAAGCTGTTTTTTGTCGATCTTTTATAACGAACGTTCGCATATAACGAATAGTTTTACGGGTCCCTTAGAGGTTCGCTATAGCCGAGTCGACTGTATATATATTTTTAAATAGACCCCTCTATATATTTTGAGATATAAAGATTCGTCGTAATACTCGTAATATTCTCATTACAAATATGTATATGTATACAGGGTGTTTCACTTTTCGTGAGTACACCCTCGTATCTCAGGAATAAAAAAACTGATTCATTTCAAATTTAGGTAGGAAATATATGTATATTCAAAATGTCATTGTTTTGACGTAATAAACTTTGATATTGCTCATTGGCCTGCGACCCTGTGGGGGAAATTGGGGTTGATTTTTTAAAAAAAGCTATTAGCGACTTTTTTATAGAAATTTTGATTTTAGGTTCGTATTCACTGTATTCAGTATCATCAAAAACCCCCTTATCCCAAGTGTGAACAAAATATTTCATTGGCTTAGTTAGAGTAATAATTTTTCATGTGCTGCTGTTTTATATGTTACAAATTTTTCATTATTATCGTTATCATTTATTAATATAACACATTTCAATGGGCTGAAGGAAGTAAAGAAACGAGACAACAGCTATTGAGTTTTTAATAGTATATTTTACAACATGATATGAAAATACTGTTTTTTTCCTGAGATGAAACGAAAAAAACGTATTTCATCTCCAGTAGGAAATGCTATTTTTTCTACGATATTGCGATAAAATATTGGATTAAAATTTACAGGACTTTACATATACCAACTGTCACAATGTAAATTATCAATTGTTTTAGTCGTTGCTATGGTAGGAAACTTAAATTTGACACTTTCATTTTCACTTCTAGACATAAAAATAACTTTCGTATATTTTTATATTTTTTTATTCAGGAGGTCATTCTGTGTACAGTTATGGCATATTGAGATAAAAAATTTTTGAGCAAATTTTATTTTTTATCTAGGCGGCCGTGACCCCAAAAAAATGTTTTGTTTTGCTCCAATAATTAATCAAAAATGCAATTGTGGTATTATGTCATAATATGACATTTATGTTATAAGTTATAAGATCTTAAACATTTCGGAAATCATTTTTTCGGAATAACTATTTTTTTTTTAAATGGCACCTTGGTGGCTCATTACGTTGTCAGTCAAATCTAGCGGTTGCTTTGTAATTCGGGTTCTATAAATACGACCAACAGAGAAATTTCATTCAAATTTAGCGGGCATTTTTGGGGAGGAGTCTATTTATATCTGTTGGTGAGACAGATTATAGCGTCATTTCCTGTGAAACTGGAAGCGACAGAAAGTGAAAAATCGGTCGAAATAATGTATAATTAACTATTATTTGACGCGCCCAAGTTTGAAATTCATAACTTGTAAAGCCAAGAAGCGTCATTTCGTGGTCACCCGGTATATGTTTATAATGAGAATATTACGACTCTTTATATCTTAAAATATATTACAGGGTGTTCCATTTAAAAATTTTTTTTCACTCCTTGTGTATTTGACAGATTTCGAAAAGCTGTTTCAAAATTCCTAATATTCATAAAAAACCGTTCATTTACATTTTTTTACGATATAAATTGATAATAACCAAGGAATAAAAATTTTAAGTGACTTTCACTATACACGTTGTCCCAGTTAACACATTACGCTCTATTTTCTCGGTAGCTCGTAAGATAAACTTGGTTCAAAAGACGGTCTGATGTAATTTTTTCCGAGGAATCCCATGCCACTAAGAAACAAACAATTGAGCATCAAAAAAAAGTTGTGGCCGAAAAACCAATTTTATTAAAACATTCAAAATGGCGAATTTTTGTATTTTTTAAATTGACTAAGTAATAAAAGTTAGTACAAAAATGTCTCGAAAAATGTATGTAAATTTTAAATATAGCTTCCTGTTTACACGGAAACGTCGTTCTTTTTTATAAAATATAAAATCAAAAGTTTGTAAATATGCTAGTAACATGGCGCCTAAAATTCACTTTCCGAATATATATATTTATATCTATTATCCACCCAACAGTTTTCGACAAGAATCATTTTATTTTTTATAAAAAATTTCTGTGTAAACTGAAAGTGATATTTAAAAATTTACATACAGTTTTTTTACTATCCTTTAATCAATGACATAAGAATTACTAGACAAGTAATGAAATGGACTCGTCCATTATGTCTCATTGGTTACAAACACGTAGCGCACCAATGAGACGCTGAGTACGTTGGACGAGTGCAAACAAATCGGAATCATTACTTGTCTAGTTATTCTTATGTCGTTGCCTTTAATAGTCAATTAAAAAAATACAAAAATCCGCCATTTTGAATTTTTAAATAAAATTTTTTTTTCGGCCATAACTTTTTTTGACGCTCAATTGTTTGTTTCTTAGCGGCATCAGATTCCTCGTAGAAAACTACATCAGACCAGGTTTTAAACCAAAAAATTTATCTTAAACACTACTGAGAATATAGAGCGTAAAGCGTTAACTGAGACACTCTGTATATGCTATTCACATTTTATTTACATGAGGGGAGGCCTTGGAAAATCTGAATTCTGTTGGTATGAATCGCTGTTTTAATTGCTGAGGTTATGTTGAAAAGTCAAAAACATAACCACAAATTCAAATTGATTCTACATATAAAATTTTTTCGCGACATACAACAGCGTTACCACAGCTAGTAGTATGTGTAAATATTCCATTTTCGCGAGAAGTAGTAACGTAGGGGAAATCATAAGACGTCATGACTTTACGTCATCGCCGATGCCCTGTGGTTACCACAGCTTACCTAGCTCGGTACGTAGGTTAGTTGTTGTAACTTGTAAGCAGACCACAGAACTAAAGTTCTTTCGTTCTGTGAAGCAGAGAGAGAGAGCCGAGTTGATTGACTTTTAAAATCTAACCTTTATGTTCTGTGTTCTGTACTTAGTCGTTGGCACTTTGTTGATTGTTGGTTTATAAATTAATAATTATGAACCCGGAAAAGACTGAAAAGAGTGTGGACGCTGCGGAATTGGTCACGATATAAATAAAGAATGCAAAAATTCAAATTATGAGTTTGCAGCTAACTTCAAACACTTAATTCATTTTCGTTCATTTTGACAATGAACTTGACGTTTAACTTAAGTTTTCTCCCAGTTTCAAATCTATTCTACTATTTTTTCTAATACACCAGTCTTTGTGCTTAATTTCAAATATGGGTTTGTGCTTTGCACCTGAATGTGATCATATCAATAAAACTGGATGTAAAATGTTTAGTTTCCCAAAGGATTCCAAATTAAAATAAAAGAGGTAAAGCAATAATGTGTATGTTAGTTTGATTATCGTTTCTTAAATATGGGTATGTGTAAATTGTAAAGACAAAATAATGCTTAAATACCTACCTGTGCTTTCTTTAATATTCTATATTTTTTTAAATAGGTTTAATTGATTTTTATTGTATTATTGACACCAAGGTAAGAGGTTATAAAATTTGCGTCAGCGACACTGACATTAACGACAGCTGTAACAACTCAGAAGTATAATGAAGTTAGCAGCAGTGTAAACTTTATGTCTGTCATGATAGTAGTACGTACGGTTGCATAATTATGTGACATCACACTAATGTGATCCATACTGTTTGTTCAATGAGGTTATGGTTAACAGTAATGACAGTCAGTAGGTAACTTCCTACATTTTCGCGTGGTTAACTAACAACCGAACCATCCATCCCCACCACTTTAACGATGACGTACTTACAACTTACAACATGTTACCAAGAAGTAACTCGCGAAAAAATGCTAATAGTTGCCACAGTGAGACCCTAAAGAAAGCACAGATGTCATCAATAAAAAATTTGGCAATTGTCAAAAATAAATGACAGTGACAATTAATTAAATCTGACACTTCAATATTTTGTCAATAGTAGACAACCCTGAGACAACCTAAGAAAAACATATCATGGCCTCCCCTCATGTAAATAAAATGTGAATACCATATAGGGCGAGTTGCTTTATTCACCGGTTGATCCACCAGATGTGCTTTATCTCATTCTAACCTCGGAGATAGAACGAGATAAAACACATCTGATGGATCCACCGGTGAATAAAGCAACTCGCCCATACATACATATAGGTTTCAATCGGTTATGTTGAAATATAAATTTATTTTAGTCTCAGTCACCTGTTGAGAAAAACCTCCATGTTCATTTTTCTCGGCAAATCTTGGGAATGCCATATGCATAACTTGCAATAATACTATTGGAGGTACATTATTGCCTTTATCCATATTCGAATATAAGTCTCTAAGTGCAGCAGTTATTGATTGTGCTGGTATAACAGTTCCAGCAGCTGCAACACCTTAAAGGAAAATATGTAATAATATTAATTTTCACACTAGCCTGAAAAAAATATATTCATACATAATAATATAGGGCAGTACAGGCAGTACACATTTAAAGGGCAATGGTAACACATTTAATATCCTTGAAAAGTGCAAGTAATCTCTCACAGTTAATTCTACTGCCACGACAGGTAATCAAAACTAAAACTTTTATTGAGTCTACAAGGTACCATGTGTTTTCTATCGAATCAGTAAGTTAGAAGGAAGAGCTTCTTAATATGCTAAATTAAACAGAAATTTTTGTTATACTAAAAAATAACGATGTATTACCTCCTTGAAAACTTTGCAGAGCTTCTCTAAGTTCTGGTACAACTTTCAAACATTGAACTGTAGCATTCATATAACAAGTATTTCCTAAGTTTGTTAAACCTGCTGGTAGATCCATCTATAATAAAGGTTATAAATTATAAATTCTTATCACACAACATAGTAAGGGAAATGGTGTGCAAAATCGACGATGAAAGGTTCCCGTCTAACGGCCGGTAAATCGAAGCGCCATGTAAATACAAGAGTTTTTTCCGCTCTGGAACTTTTTGGTACGGTGGGCGGATTCGGGGGGAGGGGTAGGGCATTTTTTTAAATCAAATTATTAGGTACCAATACTTAAGAAAAAAAAATTTTTGTAAAACACTCGGTAACGGGAACCTTTCATCGTCAATTTGGCACGCCATTTCCTATACTAACAGCTTCTTTTAAGTACATACCGCAGATGCTAGCTCACTTTCATTCATATCTTCTACAAATAGCGTTTTTTCTACTGGTTCTTTGGGAACATCTTCCTCTTTACTACCCATTAATAAAATAGTAACCCCCTAAAAATAGAAATATAGATAATGACAAATCCAGTGTTTTAATGTTTTAAAAACTTACATCTTTTAATTTAAAATTCTCCCAATCGTTGTCCTTTAGAGTGAGCCCCTTAATCATGACTTTCTGTCTTTCAGGTTGAACTCCAGTCAAAGCAAATAACTGAGCCTTAAACAGTAGAGGGGGTTCTTCTGTATTTACTTCAATATCCGGATAAGATTCCTTTCCCCATTTTACTTTGACTAAAATTAGAAATAGGTACAGTACGTTGAAGATTTAAAATTATGGTCATTTAAAACAATGAAAAAAATTATTAATTCGGCTAAATCTTTTGAGGTTAGAAACAATAATATCAAAGTTACACTTACCCTTGTATTGTGGCATGGTGAATTGAACTAATTACGTAAAGGTTACAACTTCAGATTATGAAAAAATATAGAGGGATGATTTGCTCCTGTACTTTTACAAATTAATACAAAACAATGAATTGCACTACTCACACCACAAAATTGACAGAACTTCACACAAAATTAAAAGTCATAGAAGAAATCAGTGTTGCCAACATCAAATCTAAAATGACAGAATGTGTAAAGCGAAAGTTTCTATACACTAGAGAGCAAAATTTGCCTTTCCCTGATAATTTCAGTGTGGTGAATCGAGGTTGACGGATGGAAATGTGTACTATTTACTTTGTTATAAACAATTTTTATAAGAGTAATTTGTGATTTTTCTAATTGTTTAAAGATTTGAGTGAGTGATGTTTGTTTGTTGTGACAAGTGAAGTGATAAAAAGACAATAGAAAATGGGCAATTGTTTTAGCAGTCCCTCAACTACTGATAGAATTGATAGAAACAGAGAAAGGCTAGGTGTAAGCCCCATAGAAGATAATCCTCTGCAAGCAAATCCTATCCCAACTCCCCCATCAGAAGTAACTAGGGCTCCTGTGGTAAACCCAGCTGAGCCTGAACAAACTAGTGCAAGAATATTTGTTGCTTTATATGACTACGATGCTAGAACTGATGAGGATTTAAGTTTTCGAAAGGGGGAACACTTGGAGATTTTAAATGACACCCAGGGAGATTGGTGGCTTGCAAGAAGTAAACGAACTAGGCAAGAGGGTTATATACCATCCAACTATGTGGCCAGGTTAAAGAGTATCGAAGCTGAACCGTAAGTATTTTTTGTTAAATTTCGTTGTACTTCTTGGTGTGTAAGCGATTGAATTGAATTTGTCTTCTATTAAGTCATACATGCAAGCTAATTTTGAGTAAGAAGTGCTTAAGATTTTTTCAGAGTTTTCAAAAATGTACCTTTTTAATTTAATTAGTGGTGAAAAACACTAAATTTAGAACAATAAAGGAATTAAGCTAGGCTATATTTACGTTGGTTTGAGGGTTGGTTATGAGAAAACCTAACCATTCTATTTCTTCCTGTATTAAATATCATAGGATGATTTGTTTACAATATGTATTGATAAAATATCAGAAATACCCCAGGAAATACCAAATGAATAAATTAATGGATGTTTATGTGCATTATCTGAATTATTTGTTAATTCTGATAACGTACAAATAAATATGTACTATATTTCTCTCGATATTTCTTTAAGCTAAACACTAAACTTAAAACGAGACCTAAAATAATCTTTGAGTGTCAAATAGATAGGATTTCAAAAGCATTAGTTATTATCTTATATTATCTATTACAATCAGTGAAATATCAAATTTTGTATATTCTCAACCTGGCAAATACCTATTATGCTGTGGTGAAAAATAGATGTACTTCTCGATGTCCCTACAGGAACTACCAAAATGAACTACCTGCCTTGAGATGAGAATGGTGAGACATACCTATATTCTCCCATTGGAATGTCAATATTTCTACTTTGTTTTCATTACCTTAACACATATCACTTGGTTTCATTTTACTTTCATGAATTAAATTGAGGATAAATGTAAAATTTTAAATTTTATAACAAAAGAATTATTTATTTTGTTCTCGATATTGTGTCTAATAATCCTATTGGAATTAAGAAAACGTTTATTATAGGAAACACTCATTGAGTCTTCTATTGAGTAAAGTGGTTATTTAACTACCACATATAACTGGCCACAAAAGTACAGTGGTACAGTCAGTAACTCGAGCAGTAACTTTACCTCGAGCTTTACCTAGATAACTAAATTACCTAAAATGTTTTCGACTATAGAGTCATATAGTTTATTGCTTGGTTTATTGTGTAGGTATATTATATAAGCAATATTTTATTTAGCAAGCTCCTGATCAAGACCTCGATCAAGACATTTACATTATATGTACCTAATTTATTTCATTTAAGTATACTGGGTTTAATGGTGGTGGGAATTTTATAAATTCCAAAATCCAAATTTTCGTTTGTTTTTATTCGAATAATCCAATTAATAAAAAAATCGCACCTATATAATAGTCGAATTTTTAAATTTAACTATTCAGATATTGTATTAGGCTAGTCAAATATTCGAATGTCCAACTGACTACGTAATCAAATATTCACTTATTCGAATATTTGGCTAATCAAATACATACCGATTCCCTACTTACTTATTTGTCTATTATTGAAATTTATGATTATTCTACTATTCGAATATTGAATTTTTAAACTGAACACAAATTCGAGCACAAATTTTAAATTTTGAATAAGATGGAATTATGCAATATTCAAATAATTGAATTATATCTTAATAAATTAATAAATCGTTGAAGTAGTTGGAAGTAAAGGTAAAAGGCTCGGTAAAAGTATGTATGTAATTAAATATTGTCAAATTATTACTAATATTAAATAGACTTAAAAATATATGAATCTAATTGGATATCACCAGATTTATATAAAGGCCATATAAAAGTATCTTCCAAGGTATCTTCATAAAAATTAAAAAATTATGATGGTGAACTGTGAAAACAATTTGAAAATTAGTTAACAACAATTAAATTGCAGGAGTTTGTTTCCAAAATTATGAGCAAGTAGGAAGCTAAATATTCGAGTAAATATTATATATAAAATAACCTGGCATTTTTCTGTATTTTTTTACGAGTGTACAATTTAATAATAGCGACTGGATTACAATGTTGCTTGCAATTATTTTTCCAAAGCATACGGGATTTTATAAATTATTTTAACATTAATTCGAATATCAACAAGTTTTAAAAAAATCAGTTTATTTTGGTGACAGGTGAAAAGAGAATGATTTTCTCTAACTAATGGTGTAAAAATCCAATATGGCGGCCATAAGAAAAAAAAATGTTGACTATCGTTGCTCAAAATCTAGAAGGCTTCGAAAATTTCTATCGACGCCATTCAATTGGTAGTGGTCAAAAATATAACCTTGCCAAATTTCATTAAATGCGCATGAATGGTATAGAAGATATTAATTTTGTTTTGAAATCACGATTTTCAATTTTTTCAGGATAAACCGCGAACGAATTAAGATATCCAGCATTTCTTGGCAGGAAGTTGTAGAGTATAAAATAGCGCAACTTTTGTCTAATTTAACCGATACTCTATATCTTATAGTTTCCGAGATATCAATGGTGGGCATCGAAAAATTCACCACCGTGTATAAGTACCCACCTTATTAACCTTATACACGGCACAGCTAAAATAAAATATATTCATATAGGTATTATAATATAATATATCAAAGTTTCTAAAAAAAAAACAAAAAACCACTCGGAATCAGAATCGGCCTCAATAAGGGGCTCCGCGGGAACAACAAAAAACAAAACTACGAGAGAATTTTCCCACGGAGAATATTCTTGAGAATATTCTCGTTCTCGAGAATATTCTTTTGAGAATATTCTCCACTTACATCACTACCCAAAAATAAAAGTATTTTAAAAATAGGTCAAATAAAAATTGTGGATCATCTTTTGCTTTTTATGAAATTTGAGGGTTGGTTAGAGAAATTTCATAGAAATAAAAAATATTTAGTTAGCCTCTCCAGTCATCGAGGGCAGCTATTGATAAAATTTATAAAATATATCTCTTTCGAGATCGCAGCAATCAGAGCACACAGGCAACAAATAGGCAAGGCAATTATATTTACGTATAATACTTATATGAAGAACGTGTCCAGTTTTTTGATAAATAATATCATGTAACAAAATTCCTATTATATTACTCAATATCTGTGTCGAATCAAATAGCTATTGCATAAACTGTAAAAATATATCATATTTTTTAATAGTTGTATAACAATATCAGTCACTGTCTGCTGGCACATTGACAAGAATTCAGAATTATAATATTTTAAATAATATTTTATAGCGGCTTGGTTTGCAAATCCTCAGTTTTATGAATGAAAAATGTTTCGGCCAATAAATTATTACCTATAATTCCGAGTATAATTCAGCTCATTCGCAGCCCACCTAATGACCTAATGTCTAGTTTGTATTCATACTCATAGCACTTATAGTAATGAATGTTAGGTGTGTACAATAACATTCTTGTCTGTTTGTTCAGTTGGTACAGTAAATACTAAGATCAACACGAGGATAAACATTATAGAATGATAAAAATATTGTACTAATTACTCGGTTAAATTCTAATAATACAGTCACTTGATGTCAAAAAGTATCCAAACTTCGGGCTAATTCTATAGTGGCTTTTTTTGCGGATTCTTAAACTTGACGGTTTCAACTTCAAATATTAAAAAGGAATAGATGTGCTTTTGCCCCTAAGAGGGTGAAAACGACCTCTGAATTTCAAAATTTATAATACTCAAGTATTAGGAGTTATTTATTGAAAAAATTCCTGTATGTGTTTTTGAGGTTGCTGATTACGAATCTGAAGTCGGAATTTTAAAATTCGCGATTGCACCCCCTAATATGGTCGATATAATAGGGGTACAATGGAAAAATTAGCTATATTTTGTTTGTTTTGAGCAAGTAAAACTTTTTTTGCAAGTTCTTATATTTTAGGGCATAACTAATAAGAGAAACAACCCTAAGAGGGTGAAAACCACCCCTAAAGTAAAGAACATCAGCAATTAACGAAATACATACTGAGAATAAATTGATGAAACTTATTTATGTTTTTGGGGTTGCTAATTATGAACGTGAAGTCAGAAATAAAAATTTTTTGTGGCACCCTCAATATAGCCGATTAAAAAGGGGTACAATGGATGAATTAATCATTTTTTGTTTATTTTGGAAATTTAGGACTTTCTTAGTAGATTGTTACATTTTAAGACATAAAACTCATCCTCTAATAAGAAATAACTATTTTTGACACCTAAGAAGGTGAAAACCACCCCTAAGGTCAAATAATCAATAATTAACGAACTACTTAGAATAAATTGAATAAATTACCGCCAGGCAAACAATTTAAAAGAAAACCTTAGGTATTAACCTCAAACACTTCTATCTCCTTAACTATTATTATCCAGATTATTATTTTTATCAAAAAGATAAAAGGTATATCGTAATGCATGAAAATTTCATTTTTTTAGTCACCACTTGGTCTTATCGAAAATTGATATTCATCACCCCCCTTCAAAGGGTTGTGGCTCCTTTATTATATGCTTTTTAGGACATGTTTATTAATGAAAGTTCATTTATTTTTTGATACTTAAGCAGCCTCTAAAGTTTGGCACACTTGTGGTAGATCACCCTGTATATGTATCTATGTGTTAATATAGACTGGTAACAATTTAACTCGGTAATTTTCATACGAGTTTTCACGTTCAAATATTTATTTGTGTATGTGAATAAAGTTTCTGCTCGAGTTTGTGGGATAGTATTAATTCACTTGTAGGTACTGATATTGGTTATACCCAAGAATATACCTTTATGTTTTTGTTTTTTAATCCTGTAAGATCGTTAAAATAATATGAAACATTTGACGATAAATACGAGGACTGAAGAAAGTTAGGGGTAAAATACTAAGAACACCCTCTAAAACTACCCCGTAAGAAAAAGAGAGGATTTTACTGATACTATGTAAATTGGTGAGCACGCAGGCGGCCTATATCTAATATAAGTTTAAAATATGAATTTCATATTTTAAGGCGGTCGGAAGCGATGTCGGAAGATATTGCAGAGAAACTGATATTTTTTCCCCGTCTTTAAAGGGGTACCTATAATATCTCCACTTTTGGAAATTAATTTATATAAAAGAGTACCTTTATTTTTGGATGTACTATCAGCCACATAAATATCGGGAGACAATTTTGGACCACCGTTTATAACCCGTAAGTTTATTTCTTAGTATTAAAATGTAATAATTTTTGGACAATGTTACTAATCTTTAAATACATGTTTTGGAAATCATTCCAACCGAAAACACTGAAGGGGTAGATAAGTATTTAAAATTTTGAAGTTACTTTTTTTATAAGAATAATATCGTCTTTGGTAATACTAAATGAGCAGTAGAGAATAGCCACGTTAAACTCTGTTAGGATGTTAATATAAAATAGGCCTAAAAAAATAATAAAGTAATGATAAAAAAATTAATTTGACCCAGAAGGTCGATATTTTGCAAACAGATAGCCTATATTACCCAAAACGGGTACAATAATAATTATTGTTGACCAAAAATTCCCGTGGGGGACTCCAGGTCGTGGGACCCTCGGTGGGACCTAGTGATATAAGAAAGCAATTTCTTCGCTAATTATAGAGGGTAAATTTTTTAT
This sequence comes from Rhagium mordax, assembly GCA_963680705.1. Classification (NCBI taxonomy): domain Eukaryota; kingdom Metazoa; phylum Arthropoda; class Insecta; order Coleoptera; family Cerambycidae; genus Rhagium; species Rhagium mordax. Next base: position 82,614,245 of record OY796657.1, on the reverse strand, counting down.
TGGTAATTTTACTATTGGAAGTTTCCCATTTGAGTTTATGTTTACACATGTATATATAGTAATAAACCGAGAACAAAACTAACAAGAGAAATCTAATTGATTATCATAGTTATGCCATTGTTTTGTATATCTATCTCGTTGAGCTAATTTCTTATTAGATTTCTAAATAGAATAGGTCTCGAAATAGGTATTACAGCAAATAAGTATAAACTGATTTGTAATTTGTAATAATTAATATTAAACTATAATACGTGGGTACGTAAGTACATGTACGTACATACTTATATGATTGTTAAAAATTAATTATGGTTCTGTTCTGAAAATTAATGTTGATTTGATATTGATATTTTTTGAGATAAAAAAAAAATTGACACAAAAGTTTTAGAGCATTCTATGAATTTTCTTGCTACCATATTCAATAGTATACAGGGTGATTCTTTTATCAGGGGAAATGCTTTTTTCTCGTAAACGGCTAATGGAAACTATTTTCTGTAAAAAGTATTATATTCTACCGACTGTTACTAACGAGGTTACTAAAAACTAGGATAGAAATATAACATAAATGTGCAAGGCTCTAGGCGTCGCAACGCTACAAATTTTTTTTTTCCAGCAACATACCACTTTTGTTACACCATTGGAAAGGTCTTTTGATTTCGAGTGTTTTCTCTAAATACTATTTTTCTTGATACTTATTCGTTAAAATGTTATGATATAATATTTGCTTCCCGAAACGGGTTTTTCGCTCTCTTTAAGGGGTTGTAGCTAGGGTTTCCAATCCCGGGACGGGATTAGGCTTTCGGTATTTTTCGGGATTAGAAAGTCATATCCCGGGATTTTCCGGGATCCCGGGATCTAAATACATTTGTCGAATATCAACATAAAATTAAAGAAGAAACGATTTATTGAGCAAGAATAATAATAATACATAGAAAATATATAATAAAACTCTAAAAAAATTTAAAAATTAACAATCTATTGCTACTTTAATCTATTGATTATCTATTCTATAAAAATTAATGCCTAAAATTTACTTTGAAAAAATTACCTGCGAATGGCCAGTGTGTCTAGGGTGTCGTTCCCTAATCTGGACCGGATCTTTGTACACAGAATACATGTGAGATAAAAAGTTATATATATTTTATGTAATTTGCTCATATTATTAATACTCGGGATTGATTTTTGAAATCCCGGGATTTCCGGGAGTGAAAACCTTCCCGGGATTTGGGATCCCGGGATTGGAAACCCTAGTTGTAGCTCCCTTAGGAAGCATATTTGGACATATGTTTGTATGACCTTTTATTCTTATTTTCACATGTAGAATTATCTCCAGAATTTCTGGATAGCAATTTAGAAACATCATCCATAATAATATATCACCCATACAGGGTGTTTCTAAATTACTGTCCACAAATTCTGGAGCTAATTCTACATGTAAAAATAAGTATAAAAGTTCATCCAAATATGCTTCCTAAGGGAGCTACAGCTACAGCCTCTTAAAGAGAGCGAAAAACCCGTTTCAGGGAGCAAATATTACATCATTACTTTTTAACGAATAAATATCGAGAAAAATAGAATATAGAAAAACACTCGAAATCAAAAGACCTTTCCAATGGTGTAACAAAAGTGGTATGTTGCTGGAATTTTTGTAGCGTCGCGACGCCTAGAGCCCTGCACCTTTATGTTATATATCTATCCTAGTTTTTAGTAAAAACTCGTAAAAATCGGTAAGAATATAATACTTTTTACAGAAAATAGTTTCCTTTAGCCGTTTACGAGAAAAACGCATTTCCCCTGATAAAAGAATCACCCTGTACAGGGTGCCTCATAAAAGTTGGTGAAACCAAATTTATGTTTTTTTAAATGTCTGTATATTTTTGAATACTTATTATGAAAGTCCTCGTTTTCCTGATTTCAAAAATAATATGTTGACATTACTGTGGCATTTTCGATATACAGCGGATTCTATTTATATAAAAATCGAACGAAAAACAGTATGCCATGATTCGCCCCCCCCCCCCCCATAAAAAATGTATTGATGAAAATGGGGGCATGTTGCAAATTTATTACAATAATTTTTTAATCTTTAGTATTTATAGAATCTTGTTATCAATAAAAATTTCGTACTGTGTTCGTTTATTGCAAGAGTGAAATATTCGAGGAAATATTGATCTAACTACCTAATAATAGTAATAATAATTGTGTATCGATATAATAGTAAACGTCAACATATACATTTTTGAAACCAGGAGAACGAGGACTTTCATAATATGCAAAAATACGCAGGGTGTTCCATTTATGGTCGCTTTATGTCATTTTTATGAGGCACCCTGTATACTGTTGTATATGGTTGTAAAAAAATTCATAGAATGTCCTAAAACTTTTGTTTGAAACAAATTTTTTTCTCAAAAAATAACGAAGTTAATAACCCTGTATGTGGTCACTTCTTTGACAAAAAAATTTTTCGTCGGGTAATGAAGTAGAATAATAGACCAGCAATATTAAATTATTCTAGGTATAAAAATCTAGGGGATTCAGGTCAGTTGACATGCTTTGCAGTAGACTGTTTTGTATTTAAATATTCCAGTTACCACGTTAAAGCTAAAATGATAGGGCATCACACTATCTCTCGCGTCATATCCGTTACAAGTGGAATCTCCATTATAGATTATTTTCTAGTCAGGGAAGTGTTTCAGTCTGCTAGGAAGTACCGATCAGGAAATTGTGCAATATCATCGTTTTCTCTGCCCATAATTGACTGTTTTTCTTATTGGCAGTAAGACATAGGCATAGATTAAATAAATATAAGATAAACCATCCCATTGTTAGAATGCAATTGGATATTATACGGACCTTGGGGATGAGGATACGAAAAATAAATGGCGCATCCGAAACTCCCAAAAATGTAATCTTTTCTGACTACTGATATCATTTGTTGAAGAACCATGTTTAACACATAATGAGAAAATCGCCCAAAGCTTTAACAATAAATCCTTAGCTGTACATAGAAAAATACACTTGAAGATGCGCCATCTATTATTTGCATCCACAAGGTCCGTATAATATCCATTTGCATTCTAACAATGGGATGGTTTATTTTATACTTATTTAATCTATGACATAGGCTATAAGTTGCACCTAATGTAGTTAAAGTAGTCCAGGATCCGGATATTTGTCAAAAGTTTTTTCCTCGTAGATAATAGTTTCCATACTTTGAGTTCTCAGAAAAAATATTGGTAGATTAAGAAATTATCAACTAGTCAAAGTCAAAGTGCACTTTTGCAGTTTTTTGCTTATCATTTTAAGACGGAATATCATTAAAAATAGCTAGCTAAAAATGGAGTAAAAATATCCCAAAACCACATGATAACACGATAACACACTTTTTGTTTTCACGATAAAAAAGGAAAATTAATTTTGGTTTGATAGTACCCTCGATAGTACCTAACAAATAATAGTACAGGGTTATTGGTTATAAATGGAACCCCCTCTCTTAACTTCATTATTTTTTGAGATAAGAAAAAAATTTTAAACAAAAGTTTTAGGGCATTCTATAAATTTTCTTGCTACCATATTCAATAGTATACAGGGTGCCTCATAAAAGCCGGACAAACCAAATTTATATTTTTTTAATATTATGAAAGTCCTCGTTTTCCTGATTTCAAAAATGTATAATATGTTGACATTTACTGTGGCCATTTTCGATATACAGCGGCTTCTATTCACATAAAAATCGAATGAAAAACAGTATGCCATGATTTTCAAAAACAAAAGGTTATAGAAAATGCATTGATGAAAACTGGGGACATGTTGAAAATTTATTACAATATTTTTTTAATCTTTGGTTTGTATAGAATGATATTAATAAAAATTTCGTATTGTTTTTGTTTATTGCAAAACTGAAATATTGATCTAACCAATAATAATTATGCATAGTCTATATAATAGTAAACGTCAACATATTATACATTTTTGAAATCGGGAAAACGAGAATTTTCCTCGGAATTTTCATACTATGCAAAAATACACAGGGTGTTCCATTAAAAAAAAACATAAGATTGCTTTGTGCCGATTTTATGAGGCACCCTGTATACTATTTATATGGTTGAAAAAAATTCATAGAATGCCCTAAAACTTTTGTTTGAAAAATTTTTTTTATCTCAACATATAACGAAGTTAAGAGGGGGTTCCATTTATAACCAATAACCCTGTACATAGTTTCAATTTTCGAAGCTGCAGATCGCCATAGTTTTGTCTGCAAACAAGACCATAAAATACTAGTTTTGGCCAGTAAGTTAATTTTTGCTCTAATGTATTTTGATGCATTTTGCAACAAATAAGCATATTATACTTAAGTGAGTTTAAAGTAAAGCCTGCCACTGTCACGGATGTGAGAGTGAATCACTTGAAATGTCTGGGAAGAATAAATGTTAATTCACCACATATTATCAAAGAGTACTGCATCACTTGCAGTTGATTGCTAGTTTAGAGCTTAAATAAATACAATTAGTTTTCTTATTTAAATTCATAAATAGGAAATCTCGTGTGGGTACTTATAATAGCTGTATTAATTAATATCTAACTACTTGTCTAATAATTATAACCACGAACCACGACCGTAAGCGTAATTTAAAGCCATGGAACATGTAAGAAATAAATAAGCAATAGTTTTGCGTATATATATGTTATTGAGCAACAAAATAATTCATCGATTATCATATAAAAAATGTAGTTAATCACGAACAAACGATCAAGTTAAGTATTAAACAAAAGTAGTCATTTTTATTTTGTTTATCTGCATTATGTGTGATTGTTGTGCGATTTCATTCAGTGTCTTTAGGAAAATCAATGTGAGGAAACGTATTCATATTTCTATCGATTTAAAGTAAGTTTAAGATAAGTACCAATTATTTTTTAAAAGTAACAAAATCGCCATGGAACGAATTTAGCTTTAACTGCGAAAAGGTTTTAGTGTGTGAAATAATTGACGAAAGAAATATCTATTATATGTATATAAGATTGGCCAAAACGCTAAGCTCGTAAGGCCAAAAACCGGAGAAAAAAAAATGTATACAAGGTGTCCGGAAATTCCGTTTCCATACTTTAACGGGTAATTAAGTCAATAAAAAATTTAAAAAAAATTCATATGAACATAGATTTGCAAGTGCTTCCTAAAGGGTTAGAAGATGGCGCCTAAGAAATAAATTTAATTTAATTTCTTCAGAACCACTTTGAATCCAGGTATGCCTTTTGGTATGTAAATTACCAGCGGCCATTTTTTTACGCGGCTTATTACATCATTTTTAATGTTTAAACAATTAAATAAATAAATAATTGAAAAGCCAATACAACTAATACATCTATACTTAATAAGAATACTTCAATATTAAAACAAAATCATTGAAATAATTGGAGAAGAAGCCGTCATGCCAGACGATGGTCGAAGTTAAATGTATAAGAAATACTCAAAAATAGAATTCTTTTATTGTTTAAACAGTGGTTCCCAAACTTTTTCGACTCGAAAAATTGTAATTATGTAGGAAAGAAGTCAAACAAATGCATTATTGAACAAATTTATGAATTTATTATTTTTATTCACTAACATTAAATTAATGGGACGACCTAGCACTGCACCTGCACATTTTCTTAAATCTTGGAATCAGACTGGACACGGCCACCCTCATTTCCTTTTCCACATTGATTTTTGCTCGATACTTGCTCCTTGCTCTTTATCACAGCGATCGCCGAAAACCCAACTTCGCACAAATAAGAAGTTGAAAATGGAATTAAAATCACTTAAAAGGTGATATTCATCTTTTACTGAAATCCAAAATTCGGTCAATTCCATGCTAGCAAATTTTGCTTTTACACTATTGTCGCAAGACAACTCAATAAGATTCTCTGCTTCCGCAGAAATGAATTCAGATGGAGCATTGGTGTTGAATGGATCTTGAACCCAAGCAAACTTATCGATGTTTTCATTTTCAAAAATATTTCTCGAAGCAGGTAATAAGCTATGATAAGTGTTCTTCAAAAATGGATTTCATATCCTAAGAGAAGTCAACTCCATTTGAAGCAACACTCGTTGCTTGCAACTTCATTCATTTTTCTTTTCCATAGCTTGAGTTTTGTTATAAAATTTGATTTTTTTTCCACTGACTTCAATAGGTGCATATTTTTTCCCTGCAGAAAGAGATTAATGTATTCAGCTTTTTAAGAATTTCGCATAAGTATGCTAGTTTTATTTAAAAAATCTGCATCGGCAAAATTTTCGGCATATCTACGTAAACGTACGGGATAAAACATTAATTAGCACGAGAAAGCCATCGTGGACTGCTGTAGCACAACAAAGAGGAGTGTTCGGCTACTCTTTTTGAAAAACCTTGCCTTCAATGGACGAGTTTTTATAAAATTGACTACATTTACTACACATTTTAGACCTGGTTTACTGCAGGACTTTGACGCAAGATACTTTGTCGCAAGCACTTCCCTGTAAATGATACAATGGGTTCACAGTGCACCAGGGGCTTTGCCTCGAGTAAGTGCCAGTAATCCTCCATAACAGCTAGACATTGATTTCCCCCGCCATGTGCTGTATTCTGCGACTGATTGTGTTATTAGACAAAGGCACTTTTGAAAGCAGTTTCACCAACCAGACTGTTCACCATATCTACAGCAGCCAGTAGGATAAGTTCTTCTACGGTGGTATAAGGCTTTTTACATTTCGCGTTTCTATAAGCCACCTTGTAAGATCCTGAAAACCATGGAGAAGCTGGTGGATAGGCATATCAGGGACGATGTTATGAACTCAAAACCTTTACATCTAAACCAATATGCCTACCAGACAGGAAAATCATGTGAGCTAGCCATACACGAGCTTACTCACAAGATAGAAAGGACACTGGACAGCCAGGAAACGGCTATAGGAACCTTTCTGGACATTGAGGGGGCTTTCGATAACACCTCATACGACTCTATAAGCAGAGCAGTGAAGAGACGCGGGGTCAAGCAGTCAATAACAAGATGGATTGACTCAGCACTCAAAACCAGGAAAATACAAACAATGCTGGGCTCCACGACAGAGGAGGTGTCGGCAACCAAGGGCTGTCCGCAGGGGGTGTCCTATCACCCCTGTTGTGGTGTCTGGTTGTTGATGAACTCCTAGAACAATTAGAACAGCAAGACATATATGCGCAGGGTTATGCAGATGACATCACCATCCTGGCAACAGGAAAATTTGAGGGCGTCACATCAGAAATTATGCAAAGAGCCCTCAAAACGGTAGATAAATGGTGCACCCAGGAAGATCTATCCGTCAATCCAGGAAAGACCACAGTGGTAGCTTTTACAAGGAAAAGAAAAATCCAGAACCTGAAGAAACTATTTCTTTGGGGAAAAGAATTACAAATGAGCGGTGAAGCCAAGTATTTGGGACTAACTCTAGACACGAAACTGAACTTCAAAGCTCATATAGAGAAAGTGACCACCAAAGCCACGCGGGCTCTATGGGCCTGCAGACGAATGGTGTTCAAGAACTGGGGACTACAACCACGAATGGTACATTAGCTGTACCAAAGGGTTGTGATACCAATAATAACCTACGCCTCCCTGATCTGGTGGCACAAAGCTGGAAAAGGAGAGTCGTTGAGGAAACTAAACAAGTTACAAAGACTTGCGTGCCTAGGGATAACGGGGGCCATGACAACAACGCCTACCGCAGCTATGGAAGCGCTGCTCTGCCTACCTCCACTATATCTAGTAGTGGAGAATGAGGCATTGATAGCGACTTACAACAGGCTAAGAAACAACGGGTATGAGACCTTTCCAAGAAAAGGATATCATATAGAAATAGCCCAACAACTGGGAAAAAACCGACTACTTGAAATGCGTCTGACAGAATCAGCACAACTTATAACTTCACAAAAACCTTCAGGGTGATTATACCTGATAGGGAAGATGAGGGCAAAAGGCAGATGCTAAGTCACCCAAATGATACCATATGGTATACGGACGGATCAAAAACGTCAAGCAGTACCGGAGCAGGAATTGCGGGAGACCAATCAGGGACAGACTTCAGTCTGAACCTGGGCAGCAATGCAACCGTGTTCCAAGCAGAAATAACAGCCATAGAGGCTTGTGCACAAGAAATGGTACGGATGTCATACACTAACAGAAGGATCCGTATCATCACTGACAGCCAGGCAGCTCTTAGAGCTCTGGAGGCAGTAGAAATACGTTCCAAAATAGTAAGAAACTGCCTGAAGCCCCTGGCGAAACTGGCAGAACACAACAATGTGCAATTGGAATGGACGCTAGGACACCAGGGAAATTCAGGTAATGAGAAAGCTGACAGGCTGGCCAAAGAAGGAGCAAAAAAAGCCTTGATAGGACCCGAGCCTACATGCGAGATCGCATACAGCACCGCAAAAGGCGCAGTAAAGGAACTATTAAGACAGAGACACAACTTGCATTGGAGAGAGGCACCAGGAATGAGACAATCACGCATATTCTTAGGTGACCCATCCAAATCAAAGACTAACGAATTGCTGAAGCTGAGCAGAAGACAGCTAAGATGTGCAGTGGGTATCCTAACAGGACACTGCACGCTAAACATCTCACCAACATAAAGGTGAAGGATGATCCAGATTGTAGGATGTGTGGTGAAGAGGAGGAAACACCTCTCCACATCATATGTGAATGCCTGGCCTTAGCGGCGAGAAGGATTGCACATTTCGGTGAACCATCAGTGACACCGGAAGAGATAGCCAATGCTCCCATCGACCGTATTTATTTATTTATTTATTTATTTATTTCTCAAACAGATAAATCTATTTACATGAGAATTTAATCAAATTGTAAATTAACAATATACCTAGTATCGAAAAAGAGTAATACATTTTAATTCTTGTCATATACTTCTACCTTATCCATATATCTAATTTAGGGGAGTATAAAATGTGTAATCAATCTAAGTTTGAAATAAAATTGCTCAGTTCTAGATAGAATTTTTTGGGAGGAAAAGAAAGATCTAACTCAGACAACATGAGTACATTATTTGTAACTTTTAACATGGTTACCAAGGGCGATATAATGTTTGTAGCTACAGGTGGGATATACAAAAATTGTACTAATCTAGTTTGCTTGTTGGGTACCCTTATTTTTATATGTGGTAAGATCTGACTACAATTTAAAATGTTATTTAATACCTTATAACAAATTAATACCATGCTGTTCTTTCTCCGGGTTTCAAGACTTAAAATACAAAATTCCCTTCTTAGAGCAGTTGTGCGTATAGTAGTATAATGAGGGTAAGAACCGTATTTTTTCAAGTACAAATATCGCAGCAATTTATTTTGTACTTTCTCAATAGTATAGTTATACTTGACGTAATACGGATGCCATATTATTGATGCATGCTCTAGGATCGGTCTAACCAAAGTTGTGTATAGCTTTAGTATTGTGGTACTATTTGTAAATTTACTGGCTTGTCTAATCACAAACCCTAACACACGCAACGCTTTTAATGAAATGTGAGATATGTGATCATTAAAACACAGTTTATTATCATAATATACACCTAAATCTTTAACTTTTGTTATTCTTGGTAGATTTTCGCCATCCATTGTATATTTATAGTCGATTTGCTCGAGTTTGCGCGTACACGACATAACAGCACACTTAGATGTATTAAAATGTAAATTGTTATCAATACTCCAATGGAAAAGTCTATGAATATCGTTTTGTAAAGAATGGCAGTCATTTAAGGTTTCAATTCTTTTGTATAATTTCATATCATCTGCAAACAATAGGCACTTGGAACTTCTTAGCACTTTCGGAATGTCATTTATAAATATTAGAAATAGTAAGGGTCCTAGGTTTGATCCCTGTGGCACCCCTGAGTTAGCAGTGAATTTTCCCGATGTGTTACCATTGAACTTTACTGAAAATTTTCGACTTTGCAGGTATGATGCGAAAAATGCCAAGGTATTCGGACTAGCACCAAACTCATATAACTTTCTCAAAACAACGTCGTGGTCCACCTGGTCAAATGCCTTTTTAAAATCGGTGTATATTATGTCAACTTGGGTTTTTTGCTCAAGATTCCCCACGACGTCATTTGAGAAAACTAGTAGGTTTGTAACGGTGGATTTTTTTTCGATAAATCCGTGCTGTTCCTCAGCTATACTCGGTCGCACATGATTCCACAATTTCGCGTGTATTATGAGTTCAAACAGTTTCGCAATAGCAGAGAGCACGGCTATAGGTCTATACTCTACTTGATGTACGTTTCCTGACTTGTGGATTGGCGTTACAAGTACTTCTTTCCACACCTCTGGAAACGTATTTGCTTTTAATGATAAATTAAATATAAAGAGAAAAGGCCTTTCTAACCATTCGGCACATCCTTTAATTATGTAAGCCGGTATTTTGTCAATTCCTGCAGACTTTTTGGGTTTTAACTTTTTTACAGCATTTTTATAGTCATCAGGAGTAATTTCTCCTAAATTAATTATATCACAATCAGTTTGGGTATTAAAATTTATATTATAGGACGCTGGTGCATCTCTGTATACAGAATAAAAATACTGTGCAAAGCCAGTTGCTACATCTTGTGGCAATAAGCTTAAACCATTGAAATCCATAGCCGTAGTTGTTTTAGAATTTTTCTTATTTTGTTTTATAAACGCCCAGAAGGCTTTAGCATTTGTTTCTATGTTTTGTTCAGTTTGTATTAAAAAATCATTATAAGCTACCTGCGTCAGTATTTTTAATTTTCTACGCTCTTCAATGTAGAGATTATTGTGAAAGTCTGATAAATGCCTAAGTTTTTTATATTTGTTTTTTCTAGCGATTGACTCTTTCACTTCTAAATTAAACCATACGGGAAATTTGTTAAATTTAATATATTTTTTTGGGACACATTCATCGAGAATTTTATATACTCGCCTTTGTGGGAGGAACGGGTCTCATGGAATAGGGAGACTATGGGGGTACAATAAGCTTTAGCTTCAGTACAGCGGGCCAAAAAACCGCAACCCATAAGAAAAAAAAGAAAAAAAAAGATCCTAGCAAAGCATTGTTTGGTATTGGGCATTCTTGAAAAACGTACTTTTTTGCTGTTTCAATCCTTTCAACTTACTGGGAAAGAAATCACGAGATTTGCCAACCATGGTGTGGTGGTTGGTTTGTTTCTAAATGGCGAGCTAAATGGTGCACAGTGATGGAAAATGGAAACAATTCAGCCACACGGCAATTTCAATCGTATGGCAATACCTTTTTCCTTTGTTTTCCTTGGAATAGCATTGTATTTTATGAGGGAAGTGCGAAAAATGTGAAATTTGTTTAGGTGTTTTCCTAAATCGGAGAAGGAGCATTTATTTCATCATAACAATCTTGAAGGTGAGAGAAAACTATGTTGTATTGTTTCAGCTAATATTTAACTATCTTGTTTTGACTATTTTTGATTATATTTATATATTATACCGAGTATTAGACCGTGTCAATACAAATGTAAATATAATTAACATACAAGTTAAACATAAATATTTCATTTCCTGTGTAAAATGGGGTGTGCCTCTATATTTTAGACATTTAGTATTATTTTAAGGTAATTCAAGGAGATTAGGTACGTTTAACAGCTCGGGAATTATTGCTTTCAGGGTGTAGTAACAATTAAGTATGAACACTCCCCCTCGCACTCCCCTGACCTTTGGTTTTGATGGCAAGATTATACAGGGTGAGTTTACTTTAAATGGGGAAACTTCGAGAATCGATTCTTTATTGAAAAATAAGTGTAGTTTGTCCTATAAACATTTTTAATATGGGACTTGGTTTTCGAGATACAGGACGTTGAACTTTTTTTTTTTTTTAGTTTTCGACGAATAACTTTAAAGTGGTTAGACCGATTTTTATAAAATTTAGGTTTTGTTTATGTTAGATTAAAATTTATCAAATGATCTGAAAAATTTGAAAATATCGCCCCCGCAGGCGTAGATATGGAGACCACGGACCCATTTTTAAAAAAGAACTTCTACGCCTATGGTCGTCTTAAAAAATGGATGTGATTTTTTTATTCTCCGATATTTTCTGAACATAAAATGTCTCTAGTAAATTTTCGCTATTTTTAATAGTTTTCCGGTTTATTGAGGTCAAATGGTTTATTGTAATGCCCCCTAATGTTTATTTTATTTGCCGATGAGCCGGTGTCTGCTATTACGTAAAGTCGTTTCAAAGGGTCTCTATCATTTTCAGTCTAAATTGTTTGAAACGATTTTAAAAATTGAGAGAGGAAAAATAAAGGACATTTATTAATATATTTTTTTTTCATTTCTGTTAGCAAACACCGGCTCATTGGCAATAAAATAAACATACAATAAATCATTTAACCTCAGAAAGCCTAGGCCATAATTTGCAGGTGCATTCTACTAAAAAAATAAAGGTTATTTTGTTTAATAAATGTGTATCCTAAAATGCTTCGTTTCAGAGTTACAGGTCGTTTAATTTTCATGGAAAAAATATGGTTGGCAGCAATGCAGCAAACGATTATAACTGGTTTTGTGACAACGTTTACTGACATTTGGTTTTCAGCCTACAACAATAATCATTTCACTGATTTGCTTTTACTAACAGCTAAATATGTTAAATTCTTGAAGCTAAATAACTTTAGAACGGCGCATTTTATCAAAAATGTACAATATAGCTTTTTTATGTGTTATTTAAAGAACAGAAATCCGCCGTCATATTTTCAAAAAAGAATCAGTGACGTATTTTTCTTACAAAAGGAGCTGCAAACCATTGTTGTAAGCCGCTTACTCAAGGGATTGAACTGCAATTTTGGCAGTTAATAGATCTTGAAAGTAGCACCTATCTATAAAACTGGGGAAAAAAATCAGCTGATTATTTTGAGAGATATGGCCAATCATATTTTTTTTAATGATGGTTAAACGCCCTGTAACTCCGAAAAGCATTTTAGGACACATATTTATTAAACAAAATAACCTTGATTTTTTATGTAGAATTCACCTGCAAATTTTGACCTAGGCTTTCTGAGACACCCTGTAAAAGTATACTGACCCGAATTTGAACTGAGCCACCCTAAATACCTATAGACCGAATTTACAAAGCTGTACTTTTTTATTTATTTATGGATTGCAGAAATTTTTCAACTGTTTTAATCGAAACTACTTATTAGTTTGAAAATATTTAAATTTGCTTCATACGCATCCCATTCAGCATACAGTATGTTATATGTGACCATGTTTTTTTTCACTCTTTCAGTCTAGTGCCTCGTATTTATCGAGCACCCTGTATATTCACTTTGTGGTACAATGGATACCTACAGGTGTTGCGAATATATCATTTTTTGAATTTTGGGTCTATCTCTTGCCGTTCAAGAAATACATTGAAAAACAACTTTAATAACATTTTAACCTCGATTTTAACCTTCAAATTTATTGGAACGGCAGAAAAATAATATAGTCATGTAACAATTAAATTAACTTAAACTTTGATTTCCAATTTAATAACGCGTCGTTGGATTCTCATTACTGCTCACATCGTCTTGGCATGCTCCCTATAATTCCGTTAATTAGGTCACCGGGAAGAGCATCCTGAAGGGCAATGGCTAATTCATTGACGTTATTAGCAGCATGAGGGCGGCTTGAGATTCTTCTTTGCAGAGGTCCCATACACGCTCAATAGGGTTTAGATCTGGTGATAATGCAGGCCACACCACGTGATACCATGCTTTTCAAAGAAATTTTTCACAATACCTGCCCGGTACGGTTTGGAATTGTCAATATATCATTCCAATACACCGTTCAATAATAGCGTTTTCTATGCGAGGCATTTCGACTTCAGTACATGTTGAGTAATAACGTGACAGAAGTGTCATAATTTCATCAAAAGCATCAAATCCAATTTCAATAAATATTTAGATTGATCAAGTCAGAAATAACAGGTGTAAATAAAAATTCATGCGACTTTTGAACTACAAGAGATAGAGCCAAAATTCAAAAAAAGTTATGTTGACAACACATATAGGTATTTATTGTACCATAAAGTAATCATACACGGTGTTCAATAAATACGAGACATTAGAGTGAAAAAGTGAAAAAAAAAACATGTTTACATAATATCACTGTGTATAGGGTGAGTATGAAGCAAATTTAAATATTTTCAAACTGTTGTTTATAGATAAAGAGTTTAGGATTAAACAATTGAAAAATATCTGCAATCCATAAATAAATAAAAAAGTTACAGCTTTGTAAATTTGGTGTTTAGGGTGGCTCAGTTCAAATACGGGTCAGTATATTTAAAACTCAAACCATATAAATGATCTTGTATTTTAAATTTTAATAGCGTTTCCAAATATTCGAAAAATAGGTAAAAATTCCTAAAAAGATTTTCTGTCTAATTTTGTTTTTATCATATCTGTACCTGTTTAGTGTTTATACTCCGAGAAAAAGGAAATTGAAAGAATAACAATTACAGCAATAATACTTGATTTCGTTTTCACTTATTTTTTTATTCCATTAACCTAGAAAATAGTAATTTAAATTCTCGTTTAAATTTAAATATTCAGTTGTTTAACTGCATTAGGTATGCGGTTTTTATTATACCATTTATATTATATCAACTTTCAAATGTTATCGATTTATTTAACAGACATAGTAGCCAGACCAAATGCCAATTTATTAACAACTGTTTTATTAATTTATTTCTTAGGCTCTCACGGAAATGATGAAGAGTTTCCTGGTTCTCTTCTCTGCATTGATTATTTTAAATTCTTGACGTTTCGTCTATATGGCTCGAGCTCGTTTATTTAGGTTCAGTCAGCCCCCCCCCCCCCAAAAATATAATGTCTCATTCTATATTAATTCATCTACGTTATTCTGAAAATATAAATTAAAATAAAAATTTAGAGTCAGTGCTACAACAAAAATGAACACCACAGTTTTTTTCCAACCGCATGAAAAGTTGAAAAAATTTAGATAGCGACGAAATGTGTGTCATTCTTATTAACTAAATAGTGTAGTGACAGCTTAAATCGCATTTCAGATCAAAACAGCACAACAGAAGCAATAGTCTTGCATTTTGTGCAATTTTTATCTAAATTGCTGTACAGGGGTATCACATGAGAATTGCCCCCCCCCCCCTATAACTTCTTAATTTTTCAAGTAAAAAAAATGTTTCAAGTAAAAGTCGTATGGAATTTTATTAATTTTTTTATGGAGATCTCTTTGAATATATAGGGTGTTCTATAAAAGCCGGACATAGCAAACTTGCATATTTTTAAATAGAACACCCTTATATTTTCCTCTGGAGCTTTTTGAAGTCTCACGTTTACCACAAGAAACCACAAACCTTGCAAGTCTTGAAAGCCAACATTGAAGAAGAATTCACAAATTTGGAGCCAGACAATTGAAAATGCCGTAAAACGAGCACAAATGTGCATCAACTCAGGAGGTTTGATTTTTTCGACTTAATGTCAACAGTTTTACACCTTCAAATAAACTTTCCATGAAAACAGAGCCCAATTTTTTTCATTTCTAACAAAATGGCAGCCAATTTACATTATGACATTACTTTTGCCCCACCTTGTTTGTTATATTATATTGTTGCAATCAGAAAAATATGTAGATTTTAGAAAACTGAAAATATATATTTAAAAATATGCAAGTTACACCCTATACCGGGTGTAAATGAAATTAGGCTCACCCCTATAGCGTTTTTGTTTTTTCATAAGTATATCATTTTGAAATTTTGGCAGTTGCAATAACAAGTAAATTTGAATTAATGCATGTTAATAAAATGATTCTAGCTCTTCCGGTTTCACCGGAAATGACCGTAACATCTGTTTTATAAATGGAATACTATTGAATTGAATACTGTATATTTTTTCATTTTTGGATTCAGGGATTCATTCTGCATACGATGGTTCAACATCGAGGAAGAAACATAACCTCAAACATTTTTTTAGAATAATTTAAGTTGGCATCTAGGGAGCCATGACTGCTGAAAAACTTTTCTGTCTGAGTCATTGAGTATTGGAAAAATAAAATCGTGATATTAAGTGAGCTAACTTTGGTTCTATAGCCATTTAAACATCTCGGAAATGGTTTTTTCTATATAAGTATTTTTTTTTAAATGGAACCATTATAGGTACGTCATTATGCTATTTGAATAGATTTTCTTTACCTACATTTCGATACCAAACACTTCACCATTAGTTCATAAATAACCTACAAAAATAGGTACTTTACCTTAGTTCAAATTTATTTTAGTTTAATAAATTTGTTCCTCTTCAAGGCATTCCCGATTAATTTCATATCAAATGTTTAACTTGGTCAAAATAAATTTGAACTAAGGTAAAGTATCTTTTGTAAGTTATTTATTATGAACAAATGGTGAAGTGTTTGGTATCGAAATTTAGGTAAAGAAAATCTCTATTAAAATAGCACAATAAGGTATAATGGTTCCATTTAAAAAAATACTTATATTGAAAAAACCATTTCCGAGATGTTTAAATGGCTATAAAACCAAAGTTAGCTCACTTAATATCACGATTTTATTTTTCCAATACTCAATGACTCAGAAAGGAAAGTTTTTCAGCAGTCATGGCTCCATAGATGCCAACTTAAATTATCCTAAAAAAATTTTTGAGGTTATGTTTCTTCCTCGAAGTTGATAGTGATACCATCGTATGCAGAATGAGTCCCTGAATCCAAAAATGTAAAAATATACAGGGTGTTCCATTCATAAAACAGATGTTACGGTCATTTCCGGAAGTGCTAGAATCATTTTATTACCATGAATTAATTCAAATTTACTTGTTATTGCAACTGCCAAAATTTCAAAATGATATCTGAAGAAACAAAAAAGTTATAGGGGTGAGCCTAATTTCATTTACACCCGGTATATTCAAAGAAATCTCCATAAAAAAATTAATAAAATTCCATACAACTTTCTTTTTTTTTTTAACTTGAAAAATTTAAAAGTTATAAGGGGGTCAATTCTCGTGTGATACTAGTGATACCCCTGTACTTTTCGATGAGTGGAGGACCGGATGCGATATTTAATTTTTTTTTATTACGAATATGTTCCTTATAGGGTGATTCTCAGCTAAATGTGGTAGGTATCGGTTATAAAGTAAATTTTCGAGAACACTGTGTGTATAGTGAGAAAATAATGTTATAAATTTAGAAATGTACACACATATACTACATATCTGATATAAAAATATCTACAATGCATTTTTATAGCTGGGAATTTTATTTATGCTTAAGATTATCGACTATACAAATATACTGATTAATTCATAATATAGCCAGTAAAATTCAGTTTATTACGTACGTATCGCACTACTAGTACCTACGCAGTTAAGTAATTTTCCTCTTAATTTTCATTCAACGGTTCTATGGTTTAAATTCCTAAAATTTATAAAGAACATTATTATTGCACGGTGTGTTATTAGTATACTAATACAGGCATAGTATGTCCTACAAAAATATATGATTCGAATGATCGGTAGGAGCATTGGTAAATAATAGTAAAGAGGCACAACTGTCGAGGTGTCGAGATTATAGTGTTGTATTTTTTTGCCAATAACTACAGAATATCTACAATATTAATATTACAAAATACCTTCCCGTAGCACTAAAAATAGATGACAATCCTGAAGCTATTGGCAAAAAAATACAATACTAAAGTCTTGGAACCTTGGAACGCAAAATGTTTGTTTTGGCGTATACAGTACTGTACTGTAGTGGCAGACATTTCTATCTGACGGTTTTTGTGCAATTTGCTATCAAAGTGGCGAAAAATGGACCAAAACTTGAATTTTCACACAACCTAGATAAAATTGAAAAAAACGTCTGCCCAGCCAGTTTATGGTTCACAAGACACCAAAAAACCCTAATCTTAGCTGGCGGACATTTTTGCCAAATTTAACTCCCCCCAAACCGCCCCTTAAAGGATTAAATTTTGTATTTCACGAAGAGCTTAAATCGCAATAATGCAAAAATTTAAAAAGATCTATTAGCTATAATGCAGTGTGCAAGGCATCTATGTAGTCTGCAATATGATTGACTGTTTATAAAGTGGAAGGAAATTAGTCAAAATAATTGATGAAAAGTGATGTAATTGGGAAGTTGAATTTTTTTCTTTGTTTTCTTTTTATACATTCAAATGAGTCGAAAACCGAAAAAATTAGAAAAATCGGGCTGGGGCTTCGCGAGAAAAGCTCATAAAAGTGCATTTTTGATGCATTTCGAGTGCATCGCTACACTATTTTTTAAATATCTCAACACAGTGTAGCGAACGTTTTCATTGCTATTTATATGCAAGACCCTTTAAATTAATCATCGACCATAAACCATTGCCTAGGTATTAGAGAAAAAACTTATTGATTGTTTAACTTCTAAACTGCAACGTTAGTTAAAAGATTTTTAAAATATGACGTTCTAGAATACTACTGTCCTGGAAAAAATATCTTTGTTCCAGACGCTCTTTCGCCAAATCCAAAACAAAAGGCTATATCTACAGATTACTTGGATGATTTTAGAGTTAACACGATTAGATGTAAGATATTATTGACGTGGCTGGCCAAACATTTTATCATCAGTGAAACTGTAAGAAAAACCTTACTACTTGTTTAAGGATGAGATTATATTTTTGAGGAGATCAACTCATTATTCCAGGAGACCATAGACAAGAAATTTTGGCAAAATTGCATGTCATGATTATTATCTTGTCAGAGAAAAGCTCAACGCGCTGTAATTTGACCAGATATAAATCAGCATATTTCAAACATAATGTCGGCGTGTATGGTCTGCCAGAAATATTCAAAATCAAACAGTAGGCAACCATTAACTAACTCATGCCATTCCAGAACTGCCTTGGAAAATAATAGCCGTAGATTTCATGCAGATTAAAATTTCCAATTTTCTGGTAACTTGTGATTACGATTTGAAAGCCTTATTATAAATATTTAAATCTCATGGACTACCATCAAGCATAATCTCAGATAATGGTCCTCCACTTAATAACCAGCGTGTCAAGTTTTTTTCTAAATTAGCTAGAAATTGAACATAATAAACAAGTCCCTTGAAACTTAATACGAAATCAGATGGCAAAGACCCATCCCACAGATATGTGCCCATACTTAGTCACAAGTACTCCTAAACAAAATCTTTCATCATTCTCCGGCTGAAATGTTGGGTCGAGGACTAAAATTATTTTTTGACCCGAGTTGGCCATTTTTACATATTTTCTGTTTGTTTACAATGTGGAGCTGTCAAATGCATAATGACGAGCCTGCGCATCATAGGTAAAATACCTTGCAAATATAAACACTTGAGTTTGAACCTTAAGTTGGATTGAAAGTTGTACTTTATCAAAAGATTAAATTTAAAGAGGACTCTTTGCTTTAATGCCAAATGATTGATTTTTTTCGGACAGTTATTTTAATTACGCTTTATAAATTATAAGATAACCATAGCTTAAGATAATATCGAGGATAATATTATAATCTGATTAAATAATTAAATATCTCCTCGACATTACATACTTTTTTATTTCCATGTAAAGTAGACCTAGACGACAATGAAAGTAGTTTCAAGGTGCATTTCCTGATTCTTGGCAATATAGACACCATTATATGAGTCATGTTATTTATATTAATATTTATGCATTTAAAAAGTTATTATTCTTTAGTTTTTAGATATGCATATAGGGATAATATAAATTACTGCCTACACCATAGAATAATCCAATTTTTTTTATTTTCACAACTCCTTTCTTTATTTATTAAAATAAATACTGATTGTCGAGAGTTAGTTCCTACCAAGAAGGTCAGGATTCGATTCTCGGTCATGGCAGTGGAATTGACTCTACTTCCTCTTTACACAAAAATATTGGGTGTGTCCATTGTCTCTAAATGTGTACTCTCTTCCGCACAACTTTTGTTTAGAGATACAGGGGGTTCTACCATATGTGGTATATTATTATTATGCTTAATGCACTAATTGAACGTTTTCCAGATTTTTTAAGTTGAATAATTCGTAATTAATTCGAAATTTCACCATTTATGTTAAGATAATTAAATGAACGTGGCGTAAAACATATCACATCAAGCAATAATAAAGATTTTCGAAACGCTTTATTTTGTAGGTATGTATACGTCGCGTCGGTAGAAAAAACAATTTTGTTTTATTGTGAAACTTATTCGTTATCGTTTATTCCATATGTATTTATTGATCATTCGTATCATATCATATTCAAAAACTTGTTTTTGAACCCAGTTAGTTATAAAATTTGTAATCCTGTTAAATTTATTTTTCTATATTTATAACCGAAGTTATGTAGGTATTACTTCTTATATTTGCAATATTTTAGCAAATACCCGTACTTTGTACGCAGATATTAACAGTTCATTTTGCTGAGAAATTGATTTAAGTGGGAAGGGTGGTCCATATTTGGTATGTGTCAAGAAATTATTGAATACCAACCTACTTCTACAATTTCGCCCCATATTAGTCTTCAGTTTGGAATTTTAAGACCGTCTAAATTTTATACTAAGTACATACATATTTGAATTATACACGACTAGACTAACAACTGATGTTATCTATATTATTATTCCTGAAACTAGTAGTTTGAAAATAAATAACAAGGAAATGGAAAGTTCATCGTGTATCCACTCATGGGCACCTTTTCTTTCATAATGAGCTTATAACTGTACAAACGTGCATAAAGTTATGTGTTACATATTAATGATTAAGCAATGGGTATATTAATTCACTGACACAGTTGTGTTATGACTACATTATTAAAATGCATCCTTGGATATTTGTATAAAAATTACGATATAAAATTTAGAGGTCATATTTTACTACTGGTTGAGCGATTTGTTATTATCGGAGACAATAAATAGTCTGTGGTTGTATCTATTAAAATTTTTGGCTGTGGGTGCGGGCAGCAACATTTAATTACTTGACAAAAATGCCATACGAGTATTTTCTTGCGTTTTGATTAAGGTGATTCCCATAGTAGGTAATTATAGATAATAATTAGCCAGACATTGAAGTTTTTTGTATCGTAAAATCGATTAGTATTTCATCTTCTGTTTTAAGTGTGTAGCTTCAAAAAAATACTAATATAAAGAGTAACAGTTTCAGTCGGATATATTTATTTATTCACGTTTTACCTCGCTAATGGCTCAATTTTGCGACTCTGCGCGCGCTAGGTGTAATATACCTATCCATTTCTTAATTTTTTAAGAAAAAGTTATCGATAAACAGAAAAGTTTAACCCTTTGTATGAACAACCGTGTACAATGTACGCGCTGTATATTATTTTGAAGTCATGGCTAGCTTTCAGTAATATCACTGTTGTAAGTAATTCCTGCAATTTCAATAGTTTTTTAGCTATATGAAGGAAACTATTTATCCAAACTACCATATTGTGCACATCATTGTATTCAGAAAAAATACGTTTATTAAATGGTACAAAAATATACAGGGTGGCCCAGAAGTGGACGATCAAACGAAGTGAGGTAATGGGGGAGGTCATTACCAATCAAAATTACCATATATATGGTTATCCAATTGTTGATGGTTCAAAATTTATTTCAATTTTTGTATTTTTTTTCCACCAAAAAATTAATAAAAGAAACAAATGGGTTGCTTGCATGTTTTTTTCTTTAAGTATGATCCTGAAGGGAGCGCCTTTCCAATAAAAGTATTTTCAGGAACTATGTACACGTGACTAAATAAAAAAGTGGTTTTTGTAAAAAGTTTTTATTCACAAAAAATTTTAATTGATTTTTACACAAAATGGCATCGTCACTTATATTAAAAATCAATCAAAATTTTTTGTGAATAAAAACTTTTTACAAAAACCATTTTATTATTTGATCGCGTGTAACATGGTTCTAGAAAATTGTGAAAATATCCTTATGAAACTGGTGGAAATATCTAATAAAGTTTTTATCTTTGACAACTTTTATTATTTAATAAATCTGATTACATGTCAAAAACTATAACTAACTTGATTATTAATTCACAATTTTAATTGATATTCAACAAAAATCCTTTTATTGGAAAGGTGCACGCTTCAGGATCATACTTAAAGAAAAAAAAGATGCAAGCAACCAATTTGTTTCTTTTATTAATTTTTTGGTGGACGTAATAGGCGATTTAAAAATAAAATACAAAAATTGAAATAACTTTTGAACCATCAACAATTGGATAACCACATACGGTTATTTTGATTGGTAATGACCTCCCCCATCACCTCACTTCGTTTGATCGTCCACTTCTGGGACACCCTGTGGTTTTATAAAAAAAAACACGCCTAACATTAATATTATCCAAAACAGGCATCATTTGTTTTTTTCTCTTTAATGCTTAAAAAAGTTTTTTTCTAATCCTCAGACACGACGTTTGTCCCATCATTCTGAATCTTCTTTAATTTCCTTAAAACTTCGTTGGTCTTCCTACAAACTCTCAAAAAACTTCCCCACAGTTCCTCAACCGTCTTTGATATTATCCTGAATTTCTATTGTACAAATATTGTTTGTGCATTTTATAAATTTCTAATTTATTCTACAGGGTGGTCCAGGTTAAACGTCATTAATTTTGATAGGTGATAGAACAACTAGAAAAAAATAGACTTTCATAAGAAAACTTTGTTCAAAAATGTTTCCTAACAAAGATACAAGGGTGTCAAAGTGGACTCCATTTTGAGAACTTATTAGTGTAATAATTATTTATTTAATTTGCTTTTTTTTTGAAATCTTTGATGTACATTATGTCTAGTAAGCAATAACATGTTTAAACAAATTTTGGCCTCTCATATCATATTTTCTTGGTAGTTCAGTCCTAAGTTTTGGCCTGCTTGCAACACTTTAAATTAAAATAAGTATCTCAAAAACGAAGCCATAAATCAAAAATTTGCAAGGGTAATTTTTTTTCTAAATTAAACGGAATCCAAAAATTGAAACTTCTTTGTAAAATATCCAGTGGCGCCGTAGATTGGGAGGGGAGAAGGGGGTGCCGACCACCGGTATCTACGCCACTGGAGAATTTCTTTAAATGATTTTAATCATTACTTAGAGATGTACTACATTAGTCTGTATGATGAAAATCGATCGAGTGGTTTGGAAGTTATGATGAGAAAGCCAGATTTTTTTTACAACTTTGACACCCTATATCTTTGTTAGGAAACATTTTTGAACAAAGTTTTCGTATGAAAGTCTACTTTTTTCTAGTTGTTCTATCACCTATCAAAATTAATTACGTTTAACCTGAACCACCCTGTACATATAGTCAGCTAAAAGAAACAGAGCTTTCTTGCAGTTTTTCGTAGTTTCTACAGATTATTCTTATTAAATTATTAAACAAACACTAAATTTGAAAGATATCTATTTGAAACAATTTTTTACATGGCCTACTTAAAAATTAAAAGAATTCTTAATTTCTTAGTTTATTAAAAAGCTAATATTATTTGAATGATATGTAGGCACCTAATAAGTTTTTAGTCAATAAATCAAATATATTTTGAGTGTTTTTTGTTTTTTATCATAAAAATTAGGGGGGTAAATTAAAAAAATCAAATAATGGCGATAATTTCATTATTTTTGAAAAATAAACCATTGTAATACATGTATCATTTTAAAGAGAATAAAAATTGGATTCAAACTAAGCCATAGTATGACGTACTTGAAAAATGAAAGTTGGTGTTAGTATCTCAAAATCTAAAAGAGTTGGCAAAAATATTATAATTTTTTTTAAATCTGCATCAAAAAGTTGCATTGAAATATTTTCATAAATAAAGGAGTATTAAGGAAAAATAAAAATTGGACAAACATCAGTTTTTTGATTATGAAACAAAAACAAATTGATGTTACTAAAATGTTTTTGCACATAATAGTAGTCTTGATAAGTTCTATCCTTGTATAATGTATATGTATTCGGTTCTACTATTCTATATTCTATAAGAATTGTTATAGACCAAAGAGCTTAACGGACTAAAATATTTAAATTCACCCTGTATACTATTTATTTTAAAGATTTTCTAGATAATTTACTTTTCATATAAATAACAGAAATTTTTTATGTCATCGGGCTGAAATAGTTGACCAGTTTAATTTGGAATAGCTCCAAACATGTTTAAAACATAAAACATATTTTTCTCTTCCTACAAAATTCCTATTTTAAGAAATAATCCTTTGATGTCACTTGTGGCTTTATGTTTAGGTGTTATGCGATGTTTATGTAAGCTTCCATGCTTCCAATATGCAGAACGGATGTGATAGTTTGAAACAAATAAGCACAATTAAACATTCATGAGGAAGTTCAATATCATTCATATGCATAAATGCAGTGCAAATCTTTCGATGTAAATAGATGACAATGATGGGTTTAATTTCAAGGAAAAGGGCCCAGTATAAGATAAATAGGCATTTACTGTGTAATATCTACAACAGAAGGAACAACATATGAACTGTTCAACAATGATGTGCTACTTCAAAAAAAGTTTTAGTTTTATACAGGGTGTCCCAGTTTACACTAGCAGGACTTCGCCAATCGATAGAGGACCTCATTTTAAGGTGAAAAGTTCATGTATCGAAAAGTTACTTAAAAAGTTCTTCGTCAGTCATCAAAAAACTATACTAGCTTTCGATTTGAAATTTGCCACGTTTTTTAATTTTACTTCAGTAGTACTATCTTTTTGTCAATACGACACATTTATCTCAATATCCAGTGGCGTAGAAACTGGGATCTGCAAACCCTTTTCTGCCTTGAATTTGTGCGCCATTGAGTTTTTCATAAAAAATTAATCGTTCGTTTAATTACCTGTACCAAGTAGAAGAAAAAAGTAATCCTCCGATTTTTACGTAAGGCGCACGGTTTTCCAGAAAAACGCCATCAAGTTGCTGATCTCCTTAAAAAATGTATTTTGTATAGGTCTGTGATATGTTATATCCACTCAAATCTTAGCTAAATATTTCAGTTGAATTGATACGTATTCAGAAATAAAGCAGTAACTAGTAGTAATTCTTACAATTCCTTGAACCAGCGTATTATTCTCAGAGCTTTCATTTTTTTACTTTCTACAAGGATGAAATTGAAAATAATTTCCTACATTCTTTGCTTCGCAGCAGCACTCTTGTTCACTTTCGGGTTGATATTCTGTAAAATACATAATAAAACACAATAAAAATTATACTAATTGCATAATAATTTCCACGCAGACTCACGACTTTAAGGTTATTCCCCCCGTTCAACTTTTTATAAACGTATCAACCATTATAAATTGAAATTATCTACTGCATAACTTCCTTTACGAAAACATTTTTGTGGTATTCACTAATTAGCATAATAAAAATGTTATCAAATGTTACTAATTATATACTATTTGAGGAGGTACATTCCTAATGCAGTTTCTATTTCTGCATGCTAAAAACTAAGTTTTGTTATGTAGGTATTTCCTCATTTATCTTACTTCGTCCATATTTGTTTTAATATTAATAAGTTTGGGCATACAGACACATAGAGAGTACCTCCATAGAAACAAAATAATAATGAATTAGCTGAAGGATTAAAGGATAAATTATTTCTTTGGAAATTCCCTACCCAGAAAATTCTAATAAATAAAAGCAAAATTTGTGTTTTATTTAGTGAAAAGTTTTCTGTTCGAGTTACCTCACATCTCCAGGAGTCTACTTATTAGCATTGGACACATGAGGATTAACTCTGCAGTCTTCACTTATGGGACGCTGCTGGTGTACACATTTAGAATAGTGATCTATCCTCTCTGGTATAAAATGTATACACCCACTACCCACTATAAAGTGACCAGATAAATCTTTGTCAATAATTCAAGCTGTTCAGTAAAAAATAAATTAGAATCGGCCAATTATTTTGAATTTGGCCCTATTTTTCAAATCTTTTCAAATTGTAAGCAGTGTATTTGCACTGCTATTTAGAACACCTTGTATAATTTACCCTACCTTTATTAATGTGAATATCAATTTTTTAGTTTGGACAAAAACATGTTTGCGATTTTTTTTCTGTCACGTAGGATATGGGCAATTTCAAATATAATTTACGTGATTGGTTATGCATATATAATTAAATTTGTAACTGTCCTAGTCGATATTTATGAGTAGGTAACACATTTTGTAATTATTATTTTATGTTGTCTGGTTAACTTTGATGTGTAAAATAAAATTAATGAAAACCGTTAAAATGTCAAAAGCGTAATAAATCAACATGTACTTGAGTAAAATTTTTAATTTGTTGTAAGTCCGCTGAAATGAAAGTAGGAATTTTTCCGTACACTCATAATAATTATTAATCTTACAAATAACGTATGTGGGAATGTTGATAATTTCTCTTAAATGAAAAGAAAGTTTTAAAATTAAGATCAAACGTTTGCTGGAGTAGGTTCGTTTCTCGTTTGTTGGCAGATGATGTATACAACTCGCAATATAACGTTGTGTTTGTTGGGTTGCCTACCGTAGACATCAATAAATATATATTCGAGGATTCCGTTGAAGATTATTTTGATATACATTATTTGTCATTTATTATATTGTATTTACCTTACAATAAATATTCATTTTTCAAAATTTATAAATTTAAAGGTAGATGTTCAATGTAGAAATGATAATAAATATTCCTGCAATATTCCGGAATTTAATTTTCAAATTATTAGATTTATAAAGTTGAGTAAAACGGCAATAACTAGGTATGTCATAGAATTTCTGACATGTGGAACGAAATTTGTTAAACAAGAGATTTATCTAAAATCTTGTGTCAGAAAGTATTTTTAATTTTTTTATTTAAAATTTTCACAGCTCAAACCCATTTAAAATTGTAGATTCAGAGTCGGCATGTTGTGAAACGTGCCCATATAGGTATGATAAATCAGACAGTGTACTTATATTAATTAATATCTAATAATAATCTAATTTCCGTGGTGTTTTATATTTTTTTTATCTCTTAAAATTTCAGAGTATGAAAATGGAATTTGGAAAGCTTATAGGTCTAAATGTCCTTTTTTTAGGAAAATTTAACTGCATTCTCCAGTTGAAAAATAATGTTATTTAAATATTTGAAATGGCCCTATACAGTTATAATAAAAATAATTAGACGTGCTGATGGACTTTGTGCAACCACACCAAGAAAGACTGATAACAAACAAACTGTTATTTTTGTCAATGTAAAGTTGGGCAAGTTATCGTATTTTCACTGTAATTATTGTCATTATAATTAAGTACGTTTTTTTTTCTATTAGAGTACGTTTCTGTTGAAAAATTTCTAAAATGTTTGTTAAAAATCTACCAAATTGGGCGTATCACAGCGTATCACAGAATTATTTCATCTAGTTTCAAAAATGTGAAAATATTATGAAATTAAATACAGGGTGGCCCACGTATCCTCGCGCGGACCATAGCTCCTAGGCTAATGAAGATTAAGAAAAAAATCTAATTGTAAGTTATTGGACCGTAAATGTGCTACGTATTAAAATTATTTTTGAGTGTACAGGGTGTGCCATAAATCCGGGACAAAGAAGTCAGACACAACACCCTGTATATTTTTTTATTTTTAGAGTCTGTCTTTTATGGACTTTACAAGAATATTTTATTTTGGATACCAGATGCAACGTTGCCAAGTTATTCACGTTTTAATAAAATTTAATGAAAAATCATTGATACGGGAAAAAATCAGTAAACTTACATTTTTAGAGATTAATTAAAAAATTCAGGTATGCAAGTAGCCAAGGTATGTACTAATACTTAGACATTATTTAGGTTCATTTAAAATGTACAGGGTGTTATAAGTCAACGATCCGATTGCGCCGTTTCACACCGCTAAAAGTTATTTTTTTCAAATGGAACACCCGGTATATAATTCCATAATTTAAAAGCTCATTTATTCTTAACGTCTAATAAACAAATAAAAAATCAGACTTTTAGCTGAATTAATTCAATTTAAAACATATTCTATTTTAAAATATGTTCGAAATATCTCCCATTCTGCTGAATGCATTGTCGCGCTCGATCGCTTCGTACTTTAGCATTACCATCATTCCAAAAAATTTCTTCTACACCTAATATTCTATAGTACCTTGTTAACCCTTTTTGTCCTAATCTGAACATAAGAATACTTAATTTAGATAAAAAAAATCAACTAATTCTGCTTTCAAAGGCGATTATTATCGGATCCGTTAATAGACTAGTGTATTTTTAAAGTAAAAAAATATATATACAGGGTGTCCCATTTAAGATGTATCCACCCTCCTAAAATCTTTATTTTTTGCTGGATATAGGGCTTGGAAAACTGCATTTAAGATATCCTACCTTACATTTCTTAAAAAGGTACATCATGACCTACTAAGACGTATTTTTTTAGCAAAATCTCGAGAAAAACTATTAGCGATTTTTTTAGAGAAAAACTAATACCAGAAATGGATTCAGGACCTTTTAAAACCTAAGTGGTGTGAATTTTGCGACATTAGGATACAGGGTGTTAAAGAAAATGGAGAGGAATTTTTAACAACGGCAAACTTTTTTTTGTAAACAAAGGCGGTACTATTTTGAAATTATCAGTAATTTAACATTTTTCACGATTATATTGCGAAGGGAATCCATATGTGAGTAATATGATATGTAAAGGGAAGGTGTAAAATAAAAGTCTTGATTCTCACAACTCCTTTTAAACAAGCTACCGGTTTCGGAACTTAAATAAAGGTTCCGCAACTGGTAGCTTGTTTAAAAGGAGTTGTGAGAATCAAGACTTTATTTTACACCTTCCCTTTACATATGTTTCACAATTCTCTGATTTATTTGAAGACGTATTAAGAAAAAAACGACAGTGGTAACGACTAATAATGGTACCTATCTAATTTCTGTTGATACGGTTATCGAAAACAAATAAAACAATACATTAGTTATTAAAGCTAGTTAAACCATTCACTGGAAAAAAATATTGTAATAATCCTTTGAAAAAACAAATGGTATTGAAAATGCATAAGGGTGAATGGTGGACTCATTGAGAATAGTTCAATTTAATTATTAGTTGATTAATTTGATTATTTTTAGGAAACTTGTTCTTTTAATAATTTTGTCGTAGTTTTGTTACCAGTAAGTACCTAAATCTTAATAATTTTTTATTTGTTTATTTGTTGTTTTTATTTTTACCATTTGTTTTTTCAAAGGATTTTAACAATATCGACGCATGAATAGGTGAAAAAGTCTGAAAATTTTTTGGTTGATTTTTCATCATCTGGGGTTCAGCCCTGCTTGGGTAGAAACTAATTTGTGCCATAATTTTAGTTTCTAAAAATCGTGTATACCTTGGAACTTTACAAAAAAGTTATTTTTCACACTAGTGAAGTGTTATTTCTATGAGAGATACGACATAATGTTATTAAGAAATATTGTTCAAAAAGTAAAACTGAGTAATAATGCAAAATTTTAAAGCCCTCCGCCTTTGATATTTTGTTTTATTTCTTCCTTTTTTTTAATGAAGTAGGTAAGCACCTTCCATGTTGAAAATTTTGAAAAATTTCGTTATGAAAAGTTGTTCAGAATGAGCAATTATGCAAGCGTGCAAAATTTCAACAAAACCGGATTATATCGGTTTATTTTTATTAGAAAATTAAGAAATAAAACAAAACAACAAGATAGGCGGAGGGCTTTAAAATTTTGCATTATTACTCAGCTTTACTTTCTGAACAACTTCTAATAACATTTTGTCGACTGTCGTATCCGAGGTCGTATCTTCATCTTCCACAGAAATAGCACTTCACTAGTGTAAAAAATAATTTTTTTGTAAATTTCCAAGGTATACCTACCTACTTGATTTTTAGAAACTAGAATTATGGCACAAATTAGTTTATATTCAAGCAGGGCTGAACCCCAGAAAATGGAAACCCAACTAAAAAATTTTCAGACATTTTCACCTATTTATGCCTCGATCCGGAGACACACTGTACTATAGGTATATATTTCCATTTTCAAATCTTGTTTGGCAACAAGGTATCGGTTCTGTCCACAATATACAAGTAGATAGAAAATATTTGGAAGGATTTCCGATTTCGAAATGACCTCATCTATGAAATTTTAAATACTCTGTATATTTTTACATTTTTGGATTCTAGATATGATTTAAGGTGCGACTGCATTTGTTTTAGCCCACTTGATTTTTTTAGACCTATTTTTATTATGCACTATTTTTATTATGCACTATTTTTATTATTGCATCTAGATTGGTTGTAAATACAAATTGATTGAAGCATATTTGAAGAGTTGTAAATACTAAAATAGTAGAAGAAATCTGACGATTCAACTTTTCTTGGATCATCTAGAGTCTAGACCCAGGATGTTAGCACATTCACGGCAATATCTGAATCAAATCTTGAGACAGCTCTTGTTCTTTTTGGAGATTTTGGACACGATACGCATGCAATCTAATAATTCGGTGTATGTATATAGATGTTTGTGGTATCCCGGTTTGTCGAAATAAAACCTCGAAACGAAAAACATTTTTATTTTTCGAACACGTCTTTCAACATTGAGCAACGTTTTCTATTTATCTATCTTGCCAACTTGCTCGTTAATTAACTGTCCAACCATTTTCCCGTCCGTTTTGAAAATCATCAAATTTATTATAAATTAATAAGCATAAAAGAAGTTGTAAAATAAAATAGTAAATACAGTACAATTCTAATATAATTATCAATGTATTACAACGTACCTATCTAGTCAAATTTAATTTTGTCATTTTTTTTTTAAATCCTCTTCTTTATTCACTTGATTTAAAGATTTATATTAAAATATTCTTTTAATATTTTACTAATGAAAATTCACCCAGAATGAAGTAGGTATATAATCTCCACGGATTATAGGCATTTGCTCACCCGTTCTGCGTGTGAGCGCAACAATATTTGGGTCAGTACTAAGCCATTCAGACCAAATACTAGTGTCTTGATTCTTGATCCAATGTAGTTATGTCACAGATGAAAGACATAAATAAATATCCTGCTGTACCTTATTAAAACATATTTCCCACATTCTTGCGTATGAAATAAATCATAATTAAACGAAAAAAGAAAGACTGCATCAGCTTTCAAGTGTAGGACATGAAATAATTATAGCTCCGTATTTCTATAAATAGATTGTACATTTGACGATATCACGCTTGCAGGAAAGACTGAGTAATTTAGATAGCAGGAAAATTAGACTACTATTAGCTCTATTAAATATGCTAATAATGTTTGTTTGATTTATTTCAACGTAGCTAATGTGCTAATCTTGAATAAGGTGGTAAATGGATATGGATATGGATAGTAAATTAATTGTTTTTCATTTTTAATTTATAACAATAGGTATTCAGGGATATGCGTGTCCAGTTATACGCCTCACTACCGAGACACGTTTTTATTTTTGTGAAGGTCCTTCTGCAACGTTTAATATCGACAATAGAATGAATTCTACAAAGCTTAATTTATTACTAGATACTTATATTTTTCAAGAGTTGAGTTGAGTTGAATAAAACGGCAAATAAATACCTATTAAGGCTGTGAAATTTCCTTGAATTTCTAAATTTTTTCACAATTATAAAACAAGTTTTTCATCATAAAAAAAAATTTTAACCGTTAAGTAGATACGTTATCTTTAACAAAACGAATAATTTCAGAAATATTCATTGCATGTAGTGTGCTAATTTTTGTAACATTTCTTGTGAAAATATATACACCAGATTTTATTATCTATAGACTATAAGAATAAATTTTGTGTAAGAATCAATAACATTCATAAACTGTAAATTGGTCATTGACTCTACATATCAATTAGACAATAATTATCTTAATTTCAACAAATAAGAAAAACATAACATTTTGATATTGGAATTTTAACTGTTTTTAATGAGAGATTATTTAAACGGAAACATATCTATTATATTTATTTGGGCATCGGCAATAGGTCGGTTTTATTAAATTTGGGTCTTTACATATGATAATTGCCTAGTTCAGTAGAAAATAACAGGACATAATTAATATGCTTATTTGCCTTTTAAACGTTTAGACTTCGGCAACCTAAATGCTACAATTGTTCAAAATTGGCGAAGGCGCCACGAATGCATTGTTCGGAGAAAAAATTATATTTTGAAGGTGTGCTCCAATTAAAAAAAAAATTATGTGGGGGCGGGAATAAATACCTAATACATTGTGTCTCATGATGGATAATTAATTTCTTTATTACATAGATACATTACCTAAGCTGGTCTACGCTGATGGGGAGCATACAACAACTCCTAACACGTTTTTTTGGCATTTGTCACCAGTTTCTGTTTTTATTTATTATTTCCCTTTACAACTACTCCTAAACTTCGTATTTTTCTATTCTTTTGAGTTTTATTCAACTAAAACTCGGATTGTTATTCAGGTTTTTTTCCTAAATATGCCTATAGACGCATAATCCTCGATTTCAAACGGCTATAATTTCTCAAAAATTGTACTCTTTTTTGCACAACACAATCTTTTCACACAAAGCTCTTCAATTATATGCCTTCTTTTATTTGGTTTCCATATTTCATAGTGAAACTGCAATACTTATTCTCCTGAAATCGATCAAGTATTTATCTTTTAATTCGAAAAGTGATGAAAGTATAGAATCTTGCACAATATAAGAGGTAGGCAAATTATTAGGAAGGAAATAAGCATTTTATATAAAACATTTTGTATTTTGAATATTTGTATAGGATTTTCACGTATATTTTGATTCTCCCGAAATTTTATGTTTTTGCTTAAATGAATTATTTTTATTCAATATTATCAGATAACTACAATTATTCTGGATGGCCGAGTATATGTAGGTATAGATCGCCGAGTAAGTTAAATACTTATTGCAACTAAGAAAATCTACGTCTCAGTATTTTTTATTTGAGAAGTGGCAAGCAACATTTTCGTGGAGCGCATTAAAGGAACTATTTTTGTTAAAGGACATCTCCTTCCCCTTTCCATTTTTGTCAACTTCTCTCTCTTAATATCGAATAACAAAAAAATTTTGAACAATTAACGGAGAGCCTGTGTTCCTGAATTTTTTCCTTAACCTTCTACTTTTCAAAAATTATTAAATTTAAAAATTCACGTCTTTTTTAGGGGAACAAAAAAAATTCATTTATGAAAAACAAAATAATTATGAAGATTCAACGTGTGTTTCTGAAAATACTAAATTTGTACTTTTCAAAAATGAGTAAATTTTAATATTCTGCAGCGTCTTTATTTATGATAATAGAGACCTGAGAAAAATTCCTTGACCCTCTCCTTCTATGCCAGTTTCGTTTCTTAATCTTGAAAAACAAATAAGTTATGAACATTCAAGAGAGATCGTGTTTTTGAGCCTTCGCATGTTCAAAAGAATAATGAAGAAATAAAAGTAGACACACACACCTTGAATCTTTTATGTCACTTCCGTTGAAAAACAAAAATATAGTTAATTAATGTATCTTAAAAGCTAAAAAATAAACATATTAAGATGAAGGTGTTCCAAATATACGTAAAAACTCAAGCGAATCTTCCATTTCCAGCGTTGGTGCATCGAAAATGCAATCAATATTGACTCATGTAATGACGTTACAAGTTTTAAAAGAAGTAATTCATCCTCGTGTGAACACTTTATATTAATTTCTGTGAAATTTATTTGTTTGTCAATAAAACAGTAAAATCGTGGAATTGTCAAATTTTTAGAATACTTTACATAACACGAGATATTATTATTAATATTGTGTTTAGAATTTTACTATAAACATTTTGTTTGGATAATAAAACGTGTATTTACCAGAATTCTTACATATTTGCATTTGTTTCGATATTAACGAAAATTAACGGCACTAATTGTATTACTGCCGATTATGATTGCCGAGCACGTTGGAATTTATAATAGTTTTTATAATTTAAGGAGCAAAATTAATATTATTTTTGTTATTAAATTTAGGGCTTTATTTAAACGGTTGCTTTTACGAAAAAATGTTAGGAAACTTTTCTTATAATATTTAGTACTTCCTTCATGTTGAAAGGATTAACTACACCTTTTCCAACTGTAATTCAGAAAAACATAAATGTATTTCAGAAAATCTCGATTGTAATTCAGATGTTTCACATGTAATTCAGAAAATTGCATTTGTAATTCAGATTCTTCACATGTAATTCAGAAAATTGCATTTGTAATTCAGATTCTTCACATGTAATTCAGAAAATTGCATTTGTAATTCAGATTTTCCCATATGTAATTCAGAAAATTTCATTTGTTATTGAGAAAATCCCAATTGTAAATCAGATAACAGTTGTAATTCAAAAACCAGAATTTTTGATAATAGGTTTAAATTATTTATGTAATAATTAAATTATATGACATACATATATGTATATGTACAATTGTACATAGTATTTTTACATACATATAATGAAAGTAAAAACAATGCAAAACATTCTTAAAGAAGCTATATTATTGGCCGACTAGCATATCTTCCAACGCCAGTGCTGCTGCGTGGTAGGTGGTGGTATGTTGCGCTGCGCCCACTATGGTGTCCTTCCCCTGGTCAATTTTTTGCTCCAGGCAAATTGCACAATTATCCTTTAACTCCATGAAAAATGATTTATGTAATTATTTGTGAAATACACTTTACTTGAGTATGGCAATTGTGACAGGAGAAATTACTTAAATATTAAGTCAAAGTGGTGACATATTGTTGTAATGATTGTCAAAAGATTCGGAAACAAAAGAAGGCAGTTTGAGTAATCTGAATTACAATTGAGTTTTTCTGAATTACAAATGGGATTTTCTGAATTACATGTGGAAAATCTAAATTACAAATGAAATTTTCTGAATTACATGTGAAAAATCTGAATTATAAATGAAATTTTCTGAATTACATCTGAAAAATCTGAATTACAAATGAAATTTTCTGAATTACAATTGGAAAAGGTGTAGCGACTCACGAAGAGTTTGACCTCTGTGTTTTTTTTTAAATTTTGGGAAATTTTTATCTAATTATCCCGACTTTAAAGAGTGATCCAATTTCCTCAGTCTTTTATAGGTACACAAGGCAATTAAGTAGATATGGATAACTGTGCCCTATATGTAACTATTTCTCAACATTTGCGAATTTTTGAAAACAGAAAAATGTCGCCTGCTAATGTAATACGAATCCAATAATCAACAAAAAAATATAGAATTTACACCACTTACTATATTTATACTTGTTTTGTTGATACCCACTTATTACAATCTTTCTTGCTTACCACATGTGCTACTTCTGCTTCAAGTAATGTTTTTATTATGCGTATGCAGTTATGTGTTATTTTGCAGGTCAGCTGGCGCCCGGACCCTTTTTTATTTTCTTTTCTCGCGGCGGGAATAACAGTTGGAAAGGGGCCCGAAGTGTAATTTCTGGTAATTATAATTCTCTATAGGTTTGTTTAATTGTTTTCTTATGACAACTTTCAGTTATTACCAAGAGCTGCACGCCCCCTTCTCGCCTCCATTATACATTATCGTTAATCAACTTTTGAACAAGTTGTATTATTAAAAACTTGCTTTTTCATTTGGTACAAAATTTACAAAAAGGTTACTATTAGCCAAGGTCGCGTTGATTAGGAAACGCTATTGCTAATGGAGCTCCAGCAAAAGAACGATGTTGTTTTCGTTTCAGTCTTGAGGAAAAAAACGAATTAACTTAAAGTAAAATAATATTTACCTTTTAAAAAATGCAGAATAGGTTATATCAAGGAATTATCATCAGTTAAAATTACAGAGTAGCAGTTGCTCCTAAATCTATCCTCAATAAAATTCTCTTATGGGATGTCCTGTCACATAACCGCCCTCTAGCCAACTGGACTACCGTTTGGGTGTCTTGTAAAAAGCCAATTAACTAATAATTTTTTGAAAAAATGCACTTATACATTTTTTATATAGGTACATTTTTTTTTTGTTTCAGGTAAGTCTACTTTTACTACTACTGTAGGTATAGTGATAAAATCGGGTAAGTATTGCTTAAAAGAAGCAATATGGGTTCGAAGGAATTCTAAATAGGTACTAGAAATTTGTTCATAATAGACATAACCAAGAAATTGACATATTATGAGTTTTAGTAATATTATTTTTGTTAATATTAATTATTATTATTATTTACAAGGTTACTATAACATCTTTCACTATTTAATTTAAATAAAGAAATTAAGATATGATCAAACATGAGGAATTCAGTTAGTTAAGGAAAAACAGATTAATAACGAATTTTTCCGGCCCATGTTCGAATAACAGTAGTAGGTATACCTTTAGCCCATACTCAAAATAAACTGGAGTGCTTAGTCGACTAAAAAAAAAAGTCGAGTATATTTTAACTTGGCATCTGTATGAGTTGATATTGCGCGTACGATTTCATTTTCTGTTGCACACAAAGTTAAAGCGATAGCCCGAAAACGTTGTTCACGTATGTCTACCGAGCTTCTCTCTCACCTCCATTGAGACGGAAATATGCAACATACCACTGAAGAGAGAGATAAATAATCCATGTTTTCAATAAAATCAGCGATTCTCAAACTGTGAAAATTTGTCAGTCGTCATTGTGAACTATTATTTATTTGGGTTAACAATATTAGAATTAAATTAGTCTTTATAAGAAATGTTTGTTATTTTTTGCGATTAATAGTGGATGAAATGGCAATGAAATAAATCAAGTCAAATCCTGTTGGCTCTACTTTTTTTAAATTATATTAAAAGTAAAAAATGTTCCTTCTTAAAATTTTATTTTACTAATCCGTTCCTCGAATTTTGTTAAAACCATCTTTTCCCTAAATATTTTTCTTTTATTATTCTGAGCGAGTTTGTCTCTTAAGTAGGTAAATAAAACCAACTTTCAGACGTTACTTATCCGATTCTCAGACGAATATCCACGGCTTTTATTTTTTATTTAAATTTTATTTATTACACATTACCAAATACGCCTTCAATCTTTCGTATTTTAAATTTCTTGCTAAATAAATAGAATTTTGCGGTGCTGGCCGGTGTCAAACAAAGCTAAACACCTGATATGGGCGTGATATATCTATATTTTAACCAATAAACACACGTTTTCACCCTCTATATACAGTTTGCGGATTCGAGGAGTTCTAGACAGAAGCATGTCGGGATTATTATTTTAGTGGTAAAAAATTAAATAAGTAAACGTGTATTCGTGACGGTAATATTTAATTAGGAAAATATTAAATTGTAAAAATACATTTGATAATTATGGCAACTAAAGTGGGCGTCTTAAATGAACAGTCAAAAAAGTTGGTTTTAAATTTAATGGATTATTTTATAAACGAAAGAGAAAACGAAGGACCGTGGATACCACTTCCACAGGTTCATGAAAGAGTTTCTGAAGCTTTAAATATAAGTCTACAAACAAATTAATATTAATTGTCTTGCCAAAAAAAATATAAAACGAGTTAGGTAGAAACCAAAAACATTGGATGTATGTGATGGTGTTAAAATGGAAATAAGGGAAGTAATTTATAATTTTTATAAATCAAAAACACATTTTACACTCGATACGTTGAAGGAAACGCTGAAAAATAGGGGAATCATAGACTTATGTAAGGTAAGTCTCTTAAAACTTCTAAAACATTGTGGATTTTAGGTATAGAAAAGATTGTAACCGTCGCCCATTCCTCCCCGCGGTTCTTGCTGGACTGTAACATTATTAGTTTTCGAACAATATTAGTTTTCGAACAATATTAGTTTTCGATCATTATTCTTTTAATAATAATTAATTAATATTGTTATTGACTGAATTGGGCAAATTATTTTTTGTTATCAGTTTCATTTGTGCCCGAACCTATATATAACCAGAATGACACTAAAACGCTGAAGTTAGTGAGTTAATACTTCTTAGCATTTTATGATAACACCTTTAATATTCTTATATAATTATTTAGCGACAGCATCAGTGTTATAGGTGAACTGTTTGAGAACCGCTGGCATATCTGACCCATCGAATACATCTTAGTTCAGACGACGAGGCGACCTTTGGACCGACCAAGTTAAAATATACTCGACTATATCCATGATGTAGAAATGTTCTTTTAGATTCACACCCAAACTTCTTGCGAAAAGTCTGCCCTGACTAAACTAATGTTGTCCCTTGGACACAGTCGTCTCTGTTTAGAGTTCGATTCTATTTCAGAAAATTTACCACGATTAAAAAATTATTTCTATTCCTTCTGAGGTTTTTATGTCTCAAAGCTAAAGAACTAACCAAATATTCCTCTTGTGTTTAGTTTTATGATTTTACGACTAAACAAAAAATGTTGATGAAAATTATGTTTCAGTTTGGTTGCTTTTTGCGTGAGGAAATTAAAATATAAAGAGCACCTTGGGCAATACCTACGTACAAAGTGTGTAAATTATTTTGTGATGTGCCAATTTCTTGGAGATGTATGTTAATGTAAATATGCAAGTTAATAATCATACCGGTTCGATAAAATAAACAGCAGTTATGTAGGAAGTTGATTATCTGGGGTTTTTAGAGATGTTAGTCCTGAAGAAACAAATTGAATTTGCTTATTAGTAGTCAATTTACTTCAACGCGGCCAATTGAGCTGTACAATTTTCTTGTTGGAGATACAATACATACAACATGTATCAGAATCAAACTAATGTCGTTGGTGGGTTTAAAACTAATTATAAGTTTTCATGTTTTCACCATAAGTAAAGGCCTTGCCACACGAAGTGTATACATATTTAGTATTAGTTTACACTTTATGTTGATCAATAACATTCAACTGCTTACATCAATTTTTTTGTTGGAGTTTCGCAAAGCTCAGCTTGTTTTTACTGTCTATATGCATCGTGTTGCAAGAGCCTAAGGTTACTTATTAGTGGAGGGAAATTAGAATTTTAGAGTGATATAATCGGGAAGTTGAATTTTTTTTTGTTGTCTGTTTTATACATGCAAATGCGTCGAAAACCGAAAAAATTTGCAAAATCAGGCTGGGGCTTCGTGAGAAAAGTGCATAAAAGTGCATTTTTGATGCATTTCGAGTGCTTCGCTACACTATTTTTTAAATATCTCCAGCTCTATTGGTCGTAAAATAATTTAAAAAAAAAACATAATACTCGTAAATGTTGGAGTATAGTTACATTAAAAGTGTATCCCAACCTCAAAAATTCCAAGTTTCTCAGTTTATTTTCTTTTTACTAATAATACAATAAGTAAAAATTATTTTTACGGTCACAATTGAACATTTTCGAAAAAAATTAAAACACTTGCCATTTAATGCAAAATGGTTGTAGAGTAAACTTTTTTTTATAGAGTACCTACCTAGGTCTTTTTAATGTACTTTTTTGAGAACATATACCAGAATCTGTTTATCAAGTTAAAATGTTGTTTTTTTAATTAAAAAAAAAAAATAATAATTTCACTTTTTTGACATTTTCTCGTATCTTTTAATTAAATTATGAAGATTATATGACAGTTAAAATAATTATTTGAAAAGGATAAAAATGTTTAAGATCAAATTTGTTTGACGCTATCGAATAGACATTAAATTAAGGAGCTTTCATAAGGTGTATTATTATATCTACTTTTGTTTTACTATACATATAAAATACAAAGTATATACAGTAAAGACCGAGGAGGTTCGAACATGGGTATTAGTTTGCGCGATTTACTTGTGCCAGTTGTAGGCAAGCGGACACAGTGGTGTGGGAATCGTGGATCTCCGCGCTGTAGCCGATTGCTCTCGTGTCTACTATTCCTTGTTTGGATTCTTTTATTTTATAATAATTTTTATTAGACTTGCAGCGTGCAGCGACAATTAATTTTATGTTGTAGAATCACATTTTTCATAAATGACTTTATTTAGGCTTTATACAAGCATAATAACAAAAAACATAAACATATCCAATTTGATTATTCACATTGATGTTTCATCTCTAAACATACAATTATTATTAAGTTTATTGGATCTTCTTTAATGCATGATAAAAATGTGAGTATATCAAATTGGATATGTTTTTTATTATTATGCTTGTATAAAGCCTAAATAAAGTCATTTATAAACAATGCATATCAAGCAAAGAAAGAGAATTGTAAAAAATCACATTTTTGTTGCAAAAAAACAAAAAATGGAAATATTTAAATGTGTTTTGAGATTTTTTTAAAATTACAATAAGCATGAATTATTGAAGTTAGAAAAATTTCGAAACGTTGGTCCAGAATACGTAAATCAAATTTCTTTCAGACATGAGTTCTACATCGGGTAATGAGATACTATTGATACTAACAACAGTCTGCTGACGTGCTGACTGCTGAGGCTGAGCAGTGAGTGGCCACACTGGCCACATCGCACTGCCACGCCCTTCTCCTAATGTACAAATTTCGAACTGAGGCGAGTTGTCGGCCACTCGTATATTCGTCCCAATCCCTGTCGTGTTCGAAGCATCCTGGACTTATCTGTATGTATAATCCCACTAAACAACATAAATAACCACCATTTTATGTAATGTTAGACCTAGGTAACAATTTAATAGTTATTTATGTAATAAGGATCATAAAGACAAGCATTATGGTACTAGCCGTGAAGATCATCAGACGAGGCGTTAGCCGAGTCTGATGACACGGCGTGTACCATAATGCGTGTTTTATGATCCAAATTACATACAAAATTTTATCTGGTGTGGCATATCAATGTAAAATTTTCTAAAAATTTAAAATTTTGTATTTTTAAAACGATGGCAGGTGCATTAAGTTATTTATTTAAAAAATGGTAAGTGACCTGTGCCTTACCGTTTCCTTGACAACGCATCAACAAATTATTTATTTAGCTGTCAAACACTGCTATAAGTTGCAAATTGAATATGTATTAAACGAATTAAAACATTATATGGTGATTATGATGAAAGTTTACCCTCCGATTTGGAAGAAATTGCAGGAAATGTCGTGGACTCTCTTTTGCCTGAAAAATCACGGCTTGTATATGAACCTGTGTTTGCTCGTAATGAGGAATGGTGTACCAGTAAGAACACGAAGAATGTGATGATAAATGAAGGTTCAGTTTTAATTGCTCTTTTGCAATTTATAATAATTAATTAAGTTAAATTGTATTTTGAATAAAATTTTTTGATCTAGCACATATATTTTCTTCTAAACTTATTTTATTGATGGTAAAGATATAGAATTTTTACACAAGTCAAATAAAATTATTGTAATAGTACTTTTTGAATCTCATTATGGTATTAGTACTTTCTGGAATTTCATTATGATCCTTGTACCATAATGAACTTACTTATGTCACTATAAACAAATGACATAATGATGTCATTATGACGTGCCACCAGATAAATGTTTTTATGAAATATTATATTTCTGTTATGATAACTAACATTGACATATCTGAAAAATATTAAAATGTAAAATATTTAAATAAATAAATGTTTACACAATATTAACTCGATGTTACTAGAAAATATTTCTAGAATATCATACGATACACCTTGTAAATGTATTGTAATACATTCTCTTAAATGTATCTTTAACATTTTTTCTTAAATGTTTACAAAATATTATATATAATTTCTAATGTTAAACCGAAATATTTCATATAAAATATGTAACATTAAATATGTTATAAATAGCACTTTATACATTATAAATAATATCCATTTGATTGTAGATTAACATTATTAGTAATATTTATTTAATATCACCATTTAATCACTAGATACTATTTCTGATTCACTGAGATGTGCTCAAAGAACACCTAACCTATAAGCATTTGGGCTGTCATGTGTAAGTTTGGTTCATCGTAAAAATTAGGTACATATAATAATACACCTTACGAAAGCTCTTTTGATGAATTAAATTTCGTTTTATACAAAACTTATATGAACATCTGTCAGAAGATATGAAAAAATATCAAAAAAGTGAAATTAATTTTTTTTTTTTCGACATTTTAACTTGATAAACAGATTCTGGTATATGTTCACAAAAAAGTACATTAAAAATGCATCAAAAATGCATTTTGTTGCGCTTTTCTCACGAAGTCCCAGCCCGATTTTGCAAATTTTTTCGGTTTTCGACTCATTTGCATGTATAAAAAGAAAACAAAGAAAAAAATTCAACTTCCCGATTACATCACTTTCATCAATTATTTTGACTAATTTCCCTCCAATATATGTCAACATTGTCAAAAAATTTTTAACGCTTTGTTAAAGTAAAATACACATTCTGCCTTTTCATTCCAATGTTATATCGATGCCCGTGCAATTTAGGATTTGTTCTTGTGTATCCTAACCTTGAA
This sequence comes from Rhagium mordax, assembly GCA_963680705.1. Lineage (NCBI taxonomy): Eukaryota > Metazoa > Arthropoda > Insecta > Coleoptera > Cerambycidae > Rhagium > Rhagium mordax. The sequence continues at coordinate 82,571,885 of OY796657.1, read as the reverse complement.
ATTAGCCAAACGTGCCCACATCGCAGATATACAGTAACTACTACAATAATATCGTGTCGATAAAATTTCATCAAAATTCTTTCTATTTTTATACTTTTATTTTGACAATGTAATGGAGTAAAAATACCTAACAAAAATAATGTATTGAATGTTTCAAAAAAAAAAAATAAATAAAACACAAACATTGTCAAAATTATTACTTTAGTACTCGTATAAGTATTAATTTCTTGCGGTATACCAACGACATGAAGCACAACGAAACAATCTAGTAATTTTTTTCTTTTTTTAAATTAATAATACATACATACATATACCGTTGACTCTACGATTCTTTTCCAACATTTTTATTGTCAAACAAGTTCTTTTTTTTTTCTCTAAATAATAATAGGTTATGTATACCTACATACCTTTATTTGGAATTAATATAACATTACAAATAATAATTATGGTCAAATATTATGCGACGAGCTGTATAAGTTCTCCCACAGCTTTTTTTATTAAAATTAAGGTTTAACTGTGATGTAGCAAACAAGTATTAATTTTAATTAATTATAATTAATCAACTTTTTAAACGTATAATGGTAATATATTTTTCTTACGCAGGCTATCAAAATATTTTACATGCCACAAGACCACGCATCCAAGCATTACATTCTTGTGTTAATTTTTTTGGCGCTTAATTTTTACAGGTCAATTATTTCAGTCGATTATAATTAATCTGACTCGAGACGCGGATGTTGTCATTAGTGGCGACAGACAGACAACGGGAAACTACGTTTCTTCGTTTACAGAATGCGTACTTTCTCCGCTACCGAATATCACACGCAATATTAAAATGGCCGCTGAATTTTTTTTATCTCCACATATCCCATGTAATTAAATGCTCCGAATAAAAACGGATTCGTTTATGGCAAGTTTAATAGATCTGACCCTATTCGAACATTTTCCTTGCATTTTTACATGCCACCGTTGAAATTACCTGAGAGAATGTAGTCAAATCGGCTGTCTGTTTATGATGGGAAAAATCGAAAAAATCATTATTGTCATCAAGATAATTATTATACCTCATCAAATTTGCAGTACTAAAAGAGTGAAATACTAGAAAGTACACTGCTGAACATATTATAAAGTGGTACATTTGTAATTTCACAATTTTTATTTCTGGTTGAAATTAACCAGTTTCAGTGTGGTTTTCTATTCTTCCCTTTTTGAAAGCTCATTCCTTTTGCAAGAGGACAGTGTTTCAGAATTTCTGATAACTGAGGATCCAAGCCATGTATAGGAGATTTTCTTTAAACACATCGAGAATAAAATTGTCGTGGTTTTCGAAACTAATTAAATATGTTGAATATTTATGTACTTCGAAATAGCTTTGAGAAGATGTTGCTTATTAGTTGCGTCATGAGGCGTGATGAAACATGTCTAAGTCAACGGCAGAAAGTTTTTGAAAAATCTCTCGATCTTATAATCTGTGTTGAATCTGTTTAATTAATTTGATGATTATTAATAAATATAAAACCAAAAGAAAAATCGCATTCAAAAAACGTTATTTCATTATTATTCCTGCAGTGTAAATTACCTATAGTTACTAAAGATTGTGCACGTAAGATCCTATTAAATTCGACAAACAAAATTTTAGTGTCAGAATAAACTAGACCCAACAATCTTTGTTTACAAATATTTTTAGCATCTAACAAGGCAACTTTCTTATTGTCTCTTCGAATACTAACCATTCCGTTAGGTTTGAACTGGTAATCATATTACTAGCGTTGTTATTATTAAGCAATTAATCCTTTAGTATGTTAATTAGCCTTTTAAATCTTAACCTGGTGAAACTCGAGAACATTGGTCGATTCGTTATAATTAAATGTCTGGCGCCAAAAACCGAAATAAAAGAAGTACACGTTGCTTGTAGAACTCGGATGCTATTTACATAAAATGAACAGTGGACTTGTTGAATCTTCTGACTGGACCGATAAATTCATTACAAGTCAGATGGTAAGAGAGTGCCACACAGGTTATCCTAAATTTAAAAAGAAAAAGGATCAGGGATTGATGATGTAGCTACAGGGTGAATCATTAGTAATTTTTATTTAACATTTTTCCTTTCTTTTGTAATGAATACTGCGAAATGATAATAATACAGATATAGTTTCTTTCTGTTCTTATTTGGGATTTACGGCCACACTTCTGAACATTAATCTGATAATCTGAAAAATATTTGGATTATTTAAAAAATAACCTTTACGCCTGTGACTTTACGTCAAAGGAACAGTTAAAGGTTGGTTTTCTGACATAAAATATAATTAAAATAAAATAAAAACAATTATGTTTTGCAGACGTTTCGGAAACTTAGTCTGTTTCCTTTCTCAATGCTAAATAGTCTTTCTCTTGTGTAATTCGTGAAATTACACAATTTTAATGTTTATATTATAACCATAGATACTTACTACGCTCACAGAAAAGTTGATTAGATTAGATATTCAAGTTGCTAAGTTCTTCTTTTAGCATCGGTAACCATATTGTACAACAATCTACAGAATAATTTGATACGCATTTGTCTTCATTTAGCAAAATTATTGCAGATTCTTTAATTTTTCTCTTTTTACTGTCCGGTTCTTTTGTTAAAATTTTTGCTCCATTCCAATTTATTGGATGTCCGTTTTCGAAAGCGTGTTCACAAATTTTTGATTTTTCAATTTCATTTTTTCTAATATAACTTTTGTGTTCGCCCAATCTTACATTGAAGGGTCTGGATGACTCACCAACATAATATTTGTCACATTCACAACACGGAATACTGTAAATACAGTTTTTTGAATTTTGATCACTATTAACCGGTTTTGTTTTTGTAAGTATAGATCTTAAAGTGTTAGTAGTTTGAAATACCGTTCTAACATTAAATTTATCACCGATAGTGCGTAGCTGTTCAGATAATCCCTGTACATAAGGAATCATTGTTACTGTTGTGTATTGCCGTTCGGGTACTTGTTGGCGCTGATTATTAATTCTATTTTCAATATTTGTCAATGTTCTATCAACAAAGACTTCTGGGTACTGATTGTTAATTAGTACATTTTTAATAAATATTTTTTCTGTATTTAATATTTCTTCAGTAGAAGAAATTGTTTTTGCCCTATCATATAAACATTTTATAACACCTCTTTTAACACTTTTTGATTGATTCGAGTTATAATTTAGATATCTATTTGTATGGGTTATTTTTCTGTAAACGCTAGTTTCAAATCTATTGTTAACTTTTTTAATTAAAATATCTAAAAATGGCAATTCATTAGTATTTTCTATTTCCAATGTGAATTTAATAGATGGTTCTTTATCGTTAATATTTTCCAAAAAGCTGTTTAATAAATCGATTCCGTGGGGCCAAATTGCAAAAATATCATCAACATATCTCCACCAAATGACTGGTTTATATATATAATTTTGAACATATTTACTTTCAAAATCTTCCATAAATATATTACTTAATATTGGAGATAATGGAGACCCCATTGCCATACCGAAATCCTGCTGATAAAAGTCATTTTTTAATTGAAAATATGTTGTTTTGATACAAATTGTCAATAATTCCATAATACTATTTACACTAAGTTTAGTTCTATCTGCCAAAGTATTATCGTTTGATAATTTATTTTTTATTATTGACAATGTTTTGTCAACCGGAACGTTAGTAAAGAGACTAACTACATCAAAACTGACCATCAAATGTGTATTATTAATATCACTTTCGTGAAGTTTTTCTAAAAAATGTTTACTGTTCTTATCTGGAAATACTGATTCATATATTAAGAACAGTAAACATTTTTTAGAAAAACTTCACGAAAGTGATATTAATAATACACATTTGATGGTCAGTTTTGATGTAGTTAGTCTCTTTACTAACGTTCCGGTTGACAAAACATTGTCAATAATAAAAAATAAATTATCAAACGATAATACTTTGGCAGATAGAACTAAACTTAGTGTAAATAGTATTATGGAATTATTGACAATTTGTATCAAAACAACATATTTTCAATTAAAAAATGACTTTTATCAGCAGGATTTCGGTATGGCAATGGGGTCTCCATTATCTCCAATATTAAGTAATATATTTATGGAAGATTTTGAAAGTAAATATGTTCAAAATTATATATATAAACCAGTCATTTGGTGGAGATATGTTGATGATATTTTTGCAATTTGGCCCCACGGAATCGATTTATTAAACAGCTTTTTGGAAAATATTAACGATAAAGAACCATCTATTAAATTCACATTGGAAATAGAAAATACTAATGAATTGCCATTTTTAGATATTTTAATTAAAAAAGTTAACAATAGATTTGAAACTAGCGTTTACAGAAAAATAACCCATACAAATAGATATCTAAATTATAACTCGAATCAATCAAAAAGTGTTAAAAGAGGTGTTATAAAATGTTTATATGATAGGGCAAAAACAATTTCTTCTACTGAAGAAATATTAAATACAGAAAAAATATTTATTAAAAATGTACTAATTAACAATCAGTACCCAGAAGTCTTTGTTGATAGAACATTGACAAATATTGAAAATAGAATTAATAATCAGCGCCAACAAGTACCCGAACGGCAATACACAACAGTAACAATGATTCCTTATGTACAGGGATTATCTGAACAGCTACGCACTATCGGTGATAAATTTAATGTTAGAACGGTATTTCAAACTACTAACACTTTAAGATCTATACTTACAAAAACAAAACCGGTTAATAGTGATCAAAATTCAAAAAACTGTATTTACAGTATTCCGTGTTGTGAATGTGACAAATATTATGTTGGTGAGTCATCCAGACCCTTCAATGTAAGATTGGGCGAACACAAAAGTTATATTAGAAAAAATGAAATTGAAAAATCAAAAATTTGTGAACACGCTTTCGAAAACGGACATCCAATAAATTGGAATGGAGCAAAAATTTTAACAAAAGAACCGGACAGTAAAAAGAGAAAAATTAAAGAATCTGCAATAATTTTGCTAAATGAAGACAAATGCGTATCAAATTATTCTGTAGATTGTTGTACAATATGGTTACCGATGCTAAAAGAAGAACTTAGCAACTTGAATATCTAATCTAATCAACTTTTCTGTGAGCGTAGTAAGTATCTATGGTTATAATATAAACATTAAAATTGTGTAATTTCACGAATTACACAAGAGAAAGACTATTTAGCATTGAGAAAGGAAACAGACTAAGTTTCCGAAACGTCTGCAAAACATAATTGTTTTTATTTTATTTTAATTATATTTTATGTCAGAAAACCAACCTTTAACTGTTCCTTTGACGTAAAGTCACAGGCGTAAAGGTTATTTTTTAAATAATCCAAATATTTTTCAGATTATCAGATTAATGTTCAGAAGTGTGGCCGTAAATCCCAAATAAGAACAGAAAGAAAATACAGAAAGATGCCACAAATAACTTTTAGACAATACAGATATAGTATCTAATACCCGAACCCGAGGTAATACCACAAAATGGACCGATTAATTTAATTATTTTTATGCATAATCCTTCACTACTTTTTCATATGCCTGTAACGTGAGATCTAGTAAGTAAGTAATAAGTATATATCAAGCTATTTAGTATTTAACTTCATGTGAGAGAAGTGTTTTCATTTTTGAGGAATTAGCGTCTGTAATTGCTAAGTATAACAATTCTCTAATGATCTTCACACATGGAACGTTTTGGTATTTTAGAAATTTAGATTTAATCTTGCAGTACCTACAACTTTTTATATAATGTACACCTCCATGTATACGGTCATGTCTTCGCATGAAAACATTGTAGGAATCATGTTTTAGAAACTATCACGAAGAAGATATTTTCTACAATATGTTCACATCAAATTCTTCACCATAAATACGTCTTAAAATTATATTCCGCACGGTCTTAATCTCATACATATCTGTGAAGTATATTGCGACTCGCCTAAAACCAAGCCGTATTTCCATGCTCACTCGAACATGACACAAAAATCTTGCAATCACAAAGAGCCTATATCTGTGTATGCAAATTTATAAATCGAAACAAGAATCCGGTTTGAAAATATGGAAGAGTATATTTATTGCATGTTTTATATCTTCTTGGGAATCATAAACTGAAAGATGCATTCGCACAAAGAACGAAGTACTTACCCATATTGAATAAGTATTTACCGAGTCCGGGAGCTAGGATAGCGGTAGGTATCTTAATACAAAAAAAACTACTTGGACATAATAACTATTTTTACCTGTTTATAAAAGATATTGTGATTACGAAAACAAATAATATAATTTTAATTTAATTTTTACCTTTTAGACCATACCGAGGACCATACTGAACTCAAAAAAAAGTGTTGTTAAGAACACCTAGCGGTCTACCTGTATACTTCATAACTTTAGAAGGTTATAAAATGTTGCGATAAAATTTGATAAATATTTAATTAGTTCATGAGCCTCTTAATCTAGCAATCCATAATCTTTTCCGTACCCCATTTTCAACCATCTACTCTCTTCATGTCGTCATGGAGTGTTTCATGCCTTAACTCGCCCTAACGCATCTGGTTACAGTGGCATCAGAACTGAGATTTCTCTTATCCTGTTAATATTTTCTAATCCTGAAATTTAGATGAGTCACTAGCTGGGTAGACGAATTTAGATGAAGTAAAATAGAATAAAAAAGTAAAATTGTTTTCCACCATCATCATGGAATTGAACTCGTCTCCATGGAAACATTTATTAAAAATAGATGATTACCTAACACATATTATTAAAAGTAGGCTTGTCATTATTTATTGAGAACAGAAAACGTTTTCATCGAAGTAATCTTTTGTTATAGAGTACTCTACGGAAGAAATGGTTGCTTCAGGGTATCAACTATTTGATGTTAACTTGATTCAGTAGCTAAAATTAAGGTTTCTTAAATTGTGATGCAAAAAGATCAACATTTTCAGCATACAGTAGGTTTTCCTTCTCCTGGAAAATGTTTTCAGTTTCTTTTGCTTGTAGCAAATGAATTAATAATACTTTATAACCATAGGTGTATACTCCTATAGTGTCCCGAATCACCAGATTTGGCTGTTTCTCCTACACAATTTTTGAGAAACGTCGATAGGTGAAAACCGTATTTTAATATCTCTTTTTTTCGAGATATCTGCGAAAATTGACATTGAGATTTTGAAAAAGTGTCGTAACTTTTTTATTCGATTATTTTTTCATTCTGTAAAAACCGAGGTAAAAACTTTCTAAGGGAACTTTTCAACATAGAATAAGATGCATCTTTCAAATATTTTAGATATCCAGTCCTATTTCAAAAGGGAATCATAGCTGACTATAATTTCAAAATATTATGTATGTTGTCATCAGGACTATGGTAGGTATATTAATCAACCTTACTGGTTCTATTATTTTTATTTGTAAATAATCAGTATTTATTTTTATTTGTTCGTTTTTTGTATAGAAGGCTGTATTTGTTTTTGAGAAATATTTTATTTTTCCCTTGTTAATGAGAAATTTCTAATCTAATTCTAATTATTTTTTTTACGTGTTTACTGCAAAAAACAATAACAGTTGCTGGTTTTGTTATGCCATAAATTCACATACCAACAGTTTTGAAAGCCATTTTATAACATTTTTTTAAAACACGTAAAAATGGATAAAAAACTAACTTTGTTTAGTTATTTTATTTTTAAATTTTTTTTATCGATTTTTGTCTTATCTAAGTATACTCGTCAAAATTTGCTTCGGGACACCTTAAAATTGACCAAGATTTACAATGCTGTAAAACTCAAAAATGTATGGATTTGTGCCGGGTTTTTAGCGTTTCAAGGGAAATTTAATTGGCTTTCATCTTACCTATTTAACTCTAAGATACATAAACATAAATTTCTTTTACATGAGACAAAGAGAAAATATTACCAAAAGAAAATATTTTCTTCAGATAATCCAACAAAAGCTGCCTGGAATACTATATCTAACCTTTCGAATAAAACGAGAATTCATACTAATTTTTGTATTAAAAATAACAATACATTAATTCAAAATCCTCATGAAATAGCTAATCTATTTAACAACCATTTTATAAATGAACCTCTAAAAGTAATTACAAATATCAGTTATAACAATGCATATAATTGCAATAATACCATTTTCAGTACTAAGTCCTATCCAACCATTTTCTTAAAACCTTTTGTTGAAGATGAAGTTCATAATATCTTGAAAAATAAGTTAAAAAATAAGTGGTCTGCTGGCCCGGATGATATTCCATTAAAGGTATTAAAAGAAGTAGGTATCAGCATTATAAAGCCTTTAGTTTTTCTAATAAATCTATCTTTCACAAATGGTTCCTTTCCCACTAAACTTAAACTAGGTAAAGTAACTCCTGTTCATAAAAAAGGTGATCTGTCATCTATAGATAACTATAGACCAATTACAGTACCTTCTTCATTTTCCAAAATTTTTGAGTATGCCTTCTTGGATAGACTAATACATTTCTTGGATAATCAGAAAATTATAACAAAAAATCAACACGGGTTCCAGTCTGGAAAATCAACCAGCACTGCAATTCACTCGTTTTATGAAGCAGTGCTAGAGGCAATTGAGGCAGGCGAATGCCCTGCTGAGATTTTTTGCGATCTCAGTAGGGCATTTGATTGTGTCAATCATGATATTTTAAATGGAAAATTATCCTTATATGGGCTGAGAGGATTGTCACTAAACTGGGTAACCTCATTCTTAAATAACCGTAGTCAGTATGTAAATATCAAGTATAAGGAACAGTCAAGCACTCATGATATTAACTCTGATCATCTAAATATCAACATGGGAGTACCACAGGGCTCTGTTTTGGGTCCTGTGTTATTTTTATTATACATTAATGATATTGACAATATTGCATCAAATATTCATTTTACTATTTATGCCGATGATACTTCTCTTTTAATCTCAGACAAATCTCAAAATATTTTAGAAACAAAATGTAATGATCTCCTTCAAAAACTGAATACTTGGTTTATTAATAACAATTTATATTTTAATGCACAAAAAACCCACTCGCTTATATTTCACAGTCGTCAAAAAGTAATAAGAAATTTGGATTTAAATATTGACAATACTCCCGTAAATAATGAGGTACAAGCAAAATTTTTGGGAATTGAATTTGATAATAATTTAACGTGGAAGAGCCATTGCTCAAATCTCTGTAATAAATTAAACTCAATTTGTTATTTGTTTCGAAATCTACAGAATGTGCTTACAACACAGCAACTTTTAAACTTATATTAAACTTATGCTCAGGTTGGCAGTAGATTAACATATGGCATTTGTTTCTGGGGCGAATCAGTCAAGTTCTCTGATGTGTTTATATGTCAAAAAAAGATCTTAAGAGTAATTGCCAATGCACCTAGTACATTTTCCTGTAGATATATTTTTAAAATGTATAGTATTTTAACCTTGCCTGGCCTTTTTATATTTGAATTGTGCATTCATATTTTTAAAAATAAAGCCAAATTTGCTACTAATAATGAAATTCACCAGATCAATACAAGACAAAAAAATGATTTTTATGTTCCATTCATGAGATTAAATCTTACCAAAAATTACAATACTAGTATTGTATGTACTCTTGAGAAAGGCCTAAAAAGCCGAAACACGTGTAGAGATTAATAAATACTGTTTGAAACATTTAAAAAGTGAATAATTTTTTCTTTAATTATAATGTGTTGATATTGTGCGTATTATTGTATTTTCTATTGCACACAAAATTGAAGCAATGGCCCAAAACTATTGTTTACGTATAAACATACGTGAACAATGTTTTTGGGTTATTGCTTTAACTTTGTGTGCAAGAAAAAATGAAATAGTATGCACAATAACAACTCATCCACACGCCAAGTTAACTGTTAAAGTTTACTCGACTATACTCATAACTAATTTGAAATGCGTATTTGTACTTTTTTTTAAAAATATTGGATTAACAGGAACAAAAAGTATATATTAAGTAACTTTATCCACGACCACTATATTAGGAAGGTTTAATACGTCTGTTTTCCGTGGATTAAAGGCCCTATAATACACTAGTGGATTAGAATTCATAACACCACGCTTCTCTTTTTTGCTCGAAATAAAAAGATTCTTAGTCAAAATAAACTTGTCAAATCTGACTTTTTTAAAAATCAGAATGTTTCTCCTGCTCTCATACGGCTTTCACGCTCCTAATTTGGCCGTGGTCGTGGATAAAGCGTTGAATTACGTTCGGGGATTAACAGCCTTCAATCCACTCGAAAAAATGTGACTCGCGGCTGCGCCTCGAGCTTATATAATTAATAACTATTATTTCATAATAAAATAGAACTGTCAGTAAATATTATCTGCAGTTCTCGTTTCAAAGTATCACTTTTTACACTTTGTACGTAAATAACCTCGTAAATAAATAAAATAAAAATGAACAAGAAATCTAAGAGATTAATTAATTGTTTTCGTGTTTTAGGTAAATGAGTAAAACGTTGTACGCCACTTGTAAATATCTATTGTTTCATTCCGCCAATAGCGTTATGTTTCATTACAGCACTAGTATGATACCTACTCCCTATGATAAGAGTCCATTTTATTCAACAGACGAGTCATAGGGAAATAACTATTTTGCTTGCAAGTTTAAATTAAGTGCTGAAAGTACCCATTCGATCAAACGATACTGCAAATTATGAGATAAATGACACTGTGACATTTTGTCAGTGTCAATATACTGAGATATAGGTACGTTGGTTTTATTTTGTATGAAAATGCCGTTGTAGAAAAAGAACCGTTTAAAATTGGTATGATTGCAACCTGAATGGATGCGAGCTTTGCACAATTCACACTCGTATGACAAAGCAGGATTTTCACTAGGTACCTACTTGTAATACAATATATTATTGCGATGCTTATTTTTAGTTATAAGTATTGTCAACTATGCATTTTTTGTGTTTTTAAGTTAAATAGCAATAGATAAACAAAAAAAACACGATTTCATAACATTTCTCTTATATTTTCTTGTTCAATATAAATGTAAAATCTCATTATCGCAATTGATATTTCCACGAAAGAGATTTCACTAAGAACTCGCTGCAGTTTCGAGAATTATCTTTGTACATTTGCGGCATCGAGTGAAATGTGGTGTTACATAATGTGTTTTTAGATCGCCTTTATCATTTATAAAAATAAAATAAAATTGTACGGACTATAATTTAATTTCTTATTTACCAGTTACCATGCACTGTATCATTTAATTGGTACTTACCCAGTTTAATGAAATTCAAATTGCATACTTACTTTTTATGACGAACAACTTTTGTTTTTAACGAAAAAGTAAACCCCTGAAATTGGAGGTACTGGGCGGCAATCTCCTATTAGTTTCGGGTATTGAAAAATTCGACATAATATAAATTTTAATTTTTCCGTAGTTCTGCTAAAAACCAATATTTTTTGTTAAATTTCGGTCACACTCATTTCAAAATATCCTAAATCCAGTGGCATAGTCAGATCAGATATAAAAAATTTGCTAACCCCTTTGTTTTGGCCTTTTATCATTGAAAAAAAATCGAAGTAGACCTTGAAATTTAATATTTAATTCTGAAGCTTGGCACCATTGAAGCTCTATCATTTAGAAAGAAAAATGAAATCGGCCAGCCATTAATATTTTTAGAAAAGTGCCCTGTTTTCAAATGGGTCACTCTGTAGAAGGCTTCTGTCGAGGCTTCTGCCAGCAGTCAAAAATATAATTAAAAATGTTTCATTAAATTAGCATTAATGGTATGGACGATAATAAGTTTTCAAAAAAATCACATTTTTCAGTATCTTCAACATACCTATATCAGGAATAAATCGAGATGCCCAGCATTTCTTGGCAGGAAATTGTAGAGCATAACACTGCGTAAATTGTATCTTATATAACCAACCGATCCTCTATCTCTTATAGTTTCCAGGACACCAATGGTGGGCATCGGAGAATTACCACCCTTTGTATCCAAAGAGACCAAACTGCAGAATATGTTTTCAAACGGATCGAAGAGCAGCTCATTTTGCTTTACCGCTTTATTATTGCCAACTATCCAGATATAATGCCACTGAAGTTTTTTATCTAGGAAAAAATTAAATGTTCAACATAGCAGAAATGCGTTTACTGCCTTGGCTAAATTCATAGGGGGATGAAATCGATGACGGTAGGCCAGTAGGTCTAAACTCTTTTGCCTTGTTAAACAAACAACCATTATTTAAATTATATATGTTAAATTATATCGATATTCATTGCAAAAATGTAACGTATATTATTAAAAAATAGACCAAGAAGTAGAACGTCTACTTGCGAAGTTCAATTTCAAGTATGGCCTAGCTAAAGGACTCCCCACATCTTCTTCGACTGATTTTTGGTCAAAATAGTTTTTTACAAATATTTTTTATATAATTTATAATAATTTATGAAATGTGGCTTTTTGTTTATTGGAACTTTGCTGAAAATATCTTCTTATATGTAGTAGGGTTGTCAACATGCCAACTTTTAAATATACAATTAACAACATAGCGCTGTGGTACCAGCGCATTCACCAAATATTTAATTTAAATAATACTAGTATTTTAAACATAGATACATTTATTTAAAAAAAACGTAAGACACGAAACGATAAAATCAAAATACAAAAAAATACTCTGGTATTTCTTAGGAACTCCATTAGGAACTGGTTAACATTAATATAGGCATACAAAAAAAAATTTTTTTTCATACCTAAGTTTTTTTAGATTTATATTTTTCTTGCTTTTTAATAAGACGTAGTTGAAACTGAATTGCTTTTAACTAAGTTACAAATATTGCACTGAAAAATATTAATTAGGTATATTTCGCAGTATAATAGGTAATTTGAACACATAAAAGTGAAATTTGTTTTAAATAAATTAAAATATGATTTTATGTTACGGTGGATGTAAAGGTTTAATTATATCTAAAGGTTGAACAATTATCAGTTAAATTAAAAATACATAATATAGGTAGGACTTACATAGCTAGTTCATATTTTATTAGATCAATCCCACTCTGTTTCGCTCTTCACTCCATTTTAAATTTATCCCAACTCTTTCATTTCAGGAAATGCTGATGAGACATGAGGCACACTTAGAAAAAATTAAACTATTTTAAACAAATTACTCAAATCAGTAAATTTTTTTAAAATAAAATGCCATTTGTCGCATCAAAAAGGGGTTTCGGGTAGTTTTCACTTTTTTAAATAATGTCAAAATTATTTTTTAATGGAACTATTTCCTCAAACGATAAATCCATATTTATTTTTAGTGTTTTCTGCAAATTGATGCTTTCACTTATTTAACCAAATTTTAGTAGATATGTACAGGGTTATCCAACGAAAAGGCCCACCCTTATATTTTCTGTATTTTTCGAGTTAGGAAAAAATGTTTCAAATAAAAGTTGTAGTGAATCAAATGAACTCATTTAAAACCCCTGCAAAGGATATACTGGGTGTTCCATAAAAGCGGGACAAACCTAACTTACATTTTTTTAAATGGAACACCCTATATTTTTTTACATTTTTCACATCTGCGTTTTTTTGTGATTTCAAAAATATATATATGTTGTATCTTATCTTTTACTGTTTTTTATTTACAGCAAATTTCGTGAACAATATTAGTTATACCACCAGCATCTGCATGCGTATCAATCAGGTTAGCCATGGATGAAAAGTTTGCTTTTTGAATTTATTCAATTATTCTGTAAGGCATAAGTGTCAAATTAATTGCTTTTCATTCATGGCTACCCTGATTGATAACCATGCAGATTGCAGATGCTGCTGGTATAAATAATATTGTTCACGAAATTTCCAATAAATAAAAAAACAGTTAAAGATAAGATACAACATATATATATTTGAAATCACAAAAAAACACAGATTTGAAAAATATAAAAAAATATAGGGTGTCCCATTTAAAAAAATGTAAGTTAGGTTTGTCCCGCTTTTATGTATATTCTTTGCAGGGGTTTTAAATGAGTTCATTTGATTCACTACAACTTTTATTTGAAACATTTTTTCCTAACTCGAAAAATAAAGAAAATATTAGGGTGGGCCTTTTCGTTGGATAACCCTGTACATTTATTTTCCTCTAATGATAAATGAAATAGGTATAAGAAAAAGCCAATCATCATTATCGAATTGAAACCATTTCTTTAAATCGTCTCTCTTTACCTAACACAAAATCCTACAATTTTCTGGGGGTTATACTTAGGTCTTTTAAAATATTGCTGCATATTTAAACTTAAAAGATTGGTGTATTAGTAATGATTTTGCCGTTGGCGTTCGTAATATCAGAGTTTAATGAAGAAAATATAGGATGGCATGAGAACTGCAGACCTAAATGCAATAATGTTGTTTTAACTGCTTTAAATATTCCATTGGCAGTTTCATCGGGATTTTCATAAAAATCTATTATTTTATGAGTACCCTAAGTCCATGATGCCGAAAAAAATTTTGCACGCATAGGTTTAGGAAATAATTCTGTGCAATTTTGAAATCAGAATTTTTTTTGAATTAACTTTATTTTGGCAGTTCTATTGAATTATATAATAAATTCTCTTCCACGGCATGATAAAGTTCTGTAAACTCGGCGCATGTGACCATATCCTGTTTAATTGAGAATAGGCTCCAATTGACAAATAAATAATTGTTAGGTACATAATATGCATCGCGTTTAGGTATGTCTTTAAGCCTTTTTCTTTTTTTGGCGGGTATCCGTGAATATCCATCTTGAGATGTAATTTCTAACTTTGTTAGAATCATAATGATCCATAACTGTAAAAAATTCATAAAAATAAATAAATATAGAAAACTAATATAAGCAAGCAATACAAAATTTTAAAATTTATTATTATGCAAAACTTGCATGATTAAACACAAACATTTACAATTTTTCCCAATTTTACATCACCAATGCGTACAAAAACAACACGGACAGAAATCTGTTGGTATATTAAAAGCATGAAAAACACACACGACAAAAGTGTGTCTCTGACTATGGGCTTGCAAATACCACTGAAACCTGAAACTCAAACTCTTTTATATAAAGACAAACGGAGATTGACCGAGGCAAAGGGAGATTAGGGATTCACCGGTACATTCTAACCATTGCCAATAGTTTGGAAATAAGATTAAATTTAGGCGCTAATGGGGTATTTTTATTTTTTATTTTATTTTGTTTCAAATTAAGTTTTTTTAAAGGTATTGATAAATTATTTTGTGTTTAAGGGACAATTACCTGGGTCCTTTGACACCTCATAAAAGGTTAAAAGACAATTATCCTAAAAGCAAGGGTTGTGCTTTAAAACAAAGGAGGGTTAGGTGTAAGGTGTAAGCCATATAAATCTTGTTTAAAACTAATGACCTGTTAGTTGTGGTCTTCGTTCTACGCTTATGGCCATACTTTTGCACACTCATATATTTAAGAGACAAAATGCATAAAGCGCGTAATTTGTCTTGCCAAACATGAAAGGTAGATTGGTGAGACCCATCTTGAGATGTAATTTCTAACTTTGTTAGAATCATAATGATCCATAACTGTAAAAAATTCATAAAAATAAATAAATATAGAAAACTAATATAAGCAAGCAATACAAAATTTTAAAATTTATTATTATGCAAAACTTGCATGATTAAACACAAACATTTACAATTTTTCCCAATTTTACATCACCAATGCGTACAAAAACAACACGGACAGAAATCTGTTGGTATATTAAAAGCATGAAAAACACACACGACAAAAGTGTGTCTCTGACTATGGGCTTGCAAATACCACTGAAACCTGAAACTCAAACTCTTTTATATAAAGACAAACGGAGATTGACCGAGGCAAAGGGAGATTAGGGATTCACCGGTACATTCTAACCATTGCCAATAGTTTGGAAATAAGATTAAATTTAGGCGCTAATGGGGTATTTTTATTTTTTATTTTATTTTGTTTCAAATTAAGTTTTTTTAAAGGTATTGATAAATTATTTTGTGTTTAAGGGACAATTACTTGGGTCCTTTGACACCTCATAAAAGGTTAAAAGACAATTATCCTAAAAGCAAGGGTTGTGCTTTAAAACAAAGGAGGGTTAGGTGTAAGGTGTAAGCCATATAAATCTTGTTTAAAACTAATGACCTGTTAGTTGTGGTCTTCGTTCTACGCTTATGGCCATACTTTTGCACACTCATATATTTAAGAGACAAAATGCATAAAGCGCGTAATTTGTCTTGCCAAACATGAAAGGTAGATTGGTGAGACAGCAGCCTCCCACACGGTTTATAATTGGACCCAAAGTCGCGTGCAAAAGGTGTGCAATAGTCCCGTGCGTTGGTCAAGGACGAGACTCGCTGGTCGTTCACTTTGCGACCTTCCAAGTACGTCCGATCGATCGTGGATCATGGGCTTATGACTACACTTGGATTCTCTTGCGTTCATTCCTTGTTTTAGATCAGGTGACGCCGATAAAATTATTATATTTAATCTTGTGTATTTAAAACGAGACCGCTTTAATATAGCGTGTATTGTGAACTCCAGGTTCGGATATCTTTTTTTATCATTAAGTTTTAAAAGAAACTTTGTTATGAAACAAATATTTACAGGGTCGGTCACGAAAGCCTCACATTCTCAAATTAATATTTCTACAATTGTTTTGTTGTAGCATTCTTACACCGATTTAGTAAATGTCCAAAGAAACCGAAATTATTCTTCTTTCTCTTTCCCTCAGCAGAATCCATTTATGGATATAGGGCAGAAGCAAGGAATGCGATAAGTACCGACAGCAAACCACATAAAATACATGAATGTAACTTAGAGGAATTGTTATTACAAACATTTCACTGAAAAATATTATATTTCGCAGTTTAATAATTCGAACATATAAAAGTGAAATTTGTTTTAGGCATTGTTAATTAAATAAATTAAAAGATGATTTTGTGTTACGAAAAGCGTCAAATAAGTATATCTTCTACTAGCCCAGGGTCGATCTGAAGCTTTATATAGGAAACCATGAACAAATTAGAGACAAGCTGAAATTTGGTTATATAAGTTTGTATTGGGGTCCTTAAAATACCACCAAACCCCTCCGGTAATCTGCCGTGCCTGGTACCCCTAAACAACCCCCGAAAGGGATGAAAATCGGACTTTTTTTAGTTTTTTGGCAATATCTTAAAAACAAAGCTATATACGAAAAAATATGAAGACAGAAAAATTAAAGAGCCTACAATTTCCTATAAAGTTACGTTTAGCAGATATATTTTGCTTTACCAGTGGTGGAGTTATCGTATTGTAAATTCCAGTATATTTTAACAAAATACACATTTCCCACAAAATATTACGTTACATTAATATATTTTACGTCTTTTACACCAAAACAGATTAAAACTATAATAATACATAAAATATGAGTTTTTTATGTAGTAAGTAGCACAGTTGCTTTTTCTTAAATAAACTAAAATACAGGTTATGCTTAAGTAATAGTATATTACGTAATGAGAGTTGTAAATAGCATATTACGCACGAATGGAAAAATTGCGCACGACGCCGCGTAGCGGCTAGTGTGGCAATTTCATGAGTGCGTAATTATTGCTTTACAACTCGAATTATGTACTATACTTTACCTACGATCGTATTTATTGATATTAAAACACAATTTTGTATTATTTATTGCTTATGTCAGTTTTGACAGCGTTAGAAAATTAAGTTTTGCACCTGCCATTTTTAATCATTTTAGCCTGGTGTCAGAAATATGAACTACAAGTGTTGTGTAAAGTTGGTCACGTGGTCACATTGCATTGCACCTCAGCGGCTGAGCGTGCGATTTGTTTACGGTGTGTAAGGTTCAATTTACATAGGTGGCGGAGAGTGTGTTTTCACCTATTTACGTTAGCGATCGTAGGTAAATGAATGTAATGTATGTTTTTAATTACTTATTATCCAATATATGTATTTTATCTGCATGTTGAGATGTCGTCTTCCGCCTGTAAATCCTCAACTGCCCTATTAAAACAGGTTACGACATGAGCATGCACTTTTGCAACCACCTGATGAACAGTTGCAAAAAATTTGTTTAGGAACCCTTTGGGGGTCTATATCTTGATCCATCTGGACTGGAGAGATTCCGAAATCACTAGAAATCCACCCCCAGTCCTGGAGTGGTAAGCTATTATTCAACCATGCTTGAATCTAAAAGTTAATCATACATGTAAATAAAATATGTATGTAGAGTTGCTGGATGAAATGTCCTATATGCATGGTACTGAGCTGCATTTATGATCGGTGGAAGTAAAGCCAGATTAAAATCTTTATTTAAACTTTGCTTTGCTACATACTGCTGGTAGAGAATGTATCTGACGTTAATCAAATCGGTACTTGTTCTATTTTTGACGTATACGGAAATAAAAAATGTCGAAATAAAGGTCCTCAATCTGTCTTTGGATATATTTGGATTGTAAAATTCTTCAAGAAGGTCAACCAACTTCTTTTTCACAGTATTGACCAAATTAATTTTTCCCCTGGTGAACAGGCCAGATGTAGTATCACATCCGGAAATAGCGTGCATGGCAATAATAATAATAATAATAAAAAACGTCTTTATTGATGGGCGAAGTTTAGTACAAAATACTATTCTTACACTTTATTTATTTATTTATTTAATATTTATTAAAGGTCCCAACTTATGCTGCAACTTTGAAGTATTAGTAATTTTATTTGGTTTCGAACTTCTTCCTGGGCGTAGCATATACAAATTTTGTTTAGCGTAATGGAGTCGTATTGAGAATATACGAAGAGAGCTTACATACAGGGGCGAATGGCGACGCGGAAAACTACTCAGTTGCCTTGACATGCGGTATATGTCCTTAATATTATTAATATTCCTCTCAATTCGTAACAGAAATTCGCGGATATTTAAAATAATTATTTTGTTACATTTAATAGGCACGTAAAATGTTAAAGTTCTATTAGCTAATACAAAATAATGTGTGAAATTAGAATATAGTACTCCACTGGTATGTTTTTTATTTCTAATTTATTGATGTAAGAATGTATTAAATGTATTTACCAAAATATCCATATACATTGTTATATGTATATTTAATGTCAAAATCCAATAAGTAAAGGCTAGAGAATATTTTTACAAAATACCCAATTATTAAAAATATCATAACTCCGCCACTGGTAAAGCAAAATATATCTGCTAAACGCTAAACGTTTTATAGGAAATCTTATGCCCTTTAATTTTTCTATCTTCATATTTTTTCGTATATAGCTTTGTTTTTAAGATATTGCCAAATAACTAGAAAAAGTCCGATTTTCACCCCTTTCGGGGGTTGTTTAGGGGTGACAGGCACGGCGGATTACCGGTGGGGTTTGGTGGTATTTTCAGGACCCCAATACAAACTTATATACCAAATTTCAGCTTGTCTCTAATTTGTTCATGGTTTGACTGGATCGACCCTGGGCTATACCTACGATTGTACGATTCGATATATTAGTAGAATAATATTCGAACATATAGAAATGCATTAAAGAGGAGAAAAAGAATCAGTAGGTACGTCTTTCCTGTGTCTAATAAGAAAATCAAAATTTGTGTAACCAGCTCAGTAGGACAGTGGGCTAGATTGTGTTGTGGCGAGCATGCTTGGCCACATTATCTACCTTGAACTGGGTTCACTCCCCAGCTTCAGACAGCCTTTAGATTTCAAAGTTGTATAATTTAAGTATTTTGAGCAAAAGCTAATTTACAATCAAATGTTACTCAAATCGAATTGAGCGCGTATGTTTAGTTTTCCATTTGATAGATACCTAATTAATATTGCTATTGTTAATTGTCAAAACTGTTTTTATATTAAGAGACGATTTTACATTTAATATATTTAATCAAATCGTTTCATAAACAAAATACTAATCGTTTATATGCATTAATATATTTATTAACTAGACTGTTATTTTTTTCCCAAATAGGTATAAAGAAATAATGAGAAACTTAACAAACTCGAATAAATTTAACTCCAAAATTTTTCATCCGGTCAATATTTTTATATTTAGAACCCATTTTTTAAAAGTTAATGCGGACAATCCTCCAAGTAAGCTCATTATATGAGTTTAGATTAAATAATCGAAAATCATTACAATATTATAGTGCGATATCGATAATGATTCTATTATAATTATTTTCTTGACAAAGTCGACGTTTTGTTTTTATTTTTAACATGCCGTCAGGACAATTTAATTTGTATAATGAATATATTAGATACAATATAACACAGTAAACAAACACACCACCAGTGTTATTATTCATTCCTTAACCATAACCTATTCATTAAAGATATGTGAAAAATATTAACGTCTTCTGCTTGATGTAACACACTGTGTACATTCCTAGATACAATTATTTTAAGTACCGTAATTTTAATACTAGCTGATGTCATATATGTGGATATAAATATTTGTATATTATTATATGTATGTTATTGCCGTAATGTGACAGACCCAAAAAATTAAATTACGGCATCCATGCTAAATTGAAATAACTGTTTTGTCTAAAAAACAGTTTTTATTTTCACTAACTCCGTGCAGCACGACAAACCTGTATACTAACTAAATATCTTTGTATGGTAGCTTCCAAGTTATATTCGTTACATGATGGTAACGATTATGCATTATGGAGGTTTACACAAGCTGGGTTAAATAATTGGCAATAATATTTATCGCATCAAGGCCTTTGTTAAACCATCAGTGTTGTAATAATACCTATAAAACCGATTTTAAAAGATGCAGTACCTAGAATTACATATATTTATTTTTTATTGCATATACAGTACATTTTTTAAATTGTCTGCTGCTGCTTTCTTGTTAAATGCTTTGATATTTAATTATATAAAATACAATAGTCTTCTGGTAAGGGGTAGCAGGTGGTTGTTAACTTATACTCAAGTTTTAAAATAAAGTGAATTTTATTGTATAGGTAGTAACATAAATTAAAATAATGACATTCTTTTCTCAATGACATGTCTTTATTTTTGACGTTTGACCATCTTGACATTATCATCTAAAGCGCACTGAGCTCTGTTGCAGAGTTCCTCCATTTATACTGTTAGTAGAAGGCGTGACTTTGTTTTACTAACGTTGTGCTATTGATATTCACGCCAATGTCACGTGACCAGTCACACGCTATTAAGTTCTCCTTCTTCAAGAGGAGTGGGTTCGTTCTGGTGCTGTCGCATGGTTAGACATACAAACGTACTATTGATTTCCGTAGGCGTGGCTCTGTTTTACTAACGTCGCGTAGCACGTCATGCGCATCGTTGAATTTTACAGTTCAAGGTATATACCTATTGATGAATATTCGAAGCTTAAAGCATGAATTGGCCAAGGAATGTAAGCAGTGCGAGAATAAAATTTACTGGACGAGATATTCTCAGTGATATGTTACCGACTTTTGGAAATTCATTATTCAAAAGTTACAACACGCTTAACTGGGAAAAACATGCTGACTTACTATGCAACAAAAGATCATTTTTATGTATTGCATTTTGCATTACACAGACTGAGATAAGGTACAAATACCTAGGTCTACAGTTTTAATTTTTTATTTCGCTCATGTCTTGTTATATCTGCATTATGGTAATGTTTTGGGGAAATTCAAATCGATTTAATAGAATATTTAAAATGCAAAAGAGAACAAGTCGAATCATAGTCCATGTAGGCCATTATTTAAAGACCTAAATGTTCCGCCTGGCCATTAGCATGTGCACAATACATACATTTTGAACAAATTTAATATTCGTCAAAATAACGAGTCCCAATTCTTTTCCAGTAGTCTGTTTCTTTTTTGTATTTATATTGTTTGTTTTATGTGTGCATTTTTGTGTTAAGAAGTTAGTTACGTTATAGCTAGAACAATTTTAAACTAGTTTTGAGTTTTATATCCTTTAACCTGTACCTTTCTGTTTTCTGATCTGTCCTATACAATAACGGTTTCCTGGAAATAAATAAATTTATTATTATTATTAGACATTAGATATCATTATTAGATATCTATTATTATTCTCGAAGACTGAACAAAGACGAAAAAGATGTGCGAACGACAGAGATGGACATTTTCTCAGATAATAGATAATGGACTCTAAGAAACAGAACAGTCACTAGTTCAGAGTTAAGAAATGAACTAAAAATTTGAAGTGTAATTTTGATTCGAACTATCGGAAGATCAGGAGAACGCATTACTTATCTCTTCAAAGGTTATGAAACTGTAAATATGGTGGTTTCTCTATTATATTGCGAAGAGGAACCTATTTTGTTGCACGTATGGATTTGGTCTCTATTATTGGCGATCCATGAATAAAATTTTGACCTTGATAACATTGTAGGAGAACATGTCCTTTTGTGGGTTCCAATAATATTCCAGTTATGCAATGACCACTATGAAGTGCAGACCTCATTCCCATAGAGTGCAGTTTAGATATAGTTAAATGATTGGTGACATGTCACACAGAAAACTTGAAGATGCAGTTATTACAAAATGGGAACATTTAGTAGTACGTCAAAAAAAATTTGATTAGAAGCATGCTTGGAAGAATGAAAGCAGTGAGTAAATACACAGGAGCCACCACACGCTACTGATCTTTCACTAAAACCTTTTTTCTCATTTTTTTTTTTGTCATTCAATTATTTCCTTATTTTTGCCTAGTTTTAAAAAATACCATAATTTTATTGGGATGTGTCATTTTCTCTCTTAATCGCGTAATCTACCTACACTTTTCGAATTTTGAATTTCCGAGTAATTTATTGATACAAACTATTAAAATGATTTTTGTGATTTAATATTATGGCGCGGTAGTTTTGTCCAGGAGTGTATTTTTCTATACATAAAATCTTGAAGAATTTTTTACGAAAGTTTATGAGCTACTTCAGAGTAAGTTCGTAATTCAACAGTATTGAATTCAATAAATATGAGAAATATCTATTTGGAAATATTGAAAAAGTAAAGTTTTATTTTATACAAGATTTTAAAAAAAATCTACTTATTTTGATGTCAAATGCGAGTCCTTTCCTCTAATGTCTTAAACAAATTTAAGAACATAAAACTCTTTTCAGAGCTATCTGCAAAGTTCTACGTTTAAATGATCGCATTTGACATAAATAGTAATTTTACTATTTTAATTTGTATCAATTTACCTCTACGGACTCCTCTAGATTTCGTTTATATAATAAAATATTCTTAAATTTAGACAAGGCATGTACTCCCTCATTGACGCCAATATATTGTGTATTTAAATATTTTCGAACGTTAATTTCAAAATTCATATTGAGGAAATTAAATTTGTGTTTTTTTTTGGCGAAAATATTAAATGAAATGTTAAGTTTCAAATTTTCAAAACTGTTTAAATTCATTTTGAGAGGAGCTAATATAACTTTTCATTTTTATTATAATTATTATACCGTTGTTAATCCCTTTTTTTTAATGCCATATTTTCCCAAAATTATTTGTGTAAAATTCTGTATGATTTAGGCTTTTTTTTCATTTTCACTTCTACTTTAAACTTTATAACAATTCATAGTTAGTTCATGCTACTAAGGTTTTTTTCTAACAGCCATAACACAGACCACTTTACTCAACGCACATTTCGCCAAACAGATTGCCATCATCTGGAGATGATTCAAACTAAATTTAATTTAACATTGTGACCTTATTTATTTACACCAAAATTCTTGTGGCAGTGGTGCAAACAATAAAAAGAGCCTGATACTATTCGTACTGTTTATATCTATTTTTGAGTTTTTACATTAAATTATTATTATCCTACTTATTTTATTATTGTTTTCAAATGCATGCTAAACAACACTGGATTTTAATTTGGGGTCCAGCCCAACGTTATTTTATTTGTCTTAGGATGTTTTAATTTATGAGCTGCTTTTTGCCCTCGTTGCTGATGGTTTGGAAAAACCAACATTTCGTTTTCTTAGAAATTTAGTAATCATTTTCGTTTTCGTTGTATTTGGTTGAGGATTAATTGGAAAGGATAAGCCTGAAATTCTGTGTATTTCAACTTTTGCGTAGCTGTTTGCATGTTTTATTAATACTTTTTGCAGTCATATTAACTTTCACTTAAGAACTTATTTACTAATTCTTTAATGTTTTACAAATTGGTCTAACCAGCTAAATTAAATGAGGAGCGCCCATACATTTATAAGTATAACGTTGATTTAATTTATATTACCTTTAATTATATAAATTGTAAATGTATATTTGTGTGGCCTAAAACTGACAGGTCAGGATTTCTCAATTTGAACTCTCATTCAAATATATTTTTTTTAAATCCAAAATCATCAGTAAATTTGTATGATTTGAAACTGACAAAATTTTATGAATATAAACTTTTTTTTATGGAAAAATTGAAGTTTCATTTATAAGAATTGGGAAGCCCAAGAAAGTAGATGCAAAATATTTTAAAATATTTAACACAAGGAAATACAAAGGTTCTAGTTGTACTTGTGGAACTCCAGATTCGACATTTATCTCATGAGACTTAAAACCATTTGACTGCACAAATTGAGTCCTACCGTTTTAAGGATTTAAAGAAATAAAGCAGTTGATTGGACGAACTATTTAACTAGTATGTGTAGTCAAATTTATGGACTTAAACAATTGGACGCTTTTGAGAAGTCTGTATAAATAACGTCAGTTTGGACCCCCAGGATCTGACTGTGACAAAAAAAATTGGATCAGATCCTCATCAGCAGTACTTTTTTGTTTAACTGCATCCGATAAACGATCCAGCTGATTGATAAAAACTTTCAACATTATATATAATTTTTCAAACCACTAATTTTAAGCTCAATTTATTATTATTATTGGTTGAATTATCCGATTATATCAATGTTTAACAACTACTTTGATACTTATTGATATGTCAGTAATTGCTTCCATTGGATAAAATAATAAGTATTAATAGAATAATTGCCCAAAAGTGTGCATAATTGTGAATTTAAGAATTTTCCTGCTTTAAGAAAACCATAGATTTGTATATTTGAAGAAACAAGCATGAATTTCTAGACAAGCCGAAAATTTGAAACTTCTACTTAATTTTATGAAAATGGATTATAAATTAATAAATCTCAATAAAAGTAAAATATTAAACGTAGATCATTTTTAATAAAGGACAACATAATATATAGTCATTTGTTTCCATATTATGTTGATTTTGAAATTGTTAATTAAAATGTAAAAATATTTTTTGGAAATAAATATATTATTATTTAAGATTGATTCAAAATATGTAGGTACCTATATGTAAATATTCTGGATTAATTTCATTTTTAAGTACGTTTTTATTTTCAAATAAGATAGTATTCCATATTTAACAGCCAAATTTCAAAGTACTCTCAAAAACAAAAAGGAAATATACCTATTTAATCATGGAAAATTATTTGAACAATTATGACAGCAAACTAAACCAATGAATTGAATTTAAATTTGGTTTACGAATAAACAACCCAAAAAACAAAGGTTTTCCTGCAATTATGTTTAATTGAAACTTAACATGAAATAATTCACAATGTTCCATAAACCGACATCCCACCTAGTTAGTTATCGAGTTACATAACAATTTCTTTATAATTCCAACACAATATTATAATAATTATCAGAATTATAGACAAGATAAAATAAGAGCACGTGTGTATTACTTAGAATTAAATGTGACGAATAATAATGAACACTGGGATTTTGTAAAATATTCGATGTCATGGTCACAAGGAGACATTTACAAAAAATTAACAAATCACATGCTTCATAATACTTTATAATAGAGCAGTTCTTTCTACTTATGGTTTGCTAACCATCGTTTTCGGAATTGTAGAAATATCTCGGTTTTAGGTCATTGCCAATTATTACTAAAATTATAAAGCCGTCATTTGTCTTTTATTCTTGCTAAGTGTTATAATCATAATTACCAGCTAAGTAATAATATTTTTTTTTGATATATTTCAATTGCAAATATTATTTAAATTCGTCTTTAAAATTCAACATAGTAATCGTTGGTCTTGGTATTGGTATTTTGTGGAAGAACATTTTGATTGATTTGTTTAACATAATGATTATGTTGTTTAGCATCAAAATTAGGCCAAATACAGTTGTCAAAGAGAAGACTAAGTGAATAACTTTGGTTTGTATATGGTAGTAAGGATATTTTTGGAATGTACGTGCGAAATTTATTTTTTATAAGATACTGCTTATGGCATATAACATGCACATTGCACAATAGCCACTAATTACATAACGGACAATAATTGACACCATACTTGGTTCCAACGAATTAACACGAAAATTATTGTGGTCATATATTTGAACCTCGATTTGAACATGGGCAATACTTTTGTCTTCGAATGCATGAAATGCATGAAGGTCTTAATAGACAGGTCAAAATATTGAAGCATTTCATATTACTTTTGAGCAAACGGTCTTTTCCCCCTATTTCGACCCCGCTGAAACCGAAAATGCCGGTTGCCAAAGCGAAATCTCAACCGGAAGTGAGATATCCAAGATGGCGGCTAAAATAGCGCCAAAACCAGACATCGGCGCTATGAAGCCCCCATACGACTTAGGAACACGTCCAAAATATCTAATTATATGTTTTTGAGCATGAGAAATTCAAAAATATTGTGTAAAATTAGTTTTGTGAAGTTTTTAACAAGATGGCGGCCAAGATGTCGCCGCCAGTACTCTCAAGTTTGTCGTTAGCGTAAAAAAGAGTGTGACATGTCGTGATATATGTTTTGCAGCATAAGGATTTCAAAAATATACTCAAAAAATACTTAGGCCTAAAATTTAATTCAAATACAATGAAAAATAAACTTGTGACTTTTCTTACTACGAAAAACAGATCGTAGAAAACACTATACTGTGTTTCTCCAGAATTTAAACAAGTACATTTAGGGGGTGCACAACTTCAAGCATGGTACAGTTGCTTTTCTGCAACTGCAGTTTTTAGTATTACACAGTCCCTTGCAGTGAGAAATAATGATTTCAGGGCACGTTTTAGGGATAGGGTCTAAGCTCATGAATCTTGGAACTAGTTCTTCCCCGGCAATGGTCCAGCCGTAATCTTCAAGCAACGGAAGTGATTGTCTTGGGAGGTGAGCATGCTTCCAAACACATACCTGCCAATTTAGATATTGTTTAAAGAACGTTTTAATGGTCTGATATATATTGTTCTATTTTTTCGTGTTTCAGGTCTACTTACTTGGTAGTGACATCTCTTAATGTGGAGCTGAAGTGCATCCGATGTAGGTGGGAGGACCTCTTGTTTGCAGCGCCAAACAAAACAACGCGAGCATCATCTGCACAACTGACGCCAAGATCAACTTGTATGGAAAATAAAAGTGTATGAATAGCTTATTAAAGAGCAATAAACTCAAGAAACGTTAACGCCCCTTATACAACTTGACGACGAAAGCCTCAACGTTCCTGAGTACGCCCTGACTGAGTGGCCAGCAACCAAGTCCTCTCAAGAGATCGCAGTTTTTACCATAGAATGCCTTCCAGGTGCCGACCTTCGTTATAGATGCAAGTTTGGACGTTGATTCACCAAAAGATTTGCAACTTGCTCCAATGAAAACGTTTTGCAGATCTCGTGCACTGGAATGTGTGCTTTATCCCTAGCAGTTCCACTCATAACCCACAGTTGGGAACACTTCATTTTGCCAAAATGGTGTGCAAGAAGAAGTACAAAATCAGTGTCCCTGGTCATCACAACAACATTGGCAGCAGTACTGTGGACAGCAAAGTGTCCCAACTGTGGATTATAAGAGAAACTGCTAGGGATAAAACATACATTCCAGTGCATGAGATCTGCAAAACGCTTTCATTGGAGCAAGTTGCAAATCTCTTGGCTTTCCATGCTGTCACTGGTTGTGATTCGACATCCAAACTTGTATCTATAACGAAGGTCGGCACCTGGTAAAAACTGCGATCTCTTGAGAGGACTTGGGTGTTAGCCACTCGGTCAGGACGTACTCAGGAACGTTGAGGCTTTCGTCGTTAAGTTGTATAAGGCGCATTAACGTTTCTTGAGTTTATTGCTCTTCAATAAGCTATTCATACACTTTTATTTTTCATACAGGTTGATCCTGGCGTCAGTTGTGCAGATGATGCTCGCGCTGTTTTGTTTGGCGCTGCAAAAAAGCCCGAGTTCCTCCCACCTACATCGGATGCTCCACATTAAGAGATGTCACTACCAAGTGAGTAGACCTGAAACACGAAAAAATAGAACAATATTAGACCATTAAAACGTTCTTTAAATAATATCTAAATTGGCAGGTATGTGTTTGGGAGAATGCTCATCTCCCAAAACCATCACTTCCGTTGCTTGAAGATTGCGGCTGGATCATTGCCGGGGAGGAACTAGTTCCAAGATTCATGAGCGTAGGCCCTATCCCTAAGACGTGCCCTGAAATCATTATTTGTCACTAAGGGACTGTGTAATACTAAAAACTGCAGTTGCGTACCATGCTTGAAGTTGTGCACCCCCTGCAAACGTAGGTTCTTGTCTAAATTCTAGGGGTCTATTCTTGAAACTCGGGGATGGGTTCCCATGAGGGAATGACTCCAATATGATGTAAATTGACATTGACTATTGGTTGACTTACTATTATAGCGAGAAAATGACGTCATTCCCTCATGGGAACACATTCCCTAGTTTCAAGAATAGACCTCCTGAGAGACACAGTAGTGTTTTGTACGATCTGTTTTTCGTAGTTGGAAAACTTACAAGTTTATTTTTCATTGTATTTGGATTAAATTTTAGTCCTAAGTGGTTTTTGAGTTTATTTTTGAAATCCTCATGCTGCAAAACATATGTCACAACATGTCACACTCTTTTTTGCGCTAACAACAAACTTGAGAGTACTGGCGGCAACATCTTGGCCGCCATCTTGTTAAAAACTTCACAAAAATAATTTTACACAATATTTTTGAATTTCTCATGCTCAAAAACATATAATTAGACATTTTGAACGTGTTCCTAAGTCGTATGGGGGCTTCATAGCGCCGATTTCAGGATTTGGCGCTATTTTGGCTGCCATCTTGGATATCTCACATCCGGTTGAGATTTCGCTTTGGCAACCGGCATTTTCGGTTTCAGCGGGGTCGAAATAGTGGGAAAAGACCATTTGCTCAAAAGTAATATGAAATGCTTCTAAAATTTCAGTTTACTGAAAACTTGATTAGACTATAAGGCACTATTAGTAAAAACCGAATATCTGCAACAATGATAGAAATATTTATAAATCCATGACGTAATAAAATGACAAAAAACGTGTGTAGTGCTAGTGCATTAGACGTTATATATAGTCAGGGAAATTCGACGATGAAAGTTTACCGTCTGCCAATCGGTAATCGAAGAGACCATATAAGTATCAAAGTTTTTTCATTTTGGAAATCCTTGGTTAGGTGGACGGATAGGAAGAGGGGAGACATTTTTTTTTTTTGGAATGGTTACCGATATCTTTTCGCTTAGCTAGTTAGTATATGTGCTTCACATACCCCAATTATGCTGGCAAACGAAACTTCAGGACCAAATTTGGCGCAATATGTTTGTTTTGGCGTTTAAAACTAGGTCACTTTGAATACTTCTCAATCATCTAGTGGAAATGGGTTGCCGCAGCTTTCAGTTTACAAAGGGCCAAAATTATCTATTCCACTCTGTTCTTCTGAAATTTTCAAATTTGGCGTGTAGGTATACTCCCTGATGGATACCAAGAAACCCTAATTATTCACTGAGAGTGACGGAAAAGTGGAAGGAAAATTATTTATGGGAAAAGTAGATTTTGCTTGTTTTTGATGATAATTAGAACTTTTTTTTTCTTCGGAAGCGTCCAACATTATTGTGATATCAAATTTGTATTATATTTTACAAATTTTGTTATCCGACCAAAACAAAAAAAAGGAAGGAAAAAAATTCAAAATCCATATATGAGGATAATTTTATTGTGGTTTGCTAATCTGACTAGATTTTGATATTATGATTTTGTTGACGACGAATAATATGTGATTTTTTAGAAAATAGTATAATACCTATAACCTAAATATCGAGGAAACGCTAGCGACAGCCAACTTTCGTGTCATTTTTCAAAATTAACATATCAAACAGATAAGTCTTCAGAGTGAAGTAGTGAGGAATAAGTGTATCCCTCTGGTGGTCAGTACGTACATTTAGCACAACCTCCAATGATATTGACTGTCAATCAGAATTTGCAAGTGTAATCCAATGCAGGTCGGGGTCTTTGCTCGCTGAGTAGTTGTTTCCTGCAATCCTACTCAGATAAGTATTTCTTGAAACATAATTTGGTTAAAAGTTTAAAAAATATGTCTTTAGGAATTGAACTTGCAACTACAAGCATGGCATATTTGAAACTAATCACCATCAGGCAATTATCATATAAGCGTTTATCTAGTCTTAGTATTAGTATTAGTATTAGTTTTAATAAAATTCCCAACTTTAATAATGCGAGGTGCGTGCCCCTTTCTCTTACTGTTTGTTGAAATAGGCCAATAAAATTGTGGTTTGTCACTTTTCATTGACCATTCTTAAGTTTTAACACATTTGCATAAACGGGCGTTCGAGAAAATTAAGATTAATACTAAGACTGCTGCTGCATAAACTCAACATTATTTAAATAGCTCGTAAAACTAAGGCCAAAATGTGGATCATATTGAATTTAAACGTGCATCAACCTCGTTTCCTCGGTAATTGCTATTCTTATTTACTACAAAAGTTAATCGCATATCAAAACAAAACTTTGTCAGGTAATCATTAATTGGTTTGATATCTGCTAATATTTGCCTTACTTTTTTTAAAATTTTTATGAATTGTTATTTACTTGTATATGTAATATTTGAATTTACATGATATTACCGTATTTATTATTAATAAATAACAAAATAGTTATTTATAGAAACCCAGTAAATTATTAGATTGTAACAATATTTTGCGTAACATTTCGCACTATAAAATAAATTATTAACTGTTAACTAATATACTTAATAACAGTAAAAGTTTTGTTGTTTAATAGATCCAGATAGAATTTTAAGCTGCAGTGCATAATCTTTATAAACGGTTATTTTGTGTCTTTTGCAACATTTCGAGAAAGTAAGAATAATAAAATATGTTATGTACAGTTTTGCTTGTATGGACCATCAGAAACCCGACAACTCATAAAAAACATAAAACTATATTGTTTTCATATTAAGAATACAAAAGTATTTGAAACTTGACGAATAATTGTAACTGTCAATGAAGTGTTGATTAGTAAAAGCCTTGTAAACGTAATACCGATTTGCAAAAGCTTACCAGCATTTATAAGAAAATACTAGAGTTGATGTGTAACACTGGCGAATTAAGAAGAAAATAATAAGTAATAAAGAAATTGATTGTATATTTGATGTAATCGATGTGAATGCCACAACTTAGAACTCGTTGGATGGTATGTGCACCGTTAACAATTTGACAATGACTAATTTATTGTAATAAAAATGAAGTTTTAAAAATAAAATTTTTCTAGACGATATTTACAAAAAAAAAAATTACATCCACTGAATTCCTTTAAAAAAATGATCGACAACGTAACAGATTTGTGTTCTTGCCTTTTTGCTTCTTCTTGTTTATTATATACAGGGTGTC
Organism: Rhagium mordax; assembly: GCA_963680705.1. NCBI lineage: Eukaryota > Metazoa > Arthropoda > Insecta > Coleoptera > Cerambycidae > Rhagium > Rhagium mordax. The sequence goes on along the minus strand of OY796657.1, from coordinate 82,540,142 downwards.
CCGATTTTAAACCGACAAACTTCGGATACAGAAAGTTCACATGAAATTATGACATACGCCTTCTAACATTTCTTCTCTATCGAGCCGCCTAACGGAGATACAGGGTGTTGAAAATTCAATTTATTTTTTGTTTTTCTTTAATAACTTCCACAATATTAAAGATAGGGAAACCAAACTTGATATACATAGTTAGGTTGTGAGGGTCCATCTTTGCTATGGTTCAGAGTTGAACTGAGGCGCGCCAGTGGCGTGCGGTGTGGTCACGTCGACATAATTTTAAGAAAAAAAGTATGTGCACTAATTTTTTTCGCAATTCTGATCAGATTTTCATAATTTACGGTTGAGTTTCTAATAAAACTTGCTCATATAGAATTTTGATTGAAGCATTAGTTTTCGAGATATTTGCGTCTGAACAAAATGATGCACCAAAAACACGATTAATTAATTAAGCCCTTTCAAAATTATTTTCAGTCTGATTTTCTAAGGGATATACTGAACTGAACTATCAATTTAATGTTTTTAATGTTTTTTTTCTTTTGCAATGAGGCGTTTTTAAGGCCTTTTGCAAGTCAATATTATTTCTGTCAAAAGAAAAATTAGTTTGTTACGAAATTGCATAAACAAATTATCAACATCCAAATATCAAAAAAGTCAACACCCCGTGTATTTCCGTTAGGAATGGCTATAGAAAAGAAATTTTAGAAGGGATATGTCGTGATTTCATCAGATAACAGGATAATTGTGTTTTTGGTGCATCGTTTTGTTCAGACGCAAATATCTCGAAAACTAATGCCTCGGTCAAAATTCTACATGAGCAAGTTTTCTTAGAAAATTAACAGTAAATTATGAAAATCTGATCAGAATTGCGAAAAAAATTAGTGCACATACTTGTTTCCTTAAAATTATGTCGACGTGACCACACCGCACGCCACTGGCGAGCCTCAGTTCAACTCTGAACCATAGCAAAGATGGGCCCTCACAACCTAACTATGTGTACCAAGTTTGGTTTCCCTATCTTTAATATTGTGGAAGTTATTAAAGAAAAACAAAAAATAAATTGAATTTTCAACACCCTGTATCTTCGTTAGGAGGCTCGATAGAGAAGAAATGTTAGAAGGGGTATGTCATAATTTCATGTGAACTTTCTGTATCCGAAGTTTGTCGGTTTAAAATCGGGACACCCTGTATACATTTGTAAATGTTAACATGCACATATCGTTAATATAGTTCGATCAATTTTGTAACCACTACAAAATAACAAAATTTAATTTGCTTGTCTTATTTCGATTTTATCCTAAAACCAATATGAAATAATTTTCTTTTATATGAAACATGTATTTAGTTACCGGAGCGACGATTATTAACCAATACTTATTGTTTATTTATTTTGTCACCTGTACAAATACAGACAATTTTTTTTAGAAATCTGGTACGTAAATTGGTACAACAAACGCTTTCGTTTTCCTTGTCTCGTACTATTTATTATCAGTTGGTGACATTGAGACGTGGTTACTTTGAGGGTAAGAAAAACAAAACGTTCAAAAACGGTGCCAGAGCACATCACTAAGGTTGCTTAAATATATAAAATTCTCATAAAATCGTTTTTATTGGGCAATTAATAATAAGCGGAAAAAAATAAGGTTCCAAACGTCTATGCCTATTGATTGAAGCCGCAGAAACTTTTGCAAGGCAAACAGATTAATAAAATGTCATGTTTAAGAGTACACCTTTATATTACTGGCAGTTGTTTAAATTATGCAGATCGCAATGGGAAATAACTATATAACAGTCGGTATATTTGCAAAATTTTATTATTTCCTAAGGTTAAGATTTTATTTAACGATCGACTTTTAACATTGAAGTAAATGTTATATCATCTACATAAAAAATAATAAGTAGTATATGATATAAGGAAGGTGTTTGTGTTTCTGTCTATAACATGTAGGTGTATGTAAGCTTGAGAAACAGCCGTGGATACTGTTTCAGAGGTAATTTCTTACTTCCGGTATTGGTTTTTGGCGATCTTTTTTGCTAGGCACCCTAACAAATTTTTTAGTATAGATACAAATGATTTTTTTTTTTTTAAATGTCCCTCACAAATCTTATGGGAAGTGGCTTTCGGTAAAACTTGTCAAAATTGAAATAGCTATATTGTAGGAAGGTAGGTCTGATCTGAACTCATTGGTTAAAACTTTCAATAGGTACAAAACTTTAAACTTTTCGACTAGGGACATCCAAAATTCATATGTCATCAATATGAAATAATGAAATATCTTATGATCACAATGATTTTCAATTTACTCGTTATATCGATGAATATTTGCAAATTAGGCAAAAACAGATGAAAAGTGACATAAAATTGGCTTGTGGTTTTTTCTTGAAATAACGTAAAAAATAAGTTTCGGAACTACTCGTAGGTAATTTGATACTTCTTAAAAAAATAATTTATAAAAACCTTGGCAGGTATGCATTGTTATAAATAATACATACGTTCATATTATTAGGTCAGAGCAATTATTAGTCATTTAATATACCTACCGATAGTTATTCCTTGTACCGATTAGTTTTACGTTTAAAACAAAAAAACATTATTATGTTGTTAACCAAATATAAATAATTCGTCAATGAAGTGGATACCGGTTTCTCGATTGATCATTTCATTTTTAATATTATTTCTTACGAGATAGTCTAAGTATGCAGACATAGTGATTTTCTAATTTCATAAACGTTCGTTTTTGCTAAGAATAATAATTTTATTTTAATAATAAATATTTTTCTAAAAAACTGTAAAACGATTAATTAGTCAAACTGGGTTGCCAAAAGGGAACTTGTTGATGTAGATATTTTTTCCCTGTGTTTCTAGATTTGTGAACTGATATATTAAAAAAAATCTATTTTTTTAAGTACCTAACTCATCTCTTTTTGGTAGGAGAACCCAATATACTCGTATTTTCTTGATTGTTTCTTTTGGAACATTGGCGAATAGGCAAATTTAAGTTTTAGGTTTTTTTTCCAAAATAATCAATCAGAATCTGAACTGAAAACAAATATAAATAAAGAAACTCATAACAAATTTTCCAAGTAGATATAAATGATTTCTTTTTAATACTAATCTCCTTCAAAAAAGGACCCGAAAGCGGTCCTCGGGAAAATTTCCCAAAGACAAACTTTTGGCCAGGGCCATCCAAAGTTCATATAATATTAATCAATATCCAAGAATGGAAAATGTTTATGATCAAAACACTTTGCAATTTCCTTGTAATATTGAATGCTTATGCAAATTATGCAAAACAGAAAAAAGTCTCCCAACGATATAAAATTGGCCTGTGATTTTTTTCTAGAAATATCGTAAAAAATAAGTAATAATAAGTTGTGGAACTAATTTTATACGTTTAAAAAAAAATAACTTATTCAGAATCATTAAACCTCGGTATGCACTGTTATCATAAATAATACGTTTCTATTATTAAGTCAGAACAATTAGTTGCTTAAACGCCATTTAATGTATAGTTGTTCCATGTACCGATTAGTTTTATGTTCTTTATTGTTATTCTTTATGTTGTTGTTGTTAACAAAATAATAATAATTTGTCAATGAAGTGGATGCCGGTTTGTCGATTGATCGTTTCATTTTTAATATTAATTCTTACGAGATAGTCTAAATATGCAAGTTTCAAACGTTCGTTTTTGGTAAGAATAATTTAATAATTTTACTTTAATAACGCATATTTTTGTAGAAAACGGAATGTGTAAGCCATAAGACACTGTTTTGTTGCAAACATGACCGAAAGCAGTACAGCTTTATTTTTACAAATTTTTAATATCTTAGCCTAGTAAAAAGTTGACTTTTTAAGGCGATAAATCAGAAATCATAGATAATCGAAGAAATATAGCAAAGCAAGGAATCATAAAAATTCAAAAATATTAGCAAGTTGAGAATTAATTGGAATGATAGCTTCAAATATTTCGAAGTATTATGTTTAAAAAAATTATATTTTAGTTTTTTAGTTTGTATACAACCGTAATATAATTTTGTATTTTTAATTCTTTTTACGTCCCGATGAATCAATTCAACGATTGATAAACTTGGTTGCCATTATGATGTAGATACTTTCTCGCTATTCTCCGTTAATCTTCGTTTACCATTTCATTTGTGAACTGAAGTATTAAGCTATAATAAATCTGTTTTTTGTTACGTAACTCTCTTCTACTTGGTAAGAGAACTAAATATTCTCGTATTTTTCCTTGCTTGTTTTGAAACGAGATTGACAAATACCCAATTTACATTTTTCTCCTCTAAAATAAACTCAGAATCTGAATTGCTACAGCATTAAATTTTTCTTCGTGCTCCATTAATACATATTATCCTTTAAATAAAATCGCCCAAAGTTGTTCAATAATAATCAACAAAGAAATTGCCAGTGAACAGTTCGCCTTCTGGTAACGAACGCTCATATTTCCTACAGTTTCTAGCTTTAATTACAATAATGTCTTTCACGTTTTTGTAGTTTAATGTATCATTGGTTGTAGAGAGTTCCGCGGTTCTTGCATGGGGAAAGTTAAAAAAATTATTTCGGAATGAGCAGAGCTGCCTTCGCCAGTATGTGCTGATCGGTAGATCTTATATCTTGAGTGGTTAGAATTTTTCGATCTAAACTGGTGCACACTGCATAATTGAAGTGGATATTGGGAAAATATGGGCAATATTTGAACCTTGGCTTTCGTCCACCGTAAATAAATTTTTTTAAATTGTGGGTGTTTCTCTTATCTACAGGGTGATTATCCAGGCCTTTACATTTATGTTAAAGTTTATCTCTCTCCCAAATCTCTAAACAAATTTTGGGATTTTTTAAGACATGTTCGTATTGATTTATAAGCAATTCTAAAGAACCAATTTGAATATTTTTTTTATAGCTGTTATTTTAGAGATATCATTTTTTATCGAAAAAATGGCGAAATCTTTACATTTTAGGTTACAGCATTTCAATACGATTGCCAATAACAATTTTTTCTACAATATTCAACGTTCCCAGCGTACCCTCTTCGAATGCAAATTAAACAACTGAAACTAATTTTGATAGAATATTTCAGAATCTTGGACAATATTGCCGAAACGATTTCAGAATTTTTTAGTTATCTCTATTATTGGCAAATGTAATGGATCTTCGACAAATATTCTTTTTTACTTTTACTTTAGCACAATGTAAATAAAAATAATATACTAGTTCTAGACACACGACACCAATATGAAACGAGAAGCATTCATAATTTAAAACATCCACGTATGCAAAAATCCGTTGGGCAAAGATGTTCATTGTATTTAGCACCCAAAATGTACAATTGTCTTCCTCTGACCATTAAAAATACTGAAAATAGAAAGAAATTTAAATCATTATGCTATAACTATACAGGGTGAATCTTAGAGTGGCGGCCATAATTTTGGGGTTAATAGTACTAGTCGTCATGAACATGAATCCGAATTTTTTTTTTTTGTAGATTGTAAAATGGCCGAGTTATGAATTTTTTAAAAAAAATCGCGATTCATGTATAATTCCTGTAATTCCGGTGCCGCTGGGCAAGCACTTGCTGCATTACGTGTGCCCGGTCGACAGTGTTGCCAAGTGTAGATGATATAAAACCAATCGATTACATTTTACATTTTCACTTTTCATTGATAATTCAGAGATACCCAATCACGAGAGAGAGATAAGGGTACCTAGTGAAAATGAAAAATTAATTAATTCAATTGGATAAACAGGTTTATTGAAATACGCAGTTTTAACTTCCATAATGAAAATTGTAATACAAAACAAAATGAAAAAGCCGGCTGCATAGTCTGCATAATTATTATGACACAAAATGAAAAAGATTTTAAAAACAGAATTAGTTAGGACATTTAAAACCACCCATCAGCTGTTAGAGTCGCTGAACTGTTTACAAACTATGACACTGACCTAGTTACTTAGCAGGTGCATTAACAAAAAAGGGTGATAAAAAAAAAGGTTCTCCTGAAATGCAAAAGCCTCGCACGGCGGCGTGCCACTCGTGCCAGTTGTTTTTCTATGTTTTAGTTTTAGTTTTTAGTGTTAGTGACCAGTCAGACAGCAGCTAGTGTGGTTTATTATGGTTATAAAATTAAATTGTTTCAGTTTTTAGTGAAAGAAATTTATAAAAGTGGAAGTTTTGCGTTTGTGTTTAATAATTGAGTGAGGTGTACCTTCTACGTGTGTGTAGTTTTATTTTAGTGGTGTTTTAGAGGCGACTTTTATCTGTGGGGGCACATGAAAAGTTTGGTGCACCGTACAATGTACGGTGGTTTGGTGTACACGACTCCTGTCAACAACGTTGAAGAATTACGGGAAATAGTATAAAACGCTGCGAATCACATAAGGCAGAATACGGACTTCAATAAAGTTAGAGATTCTATGATGCGGCGAGCTACAGCGTGTTTGGAAAATAACGGAGGACAGTTTCAACACCTGCTATGAGAAATGCCGATCCAAGATAAGTAAAGATTTATTGCTATTAGAAAAAATTATTTTCTGTTCATTATTTTCCTGAAGAGGGGTTGGAACCTTTGGTGTAGAACTTACACTTGGAGTAGTTTTCCACACACACCAAAACACTTTTGCACACACTCGACGCGCGTTTCGCCAACCAAGTGGGCATCATCGGGAGATGATAAAACTGGCATCATCTCCCGATGATGCCAACTTGGTTGGCGAAACGCGCGTCGAGTGCGTGCAAAAGTGTTTTGGTGTGTGTGGAAAACTACTCCAAGTGTATGTTCATTATTTGTTACCAAGTATTAAGTTTTCTAGGTATTACTTTTTTATTGTTACACTCACGGAGAATAGTTTTTACTTTGTTATTGTTTAGATAGTTCATTTTATTTAGTTTCTTGTTTGCTTTACAATAAATTCCCCGTATTTTATTTCAGTCGTGAAGTTTGGCAACAACGCACTGTTCTAGACAGGCGTGTGCGTCTCAGTTATTAGACGTTACTCTCGCTAGCGCATTCCACTGGCGGGGTACCCAAATTCAAATAAAAAGGGTTTAAACAATATTCATTTTTCATAGCGCGTTAAAAAAAAAAAATTTGTAGTTTTGTGTTCCCATAGTTGAACGGTGTCGCCTCATATAAATATGGCCGCCACTCTAAGATTCACCCTGTATATTAGAAACAAACAGAAACACATTTAAGTCATTACTTAGTAAATAAAAAAAAAAAAAAAAAAACAAACGAAACTAACTATTGTACTTACCCGTGGTCATATTTTAAATTATTATTATATTTATGATTTGTAAAAACTTATACATGTATTCTATACAAGTATCTATCATTTTAAAATTTTAAATTATTGCCTTAAGTATATGTATGTGTCTTTACTATTTATATTAATATGTATGTTTGTTATAGGCACGCACAAGCATCACTATGATGTTTCAATGTCCATTTTATATCTTTGTTTGTAACATTTTTTATTTATTTTTTTTTATTAATCGAGACATTTTTTTGTAAAAAAATTTGTGATGGAAAGAACTACGATTCATAAATTAGTTTGGAACTATCACAGTATGAGGAGATATATCGGTATGAATAAGACGAATCAATCTTTTTCTACCATTGGCGCACTGAAAATGTTTTCAAGAGGGGCAAAAGTATGTTTTTTAAAATATTTGTGGTGGCAGCACAACAACTGATGTGATGAAGTTATTTACTCCGAAACATATTTAGCCTCCTTTAATTCATAGGCGTAGTAAGGAATTATAAAAAACAAGTTTTTAAATGTGCTCGAAACTTTGGCGATGATTTTATTCTGATAGATGATAATGCTAAGCCTCATGAACAAGGACAGTAAATGAAGCCATATAGATCAAATTTATATTACAAGAATGGAATGGCCACCAAAATCGCCAGATTTGAACCCGATTGAGCACGTGTGGTCTTGTTTAAAATTAAAAATTCGTTTTCGACAGAGTCCAATGCACACATTAGAGCAACTTGTAGTTATTCGGGAAGAGTGGGAAGCCATACCTCAACAGTTTGTAAACAACCTTATTGAAAGTATGCCTAGGAGATGCCTTGCAGTTATAACTGCCAGAGGGGACCAACAATATATTAACTTTTTTTTGTTGTGAAAATAACGAAAGGCTGAAGCTTTTATAATAAAGTTTAATTTTTACATCACATCGGATTGAAAAAGATTTAATTAATTAATTCCATGAAAAAAAGTTTAATTAACTAATTTTGTTCCTAATGGAGTATATTTAGTTACATAATACCAATTATTTTTTTATGCTAGAAATTAGTATTTGTGGTTGTTTTTTATTTAAGTTGTAATGTTGGAAGTGAACTAATTAGGTATTTTTAGTAAGCTTTACTTTAGGCCGTTTCTCTGTTATTGAATAATTAAACTATTATAACACTATTATTAAAAATTGTAGAAAGAAAAAAATTTAGGCTTTTAAAACTTCCCTAAATGAATTAAGTACTTTGCCACCTCCTTTTTACAAAAAATGTATCTCGATTAATAATAGAGATAACTAAAAAATACTGAAACCATGTTGGCAATATTGTCCAAGATTCTGAAATATTCTATCAAAAGTGCCGATTTGGTCCGATTATAAGAAGATTGCAAAAAAATATAAAAACCTTTAATTATTTCTTGATTGTCGTCAATTAATTTCCCATTAAATAATATAATTTGTTTAATTTGCATTCGAAGAGGGTGTACAGGGAGCGTTGAATATCGTAGAAAAGATTGTTATTGGCAATCGTATTAAAATGCTGTAACCTAAAATGTAAAGAATTCGCTATTTTTCTATAAAAAATGATATCTCTAAAAATAACAAAGCTATAAAAAAACCTTCAAATTGATTCTTTAGAATTACTTCATAACGAATATGTCTTAAAAATCCCAACATTTTTTTAGGGATTTGGGAGAACGATAAACTTTAACATAAATGTAAGGGCCAGGATAATCACCCTGTAGATAAGAGAAACACCCACAATTTAAAAAATTTATTTACGGTGGACGAAAGCCAATGAATTTTGCTAACGATCACAAAAAACCGCATCAAGAACAAAAATATTGAGGTTCAAATATTGCCCATATTTTCCCAATATCCACTTCAATTGCGCACCACTCGCACCAGTTTAGTTCATTTTGTTTAATGTTCAGTTATTTTTCTTTTTTATTTAGATTTATTTGGCAGAAATTCAACCAACGCTTGATTTTCTACTTAATTCAAAACGAATGCTTTCCTTATAATGCTTCTTAACTTAAATCACCGAAGTAATTCCCTGACAATCCATGATTTTTTGTTACAAAAAGAGACCGAAGCAAATCAGAAATACATTATAATTCGCTTGAGGGTGGAGAGAAACCAGCGATTTTCGCAACCAAGTAAGTGAATATAAAATAACCACTGTGTATGTATATCTAATGTTAAAAAATATAAAATATGAGTATGATGACAGGCAGTATTACTCAACTGGAAAATCCGAAATAAATTATTTCCATCGAGTGCAAAATGATTACATAATTTAACTTATATCGATTGCGGTTTAATTTGTATCAAATAACTCGACGAGTTTTTATTTATATTATAATTTATATATTTACACTTACGTCAATTTTTAATTACTGAGATATTTCTAGATTTGAATACAGAATACATCATAATAAGTGAGGTAAACGACACCTATTATCTATCTAGGTTGATACGCGTATTTTGGTATTTAAAATGTTATAAATAAAACACAATTAATGTTTGTTTTTGTAAAAGAATTCGTTCTAGTTTGTGAGTTTTTTATGATGTAAACTTGTTTTTTAGATACATGGTAATTTATCGATTTCCTATCACTAAAAATGTGACTACCTACTGATTATATCAAATCCACTTATGTATTCCTGTTTAAATCCTAAAAATAGGTTATTTAGCAAAATATTTATAAGATTTATTTTTTTATTAATGAACAGGAAATACTTAGTAGTTAGTAAAAGTGTTTAATTGTAAATAATACCTTATAAGGTAGTGGCGGTAGATATGGCCCGGACGGTCATATGGCCCAATGCCCTTAAATTTTAAACTAACCGCCTCAACCCCAACTTTTTGACGTTCACAGTTTCTTTCAATACGTTTAAGCGCCCTCTGTAAATAACAAGCCAAACTTCCGGCAATATCGGCAATACCGGCTAGTTTACATTATGGCGTCACAACATGTGTTCGAATAATAAAGTTTAATGAAAGTGTTTTGGTGAAATCATCGGGAAACATTGAAAAACAAACCTAAATTTTGGAGGATCGACACTCTAAGTTACGTGTTACATAGTGACATATTTATTTTACTTAAAAATTTTGTGGAAGAGGTTTTTCTTGTTGCTCATAATGTGCACTACTCAACTGGTCATATGGCCCATGTATTTATTTCGTAACATTGTTTAAGTATTTTATCTTGATAGAAAATCTACTTACTTTACATTAGTGGAAAAAATTATTTTGCATTTTTTTAGAGCTCAGATTTATGTTAATTCTGTAAGTGCCATATTTTCAGATGGGTTTGATGATATGGCCCATTGACTTTTTCTACAATTTTATTTTTTATTTTTAAATTTGCAATCTTTTTTTTTTTTTAGTTAGTCTATTTGTCTATTATGTCTAAGCTCAATTTTCTTAATGAACTGTTCAATTAAAATTAATTTTTCTAGGGCCATAACTCCAACCCTGGTTGGGAATATGGCCCATTGACTGCATTTAAAAAAAAAATTTTTTTGTTTGTTTTACGTCTGATTTTTACAAAGTTTATTTTTTTTTCCTGAAAGCGAAGGTGTTTACGCTTAAGTTCCTGTATGCATTGTTATTTTTTTAAATAAAGTTTTCGAGAAAAATAATATATTTTTTAAGTGGGCCATATATGCCGCCACTACCTTATCATCCAATTTTGTCACAAAATATACATATTGTCGTATTCCTTACCCAATTTGCTAAAATGTAGTGGTAAATGAGCATTACTTGTTTCTTACAACTTTTTTTTTATCTAACAATTTGCACTGCAGTAGTATAGGTATTGTTGTCAAATTTATAACGAAATTGTTAAAGCTATGGGGGGATTTGCACCCATATTCGTTTAAATCTTTTAAAAATGAATTGTATAAACAGTATTTTAACTTAAGCGTTTTTTTAAATCTTTTATAAATTTAACTTCTCACCTTGGACTAAGACTAAGTGGAATGTATTTAATTATTTATCCTGAAACACTCCAAAAAGGATCCAATAAAAGTGGAAAACACAAATAAAAAATAGTTAAAAACGCAGCCATTTAGGTGATCAAAGAATGTGAATTACGATCCTGTGTTAGGTATATATGTCCTCTTGCTTGTTAAACGAATCATCACGAGGTCGGACAGGGTGGAATCCCAATGGTAAACTTTATGTGTATGCAAATTTTGAAAAATAAGATCATTTTCATGAAACTTTTATTAATGATCCTCATACGACCAATTTAATAAAATCGCCGTTCAGTATTAAAATGCAAATCCCACTTTCAAGATCACCCTGTATTTTAATTCCAATAGGGTCGACCAAATCTCATTTGCACAGGTGTGGTCAATAAGGTGGGGCCAACGGCCGACCCTATTGGAAAATTTTATATTGTCACATTACACCGCAATCTTCGCATACACCGTGAAAGGGTCAAATTTAATTCAGTTCTACAACGTTTGGATAGCCCTGGTAACCACCTAATCCAAGTTATTAGAAAAAAATCCATTTCCATATTGATATTTGAATGCTTTTATTTCTCATCAATTAAGGGATGATTCTGGTCTTCACGCAGATAACTAGATACCTTATATAGTACCTAGCTGCAATTGTTTCACTAGTACCTATCTCGCAAAATTGATTTCTTATCGATATGGTACATTAATCGAGGTAACCGTATCCATAAATTAAACCCGTTGATGGTACACACACCATCCAAGTTGGCCACGACGTGACCCCACCACGTTACCCGCCGGACAATTGCCTATCGTGTAAAGTGGATGAACGTGCACCAACAATCAGTTGTTGAGCTTACCTGTCGCCGCCAACTCGATGGTAGCGCTCGCGTAATCACATAAAGCTTTTAATTAATCACTTTTAAATTACTCGGTAGTCCGTACATCCGCCCGTGTGTTATTTATTGGTGGAACCAGTCTTGGTTTATTCTCGTTTCTAGTGCCATTTTCCATTCCCTATCGGATACCATCGACTTGTGTCATATAATATTTCAGGTATATATCCACGCTTCTTTCTAGGTCGCTCTTGTTTGATTATAGATTTTTAGTTCGATAAATGGCCTGCTTGGACACTCGTCTACTGCTCAAGAAAGTGTACACTTTAATTCAAGAAAAATGTAAAGTTCTAGCACGGGTCATTCGTCGAACTCTTTCGCAACGCCTTGGTTATTTTCACTGTAGACAATGAAATTAATAATAATTGTAAATCATAGTCACGTTGTAGCCCAAAATGTTATTCAAACTAGTTGAACTAAAGGATTTAATTTGCCATGTTTGTCATTGGTGTGCAAGAAAGAGGATTTTTAAAATTATCTCAATTTATTACAATACTTCGACAATACTCAATGTGTATAGACATTTGTTTAATTAAGAAGGGGGTTGTATAGTTTTCTCTTAAGAGTAAACACTCAAGAAATCACACTCCACCCCCACCCTCACCCCGATGTTAAGGGAAGGAATGGAACGCTTCCATTATATATATAATTTTTTTTACACCATTTCAATTGAAGCATATTAAGTATTATGAGAAAGCCGTAATTTTCAATGCTCAAATAGCTCACTTTTGACCGGGCAAAAATGCTACTTTCTTTGTAGGTAGTAGAAAAACTAAATTTTCAATAGCGTAAAAATGGAATATTAAAGTTACCCTTTAGGTATAGTTCATTTCATATCTGTAAAGCAGGGAAAAAATGCCGCATTTACAAAGCAGAAACGCGGCCTCTTTAACGTTCAAACAAGCCGCCGCACGTGTTCCTTTGTTGGTAATTTTTTATTTGCGGTACAAAAATGAATTCGACTTTAAGTAGTAAAATCAGTACCTGACATCGTTTTCTCGATTTGTACCTAAACGTTCGTATTTTAGAATATTTAATAACGAGATCATAAGGTTATACAAACCCAACTTTAGCTCAGCTCAGCTCTATACTGTTCCAACTATACCTTTGCCTCCCTGAATAGATATCTTAAAATTGTGGTCCTTATTCTTGTCATAGTTTCGTCTCCTTAACTATTTTAGGTTCTGTATTTGCCGGGTATATGTATTATTATGTATGTATAATATCCACAAGTATCTCTTAGTAACCAATTTTGATGAAAGTTCCACTAAACGAATCTTGATATTTAGCAGAAGGTTTTAGGGAAAATGAATCCCTCTCATTTAACTTAAATCGATAAAATAAAATATTTGTACTTCAATTTAATGTCGAGGTTTTTGGGGAATGTACCTATATTATTGTATCTGAAATAATGTATTCAGAGCTAATTGACTTTCCTGGATCGGACGCCTTAAAATCAGTAGATTTTTAAAATCGCGGTTACTGTTACGCCAAAGTGATACAAATGTTCTTTGATGCAGTAATAATATTTAACAATACATACGTATATATTAATATCACCCCCCAAATAATCTACCTTGAGCTGATAATGTATTAAGTAACTTGTGTATGTGTGTGTGTGTGTGGTGTCAGTTTTTATAAACTGCTTCTACCTTGTTAATTAGTACATTCGTTGCGTTGTTTTTGTTGAAATATTGTTTACCAATTACAATTCCTACTTGTTTCGTCAAAATAATGAAAGTTAAGGATTAGACATTTCTTGCCAATTTTAATTGAGTTATTTGTATCAAAGGTTAACAACCTTATAATTTTTCAAATACGCGTTTGTATTTGGATCATTTGCACACCCTCTGTCGGGCGTGGTGTAGATTATGGGCAAAAACCTACCTACGTACACAGGAAAACCCGTATCAATGTTTGCCTCATATAAGTATTAGTACGTGTAAAATTTCCCACGTCATAGTAAATAGAAATGCAAATGGATTGATTAATTACAATAATATGCATAGATTTATTTGCATAGCAAATAGTGATGTCGATATAGTTATTACGTTACTTTGCTCGAGATTTGGCTAAACTTCTTCAATTTTGTTTAAGGTGAAAACTTGAGCATTGAGCATATATTGACTTGATTAAAGGTTTTTCTGTTAACAATCGGATCCGTTCTCTTCTTTTCCACCAAATAACTTGCATATTATTATTATTTAGAAAAATAAACAGCATACCCCATAGTGTTACGTGTTTACACCCCTCAGTAAACACTTTTATATACTTTATTAACTCGCTAATTATGTTAAATAATTAGTCACTTCAACTATAACACTAATTACTACTTTTAATCATCATTATTCACTACTAGTCACTGTTCCTTTTCTGCTGTGTTCAGTTCACTTTCCAATATACTACAGTGGACCATCTTGGGCCTTGTATACCAGCAGAGATACCTTCTGGCGTAATCCAGATGTTGCTCTAGATCATTCCACAATTCTCTAGTTTCCTAATTCGTTTCTGTACCATTGGCGATATCTCTGCGACGAGTGCTGAATTACCACACTTAGGAACATGCTATGAGAGGGCATACTACAGACTTCTGTAAAGAAGGTGTAAACTCATCACTTTATATATTTTAATTATTTGTCTCTATTTTAACTTGCACCATATATAGACTCCTATCCCTGTTGGCACTTTTATAAAACTTTTAATTTATTTCCAGTATTTCCACTCTAACAGTTTTTAATTGCTTAATATTCCATCTCTTCCATGTCAGTTCCTACAACACATAAATTGAAGTGTAAACATAATTTTTAAAACTATACTAGTGTATACATACATTATCGTGATGGTTGAATAGAACGAAACAGTAGAAATATGTAGCAATTTGATATGTAAACGACTGAAAAAAAAAACAGGTTACTATGAAAAGTTAATCTTTTTTTTTAAATTATAAATAAAAAAATTGTTTCTTATTTGTTAGACACAAATTTTGGCTTGCCAGCACCAGTTAGTGATTTTGTTATTAAAATGCTACCATTCGATTTTTCTTGAAAACTGACCTAGAGCATTTTTATTCTGTTGATGCCCTCGTATTTGACATACCTACTAAATATACGAAAACGACCATGTAGGAAATTTTCTATTCAAGAACAAAATGTACCTACTTCCTTATAAACTGTATATGTCAACATAATATCCGATATAATTTTTGCCGACGTGTGTTTACCGGCATAAAATCATAACAATGAAAATTATACTTTGTTCTCATTAGAAATTGATATTAGCCTTTAAAATAATTAAATAAATATTCGCCATTGTTTTAACTATTTTTTTATAACAATGATAGCAGGTTTCCAAACAAAGAATATACAAATAAATATCTACCTACGTGATCTATATTGTGAAAAATATCGTCAATATCGAACTTTTATTTAATATGAAATCAAAAACCTACCTACCTAACTTTAAAGTAAAAATTGCTTATATTTCTACTATACAGTTTGAGACAGTGTTAAGTAATCAAACGACTAGAATAGATTTAGAATATGAAATTATATAAACCTATGTGTACTTTACACTTCATTGCAGAATTACAGTGTCAAATGTGGAAAAATCTTATGCAGAGATCATTGGTGATTAGAAATGCAAAATAAACCCTGACTCGGTATAAAAATTACGTGAAATTAAAATTTCGTGTTATGTACAGGGTGTCCCAGTTAACGCGTTATGCTCTATTTTCTCGGTTGTGATCAACTTTTGGTTCAAAAGCCGGTCTGACGTAGTTTTTTCTGAGGAATCCAATTCCGTTAAGGAACAAACAATTGAGCATCAAAAAAAAAGTTATGGCCGAAAAACCAATTTTATTAAAAAATTTAAACATGGCGGATTGTTATTTTCTTAATTAACTAATTTCCGTGTAAATCGGAAGTGATATTTTAAATTTACATGTATTTTTTACTAACCTTTATTAGTCGATTAAGAAAATACAAAAATCCGCCATTTTGAATTTTTTAATAAAATTTGTTTTTCGGCCAAAACTTTTTTTTAATGTTCAATTGTTTGTTTCTTAACGGTATCAAATTCTTCGGAAAAAACTACATCAGAACAGCTTTTGAACCAAAAATTTATCTTAAACACAGCCGAAAAAATAGAGCATAACGCGTTAACTGGGACACCCTGTACATGTACGAAAGTCCATTGATTTGTACCAGGGGTTGTACTATTAACAATTCTTCATTGTTCATTTTTGTCTCCAAGGAAACATTACTTTCAGTAAAATACAATACAAATTGCAAACGACCACCAACCAATTGTTTATACTATCAGATTCGATACCAGGACCGGACAGTCATCGACAGTCACCGATCATATTATCTTCCAGAATACCGGTCATTGCCTGTCTGTGATGGACCATGTCTGTGATTTTTACTTGTGAACATTAATTTACATTCGACAATGCTTCGTTGGTCGTCCCATGCCGGTCGATGGCCTGTCATTGGCGTGACGTATAGTGAGAATTTTCCTCAGGGCCAGTTGCATGTACGTGGTTCAGTTGAACTTGGTTTAAAATTTAAAATACAACTTTACTATTCGTTAAAATCCAAGGTTAGGAATATTTAAACTAATGGGTTTTAAATTTTGAACCTAGTTCAACTGGGCATTGATTAAACCACGTTCATACAACTGGCCGTTAGACGCCCATTATCTTAGGTATATATGATTTTTTGTTTGTTAAAATTATCGATATAACAAAAAACTATTATCAGATTTTTAACCTCGAATTCAACCAGGAATATTTACAGTTTAAATAAGTCCACATTATTATCGACTGTCATTTGTCATTTATCAAGTATACCTACTTGTTGCTAATTGGATTATATAATTGAATGTGAGCAGAATAAACAGTGATTTAATATTTACTTTACTGCTATATCCTTATTTTTATGATTATCTATAATTAAATAACAATATCGTGGAATGTCATAATATAGTAATCGGTACCTACAATCCTACAATGATAATATACGCACCCCAAGGTTACCTTAATTGAAATCAGCTTTGCAGAGTTTAAATTATCGTTAAATTGATAAATAACTAGAAGTCAAACTAAGTAAAGTCCTGATCTGATTATTTCTGTATTATTTGTTTTTTGTTTTTTTTAACATGATTCTGGTGTTATTAATCAAGACAAAGATAATTCCGTTAAATTCGGACAATTTGTTTCCTTGTTTCCTATTGCAAATCACAAGTGTTACAGGGTGTTCACGTATATGTTGAGACACCCCGTAACTTATTTATTTTTGAGCTTAGAAAAAAAATTTGTTAAAACGGATTTTGGTGTTTCTTTTGAGGATTCAAAATATGCTATCAGAAAAACAATCGGACATCTGAGAAAAAAAATATATATAGCAAACTTGATTTTTTTAAAATGGAATACCCTTTATATGTTTCTAAATTTGGATAGACCTTTTTATTCTGATTTCAAAAATATACAGTTTTAATACATTATCTCTTATCGTTTTCGAGATATTAATTCATACACTTGGAGTAGTTTTCCACACACACCAAAACACTTTTGCACACACTCGACGCGCGTTTCGCCAACGAAGTTTGCATCATCGGGAGATGATTAAAACTTTGAGTTTTAATCATCTCCAGAAGATGCCAACTTGATTGGCGAAACGCGCGTTGAGTGTGTGCAAAAGTGTTTTGGTGTGTGTGGAAAACTACTCCAAGTGTAAGTTCTACACCAAAGGTTCCAACCCCTCTTCAGGAATATTAATTCATAAAAATTATGACCACCCATCTTCGACATCAGGAATAAAATGATAGAGCAGGCCCTGAAAAAACAATTTTATTTTAAGTTGATTGATTTTCTCTTGAGACATCTCATAATAAAAGTGAGGTATGTGTAACGTATGTATGGTCATTGAAAGACATTCAGATACTTACAAATGACATTTTCAGGAAAAAAACATTCCAAGGAAACGGACATCGAGACTGACATCACTTGGTGACGCTCAAAATATTTTAAACCCTGAATAATTTCGCAGATTATTCGTTTCCTTTACTTTTTTTCGAATCTCTGACTCATGTTTAAAGCAATTCGCAGATTTGTATTGTATGCAAATGGCCATATTTGACGATTGATTGTTATCTTTCTCTTTGACACACCATTAGAAGGCGACAAGACACTCTATACGTTCATAAATTGTAATTCTATGCACTAAGAGTATTGTTTAAGAAAGGCGTTGGTTGAAAAACGGGACAGAAAAATTTACCAAGGTCGATGATATTAGTTGTATTCTGATGATTTAGTTTCGCTTTTATGCCAGTTAAATCAAATCCTTTATTGGTAGGTTCAATTGAATGTTGAGAGATTGACGTTAATGAAAGCTCCGTTACTTTTGTGAATAGTGGTCTGTTGTTGTCTAAAGGTTGTTTGATGTATGAAGTTATTTATATGTGTATATGATAAAACAAAAAGTAACTATCTAACAAATTCCAACTACGAGTATTCGTGATGTGAAGGTAGAACCCTGAGGATATTAGCGAAATTGGGGCGCATGAGAGATGTGAAACAATTTTGCCAAAAAAAATCACATTTGAATATATTCTGATGTTTATTTTTACTATAAGGTGGGGATTTAGGTGTTTGTAATTAGATTCTTTTCTCTTCTAAAATCTTCACGCTACTTCTACTCAATTTCCTAATATCCACTAATATGCCAAACTTGCCAAAATTTCAACTAACGATTTCTCGGAGAGGAAAAAAGATATCTGAAAAATTCAAAATGGATTTCGAAGGGGAAGAGTAGTGTTTTCAGATGCCATAACGAGTTTTGTGAAGTAAAATTATCTTGTGATGCAACATAACCTCAAATGTAGCGAAAAACCGGGTTTTTCCACTTTTAGGTTAGAATTTCTCGAAAATCTGACGTGATGGAACAATTCTGAGGTGTGATTCGGATTCAACGCATCAAAAACAGTATAGCCTCGCCTGGTATCTGGTTTCAAATTTTGTCGGCCTGTATTATTAACATTAACCAATACCTAAGGAAGCAAAATTTGTTTTTTACGAGCAATAAGACATTGATTACACGAATATCATGCAAGTGCTTCTCTTGGCTATGATGATTTTATTGAAGCACAAGCCAGTTTTTGAAGAGACCATTTCCAATCAGTTTGACAGGATATTCAAATATAGCATTCATAAATGCCTATTACTACTCTAAGTCCAATTTTATTATCCAACAACCAATAATATTCCTGCGATTATCATAATACATATGTATTAGTTTTACCAATAGCGTCATTTTTATTGTAAGAATTATTTACTGTAGTCGCTGGTGAAGTTTTCGAAAAACAAAACAAATTTTTTTTTTGGCACTAGGCCATTAGCCACACAGCCAACAAAACAAATTATTTTCCTATTTTTCTGGTAATGTTAATGCCGAAAAAATATTAGTTTTCCTTCGGTTTTCTTTAATTTGACTCCAAAGCAGAAATTACTTAAAGTGAAAAGTTTTAACATGTTTTTTTCTAAGACAATTTTGGCGTTCGTTGCAACCATTACCATGTTATAATAATAATAATAGTTTATTACTAAAAAAGACCAAGTATACATGAACAATAATGAACATACTACATACATAAATAAAATGTAAATAAACTGAACACAAGATGAATTAAATTCATCTGACCGTGACCAAAAAGAATATAGGATAGGTATCATATCATTATATGTATTGCATTAACAACACAAAGTAAATATTAAAAAACTAATAACAATATATGGCAATATGCAATATATAATATGTTAAATAGCAGCTTTATAAATTTCCTACATTTTTGGAATACCCTGTATATAAAAATACCGAAAATTTATCAGATTTTACTTCACACTAAATGCACTATATAAACATGGCGTAATTTTTAAGTTCATTTAACTTGATATCTAAAAAGATATTCGACTTAACTAAATTATGAATCGTACCTTAGAAAGCGGCCTTTATTCGACAGTGATATCTGGACAGAACATATATCTGAAACACGAGAATAATTACGTAAAACATACTTCTGTAGATACATTCAATGTGATGGTATGGAAAAGTTAGTGTCTCCGTATCACCAAGAAATATTCCTATTTCTTATTTTAAATGTGATTTTGTGAAGTGATAATTACAGCTTGTTTAACATAATTCTTGTTCAATAAACATGTTTTTTATCTAATCTAAATGCAGTAGACGACCCTGTTATATAAAATGTGCGTTTAAGTTCAAAATATTGATGAGCCGATAAATAAATAAAGAACAGGTATTGAAAAAAGATTTGAAAGTTTTTTTAAAACTACTGTTAGAATAGGATATTATTTCGCCATCTAACTAGAACATGTAATGTGAAGTTGGAAATAAAAGCTAAATTTAGAATTCCTTATAAGAAAATATTCTTTGAGGTTGTCTAGAGTGTACAACGGTATTTTGTAATTAATCTGCTTTGATGGGCAATGCGCAGCAATATGTCGAACGAGACCGAAGAAAAAAGTCATGATATAAGTCCGTCAGATTCGTAGTAGTCAATAATGAGAATAATGATTTTTATTTTAGAATATGTGTGTACAGTTGTTTTATATTCAAAATTTATTTTTTAAAACTCTACTGGCATTGCGCATTCTTTCCTGGTCTTTTCTTGATCTTTATGCTAATTTATTTAACAAATAAAGTCAAGTTTAAAAATTTTAGCTGCATAATTTTCACAATAGGCTGTTAAATAAACAATGACAAATTCAAGATTGACGTTCCTAATCACCTGTTTGATTTATTCGTCTATTTCCTGTAATGCTAAAAAGTCAATAATGCGCCATTCAAAACAAAAATCTGATATTAATTTTTTAAATGTTAATTTATGAAATAGAAATATGAATTCATTTTTATGGGTATGTAGGTATGTACTTACATATACTTATAATACTAAAACCACGTAGGAAGATATACTTCAACAGAGTAAACACCAACTTTGTAAATAAATTAAGGCAAAGCATTTATTTGCTTCAGTAGGTTTTTAAACGAAGTTATTATGTTTAAAAGAAAGCAGAAAGAGAACAGTGTCATTGACATTGTAGGTATATTTGCAAATTTAACCTAGAAATTAAGTCTGAAAAACACAATTACCACATTTTAATATTTTTGTAACAATGTAGGTTTTTATCTAACTAATATAGTAGTGCGATATAAAGGAAGTAAATTTAATAAAAATACAATAAGAAATTCGTCGACAATGCATACATAAGAAGGCTGTACTTGACATAATTAAATTATAAAAAGTAATAGGTACGATATTGCTGTAAAGGAAACCAACGTGTGTATGTTTTTCACATGGCATTGTAGCGATGAATTGAAATTAGGCAAACATTTGCAGTTCTTTTTCGATTTACATTAATAGTGATTTGCCCAAGAAACCGGTGTTGTTTTGATCTAATTCAAATACACGTAAATATTAAGCAAAAATGTGCTCACTATAGAGTGTAGTGCGTATAGAAAGTGAATTAAGGTTAATTAGAAATCGCTTTTATTTGTGACTCATCATATTAATCCTCATCTAAACATATTCTAGAATGCTTTAATTATTACAGTAATAAACACCAATAACAATTGCTCTTAATGTTGATCTCAATTCTTCAGGCAAAGGCGTACTTGTGGCTTCATATTTTCAAACCAGGTTTTAAAACACCACTGCAGGAACTATACCTCGATTTCGCATCTAAATACTTCAAAATTTTGTAGATTATTTGACCACATCCGGTTTTTTATTGGAGAAATAAGAAAAACTGTATAACGGTTCTATTGTCGCTAATGTCGTAAAAATTAAATTCTAGTATGTCTATCCTGTTGCAAAATCCTCGAGTGAGCTCATTGTAATGTAATTATGAAATGAACGAAGATATTAGATTATAATTTGTATTCACATTATCCTCAAAGAAAGTAAAGAAAAATTCGTCTACAAATTGCCACACTCTCTCTTTCCACCGATCAAATGATCCTATTCTGACTATTCATATAACTACAGAAGAACCATGCCTTGTCAGTACAAAAGTTGTAATGACCAAAATATTGTTTATATTGTTCAGGAACCTTGCGAAAAAATTCATTTCTCAAAACAAAGTCTCTTGGCAATATTTGATGCGAGATTTGATGTAATGCATTATGCGTGGAAAAGATCCTTATTTAAAATTGAATGGTATAGGTGCTATAAGACAAATCTGTTGGCTCAACTTCCTTAAATATTTATTTTTTTATAGAAAATTGTCGACCATTTCCTCTGTTCCTTTACTTGGTCGTCGTAAACTTCACCGGCCTGAATTCCTCGGTATGGTGCATTCAAATAATCGGTAATTAGTTCAGCTGAAAATCTGGCATAACGAGGAAATCACAGTGATGATACAATTCAAAGACATGCTTTCGAAAACTCATAGGTGTCCTTCATCATACTCCTGTTGGCTACTAGGTACTTTAAAAAAAAACCTCGAATGGATGGATGCATTTTAAAGGGACACCGTTCCAATAACTCAAATATATCGTTGAAGTTGATTCATTTAAGATAACATAGAATGATTGCGTTAAAGCGATAGCTTATAAAAAGAACGTTGGGGGCCATTGGAGTTTACTAATTGGCTATCAATTTTGTAGTTTAAGGATGACCCATATACGAACACAACTTATCTTATAAACATTATTTTTGTTAAGAAAAATAAGGAAATGAACGTGATTTGAGTCGTCGTAGATACCATCGTTTGAATTGCTTGTAGACAGGTTACTTGAATTACCTTGAACTCGTAAAGATATGCACGACACAATTATTGTAAGTTGGTTAATACATTGGTAATATTTCTTTGTATAATTGGGATCTATAGGTTCTATAGGTTCATTAATTAACGTTATTTCAATTTATAGAAACATACAAATTCCTATGTACATTTTATAGTAATAGACTCCGCGTCAAGTAAAGTCAAATGCTTAAAAAATGGTAAATTTCGAATGTTTGGCTTGCATACCCAATTTTTGAAAACTTCTCTTTCTGTATATTCGTTTAATTTTCATCATCCGATGTTTATGTTAATTAATGTTCTCAACATAAAAGATATCTACAAGTAAGTCTTCTTTAACACTGCTTTTTATTCATAATTTTAAGATGTGGAGGAACAGGAAACACCTTGTTTAAGATCACTTTAGCTCGACGTGTAACGGCAACTTTCGGTAACATAACTTAAATTCAATCTCCGGCTTGTTTAAAGTTTTAGAGGTAAAATTCTTTCAATTACAGCATTATATATTTAAACAATGTTTTTTTAATTTAGACCCAAAAAGGCAATGGAAACAAATTTTTCGTATCGCTGATTCGTTTATGATAGTTGCACAAACGAGAAGAAAGTTATTTAAATCGTTGTAATCATCATAATAAAGAAAATAATGTGTCTTGGGATACTTTTAATTTTCCTCAGATTTAGTTTGCCCGTCTTTAAATAATTTAGAAATTAATAGTGAAAGATATCCTCATCTCTGATAGAGTTCAAATATATACCGCATAATATTCTTTCGCTTATCGCAGTTATTTATTATGCTGCAATATTGGCAGTATTATGGAGCGTGGAACTTCCAAACCATACATTAAGGCAAGATCACTAAGACTAAATGAGGAAAATTTGATTCTGACAAAAAAGTGAATTCCACAGTTTGTTTTAAATATTTGTAAAATATTTACAATTTATTTTTTTTTAAATCAAAACAAAAGTTGTTCAACTGATTTTTTACTTAAAATCAAATTACTTCAATATTCTATAGCTAACCTAAATTTCTCCTGCCGCCACATTGTTGGTAATTTCAATTAATTGTATTTAAAATTTGAGATTACGGTAAAAATATTTACATATGTAAAACCTTTCTTATATATGCAGCATATCAGATTTTATATAAGTGCAGAAACCATTATTCCATTACATCGAGGACTATGATTGTCTTTGCAGTGAATAACCAAGGCTTTATCGAACTGTTTTGTATCTATATTATTTTCATAATTATTTGTAGCTTCTCCAAGACTCGAGGAGGAGACATTTATCGAACCTCCAAGCCTGTTTTAATGAGTTACATGAAGTATGGTTAACGTAAGTGGTGGTGTCGTTTGGTGCTATAAAGACGATAAATGGGTTCCTCTGCAACTCTCTTCTATAAGATTGCACGGGGTCCTAACGCAAGCCCATTGGACAGCTATTTCAGAGTTTCTTCAAAGAGTGGCCAACAAGCAGTTAATATTGCAAGACAATGGCTTCACTGAACTCACTGAGAAACATAAGGAGCTTATGCTTCAACATTCAAAGAACTTAGTTGATAAGAACTTAGGTTTAGATAGTGAAAATGTGATAAAATTGACTGAAAATGTAGTTAGGGACGTTACTGAACGCAAAGTGAGCTTAGGTCAAATCCCAGAGGATAAAGTAGTAGATCAACCCAGAAGACCTTCTATGCCAGAATTAAGGTCACTAGATAGAGATAATTTATTTATTAATAATTTATTAAAGTCTGAGACTGATAATCACAAAAAGACTGATAGGTTATCTAAAGAAAATGACGAGATCGTTTTAAGGCTGCTGAAGAAATACTGCAAATACAGTAAAGACGCCCTTGACAACGACATAGTAAACGCCATAGAACAACTTCCAGATGAAGAAATTATGCCTAGATCAAGAAAATTTAGCACGATAGAACATGAAAATCTGCCGAGATCGAGAATGCTTAATACGATGGAGCACCCTTCCGAAGAGCCATTACCAAGAACGAGGAAAATGAGCTATGTACCCAGGGAGGAGATAATATATGAGAACCTGAACGATTTCCCTTTGGATTCTTTGGAGGAAGACAAAAATGAACATGTTATTCGATGGCTGAAGCAACAAAACAGTCAAATTAGTTTTGATAATATCCCCACGAGGAGGCACTCAGCTGTGGACTTATTAATTTCCTCTCCGACAGACAGCAGAAAAAGCAGTTTGGCCGAAAGAAAATCATCTTCCGGGTTTGAATCAAGAAAATCCAGCCTTACGACTCCCTCTACTCCGGAAAGTCGAAAATCATCATGGTGTGACAGTACTTTGAATAGTAGAAAAAGTAGTGTAGGTTCTAATAGTAGTTGTTCTGAATGTGAGGACGCAGATGGCCTAACCCAGTGGCAAAAATTCCTCAAGAAACACCTCAGTTCCAAAAATTCCGAAAGGCGATTAAAGAAGCAGTGGCAAGCATGGAGTAGGAACAAGAGGAAGCTCAGTGCGGGCACCGACCTTGCCAGTCAACCGTAAGTGTGTTACCTAATTTTTATATATTTTGTGGTCTTTACATGTACAGCTTTCGTTAAATAACATCCTGGCGAACGGTGGGATTATTTCGCGCACTCTAGGCTACGTATTTCGCATTGTAAAATGTACCTTGTTTTATGGAGTACACTATGTCGTATACAGGGTGTCCCACTTATCTTACCTTGGAAACTGTAAGAGATACAAGGTAGGTTAAATGACACCAAATGTAGAGCTTATCAAGGCTTTGTTTCACAGAAAACTGATTTTTGTCATTTTAATTTTTTCTCTATAATTCCTTAATTTATGAAAATATTTTTTATATTGTTTTCTTTTTTAGAGCACTTTTTCATGAAGATTTATTTTTCTCCCTAATTTTTATGAAATAAAACAAAAACATATTTTGATTTATTGATTAAAAACTTATCAAGTGCCTACGTATCATTCAAATAATATTAGGCTTTTAAAAACTAAAAAATTAAGAATTCTTTTAATTTTCAAGTAGGCCATGTAAAAAATTGTTTCAAATAGATATCTGTCAAAGTTTTGTTTTTGTTGTAATAATTTATCTCGTGTGGCTGTGGACGCTTTGGAAAGCGATTTAGATATTTGTTTGCTGCATGTTTTGAATTTCGTATATTCCGTAAACAGCAGGCAATCATATTATATGTGTCTCGAAATCTGTCTTCGTTATTAAAACTATTAATTTTTACAACAAAAACAAAACTTTGACAGGTATCTATTTGAAACAATTTTTTTCATGTCCTACTTGAAATTTAAAATTTATTTTTTTAGTTTTTTAAAAGCCTAATATTATTTAAATGATACCTACGTAGGCGCCTACTAAATTTTTAGTCAATAGTCAAAATATGTTCTGAGTGTTTTTTGTTTTGTTTCATAAAAATAAAGGAGGAAAATGAAAAAAAAATCCGTAATGGAGATAACTCCATTATTTCCAAAAGTATTGTTGTGGTGTATCATTTTAAAGAGAATAACAATTGGGTTTTAACTAAGCTATATGCACCTATATGGGCTATATGGCTTGTATTTAAAAAATAAAAGTTGGTGTTAGTATCTCAAAATCTAAAAGAGTTTTTTTTTTCAAAATCCGCATCAAAAGCTGCTCTAAGAATGAGAAAACCGCATTAAAATATGTTCATAAATAAAGAAGTTATAATGGAAATGTAGTTAGTAACATTAATAGTATCAATCATTTGAAAAAGGCGTTTTAAATAATTTGAAGATATAGAATTTGCGAGATTATTGGAGGATAAATAGGTGTGAAGTAAATGAGACAATAGATATGTAGAAGATTTCCCAAAACAAATGTGACATCTTAACTATACCTAAGTATGAGGATTTTCTATAATAATCAGTGTTCTATTTAAAGATGAAGTGCGTCAAAGTGGCTCTCTTACTTTTTCCTTTGACAAATAAAGGATTTTACACAAAAGAACGTGAAATAATTTAAGATACAAGTAATGACGTTTTTATTATTTTGTTGTTCAATCTGATGTTCTGGTTTTAAATACTTTCCTTTTCGTTAACTTTTCAAATGTAACAATAAAATTAAATGAAGAATTCCGGTTTAATAAGATGCATCTTTCAGAATATTATTACGAGTTAAAATTTGTAGGTCCAATATTTCTAATTTTTGTTGTAATAGTTGTAATTTTTATGATATTTCTTTTCTGAAAAATTATTAATTATTTATAATCGAAATTACCTTTCCGTCATTGTTTGCAAAATATTTCTTGGTAGATGCAACTTTGAGTTTTAAACCCAATCTGTTGGATTTGTGGAGGTTATACGAATAAGTTTAATTAAGTATCTAATAACAAGTCAAATTAATGTCTAAGCAAGTATTCTGACAAATAATCCTGTACACGAAACTATACTAACTTCTAATCTGGCTGAATTTTTACGAAATAAAATGTAAAGAATTTGTATATTTCGTAAGATTTATGTGGGTCATAACTATTTTGAATATTTATTTTGGAAATTTCTCTTTAATAGTTGAATGTGTTTGCCATCAGTTGTCATTTTAGTCGGTAAAACATGCGGATATCGAAAAGAGCAAGTTGATTATTAAGTAATTGGAATTGGTTCATCTGCTTTGTTACTATTTTGAGAACAAATGTTATGTTAAAAAAATTCTTTTCATACTTTACTAACCGTATTTAATGACGAATGAAAAAATAATGTACTGGAAAATTAACTATTATTTCAATTTAATTTGAAAGGTATTTCATAAGTATATTTCATATATGGACATTGCTATTAACGGTAAAAATAGAGTCATTAAAATATTAGCCATATATATTCATTAGTTGTACGTTCCAGCATTTGTTGTCCATCAGGCATTGACAAATATTTTTGGCGTGATTCATTAATAATACTATTGCGTAAGACGAAAAATTATTATAGTTGTAGAGATGGTAGGGATAGTTTCAACTAATATAAGGGTTGTTTTGATTATTTACTTTTCATCACTATACAATTTTTAAAATATTTATTCTCTTTAGACTTTAAAAAGTTATTTGAAATATGTCATTTGATTACCTTGGTTGGCGGTTTATGATTTTAAATGCAATTTTAGATTTTTTGACAAGTAAAAATAGCAAATCTTGTTATAGGTGAACAATGGGCCATTTCATTTCAAATCGCCCAAGGAGTTCGGTGAATTTTTTTTAATTCGGATTAAACTTTATCAGGTTATTCCACATATTAAGAAGACACGTATTTTTTTCTGTTAGCTTAAAAGTTCGATTTATTTGATATTTCAAAAAAAATTTGTTTTGACCTAAAATATTGTTGTTCTCTCTTTTCGTCGGATTTGGACAACCTTTCTTTTAAATTTGTTTAAAAATGAACAACGATTAAAGATATATTGCCGTCACAACTGCAGTTTTAAACCATAATACCTAATTAGCTACTGCGAAAATAGTGAAAAATGCAACAAGTTATTTTCTCCTTGCAACTTTTTTCACTAATGAAAGAAAACTTGAGCAAGGTTTTTAATAATCCCAATATATGCGAAAATAGCTTATACTCAAAATACGATTTTCTTTAGCAAAATTGAGTGTTCACGTCACTTTTTTTTTCCAGTGTTTCAAAAGTAAATATACTTAAGTGGACAAATTGCAAATTGCACCGCCATACAAATTTAATGCTACATTTTTTTCTCAACCTATATGGTTCGATTTGAATATTTCTTTCATTGTAGGTAGGTTCATTCCTTAATAATGTCATTTTACCCGTTATTTTTGATAAAAGTTAATTTTACTTTTATACCGGATGTAATAAAATGTTCTTTTTTCGAAAATTTGTATCACCCTGTGGCGTATACTAGGAACCGTGCAGCAGTTGAAATAAAACTGTAGCTTCATCTTAACATTTTCATTTTCAGTTCCCTTCATTATCTCTATTATTAGAGGAGATACACCCTTTTATAGCACAACATATTTTTGTAAAGAATATTTTTATGACACCCGGTATAAAAGTAAAGACAGAAGTATCATCAAATCGGACTATAGGTTCAGAAAAAAAGTAGCATCAAATTTGTGGCAAATTTATGGTGCGTTAATTTTGTCCCGGAGTTTATTATATGTACAGAGTATTATAGTTCCATATATTTTAACACCTACCTACAGCCTTTATTTTTAGATACATGAAAAAAGTGTAAAAATAAAAATTGTAGATTTTAGTGTGTACTATCTATTGGTGGAAAAAAGTAAAACAAAATAGCGTCGTCAGAAAGTAGAGAAAAGACATAACTTTTGTTTTTTAAATGGTATATTCTTGCACATTTTGAAAGATATTGAAAAATGTATTTCACATCAAAGTCTACAACTTTTGTTTTACACTTTTTTCATATAAATTATATAGGTACCTAGGTGTCAAAACTGATGAATGACAAATAATATTATGTTTTTCCGCATCTGAATAACCCATTTTAAAGTAAAGTAGACCACATCTTTATAGTGCACATAAAAAACGTCAGAGTTGTCAGTTGTTTTCATGGCAATCTAATATTGAACTGTTTACACAAAGAGTGAGATACTGTTTAAAAAAAATGGCAACTTATATATTTTTAGAATCATCTAAAAATGATCTTTCAAAATATGCAAAAATATACAGTTCCATTTGAAAAAGCATAACTTGTGTCTCTTTCTCTACTTTCTGATGCTATTTTCTTTTATATTTTTTCGGCAAAAGATATTTCACACCAAAATCTACCAACTTTTGCCTCTACACTGTTTTCATATCTCTAAACATAAAGACTGTAGGTAGATGTTAAAATATATGGAACTACCCTGTACTATAATGTCTCTAGGATAAAAAGAAACCTCTAAATAAATTGTTAAATCCAAATAAACTTGAAATGATTTTTATTTCACATAATTAATTTTCATCTCTAAATCAACCTTTGTCCCTAATTTGCAATTTGGCTACTTACTTATATTTACTTATGAATCATTGAAAAAAAGAAAATACCGCGAAAATTCAATTTTTGCTAAAAAAAATTGTGAGTATAAACCATTTGCACATATTAGGATGGTTGCAAAATGTTGCTTAAGCCTAATTGTATTAGTGAAAAAATTGGTAATGGAAAAAAGTGTGGTAACATTTAAAACGAAGTTCATCCAAACCCATATTCATTTTTGTAGATTTTATCGCGTTTTGGAAAAAAATTTTCACGACGAAAAGAAATTTTTACGTCAAAATTTTTTTTCGAAATATAAAATAAATCGTACTTTTGAGTCAAAAGAATAAAATATGTGTCTTCTTAAATTATATTAAAAATACCCTGACTAAATTTTGTACGAATTAAATTTTTTTTACTGAATTTAGGTGATTTGAAACTGAATCGTTCCAATACATTCTGGAAAGTTTTCCAATGGTTTACAAAAGTTGCCGAGAAAATTTGACCCCGTTTTGATTTTATTTATATTTTTATAATCCTGTACTGTTTTCCTCTAAAAACCATCAGGTTTTTTTTAAATGTACAGTGCCACGAATGTTACAGATCTTATTGTTATCAAGTTGTGTTAAAATAAAATAGTCTATGACATATATACTTCACGTATATTTCGTCAACCAGTGTTTCATCATCACGAGAAAGTTTTAATTTCCTCTTTTAATGTTACTGACGAACTAAAGATAGTAAGTAGGTAATACCCTTCTAGACTAGTAGCTAATCCCTACACATTTGTCAGATTTATATAAAAGCAATACATTGTCTATCGATGAGCTCCGCAATGTCCACAGTGTTTAGTGAAGCAGGCATACGGTTGTATGAATTTTTTTTAACGGATCTTTCAGAGATAGCTGTTCTAAAAAGTGTCGGAATTCAACGTTGTTAATTACGTTGATTGTAAAGTTTCTCTGTTTTACGATTCGATTATAAAACAAGAATGAGGAAAGCAGCTTGCAGCAACTTTGATAGTCGGTCGAACCGAGATGCTGGCGCCGTACGGCTTGATGTCTTGCTGGCGCTGTCGGTTACGGCACTGATCGCCCTATAGATGCGGGGCAATGGCGTGCCGATAGTAAATTGTACTGATTGTAATAATATATTGTTGGTACATTACGCAAAATCTTTAAATGATTTTCTATGTCACCTTTTAGTGCAATATAAATAATATCCTGTACTTCAAAAAGTATCTCGCATGCGTTGCGCGTTGGTGCAATAACTGTATTCGGATTATGAGAAGATGATTATCATTAGTCTCTTTGTCAGAAGTTGTTTTGCTCTGTTGCTATAACCACATCGTGTATTATTCTTAGTGAGTACTTATGGGGACTCGGTAACCTCAGCAAAGCTTTTGATAAACCATCGAAACCAAAAGACGTGAAGCTTCAAGCTCTCAGAGGCCATACCATGGCAAAAACATGAGGCTTCAAGCGCTCAGAGGTGACAAGCAATAAATAAAGTCAAGTTCAATGTAAATATAAATTGAAATAAATATATTAAAGCTTCTTATTTAGTTTAAAATATATCGACAATATAATTTCTTCATAAAAGTAATTTCAATTAGTTATTGAACTTTTAATATCATCATTTCTTTGCCGCACCCAGTCTTATTATCGAGTTTATACGAATAATCTTTTAATTAATTTGAGACTATATACTAGATATTTATTTATTTACATCCTATTTCATAGATTCACTTTTTATTTTTATCCGAAATGTACAATTATTGTAAACATGTAAACTAATACAAACAAAAATACCTAAACCAGCACCTAAAATTGAAATTAGAAATACCGTCTCTGATATTACTTGTCTCAATGGCTGTTGAACGGTAAAATGTTTTCTTTTTAAAAACGCTCGATATTAATAAAAAATAAGCAAGTCATGTCGTAAATAAGAAAAAGTAAGTAGCTTTCTATGATAAATTAATTCCAGTGGGTCTTTCCCATTTTGATTAAATCCCTTTGTGGGATGTAAACATATTGTTGATGTTATCTTTTACTCTTTTTAAAGTGTGTAATTAATAAACAACCTATTATTTAATTTGGAAAGTGCCTTGGAATTGCGAGGAATTTTAATTACATCATCTACAGTATCAAAATATTTATTAATTTGGTACAGAAATGGTAGGTGTTACTAGGTAGGAAAGTTTCATTTTTAACTGTGTCAGAGTAAATGCGTATATTTTTAGATCTGATTTACGTTTCTTTGGTTGCATAAACGTTACCCACAGTTATGACAAGATAAATGATACGTTTATAAAGCAGAAAAAAATGTAAAAGTGCGCCGGAATAAAAAAAAAAAATTAAAAAAAGGCCTCCGTATAACTTACCTACGCCTATTCAAAAATTTATTTTAACAAAAATTATTCATTTTGAAATATCTCAATTATTAATTAAGATGAATGTCAGATGAACAAAATCCCAATTTCTTAAATTAAAAAATTAAGAACAAAATATTCACCGAGTGGTTTAACCAATCAATATAAGTAAACACTTGTTGCTATTTGTGATTATATAATTTTTAATGAATAAAATAATATTTTCCCCAGCTCTTGAGGGTTCCGTGCGTCACTTCATTAAATATCCTTACGTCTGCACTTTTTTAGTTCTTGCAGTACATGCGTTTGGAGCAGTTTAACATCGTTCGCGATGCTTTCAACGACCCATCATTATTGCAGCGCTTTTTAGTTTTTTTGCAACAATCATCCGAGAAAGTCAGCTAAAAATAGATTCCACAACAAGGGATAAATTACTGCATACCTCCTGGGTACTTGTGCGTTAGATTCAGATGCATAAAGTAAAAACAATGAGAATGTAGTCCTTATGGCATTGAGAATTTTTATATTCGTTTCTCATACATTTTTGTTTTTTTTTTAAACAATAAATTTTTATTTTAATGACTCTTGGTTGCCGTAAATAAAAACCAGCCATAAAATAAATAGAAAAGCAATTGGCAGTGTTTTGTCATAACTTAAAATTAGTAGGTCATATGAACGTTAATGACAGTCCTGATTATTCTTGGTAGCACTTACTTTAGTTTTTATGTTTTTTTGTTTACTTTAACACTAAAAAAATAATCACTGCAAACTTGTCTCAGTAGTCATGCAGAAGGTAATAATAGTATATGCAAGCAAAGTTATTGTTGTAGATGTACACACAAAAAAAAGTATTTTTCATTTGAATATACCAATTTATTCAGGAATTTGAATGTATTATTTGTTCAATGAGAGAGATTTTTCTTAGTTTGAAGCATTATATTTATTCGTGAAAACTATATCAAAATCTTGAAAAATTTCTTTAACTTGAGAGGGGTATAATCAAATCAAAATATTCATATCCTAAATATAAAACGATGCATAATCTCCATTTAATAATGCGTTACTTTTTGAACAAATATTATGTAAATTTAAAACAAGTTACAGAATTCTTGTTTTGAACATATGTATAAGTTTAAACATTTGAGAATATCATATATTTATTTTGAGATGTATTTAATCAAGTAGAAATATCCAAATTCTACACTAAAGACTATATATAATTTTAATTTAAAAATTCATTATTCTTGGTACAACCATTACGTAAATTTGAAACAAACAATAGAATTCTTATTTTGATATACTTATATATTAAAAAATTTGAGAATATCATATATTTAACTTGAAAGGAGTATAATCAAGAAGAGACATCCAAATATTCACATTGAAAACTATACAGTACTTTAATTTAAAAATTTTATAGTCTTAACATAAAAATTACATATATTTTAAACAAATAAGAGAAGTATTCGTTTGAATACATGTATGTATTTAAATATTTGAGAAAATCAACTAGTTAACTTGAGAGAAGTATATTTAAGTCAAGACATCCATTTTCTAAATAGAAGACATACATAATTTCGACCAGAAAATTCTCTGATCTTGGTATAAAAGTGACATAAATTTGAAATGAATTGCATTCTCTTGAAATTATACGGTGTGGAAGCCTTTTGCGGTCTTTCTGACTTAAGACAATATTTAGAGGATGTAGACTAGCTGTTTGTAAGTAATTAATAAAATTCATTTTACTATTTTATTTTTATATTAAATATTTGCCTCTAAGGACTTCTGACTTCTTTGGAATTCATTTCTATCATTCGCCTGGTCTGGGCACTGTCCACATTGAAATAAGCTTCACCAGAGGGCCACACGGTCCACATTTGCATCTCACCGACTTTATGTCGATCAAGATTATCAAGAACTGGGAATTATCAGTTAAAATGTAGAATTTGTGAATAAGCTTTAAAGAGTTTTCACATCTCTAAGGCATTATTTAGAGGATAGACTCTAGACTCGCATTTTGACTTGACTTGTAAATAGGAAAATTCATTTTATTTATTTGCCACTATGAACTTCTTTGGATTTCGTTTCTAAATAAATCATAATCTTAGATTAAGAATAATATGATTTTAAATCAAGACTTGCTCTTTTTCAGTTTAAATAAATGGAAATTTTTCTTGAAGACCATAATAATTTCCAGACAAACAAATCATATAATCAGTTTAAAATTATATGTAATCTTAGTTTAACGTTATTATTGTTTTAATTTAAACGATTCAGTATTATTGTTTTAAATAATAGATAACGTTAATTGGAAAATACCATTTCTTTAGAAAGAAATAATCAGGTATTTAAAGGAAATGTATTGAGGTATTCATTTTAAAACGTGGAATAGTTTTGAAACAAGAATGTTAGAATATTTCA
This sequence comes from Rhagium mordax, assembly GCA_963680705.1. Classification (NCBI taxonomy): domain Eukaryota; kingdom Metazoa; phylum Arthropoda; class Insecta; order Coleoptera; family Cerambycidae; genus Rhagium; species Rhagium mordax. The sequence goes on along the minus strand of OY796657.1, from coordinate 82,505,474 downwards.
TTTTAAATCAATTTACGGCTTAATTCAATAGTATGTAAATTTCTAATTAAGAATAATCTCAAATAAATAGTACTCTTCATTTAAAATAATGCTATTTTTCATTATATACGAACTTATCGTTTATTTGGATTGAAGCACATTTATTCGTTTTAAATATACATTTTTTTGTGTGTAGATAGCCAATGAAGTAAATTATATTTGTATGCAGCATTGACAATAAAGAAAATGATGGACGATATAGGATATAGGTGACATTTCAAAGGCTGGAAATATATCTAAATAATAAAGTTTGACATAATATTAAAGAATTATACTCTATTTACTGAACACAAATAATTAAACCCCTCCCCATTGGCTTAGAACCATGTATGCAATAACCAGTTTTACATGCTACAAATAATAAATTATATTACTATGAATCGATGGAATGCCTATCTAACCTCAAAAAGAAAATTTGGTTCTGACATTAATCAATTTTAATTACTTTCATTACGTACCTTATACACAAATGTACACCAAAATATTGAAATATACTATTTTATTAAATTAGGGAAGTGGTACCCGTGTGAGTCCATAATACTAAGATTAAGGGTGAAACAATAGGTCCTTTTCTCACAAACTCTTTATTCAATTTTGAATAAAGAGTTTGTGAGAAAAGGACCTATTGTTTCACCCTTAATCTTACTATTTTATTAGATGAATGGGAATAACAGCAAATGAAAACAACGAATAATTAAACTAAACTTTACAAAACAGTCGAAACCACAGAACCACAGATTAGGGTAATCTTTGGCGCAGAACGTCAAAACACCAAAACGCAATGGCCGACACAGATCGAATCTGTGTGGTTGGTTGCGTTATTATGGGTTTTAAAAATTCAACCAATAGAAACATTCTATTCAAATTTAGCGCGCACTTGTGGGGAGGGGCTTAACTATTTGTGTTCAGTAAATAGAGTTTAGCTTCAATCTACTATCGTCCTATTTTGAAAATTGATCACAGGTTGTATATTTAACAATACTAGAATACTTGATCAAGGGAATATTTATATAAGACGAAAACTTGGATTTATTTTAAATTTTCAGATCAATGATTGAAGAATTAAATACAAACAGAAGATTGATTTAAGACAATAAGCAACTGTTAATTTAATTTATCAGCGGTTAATGAAGGAGTGTATAATGTTACCAGGTTTATAATTTTACGGATTTACGAGGTTGGATAATTTACTTGAACGATAAAATCAAAAATATCGTACGGTGTACCATGTACGCGAACTTCCTTTTACTTATCATTCATTTTGTTATAGCATTGTTTATAAAGTTATAAACAATGGTTATAGTTTTCTATTTTTTCTAATCAACAATATGTTGTGGAGCAAAGTCTACTAGAGCTCGTCCATGCTTTATGTAATATATTGTTATATTACCGACGCGACGCCCTGTAGGTAGGTACATTTGCATAAGCAATATTTATTCAGAACGGCTTTCCTACACGTCCTACACCCAAAACAATTTACTAACTTTTAGTTTTATGATACGTGATTCGGATTTTAAGTCCGTTATTTAACTATAATACCGTATAAGTACACAAAAAGTTGGAATCGTTGGATTATATATTTAGACTTGTCTCTTCTCAGACTGGCTCCATTTTTTTAATGGCGCATACAAATTATCGATTATGTATGATTAGATTTATTATTTGGCATTTCAAATTTTAGAAGCTACGCAGTGTTACTTTCTAACCCAAGTACAAGTCAAAATATACCGGTTCTTCCGGTTTTCTTTTTTAATGTTGAAAGGTTAAAGTTGATAAAATTTCGACATTTGCTGTATATACTGCGTGATCACAAGCTTCTGACTTGTGTATGTGATTTTAGAAAAATACCAAACCGACATACCTACCAATTATTTTCAACAATATTTCCGTTTAAATTTTGAGTATATTTTGGACTTGACAAATCATTTCGTTCGATAAATTTTCATGTAACTCACGAAAACGTTTGCTGCTTTTGTCTTACACAAAATCCTAACAGGCGCCTAGATTGTGATCCATTGCAGACAACTCTTAAATACCATAAAAAGGTAAATCAATTTTATTTGATGTCAATAATGTATGGCATACATTACTCACATTTAGATTTATAATAATGCATGAAAAGTTATTAAGAAGGATTTATATCAGCTTTTTACTTGCTACTACGAGTATAGATATGTTGACTTACTTAAATATACTTTGACTCACTTAATTATAACTTATTATCAAGTGCCACTTGTGATTGTATTAATATTCGAGAAGAGATTATAATAGAAAATATAATTTAATCATAAATAAAAATTAGAAAGTGAAATCACTCAAATAAATTAATGGATTGAATTGGTTGCAGACAAGTACCTATTTTCTCGCATTCTTTGTTTTAAAAAATTCTACAATAATATTATTTAGATGCAATAAGTGCTGGACAATGCGTGTTTATTACCTAATACGAAATAATAATAGAAAACTGATATATAATCCACCTGGGGACAATATTCAGCATAAAAATGTCATTGTCACAATACATAATATAGTAGTAAATTGCCATCTCTATCTGAAATATATATTAGCCAGATGCAAACTATGGTATGAAATTGTCCCCCATATGTGATTTGCCTTGAAATAGCAGTCACTTTTAAATCCTCTTATATATTTATATGCAAATATATTTGGAATTATTTGCAACAGTTACTGACACAATTTTTTTAATCTCAATCAAATGACATAACCAACATTAATCATTTTTTTTTAAATAGCCAAAACACACAGTTACTTAATGAATGGAGCCTACTATTTACTGTACTGTTTACAATGGCAGGGGATAACCCTGGGAGTCCTACCTGAAAATTTTGTTGAATCTCCACTTTGTTGTTGGTTAGATATATTTAACGTGCATCACATCGTAGACCGTAGACACGCTTGTATAGAAGCATGCAAGTACTATTTGTTACACCAGCAAAATAAAGACAAAGCTTTTGAGTAAATACGAGAGTAAATACTTCTTAACACAATGTACCTATTAGTGCCATCTAGGTGATGCATGAAATTTCTAACCATATTGCAAAAAATTATTGGTGTTATTTTTTAGTTCTTTCTATCATGATATGGGATATTTTCGGACGTGGAACGTTATTTTTGACATGCAGTGTGTACAGGGTATATCCATATATTTTGACACCTATCTATCTACAGCCTTTATTTTTAGAGATATGAAATTGTAGATTTTAGTGTAAACTATCTATTGGTGGAGAAAAGTAAAACAATATAGCGTCAGAAAGTAGAGAAAAAGACACAACTTAATGTTTTGTTTTTAATGGAATGCCCTGTACATTTTTGCATATTTTGAAATACCTGATTCCAAAAATATACAGGTCTCCAAAAAAACGCCGCAAGGTATAACTTCGTTATTTATAATCTGATTTTAAGAAACAAAAAAATCAAAAAATCAAATGAAATGTCTATAAATACACTCTAGAGGGAGCCTACCACAGTATTCTTAAACTTATTTTTTTTTAAAGCGATAGTCAACATTTTTTTCAAATTTCATTCTTTTACTATTGTGCAAATTTCTTTTCTGAATCCAACGATGTAGTACTTATAACAAATCGGCTTGTGAAATATTTATCACAGAAAAAGAGTCAAAATGTTTGTCGATACCGCAATAGCCTATTACGCTATCGATAAACATTCTTTTTATGTGATAAATGTTTCACAAAAGTCAATAGTAAATAAATTTTAAAAAAAATTGTCATTTGAAAAAAGTTGACTAACGCTTTTCAAAAAAAAATAAGTTTAAGAATACTGCGGTACGCTCCCTCTATATATAATGTATTCAATGCTATTTCCTTAAATGTTTTATTTTTTAAAACAAAATTATAAATAACGGAGTTAGGCTTGCGGCGTTTTTTAGGAGGCAGCCTGTAGAGTATGTCATTTGTCATTTTTTGTTCTAATCATTCTGGAAATAGTATGCAAAACAGTAGTGCACCGAACATAGGTTGCCTTGAAAAAAAATGACAAAATATTTCTGATAATTCCTGACAGAGTTTACTTTCTGATGTTCCTTTGTTTTATTTCTTATCTCTAAAATATATTTCATATCAAAATCTGCCAAACTTTCCTTTTTACTCTTTTTTCATATTACTATAAATAAATTCTATAGATCATATAGATAGGTGTCAAAATTGATGAATGATAAAATTGTTTTTCCACATCTGAATAGTCCATTGTAAAGTATTTGGGATGGGAATGAGCTATAATGGTTCCATTTAAAAAAAATTCTTACATCGAAAAAACCATTTCAGAGATGTTTAAATGGCTATAAAAGCAAAGTTAGCTCACTTAATATCACGATTTTATTTTTTCAATACTCAACGGCTCAGAAAGAAAAGTTTTTCAGCAGTCATGGCTCCCTAGATGCAAACTTTAATTATCTTAAAAAAATGTTTGAGGTTATGTTTCTTCCTCGAAGTTGATACCATCGTATGCAGAATAAATCCCTGAATCCAAAAATGTAAAAATTTACAGGGTGTTCCATTTAAAAAACAGATGTTATGGTCACTTCCGGTGAAACCGGAAGTGCTAGAATTATTTTATTAACATGCATTAATTCAAATTTACTTGTTATTGCAACTACCAAAATTTCAAAATGATATCTGAAAAAACAAAAAAGTTATAGGGGTGAGCCTAATTTCATTTACACCCGGTATTACGCGAACTGTTTCACCCAAAGAGGCATACTGTTTCGGCACGTCAAATACTATTACCTCGACAAAAATTTCGTGACTAAACAAAAAAGTAGGTATACTGTTAAACAAAATTTAAAAAAAACTATTTTTAATTATAGTTCATATAGGTACTTACATACATACACTTTTCAATTTTGTATCGCCAGGTAGTGTTTGCCAGCAGCAATATTCTGTTTTATTTTGTGTTAACTATATGGGGTGGCACACTAATGGCATAAATGTGTACACATACAGTGTCTAATAAGCACACCATTTGCCGATATCTCTGATCATGTGAAATTCTGTTTGTGGCGAAGGCGCCGCGGAAAATATGCGATAATCTAATAAGGTATATATATATTTAATAATGTATGCGTTGCATTTGAACAGTGAGCGATAAATAATAAGTAAAAGTTAATACCTTGATTTGTTACGTTCCAAAATATTAAATATACACGATTAACTGACGAGAAGGAAATAAAAATGTAAAAACATACATAAATATAAATATGAATAGGAAACTATTATGGTATGTCGATGTGAAATCAGGTGCATGATCTAGGCTGATGTCGAATTTCAATATCTGAATGAAATATATGTATGTTTTTTGTTTTTAGAACACCAGGTATTGATTTAATTTCGAGAGATTGGTAAACTTTTACTTTTTACTTACAGAAATGTCTGACTTTAACAAATATTTATTATTTTAGAAAATCTATAATCTATATAAACTTATTTTAAAAATTTAAATTTTCATAAATTTGGAGCGTCAGTGAAGCTCTAAAGAAGTTTAAAGCAGAAAAGAAATCGTTTATTGAAATATTCTTTTCAACTTTACCTATTAAATCGGAAACAATTTTTAATCTGTCAGTCTATCCTTATACACGATGATTTATACAAAATAAGTATTTAATTATTCGGAAATATTTTGCCTTTATTTTGTTGAAATTCATAATTATTTAAAATTACTTTGATAGAAAAATATAAGAATCTGACCAATCACTTTGTGGATAGCAGAAACCAAAACTCATTTACTTAGACGGTTGCTGGTCAATGAATTTTGCCAACGATCGCACAAACCGCATTTTCCAATCGTGCATGCTAAATTTTACAAACTCTATAATTTGTAATTTTGATGAAAAATATTTGCATATGTTTGCCTTAGCTAATAAATATTATTACCCATTGTTCTCAGGTATGAACAGTAGGAAGTACACCAAATAGAGTATTGTTATTTGTTACGTGTAAACTACTCTACATTTAATTGATCTTAGTAAACATCTCGGTATGGGAAATCATTTAAAAAATATGGAATGTCGCGTCGGTTTATTTTGCAGTCCAGAAATTTTCAGAACTCTAGGAATCGTACTATCTCATTTTATTGAATGTATCTATGAATATGAAGAAATATTTGCCTAAGCGTAGAAGCTATATATACAATACAATCTATAAGCCAATTAAGGATTACATAGTGCAGTAAAAAATCCTCATTCTTCTACATTCTACAGGAAGACAATTAATTATGCGTAACTGTAATTAATAAGGTTCTATCATCTTCACAATAACAATTTTACCAGAAACCGCACGATTACAACAGGGTTTGTTTTAGTCTTAATAATAAGTAATAATTTTCAAGAGTTTCAAACAGAAATACGAAGTTGAATGAAAAGGGATTGCAAAATGTCTCAATCTATAATAAATTTGGGTGATTAAGTTGTTCCAATCAATAATCTACTTTTTTATAGAAATTAATTGTCTAAAATTTCATACACCAAAAATAAATATAAATTAATGCATTCTGCTGTTTGAGCTTTTTCAATATGAGTAATGTGCAATTATCCTCGACATTATTACGCAAACTGAATATAACTTAAAGAAATTCAATAATTTTTCTAAGAAGCACTTTTATTTTACTGTTGAATCGGTCTTGGCAACACTGTCAAAGAGACCGGCTTTTCTTTCTCAGGTTACTAAGGGCTATAAATAGCCAATGGACACCGGTTCATCTGCCTTTGGTTCTTAAGTTTCCATCACCATCAACCGATCACCGATCAATGAACAGAAAACGAACCATACATTCATAAAGTCACCGGCCTATAGTAAGTGCGTGTACGAAGCAAACAGAATAATTAGTATTATAATCTTCACTGAAAAAAATATAATTTAGATTATGTATAACTCGAATGAATGGATGTAGGTACATTAAAATAAATAAACTGACGAATAATAATTGATCAAGGCGCGTGACTTTTTTTATTGAAACTATGCCAAAGATTTTGCAAGTGCTTTTTTGAGGGACTCGTCGATTAATTACTATTTACCTATATAAATTCGCCGTTTTTAACCAACTTGCAGTTTTATTTAGGCCTACCTCGTATAAAATGATGACCACTACCAAACTGGGCCTCGAATATTCAAATAAGCGAAAATGTTTCTAATTTATATTTCAAGGTCATAAATCATAATTGGATAATCGGCAATTATTATGCCTTTATTTGAGCTGCCTATTGACAATTTGACAATCTATGTATAGTATCTCAATTGCTTCAATTTTAACCGAATGCGTTTGTATCTTTATTAAGTATATAATCTATAATATATATACATATTTATATGTGTATGTAGATTCTGGTGTGTTATTATTTTTTAGTTTCATGTCCCCATGTGATGAAGATGACACTGTTTTCTGCTACTGTTGACTCTTTGTCAGTTCATATGTAACAATTTATAATAATGTGGAAATATGATATTTTAAAAATACTCTTTTCGTGCAGTTTACTTGCGCCTTCTCACAATGTTGTTTCAGCTCGTTCTCACGGTACACTGTAACTGCAGAACGATTTGTAAAATTACATGACTATACTTCTCATCTGATCACAACAGTTTGCAGGATAATATATAAAAAATGTAACAATAGGCTGTCTTGGCGGTAACTCATAAAAGAATTACAAGAAAGGCAGTATGTCTTTTGTATTTCTCTGTTGCTTGGCATTTAGTCACATTCATAAGAATTACATACATATTCGAGTTCATGTTATTTTTCTTGCAGTTGCTTTACACTTGGCAAGATCTATTACAGGTCATTCCCATGTGCGATGGCATTTTGTATTGCCAAAAATAATATTTACTACTTAGCCCGTTGATTAATTCATTGATTTAAAAAAGTACAACGCTTTTTGTATGTCGCAGAATTTTATTAATATACCTACACCTACACTTTAATTTGAATGCGCTTTTTTCATATTCGTATCCTATTCCTGCAAAAACAAAAACCCGAGGGAAATAAAATTTCCAAAAATGATACGTTTAGGAAACAGAAGATACGCGTATGCTAAGAAGATTAGATATTTATTCAGTCATAATAATTAGAAAATCCTCTTTGTTAATCATTAATTAGTTGCTTAAACTTGTGTTTTTTTATTATTCACATTGTTTCCATTAAAACCGTGAAGGTTTTGATTGATATTCATCATAGTATTTTATTGTTTATTGTGACTTTGTTGACAAAATCCGGGGACGTTTTTAACCAACCACGTTTAACGGCGGCCTTAACCTCCCGAGGAAATTCCTTCCGGAAGGAACAACGATTTGTTATTTCCGACTGAACATATTCTCACCTTCATGTCATAATAATTTAAAGTTGATTTAACATTCGCAATCTTAAATTTCGTCCTGCTTGATATTCATAACCACGCAACATTTTGCTGGGATATCTAGCGACACTAGAAGAAATATTTTTGGGTATAATTAGTTTCGAGGTAACGTTTAGAATACATATCGATTGTGTAAGAATAAATTATAGATCATAGATGATTTTTTTTATTGCAAAATTTAGTATAATATTGTTTTAACATTCAAAATTTTGAGTAGGAGTTCGGGTAAAGTGGAACCAAATAACTTACAATGTAAATTATAAACGAACAATAATCTTGGCAATAGCAGATACTTTTAATGTGATCGCTGGTATTACGTTTCGTCCTAGAGCAATATATTTTATTTATCAATGAGTTTATCTACAAAAATACTTGTTAGATATTAATAATAATTTTTTTTGTATGATGATCACAGTAATACTAATAAATATTTTTGATACTATAAAACTACTGTATAGATTTTATGATTTAACCAAAATCATCAGCTTTGCGATTTTGATAAAAGTCTTGTTACCTGCCAAAACTAATGAATTTCTCTGGATGACGTAAATTACACCTACTAATGAACAAAGCTTATCTCGAAATCAGTGGGTTATATAACACAAACAGGTATCCAATCAAAAATACATTCATGTTTAACCTTTCATCCCGTTTCCTGCTTATCATTATATAATTTAAGCGGAGAATTAATCAAATGCATTGCAACGAATGATTTTTTTTATTATATAGCTCAGCAAGGTCATGTAATGTTACCTTAAGATTATGTTAAAGTAATACATACTTGTTTTTTATGAAGTTCAGATTGCTATTGTTTATAGTACGTAATAACAGTTTATTTTCTTAATTGCACCACGTTAAAAACATAAGTTTTTTGTTTTGTTAAAATATGAATTTAATAAATGGTTCTTAAGGAAGTTGCGTTGCAGTGCATATATAGGTAATTTATTTTAATTACAAATTACCTCTTAGAGTGATGGTTAAGCGAAAGCAAATTTACCACTTTCCTAATGCTCAACTAGTGCTTCAAACTAATGAAATAGGGAAATCTGTAGGTTTTTATGTAAACTTCACTTCACAGAAGTATCCTTAAAGCGAGTGGGTATTTTCAATAAAGTTATGGGGTGTAAAAATGCCCACGATCTCTAGTAATACGAGACGACACTAGTATAAGAAGTATACAAAATATGAAAGGTTCCCATTTGTTTAAATCATAATATTATATTTATTAAAAATTAATAAAAACTATTTTAGGAAAATACAACGTTCCAAAGCTGTTTAAGTGAAATCAAACTGTTGAAAACGTGTTATTAGGAAAAATATGAATCCGTTATTTTCCTAAGCCGTTGAGTAAACAAAAACATTATAAAGAGGTGCAACATTGTAATAAAACTGACATAATATGTTGCAGATACTTTAAAATGGAAGATTGTTGCGGCACTGAAAAAGTTAATTAATACTGTTTGTTCAATCCAATACTCCAATTCATTATAAAAAGGTGATCCAAAACTAAACCGCATTATTTTAAGGACGGATTAGTGTTATCAAAATATGACGGAGACTTTATATCAGCATACATATATTTACGATGATAAAACCCATGGATATGATTTTAGAAAATCCATTTATCTCGATTTATAACCATTATTAATTCTCTACAAATAAAAATCGATAGATGTTAATCAGATTTTTGTCGTACCCCTCCCCCTCTCTTCTGAAATATTACGGTCATTTTATTATTAACTATTGTGATGTAACTGTCTTATAGTGAATTTTAACTTACGACTTTTATATTTTTTCTTCCTGCTATTGACTCCGGTTAGACTAGAAAACAAAAAATGCTGTTTTAATGAAATTAAAATTTTATGAAGCTGACTAATTTTTTCTGAATACTCTCAGTTGCAGGTTATTTTTCAATTATTTCCTATTTTGATATCATCTATTCTTTAAATTCTAATTCTTGCTGCTCCAATGTACTTACTCATAATTAGCCAATAACCAACAAGTAGATCGTATTTTCTCAGAAAGTTTTAAAAGAATTTTTTTCTTAGAAAAAACAATTTTTATTAAAGTATTCTCATTAGCCATTCACGTGAACATATAATTAAAAAAAATTACATTTTGTTATAAACTAAAATGTGGAAATCTACTAGTATTATTCTTCACAGTAGGTAATTAAAAACCAACGAATTAAATCGGCAGTTTAAAAAAATTCCTTTCGTTATATGTATTTATAAATATTTCTGTTTTATTTTAGTGTCGTTAATGTTATTAAATGCAGCAAAATCTATTGAATTATTAAATTGCTTACATGCCTTACATAACCCTATATCATCGTAAAAGCAATCGAGATACATAAATCCATTAAATAAAAGCTTCTCAAGGAGTAATACAATTAATTCATTATGACTGCGTACGTAGAAACAGTTAAGAAAATATATAAATTTTTTTAAAAACACTTATCCATTATTATATAAAATAGTTTAATTACAGCAAATAGCCTAGTGGTGGAATTATTTAACTTTATGATTAGTGTGATTACTCATAAATGCTCTGAAATAATATCAAATTACCTTTAGTGCTCCAATAATGCATTTCAACTGCATTCTTTGTACCCATACATATAATAAAAAGATAATGTCAACAAATAATAATTTATTTCACACATAAATATGGAAATTTTTACCACGATTCAAATATCATTTCAAATCAAAAACTTTAACGAGTTACTTGTTATTTTTAGTTTAGACGTGATAAAATCAGAATCCTACTTGGTAGTTGGTGATCACGAAACATTATCTGAGTTTTTTTTCTGCCCTAGAAAAAAACAGAACGAATAATTTGCAGAAATAAATGCTGTTTTATTCCAATATTTGCAATTTTTTATAATTTTATTTAAATTATAAATGTTAAAAAAAACTGTCAAACCCATATTAAATATCTAACATTTTGAAGGGTCACGGAGGTACAGAAGACTTAATAGCGTAGTTATATTTAAACTACCGATTTTTGACATACGTAGGAACCGGTAGGAACCCATTAACATTTTTTTTAATTCCCACCTATAACTTTATTATTGATTTAAAAAAAAATACGTTGAAAATGTTTGATTACTCGAAACACTCTGTATGGTGTCCCATATGGTATATTCGATCAAAGCAGTGTTTTGTTTATCTAAGTTCTTTGAAGTTGCAAAGGTATATGTCAGTTGCTAAAGTTCTCAAAATATTTGACGTTTTCATCAATTTTTTTCTCGAAAACCACACAGTATATTTCTATAATTTTCTGTATATGGACTTCCCATTAAGGGACCTACCATCCCTTAAAGGGAATTAAATAAGTTGTGGTTCACCCTGTATACAGGGTGTTATTTAAGTACATGGCCAAACTTCAAGAGGTGATTCTTTGAGTGAATCTAAGACGAAAAATTTATATAAACATAAGTTCGGTAATGCTTCGTTTTCATAAGATAGTGTCAAAATTTTTTTTTGAAAAAAAAACTAAAAATACTTTTTTCTTTCTAGCATTTTTTCGCATCTTGCTTCGTTTTTTGAAAAAACTTTATTGCATGTCCCTGAGAAAACCATAAAAAAATTGTGATTTTTTTTTCAAAAACGAAGCAAGATGCGAAAAAATTCTAGAAAGAAAAAAGTTGTATTTTTAGATGCTTAATGCGAACGAAATATAAAAATTGCAAAAAAGTCAGTGACGCACATTGTTTTTGTCAAAAATATTGATTCAGGTGCCTTCCGGGGCGCCACTGGACTTAATAATTCTAATTTAGTTAGCTAAATTAGCCCCTTACTACCATAAATAACACTGCCAAATTTCAACAAAATTGGCTAACAGATTAATAAGATATTCACGAAAAAATTATTTTTTCAAAAATATTTTGGTGCTGTATCTTGAAAACGAAGCATTATTGAACCTATGTTTATATAAACTTTTCGTCTTAGAATCACTCAAAGACTCACCCCTTGAAGTTTGGCCACATACTTAAATAACACCCTGTATATCGGTGAAGCACAGACGGTGACCGTTAAATGTGTTTTATGAATGATATAACATTTTGCTGTTTCTGAATTATGAGTCATTTCAATAAATTGAAAAAAATCAAATCGGCACCTGACCTTGTGCACTTATCTTAAAAAAAGAAAAGGATTATTTATAATATAGCCACATCTATTTAATAATTAATTATACTCTGACGTCACGTAAAAGCTCGATATTTGTAAATGTTTTCCAATGATTCATTGTACCTCTTTCTTTGTGTTGGATTTTGATTTCTTTTTATAAACATTATTTGTATTTGTAATCAGAGTGTTTGTTTTAAGTGTGACATTTAATACAACTTTATAAATGTAAATTCCAAGGCCGTCTTACGGCACCAATACAGTTTAATCTTTAAAAAGTCTAAATAAAAATATGAGGACTTTTCAAACGGATCATCTTCATCGGGGATGATATTATATATAAGGCAAATTTTGCATATTTATGATTTATGTAATTCGTTATGTGGAAGAGATCTCAACGTGCATCAGATCACAACTATCTTTAGTTCCTTTTGAAAAATGATGTACCCATCACGATGGCTCATCGAGAGTACCACCTCCTATTTCTCAACAACAAATTGGACACATTTAAAATAATGTAACTGATATTTGATGGCTCTAACCAGTAAAGGATTTAATTTTACCAAACATTGTCGCAAAAATTCGAATCAGTAATCTTTTTTGCACGACTTGTACTGATACCAAAATTCTTTTAAATAATATTGGGTGTTGTATAACCTCCTTAATTCTAAATATGGGAGACGATTTACCTGCTAGTTTAATAAATGTTAGAAATGTAACATGTAACGCATATAGATAGATAGAGAGATAGATAGAGACCTTATTTCCATTTCATACCTACCTTCTGACAATAATAAATGTTCTGGAAATTTTCGGCACTATAGAAAACAATGTAAAAAACAAAAGAGAAACAGAGAGAAAAATGTATAATTAATGAAAGCAAAAAAATAAGTTTAGTAAATCTCTCGACAAATGTTTAAATACTTATTATTAATATATTAATTAACGTTGTTTAATTGTTTATGTTTACTTTATCAACAACACTGAAATAATTAGTAATGGTAATTTTGTGGTATAAAGAAATAAAAAAAATAAAATTGGTATGTATATTACTCGGTATATTATAAAGAAAACATTGAAACCACAAAAATATAAATTTTATCACAAAACAGTAAAAAAGTTGTTTAAATTTTTTTTATTTATGAATGTATTCACTGTATATTTATGATATTCGTTCGATATTTGTTCACAGAAATATTTTGATTCAAAAATTATATAATAATAATAATAATAATAAAATTATATATCTATAATATATATAACATACTTTTTCCTTACAATTATGTGTTTTGCAATATGTTCATTCCTATGCCAGAGTGAATATAGGACTTGGACTTGAGGTGAAAACTGTGAAAGACCTTTGATAACGCAATGTGAAATAAATGAAACGTTGCGTTGCGCTGGCGTGATAGCGCATTTTTACTGTTATTCAGATTCGCCCACCGTGTAACCTTGCTTCGAAGGTAATTTGTAATATAAATTTGACCTCTCCGCAACTTAAATTTCTTAATATTTTTGCGAAATAGGCCTTAATAGACATTTTTCAAGTATATCTAGTCGCAAAAACAAACATATTGTTTTTAGTCAAAATAAACTTGTCAAATCTGACGTTTTTTAAAATCAGAATTTTTCACCTGCTCTCATACGGCTTTCACGCTCCTAATTTGGCCGTGGTCGTGGATAAAATGTTGAATTACATTATTTACATTCGGGGATTAACAGCCTTCAATCCACTCGAAAAAAGTCGAAATAAATATGTATTTCCCATTTTTTTTTTCCAAAAATTGCAAAATTTTATGACTGAATAGAGAAAAATACGCTTGTTTCAAATTGACAAAAAAAAATTATGAGTGCCATTTAAAAAGAAAAAGTTGGTTGCCATTAGGAACAAACCAGAAGAAGATATCAACAAACTAAAAAACTCAAAACATGCAACCTACCCTCGTTCCGTGGAAGTTCTTAGATGGTTATTTTGACGCCTGAGGGGCGGCGCGTCGGTATCATCAGGACGGTGTATCTCGAACGCCAGTTTCTGTTTTAGAATGCAGAAACACCATGTTTTTCTATTAACAGGATAAAATACGCTTAGGTAGTTGCAGTGAAGAAACTGTTAAGCCAGGAGTCTATATTAACCTATAAGGAAAACTCAGGAGTTTCGTATTAAGACTTTATAACAGATTTTATTCAGGAATTGTTAACAATTTAACATAATAAATCACTTTTAGCTATACGGTTAAATAAAGCAAAGGTATATACAGGAAACTTAAAGCAGGCAGGCTACATAGGGCAAATATTAAAAGCGGCAAACTTCCACTTATTTTGGGCAATTGTAATAGTTCTTCTTTAACATAAAAATCGTTATCCAAAAAATGATCGAACATATTTTAACGTTATTAATATTAAAATCATACATTTGATAGCACTTTTGAATCCATAAACAAATTTCTTTAGCAGCAGGAAAACTAAAGTATCGCAACTAGAGAACTAGACGAATAGCTTTTACTTCTTCTGTTATTGTTACTGGCACAACCCATCACTGTACAGTAAACCATTGTTTATACTATATTTAATAAACCAAAACACAGCCACAACTGATCAAAATAACTAGCATAACGTATTTACACCGAATTAAAACACAATAATCGAAGTAAACAAACACAAAACACAGCCCTCACAAAATTTAAAAAGTTGTTACAGAATGACGTCAGCGATAACATGTCATGCGCGTGAGCTTATCTGTATGGTTTTAGTATCATGAGATTGGCTTTGTTTGACCGTTGCTAGGTAACGACTTGCTTGAATGACAACATTCAAGCAACAGTTCATATGTCACATGTCATATGTCAATCAAAACAAATCTAAATTTGTAACTGACCCTATTAACCGCTCGTGCATTTTAAGAAAAACAAGAAAATGAAATATACAGGGTGTTTCATTATAATAAGAAAGTTGGTGTCATTTCCTGTTAGACTGGACGTAGTATTTAACACAATTGTGTTAGATTTTGGCTTTAGTGATCTAGGTATTATCCACGTTCCAAATTTCTTATACTTTCGTGGCCACCCGGTATACATTTTCTGGGGAGTGGATACAATAGACAGAAAATTATAGAAGCAAGAGTTTAAAAAAATATATTCATAATCGACCCTGATACGTAAACACATTCCTTCTTTTAATTTATATCTAACTGAAGCGGTCGCGGTGTATTTATGGCCTTAGAATCGTTCTTCCAACAAAACCTCCATAGCATTGTTCACATGAAAAATATAGGTCACCAGAGTTGTCATGCTTAAAAACAATAATTAATTAAGGACATGAATAATTGAAAAAAAAAAGGAAATGGATAACTAGCTGCCGTGACCATAATAATTAGATTATGTCACAATTCGTCAAATTCTATGAATGGTGAAAGAAAAAATAATTGTCGCCTTGGGGAAATTTGATGTGCTGGTGCGAAGTTGCTCATTGTCTAAATTCATTGAAGTACCTAATGAATATCAAATAATTGCATATATCCACAATACCGAAAATTCTAGATTAATGAATTAATTTTTGTAGACTATTACTATGTAATTGAGCATTAAAACCATTCTTTATTTTTTATGGCGAAACCCGGTAATATTAACATTTATTATCACTTTAGCAACTATATAAAGATAGCTGTCTTGTCAAATTTTCTCCTTCATTCTTTTTTACATCAAACAGCAAAGTGTTAAAATTAATTGCCTGAATAAGTTTTTCTCAAGTCCCAGTCTCCTCTGTCTATCGACGATTCTTGTCATTCTGTTTTTTTTTTCTAACACAAAATTTATATTTTTACACATTTGGTTTTTCCATTTCCAATTTCTTATGGTCCTCATACTATACATACAATAAACATTCACGAACCAAGTTAAGCCCCATATTATTATAAATTTTATGACTAAGTGTGAAGTATCAGATTCATATCTAAGTACCTACTTTAATTATTCTATAATTGTGTCCTGTTCAAGATTTTGTGATAAGCATAACAGGGGTACTCCATTTGTACTTCTTGATAAATATTTATTTAAAGTGTAAAAAATAAAAATATTTACGTTTTCCGAGCATAAGGTTATGTTATGACGAAATAAATTGTCTCTAATCTGGCAAATCTAGAGTAAAGTACTTACTACAAGCTGTTTGACTTTCACTCCCGTGCTTCCAATAAATCGATGAATAATTTTAAATGTCTTATATCTCGTGTAACCGGTGTTAGTTTATTATTGCGAACAATAACAAAAAAGTGTTTTGATATTTGGACATAAATTCAACATTGTTTAATCAAATTGCCTCTTTAGAAAAATAAATGGTATATCTAAAATTGGTAATTAAACATGTCCAAACGTGACCGTATTAGTAAGTTTAAATTCTGGAAAAATCTAATTAAAACTCATGTCATTAAGTATGTTAGTTACAAATTCAATACTTATACAAAATGTGGGTATTCCATAACATTATACTTGAATAGGAAATATTTTTAATCATGGTGTATCGACTGGGTAGTAATCAACTTTGATGAATTAAATGGAACACTTTTTATATTATTGCATCTTTGGTTAGAAAACGACGGGAACTTTTCAATGCATATGTTTTTTGAGTAAATTATGAGATCTTGAAGAAATTTTTTTATATATTTGCATCTTTTTAAATTTAAGATATTTTAATTTTTTAATGAAACAGTAAATTAGCTTTATTTTAATGTCCAATAAATTTGCAATATGTATTGAATTTTCCTACCAAAATCATCAGTCATGTCATCACTCATCGCACTAATAATTAAGAAACTAATAGAATAAATAAAAATAATAAATACGCATCATATTGTAATCTAATTACGCATATTATTATTATTATATAATTGCATGATTGAAATAAATATGTATAAAGACTTCTTCCAAGAAATATATTTTAGTAGTTATAATTTGAATATATTTAAATACAGTATTAATTACATTTAGGAATGTATTTAATTACTTGTATGTTTAACACGTTTTCCCTCATAATAGTCCGTTTGTAATTTGTTATTGGAAAAGCAATTAATAATGCAAATCGTCGACCTTTCCTTGCATTCCTAGTTTTCATGGAAAATCATGTTACATTTTAGAACAAAATTGTAATAATTAAGTTATAATACTATAAAAATTAAAATTCAATATCAGGAAATGAAGTATGTGTTCCTTGATTTGTAAAAAGCAATTAGCACACCAATCTAGGACAAATCAAGCAACAAAGCTGAACAGGCAAAACGTCCAAGGTATTGAATACATATTTTTCACGATCTATTTGCAAAAGCATAGTTAATTGGTGCATAACGAATTGTACTTTATATTTAAAACTAAGTGAAATTTTTCATTATTGATATGCATATTTTAATTTGAATTTGGGATTATGCTAATGGGAGAAACGATAAGACTGATTGGATCGAGGCATGATTCAACGCGAATACAGGGCTGCTAGTTTAATAATAGAATGCAGATACTTAAACCAAAATTTTGGACACTTTTTGCTATACTTATTTCAAATTTACCGCACAAAATTTGAAATACTTATAGTAAAACGTTTTCGTTAACAGATATTGATATTAAAATATAATAACTTCTTTAAATATGTTTTTATTTTATTTTTCCGACGTTGTTTTATAAATCTTATTTGTAGAATTTTTAGATTGTATCTGTATAAATATTCGAGAGAAATCAGACACTTAACAAAGTTGGTAGATTGACAGATTAGATCTTGTTTGTTTTTTGTTTCCCAAAAAACTTCGTTAGCCAGTCTGTTACGTGTTGTTATACTCGTGATGTGAAGTTCTTGCTTTTCTGCAAGTTTTATTTCGATCATATTAAATAAATGTCTGTGTTTTTGGAAATTTACAAGCAATATATTGCCTTAAGGAGCCTAAATCACAGCAATGTACTTTCGGATTCCGAAGACGATTATGAAATAAAAAGCCAAGGATACCTACTGCAACAAAGGTTATATCTTAAATATTACTGTTCAACATTATTATGCGAAAGTGTTTTTTTAACACTGATGAATAGTACTTATCATATTATTAAACTGTCACCCTATATTGAAAGTTTCATAACGTTTCAACATAAACCTGACACAGGACCACACTCTATATTTTTTAATATCCCATTTTAACATTTTTCATACCCTTTTATTTTTTTGTTCCGGGATTGGCGGAGAAAAAAATATGTATCAGTATGGATTTCGGAAAACTCAGGATTGAGAACCGCTGCCTTCGTTGAACTCAAAATTTTCGGTTAATTTCTTTGTTTTTACTTCTTTAATGGAGTGTTGAAACCATGGGAAAAATGCATCGAAGTCAGAACAAAATTATTACAGATTCGAAAAATTGTTTTAAAAAATGCTTTCGGTCTGAATAAATTCAAGAAACTTATAGATATTTCAATAGAATTTCGTAGGTAGGTATATCATCCATGGCTTATCTTAGGCTAATGTCCTAACGTAATATGAATCAATAAATAAAGAGGTGATAAAGGTGGGAAAAAATCGAAAGCTAATTCTCCACAAAATTACAATATTTTTAACTTACTGAGCCAAAAACACATCTAATAATATAACCTAACGCTTCAAGCCATTTTCATGTACTAAATTGGCAGATCTGTTCAAATTTATGCAAGAATTGTTAATAAATAAATATTAATAAAAATATATTGCTATTATTTTTTTAAATCAATAGTTTCGGAAATATTCATTATTTGTTGGTAGTATTCTGCCAAACATATCCACTTGTTCCTTCTGTTGAAATTCTGTTTACTCATCTTTAATTTACTGATCGTGCCTTTAAAAGTCGGCGAAGTAATTCTGAATAGACAAATGGCCACCAAGTAAGGTACACGTCATTACGTTATCCAAAAGAGTTTTTTATTACATTATTTTTAAAGCTTCCTTGACCATGAACACGCGTGTCGGTTTATAATTATTGGTAATTAAATACAAATAGGTATTAGTCATAGTTTTTTAGAAATTCTAGAAAGAAAGAAACGTAGTTATGAAATGAAAAGAAAATTGAGGAATATAAATGTAATAATAATCACGCTTTTTGTGAGCTTGACATTCTTCAGTTTTGTTATTCTCGACAACATAATGCACTGATTCTAAGATATTAAATCGAGAAACACAAGAATTGATATGCAGTGGAATCTGGTTGTAGCGATTTTTTTGCTTTGCACGCTATGAATTCTGTTATTTAATTCAATATTTTATAACATATATTTATGAAAAGTAGTTGTTTTTTGTTTTAACAAATTTATCGACAAAGATTGCATTTTAAAGTGATTTTAATGATTTTTACGTCCAACAAATTTTATATTTATGTTCAGAAGTAGAAGATCAATACACCTAAATATATAAAATTGGATATTTTTTTATTATGCTTGTATAAAACCTAAATAAAGTTGTAAACAATACATATCAAGCAAAGAAAGGTATAATTTCAATTTGTATAAAAATGTATGGAGTAATTTGGTGCATTTTTATCTGCCCTACATGTCACTTTGATTCATTAATATCAAATTCGATCGCTAATTCTAACAATTTATTTCAGAACTAGAAATATTTTTAAATTTTCCATTAAAGAAAAATGGTATACATTATTACCATTAAATTGCATTTTAAACATAATAAACATTTATACTCATTCAGTAAATTTTGTTATTTTTAAAATATTTTTAATCGATTAATTTTCCGAATACCTACATTTTCTTTTACAATTTTTATATCACGGTCGCAATTTATAAAATAAAATTAAGATGTTCCCTTTTTTATTAAATCAACATGCTTATCACACTTACTAAATATTGGCAAATTGTTGTTCCAGATTGAATTGACAAGGTTAAAAGATTGATGGCGATGGTGACACGAAAGTTTGCGAAATATTGTTTGTATTGTTATTGCAAATTTTCTCATATAGTTTTATGATACATTTAAAACATGGCATTAAATAAAGAGGACAGCAAACATAAACAATGTTGTTTATAGTAAAATAAATTCAGGTAGTTTATTACAGTGTCGTAGCTAGGGGCTGGCCACAGGGGCAGCTACCAATGGCGCAGCAGACCCCAAAAACACTAGGACCTTGAAATTCCTGAAAAATTTTCGCCTTTGGTGCATGGCGGGAGGCTGCCGCACCCCCTGTTGAACCTGGAGCTTATAGAATCCTATTAAAGATCTACTTTAGAAATTAACAAATGTGTCCATACTTTCAATAGAAAAATTAATTTCAATAAATTTAGACTATGACGAAATTATCGATGTATTTGCAGATATAAAATCTAGAAAAGTAATAACTTAGGCTCCTGCAAGTTCCTATGTATTTGCAATATTAAATATTAGTGTTTACTTTTAGTCACAAAGAGTAAAGCTCTTTTTTTTTCTTTTATAGATAATGTATTTTGATATTTTTATGTTTGTTACTTTATTTTTGCTTTACTTTACTTTTACTGGATAGGGGGCGCAAATTGATATCTTGCCACAGGCGCAAGCTACCCTAGTTACGGCTTCTGTTTATTAATACTAAATGTCCAAATACTAATTATTACCAAACGTTGTTTTTTTTCTTATACACATACAGTCATAGTAAACCACAGCTTTTTCCTTTTTTTTTTATACACTAATTGCCCTAAGTATGTTACAATAATTATAAAGTGCCTCTCGCACTATAAAAATTCAGCAAAAGAAAAAAAATGTCACGAAATGACGTCGTTGGTTTTCAGGAAGTGCTAAAAAGAAAACTTCTTATGTCTACGTTTACTTAGTTTTATCTGAACTTTATCAAGGCACTGTGGTATACCTATGTGCTATTCACATTTTATTTACATGAGGGGAGGCTATGATATATTTTTCTTAGGTTGTCTCAGGGTTGTCTACTATTGACAAAATATTGAAGTGTCAGATTTAATTGATCGTCACTGTCATTTATTTTTGGCTGAATTGCCAAATTTTTTATTGATAACATTGCTGTGCTTTCTTTAGGGTCTCACTCTGGCAACTATGTAGAACTAATTTGAATTTGTGGTTATGTTTTTGACTTTTCAATATAACCTCAGTAATTAAAACAGTCATTCATACCAACAGAATTCAGATTTTCCAAGGCCTCCTCATGTAAATAAAATGTGAATAGCATATAGTATAATTTTTATAGAATAATTGTAACATTGCACTAAGCACAAAACGCAAAGATTGGTTAATGATTGCTCTAGGCACATGCAGTATCGCATATTTTAAGAGGAAGGATGTTACATCCTCAATTTGAAGTTAATATATTACTTTTAATATATATGGTTAGGTATGCTTACGCTTACAAAATCTGTTAACCAACCTATATAATATGAGACATAAATATACCAGTTATACCACATTACATACAAATGCTAAATGAGTTTCATAATGAAAGCAGCGCTAGTATCAGATAATCAGCCGCAGACCGGCATCCCTTCTAATAAGTGCATGGAAAAAATTTAAATCCACGACGCATCCAGCAATTGCTAAATGAAGAAAAAAGACAAATGTAATTCTAATGACCAATTAAGAAGTTATTATGTGATATAAATAAGTAAATAGTTTACAATGTAGACTTCACCTAGAAGCAAGCCTAAGTGTAAATTTACCAGTGCAGTACGTGTAATTTTTAGGGATTAGTGGATACCGCATTCTTAAAATAAATCTTGATTCTGTGTAACTATTAAGAAACTTTGCGTATTCATGAAATGGGATGGGGTTCCACTATGTTCGTTTAATGTAATTTTCAGATTATACCGAATGTCAACGAAATTATTAGACAAGGCAGCACCCAGAACTTTCTAGGTATAAAATTGAGATATATTTGTCACATTTCTGTCATTTCCGGTTCCGGTTTCCATTTCGGATTGATTTGTTTAGAGCTATTTTTGTTTCTGCATCTAGATTGCCGTGAATGTGCTAACGTCAATGTCCTCGGGTCTAGATGATCCAAGAAAAATTTAATGTAAGAGTTTGGATAAAATTGAATTTTATTGAATTAGCTATGTTTTTATGATTAATTATTATTTTTTTGAAAATTCACCGCTAACTATAAATCTAAAATTCAATGATTAATCCTTTAGTCCCAGAAGTTGTTATGAATGGGTCCTGAAGAAAGTTGGCGAGGTACTACTCTGAACTAGTTTCCACTGGACGCCAATACTCCTCTTATTCTCTTAACAATTTTACTCTCTCAACTCGAGCCCCTGATCTTGGTCTGTTTTCTTTGATAGTGTGGGTTGTATCGATGTCAAACTTATTTCAACTCTGCCTGTTTTTTGGCTCAAACAGTAAACAGTTCTCACTGTCTCATGTCGAGGAAACTTTTTCTACAACAGTTTCAAACCGTTTGCAAACTATCGCTTGTAATGCCACTAGTGCTTAAATTATTTTCGTAAATTTTTTCGAGATCACGAATATTTTGAAAATTGACAATTTTCTTAAAATATTCGGGACCAAGAAAAAATTTCCAGGAATACTTTAAGTACGTGTGGTATTCGGTAAGAAAATTTCACACCTAAATCAAATGAAAAATTAATGACAGATTAGGTTAGAAAATTAGAAACTGCCAATTTTGCGGTAGACGTCAAAATCGCCACTTTTCGTTCG
Organism: Rhagium mordax; assembly: GCA_963680705.1. Lineage (NCBI taxonomy): Eukaryota > Metazoa > Arthropoda > Insecta > Coleoptera > Cerambycidae > Rhagium > Rhagium mordax. The sequence continues at coordinate 82,482,272 of OY796657.1, read as the reverse complement.
CTCCCCGTGCTCCGAAAATCGCAGCGAGACTATGCGATTCGCGATGTAGTTCCAGTTGGACCCTCTATATTGGATTTCCCGCTAGAACGGCGGCCCGGCGGCGGTTTTTCGTTCGAAAATAGGGGTTGAGGTTTTCGTGTTTTTATATGCAACTGAATAGAAGAATTTCCAAAACAATACCTGGGTTGCCATTAGTAACGGAACAAAAACCAAACGTCTTATTAGTTAGAAAATGTTGGTGTGAAATAGTCAAAAATATTCACTCGGCCAATCTATAATCACCCAGATAGAAAATGGTGCTGAAACCAACTGGTGGGATATTTCGGACTGTTTGCAAATAGTTCCGAATTTTCTTGTTTAGAGATTACTGAATGTTAATTTTGTCGGACAAAACACATGAAATAGAAAAATCTTTTAATCTAAAAGGTGGTCATTTACAAATTTTATTAATATATCGAATTATATCCCAAGTATATACTAGTTACACCACTGCAATTTTTCCAAGTGCCCGAACGCGAATCAACTTTCTTTTAAAACACGAACACTGACTTGTACACCGTGATAAGAATTTGTATTATTTGTTGAATGCTAGTTGACATTTTTGTTAGCAACTTTTACACGTCGCCATCGTCGAAAAGTCTGGGTACAGAACATTTTAAATAAATTTTGCCGTGTCGAGTTTTAATAAAATTTTAACGCAGGTGGGATTTCTCTCCTCGATTTGGTTTATTTTTCAATTTTGTACTTCTCCAAAAAAAAAACTAGTATCTGTTTGTATCTAGTTTAATCATTGATAAATATCATTCGTTAAAGTAAAATAAGATTATTTATTTTTTTTACATAGTTGTATGATGTATGTATGACAAAAGAACTGTGAGATCCTTTGGATTGGTCAACTCCATTTGGTTGTCCGTCCTATCATCTAATTTAGTCAAAAATATTAGGTACTTTAATATATATATTTATATGGATATATTTGTTACAGATGGTATTTCCGTAAAATTAAACGTATAGAGGCTGAAAAGAAACTACTTCTTCCTGAAAACGAGCACGGAGCTTTCCTTATCCGAGACTCCGAAAGTAGACATAACGACTACTCTTTATCAGGTAAGTTAAATTTATTGGTGGTGAGGTTTTTTGCTATTTTTAAGAAATTAATACTACATTGTTTTAATTGATCCGTGGCTTGACCATTGGCGGCGGAAGAACTTTGTTTGGGAGGGGGCTTGAGCCCCCTTAAAAAATGCACTCTTCCATAAAATAAAATCAATATAAATTTTACCAAATTAGTGGCCTAGCGTTTCACTTGTCTACAGCAACGGTTGTTAGGCATACCAGTCATCTTGGAACGCGAGTACGTCACGTTCTTGCGGACAGATTTACCGAAGTGAGCGTTGAGCAATCCTCTTATTCTTCTTTAAAAAAATATGTTAATTGTGGTGATAAGAATGTCAGTAATAGGTACCACAGAACATAGAATTCCTGATGTGTTCTGTGTTGATACGCTATTCTTCGTATGAAATGAAAACTTAAAATTATTAGATACCTATCAATTTGTGTAGGTTACTTTCCTGTAAACAGTAGTGTCATTTGTATTATTAAATTTTTTAACGAAAAGATCCAAAAACTGTAGGTTCTTACTAGTTTCTACTTATTTTTTTTTTAATATTTTCCAAATCAATCCCTTGAGACCAAATTCTAGATTTATCGAAAACTGCTTTTTCAATTGTGGATATTAAGCATCTCTGTGCATAGGTCCGTTTGATCTGTTGTGCCCCTTTTTTAATCCAGGGGTAATCAAACATGACATAAACGTAAACGTGAAAAATTAACACTAATATTAATTTATTTTTAAAACCAACATTTCAGCCAATTTTTCAGGCAACTAACAATGGATAAATTTCTTTTACAGTTCGTGATGGAGATACAGTGAAACATTATAGAATAAGACAATTGGATGAGGGTGGTTTCTTCATAGCGCGAAGAACTACATTTAGAACATTACAAGAATTAGTGCAACATTATAGCGATGATGCGGATGGACTTTGTGTCAATTTATGTAAACCATGTGTACAGGTAAGGATCTGACATTAAAACATGTCTTGCTTATTTTTTATTATTTGCAATTTAATTGAATATTCTCAAAATCCAAAATTTAAAAAAATATATATTTGCTTAGAGCGGCTATTGGCTACTTTTGGTTTAACAATTAAAACATGTAAAATTTTATTTTTACTAATATATTATTTTGTTGTATTATGCAGAGTAAGATACCAGAGGTATGTTTTTATTTTATATGTTATGTAATGTTCTTTTTTATACCTAATTTAATTTCTCAAATCGAACCAAATGTTTGCACAAGTCTGTTCACGACCTATATTTAGCAAATAAAGTCAATTTTTTTCTTTCAATACAGGCAATTTTAGGATTAGTTACATAAAGAAGTGCCCATCGTCAACTTGCCACGTGTGTGAACGAGGCTATAAGCTTAAAAATACGCTGTCATTCTCTTTTAAAACGTCACTTGTTTAAACATTTTTTTAAAGAAAACTATAAATTCTAGTTAAAAAACTGTATCGGTCCTTTTCGCCATATTTCTTCAGGTTGAAAGTAATCAACCCATTTTGTACTGATTATAAGTTTTCTATTTTAAAAAGATGATAAAAATACCATCTCAGTAACTCTAAATATATGATCTAACGAAACCTACTGATTTTAACCAGAGATTTTAGAAATCTGATCTGATTAAAATTATCAGTTGTAAATTGTTTACATACACAAAATGCGAATTTTCTGGTACCTAAATTACATTGTATTACTGTATTAGCGTGGATCAACATATTTATTTAGTTTTATATTTAATTTTTGTGTTCTTAAGGTTTAAATAAACTATTTAATAGTTTTATAGTTGTAGTTTTTAATAGTTTTCTTTTTAAGGTGTCTAATGTTTTGCAGATTTGTAAAAACTTTTCACTATTTTACAGAGAGACAAACTTATAAAGGACATACATGTATTAAAACACTTTGTCATTGGGTACTTGTAGTTTTGAAAAATATAAATATATGTAAAATAACAGTAATTTCCCAAACCATATACAGTGTGTCGCACTTAAGAGTGAAACACCCTTATAACTTCATTTTTATCCGATTTAAACCAAATTTCACTCAAAGATAGAGTCCATTAGGATCAACTTATAGCCCAAAAGCCATTTGCCCCTTACTAATGCAAAGCCACCTACGATATCAAAATAAACAGTGAAAATCAAAAAAACATATTAGACATTTTTTTATCAAAAATTTTATTAATGTAAGTTGTTCAGAATTGTTTAAAAACCTTAAGTCCAAAATTTTATCAAAATCAAAAAATATTAATATTTTTTAATTTTATCAAAATCAAAAAATATTAATATTTTGTTGGAAAAAATGTTTAAGTCTGAAAATATAATTTTAATGGGTTATTGTATTGTAATATTTTATTTTTTATTTAAAAAAAACTAAAGAAATACTCTGCAACCAAATACGAATGATAATTGATATTGTAAAATTATATTTTCGGACTTAAAATTTTTTAAATCAAAATATCAATATTTTTAAATTTTGATGAGATTTTGGATATAAGGTTTTTAGACAATTCTGAACAACTTCATTAATATGTTTTCTTGATTGTTTGCGTTTATTTTGGTATTAGTAGGGCGCGAATGGTTTTTTGGCCATGAGTTGATCCTAATGGGATCTATCATTGAGTAAAATTTGGTACAAATCGAATAATAACGAAAAAAGTTATAAGAGTGTTTCACTCTTAAGTGCGACACACTGTATATACAATTTTTAAAATTACTTTAAGACGCCTAAAGTTCTTATACAATTTCACCTGCAGTAAGAAATTTCAGATATTTGATCGATTTTTTATACAATCTCCCCTATTCCCCAACAAAAATAATGTATATGTATTATACAGGGTGTTTCAGTTTTTTCGATATTTTTATACAAATTGTAAAACTTTGATGTATTTCCCATAAAAACGTACTCCTGATAAAAGTCGCTAGGAGGCTTTCTGTTCGAGATATTTAGGTTCTTACTAATCAGGGGTATATTAAGGAATTACATCTTGGTTGAAAATGACAGGATTAAGTATTCACAACGTAAACATAAAAAAATGGATATCATTTTGAGCATTTATTGTAGATTATTTATTATTTATCATCTTAAATAAATATGTATTAAAATAATTCTTTAATTTGTTTAGCAAATAGCCTGTCAATAGAAAGTGCATAGGATACCCCTGATTAGAAAGAATCTAAATATCTTGAATAGAAGGCCTCCCAATGAATTTCACCAGGAGTACTTTTTTTACAGGAAAGCAAAGTTTTAAAATTTGTATAAAAATATAATTTCTGATCATTGGCCTAGACGTTTAGAGGGTTCAAATACGGACTGAACCCCATAACTGCGCCACTGCTTTTCTCTGAAAAACTGTTTGCAAGTCAAAAAATTGGTCTTTCATTATTTCTAAAGTGTACAAAGTTTGAATAAAAATCTTTATTTGTTTAGGAAATAATGAATAAAGGATAATAATTTTTTAAAAGTTTAACGCCCTGTATCTTGAAAACGAAACGTTTTGGAGAAAAATGTTATAGGAAAGACTCCTATAATTTTGATATGTTCTATCGTTTACAGAAGTTATGAACGAAAAAACTGAAACACCCTGTATTCCTTTATATCATCTTCTAGGTGCACCTCTTCATACAATTATTTTTTGTTTAATTACATATACCCAAACTTTGTATTCAATACTCTTTCTTCCCATGTCAAAAGCGCATTTACCAGAAACAGCAATACAAATTCGTTTTCATTCTTCTACTGCAACTAATAGCATATTTTTGCAGTTATTTAGTTCGTCCAATGGCAAATAGCATTAGACAATTTAGAACCTTTCTTATTATTATTTTACAAAATATTTTGATTTTCTTGGTACTAAAACCAGAATACAGGAAACATAACTTGAAATTTGCTTTAAATAATGGTATTGTGTGTAAGTGATGTTGTACCTATACATCAGAATTTTTAATCTTTCGTTTCAGTAGATGCCTGGTATTTTGTTTTTGTTTAGAAATATTGGATATGCACAATGTAAATTTTTATTACTACTAATAGTCAATAGCTGTTTCTTACACTTTGCATGCTCTAAACAAATTACCCACTCTATATTATCTTCATAACTGCATAAAAACCATTTGTTACAGGTGGAGAAGCCACAGCCTGAAGGATTATCTCACCGCACTAGAGACCAATGGGAAATTGAACGATCATCCCTTAAATTCATTCGAAAGTTGGGCCACGGTCAATTTGGGGAAGTGTGGGAGGGAATGTGGAATAATACCACACCAGTAGCAATAAAAACTCTCAAACCAGGCACGATGGATCCCAAAGACTTCCTTGCCGAGGCTCAAATAATGAAGAAATTGAGGCATCAAAAACTAATTCAGTTGTATGCTGTTTGTACTGTAGAAGAACCCATTTACATTATCACCGAATTAATGAGAAATGGCTCACTGTTAGAATACCTTCAAGGAAAGGGTAAAGGGTTGAAATTACAACAGTTAATTGATATGGCAGCACAGATTGCTGCGGGAATGGCCTACTTAGAATCTCAAAATTATATCCACAGGGACCTTGCGGCAAGAAATGTTCTTGTTGCAGATGGTAACATCGTGAAAATTGCCGACTTTGGCTTAGCTAGACTAATTAAGGTAAGTTGCAATCATTAATTTTATACAAATTCTGCAACAACTTGCTTCTGTTATGTTTGAACATTATTTGGCATGCAAGTAGAGTAATAGGTTACTAATAATTTTGAAATTTTATAACAACTGTCACATTTTCAAGTAAACGTCAAGTTCCCTATTTAAAAAAAAAAATTAGCTTTTTATTATCCCAAGAAACTACAAGTTTATAACAGGGACTAATTAACTAATATAAGTTTCTAACATAAAATTTTCGAAATTTAATGAATATTAGGTAAAAAATAATAATAATAATCTGGGCTATATATAGAAAGGTACGTCAACTTAGCAATTTCTCTTTTAGATTCGTTTTAAATTTGTTTAAATCTTTTATGTTTTTAATTATTGGCAATTGGTTACTTATATAAATTTATTCCTTTATAATAAATAGAATTTTTTCCAAATTTTGTTTTAAAGGGAGTTGTTAATAAATTTCTCACTTGCCTAGTATTATGTAAATGTATTTCTTCATTGTTAATAAATCTTATATTTGAATGTTTACATTTTCTTATTACAGTATGAAAAAGTACAGATTTTTAGTGTATAAATTGAATCAATAGCAAGTAGCTTATTGGGTTTATACAAATGTTTTGTAGGTTCTAAATATGGCAAATTAAAGATGCATTTTATAGTTTTACTTTGCAAGATTTTTAATGGTTTGATAACAGAGTTATTAGCAATTGCCCATACAGAAGTTAAAATAAAATATTGGATAAGTGAATATATCAGACAATAGTATACAGTGCGCGCCACCCGACTAGGAACACGGGACGGGAGATGAACGGGCAGCCGCACTCGATCAAGTGTCCTCGTTACGGGTGAGAATGGGATTGAACCCACAACGGTACAAAGGACGAGGCTCGATCGAGGTGCGTTTGCCCATTCATTTCGAGGTCCCATGTTCCTAGTCGCCTGGCGCGCACTGTATATTTTTGAAATATTTTATTGAAATATAGTCTCGCATTCTTATTTTATTACTTTGTAGCCAAGAAAATATATAATTTAGATCATAATTCATATTATTAGTTATTTCGTCATAATCCTTTCCAAAATAAATAATGGTCGTATCATCAGCATATAATATTATACTGCCCCGTGTTTTCAATTTAGCAATATAATTTGTAAATAATAATAATAATAATGAACTTTATTGATTGACAATCAAAGGGCAATTGACCGAAGTCCTTCAGCCCGTTACATAGTTCTTACATTGTACATTCCTATTTGTTTTACTACATAATATAATTTGTATTTTATAGTTTTAAAGAATACAAAAACACTCGGTTGCTATGATGAGCAGCCTGTAAAAGTTAGACTGGTAAGTCATAACTAAAATTGTACAGCAATATTTATTGCCATGCCAACACTTGTACGGTAATATTACAATACAGATCTGTCAACAACTGTCAACAGATGAAATAATAAATAATGAAACTGTAGGGCTATTTATTAATTCAAACAATAATAATTAAATACTGAAATGTATTACTACTGCTCCTGCTTCTTATAATATCTATTAATAATGTCTATATTTTCTGAAACCGATAAACTAATGAACAAATCACGGATGTTATGAATCACAACAGCCTTAGATGTCTTAAAATCCTCGCTCTACGAGCTCAGATTTCAAACCGACATCTGCGGCAGCTATGATACTCATAACATATTTCTAGATATGTTAATAGCTATAACGGACTCTCACCATGGCAATCATCACTTTACTGGCCTCAATTTAAAGAAATGCGATTTTTTGGCCTAAAAATAAGCCGGAAAGTGTACTCTTTGGCCGGTTTAAAAAAAAAACGTAATATGATTATAACACTGATTAATGTAGAAACAATTTGCCAAAAAGAAAGTGATAAAACATAAAACATCCTAAGAAAAGTGTTGAGAATATTGTGTGATCACAATAATATGCATCATATCGGATTTTTTGTACTGCTAATGTTTTTGTTAGATATAGGTACTCATAATTCTTTTTTTCTCTAGTTTTTTTTTAAATTATTGCGATGCATTTTTAGTTTTTATATTTTTTTTTTAGAAATGGGTAATATTTTTCCATCATTTGTTGGTTATACCATAGTTTAATGGTCTTATATGTACGGTGGTTATACTGACAAAAATGCTTGAAAAGTACGTTTTACTGCACTTTTTTTTGTTAACTTATTTATCAGTCCCTACAGCAAACCCATCAGGTCTGTGATTTTTTAACTTGTTTGAATAAATACTAGATCTTTAATAAAAATATAAACATTAAAATTTTACAAATTAGTGGTTTCTCTCTAAACTTGGTCAAATTGTGGTTTGATCTAATAGTTTACACATTAATTTTATATAATGTAAACTATGTAATCATCTAAAAATCTTTAAAAAAAATTTAATTTTCTTGAAAAAAATTGTTCATTCATACAAGCCTACATATTATATGTATTGCTTTGTTTATATATGTAAAAAATATATTGCTATAAAATTTTCGTTTCAGGAGGATGAATATGAAGCTAGGGTTGGAGCAAGATTCCCAATAAAATGGACAGCCCCTGAGGCAGCGAACTATAGTAAATTCTCCATTAAGTCAGATGTTTGGTCATTCGGTATTTTGCTTACCGAACTTGTTACGTATGGCAGAATACCATATCCAGGTAAGAATTATTATATGTTAATTATGAATAGCGAACAAAATTTTTATTTTTCATGGTAAAATATTTAATATAGTTACCTTTAGAAATTTGTTTTAATTTGCGTAATTTTGTCATTCTATTTCAAATACCACCATTAAATATATATCGTGAAACTGTTGTGATTCATTTTGTTGCTATCGGATTTTTTTGTTGAATATGCCTTTATAGTGATATCATTATTAATTTTTAAGCAAATTTCTTCCCTTCTTTAAGTAAGTTCTTTCTATACTTAAGATTAATAAACAATTTTGAAAAATCAATTTTAAACTTTTTTTTATTGATAGCTGTTTGATGTTTGCTTTGTGCTCTTTAATGCTAAAAATACAGTGATAGTTATTTAAAACTTTTCTTGTTTCAGGTATGACGAATGCCGAGGTTCTACACCAAGTTGAACATGGATACAGAATGCCAGCTCCACCTAGCTGCCCACCAGCTTTATACGATATAATGTTAGAGTGCTGGAACAGGGACCCCATGAGAAGGCCAACCTTTGAAACACTCCAGTGGAAACTAGAAGACTTCTTTACCATGGAGGGATCAGAATATAAAGAAGCATCAGCATACTGAGGTCACGCCCACCCCCCTGCTGATTGGTTGCGCAACTCAATTGAGGTGCACTACCATTAATAGGGAGGTGGATATCTATTTATCAACAACCAATAGATAGATATGCCGAACTTTTTTTTTTATTTAATTTGACATACCAATGCAGTTTATACTAGCTTTTATAGGTCAGTCTACACGACCAAATGATGTGGGTCATTGTGGGAAAATTTTTAGACAAATTTTTTTTTTGTAGAGTGACAGTTTTGAGGATTAAAATACCATAATCTGAATTGTCAGAAAAATATATTGGCTATTAGCTATGAAAGAAGCAGTTTTGCAATTTTCATTTTCAACTTCAAAACAATTGTACTCTATTAAGTACTGAATAAACTGGTTTTAATTTGTGTTTTTGGAATAATATTCAATCAAACGGAACGATAGAAGAGGAGATTAACGGTAGAATAAATAATACCTCAAAATTATATCATTCCCTCAGAAATAAGTTTATAGGAAACAAGCAAATAAGTAGGAAAACAGAAATGAACATCTTTAAAATTATATAAAGGCCAACGGATATACGGAAGTGAGAGCTGGGTGTTAACAGAAGCATTAAAAGCCTTGTTCAGGCGCTGGAGATAAATATCTAAGAAAAGTTAAAGGAGTCACCAAAAAAGAAAAGGAATGGAATCATACGAAGAGAATTAGAAATAGAATCAGTAAGTAAGACAACAGAAATACAGCAATTGCAGTGGTTCAAACACCTGGTTAGAATGGGCAAGAAAGGCAGGCGAAGCAAGTATGGCAAGCAAAATCATGCGGAAAAAGGAATAGGTAGCGACCCAAGAAAACATGGTTTATTTCAATAGTCGACATACCGAAGCAGAAGAATATACCGTGGAATGAGGCAGTTGGAAAGGCAAAGGATAGAAAACAGTGGAATACGATCGTGGACAATACACAATAAATTAAATGATACCTTACACTTAAAGGTAGAAAGGGTTTGCTGATTATAATAATAACAAAGATATAACGAGCTATTTTCAATATAATTATGATTGAAATTATAAGCTGCAAAATTGTACTTTTCATATTTAGTGTTTATCACTTTCTGACAGTCAGATTATGGTTTCTTACCTACGAAACTATTGTCTAAAAGTTATTTGCGGCTTCGGTCAATTTTCTTTCTTTTCTTATTTGGGATTTACTGCCACGCTTCTGAACATTTCCCAAACAATCTAAAAAATATCTGGATTTTTTTTAAAATAACCTTTACGCCTGTGACTTTACCTCATAGGAACAGTTAAAGGTTGGTTTTTTTGACATAAAATATAAATGAACTAAATTAAAAAACAATAAATTTAATGTTAGAACGGTATTTCAAACTACCACTACTTTAAGATCTATACATACAAAAACAAAACCGCTTAACAGTGATCAAAATTCAAAAAACTATATTTACAGTATTCCGTGTTGTGAATGTAATAAATATTATGTTGATGAGTCATCCAGACCCTTCAATGTAAGATTGGGCGAACACACAAATATAAAAAAAATTAAATTAAAAAAAAATCAAAAATTTGTGAACGCCCTTTCGGAAACGGAAATCCAATAAATTGGAATGGGGTAAAAATTTTAACAAAAGAACCGGACAATAAAAAGAGAAAAATTAAAGAATCTGCAATAGTTTTATTAAATGAAGACAAATGCATATCAAACTATTCTGTAGATTGTTGTACAGGGTGGTCCCTATAAAATAAAAAAATAAACCCTCCTTTATTTCATTAATTTTTAACATATTCTAGAGATTTAAAAACGAATTTTATATAATTTTTAGCGTAGATTACGAATCTGCTGTCAAATTATATAAAATGCGTTTTTTGAATCTCTAGAATATGTTACGATTTACAAATTAATGAAATAAAGGGGGGTTTAATTTTATAGGGACCACCCTGTACAATGTGGTTACCGATGCTAAAAGAAGAACAGCAACATGATTATCTAATCTGATCACCTTTTCTGTGAACGTAGTAAGTATTTATGATTATGATATAAACATTAAAATTAAGATTCTAAGCATTGAAAAAGGAAACAGATTAAGTTCCCGAAATGTCTGCAAACATCATTGTTTTTATTTTAGTTCATTTATATTTTATGTCAAAAAAACCAACCTTTAACCGTTCCATTGACGTAAAGTCGCAGGCGTAAAGGTTATTATTGAAAAAAATCTAGATATTTTTTAGATTGTCTGAGAAATGTTCAAAAGCATGGGCGTCACCAAGGGGGAGGCAGTCGCCCCCTCCCTGGCTTTTGAGATAGTGTTAAAATTGGCTAAATTAATATTCACAAATAAATTTTATTGCAATTTTTCAATCATCCATGTATCAAAGGTACCTACAATAAAATTAATTTGCTCTGCCCCCCCCCTGGAAATTTTGGAGGCGACGCCCTTGTTCAGAAATGTGGCACTAAATCCCAAATAAGAAAAGAAAGAAAATACAAAACTATCATTTAACGTAAAAAATCCAGTCTGACTATTTTTCCCCAGTAAAAACTCCTTACGGATTAAGACTATTAATATTAAAAAAATTTTTGATAATCTACAAATTTTAATAAATAAAGTACATGACATTTTGAATTTTTATAAAATATTTGTGTACTATAATAATTTAATCACTTGAATCCAACTTTTTTAAACATATAAGCTGTGAATCTGTTTATGTAGTTAAGTTATTGTTATAGTGCTTTGTTAAATATTAGTAACATTTTTACAAAATATATAGTTTATAGAAGATTGGTGTTTTATTGCATGAAAATACTTGAGATTTCATATTTACTGTTTCATGTTTTAAGTGCACCATTGTTAAAATTCCCTATATTTTTTAAAAAGTTGGGTTAAGTCCTTTACGTGTTCACGTATTAATTTAATTTAAAAAGATTCGTCAAAATAAAAGCTATTTTTATTGTAACATCAATATAAAGATACTTTGAGATTAAAATGTGTTAATAAAATTTTTGCAATATTTAAAACTGACTTTTATGTGGGATCATAAGATAACTAAGTACATTTTTCTAATATGAAATCTGATGTAGGTACATTTATTTCAAGGCACAGATAATTTTTCGCTTATAACCAGGGACCCGGATCATATATGAGACTTATCAGTGACGCGTTTTTTTTCAAAACGATAATTTCATTTCGCGAGAAATTTAAAAATACCTATATACAGGTCAAAAAATGCTAGAAGACATAAAACAGATATTGGTCAGGTTTGAAAATATGCGTTTGTCAGATATGAATTATTATTGTAATTAATCTCCGCTTGATAGCGGTTTCACTCCAAGGCCTGCCTAGAAAGTATCTTGATTTTTCAGGTAAAATTTTTAAATTAATTATTTATCTGAATCTCCAGACTAGTAAACCTGCAACTTCCCTAAGTTTAGGTTTTTTGCATCTGAATACTATTGTAATAATATATAGTTGGAAAAAAATTTATCAAAAAATATTATATTTCAATAATTTTTTTTTGTAAAGTTACTTTTGGAAATTATATTCTAAATTGATTATTGATATTCATTTATAAAATTTGAAATCAGTTTTACTTCCATATTTTTTTTTTTAAAAAAGGTATGCTAATATTTGTATACGTACATATTTTAAAAAAAAATTGTCAGCCTCATTTTTGACGTTTTATTTTGCTGTTTTTTAAGCAAAATTTCATTTAACATGGGTTGTCATATCTTAAGACTCCAATACTAAATTCACCACACCAGTGATTTTCCACATTTCGAACCGTCATATGCATTATATTTTTTAAACTTAATATTGACTATAAAATTGGTATAAACTGTTGCTTGTCATACTAATGTCTTTCCCACATATTTCATTACCACCTAATTATATTTTTCACTTAATAAGTATTGAAAGCGGACCCTGCATGTTTAATGACGAATATAAATATTCTTTAAGTGTACTCGACAGTCGACACAATGAGATTTCAAAGACTAATATATTTATTTTTTATTTAATTTATTTTAGTCGAAGTTCTATTGTAAAATCTTTTAAACATGCAGCAAAATGTTGCACAAAATATCAGATGGAATTGACAAGCAATTTGTCTAATAATAGTTGTTGCAATATTTAAATTAATTTTTGTACCTATAGTATATTTTTCATTGCTTATTGCTAACTTTTGAAATGTTTTATACCCTTTGGGACGCACAACTCTTATATAGAACTGCCAAAACAATAGTGTTTTTAGTTACTGTACAAAATTACGTATTAATTAGTATTAAATCGTGTGATTGTGGCTTTTCAAACGGTTACTACTTTGTTACGGAACATTCCTGTAAAAAATAAATTTTATACAGGGTGCTCTATATTTATATTTTATACAACTAAACGTTAGTAAATTTAACAGCCAGTTCTGTAACACTCTGTATATGGTTTATTTTAATATATTTTACTTTGTTTTCCATATTGTGCAGTTGATAATAAATACAGATTACTAATTTTATGGTAAGATATAAAGCAAGTTATTTTTATTGATTCAACTAGGCAAATATTTTTTTTACGCCTCTACTGTCTATTACATATAATATAATTATGTTAATACTATGAAAGGCATTGTTTATACAGTTATAGACACATTATACAATATTTTTTGTATTATACACTGTAGATTATAGTTAATAAAATTATTAAGAATAATCATGTTTATTAATTTTCATCAGTGGCATATTCGGATACTACCAGTTAACCAGTTAAATAAGCACATATTATTTATGGGATGGCGATGACGATTTAAAAAATAGTCAACCAACCCAACTTAAGATAAGGCAAAAGGATGATACTACCGGTGGGGAGCCTTTAGTGGTGCAACCAGTGTATTATTCCGAGACCCTGGCTGCTCAGGCACCTTGTAAGTTAATCGTTAAATGAGCTATAATAAATACATCAGCAATGCCATCAGATAATAATGCACGCTTATGAGGTTATGACCTCTCGGTATTTTTTTTTTTTGCATTAGAGATTAATTAGAATAAAATAGAAAATAAAATTTTTATTTCATACTTCTGTAATTGACAATTTAAGTTACACACAATATTCAAAATCTATTAATCAATTAATTGTCCTCCTGATTTTGAAAACAGCTTGCAAATTTTTTATTAATATGTTCGAAAAAAACTTGGGTAGGCAACTCTATTTTGAAAGTCTTTTCACAAATTTTAATTATAATTCTTTTCTGCAAAACTTCTTCATTTAGTTTTAGTAATGATACCATGAAGCATAGCGTGGGTCCCATGCTCCAGGATTATATGACAAACCTAAATGTCACCAGCCGGTTACTGAATTTAATTTACCAAATTCTTAAAATGAAGCAAAATCAAATTGAAGATATCTACTCTACTACTCTCCTACGTCAGATATATGTTGTTTAAGATTTTCTATTTATACCACAGAAAAAAGAAGTTGCAAAACTGTAGCTATATCATTATTGAAACGAAGTTTCTTTTCCTTAAGGAAGGAAATAAGTTGAAATACGTGCATATGTAAAGTTTTCTATATCTAAAATGACCAAAGCAGTATGTTTTCTTGTGTAAAACTTAAAATAAAATAGTTATTTATTTATTTCAAAAAAGCAAAAATTAAAAGAATTGTAGATGTTTCTAACTAGTATATTCTAATAAATAAAACTATTTATAATTTTCTCGAAAATCAACTTAAAAACGTTTGAGAATTTTTGAGAATATTCAGTAAGAAACTATTTTATTAAATATACAGGGTGTTTGGTAACTGGATTGCCAAAATGAATTGTCATATGTAAAATCGAATTGCAAGTATAAAACAAAGAATAACTTTTTTCATATCGGGCTTCGTTTAGGAAATATAGAGGTAAAAAATTTTTGCTTTATTAATTTTATTCAACAATACGAGATATAGAATAGAATTGTTAGAAATGGTATTAGTAGGTGCCGGATTGGCCTGATTGATAATTTACAAAAATAATTTATATTTAGAATAAAAAATTTATTAGTAAAATATAGGTACATGCTTAACAAATCTTTTATCTAAGCTGTTTTTTAATTTTAGCATTAGTTTAGAATTTTAGGATATATTTTTTTCTAAACAACTTGGATATAATACCACCGAGTAAAACAATAATATAAAGGACGTGCAACTGAGCAGATTTAAGTATTGTGTTGTTTTGCCAGTAGCTTCACGATTGTCTCCAATTTTTAGGACTACGCAAACAAATTACAAGTGCATTACCAGAGCACTAAATTTTGACGAGTTCTGAAACTATTGGCAAATAAATACAATACTTAAACCTGCTCGGGTTGCACCTCTTTATATTACTACTTTACTCATTGATAACACTTAAAATACAAAATAAAAGTTACTTATTACGCATACTCATTAAAAGGTCAAATCTTCGGTTAGATCTTACACCTTGAATAACATTTCTTCTTTCTTGAACGGTATTCTTTATTATTTTTGTTTTTGTTGAAATAGCTCTCATTTGCTCTTCTTTTGTAGCTGTTTTGCCACTGTTTGAACCTACCTTGAAGCCATATTTGGTAAAGCCCTTTTTCTCAGCTACCACAATATTGGGCACTTTAGGCTTCGGAATCTGTGACGACTTTAATAGTTTCTTCTTTTCTGGTGGAGTTGATTTATTTTCTTTGTTAACCACTTTTGGATTAGACTTTGATGGCGAAACATTTTTTACTTTAGTTACTAAAATATTAGATTTCACTGAATTTTCTGCTTTCTTCCTGCTTTCATTTATTGATGTAGTAAGCGAAATTATTTTTGAGTTTACGGGACTTAAGTGTAAGAGTTTTTTACATTTACTAGATCTCAAACTATTCTCATCTGTTGGTTTGTGGCCTGACAACAATAATTTGGCTCTAGCAGCTTTTCTTTCACTCATCTCTTTCAAATTCTCCAATTTATCATACGCTCTTTGATGAATCAAAGCAAAATTGGGCATTTTTGTGCGCACAGGTTTTGCAATAGGTTTATCAACAACTTTACTACAATTTTTGGTTTCGTTGATATTGATAGTCAAGTTTTGCTGATCTTTCATAAAAACCCGCCTCGATAAAATATTTCTACAATCTGGCAATGGAGTGCTAGTGTTCGTGGGAGTAGTTCTATAAAATGACACAGTTTTCTTAACAATCGGGCTCTCAAAATTGATATATCTCTTACTCGACCCTTTTGCGCTAATATCTCTAACAGTTTTTGGAGTACCTTTTTTTTCTTTTGAGTTATTTGCCTGATCCTTTGCAGGTGACTTTTCCCAAGTTGCATTTAAAACATCTTTGGTCCAGGGTGCAGAGGTATTTCCAATATCTGGTGAGTCCATAAATGAGACGCTAGCTCGAGATTTATTCCAACGCTTTCTTTTGTTTACTTTTGAGGTGTTGATATCTATAACATTGGAAGTATCAAATAACAATGGAGACACATATTTATCATTATCTAGATGTTTTCCCTGTATCTCATCTTTTACATATGTAGCTGATCTATTTAACTTTGATGGTGTTCGTACATTTTCATGTAGTGGGATTGTTCTGTTAAATGAGTTACTTAATTTCAGAGGGGATCTTGTAAATTTTTTAGATATGTCGTTTTTAGGAACTTCTTTTGAAAAAGTTAACCTCCTGTTTAATTTCGTCATGGAGGAACTCTTTTTCATCTTTCTGTTTGATACTACATCTGAGGAATCTTTACATGTGTTCTTTGGGGATTTTTTATTATCGGGAGTCATTTTTGATACTTCCTCTAGAAATATAACATCTGAGGAATCTTTACATGTGTTCTTTGGGGATTTTTTATTATCGGGAGTCATTTTTGATACTTCCTCTAGAAATATAACATCTGAGGAATCTTTACATGTGTTCTTTGGAGATTTGTTATTATCGGGAGTAATTAAGTCGATCACAGATTTTCTAACATTAAAGGATCTATTCCTTCCTATTTGAAAAGTTTCTCTCCTGTTTTCTTCTGGTAATGTCATATTATCTGAATTAATCTTAGGTATATTCTCCGAGGAATTTGAAACAACACTTGTATTTGTACCTCTGTGTCCGTAATTTTTTGATTCTGTTTGAGATATACTATATATAGGGGAAAGTAAATCGATATCATTACTTCTTAATTGTGAACCACTCCACTCGTTACATTGAACTGCTGATTGATTTGATGCAATTGATTTATCAATTTCAAATGTACCATCATTTTTTACATTAATATTTTGTGATGGACTGACACTTGATTCTAACATGGTTACATCAAAAGTATTTTCTTTAATATCAGAAGTATCTCTTCGGACATTTAATTTATCTTCAGGCGAAAGAAAGTGTACAGATTTTCCAGTTTCTATTATGGTAGCGTTACAGTCCCGTTCAGTATTATTAAGTTCCTCTATTTGATGAATATCTTGTTTTAGTTTGGTTTTTTTGTCTCCTACTAATTCTCTATCAAAGATATCATCTGAACCTATATAACCTTCAGAACCAATATTATTCCTGCTAGATCTATGATTATCATTTTTAAGTTCAAAAGTGTAATTATTTCCTGTTTTTTGTCTTTTAGATTTCACAGGAGATGTAACGAAATTACTAGTCAAACTTTTACTTCCAACGCCGATTCTGTTTTGCCTTTCGCTCATACTTAATCTATTGTTCACTCCACTTTGATTACTAGTTTTACCCGAACTTTTAAAATTACATACATCTCTTTTTCTGTCAACAAACATGAACCCTTTGTTGTCATTTTCCTCTATTTTATGATATCTGGAATCCATAGTTAGTGTTAATGAATTGCTGTTATTTAGTTGGATACTATCAGTTACATTTATTTTCTGTTTTATGCTCAATTTACTACTGACACATTTCTTATATTGAGATGCATCATCACTACAAGTTTTATTTAAATGTTTTATTGAACCTTCTTCATTAAATGAATAGTTATTTATGTCACTTTCTTTATTTGATAAATTATATTTATTAGAAATAGGTTTTCTTCTCTTAATATTAATTTCACCGTCTGTAATTTTGTTACTTTCTATACATTTAATTTCGGCTTCAGTGTCCATAATTTCGCACCTTTCTTTCTTTGTTAGTCTTCGCTTAGATTTAGTGGTAACATCTACTTCCAAATTTCCTTGGTCAATTGATATAGAATTCGTTCTTCTATTTTGCACAATGGTTTCGTTTTTAACATCTAAATTCGTCATTTTCACTGTGCCAGATTGTATTTCAAAATCAAATGTTTTGCTGTCAACTAAAGACCTACCAATCAAATATTCCTCAGGTCGAATATATCCTAGTTGCATTTCTTTTTCAAATTGATTTGTTTTATTATTTATACCCATAAAAGCCCCCGTTTCTTCTTCATTACAATATTTCGATATTCTTCTACCGTTCTTCGTTTTCGCAGTGCTCTCTTTATTCAATGTGGTATCTGGAAATACGTTTTCTATCACTTTGCCAATTTTTGGTAAAACATAATCGATCTTTTTAACTTTTTTTGTACGTTTTGTTTTAATTTTAGCTGACGAATCAGAATCGTGTGAAGTCATGCTACTACTAAGTTGGTTAAAATCTTGGGTACTCCTAATTTTTTTCCTACGAGATTTTTTTTCAGGTTTGTCATCCTCTCTCTTAAGAGCTGAACTGCTTAGCGTTTGTGAATCAAAATCCATCACAGATGAAAAATTCGATTCACGCTTTTTAGTACTGTCTAATAATATAGACTTTCCATGTGTTTCTAAGGATCTTATTTCTTCATTTTGATTCGTTTTTCGTAAACGGCGTTTTATTTTAGACATCTGCAAAACCAATTAACCTTAAAATAAATTATACATGTAAAATTATTTTACTTACATTTCTTTAAATTATTCTGATTTAAAACCACAGATGAATCGTACTTATTTATTATTTATATTATTTGTACAATTTTACATACAATCTCACAAAAATGTCAATAAATTAACCGTCTTTACTTTTGTTTTTTAAAAAGAAGTTTTGATTTATGACGGCGCACTTGTGATAATAATGAAGTGATTGGTTAGAAATTCTCAGAGACATATATACCGTTAGCAAATTAATAGTTCTGATTGGCGAATGTTTAAACTTCAAACCAATGGAAAGCTTATGATATACGGAAGAATAGAAATAGAACGTTTTCAGTTCTGTGATCACAAATTAATTAAACCACATTAGATTGCTTTTCAACGACCTCGCGAACTGCTTCATGGTCCGACGCCCACTGGTGGAATATAGGTGAACATACATATGCTCATTCGATGTAAAGAAAGGTTTTTTCGCGACAACGTCAGTAGTAACTAAAGCCGGCGCCACACATGCGGCATTCGGCGAAAGGCGAGCGGTTACTCGGCGAAAGCCGCATGTGTGTAGCTGACGCTCTCCTCGGCGTTCGCCATTCGCCATTCCCGCTTCGCGTCGGTAAATTGACGCGAATCAAAGGATTCGCGCGTCATAAATTCGATCGGTACACACATTGGGATTGTTTTTTGCCAGTCTTGACACTTGGCAGCGTTTGTGTTGGTTTTCGATAGTTGTTTAATAAAATGGAGTGGTTAAACGACGCTCGCCTATTAAAGCTTTCGCCTTTCGCCAAATGCCATTCGACGAAAGCCAAAGTTCGCCTTTCGCCGAATGCCGCATGTGTGGCGCCGGCTTAAGGCAGTGCGATGACTGCGATTGGAGACAGTAGTCGCGACAACCAATCAGCGTTTCGCATTAACGCTGACCAAATGGGCTCATTTCGGAAAAATTTTTTAATTCATATTCCGAAAGTACACCTTGTAATTAGTAAATGTGCAAAATATTAAAATTTTTTTTCAACTGCTTCTCATTTAAAATAAATAATGAAAATAGAGCGCTGTGACGTCACACCACTCGCAGCGGTCGGCCGCTAGCTTGTTTCCTATAGTTTCATACCCTCGGCAGTTACTACACACACGGCGGAAGTGGTCATTTCGTTCATCTTTTAAGTGCTTCGTCCTTGGTGCATCGAAATCTAAATACCATATATCCGCATAACTCATAGAACCAGTGGAATCGGGTGGTGTGACGTCATAGCCGTTTCAAATATGTTACGAATTTGAAATCAAATATTAGGGTTAATATTAACGCTAGCGATCTAATTTTTTCACTATATACTTAGAGGATGAAATACTTACGGAAAATGCTAAAATAAATTAAAAAACAAATATCACGAAATGAGCCCATTGTGACGCGAAAAGTTCATCAACTTTCAACTTCAAGCTGTGAAATATCTTCTTTCTCTGTTCTATTCTCTTGCCATCTCGTTTTTAGTTTAGTTCTGTGAATTCGATGGTAAATAAATAGTAAATATTAACCTATAAATCATCTCGTGGTGATAGTCATTTTACTTTTGACTGCATTCAATTTTAATTTAATTTGTTGACAAAGCAAAATTGAGGTTAGGTTAGCACATTTATCTTGATAAAACGTCAAATAACGACGAAATCGCTGAGCCGTGAACGGGTCCATGGAATAGCTTCAAGAAAAAATGCAGTGCGATTAGTGGCAGTACGTCAGCACCATGATACTATTTTGTATCATGCGTCAGCACTGCACTCAATCGCACTGCCTTACTGACGTTGTCGACCGCTGCCTTTACACTTCGCAATTTTCATTGCCGGCAATGGATTGCGGATTTGGTTTTGCCAGTTCACTTTTTAGAAAGCAACTTATTGCAAATAGTCCAACCGGGTATTTGGAAAAAAGGGCAATGTCTTGCAAATTGTGATAAAAGCATGAAATTTGGTACAAGTGCTTTTTAGGCAATTATAAGTGATTTGACCCGCATGACCTTAAATTTATGTATCGTGCGCATGACCCATATTTAGAACCCGTAGGATCAAGATGGCGGCGGTTTTCAAAATGGCGACTATCCAAAACAAAAAACGGTTAATAATGTGTCGATTTTGACAATGTGGGGGTCGCTTTCAAATAATTCTAGGATGAAACAAACTACAGAATGCATATTTTTTTGATCCAAAACCATTTTGCTTAAAAAAATGCATTTTTTTTTAACATTCCTTCGTAAATTTAAAAATTAACGGTTTTTGATAGTATTCTACTTATTTTAAAAAGATCAATGGAAATTTAAATATTGGTCTTGTAACCTATGTTGGCTAACGAGTTAGGGGACCCCCCCCCCGCCTCGCTCTTCTTTCAGAATGTCCCAGCTCTCAACTGGGTCAACAGGGTATACATAAAAAAAACCTATTTCATTCAACATACACATATTTGTTGTTATAAAATTTTAATTTTTGTTATTACAGGATGCTGAACATTTACACTGTAAAGTACAAGGCAGATCAGCACGCTTACACGAACATCGCATTGTATCGCAACCTGATTTGCAACCACACTTCTCAAGTTCTCTACACGCGTTCCATGTTCCATATATGATGTGGCAAGGAAGACAACAATGGTTCCCAAATGCCATTCGATTTTATCTAGCCCCAATCATTAAGTACTGGTAACGTCGATCATATTGGACATATCCATTGCTCGGCCCTCGGCCCCATATCTGCCCAGCCTGATACGCAGATCTTAAACAATGTTGTTTTAGAGCAGCTGACGTTGGAGGAATAAGGTGAATCGGAGAATTTTCTGTGCAAAAGAGGTGTTTTCTAAGTTTATTAACTTCGACGTATTCTCCTTTTGAACCATACATTTTTCCCGTGAATATTTCCAATGATTTTATAGTGTCCTCGGGTATGTTGCTTTGCGGAGAAGATATGAAGGCAAACGTATCAATGGCCTCATCGGAAGAAATAAATGTCTTCCAAGCAGTCTTCTTGCCTTTTGTTGCGAAAAACGAAACACTATCGCAGACTGTAAAAGCGTGAAAACCCCTAAGTGCCACAAGAAAAAACGTTACATCGGAATACATCGTATTGCTGAAAAATTGGGCGAACCAAAATGTGCGGCACTTAGAGGTTTTCACGCTTTTACAGGCTGCGATAGTGTTTCGTTTTTCGCAACAAAAGGCAAGAAGACTGCTTGGAAGACATTTATTTTTTCCGATGAGGCCATTGATACGTTTGCCTTCATATCTTCTCCGAAAAGTAACATACCCGAGGACACTATAAAATCATTGGAAATATTCAGGGGAAAATGTATGGTTCAAAAGGAGAATACGTGGAAATTAATAAACTTAGAAAACACCTCTTTTGCACAGAAAATTCGCCCATTCACCTTATTCCTCCAACCTCAGCTGCTCTAAAACAACATTTTGTTTAAGATCTGCGTATCAGGCTGGGCAGATATGGGGCCGAGCAATTGATATGTCCAATATGACGTTACCAGTAGGTACTTAATGATTGGGGCTGGATAAAATCGAATGGCATTTGGGAACCATATATTGTGGTTTTCCTTGCCACATATATGGAACATGGAACGCGTGTAGAGAACTTGAGAAGTGTGGTTGCAAATCAGGTTGCGATACAATGCGAAGTTCGTGTAAGCGTGCTGATCTGCCTTGTACTTTACAGTGTAAATGTTCAGCATCCTGTAATAACAAAAATTAAAATTTTATAACAATAAATTGTGTGTATGTTGAATGAAATAGGTTTTATTATGTATACCCTGTTGACCCAGTTGAGAGCTGGGACATTCTGAAAGAAGAGCGAGGCGGGGGAGGGGGTCCCGTATTTCCCCTAACTCGTTAGCCAACATAGGTTACAAGACCAATATTTAAATTTCCATTGATCTTTTTAAAATAAGTAGAATACTATCAAGAACCGTTAATTTTTAAATTTACAAAGGAATGTTAAAAAAATGCATTTCTTTAAGCAAAATGGTTTTGGATCAAAAACATATGCATTCTGTAGTTTGTTTCATCCTAGAATTACTTGAAAGCGACCCCCACATTGTCAAAATCGACACATTATTAACCGTTTTTTGTTTTGGATAGTCGCCATTTTGAATACCGCCGCCATCTTGCTCCTACGGGTTCGATATATGGGTCATGCGGGTCAAATCGCTTATAATTGCCTAAAAAGCATCTGTACCAAATTTCATGCTTTTATCACAATTTGCAAGACATTTGAAATACCCGGTTGGACTAAAAGCGAGATAAGCAAAGACGACGTCGACACTTTTTAACAGTGGACTGTGGAGTCAACGGGAAACGGGAGACGAAGAGAAGACTTGACCTAAAGACGTGGCGAGCGACTGACCTTGCACTAGTGTAAAAAGTAGTTTTGTAGCTAGGCAATGAAAGTTTAATATTCATGGTTATTTATGGATCAAGGTTTGTATTATGGATGGCGTTGAACAGTGACAATTTATCTAGTTGTCAGTTTGACATTAGCTGGGCACACACACAGAGGTATATCTGCGGACTTTACCCGGCACAGTTAAAGTCTGTTGACAAATCTGTACGTTAGTGTGTGAGTACGCGCCAGTCTTAATTCATGTACAGACTTATCTGCAGACATTAACCACATGTTAAGTATGTTGATTCCATATTTGCACAGTCTTCTCCCACAGGTTAAATCCGCATGTTTAATATTTTTATTCAAAAAGATTAGCTGAAAGATACTCGTTTTATGGGGATTTTAGCAGAGTTTATAGGCATTTATAAAAGTCATCCAACTTTATGGAAAATCAAATACACACATTACCAGTATTGTAAAAAAGTGTATCCTGATGCGGGCCAAGATTTTGTTTAAAAAAAAAAATACTAAGTATAATCAATAATCTTAAAAGTTGTACTATCCATTTTTAAATAGTTTCTAAAATCGTCGACCTAGTTTTCTCTCAATTGCTTCAATAACGGCAAATAACTTCAAGTTTCCTTTTCTAATAACAATTTTTTTAATCGATTTGCCGTTTTGTAGTTATAGAGTAAAATTTATTTGTCATAAGATGTATGTTAATTATAGCCAAACACAATGCAACTTATTGTTTATATTTTTTCTGATCATTTTCTCACTAACACAACAAAAGAGTACAAAATATCACCAGAAACGTTAAAGACTTCCACTAAAAACTTTTGTCAAGACCGAATTCCACAGTTTTGGTAAAGTCTGCAGATAAGTCTAAAGACTTCACCCATTAACAGACAGTTTTGTCTGCGAGCGATTAAGTACGCCGGAATTGTCTACAGGCATGTCTTTTAAGTTAGTGTAGTGGCAATATTTAGTCTGTCACATACCAAGTCCGCGAAAGAGCGCAGACTTAAACTGCCGTGGATAAAGTCCGCAGATATACCTCTGTGTGTGTGCCCAGCTATTGACATTTGAATATTTTGTGTAATATTCTGTTCAATAAAATTTAAAAAAAAATCTATTTATAAATCGATTGTAGAAAAAAAGTTGTGTGTAACACTTGCAAAAAGTGTATTTGTTGCACTCGGCGTGATTGCAGCTCTCGGGCTCTCGCTTCCCTCGTTCTGCAAAAATACCTTGGACTGTGGACTGTGGTCAAAGTTCTCTGAATGCGGCATTGCGTTCGCAAAATGCCATTTTGCATTTTGTACGTTTGACGTTTGTTCTGTTTGTTGCGCGTTGCGCGATGTGAAGATTTCTCATTGTCATTTGTCAACTGTCAACTGTAAGCGAAAATGTTTGTAATAGTCCAGAAGCAGTGAATTTTTTTCGTACTTATTTTCCCAGTCGGTGTATACAGATAAGTCCAGGATGCTTCGAACACGACAGGGATTGGGACGAATTTACGAGCGGCCGACAACTCGCCTCAGTTCGAAATTATTTGAGAAGGGCAGTGCGCTGTGGCCGAGGCCACTCACTGCTCGCTCAGCAGTCAGAACTGTTGTTAGTATCTCATTACACAATGAAAAAATAAGAGATAAGAAAATGAAATAAGAAATAAGATAAATAATTATTCCAAGTTTTTAATACACAATACTCTGGGCGATAATATTAGTTCTTATTCGATTTAAAATTCAACTGTTCAAATTGTTAATTGCTTTTCGGATGTCATTATTTGTTAATTCTATTCCATATTTTTAATTTCTTATCTCTTATTTTTTTCATTGTGTTTAAGCCTTTGTTGGGATGTAGAACTCATGTCTGAAAGAAATTTGATTTACGTTTCGAAATTTTTCTAAGTTCAATAATTCATCCTAGATAGGATTAATTATTGTAATTTTAAAAAAATCTCAAAACGCATTTAAATATTTCCATTGTTTGTTTTTTCGCAACAAAAATGTGATTCTACAACATAAAATTAAAATTAATTATTAATTTTAATTAATTGTCGCTGCACCTCGACTGTTTCAGGTTTAATAAAAATTATTATAAAAGAATTCAAACAAGGAATAGTAGACGTGATGAGAGCCATCGGCTACAGCGCAGAGATCCACAATTCCCACCACTGTGTCCGTTTGCCTACAACGGGCACAAGTAAATCGCGCAACCTAATACCCATGTTCGAACCTCCTCGGTCTTTACTGTATATTTTAATCTGTTCTCTTAATAGTGACAAAAAACAAGAATTCTTGACTCTGGCTAAAATTTTTGGATGGATTCAAAAAATAAAAATTAAATAAGTCCACTTATTTTCCCAGTCATAAATATTTATTTACGTTTAAAGTACATAAAGTTTGTGCAAATAGCAGTCTGGCTTATCTTAGATAGCGGAAAGTGAGTCTAGCTGAAAATTTGCGGATTAAAAAATTTGACTGATTTTGCGGTCCGTAACCCTTATTTTTCCAGGCTTGAAATTTAGTATACCTATATAAATTGTTATAATCATAAACTGTAATTAGAAATAAGTCTGGCTGATTTACGGAATTGGCAAATGAGCCTGGCGGCATCTTCAAAATGGGAAAAATAGAAAATTTTTGCTCTTATTTTCCCGGGTTTGAAAATTTGTCACTTGATAGATTATACTATATTTTCATAGAAAGTACACGTCTGGCTGACATTTATAATCACGAAGGCCTTGCCAGACTCACAAGCCAGCTAGGTACGTTTGTAGTTAAACGAGGAGCGGAATAGCAGCATGTGCGTATTTAGGGCGCCGGATGATCATTTGGACGAGTCTGGCAAGGCTTTGGGGGTGTTCCACATTAGCCAGATTGTATTTTAATTTAAGCTGTTATTATATCATCTGATAAATTTTCATGACTGCGAAAATGAGGGAAATTTTTTTGATGAAAACTTTTCAGTTTTTCACCTGCCAGACATATTATCCATGCTCACAGATTAGCCAGACTATTTTTTTTACTTAACTTCAGTATACCTCTTACTACTAGAACAATTTTTATCACTGGAAAAAAAAGGGCAGTGTATTCGTATGTTCTGATGCATTTCTGCCTCAACCCATCGGAAAACCCCCCCTAAATATAATAATATATGAATTTTGCTTAGAATTACTAACCGAACAATTGTATCCATGTTTGCTGATTGGGAAAATAAGTACCGAAAATCGTCACTGCCTCTTGGACTATAAAGTATCAGCAAATTTGCAAAATTACTAATGGGCCTTTTCAGTGATATTTTTTTATTGCTTTATATTCGCTATGTGCAGATTATAGGGTGGGCGTAATGAAATCGATGGCAGTGCTCGAAGTGGACAAAAATTGCAATAAAGTAGGCTGTCGCGTAGTAGTGGTCACAGTCTTTACAAAACTCATTTTGTAAACAAATTTAAAAATGGACCACTACAGTTGCCGTGTTGTGAATTGCAAATATATTGGAAGGAATTTTTTTTTTTTTTTTTTTTTTTTTTTTTTTTTTTTTTTTTTTTTTTTTTTTGCATTAGGTCGTTAACCACACAGCCAGACACTTACATGCACATATATCTAAGCTACAACGACAACGTTATATACACATAAATAACAATTCAGAAAAATAACAACTCAAGGAATGAAAACAGGGACACTCGCTTCTTCGTTCTGGGGTCTGTCAGAACATTTTTCTAATTTCACAAATACATTAAGAGGACCACTAAAAAGTAAAGGTTTAAACACAGGAGAACACAAAGGGTACAAAACTATCAATAACCCATTCAATTGGAAGGAATTGTAAATACAAATTTTATCGATACCTTACGGCGGGACTCGGAACGCAACAAATGAATAACTGCAATGAAAAGAAAACAGCAAACATCAACAAATCCGACGAAAAAGCCAGTTCCTGTTACAAAACGACGACTTTTTCCTCCATCTACCATTCAAAAAAATACAATGAATCTGCTGTTATATCTTGGTACATACGTTTTATGAAACAGAGAGGAAAGAAAGTTAAGGAAGAACCATTCAACACCAAAACAACCAACCAACCAAGCATCCATTCATCTACAACACCAAATGAAGAAACATGTCAAATAATAAGGGGCAAGTTGCTTTCACCGTGCGTGTTCGGTAATGACATAAATATCCTCAATATTCCTCAAAGTTGTCCCGATGCGTTCACTAGCGTCTATTTCTTGTGCTCTACAAATGAACTTGCTTCTGTGGCGCTATCTGGTAAGTAACATGGTTCGCGAATGAAACGAATATGTTCCTTCTTTGATATAAAAATATACTGCACCCTCACAATAGACCTCATGCTTAATAAAAAAAAATTCCTTTATCAGGGGAATAACACACATATCCAACCTGCCACCGGCTATCGCCTCCGGCTTCTAACTCGCAATATACCTCTTAAAAAAAAATTCCTTTAATCTAATTTAAAAAAATTCCTTTATCAGAGGAATAACAGACATATCTAACCTGCCTCCGGCTATCGCCTCCGGCTTCTAAATCGCAATACACCTCTTAAAAAAAAATTCCTTTAATCTAATAAAAAAAAATTCCTTTATCAGAGGAATAACACACATATCTAACCTGTCTCCGGATTCTAACTCGCAATTAATAGATCTCATGTCATGCCTGATGCATTTAATAAAAAAAAAAAAACAAGAACATGTGGGATTTGAACCCAGAACCCTCTGCTTGCCAGCCGATCTCATTTCCGCTAGGCTATCTTACCACTGACAGAGTGCGTGTAAAGAAAGAATAAGTTCAGTTAGGTTTCGGGTAACACGTTCTGTACACTTGGCAACGTTGGTACGGACTGAATGTTCATTTGTAGAGCACAAGAAATAGACGCTACTATCGGACATTGGAGATTTAGACGAAAAAAATAAATCTGCCCCGTTCGAATATTCTAGAGGAGTCCTAGAGATGTCCTCGATTTGCTCGGATATTTTAGACCGAGGAAACTGACAAATATTTCAAAATGTATGGAACGCCGTTTTAATATTTACTCACTATTTATTCACTTCTACTGTTAATTAGAGATATCACTAATTTAATTTCAGATATCTGGAATTGAATTAGAGACATCTCTAATTCTAATTCAGATATCAGAAAATGAATTAGAGATCTCTTCTATTTCAGATATCTGAAAATAATTTATTATGTGTATATACATATTATTAATAATTTAATTATATCTATATAGATATAATTAAATCAATTTGAGATATCTGAAAATAATTTCTGATATCTGAAATTAATTTCTGATATCTGAAATTAATTCATTATATGTATATACACGTACATTATTAATTATTTAATTATTTCTATATAGGTACATATAAATAATTCAATTTCTGATATCTGAAACTGAATTAGAGATGTCTCTAATTATATTTCAGATATCTGAAATTAATTTATTATATGTATATACATATTATTAATCATTTAATTATATCTATATACATATAATTAAATCAATTTCTGATATCGGAAATTTATTTCTGATATCAGAAATTGATTTCCGATATCAGAAATTAATTTCCGATATCAGAAAATAATTTCCGATATCAGAAAATAGCGCCATCTACTGAACAATAGGTTAACAACTATAAAATAAATACTTGGCAACACCGTAATTCTTAACTGTTTCATGATGATAAAAGAGCGCGCTGTTAAGCGATTTTGCGGTTGTGTTATCAACTTCTTCCCAGTGTTATAAAATACCGTGTAATGTTTAAAAAGTTTAAACAAAGAATACCTATTGATAACAGTATTTTTCTACGCCTATTATGTAATATGAGCATTATGATGTCGATTTTAAATAAGGAATGACCTATATTCCAGTGAGTGATATGTAATGTTCATTACATGCCTAAAATGTATAACAAAAGTATGTAACAAGCATGGGTTGCGCCTTAAAAGGTCGTTGCACAAAACAAGTTAAATGTAAGTAGATTAATAATTAATTAAAATATAGGCGTAGAAAAAGTATAGTCTGTAATTCGTTTGGAATGGCATATTCTGCGCTCGCGGACCGTCCCCCTCGCTACCGCTCGGGTGACAAACTTCCGCTCACGCAGAATATGCTTCATTCCAAACTTATTACACAATATACTATTTCAAATTATATTACGCCAAGAATTTGCACTATTTGCAGTTAGTCAGAATACAGTGTTGCCAGATTAAATAAGATATCTCCTATCTATGCTACTGGTCACTAGATGGCGCTAATTTCCGATATCTGAAATTAATTTCTGATATCTGAAACTAATTTATTATATGTATATACATATTATTAATTATTTAATTATATCCATATACATAAAAATAATTCAGTTTCCGATATCTGAAAATGAATTAGAGATGTCTCTAATTATATTTCAGATATCTGTAATTAATTTATTATATGTATATACATATTATTAATCATTTAATTATATCTATATAGAAATAATTAAATCAATTTCTGATATCGGAAATTAATTTCTGATATCGGAAATTAATTTCTGATATCGGAAATTAATTTCTGATATCGGAAATTAATTCCAGATATCTGAAATTACAATTTGTAAATGTACCTGTAAATTCATTTCTGATACTTAAAATTACTTTATTATATGTATATACATATTACTAACTACTTAATTATATCTATATGCATATAAATAATTCAATTTTGGATATCTGAAATTGAATTAGAGATATCGCTAATTGAATTTCTGATATCTGAAATTAATTTCAGATATCTGAAATCCAATTAGCCATATCTCTAATTCAATTTCAGATATCTGAAATTAATTTCTCATATCTGAAATTAATTTCTCATATCTGAAATTAATTTCTGATATCAGCAATTAATTCCAGATATCTAAAATTAAATTAGTGATATCTCTAATTAACAGTAGAAATAAATAAATAGTGAGTAAATATTAAAACGGCGTTCCATAAAAATGCGTGAATTCTTGTTTTGACAGATAAATATAACCACAAAAGCTAACCGTGTGATAAAAACTTCATCTTTCAAAGGCAATTTGTTAAAAATGAAAAAACGAAATTACTTATATTTGCGAGGTGTCTAAATATTCAAATAGAAACGAGGATGTAATGAAAGCACTTATAATTGCATGAGTTTCCTCGTAAGTGTGTAGAATAATAATTTCTTACAAAATATCATTTTCGAACGATATAAGCTATATTCTTTTTACAGACAGTCTTAGCTATTCTTAGTTGTTTAAAGGTTACGCACAGAATGTTTATGCATAAAACGATACTTCATTCCAACGGCGTAACCTTAAAACAACTAAGAATAACTAAGACCAGCTAAGACTGCCGGCAAAAAGAATACAGCTATTATCGGTAATAATAAATTCTTATTCATAGTTGAATTATTTAGGGTTAAGTTAAGTAAGATCAAGCGTAACATACCGGTGTGTAAGTGTGGTTAGGTTAATTATGACATATAGGTTTGACACCAAATACTAATTCCGTTCGTTTATTTTCCAAGTATCGGAGCAATTTTCCATCACGTGACTAAAAATCTATTGCATTTTACTCGGATCTGTGATATAATTACCGAACACGCACACCGGTTGCAAGAATAATATACTAAGAAGGATGGTTTATTCCTCAGATTAAGATGTTTCGGTAAATGTTGAGATAACGGAATCTCCGATTTTCGGAATTTTTCTGCTTTTAACATACGTAGTTTTGTCTCCTGAACAATAAATTCTAAAAAAAAATCGCCGCTCGTCAACAGTTTTCGAGATATTTGGCCCCAAAGTCTCTGAAAGTCGTATATTTCTCCACTGCCATAATCACTTATTTTCACCAAATTTTTCATTTTATGCTTATAACACCTCTAATACATACTTATTTCAACACTTTTAAATAATTTCAACACATTTATTCCAATCAATAACTATTTTTTGAACCTTCTTATAAAAGCCATGAAAACATAACCTAAAAACATTACGATAGTGGCGCGGAATCTATGTTATGCATAAACTAATGTTCCTTCTTTAACATAAAAATATAATGCATTATATTTTTATCGTTTTATCTCAAAGAAGGAACATATTAGTTTTATGCGTATTCTAGATTTCAAACATTACAAGTCCCGCGAATAAAACGAATATGTTCCTTCTTTGATATAAAAATATACTGCACCCGCCCGCCCCCGGGCGGGCGGGTGCAGTATATTTTTATATCAAAGAAGGAACATATTCGTTTTATACCGTACCCTAGATCTTACGGCACTATCATAACCTCGAATGATCTTAGTGTTGTTTGAAATTTTAGGTTATGTTTTCATGGCTTTTATAAGAAGGTTCAAAAAATAGTTATTGATTGGAATAAATGTGTTGAAATGATTTAAAAGTGTTTAAATAAGTCTGTATTAGAGGTGTTCATAAGCATAAAATGAAAAATTTGGTGAAAATGAGTGATTATGGCAGTGGAGAAATACGACTTTCAGAGACTTTGAGGCCAAATATCTCGAAAACTGTTGACGAGCGGCGATTTTTTTTTTGAATTTATTGTTCAGGAGACAAAACTACGTATGTTAAAAGCAAAAAAATTCCGAAAATCGGAGATTCCGTTATCTCAACATTTACCGATGTTTCTTTCTTAATCTGAGGTTTATTCCCATAAGACCCTATGTTGGCTCTGCGACCGTCACGAGCCGGGTGCTTGTGACGTCACCTCCTGACCTAAACTTTCGTTTTCGCTTGCTTTTACGTTTGTTCTGCTGTGTTTAGACTGTTTTAAACTGTTTCTTTGTTAAATATAGACTTTAGAAGTGGATGTTGTGATTATTGTGTTTAGTGTTGTTTATTGTAAGTTTTTTCTTTGCTTTAAACTTGATGGATAACTGGTAAAAACTTAATATTAAATAATTTCAGAAACCGAGTAGGTAGTTATATAATAGAAATATGCCTGGTAGGTGTGCTATGGATACAATAATAGCAGGATATGATTATGAAAATCAGCAATGCAAGCATTTTGTACTCTGAAAGAATGGATTAATTGCTGTAAACGTGCCAATAAATTTAATCCTGATACAAGTGCGATGTGTTCTGTTCAATGTAATTATTTTGTTCAATAAAATTTAAAAAAAAATCTATTTAATTCGACCGTAAAAAATGTGGTGTATCTGTTGCACTCAGCATGATTGATGATGAAATTTCATGCCTCGTGCAACAAATATACATGCTTTTTACACTAGTTACACAAAACTATTTTTTAACCT
Source organism: Rhagium mordax (assembly GCA_963680705.1). Classification (NCBI taxonomy): domain Eukaryota; kingdom Metazoa; phylum Arthropoda; class Insecta; order Coleoptera; family Cerambycidae; genus Rhagium; species Rhagium mordax. The sequence goes on along the minus strand of OY796657.1, from coordinate 82,449,731 downwards.
TAATTAAAATATTCATAAAAAAAATTATATTTGTTTTTATTATAGTTTATAGCTTTTTCATAATATGTAAATATATATATAATAATTTTCTAAACCTGACATAATTGTCGAGACAGATCCTCCAAACCTCTCGGCCCTTTGCTTATGTACATCCACGCTCGTTACCACGTTTGTTGATTTAATACTGGATGCAGAATTACTGTTTGATATAATATAATATAATTATTCAAATATTTATTTTATATACCTACCTACCTACTTAATAGAGGTAAGTATAACTATTTATGTCTCAAGGACGCAAAATTATTTTATATTCCCAAATTTTTACAGTCCCATATATGTTGCTAAAAAATGTCATTGATCAAAGCACTGTACAATTAATCTTGTAAATAGGCATTGAAAATAACAATTTCTTTTAAATTAACAAAAAATTGCGTTATCTATGTCATATTTATATGCTCGCGCTCTTTCGGTGGCCTCTCGCGCCTACACCATTCAAGTTAGATATATGCCATCACTGGCTTTTTTGTAGGAAATTTTGTGCTTTACAAATTTGTATAAGTGAAATTTTATCGTATCTTGCACCGTTTTTGCAGCGTTCGCGATGATAGGTCGCAAATCGCGAATCTCGTGGGTAAAGTTTATATTTTTTTTTTCGTAAGAACGAGTTACTCTTGAGGTTTCATATTTCCACAACATTTAGTATTTGCCACTTGCTTTCGATTTTCAATATATTAGTACTCTCCCCCAGCAGTAGTTTAATTTAATATCACCATATTTTAGCGTATACGGCCCCTTACAATAATGATTTCTAAATTCTGGTCAGGAGTCTACGTCATCGTAGTCACGCCCACCGCCGACAAATTAGCGTATTTGAACTATCCTTCTAGTATAGTATTCTTGCACCGGTTGCTCCATCAGATGTCTTTTATCTCATTCTATGTCCGAGGTTAGAATGAGATAGAACACATCTGATGGATCAGCCGATGAATAAAGCAACTCGCCCTAGTACTTTAAAAACTGATCAGGAATGTCAACTTTGTAATTTTCAAAAATAGAAAATCCTTTCAATCGAGTTTTAGGTTGAAATGTGATATTGTGAGTTACAAATTTATTATTAGTGGTACAGCAACAACATATGTTTGTCAGACTTTATTAAAAGCATTTATATAGCTTTATTTTTCTTGTTTTATATCAAAATTATAAGTAAATACAACCTAATACGTCTTAAGCAAAATATACATTTTAAGCGAATTTTACATGCCTTAAATTTCTTTCATTTTACTGAAAGAAAACGCTTGTTACGGATCTTTGGCCGCCCAAACTGATGCAGCAGCGCAATGTAATTTACATGCAATTTTCCAATTTTATCTCACTGTTTTGACAGAAACATCACAGCCTACAAAGTTGTGAACGCTACGCGGCGCTGATATCGCGCACATAGCGAGTGCCGTCCATTTTTACACACACTTTTTGTTTACACATATAAATTGAACCAATGAAATGCTATAAAATTTGTTTTGTTATGAGGGTTGCATAATATGACTTTGGCTGGCATTTGGGAAACATGCATGGAAAAATTGAGCCACCTGCAAATAAATGTTGTGTTCTAGGCTGTCGTGTTTACACTTTCCGTAAAATAAAGTTTTACAGTTTTCCTGTGTGGAAACATAACCCTGGAAAACGAGCGACATGGATCAAAGAGTTGAAAAGAGTCAAGTAAAAGCATGAATTTAATATTTATTCGGAAATTGCAGTAAATCTGTAAAAATATTATTTCGTTTTTCTTCCGGGTCAGAGCATTCTCACAGCACAGCCCTGATGCATACCTACCTTCCGACAATATTTCCGGAAAAAATATTACGGCAAACAAATTCTATAGGTATGTTTCACATGACAAAATTCCAATTTTCTTCCCTTCTCTAATACTCTCTAATAAATTTAATGGAATGCGTAATTTGTTTATATCTTGAGTATTGACATTGACAATCATATGTAACGTGACATTGACAAATTAGGGGTCCAAAGATTGAAACTATTGACCGCAAGCGGCGCTACTAGAAACCTTGCGGTTTGTGCTTTCAATGTGACAGACAGGCTGACATATTTCAGAAAGAAAATCAAAAATCACTATCCACTAGTGTCATTACTGATTACTGTACTGTCACCACACAAGAACGGTAAACTGGAGAGGATAGCTACATCGAGCAAATCTGTCCGCACGGCACCGCCATTACTGTGACGTAGTTATGATTATTCGTCCAGCGCGCTGCCGTTTAAAACGCATGGAGCGGAACATAATTTTCGTAATAATCTTAATTTATAAGATTATAAACTTTAAATAGCGCTATCATTACAAATGCAAACACATTTATTGATATAACTGGGGCGTAGGTATGGCATTTTGAATAGTTTCTGTACATATTGTATATAGTAAAATAGTGTAATGAAATAAACAATAAACTCAAATATAGTTTTATTTAACAATTAAAACCAATCGCAGTATGAATAACGAAAAACTTAAATTAAAATATAGGTGTATTCTGCACAAAATGAACTGAAAAAATTCTACCCGTATCTGGGTTAAACTTATCCTTTCTTCTGCACCTGTGTATCCATTCACTTCTTATGGTTTGGGACACTAAATCTTTGGATTTTGGAAAAGCATGGAAAATTACATTTTGAACTCTAGCTGTATAATAGCTATTTTTACACTCATGCACCGCACAGCTTGATCCGGACATTGTTCTATATTTCTAGGCTAAATAATAGTTTTATAAGTTAAAAAACTTATAAAACACACACGAACAACCAAAAACAATAAACACGATAGATAAAACTAAATAATAACACCACCAAACACTGAGAAATAATAATATTTTGAACGTATACAAGACCACTAAACCGATTGAAGAACAGCTGATAATTATCGCTACGTCACAGACGCGGCGAACGTTGCAGTATAGGGATCTAGCTATCCTCTCCAGTTTACCGTTCTTGGTCACCACAGACCTAAATAATTAAATAATTAGACTGATTATGAACGCACTGCGCAGCCATTGGCGCATGCAAATACATGAGCTGTCCATTTTTCAATACTTTTTGTTTACACATATAAATTGAACCAATGAAATGCTATCAAGTTTGTTTTGCTGTGAGGGTTGCATAATATGACTTTAGCTGGCATTTGGGAGACGATCCGAAACAACAGTACTTAGAAGGGGAAAGTAGTTTTGTACGTCGTATGTCCTCTATGTAGTTTTTACATAGATATATTTAATTTGAGAATTTTATGGGCTTCAAAAACTAGTAATTAAATATAAACTAAGAGTAATTTTAATTTCTAAAGTACCTTCTACTTTTTTTAGTCCTTTATCTGCAACTGTACATACAAGTATGTTGAAAAACTTCTGACTCTGAAATAACTTTTTATCGGCATGAAATACATTTGTAAGCAAACGGAAATGTGTATATAAGGATTTACCAAAGTCATCCATATACTATTATTGAAAAATTAGATTTTGTAACGTAGTTAAGAAGTACTTATACAACCTTTCCATTTCGGGCATTCATATTAGAAAAGAACTGAGTAAGTTTATTTTATTTCAACATCATAATAAAGTATTTATTCTACTGTCGTGCGTAAAGTACTAACTTTACATACGCTGTGTAGTGCCTAAAGTAAAAATTTCATATAATCGCCTATAATAATAATCATATCGTATTTCAAAAACGTTAAATATAGTTACATATTTAATTTTATGTAGTCCATCATAGATATAAAGTTCCATTTCCGAAAAAATTTCACTTTACACACTTACAATAATGTTTATTACCTATTACCTAATATTATTTTTAAGGCACATTTAAAACTAATTACAGTAAAATATTAATTATACTTTTAATAACATTCTTGACTCAAAACTACTTTCCGTTACGACTGTGATGTTATTTTTAAAAATTCCCGCTTCCAAGTATATAAAAATGGCGGTGTTCAATATTTGCAAGTAGGTAGGCTTGAAAGAACCTTCTCCTATTTTAAGTTCTGTGACTGGTGTGCGACTGACACATTGTGACATTACCAGACATTACGTCATTGGTGTATTTCATGTTGTGATTGTTGTGATTATTTCGAGATTGTCGACTGTAAGCAAAAATGTTTATAGTATTTAAGTGATTTATTCAATATAAAAAAAAGGATGAATTAATTAACGCCTCAGATAGCATATTTGAAGTTTTAAACTGGTCATGAACCTTCAATAGGGGTTTATTAACTAAGTAATATTTTATCTTGTCTTATCTCTACGGGAAAATCCTAAAAATGTCTTCTTATTTACGTGGTTCAACTAATTATATGTGGTCGACTACCAGCATCTTGGGCCAGGGGGCTACTGCTACCGTTTATCAAGGAGTCAATAAAATTAACGGAGAGCCTGTGGCAGTTAAAACATTTAATCATGTAAGTATGTTTCGGCCTCAAGAGGTTCAGTTCAGAGAATTCGAGGTATTACGAAAAGTAAAGCATGAGAATATTGTTAAGCTGCTTGCTATTGAAGAGGAGAAAGAAAACAGAAGGAAAGTTATTGTTATGGAGCTGTGTACTGGAGGAAGTTTGTTAAACAGCTTAGATGACCCTGAAAATACTTATGGACTTGAGGAATCAGAATTTCTTTTAGTTCTGGCACATATTTATGCCGGCATGAAGCACTTAAGAGATAATAACCTAATTCATAGAGATTTAAAACCAGGTAAATTCAAAATGCCAAAATACCCATAATCATGAAAGTCTATTCTTTTCCTTGCATATATTAGATTGGTCAATTCTTTTGTGATATATTAAATGTAGGTACTTGTAATTTGTATTTATCTGAGTCACCGGCACTTATTAGGTCCTGAGTGGGACCTTACGGCCATAGTTTAGTCGGCGCTGGGGGTTGGAAACCCATCTAGAACGTTCGTAGCAGTGTGGCCAAGGACTGATCTGGAGTGTAGTACTTCCCGGGTGTTTGTGGTGTTTCTACTTCATGTCACGGAAAAAATAGTATTTATAGCTTGAACGCTATTTTCCTCTGTGTGTTTCAAACTACCTACATCTCCCAAAAAATAATTTTTTTTTTTTAAATATTTTTTCAAATAGTATTTGCAAAACGTTTTTCCCTCCGAAATCTAGAGGAAAATTGGTAAATATTGATTTATCCGTTTTCAAATTTCACTAAGAAACATTTTTTAAATTGAATTTTGATTTATAAAACTTTAAAGGTTCTTCTTCATTTTTGTTGCACTAAATATTAAAAAGATTTCCTAAGTTTTTTTTTGAAAATACATGTAAAACGTTTTTTCACCAAAATCTAGAAGAAAATTGATGAATATTTCATTAAGACACTTTTTTTAGATATACTTAATATATAATTATAATTATAATTTATAAAACATTTACAGTGAATATCTATATCTTTGTTTCAGCAAATATAATGAAATTTATTCGAGAAGATGGTTCCACAGTTTACAAACTGACTGACTTTGGAGCTGCAAGGGAACTTCAAGAAGATCAGTCTTTCCAGTCACTATACGGAACCGAAGAGTATCTTCATCCCGATATGTATGAACGAGCTGTACTAAGAAAACCAGTTAACAAGAAATTTGGTGCTACCATTGATTTGTGGTCAATTGGTGTAACCTTATACCATGTAGCAACAGGAAATTTGCCATTCAGGCCTTTTGGAGGCCGTAGAAATAAAGAGATAATGCATCATATTACTACTAAGAAAGAAAGTGGCGTTATATCTGGAATCCAGACTAAGGAAAATGGACCAATTGAATGGAAACGTGACCTACCGACTAACTGTCAATTAAGTGAAGGTTTGAAAAAAATTATAACACCTATATTGGCAGGACTGTTGGAGGCTGACAACGGGAAAATTTGGAGTTTTGAGAGATTCTTTAAAGAAGTAGATGTTGTGCTATCACGTAAGGCTATAAATATTTTTCATGTAAATAAAGCTAGGCTGATCAAAGTTTACATCTTGCCAGATGAGACTTACCAACATTTACAAAGTTATATAACTGAGCAAACAGAAATTAAAGATGATAGCCAAATTTTATTGTATAGAACTAGTTTGTTTACTAGTCTTATTCAAGATCATACTAGATCATGTTGTTACCCAAAAACCACCGAGGAAGATCCATTGTTTTTGTTTAACAAGGAGAACAATAACATTATTATAGTACCTTATCAAGAGTTGCCAAAGTGGATAGATTTTTCCACCGTTATCTCTGTGGAAAATGACGCAGCGCAAGCAAAATATGCATGTATTATTGGTCATCATTGTAAACGTCAAGTTCAAAAATATTCTTTATACAGCAAACTTATTTGTGATACTGTTGAAAACTTTACTACGTATATTAATGCAGAACTTAAACAATTGCATCAAAATACACAGCATTTGCTAGATAAAGCACTAATTTATAAGAAAACTGCCGAAATATTACAACTATCTCAACGAATAAGTAATTATAGCCTTAAAAATGATTATGTTGAAAATGTCGAGAAAAATAATAAAGAATTTGTGGCAGCAGCAGCAGTGGGTGTCACTAATTTATATATGGGGCATTGTGTTGAGAACACTTTAAAATTGCAGTGGGACAGTATGAGTAGGAATCTAAAGTATCCTTTTAAAACGCTTACACCTGCAAGAGCCAAAACGCAGGTTAAGCACCTCCGAAAGTCTTGGCAACACCTGATTAGAAATCGAGCAACTCGTAGATTACCTTATAACGAAGAACGATTTCATATGTTAGAACGGATTAAAATTACACAAACTATTAACAAAATAAAAAATCTGTTGGGAAAAGAAGTATTTCCTCAGTATGAGCAATTAGCAGAAAATTTTGGAGACTGGTATAAAATGGCTCAAAATATACATTTAAAAACTGATATATTAATCTCAGACGTTGCAAAATATGACTGTAAATTAAAAGACTTTGAAAAACAAGTCGCTATTGACAATGTAGATTACACGGAGTATATTCAAAACAATTTTGAACAAGCTAATAAATATACAATTCCTAAAAAAGTTAGAAATACCCAAAATCAAATATTTAAGAAATACTTAGAAGAATTTGATAAAAATAGTGAAAGTTTCAAAAAAGTTCTCTTAGAAAATGCTATGATTTCTAATAAGTTAAGTAAGTCTACCAAGGAATTAGAAAACATGCATATTTGCATTGATGAAGGATTGAAGTGATGAATTTAATATGCAAAAGCTATTTTTTAGTCACTCAACAATGTTAACATGGGTATCTGCTGTAATGAATAGTTTAGACAATAACGTCTATCTTTTATCAATTTACATTTATCGCGTATAATCAGTGGCGGCTGGTTCTAAAGGGCACAACGGCACGAGCCCACTGCCTACTGCACATGCTAGACAAAGAAATTAATTTTTTATATATTTTAATTTTTTAACTTTAAATTTGGTTTTCAGCTTGCACCTATATTCCAATAAGAATGTTGCCAAAATTTACTTCCTACCGTTATCCACACCGACCACACCGCTCAGTATAGTACGCTTGACACGTATAATACAGTGGTGTAGTGGAGCCGGAACGCGCAGGAACGTCGTTCCGGCACTGCTTTTTAGTAAAAAAATAATTTTAAAAATAAAGACAAATATTGGACCTGACAATAATTATTTTATTATTGCGTTCCGGTTCAGCAAATTTTGCGACTACACCACTGGTATAATAATAAGTATTATCTTTATTTAGTACAATATACTATTGTAACCACAATATACAAGAGATAAAAAACTAAAAAGTTTCTATGTATAAAATATTGCATATCATATTCATATTATTTTCCAGGGCTGTAGCTAGAGACTACAGCATATGTGGGCACTTCGGTCAATTTCGAATTCATGGTTTTCATGCACATTTGGAGCCACAATCGCTGTGTCTCCACAGTTTAAAGATTAATCAGTTAAGTCTACTGCCATTATTTTCGGTGTCCATAATTGTAAATTTTGAACCCCTACTTCCCTTTTCCCATTTGTCAAGATCAAGATATGTTTTGTGCTGTCAAGAGTGTCAAATAATAAAAATTGTTGTTTGAACGAGAAGAGTCATAATTTAATAGTGTATTTCGGTTATAAACGAAACATGCATGAGAAAAATTAAGCCACCTGCAAATAAATATGTTAGTGACACTTTCCGTAAAATAAAGTTTTATAGATTTCCTGTGCGGAAACATTACCTTGAATAACGAGCAATTGTGGGAGCCAAGTTTAAGGTCACATACAGTGTGTTACAATTTGATCCGGAACACCCCTGAAAAATCTGAATCAGCAGCGCGATTTTGGTGATATTTTTTTTCCATATAGGACCGTCCTAGATGTACATGAAAAACATATTACGGTGTCCACATTACAAAGCCATGGCTTGCTATGATTTTTTTTCGACGCCATTTTTTCAAAAATTATATTAGCGATTTTTTTATTCAAAATCTGACAACGTAGCGTTATTCGGCATCCTTCAAAACGTACTCTCCCCCATTTTCTTGAAATTATCAGTGTCAATAACTCTACTGTGAAGCAATGAAAATTACAAAATACAACAAGAAATGCTTTACTTCGAGCATCTAGGAGGCTTTGGAGCTAAATGAAGTAGATCACAAGAGGAACTTCATAGAAAAAATTTATTTAGTAAACAAAATACAAACCATCTCGAATTAGAACAATAATTATTAATTAATCAAGCAACGTTTCTTTATATTGTAAATTTATAATCTAAATTAGTCCTTTCTCTTCTATCCATCCTTCAAGTTCTATGCATTTTTCAATTCTTCTTCTGTTATTGGCAACATTTATTAAAACTTGCCTATTAATATCATTACATGACGCTGTAATCCTCTCACATAATTCATTAATATTAGCCGGTCTTGTTTTATATACTTCATTTTTAAGGTGTCCCCATAAAAAAAGTCACAGGGTGTAAGATCTGGTGATCTTGGTGGCCAGGTGATTACGGGGCTTCTTCTCCCTATCCATTTATTGGGAAATTGATTCTCCAGCCATTCAACCACAGGCCTTGTTCCATGGGTGCCCCATCCAGTTGAATATTTGCCATTTCTAATAAAGGCATTTCATCAATAGCATCAGAAAACTCTCCCTGCAAAAACTCATGAAACAGATTACCATTTAAATTTCCATGAAATAAGAATGGGCCGATAATTCTCTTCCCTGATATTCCACAGAATACATTAATTTTTTGGGAGTATTGTCTCCTACAATTAATTGTATAATTGGGATTATCAGTTGTCCAATAACGAGTATTTTGTGAACTTACTACCCCGTTGGTAGTGAAAGTAGATTCGTCTGTATAAATAATATTTTAAAGAAAATCGCGATCATTGAGATAATTTCCCTGGGCCCATAAGCAGAATTCGAGCCTTCTTTCCCTGTCACCCTCCTCCAGGGTGTGCAAAAATTTGACTTTAAATGTTTTAAATTTTAGTTTTTTAAATGATACTGTGCTTTTCTTTTACTCATATTTGGTAAATCTTGACCCGCATCGGTTAAACTGTTACAGGGGTTCTGTTGAAAATATTCAGAGATTGCATTTCCTGTCTCAGTTGCCTGTAGTCCTGCACCTCGTTTCTTCACTGATGAAACATTACCTATCAGTATCAGTAGTAATATAAAACACTGTAAAAATTACAAATTGTAAAAGACTCTACGTACCAGTCTCATCAAACATTTGGTTTATTCGCGAGTCCGTTGAAATCGATATTTGTCGATTTGGATGTTCAACATTAAATATTCGCGCCACTTCTCTAAAACTGCGGTCATTTCTGCCCGTTAAACGAATAATAGCCACTTTATCTTCATTATTTAATTTCATTTTTGAACTCTTAATAGAACCAACTGTCAATATCTAAATGCGTCTGTTGATAGCTTTGATTTCACTGCCGCCTTAAGAATTGAGATATTAATTAGAATGAAATTATTTAGACCAGTCAAATTAAACAAAAAATCACCTTAACCTGGACATTTGAAATAAAAATCTGAAAATTGGTACAAATATTGAGAATGATGTCCCAGTTCATTTCTCCATAATAAAAATGGAGAATAAACATTTAAAACGTGTTTGTTATTTATATGTACATTCTTCAGGCAAGAAATAACATAAAACGCAATTTTCGTTGCTTCACAGTAGAGTTATTGACAGTGATACTTTCAAGAAAATAGGGGAGAGTACGTTTTGAAGGGTGCCGAATAACGCTACGTTTTCAGATTTTGAATTAAAAAATCGCTAATATGATTATTGAAAGAATGGCGTGGAAAAAAAATCATAGCGCCATGGCTTTGTAATCTGGACACTGTAATATGTTTTTCACGTACATCTAGAACGGCCCTATATGAAAAAAAATATATCACCAAAATCGTGCTGCTGAGTCAGATTTTTCAAGGATGTTCCGGATCAAATTGGAACACACTGTATGCGTAGCCAGCACTTTGTAGGGGGAGAAAAATCAGAGCATCCTCACAGCCCTGCATACCTACCTTACGACAATATTTCCGGAAAAATATTACGGCAAACATATTCTAGAGGTATGTTTCACATGGCAAAATTCCAATTTTCATCCCTTCTCTAATACACTTTTGGTAAATTTAATAGAATAAGTAATTTGTTTAAATCCGGTACACAACTATACTCGCCATTATTTTATGTTATACTGTCATGTCTTGACTTCGTGATTTGACAATCATATGTCTTGACTAACAAATTAGGGGTCCAAAGATTTAAACTATTGACCGCGGGAGCGGTGCTACCAGAATGTATATATAAAATATGTAATATCAAATCTTGCCATGAGCATGAGAGATCTAAAATGTATCAATTTTGACAGTTCATTGTTAGTGTTTACGTTTTGTATCCCAAAATTTATGCTTTCACATGCTGTCTTTTTGTTTTGTGCCCACCCTGTTTCCGAACCCACCAGCCGCCACTGGGGTGTGTCTGATTTAAATTATATTATATATAATATAATTATATATATTATTATATATAATATAATTTAAATCGGACAAGCCCTTGTTCTTTGTTACCTAAAGTATTATTATACAGGGTGGTATCAGAATTTACCGATTAAACTTCGGGAACTAATAGAGTACGTTAAAATAAATGGACTTTCTTTAATAAACTTATATCTAAAACCGCATAGTTTCTGAGATACAGGTGGTAAAAGTTTAATTTAAAAAATTTTTTTTTTAAATATAATCCTAATTAGTTGAGGTATTTTTACGAAACTTGCTTGACAAATTAACAGTAACAAGTAACGTTTTCCTGGCGGAGTATTCACTTTTTTAATTTTTACTTGTTAAAAAATAGTGATACGCCACTGGATAAATTTTAAAAAATTAACATTTTTAAAAACTACAATTATTTCTTAATAAAAACGTATTCTTGGCATTTTTGTCATAACCCAAAGCTTTGTCTAAAAAATTGGTTCAGAAAACGTTCTGCAGAGCTATAAATTAGACTCTTGAATACTCCGCCACTGTATAAATTAGCGAGTCGAATTTTTTTCGGAAAACGTTACTTGTTACAGTTAATTTGTCAAGCAAGTTTCATAAAAATACCTCAAATAATTAAGATTATATTTAAAAAAATATTTTTTTTAAATTAAACTTTGACCTCCTGTATCTCAGAAACTATGCGGTTTTAGATATAAGTTTATTAACACGTTCCCTGCCATACAGGTCTATAGGACCGAGAAGTAGGTATTCTAACTTTAAAAACTCGGTCAAATAGACCGAGATACAATTTGTCCCACGCGCCAACTAGGTCCATAAGACCGAGATAATTTTTAAGTTTTTAAGGCCGTAGGTCTGTTATTTCGTAAGAATAAACACAACAACAGACCGAGCTGGCGTGTGGGACAAGTTCGCACCATACAGTTTTGACTTTGGAATTCGTATATTGGGGTGCGCTCGAGTCGAGTCGAGTTTTTACAGATTTCTGTGTTGTAATTTTATTTAAAAAAAACGTCTCGGTAAATTAATCAAAAATTATAATAAAATAACATGTGGTAAATAAGTTACTACAGATCAACTCAGACCGCATACCAGACCGAGTCGGCGCAAACTAAATTGAAATCGCTATACGCCGACTCGGTCTATTGGACCGAGAAAGAAAAAAATGAATGCTGAGTCCTATATGAGTAATTCTTCAAAATTTTCACTAGTATTCATTTAGTTTTGTCGTACTTTATGCAATGTCAACATTGGCCTCTGGGGAAAAAAATAAAAAAATTACATGGCCTGATAGTCAAAACAAGCAAATATGCCTCGGCAGGGAACGTGTTAAAGAAAGTTCATTTATTTTAACGCACTCTATTACTTCCCGAAGTTTAATCGGTAAATTCTGAACCACCCTGTATATCATACCTACCGTGAATATGTATAAATTTTTTATTTTAAAAACATAAATTGTGAAGAAATGAGAGACTTTCTGTAAAATGTACGAAATTTATATGCATTTTCTATTGTTTTATAACTTCTCTTCAAACAATTCCTAAATAAATATTTGATAATCCTTCGTAGATGTTAATATTGATTGATCATCATTTCTTGCTATTATATACAGTAACTGGCAGCCAGCTATGGACATAGGGCCGGGTTTACATGCAAAATAAATGGGCAACCGACTTGCAGCGCGATCTTACTGACGCCAGCGCTTTTGTCCCCACTATTTAAATTGTTGCGCACTCAATCTGTCGCACCGGTGAATATGAAATGTCTAGTTAGCCATAAGTTCGTACGTGAACGTACTTGGCTGCCGATTACTGTATAGTAAGTTAATTATATATAAGGTTACATTTTAAAAAATGCATACAGCAGTATTATCTTTTGATTTTTCATATCATATATGCCAGAATCCAGAGGTCATTAATACACTATATATATATAATTATAAATAAAAAATAAAAATAAATATATAAAAGAAATCTTCAAAATTAGACAATATAATTTGTTAAATTCTAAGTTTAGCTTTAATATATCTAGGTATGTGATAATTGTGATACAGATAAAGTATATCTATAAAATGTATGTTCCTACTCTATCTTTTGGTAATTATGAAGTACCAATTGAAATAAACTATTTTTATTATAGTTTTTTAATTTTTCTACCTTTGACTTTTTTATTTAATATGCAATATTTAGTTTGATATGGATATCTCGATGGATATAACGAAAATAAATTCAGAAGAATTAGGTAATTTATTATAATGGAGTAAAATTAATACATTAGGTACTCGTGTTAGAAATTAATGATTATGAAAACGATTGCATATTATTTTGTCTACCGAGTTGTCTAAATTTTTATAAAATTTAACCTATATTATATCCGAGACTATATTATAATAAGCTATTGATCAGCTACCGAACCTTTTTCAAAATATTAATTGGTTTTAGCAGCTCAATGGCATTATTTGCTGCCTTGAGTGAAAAAAAAGTGCTGAATATATAAATATTTGTGCAAATTATTTTAATCGTGATAGTCACATCTTGTCGTGGTTTTCTTTGGCAAAATAGTCAAAACGTCAATAAGTCAAAATAATCAGAGCGGAAGAAAACCCGGAAACTCTTTTACAAACATCAGCTCCTCACAGGAGAGTTTGAAAACACAGTTCTGTTGAAATCTTAGTGTCAATTTTCTTCATGATACAATAATTCCTTATATAAATTTCTTATACAGTAAAGAGCGAGGAGGTTCGAACATGGGTATTAGGTTGCGCGATTTACTTGTGCCCGATGTATGCTAGCGGACACAATGGTGGGAATCGTGGATCTCCGTGCTGTAGCCAATGGCTACTGTTCCTTGTTTGGATTCTTTCATAATAATTTTTATTAAGGCCTAAACACAATGAAAAAAAATAAGAGATAAGAAATAAAACATATGGAATAGAATTAATAACAAATAATGATATCCGAAAAACAAGGAGCAATTTAAACAGTTGAATTTTAAATCGAATCAGCACTAATATCCTATTATCATGCAGAGTATTGTGTATTTAAAACTTAATTGGAATAATTATTTCTCTTATTTCTTATTCCATTTTCTTATCTCTAATTTTTTCCATTGTGTTTAAGTCTTTACACGTGCAACACTCGTGGTGCAGCGACAATTAATTTTATGTTGTAGAAAAAACAAACAATGGAAATATTTAAATGTGTTTTAAGATTTTTTTTAAATTACAATAGTTAATCCTATCTAGGATGAATTATTGAAGTTAGAAAAATTTCCAAACGTTGGTCCAGACTACGTAAATCAAATTTCTTTCAGACATGAGTTCTACATCCCAACGGTTAATGAGATATTAACAACAGACAGTCTGCCGAGCCGACTGCTGCAGTGAGTGGCCAGTGGCCACAGCCGCCCTTCTAATGTACAAATTTCGAACTGAAGCGAGTTGTCGGTTACTCGTATATTCGTCCCAATCCCTGTCGTGTTCGAAACATCCTGGACTTATCTGTATACATGAAGAACATTTTAAAAATGCCACGTTTTTGTTTTACAGCTTTCGTGTGTATGTGAGTGTCTGACCGTAAGCCGCCTTAGATATATAAGACCAAAAAAAGACGGATAGGAAAAACTTATCAAAATTTGAAAACCGCATTTCATTATCTCTACTATATAGTGCAAAAGTTATATGGGTTTAAAAATGGTCAAAATATAATGGGGCACCCCGGCAGTGGCGTAGCTGAAAATCTCGGGCCCCCCCGCAAAATATATGATGAGGGCCCCACAAAATAATAAATCACCTCCAATTTTGTTGAACAAAAATCGTTAGGTACATGAATATTTTACCACATTAAACCTACCCAATTCTTACACCTCAAATATATTATAGTTAACATAATGAAAGTATATAAAAAAAATAAAGAATGCAATCACTTCCATTATAAAATTTTTCGGCAGCGGCGTATACATTCTCTTTAGCTCTTGATGTTTAAGATGTACCTACGTAAGATTTCGTCACTTTTAATTTCGACGATATTTTCGCGTCAAAAATATCGGGGGCCCCCTCGCAACGCGGGCGGTCCCGTCCGCTACGCCACTGGGCACCCGGTGGGTATAGTATCAAATGTCGGACATAAAATTGCTTTGAATCGAATAATAAGAATCCCAAAATCATTAATTTGTAGAACGAACACTGTGCACTGCGCGTCATATAAATGTGGTACACAACAACTAGAGGGATGGGAAAGTGACGCAAGAATTGTTCCTACATTTTTTACATTTACTACGTAGTAAATGGCAAATGCAGTATGTAGTGAATTATTGTGTATATACTATACATATACAGGGTGAATCTTAGAGTGGCGGCCATATTTAAAGGGGGCGACTCCGTTCAACTATGGGAACACAAAACCACAAATTTTTTTTTTTTTAACGCGCTATGAAAAATGAATATTGTTTAAACCCTTTTTATTTGAATTTGGGTACCCCGCCAGTGGAATGCGCTAGCGAGAGTAACATCTAATAACTGAGACGCACACGCCTGTCTTGAGCCGTGCGTTGTTGCCAAACTTCACGATTGAAATAAAATACGGGGAATTTAATAGTAAAGCAAACAAGAAACTAAATAAAATGAACTATCTAAACAATAACAAAGTAAAAACTATTCTCCGTGAGTGTAACAATAAAAAAAGTAATAACTAAAAAACTTAAGACTTAGTAACAAATAATGAACAGAAAATTATTTTTTCTAATAACAATAAATCTTTACTTATCTTATCTTGGATCGGCATTTCTCATAGCAGGTGTTGAAACTGTCCTCCGTTATTTTCCAAACACGCTGTAGCTCGCCGCATCATAGAATCTCTAACTTATGTGATTCGCAGCGTTTTCTACTATTTCCCGTAATTCTTCAACGTTGTTGACACGAGTCGTGTACACCAAACTTTTCATGTGCCCCCACAGATAAAAGTCGCCTCTAAAACACCACTAAAATAAAACTACACACACGTCGAAGGTACACCTCACTCAATTATTAAACACAAACAACCACACTAGCTGCTGTCTGACTGGTCACTAACACTAAAACTAAAACATAGAAAAACAACTGGCACGCCGCCGTGCGAGGCTTTTGCATTTCAGAAGAACCTTTTTTTTTATCACCCTTTTTTGTTAATGCACCTGCTAAGTAACTAGGTCAGTGTCATAGTTTGTAAACAGTTCAGCGACTCTAACAGCTGATGGGTGGTAAAATTTCTGTAGAATGTGGAACTAATTCTGTTTTTAAAATCTTTTTCATTTTGTATCATAAAAATTATGCAGACTATGCAGCCGGCTTTTTCATTTTGTTTTGTATTACAATTTTCATTATGGAAGTTAAAACTGCGTATTTCAATAAACCTGTTTATCCAATTGAATTAATTAATTTTTCATTTTTACTAGGTACCATTATCTCTCTCTCGTGATTGGGTATCTCTGGATTATTAATGAAAAGTGAAAATGTAAAATGTAATCGATTGGTTTTATATCATCTACACTTGGCAACACTGTCGACCAGACACACGTAATGCAGCAAGTGCTTACCCAGCGGCGCCAGAATTACAAGAATTATACATGAATCGCGAATTTTTAAAAAAAATTCATAACTCGGCCATTTTACAACCTACAAAAAAAAAATTCGGATTCATGTTCATGACGACTAGTACTATTAACCCCAAAAATATGGCCGCCACTCTAAGATTCACCCTGTATAGTAAATGTAGTAAATTACGTGATTGGTTCTTTGGTTGGTCACGTGACTAAGTGAAATTGAGAACGTCATTATATATGGAGATGAGGTGACAAAACACAATACTATAACCTAACTTTTTACTCCAAAACGCGTGGGTTTGTGTGTAGAATATTTTAAAATGACGATTGACGATGATAACAATTTATTATTCCTTTTCTTTGATTGCAGTTTGCATTGAAAAAATATTATTTACAATTTAAATTTAAAGCAATAAATATTAAATATACAATGACTAACAAGAAAAAAAATATTTATAGTAAATGTAGTAAACGTAGTATATAAAACATAGACTTAAAGTGTAGTTCATATTTCTAAAGCAGATAAAAAATGCCGCACTTACAAAGCAGAAAGGCGGCCTCTTTAACGATTCAATGGAGCCGCCGCACATGCACTTTTGTCGGGAATTTTTTGTCTGCTTAGAAATATGAATTCTACTTTAATAATACTAACGTATGGACGGAGCATTGTGCCACTTTCCGTTCGCCAGTATGAGGACGCCATTGAAGAGAGATAGAGCGATATAAATTCAGTGCGTCGAACAAGGATAGTAAGATTTATTAAGACCACGTGACTGTTGTTTCCACAGTCCACAGTCACGTGGCCATGTTACTTTTTTACACGGCGGATGGGAACATTTTGCCGAGATTCTTTATAAATATATTTTAGCACGTTGTAGGTAGTGATTTGTGAACTATAAAAATAGGTGCATCTCAGATATTTATGCATTAATAGGTAGGTAGGTACCTAAAGAAGGTTAAGGAACAAAATACATAACCTTGAACTCGCATCTATCGACGTCTCTCTCGAGGTCTTGTCCTAGTCGTCCTCATCACCTATACTCGGGCCAAAAAGAGTAGTCAGTAGAGCCAGGGGCGTACGGATTTACGAATTTCATAAATTCCATAATTCGAACAAATGAAAGCGGATTGTGTTAATTATGCATGAGTATGAGTTACCATGTCTTAAATTTTAAATAATATGCTTACATCTGGCAACATTATCTCCACGAATTAGGTATAGCAACGCAGTTGAACAATGCACATCCTTTGCGTTGCAGCATATGTGACGCCACTGAATGCGCTATCTAAGCCCTCTCGACGACCTTTATAATAGTCGAACAAAATATTGGGTATAAGGGCGGCACGTTCAAGCATGTACTTTATTTGGTTGACTATACCAATTAAACATAATGACCTGTGGTTTTCATCACTGGTAGGCGGAGAAAACTGGATATATTTCTCTGAATTATATGGGATTATATGGTAAAACGAGCTGCCGCTTCTGTATTCCATAACAGCTAAATCCTTTGAAGAATTGCCGGTAAGTTTTTTGCTCTACTGACTACTCTTTTTGGCCCGAGTTTACGGTAGTAAATGTATAATCACAGATTAACTATATCAGATGCAAAAGCTTCGCGCGGTGCCTTTCATGTCCGCGACACACGTATTAGACAAAGGCCCGTGGGCTACTCGTAACATTGCATGCTTTTTGCACCACAAGACTTTAATATTTATTTTTGTGGATGCGAGTTAGTTGCACCACTTGAGCGCTCGAGAAAAACAATAAAAATATATAATACAATATTTTTTATTAAAACAAATATGAAATTGTATGTTTACAAATGGGATAATATTGTAAGTTTTCTATTTATTTTATCAGGTTTTTTTGATGTTTTTATCTATTTGTATACTCGTATGACACTATTTTGACATTTAAAATCCGAACGCTCGGACTAACAATATATCGCCGTAAACTCTGCTACACGCTGTCACGACAGGATAATGCTCTCGTACTAAACCTTCCGCATATATGAGGATGGAAGTAGTGGGGAGTGGGGACCGTTGGACAGGCCCAAGAACGGTAAACTTTACCTGGGACAGGCCACCACGCTTACATTCGCATCTGGTATAGTTAATCTGTGGTATGTATAGCACCTTTCCAACAATTCCAACCCTGTGTCATCTCATCTCCATCTGACATTCCAATCTCATTTACACTCACGTGACCTACACCAAAAGACCAATCACGTAATTTACTACATTTGCTCACAATATTCACTACATACTGCATTTACTACGTACCTAGTAAATGTAGAAAATGTAGTAAACACAATTCTTGCGTCACTTTTCCATCCCTGCAGTGAACCAATCAGGTATCCATTCCAATATGATTCCAATGCACTTCCAATCAAGGTTCCTATAATAGAAGACCATGACTTCCAATTCCATTCTACAGTGTGTCTCACTTTTCACCACTACACCCCAATATCTAGGCCATTTGTTGATCGATTTAAATCAAATTTGGTATACTTCTTTTCTTTCAGATTGTGTTTAAAAAGTTATTAATAAAAAATTTTTTCAAACCTAAATACGCCTACTATGATCAAAAGAAATTGGCAAAAACTAGGAATTTATATTAGCTTAGCGATTGAGATAGGGTTTTTGTTATAACAGATTCTTGGTCAGCATGACCTAAAACCTAAAACGCCTGTATACCAAATTTCGTTAAAAAATATTCATTCCTTCACAAAAAAAAAAGTAATAAAAATCTAAGATTTCAATAATAATCACCCTATTATTCCAGTTATTTATTGTCGGATATTTACATAACTTGGTAGTCGGGTGATATAATGACGCTAGTAAAAAACACACCACAGAAATTAGACAACCCCCAATTCCAAAGCCAAAGGCTGTCCGGAAGGGGGCTACACATTTGAAAAAACGCAGACAAACATCCATACCCACCGACATTGCCATTTGCCGGTGCCCGGTCTCGAACCCGGACTCGATACGCAGTGTAGCCAGAGCTAAGTAGATATTCTGTGGCCAGAGCCATGTCTGTCACTCACGCTTTAGTCCATACTACGCCACCGAGTCGGCTAAATTAAGCATTAGGACACTTTTTTTTAGAAAATATCAAATAACTCAACTTTTATTATTTTTTATTATTGAAATCTTAGATTTTTATTTCATTTAAAAAAAAAAAAGAATGAATATTTTTTAACGAAATTTGGTATACAGGCGTTTTAGGTCATGCTGAACAAGAATCTGTTAAAACAAAAAGCATATCGATCGCTAATATAAAATCCTAATTTTTGCCAATTTCTTTTGATCATAGTAGGCGTATTTAATTTGAAAACATTTTTTATTAATAACTTTTTAATCACAATCTGAAAGAAAAGATCAACAAATGGCCTAGATATTGGGGAGTAGTGGTGAAAAGTGAGACACACTTGTATAGGTACCTATATGGTTTGTGCGATTTGTGCTTACAATGTGACAGACAGGCTGACATATTTCAGAAAGAAAATCAAAAATCACTATCCACTAGTGTCATTACTGTCACTGTCATTAGTGTCATTTGTCATTTCATATTTCATGTTGTGAGTGTTGTGACTATTTGAAGATGAATTAATTAACTCCTCAAATAAATAGCATATTTGAAGTTTTAAACTAGTCATGAACCTTCAATACGGGTTTATTAACTAAGTAATATTTATCTTGTCTTATCTCCAAGTGCTCTACGGAAAATCCTTAAAATGTCTTCTTATTTACGTGGTTCAACTAATTATGTATGGTCGACTACCAGCATCTTGGGCAAGGGGGCTACTGCTACAGTTCATCAAGGAGTCAATAAGGTGAACGGAGAGCCTGTTGCAGTTAAGACATTTAATCATGTAAGTACGCTTCGACCTCAAGAGGTTCAATTCAGAGAGTTCGAGGTACTACGAAAAGTAAAACATGAGAATATTGTTAAGCTGCTTGCTATTGAAGAGGAACAGGAAAACAGAGGGAAAGTGATTGTTATGGAGCTGTGTACTGGAGGAAGTTTGTTCAACAGCTTAGATGACCCTGAAAATACTTATGGACTGGAGGAGTCAGAGTTTCTTTTGGTTCTGGAACATCTTTATGCCGGCATGAAGCACTTAAGAGATAATAATCTAATTCATAGAGATTTAAAGCCAGGTAAACTCAAAATACGTATGATCATTGTAGTCTACGCTTTTTCTGCACATATGCCTCATAGTTATTTAAAGAACAAGGGAAGTAGGTGTTACCATTTGAGGACAGTTTTACACCCAAGTGAACGCGAGGGCTGCCGGTATGAAGTACGAAACTGGTCAAGATTACCTACTTCCCATGTGGTTTATTTTTTCCCACTCCCTAATTAAAAATTAAATAAAAAGGTCATGTTCTATTTCTAACATTTTACTACATATTTTATTTTTTATTACTTTAAATATTTATGTGAGGTATTTTACTATTTGATTTTAGTAAAGGTTGTCGGTAAAAACTTTTCTGTTTATTAATAATAGTTATTTATATATCAAGGGCGGAAAGTAAGCGTTTATGACCCGCGGAGTGAAGACAATATCACTAGCCGAGGGCTATTACACGCCAAGGGTACATAAAAGGTTTTTAACTGAAGATCTATATATCTTTGTTTCAGGAAATATAATGAAATTTATTCGAGAAGATGGCTCCACAGTTTACAAACTGACTGACTTTGGGGCTGCAAGGGAACTTCAAGAAGGTCAGTCTTTCCAGTCACTATATGGAACCGAAGAGTATCTTCATCCCGATATGTATGAACGAGCTGTACTAAGAAAACCAGTTAACAAGAAATTTGGTGCCACCATTGATTTGTGGTCAATTGGTGTAACCTTATATCATGTAGCAACAGGAAATTTGCCATTCAGGCCTTTTGGAGGCCGCAGAAATAAAGAAACAATGCATCATATTACTACTAAAAAAGAAAGTGGCGTTATATCTGGAATCCAGACTAAGGAAAATGGACCAATTGAATGGAAACGTGACTTACCCAATAACTGTCAATTAAGTGAAGGTTTGAAAAAAATTATAACACCTTTATTAGCAGGACTGTTGGAGGCTGACCACAGAAAAATTTGGAGTTTTGAGAGATTCTTTAAAGAAGTAGATGTTGTGTTGTCACGTGAGGCTATAAATATTTTTCACGTAAATAAAGCTAGGCTGATCAAAGTTTACATCTTGCCTGATGAGACTTACCAACATTTACAAAATTATATTACTGAGCAAACAGAAATTAAAGATGACAGCCAAATTTTATTGTATAGAACTAGTTTGTTTACCAGTCTTATTCAAGATTATACTAGGTCATGTGGCTACCCAAAAACCACCGAGGATGATCCATTGTTTTTGTTTAACAAGGAGAACAATAACATCATTATAGTACCTGATCAAGAGTTGCCAAAGTGGACAGATTTTTCCACCGTTATCTCTGTGGAAAATGACGCAGCACAAGCAAAATTTGCATGTAATATTGGTCATCAGTGCAAACGTCAAGTTGAAAAACTTTCTTTATACAGCAAACTTATTTGTGATACTGTTGAAAACTTTACTACGTATATTAATGCAGAACTTAAACAATTGCATCAAAATACACAGCATTTACTGGATAAAACACTAATTTTTAAGAAAACTGCCCAAATATTACAACTGTCTCAACAAATAAGTAATTATAGCCTTAAAAATGATTATGTTGAAAATGTCGAGAAAATTAGTAAAGAGTTTGTGGCAGCAGCAGCAGTGGGTGTTACTAATTTGTATATGGGGCATTGTGTTGAAAACACTTTAAAATTACAGTGGGACAGTATGAGTAGAGACCTAAAATGTCCTTTCAAAACGCTTGCACCTGCAAGAGCCAAAACGCAGGTTGAGCACCTCCGAGAGTCTTGGCAACACTTGGTTAGAGATAGAGCAACTCGTAGTTTATCTTATAATGACGAACAGTTTCATATATTAGAACGGATTAAAATTACACAAACTATTAACAAGATAAAAAATCTGTTGGAAAAAGAAGTGTTTCCTCAGTATGAGCAATTAGCAGAAAATTTTGGAGACTGGTATAAAATGGCTCAGAATATACATTTAAAAACTGATATATTGATCTCAGATGTTGAAAAATATGACTGTAAATTAAGAGACTTTGAAGAAGAACTCACTATTGACAATGTAGATTATACCGAGCATATTAAAAACAATTTTGAACAAGCTAATAAGTATACAATTCCTAAAAAAGTTAGAAATACCCAAAATCAGGAATTTAAGAAATACTTAAAAGAATTTGGCAAAAATAGTGAAAGTTTCAAAAAAATTCTTTCAGAAAATACAATGCTTTTGAACAAGTTAAGTGAATCTACTAAGGAATTAGAAAACATGAATATTTGCATTGATGAAGGATTAAAGTGATGCATTTAATATGCAAAAGTTATTTTTTAGTTTGCTCAACACAATGTTAACATGGGTATCTGCAATGATGAATAATTTAGACGATAATATCTTTTACATTTATCGCAGATAATATACTATATACGTTTAAATCAAAAATCGAACACTCCCTAGTTCTTTTATTGTTAACTAAAGTATTATTATATATGTATTATACTGTGAAGTGCAATGGGAATTGAGTCTCAATTTAATTGTTACTTGTTTCATATGAAATTTGAGCATTGAGCATTTATTTGAGGTATGCTTTTTTAAATGTCCATTATTTTTGGAAATAGTATTCTAAGCAAAAAATATATATTAATCAAATAAGTTATTTGTAATAAACGCAGTAACCAAAGAAATTAGACTATAAATTGTTTTAACATTACTTTCATTAATATTGTCCGTGTGTTTCGTTGTTTGAATCTGGATACTAATTAGTTCACCTAAATCGAAACTGCATTCATAATTAGCATTTACTTCTAATAAAAATTGTATTTAAAAAAAATTATTTACTTTGTAAAAAGAATTAGGTTGCCCAAAATGTAGGTACTTTACACGCCAACCATTTCTATAGTACATAAATAGATTATGAGAAAGATATGTAGATAACAAGATTAATCTCAATTAATAATAGTATCACTAAAAAATCATTTTTATTTGTAGAAAGCATAAAAATATGATCAAAATTCTATGTACGTTTAAAAATAATTACTTGACCAACTTATCAAATTGATAAGGTATTAGACTCGTGATAGAAACATTCAATTTGTATTTTTTTTTTTTTTCCGAGGATTTATTGGCCTTGAAAAATCTCCATCAGCCAGCATAATTTATATTTAAAAACCAGGTTCTCGGGATAAACCGTATCTGACATTAAAAATCTAAAACTGTCCTAGTTTCTAGTTCTTTCTATGCTGACTACTGCAGAAAACTTTGTACAGAAACCTAGAACTTATTTTATGAATTTTTCTCCTAGGATCCGTACTTACGTTGCCGAAATTTGAGTTTCATTGAATCCGAAAAATTTTTGCAAATCAAAATCTTAGTTTTACCTAGAATGATTACTAAATCTACTTAATTCTTTAATAAAATAATTAAACAATCTAAGAATCTATAATAATTAGAGATGGGTTTACTCCCGGAGTTTTGAATTTTTGGGAATATTCACTTCCTAAAACTCCCTGGCTATTGATTTTGCTATAGAGTTTCACCCAAAACTCCGGAAATTTTGCCAATGCTCCTGGGAATTTTGAAAAATTTTGTATGTTTCGATCGTACTGATTTTTCCCTTTTCAGCAATACCAAATATGTCATATTTTTTCATAATTGCAACGAATTATATTAAAAAAAATATAGAAAATAAATTTTAAATTTTATTATTAAACCTGTGTTTATTAATCAAATACATAACACAACATGATTATAAATCATTATAATAAATATAACGAGTTATTCCTATTCAACATTTGCAAATAACAAAATTTATTTTTAAGAGTGAGTCGTGCTAACTGGCATGATTTTGATGTAAAACCCCAGAACAAAGAGTTGTTCTGGGGTAAAACAACCAATTTAGGTTATAAATTTTGGCGGTAATTTTGAATTTTTGGGAATATTCCTTTTGGGTGAAAACTCCGCTCCCGGAATATTCCCATTTGGGAGCATTCTCGCGGCCGACCCATCTCTAATAATAATTTATCATGGCAACCTGGGCTTAATAAATTGGTATGAGGTGGATAGTGTAGGGGCCAGTGGTCTAAGGCTGAAGGGTTTCTAGTATTTTTTTTTTTAAAGAAAATTTTATAAGCTTTAATTTTATATATACGAAGGATATCATTAGGGGTGCATCTAATATCAATTTTGATCATAAACCGAATACCAAATATTCAACGACAAAGTTTCTCCCACTTTGTTATAATGGTAAGGTTAGAAATACATTGCACCTTAAAAAAATAAGTACGAGTATATTTATAATAGCAATTCTAAAAATAGATGTATTGAGAAGAAACGACAGAGTTTTTGTAAAATGTACATTATTTGTATGCATTTTCTATTGTTTTGTAACTTTTCTTTAATTATTCTTCATAGACATTAGACGTTAACTGATCATCATTTCTTGTTATATACATGTATATTATATATAGTAAGTAAATTATATAGGAGTATTATCATCTGGTCGTTCATTACATCATATGATCCGAATCTAGTGCTCATATTCATTAATACACTATATGCCATTCACATTTTATTTACATGAGGGGAGGCTATGATATGTTTTTCTTAGGTTGTCTCAGGGTTGTCTACTATTGACAAAATATTGAAGTATCAGATTTAATTGATCGTCACTGTCACTTAGTTTTGGCTGAATTGCCAAATTTTTTATTGATAACATTGCTGTGCTTTCTTTAGGGTCTCACTCTGGCAACTATGTAGAACCAATTTGAATTTGTGGTTATGTTTTTGACTTTTCAACATAACCTCAGTAATTAAAACAGTCATTCATACCAACAGAATTCAGATTTTCCATAGCCTCCCCTCATGTAAATAAAATGTGAATAGCATATATATTGACGATTTAATAAAGTTTAACCTTTGTTTTGTTTAAAGAAATTTAAAAAACAAGCTTTATAGATTTTTTGATTTTTAGAAGTTAAATTCTAATATATCTATGTGATACAAATACAGTATATCTATAAATGTATATTCCTACTATCTATTGGTAATTATGAAGTACCCATTGAAATAAACTATTTTTATTATGGTTTTTTAATTAAGTATACTTTCTACCTTTCTCCATAATATACAATATTTAGGTTGACATTTTGCAAAAAAAAAAAGGTATAGAGGTTGAGGGGTTATATGGTAAGATTTTTTCCCAAATGAACAAATTCCTTACTTTGGTTTTTATTTATAGATACATAAACTTTTTTTTTATGTAAAATTCTTTAATTATTCTTTGACTTTTGTTACGTGATCATGATAGTGATAGTAAATCTGACAGTTCTTGTCAGTTTGATAATAAAAATATTTTTGTAAAAATACATAAATGGTGCACAGTTCCTACATAGTAATTATGAACAGAAATTATTATTCTTGAATTTGTATATGTTATTTTGTTTTTAGTTAGTCCAATTGAGAGTAAATTAAATAGGATTACGTGCATTTACTTTACAATTACATGATGAAAACAAATGCAAAACAGCAATAATCACTTATTTAAACAAGTCACGTGGTACAAATCTGAATCATAATACTGTGGATGGAATGCTGAATGAGTATTCTTGGGAGATTCAAAATAAGGCAAAGTCCACAACTAATATCATTCAACCAGCTTATACATTTCAAAATGACATTTACAAGAACTTTAAAAGACCACTTGTTTACAAATAATTTGTTTGCACCATATGTCAAATTATAATAACACTGCATATAATCGTCTAATATAACCCAGTTTCTAAGCTAAAGTGCAGGAGGAAGTACACATTTAGAGATAACGGACACACCCAATGTCCATCTTACAATGAAAGCAATTCCCTTCGTTTAAAATATTTATTGGACAGACTAGTTTTCCATGAAACTTATCCAAACAATAACGAAATTGCCGAGTCTAATCTAAAGAAATTGATCTTAACACTTAAAGTTTTTTCTAAGAATTGT
Organism: Rhagium mordax; assembly: GCA_963680705.1. Taxonomy (NCBI): domain Eukaryota; kingdom Metazoa; phylum Arthropoda; class Insecta; order Coleoptera; family Cerambycidae; genus Rhagium; species Rhagium mordax. Next base: position 82,423,014 of record OY796657.1, on the reverse strand, counting down.
ATATCATATTGGATTGGAATAATTTATATTTTTATAAATCTTACGACAACCCCATGTGAGAAATATTTTAAACAGTTTTCTATAAAATTCTTTATAAAATTTCATTTTCCATGTATTTTGCTACTGTTGTATTTGGTGTCTTTATCCGGATTAATAATATACAGGCTGTCTTCTAAAAAACGGCCAAAGCCATAACTCAGTGAAAATTTAATTATTATTTTTTTTAATTGGGGAATATATATTGGCCCACGAAACGCTCTTTTCAGCATATAAAATATGGAGGTACTACTTCCGGTTTTACCGGAAGTGACTTCATTGTCATTTTTTTAAATAGCACCCTATACATTTTTTCGAAATCTCTACTAAGCGTAAAATTTCCTTTCCGATGATGTGTCACAAGTCAATATTTTCCTACCAATAACTCCCTAACAACTTAATTCTTCTCGAGGAAGACAAATTGCTATTAAATTATCAATTGTGCCGTGAATAACAAAAACAAACACAAATGTCAACAAATCGACATTTAACATTAGTATAACAGTTTTTTTTTGCACTTTGTTTTGCCTTATGATGTTATAACTAAAATCTTTTTCCATGGCACAACTGATAATTTAATAGCAACTTGCCTTACCTCGGGAAGAATTAAGTTGTTAGGAGGTTATTGGTGGGAAAATATTGACTTGTGACACATCATCAGAGGGAATTTTACGCTTAGTAGAGATTTCGAAAAAATGTATAAGGTGCTATTTAAACAAATGACAATGAAGTCACTTCCGGTAAAACCGGAAGTAATAACTCCATATTTTATATGCTGAAAAGAGCGTTTCGTGGGCCAATATATATTCCCCAATTAAAAAATAAAATTATTAAATTTTCACTCGAGTTATGGCTTTGGCCGTATTTTAGAAGACACCCTGTATAGAACATTAATTTGTTCATTACATTTAATTAATTACAATGTTCAATCAAATGGATCTTTTTTCTTTTTCTTTTCAACGTTTTTTAACATTAACAGTAAATCGAGCGGTAAATATACTGATATTTTGAAACTTTGGATACTACGGCGATTATCGACATAAAATTTTCATAGTAATCAACTCACAACAACTGCGACATTGAATTTATCATGACAACAAAAATAAAGAGATTACAGGAATGGTAATAAATTTAAGCAATCGGCGAAAAAATTATATCTTCGTGGAACAGAAATATCTAACAAAAATTGTTAATACACTTTATTAATCGCTTTTATACAATAAAATCAATCTATATAAAATATGTATATATATTGCATGTAAAGGTTTAAAAGTTAAAATGTAAAACGGTAAAAATATATTGTCTAAAACTTTAGTAACATTAATATAATTATATAACATGGAAGAAGCAACAATATGAACTGATAAATGTAAATAAGCAACTACATTATTATGTTACAATTTATAATAAATATAATATGTTTAATACATAAGTATTTATGGCAAAATACTGATATATTTTATATACAATAAAAATATATTAATCTAGAGATATTAAAAATCTTAAAATATCTTTAAACACCGAATCAATATGATAACATATTTTAATTTAACATTTATACAAGAACTGCTTCTTTTTAACCTAGATTTTAAATATTAGAATATATCTATCTGTTATCATTTTTAAATACTTGATTAAACAATCAGTAAACTATAACCTTACAAAAAAAAATTACAATGACTGAAAAATAATTGACAATTTTTTAAGGCAAACATTGCAAAAAAGGCACTGATTTACGACCATCCCCCCGTTAATTTATGGAAAAGTTCTTCATTTAATGTTTGACTGGCTTCCTTTGACCGGGTCGACAAGAAAATATAACCTCCAATAAATTCATGAACCACCTTACAATCAGCTGACAAGCAACTGAATACAATATTTTCTTCTTCGAATTGTACCATCATGTGTTTGTTTTCCCAGTTAACATTCCAAGCTTTCATGGTGTTGAAACGCCAAGTTTTTTGATGATCACCAGAATTTATATCCATTTTCATGATGCGATTGTATGCAACACCTAACAGTTCTTCCTTCCTTGAATTCATAAATTTCACAACAAATAGAGTAATTCCAAATTCTGGTAATAACTTCCAGGCTTTAATGTAATTCATTTTGGCATCTATTAGACTGAGATCTTTAACATTTGCATGGGCCTCCAATATTCTCTGAGTTAACTGCAAAAAATATAGAAATACAATGATAAAGACGGTTAATAGCACCCATATTTCTATCAAAGTAAATTTTCAAAATACATGTTGAAAGATATTAGACTTAAATTTTTAGAATTATTTCTGGTTTAGACCAAGACGATGAAGTTCTGCCCATGCACAAAGAGCTACTATTCAAGTCTTAAAAGGAGTTTTAGAACGATAGACTAATTAGTCATGAGATAGGCTTGCATGGTTACTAGATTTATAGTAGTGATGATAAAATGATCGGTCATTTATTTTTTGTCAATTGACCGCCGTTATTGACGGTCGTAGGTCAACAAGTCAATTATGTTTTTTTAATTATGGTCACACAACAATACTTCTAGAAAAGTTCCAAGTCGCTCAATCTCTTTTTGGCAGTTTTATGCCGTGGTTTCATTTCCAAACATTACATACGGATGTGTTCGATTATCTACTGAACCAATGCACGACGGTCACAGGCCACAAAAGAAGACATGCACCCATGCTCTCTCGCCTTTATTCGAATGTACGAGTGCGAACGATTGCTGCTTTCCTATGTAGTGTGAAAATATAAACACGGTATAATCATATAAACACCTAATAACCTTTTCAAAATCGTACACACCACCCTACTTTCTTTCAAAAAATTATATTTGACTTGGCGGACAATTGACATAATTGACCACCTCTCATCACTAATTAAAGCCCCTTTAATTTTCCCTTATTACATGTAAAACACAATATTTTAAAAAAACAACCTATATAAGATCAGAGTCAATATCCCAATTATAACAAGCATAGAATGTGTTTTTAGCAGTTCAAGCGTATAGAATAATTAGTGTTAGTATATATATTCTTAAAATGTAGACGATGACAGTTAAGTTTCTTCTTGATTATTATTACGAGTCATTTTGATTCACTGAAAACTAACCTTTCCTTTAGATTTTTTCAAATATTTAGGAGCTATAAAATCCTCCACTTGAATATCCAAGCTACTTGGATTTATAACTGGGTCCTCAACTCGTCTTTGCAAGTTCAAGAAGTCTAAAATAGTTTGTTTTTCTGATTCGTAAGAACTATCGGCAAGAGAACGTCCTTTCGCTGCCAACCTGCAGCAGGCCATCCATCTGGCATATTGAGTTTCCTAAAACAAGAGTGGAAGAATAAAATAGGTAATAGTTACTTATGTATATGAAGTATGCCAATCCTGGGATTTTAGCGTAAATTGTAAGAAAATTTATTAACAGAAAAAATGCACAATTTATGCATTTATCTAGTGTGAGTGACGCGCAATAGTTCCGGCAATGCTGTAACAATGAGAAAGTTAGTGTACGTCGAGTCAGCCCCTCGAAATCGAACTTCGAGAAATTTTTCATGATATACAATAATTATTGACATAATACCATACAATGTCAGATGTAAATATACTAAATATACCACTACATTATTTTAATATTCCAAGACAAAAACATGTTGAAATCTTGTTTGTGGCATCTAATTGCATTTGCAACATTCAAACTTGTATATTTTAAAAAATGCTTGAAACTAATACAAAACATATACAAAATATGCGCTGCTGAAATCACTAACGAACAGTCTTTTTATTGATGTATGACTGGACATCTATTTACTATTGAAATTTTAAAAAGGATAGGTAAACGATTGGAGTAAAAATAACCAATATTCATTTTATGTTAAAAGATGTACCTCTCGCAATTTAAATATAAACTAGCAATAGGTAAATGTTTTTGGAAAAAAGATTTGATAATTAGTAATTAGTTCTTTATACTTACTTCATCACATCTAATATACATTTCTGACATTCCATCTGAGCTAGGCACTTCCAATTTGATAACATATTTGTTTTGACTAATATTAACATCGGGAGTTACCTCGCATCCTTTTAGATTTATATTAAAAACGGCATTTTGGCCATGCATCATTTCCTCTCGACTTTTGTACATGTAAAGGTGTAAGTCTCTACATGTAAACCAGTATTTCTTATATGCCTTCAGTGTAAATCTTTTTGGTCTGCAATAAAAGAACATATATTATAATAAGATCCATTTTACCATTTATTTTACACATTTAATTAATTTGGCAATATCTACTGTTGACTATGAGTAATTTATATAAAAATACATATTTCTTTTGTTTTATTTTTCGTAGATACCATACAATTTACAATATAGATATTCTTATTTAACCATCAAAACTCCTTTGCATCTTTTTCTCTTGCATTTCAGTAAAAGTAATAGCTTTGTTTATCATCAAAGTGTAGTGCAGAAAAGTGTAGGTTTAAAAGTGTACAAATTGTTAACTAGTGCAGATGTGTAATTCTATAACAAACAACTTTAGAGTGTACGTACTCATGTCAGAAAATCAACATAACCTATAAATAATGCAATAATAGATTTTCATTTGAAGTGATAGTAAATGGTACTTGCGTAACTCGTAGCTCATAGTTTAAAAAAAAAATGTACCGGTGGGAAAAAGTTAATGTTGTGGATGAACACGGCAATAACTTCGAAATAACTCAGGCGCCTGCGCTGCACTATCGACACCTCCTCAGGAGTCAGTGTCAAATGTGCAAGAAAGTGTACACTGTACTGGTATACCAAACGGCTAGCACTGTCTGCACTAATTTATAACAAACGACTATTGGCAAAAAGTGTACACTAGTGGCTGATGACAAACAAAGCTAATGATTACAAACATCAACATCTTCTATTTAACCTCAAATCTTGGATGATTACAAACATCGACAACTTTTATTTAACCTCAAATCTTAGATTATCTAACTTGAAATAAAACTATCAAAGGGCCAAGTTAAGACAGTGGTGGCTGGTGAAATTTAGGTGAGGCATTTAGCAATATTATCGCATAGGAGCCCAGGCTATAATTTACGGCCTGACTAGTAAGATTAAATGAATATTTTTTATAAAGTACACTGTTTTGAAATTTTATGAAAAATTAATATAGAATAAAATGAAAGTAATAATTTTATAAAACAAAAAATTTTAAATTTATTAAATTATTAATAAGATTTCCTCCTAACTTTGAAAATAAATTATTTGCAATTTTTTTTCACAGCATAACAAAATAACTTGATTGTTTCACTTACTTAAGGAATCTTAACTGATCCTTTAATTCAGGCACTTGTGTGATGTCATTTGAAAAGGTATTTATGCTGGATCCTTCTAAAGTCGTTTGTAAGTTATTAAGGGCAGCATCTATATCGTCTTCGATTGGAGAAGGCATACTCCCATTATTATCCATTGTTGGTTGTGGTTGATTGACTTGCAGTTTAACTTGTAACTGAAACAGTTTTTTTTTAATATTAAAATCTTAAATTAATTTAAATTGGTATGGTATAGATCAAATAATTTACGTGTTTTATGTGAAGTGAGGATTCGACGCTATAATGAACGTTTGAAAGTGAAAATTATTTCTGACAATTTTGTTACTTAACTTGCAGTTCTTACTTATGTTCATTCAATAACATATATTAAGAATGTTAGATTCTCTCCTTTTCTACATCTTACTGCTGTCTCTATTTAATTGGACATCAATCCTGTGAATACCAGTGTCACAAGGTCATTCATTTATTTTATATAAAAATGTTTTAATAACTGCAAACTGCTCTTAGGATAGTAAGTAATAAAAATCTAGTATAAAATAGCTCTGTACTTCCTAGTAACTGTTTAAAAAATTAATAGAACTAGTATTTTCAAAACGGCTAATTTTATAAAAAATAATCTATAATAAAACATTTTTGTTATCATAATAGGAAACATTTTTTATTACAATATTTTTTAAATATTAAATATATATATAAATAAATAAATATTTTAATTTAATCAAATCAGTACAAGTGCATGTTGGTATCCTAAGACAGCTCAGACATATAAAGTACGTGGGAGCTCAAATCATTTTCAATTTTTCAAGGTCAAATGGTCTAAAATAAAAATGAACAATCGATTTTGTAAACAATATTTTTTGAGAGTGGTGAAAAAATCATTATAATAGATACTTAAGTGTTCATAAAAAAATGTGGTTATATGCTCATTGAATGTAATTATATAAAATATAGTCATTGAGTAAGAAATAATAAAGAGGCGCAACCTGTCAAGGTTTCGAGATATTAGTGTTGTATTTTTTTGCCAATAACTTCATGATTGTCATCAATTTTTAGTGCTTCAGGAAGGTATTTGTAATGTGGCTGTATAGCCCTTAAAATTGAAGACAATCGTGAAGGTAATGGTAAAAAAATACAACACTAAAATCTCGAAACCTTGACAGTTGCGCCTCTTTATTATTTTTTACTCTATAGTATAACGAAACACAAACCATGAAAAATAAATTTCACGAACTCATTCGTTAATTAAACCTTAACTCGAAATACTCTTAATATCAGTAACACTACCGTACTACCTCATATATGACATATCTTAGACAGTATATGAACAACTATAGAAACATCTAACAAAAAAGTTATATTTAAAAAAAAGATAGTATTATGGTATTTCTTTTTATATACTATGTAAATTATGGCATGATGTCACATCATACACCTTTTGGAAGACTTGAAATATTTTTAGATGCAAATATCTCTTTTATGAAATTTTCATTAAAGGGACTCTCAACCAAACACTTTAATATGGTAACTAATATACTCGTCAAAATTTTATAACGCTGTAAATCTGTCAAAACTATATGGATTTATGCCGGGTTTTTAGCATTTTAAGGGAAATTTAATTGGCTTTCATCATACCTATTTAAATTTAAGATAAAGTAACAAAAAAATACTTATACAGGGTGTTAAACAAATGCCTGTTTTTTCAGTCAATTTTTATATTGTGGACAGTGTTAACCAAACACCCTGTATATCAAAATTTTATAAAATGTTCTTGTCTCATGTGTCTGGTTTAAAACGCTTTTTGAATTTTGCTCCTATCTTTTTTGTAGAAAAAGATAACGAGTTTTTTGGCCAAGAGGATATAAACCGCATGTAGTGGCCTTCATTATCATCAAATTTGAAAACCCTATAGAGCAAATTTGGCATGTTCTACAGAGACGAATATCTAGTCGAAACCATCAACCTGATACGTTGTGGGAATTTAGAGAAGCCCTTGTAGAAGAGTGGAACCACATTCCGAGATAATAATTTGGTTCAGAGCATGCCATGTTACAGAGAATTAATAACATCCAGAGATGGCCCAACTCATTGCTAATTATGGTTAAGTTTTAATGTTTAATATTGTAAAATAAAATATATTAATATTAATGAGTCCTTATGATTATAAAAATTGAGATTATTTGTTATTTTATTGTGAAAATGTAACATTTTACTAAAACCTTTGTATCTTTTCTACAAAAAAGATATAGGAGTAAAATTAAAAAAGTGTTTTAAAGCAGACACATAAGACAAACAAATTTTATAGAATTCTAATATACAGGGTGTTTGGTTAATGCTGTGCACAAGATAAAAATTGACTGAAAAAAACAGGCATTTGTTTAACACCCTGTATAAGCATTTTTTTGTAACCTTATCTTAAAGTTAATAGGTGAGATGAAAGCCAATTAAATTTCCCTCGAAACGCTCGCACAAATTCATACATTTTTGACAGTTTTACAGCGTTATAAATCTTGGACTTGTGTCCCGAAGCAAATTTTAAGGAGTATATTTGGTAATAAAAAAAATTCGCGCTTTCGAGATAAGATAAGATAATTTATTGGTGTTAAAATATACAAATATACAAATATATTTCGAAAGGTTGCACTATTTACTAATTGATAAATGACTCAATGTAAACTGATAATACTTTGATTAGATATTAATGAGTTATTCAGCTGCAAAGAATTCATTTAAAAAAAGTCAACGATTAAGCAGTGTATTGTGTACATATTGTATAGCATTAGGAGTTAGACTAGAATTAAATATAAATGGGTAACTGGTTTTCTAATGATAATGAAGAACTTAGGGAAAGGGAGCTTAACGAAGAACGGAACAGGTTAGCAATTTTAAGAACTATACGGCTACAACAGGAACAACAAAATGAAGCCCTAAGACGACAACAACAAGAAGCCCTGAGGATACAGCAACAAGAACAGATTCTGAATAATTTTTTTCAAAGTTTATCCATATCTACATTAAAGCCTATCACAGTTAACACAACTTTAATAAAAGATTTCCTACATAGCACCGAATACAACAATTGGACTAATTACACAAATAATTCCACTTATAAATTAGTTTTGGTAGAGAAAAATTCCTTGGAATTTAATGAAATTGAATGGTTCTTTAAAAGAACAAATAAAACATGTTTTAAAATAAAAGAAATAGAAAAGGTATTAAACCCTTATTTACTGATGCAGTACAAAATTATGGAAAAAGAATATCGAAACAGATATGGTTATGTAGATGAAAAGAGACTATTCCATGGTACAAGAAAAGATAATATTGATGGTATTTGCAAATATAACTTTGATTGGAGGTTAAATGATAGACACAAATTTGGACAGGGGGTATCTTTTTCACCAATAGCAAATTATGCTACACATTACTCTGACAGAATTTGTGACAAAATAATGTTTCTTGCGTACGTTCTTGTAAGTAAATGTTGTATAGGAAATGAATACACCAGTATCCCTTCTAATAATTGTGATACAACGACAAATGAAAATGAGCATGTTTTTGTAAAATATGAAGACAACACGTTTTACCCATCATATATAATACATTATCAAGTTACTGAACCAGTAACATCAAACAATGGAAGATTTTAATTAAAATTAGCAATACTTACTATATGCGAGTTAGATATAACGCTATTACTATATATAACAAATTAAATAGTCATTATAAATCGCTACCATTAAATAGTTTTCGTAAGAAAATTAAACTTACATTTTTTATCCTTGCAATAGACAACTAAAGTCTGTTCTTTTTATAATCACTCATGCTATGTTTTGTCACGATACATAAATTTAAAGATAAGATATTGCGCATGGTGGGCGGAGCGATTACGTCAGCAATTGAGTAAGTTCAAACGTCATGCGCCATATTTGATTTTGAAAAAGTGTCAAAGTGTAAAATCTAAATTATTACCACTAATAAATATGCGTTGTGCGGTATATTCGTGTAATTCTGACAATCAGTCAAAGAATAATCTTTCCGAGGTAAAGTTTTTTCATTTCCCTAAGAATGAACTATTGTGTAAAAAGTGGGTCCACGCCACGAAGCGAAAAGACAAATTAAACGTACAAACGGCCTGTGTGTGTTCAAAACATTTCGTGGAAACTGACTATAAAGTAAATCTACAACATAAATTGTTAAACTGCGTACCAAAAAAATCTAAATTGTGTTTTGTTAGTCATTAATATTATGTATACGCTCAAATTTGTTTGACCGTGATGGATGCATTCATTACCTAAAAGATTTTACACAATGTGTTTTAATATCGGAATATATTAAGTTAAATATTCTTACACTGCCATGTGTATTTATCTTGCAGTCAGTATTATATGTTTAAGAGAATGAGCAAAATTTCACTACACACAATCAACTTCACAATCATCAAATACGAAATCGAGATAAATAAATATAAATTTTTTAAGGTTAATATAAACGCGTAATGGTGTAAATTATTATGGTATATTGTTTTATACCTAATGCCCTGCCAACGCATGTGAAGCAACTTAACTTGAACAAGTTCAAAAACATTGTGAAGAGTGTTTTGCTTAGAAATGCATTTTACTAATTTGAGCTAGGAGTTCTTGTATACTGATTTTAATAATTGGTAATTGTTAAGGTTGTATTTAATAGGTATATTTGTTTATATCATTGGTAGTTGTATGTTAATATTTTAGTATCTGTCTTCTCAATTTTAATATTATTTATTTATTATTTTAACAATCTATGTTTAGATAATGTATTTTTCTAGACATTCTGCTCGTAGATGCATCATATTTTATCTAGTTATATTTCTTACACAAATTAGTGTTACTTGTATTCATATTTTCCTTGTTGCGTTTCTGACTTGTGTAAATACTCCGTCTATAATGCACCAATAAATGAATTATTATTATTATTAATTTTTGAAGTAACGAATTTCTTTGGCTTTTGCGGTTAAATAACTTAGCAGGGAAGAATCTTGGCTGAATGTTATCGCAAACAAAAAATGATGGCAATAAACTAAGGAAAATGCTACTATTTTTATTGTTTTGATAAAGGCAATAGCTTTAGGAGGTAGAAGTGTTTGAAGTTAACTCTTAATGTTTTTATTTTTTTTAATTGAGGCATTTAAGATGAATATAGAAAAATTTACAAGCTTTGTACTATTTTGATCTACCTGACCGTAAAGAGCATTAAAGGACCTTCTAAACGCTTTTTTTAGATGATTTTTGGCGTTAATTGCAAAGGAGATATGACCGAAATAAGCAGGAGCGCGCCTCGTTTTAGCAAATTACGATATTGCTCGTTTAGCGGCAAAATAATCTCAGAATTTCGTTAATTATTATTTTTACTAAAGGGGTGATTTTTACCCTCTTAGGGGTAAAAGCTCATCTATTCCCTTTTAATATTTGAAGTTAAGACCCTAAAGTTTAAGAATCCGCAAAAAAAAGAAATTCACGATCAGCTATAGAATTAGCTTTTGGCATCAAGTGACAGTATTAACTACGATCACTCAATTGCTGACGTCATGCGCAAAGCGAACGAGTTTTGTATACGGGAATATCAGGCCCTGATGTTTTGTGTAGTAAATATTATTTTATAAAATATAAATGTCAATTTTTATTGTCTCAAACATTTTCTTTTTTTTAATCTCTTTCATTCTGTAATCATTTATTGTATTTAACGGCGGCGGTCCCCGTCGCTAACCTTATAAATTCCAACAGATGGCACTATATGTAGCTTTTGCCAATATAACCGTATTGACGTATTGTAATTTATCTACTATGAGATAGATGGAGTGATGTGTTGTAATTTATCTACCCTTTGATAGATGGGGTCATTACACTCACATCTTTTACATTATTATGACGCGCAATCTAAATTAATTTGTTTTTAAAACTACATTTACAAATGATCATACGTATCTAATTACTGGTGACTTTTGTTCTGAAAATGTTTTTAGATTTGACAGCTTGTTTTACCTAGTTATAAAAATTTACATTATTTTGTGATTTGGATATTTGTAGATTTTTTTGTGTACTATTGAAACTGTTTGGACTTATAAATTTTAAATATTTATTTGTTCCTTGGACAATTGTGTTTTTATGGGTAGTGTTAAATAATCTAACTGTTTGAGCATCATCATTTTTTTGTTACTACGACCATATGATTAACATAACCTTAAATTTATAGTGTTTGTAAATTTATTTTCAATTTTAATTTTAATTTTTGTAGTTCTAGCTTGGATCCATTATACAATTTAAAAGCTCATTCAGATAATAGATATATAAGTTTCAATATTGTAGATTTATTAAAAATAGACTGCTAATTATTATAGGTTGGATTTCCAACCAACAAAAAGCATCTTATTTTATTAGATCAAGGTAATTAAAACTTTAATAATTATGCACTGAACAAGATTTTAGTTGATATGCAGGAACCCATCAGAAATTTTTTGATAAAAGCGACATAATATTCCAAAAACTTTAAAAATGCATAATTTTGATTTGAGGTTAGCTGTGACACCCCAGAACAGCTGTTTGTATACTTTTCTTAGCGTACCTGCCATACCTACCATTTTCCTGAGAAACAGAAATCATTTTCCTTCGGTAAGAGTAATAAAACATAAAACAGAAAGACATTATTTAATAATATATTTATTATATTTAATAGAATGATTGCATTATTAAAAATAATACGGTTTGTTTTACAATCATATCCTAACATATTATTCTGAACAACTTGCTGTAGAAATCTGTTTCAATTTGGGTACTTCCTTTTCTAATAGGTACTTACAGCTGAAATACACACTTTTCACTTTTTCCCACTTTGCCAAACTAGCTGATTTCCGGTAACATACTAGGTATAGATTATAGATATTAATTAAGATTTTTCCCTTTGTTGGTGCAGCGTATGTTTAGGTGTCATGAACTTCGGCACTTAAAAATTTCGCAATATAAAAATCGTTTATTACCATATCGTTGTCTACAACTCGTAAATGTCAAATTCCTTTTCAATTTTACTCATCTTTTTAAATAATACTAATAATAAATAACACATTTCCATTGTTCATGGTAGTTAACACATTTTCTTCTGTCAGCTGTCACTACTTGTCATTCACGTGCGTTTATGCGCAGCCTCAAAATTCGGCAACATGAAAATACATTCTCAACAAAGCGTTAACCCTTCACGAGATTCTATGCCTCATAAATGTACTTCAGGCACCAATAGGAATGTAAGGTACGGAAAGCAAAATGCAAACGAAAATGGTTGGGAATGCCCCTTTATAGCAAACTGCTGCGGCGGTGTATATTCATCCTGAAATTGATTTCAATATTTTTATACGACCTTCAATAAATTAAAAGATTGACAGAATATAATTTTGATTTTGCTGCCATCTACGAGACAGTAGCCAAATTTCTATATGTCATTCTTTAGTATCATTTCAAACCAAAAATCTTGTTTCCTGCATTATATAACGTATTTATTTTCAATATTTTCAGTGATATTGGTTTAGTAGTTCGACATTTTTTCAACAATTACTTAATAAAAAATCAAAATTTAAACATGTATGTGTTTAATATAGCGTAGCGGATTGGACCAGTACTATTTTATTGAGATCACGACTTTTTAAATTATTTCAAAATAAGGTTAAAAGTTTACGAAGTTTAACAGCTTGGTAAGAAAAGAATCGTCATTTTCTTGAGTTTTTTAATAGTCCAGTACTATTCTACCGAGTTTTTTCTAAAAGCCAGTCAAAAAATATTTTGAATCGGTTCAGGGATGCGGCAGAAATTGTCGAACTACGAAGTGCTTATTTTGGGCAAATCTAACCTATTTTTCCGCCCACCTTAAGGGCCAAATTATTAATAGGCTGTTAAAGTGACTGTTTGTTAGCGGATAGATAAATTTTATCTTTCTGTTAAAAACAAATTCTAATTATCATATTAAAATTAACTTGCCATTTACTATCCTAGAATACTATCTGCATCACAACTTGCAACAGCGTATTTTTGTTGTGACATTTCCTGATTGCGTCCGTTTCTAAGTTACAAAACTGTGTTTTATGTCTTATTAATTATTAATTACTTCGTTGACAATATTCATTTTTGGTACCTAGTACCCACCTTTTCAATAGTCCCTACAGTAGGTGGTGTTCAGTGATAATGATAATTCTATTTCATTCAACAAAAATTGTACGATGTTCTTGGATAGCCGAAATCTGTTAAAAAAATCTAAATCGTCCTAATAATTTAGATGATCCGCTCTTTGGTGGAGTGTACGAGGTTTTCTGAACACAATATTTACATAATCCTCTAGATCACTGTCAGAGTCCGATGAATCGGAAAAAATGTTCACATCCAATGAAGAAATGTTTCCTGGAATATCCATTATAAATACAATCCGAAATATTAACAAGCTTTATCCAATGGATGACATAAAATTGACGTTATAGGTTATAGTTTCACATATATCTGGCAGATTAAATACAAACAGGCAGATGAAGCGGCTGTTAAATAATGTTCATGTTAGCAACATTTTATCTTCTAGTTACCTCTAACAGGGTATTTATAATTTCCATTTTTATACTAACAGGGAGATATCTTTATCATGGACTTTAACAGCTTATTAATAATTTGGCCCTAAGGAGTATGAATTTATTTATCTAGTTACTTCGTATATTATATACATTTTAAATATGTAATTGTATTGCATTTGTGTTATATTATCTTTACAAGGTTAAATTGAGTAGCTTAGGTTAGACTTCGCCTTTTAAATAAGGTCTTTATTATTATTATTATTATTATTATATAATGAGTATATTAACGTTGTTGTCGCCTTTTATTTTTTGTTTAAGGGATTACGAGACCGTGCATGAGACGCGTTCCTTCTTATGCGCAGAAAATTGTCAATACACAACGTAATAATTTATTACATAATTTTGTCATATTAACTTATTAATATATTTATATTATTTTTTTTAGTAAATGAAAAGTATAAACATAACGTAATAAGGGATGACCATAAGAGAAAGAGTAAATAAAGTATTATTCTGACTTTGATAATAGCTGCAGCTAGTTTGAGAGACTAAAAAAAAGACCATGGTGGGTTCTACCATAAAGTCCATTTTTTTTTTCTATAATACCATTGTTTATAAAGTATATATAAACAATGATAATACTCTTCAAGGTCCAATTTTTAGAGGAAAAGTTGCACTCCTGGAAGTCCCTAACTCCAATTATTTTGGCACAGGGATTTTTAGGTTATTTTTTTCTTTTCACACTAGATAATTTCTTGTGAAAATAATAAATCTAATGTCAAAATGACAATGTTGTCAATATCAATTTTATATATTTTTAAATATTACATTTTAAAGTTAAAAACAATATACAAAACAATAAACCGGAAGGTTAAATGTTCTTGCGCAACCTTAATATTTTTTATTGAATTTGAGTTTAAGTCAGTGAAAATAAAATTTTTATTTCCAACCTATAAAATGAATACCTAGGTCTTCCAATAGTAAATATCGAAATTTCCTAAAGTTTAAGCAGTATTTTTACCAACTTAGTAACACCGACAAGTATTATAGAAAGAAAATGGACTTTAGTTAAGGTTGTATAGTATTGAAAGGTTGGCAGGACTGCAATTGCAGAAAAACTTGCTATAAAATAGAAGTTTCTCTAATCTGGCAATAGTTATAAAGGGTGGGCCATCTGGTGGTTTCTTTTTTAAGCACGTGTTATTTCGACATTGGCAACACCGCCGCGTTTGATATATTTACAGATGTGTAGTGTAAAACCTCCGCTGTAAGAAATGGATCGTTTTACTCTTAAACAACGCTGGGAAATATTGAAAAATTATTTCCAAAGTGACTAAAGTGAGTGCTGTGTTGCAGAAACTGTGCAAAAGTTGAGGCGAATTTTTGATCGAAATTAAGCGCCGTCAGCGCCTGGTGTCCGCAAATTCGAAACAATCGATCTTTTACGCACTCAGTTTGGTAATCGTGTTATCAGTCATTTTGGAGATGTTCATTGGCCAGCGTGCAGCGCGTCTACAGATGTAATAGAGGCATATTTAAAGTAGGTAAACCGTTTTAAAGATGGCGTCTGTATGTTGGGTAATGAAAAATCTACTCCATTTTTTGTAGAAAATCAATAACTTCAGTTCGGGTAAGTTTTTCATACATCAATTCACGGTACTGTGACGAGAAACTCGACGATGCAAATTTAATAAACAAAACTGAAACGTTCGCAATTGTGTAACAATGAACTATCATGCCCTTTGCAGTTTACCTACATGACTACTCGTATTCGGAATTTCGCAGTATTGAGTGCTAGTGGTATTTGATGCATACAAAATCATATCTGGTATGTGCTGAAAACGACGGAAGTATGTATTGGAAAATGTATTGGGTATTTGCTTTATAGAATCTGAGGAGTTAGTGGTTTTATTACAGTTTGTGCCATATTGTTCGGTAACAAGATCTATTATTTCACAAATCAGTCTTAATACGTTGACACAAAATCGAGTACTTCTACACATATTTATGGTATTATAAACTAAGATAAATATATTCACATTTAAAGCAAAATTCGTTTTTGAAATAGCAATCTGATATCCGAATTCTAGTTATAAGCAGATCTTTGAATTCGTTTAAAACAACATTTTTAATATAATCTGATATAAATGTACTTTTAAACAAAATTCGTATGTCCTCGATCTTCGTAGTTTTCGAAATTTTAATACAGTAGGTAGATAGTAAAAATACCTTTTTTTAAATATAGTATTGTATTATTATTACCTGCAAGGCAGCAAACATCAGCATTTCCTCTTCTGTACAGTCGATTTCCTCATTTAATAATTGCCACTTGGCCTGTTCATAAATTTGATTTATGCGAATGGCATCATATTTTGGATTCAGATCATAGAACACATAAAATTTAAACCTTAGGCACAAGGTGTCGTGTTCCCTTACTCCTTGTTCCATTATGGACAGGGACGAATCTAACCATCTGCAAAGAAGAAAAGTAAAAATAGTGTGATCATATAACCAATGTTAAACTAATTGATGATGAATGATAATTGAGGTTTATTTGTCATCATGTAATAATATCACCTTAATTTAACGTTGAAAGAAATTATAATGCTCAGTCAAAAAGGTACATGAATACACCACCTAAGAATAGAAAAATATCCAATTTATTTTTATTCTTGATTTTAACTTGGGCATATCTCAACAAATCTATGGAAGAAAAATAAACTATTTCTAGGTTTACCTTTCTTACAGAATTTTCATTTTGTTATTACTGGAACACATAAATCAAGAAAGAATGTAAACAGGCAAGAAGAGTAAGAGCAAGAAAATTCCAAAAGGTGCTGTCCCTGATAGTTTAAATAAATCAAAGAGTTTCGTAAATGCGCAACCAGGATTCCATTTTGTTTTTTTGCTTATGTAATACTACTGAGTGTGTATACAGTTGCCTAATTAGTGGTTTACAATGAAGACCTTTTATAATAGTACAACTTTTATTGAATTAACAAGACAAAATTATTCAACATTAAGGTTCAAATTAAACCTATTAATGATTTTCTTTGTTTATATAATAGATGTACTTACGCTACATTCATTCTGGCTTTCTCTACTAGGGATTTGGGCCTAAGAAGATGTCTTCTGGCTTCCGGGTAAGGGGATGGCGGACTTTGTGCTAATGAGCTATCGAACGTTCCATTTAGTTGTTCTGAACTTATACTATTTGTAACATTTCCAGTATAATTACCACTTCCATTTGAATCATTACCAAAGCCATTTTTCTTCCAGGTTCCAGTCTGAAGTTAAAAAAATATACATAATACACAATGTTCATTTCATCATTTCAAAAGTATTTATAACGCATGAGATGAGAATAAAAGTATATTAATTGACATCAGACTGATCAGACATAGAAGTAACATCTTTGCAGGTGTCACACCGACTTAATTAGAATCTGAAGAGGTCCACGTTTTATACCATGATGTTATTATTTTGGCAACAACACATATACTAATTGTCTTTGTTTATAATTAATGATTTGCACAAATCATTTCTTTTTGTCGCATTATGCCCAGTTTGCTCTGTGTCCAAAAAAAGAAAAGTTAAAACTGCATTATTTATTCTTCATTAATTTTTATTTTAACTACAAGAGATTTGTTACGAATAACAGTCTATGATGGTAATATGAAACAATTTCCTCTACTTAGGTTACATTGAAAATTTTAAAACTGATTAGAAAAACATATAGACATTTAAATATATTTTAAATGTATGGTTTCGACTGGGCTCTCATACAACGTTCTTACTACGAATACTTTTAGTGGAATTTAATATACATATAATGAATTTTATGTTCGACTTAATTTATGACACTGTTTAGCGGCCATAATGTGCTACTTTATGGTACTAGTCCGATTATCATACAGTAAATTGGATTCATCTGTCAATGTCAATAACAAATATTTGTTTAAAAAATGCAAGCAATGTCAAATTTGTATTTCAATGAATAAAATTAAATTAATCTCAAACATTTTATTTTAAAAAAGAAATACTTTACAAATTTTTCGAAAACATTAACATTGTAACATTATTTAATCATGTGTACAGGGTGGCCCATTTTCGAGCCTCATCATTGGGATCTCGGAAACCGTAAGAGATACAGGGTCGGTTAAAGTATGGCAAAGTTGCGCAATTTGATGCTTATCAAAATGCTGTGTTGCAATTTGTAAAACTCCGAATACTTTCGGAAATATCAGGGAAAAACCGAAATTTCACAAAATCTTATTTATTTTTTTCTGACGTTATTTGAAAACAAATTTTAAAACGAATTTTCTGCTCTTTAACTTTGGCCTCTTGGAATTTTTTCCTACAATGCTTCGTTTGAGTTATAAAGAAATAAGCAAAAAAAAGGACAATTTTACCCCCTTTGAGGGGTTGTTTTGGGGGGACGGGCTCAACGACTCACCGGTGGGGTTTCAGGGTATATTTAGCACTTCAAAACAAAGTACCATACCAAATTTCAGCTCGTCTCTAATTTGTTGAGCATCGACCTGGATCGACCCTGGACTAGTATCATAAATTTAGATATTTATTTTTTACCTAACTAATAAATTTAAAATGTTGAGAAAACAATTTGTTTTAAAAACAGTCGTAAGTCGTATTAAATATTTTAAAAAAATATAGAAAATGTCAGTTCTTTCATTGAAACGTTTGAAAACCAAAATTTGTGATTTAACTTTTAGGGAGTCCAAACGTAACAAAAAATAAAATAAAAATCCAGGTCCGTATTTAAAAAACATAAGTTCATGATGGTTTCTGGTAGACGAAACGTCGGATTTCAAATTTAACAGACCCACCTTGTAGAGGATAAAGAGTGGCAATGACGAAGTGTTATTCGTTTTAAAAAATGTTTTCAAATAGTGTCAGAAAAAAATTAAAAAGATTCTGTGAAATTTCGGTTTTCCTCGGATATTTTCGAAAGTAAGTATTCGGAATTTTCCAAATTGCAACAAATCATTTTGATAAGCTGCATTTTGCAGCTGAGGCGAAGCCGAAGCTGTAAACTGGGCGAAATACAAAAAAAGGCGTTCTACTCCGTGTAATATACAGGGTGTTCCAGTTTTTTGTAGCAGGACTTTAACAGTCGATAGACAATTGAAAATTATTAAAAAAAGTTCCTATAAACATAGGTTGAAAAATGCTTAGTTTTCGAGATACAGGGTGTTAAAGTTTGAAAATAAATACGGATTTATATTAATATTTCCAGAATGCTAAGAAATATCGAATCCAAACTTGCCAATTCTTTACATATAATTTAGAGGCCTATTTTAGAATAACAAACTACTACTTTACTTAACCATGGGCGTAGATATATGGATTTACTAAGGCTCTTTTTTACAAAAAAGTAGTACGCCACTGATATTTTCCCATGTTTTCAGTTTAATTCAATAAAGCAAGAAAAAACAAAAATTTTATGTCTCTTGGCACTTTTTGATATGACAAGCCGTTTTCCAGAAAATTTACATTTAATCATTTGATGCACCCATCTGGACGAATTTTAGACAAACTTGAAGTCGCTCAGAATTTCACCAAATTTGATGGTACGAAAAGTCTTTTAAAAAGAAAGAATGAAACATCGCTAATGATGCTTGTAATGAAGTAAGACACTTTTACATGTTGCTAGCTTTTGTGTTTGCGTTTCTAATAATTTATTTTAGTTCGACCGTTGCGTTTTAATACATTTGTGTTATAAAAATTTTGATTTACATGATAACATACTTTTACAATAAATATTTTAAATGTTTCATTCTTTATTTTTAAGAAATTTTTGGCACCATCAAATTTTTTGAAATTCTGAGCGACTTCAAGTTTGTCCAAAATTCGTCCAGATGCGTGCATCAAATGATTAAATGTAAATTTTCAGGAAAACGGCTTGACATATCAAAAAGTGCCAAGAGACATTAAATTTTTGTTTTTTCTTGCTTTATTGAATTAAACTGAAAACATGGGAAAATATCAGTGGCGTACTACTTTTTTGTAAAAAAGAGCCTTAGTAAACCCATATATCTACGCCCATGGTTAAGTAAAGTAGTAGTTTGTTATTCTAAAATAGGCCTCTAAATTATATGTAAAGAATTGGCAAGTTTGGATTCGATACTTCTTAGCATCCTGGAAATATTAATATAAATCCGTATTTATTTTCAAACTTTAACACCCTGTATCTCGAAAACTAAGCATTTTTCAACCTATGTTTATAGGAACTTTTTTTAATAATTTTCAATTGTCTATCGACTGTTAAAGTCCTGCTACAAAAAACTGGAACACCCTGTATACTATTTTTTCTTCAAGCGTATTAAAATGCAAACTATTTATTTATTATAAATGTACAATTATTCAAATTAGCTCATCACAGCGACAGGCGCCTGTGACTCCGAATATCAACATAACCACTAATGAGTAATGACATAATATATGACAGATGGTTTGTAGATAGCGCGTCACCGGCCGCTCTGGTGGCTTTCCGTACTAACATTATGTTACTAGTAAAAAAATTTCCACCACGGTGGCATTCTGTATTAACATTTTGTTATTAGTAAAACAATGTCCTATTTCTAATTCTGTTTTTGGTAGCACAATTTAGACATTTTAATACGCTTGAAGAAAAATGACGTTAAATTTATAAACTGATTATTTTTTTTTTGATAATCATGTAGTTTTAGTCGAACATAAAGCTTTGTATGCAACTCATACATAAATGCTATGGACTTTATCACATAAATCAATAACTTCTTACTAATAGACAAAAATGTAGTTATTGATCTCGTTATTATTCAGTAATGTGTATTTTAGATATTTTTTTGCTCAACTCGTATATTAGTGTGCTTAGATTGGGTAACAATATACATAAAATATTAGGTTAAATTTGACTTTATTATTTATAAAAGTACCTAAGTCGGCTCTGTGCAACCAACTTGCATGGGCGCAGGCAACCAACATTACATAATGGTGACTTTGTAGTTTCCTAACTATTTCCATCTTAATTTGGTTAAAATTGTTACTCAGTTATATTGTTTATATTAAAAAATATTCTTATTGTTTATTTCTTTCTTATTTTTGTAGATATTTTTTAAAGCAAATTTATTCCAAATCCAAGTTTTCATTCATTTGACTACGCTTTACTTTGCTAAAAATCTTATTACTTAAATTATATGACAAAGCTAGCACAGGCACACATGTTTTAACAAGCATTACCTTTGCCTACACTAACTAAATGATTTTTTATTTGTACATTAATTATATTTGCATAATACCTGATGTATAGTTATAGGACATCAATATAAATACATTTTTACTCGCTAGGTAGTAAAACAGAACTTTATTGTCTTAGTATTCAAAGTGATAGTTTTAGTGCCTGTAATAACATTTTGTCAACATAATTATATATACATTATTTGAAAGTTTCGTAAATGTGGTCGGTTTTCATTAATTTATGAACGATTTACATATATATATCTAATATGGATGGAGAAACTTACATTTCCGACAGGACTACTAATGGGTGTAGAAGATGGAGGTGCTCGAGACGGTGTTACTGGCGCACACATAAACGGAGATTTATCCAGACTTCCTGTACTACCTACAGGGCTACTGTTAGCAATAAATGTATTCGTATCTGCTGGCAAATGTCCATTTTTTGGTGTTCCATTCTGATCGAATTTCTTCTTTGGCATATCCTTATAGTTGTATTTTAAATTATTGTATTCCAGAGGTTTACAGAATGATAGTTCCTCAGGATGTCTTAGACCTAAATCTTTACACACCTGCGCCACGGCTGAGAATGTCTTTATTGAAAAATCCACTCTCATATCGAGGTATCTAAGATCAGGCATTTGTACTCTGAGATTTTTGTGCATAGGAGTGAAGTGGAGAAGAGCATCAGCATGAACGCCGCATTGGTCGAGGGTTGAACGAGTTCTTGTCAACCATACATTTTGCTCGGGCCACCATAAGGCATGGTCAGACCAGTCCATAGAAATTTCTGAAACAAAAATTAAATTAAATAAATGACAACTTTTACAAAGAACAGAATTTATTCGCCTACAAAATCATCAAGAATCTTTATTGTCTAATAATTGGAAACCAGTATAATTTTATAATTATTTATTGAACATCTTGGAACATAATGTGTCTCTAATCAAGTGTTCCCTTATTCTTATAATAATATTTAACAAAACCACACCCATAATATTAGGCAGAAAATTGTGACTTTTGTAGTTTCTATGAAAGCAACACTTTTCGAAATCGTGCAAATTTTTAATCTGAATGGTTTACAAATTTTTGTATTTTTTACGAACTAATATAAAAACAGCGAATCAACAAAATTTAAAAACAACATAAAAAAGAAAAAAAAACTTTTCTCAGATATTTTAATTTAATGAAACGTGGTGTCTCAATGACATTTTTTATTTAAAGATTTCAAGGGTCAATTTTTCATAAAAAGTTCAGGCAAAGTAAGCTAACTAGGTTTTTAAAATTTGCTTGCGCAAAATCATAGTGGCCTACACTCTCGGCGGATTGTAGATGGTGAAAATAGACAATAAATGATTTAGTAGAAAGAATTCGCTGAGCAAGAAATGCTCTTAAATTCAAGGTATCCGGTTCAAAATAATGAAAATCTGCTATTGTGCCAGAAGCCCTCTTCTTACACAGTTAAAATAGATACAATTATAAGTCATTGATATCGATGATAGCTTTGCAACTGCTAATACTATACATATAACATATTGTGTTACTGCAATTTGCAGTATAATGCAATGAAAGTAACATCAGTAATAATAAGATACGTTCATACGTAAAACTATCAATATCTATTCTAATCACTTTAATGATTACTCCATGATTTTTAAAGATTAAGTTAGTAAATATGGCATTAAAAACATGTTAACCAGAAATAACTCAAGAAATAAATCACTCATAATATAGCTGAATACATATTTTTAAAATTTTAATATAACAAATATTTTGTTTAACGCTTTTAAAATATGTAAAATGTTATTATTGTGACGAATTTACACCCACTTTATAGAAGTCTGTAGTATATCTGTTTAAAGCAGAGTCCTAAATAGGTGGTGGTTCCGTTATCGTCCCATAGATGGCGTCAGTGGTACGAAAACGAATTAGAAAACGGGAGATAATTGTGGAAGCATCTAGAAAAGCACTTGGAATATACTAGGAGGTATCTGTACAGATATACATATAAAGGTCAAGACGATCCATTAAAGGCAGTTAAATATTGGAAAGTGAACTGAACACAAGACAAAAGGAACAGTGACTAGTACAGTGACCAGTAGTATATAATAGTGGTTAAAAGTGGTAATTAGTGTTATAGTCTAAGTTTAAGTGACTAATTATTGTAAGTATGAGTGGTTTTAAATCAGTGGCTTATAGTGTTAATCTTGTTGCAATTATTGAATCCACGCTTGGGGTGTTCACTAAAGGGGTTACACGTAACCATTGAGTAAATAAATAATATAATGAGGCGCAACCGTCAAGGGGCCGAGATTTTAGTATTTTATTTTTTTGCCTATAGCTTCTGGATTGTTATCAATTTTTAGTGCTACGGGAAGGTATTTGTAATTCGGTTGAATAGCCCTAAATATTGTAGATAATTCTGTAGTTATTGGCAAAAAAATACAACACTAAAATTTCGGCCCCTTGACAGTTGCGCCTCTTCATATTATTTGTTTACTCAATGACGTAACATTAACTGTTTTCATTAAACATCAAAAGTAATACTGAGGAATAAAATTATGGATTGCGAAAAAGACTTCGGATCGATTTTGCTTTTTGAAATGCGCATCTTTTGATGTTAACACTATGAATATGAGAATGACGTCTTTAATGTGGGCGAATTCACATAATAGGCGATTTCTTGAAATGTAACGAAGTAGGTATATGTCGGATAAGACGACTTCACATTTGTCGAAATGTCAGAAAGATTTATCAAGAGGAAACCTGAGGTAATGAGTTGACGTCAACATGATGTTTCATCGGCAAATTATTCACCGGATATCCGCAGATGGAGAGGTGTATACCAAATAAAACACAATCGAAGTTTGATTTAATGCTATATTATTATAATCTTTCTCACTTAATATTCACATCAGGTACGACGCCTTCTGTTAATATATTTATTATTTACCGTTTGTCAATTTACAGGAAGAAGCACAATATCCATTAAACAGATACTTCACTATTGCAAACACAATAACATGTTGTTTTAATAGAAACCCTTAAAATATTTATGAAAGTATTTGGAAACCATAATTAACTTTTTCTCCTCATACAGTGGCAGATGATAATCTTTATATCCTTATGATTTATTTACTTCCTGGAAATACAAAATGCAACTTTAATAACGAAACAAACTATAACGAATGTGAATTTCGAATAGTCACGAATTGACTTTTATTGTGGTTATCCAATAAAAGAGAATAAATCAGTAGCTTATCAACTAATCAGCATTAAATAGACGAAATTAATACATAAAACTACTTAAATTAGTAGCGAATAAACCGCACCTACAGCAAATTTTGTATTAATAATCGTCTACCGTGGAAATAATGGAAGACAAATGAGTTTATAGTATATTATGCTACAAGTGGTAATATACTAAATAACTCGCGCTGATAAATTTTGCAGTACGAGCCGAAGGCGAGTACTGTAATTCATCAAGTGAGTTATTTAGTATTACCACGAGTTGAATACTACACTTTACCTACGATTATAACAATGTATAAACCTTTGCCCGAATCCATAATTTTTGGCACAATATTATTTAACAATTAAACGTCAAAAATATTCAAATGTCAAATCACTTTCCTCCCTTCAATAATAATGGGATATTTCACCGTATCGGATAAGAATTTCTATTGGACAGGCTAGGCATGAAGTTAAAGGAGATTGGTGTAAACAAAGACTTTTACGAATATAACTCAACGCTATTTGTTTATGGATACTATTAATTGTTCAAAACCAGTTGATTAATCAATTATATAACTTAATAAGAGTAGATCAAGACTATAAAACCTGCCACCACCACTCAGTCGTAAACCTCTCCGCACTGAAATGTTTTAAATTGAAGTCCTCAAATTTGCAAAATAAATGGTCTGTTTAAAATTGTACGATTCGTACTATTTGGGAGTGGAATATAATGAACATTTCTAAAAATAAGAAAAAAATTACCCCACGTCGAAATATAAAAAAATTATCTCCTAAAATGAAATTGAGTAATTTTGGGAGCACCAAAGCTATTTTAGAAACTAGATAAGTGTGGGCGCAGTCGTATTTTAGTCGTCTGATTAGTTTGTCAAAATTTTCGTGCGACTATTCACATGCTATTATTTGTTCGGTAACAGTTCTTCTTCAATGATCGTTTCCAAGATGAAAGCCTACTTTCTTTGGCGGTTTTGAAAATAAAAGTAATCAATCGCATGTATTATAGTTATAGAATACGTTTTGTTAGGTGTGGATTTATTACCATTTGATTGGGCATTCGATATTTCAAGTAGTACCTCTCGAAATACGCCTAAACAAATATTTCATTACCTATTTTTATAAATAAA
This sequence comes from Rhagium mordax, assembly GCA_963680705.1. Taxonomy (NCBI): domain Eukaryota; kingdom Metazoa; phylum Arthropoda; class Insecta; order Coleoptera; family Cerambycidae; genus Rhagium; species Rhagium mordax. The sequence goes on along the minus strand of OY796657.1, from coordinate 82,397,478 downwards.
TAGACACTTCACTAATATTAATTCAATACAACATGAGCTGGTTTGTAAATTCAAATAAACTTTCGTTTTAAATGTTTCGTTAATTATGTTAATTTAAAATTAAAATAAAGTTGTTTATCTAGCATAACCTGTTAAAATTAGATTTTACGTGTATGCCAAGTTTTGCTGTTAAAAGATATGCTATAAAATTAACTCTAATCTTTAATTTATGTCGCTAATTTACGGTTCTCCGATGAAATAAAACTGAGATGAAGACCTTGGCCTAACAAATCATTTTCCAAATTCTAAAATAACTAGTTACTATTTCAATGATGCTATTTGAATTGCTTCCACATAATATACCTACAGTTTATTTATGCGACCTAGAAAAAGCTAAATTTTGAATAGTTCAATCAAATTTAAATGTACACACTTTTTCTTAACAAACCAATCAATGCACATATAAAATAATTAAAAGACTTGTCAAAGCTGGATCGTTTGATTATGGTTTTGATTTGAATCGGGGAAAATATCGTTCTTCGTATGCAGCTCTAGAGCAACATTAGAAATTTAAATTTATTCTATTCTATCGTAGTCAAACGAGTCAAACATTCCCATTCTTATATCTCGATTAAAACCAATACAGGCGCGAGGAATCAGCATATGCGACGTCGGGCGGCACTGGCGGTAGTTGCCTGAAATTTTAGATTTCTCATGTAATTCATATTTCCCTGATCTGACAAAAGTGATAGGACACTGCTCAACAATTGAAACGCCGTTGCTGGTGTCTCAAAACAGTTTTGATTTTTTTACTCTTGACGTGCATTTCGTCACCCAAATTGGCATTAGACGATTAAAACAGTTTTAATCGTCTCCGGACGATGACAACCTGGGTGGAGAAACGTGCGTCGCGTGTTTTGGGGATTGTGGAAGTGAAAAAATATATACAATTCCTAACATTTCGTTAATTTAACGACTAAAAAGAGTCCAGAATTTAAACTTGAGTTACTTTTAAGTTGTATCACTTCCGCGCGTAACAACTGATTGTAAACTGTAATGAGGTCGTGCGCAAACACAAGTCAAATCAAACTTTAACCACATAAACTTGAGTGAAGATAAATTTATAAAAAATTTCATTGAGTTACGGTTAATTTTATTGATACGCCCACAGCGATTGCTATAATATCGCCCACGAGGTTTTGGCGCAAATCTCTAAGTGGGCTAAAGAGATATTGAAATAATGCATAACCGCTGCCCACTAAAAGCCTTTAATTAGATAAAATAAATAAAAACGTACCACCTGTTAGGGTTACACCCACTGAAATGCATATATAATGCTGAAATCTGAAACAGATTCATGAATGAATGTATTGCTGGCTGGAGAAAGTAACATTTTGGAAATATATCAAAGAGATAGCAAAATTACCAATGAAGATATCCCAATAATAACAATAATACATACATAATTTACATAATAGTATAGTTGACCACATCGAAATAATTAAGGCACATAATAATAAAAGTCGGTGTGTTTGATGGCGGTAAAGATTCTCAAACACGTCGATATTTTCATGCGTGCCTTATACGATATGCCAACTATGCTGCTCGAGATAATTTTTTCAGCGGCTGTCCTGCGCGAATCTGGTCATATGTTTCGATATCTTTATTGACTATTGACTGACAAATTATTGTTAGCTCTTTTGACCCTCGCTGAAATTATACTACATCCGAATTTTGTTATAAAACGAACAATAGTTCGTTTTCATAATCAAAATACTATTCTTTCAGATATAATTATCTTTTGGAATTCATCATGCCGTTTGTAGCAGTCCATGGCATTATATATTATACATATTATAATTATATACATACATATATGGGCACTTTATAAATATTAAAAGAATAATCAAAATGCCTACCACATTGACATATTTATCCTTAAAAGGCCCTAAAAAATGAAATGTTATTTATGGAGTTGTTTTGGCTCTTGCATTTAAGACTGAGTAACTAAAATGTGTGATATATCCGCCTATGCTTCTGACGTCAGCAAACATGTGGCGACAAACGATAAAAAGAAACAGATCGAATATGATGGCGTTAATTATTAAGAAAACGAATGATTTTAGTAAATTTTGATGGTTCTTGTTTTTATATATTATCATTCTAGATATTTACTCTGGCCCATATTCAAAAATTCTGACAAAAAATCATATTCATTAAAAATGTCAAATCTTTTAGAACAAACCTTTAGAACAAATAACTACTTTTTTACAACTACAAATACAAAGTGCCTCAAAAAAAATGTTTATTTTCAATACATTTTTCGGATCGAAAATAAACCAAAGTTATCTCTCTCTGGAGATAGGAAGGGGGGACATTCCGCCCCTTAAAGGGTTAAAAAAAAGTCTTTCCCGAAAAACTGATTTTTTTTAACCCTTTAAGGGGATTGGGGGGTTGACAAAATGTCTGCCAGCCAAGGTTAGGGGTTTTTAGTGCCTTGTGAACCATAAGATGGTTGGGCAGACGCTTTTTGCTTTTTTCAATTTTAACTATTTTTTGTGAAAATTTAAAGTTTTGGCCCATTTTTCGCCACTTTGATGGCAAATTGCTCAAAAACTGACCGATACAAATGTCTGTCACTACAGTACAGTAGGTACTGTACAGGGTGTCAACTCTAATTTTGCCCCCCCTCTACTTCCTTATTTGTGAAGATATTTTAAAATGTAGCCTTATCAGACATTTACCGAATTTTTCAAATATAATATTCAAAATTACCTAGCGCCAATACATATGGTGAAAAAAAGTTGATTTTTTAAAATGGAATACCCTGTATATTTTTTGACAAGTTTGTAGTACTCTTTGAGCTGATTTCAAAAATGTATAACTCCCTTGAGTTTAGATCAAAATCGGTCGAGATATTCAGGGATAAACATGAGAAATATTTGTTTTCACACTTTCGAGGTGGCTTGGCATTCTGACTTAATTGTCGACTTTTAGCTGTCAAAATATTGTTTCTTAGCAATAAATATCAAATACTTAAAGATCTCTCTAAGATCAAACATGTATTTTATAAAGATTTTTAAGAAAACATAAAAATAACAATTAACAGAAAAATAAACTTCACATAGGTAATTTAACAAAATACAAAACAAAAACAACCAAGATTTACTCGAAATTTATTATACACATTTTTGAAAGTATGTTTTGCAGGGGGACCCGAAGTCTGGGGAGTCATCTAACAAATTCCCTATATGCTGCACTCTGCTGAAGCTTGATTTTTATTACACAAAAGATAAATTTCGACCATTGCACATCTTCTACAGAATATCCCATTTTGTCCGTTAATTATACAGGGTGAATTTAAAATACACTGAATATTTTTAATCTGTAATTTCTTATAGCATAATTAATGAAATCCCAGTGTTTTAATTTCAAAATTCCATAGTTAATGTTTCAACAAACAAACCTTAAACTCGTCCCGCTGGGGATACACTGACCGGTGAACTTGACATTGACATGGTTACGAACAAATACCTCTACGCAGTATTCGCAGTGTTTACCAAGTAAATCCAAAACTGAGATCTAAAACACTAGGAAAAATTCACACTTGAAATCATGGATGCACAGGCTGAACTACGCGGGCAACGTGGTAGCTACGAACACAAAACTGAAATCTAAAACACTAGGAAAAATTCACACTCGACATCATGGATCCACAGGCTGAACTACGCCAACACAACAACACGATAGCTAAGAAGAGTGGGGGTACAGGCATTTATGTCGCTACACACATCAGCTGTTCTGCTCAGGCAGGAGCGTCGTGAATATTTAATAAATATTGAAAAATTGTTTTCTTGACTGTATTTCATTTATTTTACAAATGACTATATTTAAGAATTTTTACGGACCATAGAGCTTAACGGATTAAAATTATCCAGTGTATTTCAAATTCACCCTGTATACAAGTTAAATACAACAAAACATTATACATATATAAAATATGAACAATGTAAAAATTACATTCACAATAACATTCACAGTCAATTATTTTGACAGCTAAAAATCAACAATTAAGTCAGAATGCCAAGCCACCTCGAAAGTGTGAAAAATATTTCTCATGTTTATCCTTGAATATCTCGACCGATTTTGATCTAAACTCAAGGGAGTTATACAGCTCAAAGAGTACTACAAACCTGTCGAGAAATATACAGGGTATTCCTCGGGGTATTCCATTTAAAATAATCAACTTTTTTTTCACAACCATGTATGTATTGGCACTAGGTAATTTTGAATATTATATTTGAAAAATTCGGAAAATGTCTGATAAGACTACATTTTAAAATTTTAAAATATCTTCACAAATAAGGAAATAGAAGGGGGGGGGGCAAAACTAGAGTTGACACCTTGTACACGCCAAAACAAACATTTTGCACCAACTCTGGTTCCGGTAAGTAAATATATATTTTTTTCATTATTAAATACCGTTCTTACGATACATTTTTCATTTAATAAGGTCGCCCCCCCCCCTCCCCCCCGGGCCTTTGAGAGTTAAAATTAATATTCACAAATGAATTTTTATTGCAATTTTTCAATCATCCATGTATCAAAGGTACCTACAATAAAATTATTTATTTAAGTAACAATTCGGTATCTTTTTTCCAATAAAAACGCCAAGACATTTTTATAAATTTTGCCCTGCCCTCCTGGAAATTTTGGAGGCGACGCCCTTGATTACACCCGTTCTTATTGTTAGGAAAATATCAAATGCTTCCTTTATTCCGTAAGTAAACGAAGTAGGTAATCTTCAAAAAACTATATTTAATTTTTAACGGAACTACACATATCCATAACCTTGATTTTAAAAAAATTATAATTTTAGAGAATTTCTTTCTTATCTACTGGCAGACATATCGATTTCTCTGAAATCCATTGATATAATTTCTTGGTTAAATACAGTGTTGTCCGATTATAGTGAACCCGTTTCTAACGACTCCTTGTTTATAACATACATACTACATGTCAAGCAACGAAAACTTTTCTTAAAATTAATGTATTTTTTTACTACATAGTTACAGCGAACTGACTTATAACGAACTTCCGGATAAAATTAAACAAAATTTGTTTATGACGAAGCAATGTATTCCTTTATAATGAACCTGCCTGGCGCGTAGTGTTAAGTTCAAATTTTGAAAATTATTTTTATTAATAACTGTTATTTTTTAAGATTTTTACCTGAAATTTTGCACAGACTTTTATCTTACGCAGCTGCACTTTTTGTATAATTTTGGTAAAAAAGTCAAAGCGCAAACGTGGAAACGGGGGGTTGTGGTACCCATTAACCCCCCCGACTTTTTCATGCCTACGTCTATGGTATTTAGATATTTACTTTTTATATTAAATACTTATTCCCCAACTTTTCTTACTCTTATAAAATTTTAATTTAGGACTTGATTAACGAGATATTCCAATAAATTCAGATGTGTGATATTAATCCGAGGGGTTATCACAGCTGGTAGTCGGTATACAAATTTTTGCTAGTGATACGAATTTCACAAAAACGTCTTTGGAATGATTTCAGTTGTAGTAATTATGTTATTTTATAAGAGTAAGAAAAGTTAGAGAAATAAGTATTTAATCTAAAAATAAATATTTAGAGATCATCGGCGTACGCATGAACAAATTGGGGAGGTTAATTTAATGGGTACCACAACACCCCTTTCCCACGTTTGGGCTTTGACTTTTTTACCAAAATTACACAAAAAGTGCATCTGCGTAAGATAAGAGTCTGTGCAAAATTTCAGGAAAAAATCTTAAAGTAACAGTAACTTAGTTCAGAATTTTATCCGAGTAGCTCGGTACTCGGTTTCAGCATTTGGCCAAGAGCTCGGTACATGGCATTTTTTAAAAAGTAGGTCTCGGTACATCTCTATTTAAAATTTCTGTTCTTTAATTCCTGAGATACGAGAGTGTACTCATGAAAAGTGAAACACGGTGTATGTATAGGAAATTTCTCACACATGTTTTACGCTTAGGAGTACTTCGAAACAATATTTTAATATTTTATTATGTAATTTTTCTAAAAGTGAAATAAATAAATTTGAAATTTGAAAAAAAAATGTTCAAAATGAATAAACAAAAACGTAAAGCTTTTACATTTAAAATGCATGTACAATATTATACAGAAAATACAAATCGAAGTTAAATAAAGTGATATTTGCAAAGAAATTGGGATTGACCAAATCTACTGTTTGTACGAAAAAAAGAACAGATATTTTATCAACATATGATAAAATCAATTTTAAATTTAAGAAGATAAGAAAATATGCACGTGAACAGATTGATGGAGGTATTTTTAAAAGGTCCATCCCCTTTAGGTATTATCTCTGGTTCAGCAAAAAACGACAAGAAAATCTTTTTTTTTAAGTGGTAGTGTGTTAACAAGAGATAGGGAAATAAAATTTAAAAAACAGACTTTAGTTGTTCCAGAAGTTGGATCATGCTTTCGTTGCTGTATATTATAGCTATTTATGTAACCAATTAGTTTGAGACTTTATTTTGTGTAACGAGTGCATGTTTGCGGGACGAGCGAAGCGAGTTCCCGCAAAAAGACACGAGTTATACAAAATGGTATTTCGTAACGTGTTACATACAAGATTTTGTTTAATTTTAAACATCTAAAAATAAAATTCTTTAAATAAAATGTTTAAAAATCATTAAAAATTAAGTATTCATCTAATCATAGTTACCTTTGTTTCCGTTATTACGCATTTAATTTTAATGTCAAAAGTGACAAATGACAAATGTTATTAATTTAGTGCATATGCAGCACATAATATCATGGCAAATGCAACAAATAAGTAAAACTTCTTCAGCAGTTAATTTGACAAATTTCAGAAATTGTATAGGTAGTTAATATTTATAATTAAAAAATAATAAAAAAATTCTATAAACTTGTATTATGTTTTGAATATACGTTGTTTCGATTTCTTCTTGAGAGTTCTTCATTTTTCTTAACTGGTGATGTAACGAACTTTTCCTCACCAGTTAGGAAAAGTTTAACTTTCCCTAACTGGTGATGAAAACTGAAAAGTAGAACGTTTTGACACTTATGTTAGTTTTGAAAAGTGTAATTTTATATGTCAAAACTTTATTTTATATACCTGATGGAAGCTCGGTAAAAAATAAAATCTCATAAATAAATAATAATAAATCACACACAACAGAATACCAATATCCATGCCCCAGATTTAGTCTGTGCCAATGTTACTAATGATTTAAATCAGGACAGGACAGCAGCGCACATGTTAACCTATATTTTTCATTATTCAAACAATATTTTCTTTCGGGGTCATAGATATTATTTTCACTCAAACTACGTTAAACGGATATCAAGGTCATTTCAATAAAGCGGAAGAGTCGACAGTAGTAAATTTAAAGGCCTCACATAAACGGGATTTATCGATTGAGTCATTATTTACTTCATCTTTTGGTAACCTATAAATACCTCGGTGTGCAGCTGTTGTCCTAGATAATCTATTAAAGTGCAAAACAGGAAATAGGTTAATCGCATAAAATACCTACCAATATCAAGACATGTTATTAAAAAATAAAGTCATGAATTAATACAGTTTGCCAAAAACATTCGTTTAATTTCTTTAAAGAAATACCTATAATATGGTTTTCTATATAAACATAATACTAAATGTATCTATTGTAGTTTAAATATAGGGGGCCAACCCAAGCAGAATTCATCTTCGAAATTGAATAAATTCTTGATTTTCTCAATAATTCCTTATTTTACCACTAGTGGTTTTAAATTCCTGCGCCTGGTGATTGAAACGTTATTAATTCACGAAACTGGTTGCGTATATATAACAAAAAATAAGGCACATTTTGGCACATTATTTGTTGCTATAAACCGGTGTATAAAATTTTAAATATCAACAAAATATATTTTTTAGTTCTTTGTTTTTAATGAATATTAATTTTAAGGTCGTTACTTCTAAAGGACATGTTACATCATATCAGTTTTATTATTTTCTTTATTATGGGTTGAGCATAACTACGCCATTTCATCAAATGAATGATAACAAATTATGTGAAGTAAACATGTAAAAAAGAAACAATTTGTATCAACTTTATAATCGCCCGAATTAGAATTGTTTCATGCTTTAGACACGGTCCATTAATTAAAGTTTTGTCATGCTGGTTTCCTGGAATAATTCTCCAGTTGTGTTTGTCATTGACCCAGTCCTTGATGGCTTCTCTTAATATATTTTGGACAATTTCCAGCGTGAGCTTTGAAACAAGAAAATTGTCTGCTGCGAAACAGACGAGTAGCGTTTCAGAGGGTGCTACTTATCCCCACCATGTTGTTTTAGTCCTAAATATCCAATCAGGTTAGCCCTTCACGTATATTATGTGTGAGACTTCTCTTGTCTCCAATATGGTATCAAAAGGTTGAATTGTTCTACAATATTCACTATTCCCATGCCTCGATCTTGTTCCATGAAGACACACGTCAAAGGGTTGTTTTTCATAACACGTAGACCGAACCTAGAAGGCTGCCTTCTGCATTTGGACCGGCTCACAGTGGTGCCTTTTGTAAAAATAGGCGTCAAAAATCTATCACCACGCCAATTTTTGATAAAAATTAACAAAATTTGGTACACTAAAGTATTTGGGTATGTTGAATTTAGTTTTGCTGCCTAAATTTTGTAATTCAAAATGGCAGGCTTAAAATTTCGGTCAGAATAAGAAAAAAAAGCGAATAATTGAATAAAATCATTGTCTAAGTTAGGAATTCAGCAAAAATGATTCCAATTTGTATTAAAATGTTGTGTTTGGATGTATACATTTATACAGCGTGTGTAAAAAGTATTGAAACATGACCATAACTTTTGAAATGTTGATTAAATAAAAAAACCCTTGGACAGGTCGATTTTTATTTTCAATTACGCAACTTTTGGTGCGATTTCTAATTTCTAATTCTACACACCCCCTCCCCCAGCCACCTCAATTTTTTTTTTCAAATGGCAACCTACCCTTTGTGATACCTCAAAAGAAAGGTATTTTAATAGTCTATTCAATGGTGTAAAGAAATCCGAAATCCGTCGATGCAATTGGCTTCCCAAACGCATGAAATACATTTTTTTTTTAAGAAAAATGAAAGATTGGTAAAACTTTATTACTGAAAAAAATTAACAAATTATCTAATAAGATGTTCAAACTGAGCTCCGTTAACAGCTAGGCACTGTACAAGTCGCTGTTCAAAGTTCTGTAAACAGATTTCGAATGCCGTTTGGGGTATTTTACCAAGCTCCGCCCGTATTCTATCCTTTAGATCCTCCAAATTATTTGGTCTATTGTTATAGACGCAACCCTTTAAATGACCCCATAAAAAAAATCGAGGGGTGTCAGGTCCGGAGATCTGGCTGGCCATTCGATTGACCCTCTTCTGCCTATCCATCGTCCCGGAAACACCTCATTCAGGTACTGTCTTACAAATAGTTCCCGCAATTGCTGCAATTTTTCCGGGTGATAATGATTTACCAGTAGCCAATAGCGTATGGTTCCAACAAGATGGAGCTCCTCCACACTATGGAGTTAATGTAAGACAGTACCTGAATGAGGTGTTTCCGGGACGATGGATAGGCAGAAGAGGGTCAATCGAATGGCCAGCCAGATCTCCGGACCTGACACCCCTCGATTTTTTTTATGGGGTCACTTAAAGGGTTGCGTCTATAACAATAGACCAAATAATTTGGAGGATCTAAAGGATAGAATACGGGCGGAGATTGGTCGAATACCCCAAACGGCATTCGAAATCTGTTTACAGAACTTTGAACAGCGACTTGTACAGTGCCTAGCTGTTAACGGAGCTCAGTTTGAACATCTTATTAGATAATTTGTTAATTTTTTTCAGTAATAAAGTTTTACCAATCTTTCATTTTTCTTAAAAAAAAATGTATTTCATGCGTTTGGGAAGCCAATTGCATCGACGGATTTCGGATTTCTTTACACCATTGAATAGACTATTAAAATACCTTTCTTTTGAGGTATCACAAAGGGTAGGTTGCCATTTGGAAAAAAAAAATTGAGGTGGCTGGGGGAGGGGGTGTGTAGAATTAGAAATTAGAAATCGCACCAAAAGTTGCGTAATTGAAAATAAAAATCGACCTGTCCAAGGGTTTTTTTATTAAATCAATATTTCAAAAGTTATGGTCATGTTTCAATACTTTTTACACACGCTGTATATAGGTAATTTTAGTATATATATTTTCTAGATTTAAAATAGCAAATCCAATATGATGCCCGATGTGGTAAAAATCACTCTGAACTATTTTTTGTCCATTCATTTTTTTTTAATTCTTTGGAAAGGAGTCCGTATATGTTTTTTAAATCTCTCAATTCTAATCTAATGGTAAACTGCCGACCAACTGTCAAGCCCAAAACACCACCTCTAATAATATAAGTACAACAATATCAACATTTTTCTTTATATACTTTTTCTGTAGGAAGCAAAAATTATATTGTATAATCTTTCGTACAAGGTATAAATACTACTCTAATAGGTTTCCAAATCTTTGGCATGTATCCCAAACTTTTCTATGTAGTATGTATATTTTGAAATTAATAAAAAATGTTTGTTACTTTACTCAAACACTAAAAATGCATCTCATATATTTTAACGTCTTATCCACAGTTTTAATAACAGTTATTTACATCTTTGCTCAAGTAAATTTTGTTCGCTTCAACAATTTTGTCCACGTCAATGTAGAAGCATTAATACTGGAGTATTGGAATTCTCGATTAAAATAATTATATCCTGCATAACGTGATTTCATGAACATATCTATTTTTATAACAAATTATAATTTCCTCTATGAATAAATAAACATTTTTTACTGGTTTTTATCTTATCTCCGTACTTTTTTATTAAATTTAATTGTAGGTTTAATTTGATTAATGATTACTCGTTAAATGAATTTTTATCCGCTATTAATAGTTGTTTATAACAGTAATAACATAACATGTTTCTTTCTTCACTCATTATTTTCCGCTATTCATGTATGGATGAAGAAATAAATAAAGCAATAATTTTTGTACCGTCTAAAAATACATAAATATTTATTGAAAGTTGTTTTTCTGGCGTCAACATGATATAGTGTTTTTTTATTGGTTATTAGTTTTAAAATAAATGACAAATGACAATGGGAATATAATGTGTAATTCAAGTGCTCTAAACAATAGTTTTCATCAAGAGTAGCATTTTTAATGGCAAAGTGAGTTTCGAGCATATTAAAATTGAAACGTACAATTTTTGAATCAGATAAAGCACCACAATATTGTTTACATTGTCATTGTATCCCAGAATATTTGATCCGATTTCAATAGTAGATCGGCCGATCTCCAGATATTCATTTGGAGACTCTTTAGTCGTAACATAATCTTAAGAAAAGTTGAGATTGGAGATGATATCGTGAAGACCATCAGTTCTTTTATACAGTAAATTCACTTTTGAACCAAAGCAGTTTGTGAGTGAATAGGAGATAGCAGTAAAGCGAGAACACTACACATAAGTGACTGCATGTCGATCTCAGAATGTTAGCGCTCTCGCTTTATTCTCTCCTATTCACTCACAAAGTGCTTTGGTTGAAAAGTGAATTTACTGTATATTTTTATAAAATAAAACGAGTGGAGGAAAAACAATAAAGTAGTAGACGCAGACAGTCGAACCATTTGCCAGATTCAGAAGTATTTTTAGAAATAGCTTAAAGCTAATTTTATTTTTGAACTATTATGTTATCATCGATAAAATTCAACGCGGTAAAGTATACGAAGCAGTTACTGTTTCTAAAGTAAGGAAAGACTTAGTATTATTCAACTTACAAATTCTTTTTTATGATGTTCATAAACACTATAGGTATACAGGGTGTCTCAAATCTAAACGGACATAGTGAAATGGAAATGGGAGATAGAGCGCCTTTGCCGAGTTCAAAACACTCTCACACTTACCCTTGAAAATGAACGGTTTTCGAGATACAGGGTGTTTTTTGCTGCCTATTCTTTTTTTAAAATAACGGGTTGTGAATTGTCAATAAATGACCTATTTGTTTGTGTGTATTTCCCCTTTATTTTATCAAAATAAAATTCAGTATTTTAATATTGTTTACTTAAGAGGTTCAGTAACTGATTTTAATGGTATATGTTAGTTCAAGTCTACTTACAGTTAACATTAATTTTTTTCTATGAGTGAAATGGAATGTGTTATTTTAAATGGAAATTTAAACTAAAAAAAGCTTAAATACGGTCCGTTTACAGAAAAACAAATAATAAGTTCTTTTGTAGACTATTTAAGTGAAATTATCAATATAATGACGTTAGATAGCCGACTACTTTATTAGTAGAATTTAAAATTTGGTCAATCAACAATTTCGAAAATTTATTAAAAAATAACGGTAAATGTGCTATCAAATATTATGCAATTATTTTACACACTGATCCATTGTCTTTTTAAATGTTTACTAACATTTTCCAATAAATGATATACAGGGGCACCGAAAGCAACATAAAAAAAAATAAGTCCGGTCCTGGAATTTTTCCCAAATAAATTGACTGATTGGTCTAATTGAGTGTAACATTTATACCAAATTACAGGGTGTTTTATCAAAATTTTACTTATTTCTTTCGTGATTCATAACTAACAAACCACTATGTATATTTTTTTGACATTTTTTGGCACACGTATTTTACATTGAAGAATCCACGAAGACGTTAACAAGAAAAAAAATCCAGGCCCGGCTTGACGAAAAATGTACAAAATCTTCCATCCTCAAAACAACACCCTGTATATCTGAATTTTTAAAATTTATTTCCATATTTTTAAAGAGCAATAAAAACTGAATTCAATCATGTACTTTTTATTTTTGCGCCGGAAAATTTTACTACCAAAATTAACATTTTTTGTATTTTATGAGCACTTTGGGGGTACACAATAAAATGAGATGATTTGTATGTATTAATTTTATTATATTGTAATTAATGAGGATTACTCTCGGGATTACTTCATCTGTATTTCTAAAACATATTATTTATCTCGTTATTTAGTTTGTAATGTATTTTGAACTGGATTTCGAAAGCCAACCCTACCTTCAAAAAAAAAAAAAAAGTTTGTACTGTAGTTGTGTGCCTCTAGCTAGACCACTAGGAAATGTAATTACAGGTTCGTATTTAGGACTACAAGAGTACAAGAACAACCAATAAGAACACCAATAATTAAAGAAAAGAAATAAAAACTGAATAACTACGAAAAACTACAATTGCTTAAAATAACCTCCATTTTGTTGGATGCATTTTTTGAATTTTTTTAACATGGTTAGCAGATTTTCTAATAATAATAATGATAATAAAACTAAAGTTTATTTAGATAATAGATAATACATAATATTTTAACAACACTATACATATAATCACATCCGGATTATTTCTCATTTCTTCACATGCATCTTCTATCCTTTGAAGAAGTTCTGCTCTTACTATTTATGTCAGCGAAAATATACATTGAATTTTAGATATCCCCAAATGTGGTAATTCACAGGATTAAAGTCGGGTGATCTTGGATGAGGCCATTCCTTACCTTACCTATATCTATCCTCGTGTTTGGAAATAGAAACAATAGAAACGTTATTGTTTTTATATTGTTTTCATCCATGGCCCTTTGCTTACGCAAAAACTCTAGTAGGGATATTTACCTACAATCTTTTTATTTTTGATTATCAAAACATCCTGTACGAGTATACTATCAAGTATGCTATATCAGTGTAATTAAAAAAAAAAAAGCTAACTGGATAAAAATATATAGGATGTTCCACTTAAAAAAATATAGGTTATGTCCATATCTGAAAAATTCGGCATTCAATTGTTTTTTTATTGCTGCCAAATAAAAATTTAGTAAATACCCTGCAACTTTTGTATAATACATTTTTTTCTAATCTCTACAATAAACTCGCAAATTCTGATTAAAATGTGTACCAAACAAAATGATAACACTGTATACTATAGTTCATATTTCTTAAGCAGGGAAAAATGCCGCATTTACAAAGCAGAAAGGCGGCCTCTTTAACGTTCAAACAAGCCGCCGCACGTGTTCCTTTGTCGGTAATTTTTTATCTGCCGTAGAAAAGTGAAGTCTAGTATACAGGCTGTCCCAAATTATTTGATGCTGGCTATTTCAGTTACTTCTATACCACATGGAGAAAACTAGGCCAAGGTCTCTAGGAGCTCAATATTGATGAACTGTCGATAGATGAAACCGTATTTTGATATCTCTTTTAACCGTTTCCACAATATCAGCGAAAATTGACATTTGGCAGATTTCCAAAAAGTGTCAACTTTTTTATTTGTGGTTTTTTTCATGCAGTAAAAACTTTCCATAGACATTTTTCAACATATAATAAAACACATCTTTCAATCAAAATTTATCAACATACTAATTTTTAAGATCGAGAACAACTTTCTTATTTCAAATGAGAATCATTGACTTCAGTGTTTTCAAAAATATACATGTTGAGATATTATGTGTCTCTATCTGGGTTAGAAGTAGGAAAAACAGTCAAAATCAGGCAATTTGGGACACTCTGTATATTCCTCGTTTGCTCTAAACCAGCCGATTTATCCCAATCCGTGCTGGTCATTTCGATGCTATTGATGTTTTTATTATTATGTTAGTAACACGTGCTAGAATGTTAGTAATGATTATTTTATTGTTTGTTGTTCAAATGGGTCGTTGGAATGGATTGATTTAACTTATGTTCCGCTGTGAGTAATTTACATTCAGCATGTCAAGCACGAACGTTAATAAGAATTTATGGAGAACTGTTAAAAATTATGAGGACATATTTTTCAGTATTTTTCCATTTTCATCTATATAGCGTTTCCCACCTTTAACTTTAACTTTAACTCGTAGAAAAAATTAAATTCTATCGCAAAACAAGAGGACTGACTTCTATGCATACCTGCACCACAGTATTGATCTATCAGCAAAATAAAGTTAAAAAACGAAATTAAATAATAACAGTATTAAGAAGCATTTTGTTCTTTTTTTGAACTCACGCAAAAATTAAGCGTAAACGTGCGTAATTTCAGGTGATCACTGATCAGTCAATTTACATCCACATGAATTTCCTCAGTATTGCGTAGGTAATGTAGGTATGCATTAAACAATCATTCAGTTAGAGCACTACGATATGTAAACAGGGTGTTCCAGTTTTTTGTAGCAGGACTTTAACAGTCGATAGACATTTTGAAATTTATTAAAAAAAGTTCATATAAACATAGGTTGAGAAATGCTTAGTTTTCGAGATACGGGGTGTTAAAGTTTGAAAATAAATATGGATTTATATTTATATTTCCAGAATGCTAAGAAGTATCGAATCCAAACTTACCAATTCTTTACATACAATTTAGAGGCCTATTTTAGAATAACAAACTACTACTTTACTTAACCATGGGCGTAGATATATGGATTTACTAAGGCTCTTTTGTACAAAAAAGTAGTACGCCACTGATATTTTCCCATGTTTCCAGTTTAATTCAATAAAGCATGAAATATTAAAAATTTAATGTCTCTTGGCACTTTTTGATATGACAAGCCGTTGTTCAGAAAATTTACATTTAATCTTTTGATGCACCCATCTGGACGAATTTTAGACAAACTTGAGGTCGCTTAGAATTTCACCAAATTTGATGGTACGAAAAGTCTTTTAAAAAGAAATAATGAAACATCGTTATGATGCTTGTAATGAAGTAAGACACTTTTATATGTTGCTAGCTTTTGTGTTTGTGTTTCTAATAATTTATTTTAGTTCGACCGTTGCGTTTTAATACATTTGTATTAAAAAAATTTTGAATTACATGATAATAAACTTTTATAATAAATATTTTAAATGTTTCATTCATTCTTTTCAAAAGATTTTTCGCACCATCAAATTTGGTGAAATTCTGAGCGACTTCAAGTTTGTCTAAAATTCGTCCAGAGGCGTGCATCAAAAGATTAAATGTAAATTTTCTGAACAACGGCTTGTCATATCAAAAAGTGCCAAGAGACATTTAATTTTTATTTTTTCTTGCTTTATTGAATTAAACTTGAAACATGGGAAAATATCAGTGGCGTACTACTTTTTTGTAAAAAAAAGCCTTAGTAAATCCATATATCTACGCCCATGGTTAAGTAAAGTAGTAGTTTGTTATTCTAAAATAGGCCTCTAAATTGTATGTAAAGAATTGGTAAGTTTGGATTCGATACTTCTTAGCATTCTGGAAATATAAATATAAATCCATATTTATTATCAAACTTTAACACCCTGTATCTCGAAAACTAAGCATTTCTCAACCTATGTTTATTGGAACTTTTTTTAATAATTTTCAAATGTCTATCGACTGTTAAAGTCCTGCTACAAAAAACTGGAACACCCTGTATATTTTGTAACTAAAAACAATGCCAAAGTTAAACAATGGTTACTGGCAGTCTTCCCAATGGCAGGCGTTCAAAAATGAAAAATAATACACAAAAATTAATAAACCGCTTGTGATGAAAAACCCGGGAATTTTTAACCTCGACTATAATTAATTTTGTTGTAAACATTTCTACAAAACGTATTTAAATTTCAAAAGTAGGCCATGTAGTCTGTGAGCGGTGTATTTGTATACCAATTAAGGAATTGATCATACGTTAATGCAATAGGAACATAAACAGAAGAACAGACTTGTCTCCTATGAAGTTCGACGAACCACATTCATAGCTTTCGCGACCTTTTTATTTGCTACTGCTAGTGCTGAGTGAAGGAATACTTCAGTCAACGATGCGAGCACGTGTTTAATTAGAAGTTGGCATATAGGTCAGGTCGGTCGTTGAAAAACGGTCTATTACACCGAAAACCGTCATAAGTTCAACAATAAAAAAAAAACTTGATGCCCCATTATTTCAGGATGTGTCATAAAAAGTAATTGCAATCACCTGGTTAAGGGGTTGTTAAATTAGTTTTCGAAGGGTGTAGCGGTAGCTGCTTTGTTCAGCTCCAACATCTGCGAATGGCGGGTGGCCCATTATTATTATTATGTGAGAACGTAATAACATGAAATATAATTATATAAGACATTACTGAACATTGCACATTTAACAGATATTACTAACATTAATAAAACTAGTGATTACTATATTGCCATCACAAGGTATAATACCTATATAAAATACCGCGTGTTCGTAATTTCAACAATCGTGTGAGAAATCTTTATTAAAGTTTAGACTTAGACGGTCACTTGGTGAAGAATTTTATGGTAAAATTAGAAACAATCAATTTTTTAATTAAGCTTTTACGACTCTACATCATGTGTATTTATTATTTTGGCTTTTATGTTATATTCAGAAATTCAGTTGCCACACGTTCAAAAATTAGATTCTGTTTGCACGTTCGTAGCGAAAGCATCAGATTTTTCTCTGTAAGTTGTAAAATGGCCGAGTTTGTGTGTTTTTTTTTAAATTCACAGTTCAAATGTAATTCTGGCGTCGCTGGGCAAGCTTTCGGTGCACTGACCGGTCGACAATATTGCCATTTTAATTAATGCTTAGAAGATATAAAACCATGCGACGTATGTTATCAAATAAAAGGCATTTTAGTTTCACCTAAGGTGGATTTATGCAGTTTACTTTTTTATTATCGCTTACATTTACAGATTTACATCTTTACTTTTCATTAACAATTCAGAGATACTCAATCAAGAGAGAGGCATAAGGGTAGTGAAAATGAAAAAAGTATTTTATTTGATGAGTGGTAATGCAGTAAATAACTCACGAAGATAAAAGTGCTGTAATTCATTAAGAGAGCTATTTACCATTGGTACGAGTTAAATACTAAACTTTATCTACGATGATAACACTAAATACTAACCTTTCCAAGTCCAAATTCATCATTTTTGGTACAATTATTACTTAACTTAATTAAACGTCAAAACTATTCAAATGTCAAATCACTTTCCTCCCCTCAATAATAATGGACCACTCTATTTCACCGTATCGGAAAAGAATTTCTATTAGCCAGGCTAGTCATGAAGTTGAAGGAGATTGGTTTAAACAATAACTCACGCTATTTGTTTATGGATATTATTAATTATTCAAAAGCAGTTCATTAATTAATATAATATGTATAATAACCTAATAAGAATAGACAAACAATTTATTTGCAAAAACAGGTTTATTTGAAATACGCAGTTTTAACTTTCATAATAAAAATTGTATTGCAGAAGAAAATGAAAAAGTCGGCAGCATAAATCCGCCTTCAGTTAAAGTAGACCACAACTTTATAATGCACATAAAAAACGTCGACGTCTTTGATGCCGATAAGAACTTAAAACATAACCGGCGTTTTTTATGTGTACTATAAAGATGGTCTATTTTACTGATTATTATAATACAAAATGAACAGACAGAATTCGATTATAGGCCCTTTTCCCTATATCACTTGTCAGCTGTTTGCTTTTCAGAGTCACTGAACTTTACTGCTACTTTACTACTGACCTAGTTTTCAAATGCAGCAGGTGTACGTTAACAAAAAATATCGCGAGAGACCGTAAAGAACAACCGATGGTGATTCGGGAGCCGGACATTGCCGGTTTTATTATTTTTAGGTTTTCCTGGAATACAAAAGTCGCGCGTGGATTTGCGATATTAATTGTGATTGTGTGTAATGTTAATAGTTTCAGTTTTTAGTGAATTTTAAAGTGTAAGTATTGTGTTAGTGTTGTGATAATAAAAACTGAGTGAAGTTAATTCTGTATGTGCGTAAAATTTTATTTTAGGGGTGTTTTAGTCGCATTCAAGGTAAAGAAGGTATAATATGATAGTTACTCCAATCAAGATAAAGTTGATACATGCTTAAAGCCTACTACTTATCGGGGGAAAGGCAAAAAGACTTTACGAAGAATATCCTAACAGACCAATCTCGAATAAAAAAATGTAACGAGATTAGTTCAACATCTCAAGGAATATTTGCTTTACTATTAAATTCCCCGTATTTTATTTGGATCGTGAAGTTTGGCAACAACACACAGTTCAGGAATCGTACAAGACACGCGCGGTCGCCTCCGTTATTAGTCATTATTTTCATTAGCGCATTCCACTGGCGGTGAACCCAAATTAAAATAACAATATTCATTTTTCATAGCACGTTTAAAAAAAATGTTTCGTGTTCCTATCTATCGTTAAAAAGTGTCACCCCTATAAATATGACACCCACTTAAAGATTCACCCTGAATAAAAACTAGTACAGACCTAAGTTCAGTCCTGAATTTTCCGGAATTTTCAGTATATCTGTACTAGTTCTGATCTATCAACTTATTACACGGTTGGAGTTGGAATGTGTTAATATTATCTTTTCGGCATACGTTTTAACTCAAACCGTGACGCCTGCAGTTCATCGTCAGAGAAGAGTACACGGGGAATTTATTAGATAAGGTAGTACCAAAATAACTACTCAGGTGCTTTCCTTTTTTAAGGCCCTTCTATAATCTATAAATATTCTACCACATTGAATAATGCACGTCTTGCACGTCTATGAGATGGGCTTGAAATGAATATAAAATATTTCAGATTTAAAAATACTTTAACAAATAATGGCTCAAAAAGATTTTTAACATTAATGACGAAATAAATGACGATAACGAATAACGACAAGGGTCGGTAAAAAAAGATATACAGGGTGATTCATAAGTAATGGTACACAGACCAGTAGCAGATTCCGAACGTAAAAATATTGCGATTTGGCCAAACTTACCTTAGTCCAAAAGTTAATAATAACCAAGATACAGGGTGTCAAAGTTAAAATTTATTTTTTAATTTTCTTTTGTAATTTAATGAATTTTCATGTTTTTCTTGTGAAAATTTATAAGTGGGGGTTATTTGGTGTGAGAAATCATAATACACCTTCAATTTTGGTATAACTCCTAGAGGGCGCTACGTATGCTGCGTTTAATGTGTAAAGCTGACCGTAACTTTTTTGCCCGCACACATACGGGAGATTTCACTTATTAATTTAATTCTTCTATCATTTCCTAATAAAAAAAGTATACTTGTTTCAAGTCTCTAAATACAACAGTTTTTGAGAAAAGTGCAAATCAAAAATTCTATGCGTATTCATTATGCACTGTGAAAAATTATTTTTAAAAGTAGGCGTTGAGATACAGCATTTTCAGAGTAAATAAAGATAAATATTTATCAAGTATGCATAAAAACAAAAAGTACCTGTCAAACACAATCTTTTAAACAATAATTAATTGTTGCGGAAGTGTTGTGTTTTTATTTCTTTCTAAATTTTTTTTAATACCTAAAAACTGATCGCCACATATTTTTTTCGAATTCTGAGATGAGAGAAGTGATCAAGTTGAATATTTAGTGTTGTATTCGTTGTTGTTATTATTTGTAATGCATTGTTTACCATTTGGAATAAAATTATTTATGCCTACTAGTTAAAATTGTTTTGTTGTAATGTCTGAAATTTTGAAAAGTTGTTTTTAACGCCAATAACCACATAAACGAGATTAACTACATAACAGAAAACAACATTTTCAACGAAAAATTGTCAAATTTTGCCGCCAAAATAATAAAAATAATTTTTCAAATCTCATAGTGAATTTGCACGGAATTTTTGATTTTTTTATTTGATTTGCACTTTTCTCAAAAACTGTTGTATTTAGAGACTTGAAACAAGTATACCTTTTTTATTATTATGAAATAATAGAAGAATATAATTTTTAAGCGAAATCTGTCGTATGGGTGCGGGTAAAAAGTTGCGACCCTTTTTACACATTAAACGCCCTCTAGGAGTTATATCAAAATTGAAGGTGTATTATAATTCCTCACCCCAAATAACCCCCACTCATAGGTTTTCACAAGAAAAATACAAAAATTCATTAAATTGTAAGAGAAAATTAAAAAATAAGTTTTAACTTTGACACCCTGTATCTTGGTTACTATTAACTTTTGGACTAAGGTAAGTTTGGCTAAATCGCAATATTTTTACGTTCTAAATCAGCTGTTGGCCTGTGTACCATTATGAATCACCCTGTTAGGTATGCCTACTGAAAAGTTAAGGAAGATGTTTGAATTGACCTATTTTATGATTAATTTTTGCATTTTGGATCAGAATGGCATTTCAACAACATGAAAAACTCAAGCAAAAATATACACATCCTCCCTAGGTAGTCTAGTACGAAAGCTCTGAAGAGCCACATGATATTTTTTTAAAAAGGTGAAATTTCAACATTTTTTCTTGAAATTTCAAGAAAAAAACTTGAAATTTCACCTTTTTAAAAACTTGAAATTTCAACTTTTTTCTTGAAATTTCAACTTTTCTGGAGTCACAATGTATGTTCTGTCAGATACAAGCTAGTCTACAATCAATAATGAAATGGTGAGTAAGTAGTGCCAGTTATCATCTTAAATGGTACAATTTTGATTAATTATTACGTATAAACTTTTTTTTCACAAGTGTTTAGTATAGGTACAGGGTGGGCCATTGAAAAGGAAACACGCCTGTTTTGGGACACTTAGGCTAGTTTCTTGAAAAAACGCTCGGACAGGTCGACCCATGATTTTGGGGGACAACTTTTGATGTTAAAATTGACGTTGACACATCAACCCCCTAGCCCCAGCAGCCCCTAACTCAAGAATTTAAATTGTACGACGAACGACCCCTCATTTGAATCGTCCTTCAATTCTCTATGCGACAGCATGGTCGAAATTAGTTTTTTCAATTTTTTTTCGTCCCCATGAAAATCACCCTCTAGATATATATATATATAAGGTAGGGGTGTTGTTTGGGAAAAAAATCCTGAAACACGTCCTCTTTTATCTTTTGAACGGCACATTTTAATGTCAAATTTGACTTTGTCAGGTCAACCCCGTAGCCCCAACAAAAACAAAAATTACGGTAAAGTGGTCGTATGACCCCTCATTTTAAAGGTCTTTTGATTCTCTATGTGAACTAATAAAAATTTCTTCTGACGCTGAATTTTGATGTTTTAATTTTTTTTCTACACTTTTTCCATTTTTGTAAACCTAAAAACAATCATGCACTCGCATAGAGAATCAAAAGACCTTCAAAATGAAGGTCACTCGACCACCGTACCGTAATATTGGTTTTTGTTGGGGGTTGTTGGGGCTAGGGGATTGACCTGACAAAGTTAAATTTGACATCAAAATGTGCCATTCAGAAGATAAAAGGTGAAGTGTTTCAGGATTTTTTTCCCAAACAACATCCCCACCTTAGTTAATCTAGAGGGTGCTTTCCATGGGGACGAAAAAAAAAATTGAAAAAAACCAATTTCGACCATGCTGTCGCATAGATAATAGAAAGACGCTTCAAATGAGGGGTCGCTCGACCCCATTTCCCTATTTAAATTCTTGGTTAGGGGTTGCTGGGGCTAGAGGGCTGATGTGTCAATGTCAAGTTTGGCATCAAAAGTTGTCCCCCAAAAATCAAGAATCGACCTGTCCGAGCGTTTTTTAAAAAAACTAGCCTAAGTGTCCCAAAACAGGTGTGTTTCCTTTTCAATGGCCCACCCTGTACCTATACTTAACACTTGTGAAAAAAAGTTTATACGTAATAATTAATCAAAATTGTACCATTTAAGATGATAACTGGCACTACTTATTCACCATATATCATTATTGATTGTAGACTAGCTTGTATCTGACAGAACATACTTTGTCTCCAGAAAAGTTGAAATTTCAAGAAAAAAGTTGAAATTTCAAGTTTTTAAAAAGGTGAAATTTCAACTTTTTTTCTTGAAATTTCAAGTTTTGGAAAAGGTGAAATTTCAACATTTTTCTTGAAATTTCAAGAAAAAATGTTGAAATTTCACCTTTTTTAAAAAATATCATGTGGCCCTTCAGAGCTTTCGTAGTCTAGTGTGGATACTATAATGTAAAATATAAAATAGGATATAATTTGTTTCTTTTTTTCTTCATCTAAATATGCGTTAAATGACTAGTCTATAAGTAGCCACATCTTTTTATTAACCAATAACCAATAGTATTATTATGGTACAAATCATAATATAATATGCACACTAATATTTTATTGTTTTTGATTTTAAGTAACAAATGAGAGCGGAATCTCTTTGTTTTGAGGTTACTAGAGTTGTGTGCCTCGGCACAATAACAAACATGATATTTTTCCCGTTTTAAAATAGTTTTCGACATTAATAACAGTAAAATAACAATCATATTATGTGTATTACTTTTAAGATATTCTCCAGATCACTTTTAAAAACCCATAAAATTATATATATTTTATATTTTATTTTATCGAAGAGATGACATATTTAATTAAATATTTATAGGAACTGAGTTGCAAATGGTGGTGCTTACAGATCTTATACAATCTTATTATTTAACGAATTTTATACGCTGAATTTCTTACCTCGATTCTAAAGCGTTACAGGGCGAGATGTTCCCATGAGTGAAAAAGCTCACTTTTCGCACGAATTGCATACAATATTTTTTCTACTACCGAAATGCATCTAAATTCTCTAATAATAATGTGAAACGTCAAAACTTACCTATTACGTCAAAACTTCATATGTCATTTAAAAATCACAATACTTATAGCCCACTTAATTTTAAATGAGTGAAATTAATCAATGTCTATTATTTCTTTGTCTAATGGCAATGTCAAGAATATAAATGAAACTTCAAAATTCAATCATTATTGTTAAAGAATACTAAAAATTAGGTGGTATGTTGTATAATAATACCGTGATATTAAATAAATGGACTACATAAAATTAAATAACCATATTTAACGTTTTTAAAATAAGATATGATTATTATATGTAGGTGCTCTAATAGGTATGCAATTGTTTAGTATATTACTTTTTCACGCACTAGTGCGTAAGGTAAAAACTCTTTACGCACTAGTCACTCTACAGCGTGCGGAAAGTTAGTACTTTAAGATCGGTAGTAGAAAAAATAGTTTTCGACATTAATAACCGTAAAATAACAATCATATTTTGTGTATTACTTTTAAGATATTCTCCAGATCACTTTTAAAAACCCATAAAATTATATATATATTTTATATTTTATTTTATCGAAGAGATGACATATTTAATTAAATATTTATAGGAATTGAGTTGCAAATGGTGGTGCTTACAGATCTTATACAATCTTATTATTTAACGAATTTTATACGCTGAATTTCTTACCTCGATTCTAAAGCGTTACAGGGCGAGGTGTTAACCACCATTTTTAACGCTGATAGTTTTATACGAACAAATTCGAATTCTACTCCTTAATAGGTACAGGGTTGGTTTTGTTAATGTAAACAAACACCCGATTTTTATTATTTTTTTTTTAATTAAAAAACCGGGCTTACACGGTTTTTTATGCAGATTTCACTCTTGCTAACGGATTGGCAATAGCGTTTTAAATATACAGGGTACGCAAAAAAGTTAAGGTTTTTTTTTACATGGAACACCTTGTATATTTTGACAAATTTCAATTCCTCCAATCATTCTAATTACCAATATAGGTATACATATATTGTAAAATCGGTTTAATGGTTTTTGAGTTTTTAAGTTATTTTTACTATATGTATTATGGATACCTACGTCGAAACAAAAGAGTTATTTTATAAACTCATGTAATGAATCAATAAATGAAGTAAATCAACAGACAAAACAAAATATATGAATTATTGAAACAAATTATATAATATTTTCAACATCGACATTTCAAACGTTTAATAAATTCGAAAAAACTTAAAAACCAGTAAACCGATTTTACAATATATGTATACATTTGTAATCAAAATGATTGGAGGAATTGAAATTTGTCAAAATATACAGGGTGTTCCATTTAAAAAAACCTAACTTTCTTGCGTACCCTGTATATTTAAAACGCTACTGCCAATCAGTTAGCAGGAGTGGAATCTACGTAAAAAACCGTGTAAAGCCAGTTTTTTAATTTTTTTAATTGGTCAGGGATAAAAATAAAAATGGGGGGGTTTACATTAATAAAACTAACCCTGTACTTAATGGAATTATTTGGATATCGAACACTTAGAAAAAAATGTGTTTTGTGTTTCTACCACAGCTTATTTTTCTATATTTCTATATTTTTCTGAAATGGTTAATTTATTTAACTAAGAAAACAGGCCAATAGATTAATAGGAAAAAAAAAAAGATTTTTCCTCTAATAGTAGTCAAATAGATAAAGACCAAGACCAGCGCTCTCAATACTGCACAATAAAAGTTACTAGATAATCTTCTGTCATCTGTCGATTTTCTGCAGTGTATACATACAAACGTAAAAGTTCTCACCGACTGATCAGGCACATTTTTATAAAACACCCTCAATAGACGCACTTTAGTCCGTTTAAAGAATGGGTATTTACAAAAAAAAATAGTACAAAAAAAAACATTATTATATTTACTGATAAAATTACTATTATACCCACATTTGTACCTCGATTTTTACAAATATATGGTGTGTAAGAATTATTATTATAAGTTTAGAAAAAAAAATAGCGAAAGTGCGGAAAACGGTTTTTCCCGCACTTATATTTTGTACAGGGTTGGTTTTATTAATGTAAACCCCCCATTTTTATTTTTATCTTTGACGGATTCCAAATATTAAAAAACCAGCCTTACACGGTTTTTTATGTAGATTCCACTCCTGCTAACGGATTGACGCATTGAAAATATTACGTAATTTGTTTTAATAATTCATATATTTTGTTTTGTTTTTGATTTATTCCATTTATTGATTTATTAAATGAGTTTATAAAATAACGCTTTTGTTTCAACTTATCCATAATAAAATGAAAATAACTCAAAAAACCAGTAAAGCGATTATACAATATGTGTATATATTTGTAATCAGAATGATTGTAGGAATTCAAATTTGTCAAAATATACAGGGTGTTCCATTAAAAAAAACCTAACTTTTTTGCGTACCCTGTATATATATAAAACGCTATTGCCAATCCGTTAGCAGAAGTGGAATCTACGTAAAAAACCGTGTAAGGCCAGTTTTTTAATTTTTCGAATCGGTCAAAAATAAAAATAATAATGGGGGTTTACATTAATAAAACTAACCCTGTACACTTGTGCGAGAAATGATGATTTCTCGCATGTAAAATAAGTTCGGGGAACTGCCATTTCCCGCACCCTCCTAAAAAAATTTAAATACCAGGTGAGGTAAATGCCAGGAAGTTACCGAAGTAGTATTATCAGCTCTCAATTCCATATCTACCACGACTTAGGTATTTGCTATAATAAAATAGGGAATAATCTCGGAAAACTAAAATACAATGTATTGTTTTATGAACAATTTAAACGCGATAAACAAAATAAAGTACTTCAACATTAATATTAACCTCGATATTTGTTGCTTTGAAACACGATCAGTTTCGACATACATAGTTTGAAAATGTAATTTACCTACGATCACTAACGTAAATAGCTGAAAACGCACTCTCCGCCACCTACGTAAATTGAACCTTACACACCGTAAACAAATCGCACGCTCAGCCGCTGAGGTGCAATGCAATGTGACCACGTGACCTACTTTACACAACACTTGTAGTTCATATTTCTGACACCAGGCTAACATTATTAGAAATGGCAGGTGCAAAACTTAATTTTCTAGCTCTGTCAAAACTGATATAAGCAACAAATAATACAAAATTGTGTTTTAATTTCAATAAATACGATCGTAGGTAAAGTATAGTACATAATTCGAGTTGTAAAGCAATTACGCACTCATGGAATTGCCACACTCGCCGCTACGCGGCATCGTGCGCAATTTTTCCATTCGTGCGTAATATGCTATTTACAACTCTCATTACGTAATATACTATTAATTAGGGTACATTGATTTAATGTTATTTTGCGAGTACATACCACACCACGGCCTATTTACGAATTTGTTCATTAAACACGTCCCTTTAAACTTTAAACCATAACACATGATTATAGGACACCATTCTGTTTTACAAAAATATCGAAAATTACGGATCGACCGATACCGATATCGGTATATCGGTTATATCGGCCTTCTCGGCCGATATGTAAGTGCGATATCGGCCTAATACAAATATCAATTATTAAGTATTTCAATTGCTAAGGATTTTTTAAAGAAGTTAAAACACAAATACTAAATAAAAAAAACAAACACAGCCCTTCGCAAAGATGCAATCGGAGGAGACAATGAAAATGACGAAGTAGAACATAAACAAGAATAATCTGTTGGTTTCCAATTATCTCTTCTCATTTTGATAAACCATTCTTTTCTCCTTGCAGGGTCTCTGGAGAAGCGTTTCATTAAAAAGCCCTATTTTGCATAGTACCTCGAAATCGTCATTAAAGTGATAAAAATAGTCATTAAAGTAATCCATTAGCGTATGATTTTTGTAGTTGGCAGAGATGACAGAAAAACGTAAACATAAATTTTTCATTGCTTGTGGCAATAGTTGTGTTGTAATAAATGGTAATTATATATATGTTAAAAAAAATTTAATATTTAAAGTTAAGTTTTGGCAAGTTATAATGTAACAAAATTAAACCAAATTGCCAAATTCGGGGATACACCGCATGGAATTGTTTTCGATTAAGGCGGTTTATAGGACATGGGAGTTTGTTTTGTGTTCTTTTTACTTTTTAACAGTGTTTTTATGGTTAAACCGTGTTAAAAGGTAACGGTATATCTTTATTTATTTTTGATTTTTTTAATCAGTTACTTTTACCTAATTTTTATAGCAAAATATTAATAATAAAAATTTATGGCGATATATCGGTATCGGCCGATATCGGCCATGCGTATATCGGTATCGTGCACAAAAAATCATATCGGTCGATCCCTGTCGATAATAAATAGTAAATAGGTAAATATATAAAATATGATCAGTGTGAAGACAGCCATGCGTTCCAGCCACGAGTTTTGTTAAACCTGTTGCTGGAGACCAAACCGCCAGCGGTGTGCGCTACGACATAGGCAGCGCTCAGCGGTAAGAACATATTCCATGGCTGGGCCACGAATTTAATACTTTAGATAGGTGGCATATTTAATTAAAATAAAAAATTATTAGCAAATAGTACTTCTAACTAAAAACAATTTCTTCTTCATTCCTGTGACGTATCTCAGCATTTTGACGCGCACAAATTCGTCCTCACACCATCCCCAAATCGAGAAAATCTAAGAAAAATCATAAATACGTCAAAGTTTACGTGGATGGGAGTTTTTTTAATAAAAAGTATATATATATCCATCTATTCTAACGAACGTATTTCTCAGAATATTTTGCCGGGTACGAATTCACCCCCGAACACCCCTCAAATAGAAATAATTTAAAAAAATCATAAATACGTCAAAGTTTACGTGGATGGGAGTTTTTTTACTGAAAAGTATATATATCCAACTATTCTAACGAACGTATATCTCAGAATATTTTGCCGGGCACGAATTCACCCTCGAACACCCCTCAAATAGAAATAATTTAAAAAAATCATAAATACGTCAAAGTTTACGTGGATGGGAGTTTTTTTACTGAAAAGTATATATATCCATCTATTCTAACGAACTTATATCTCAGAATATTTTGCCGGGCACGAATTCACCCCCGAACACCCCTCAAATAGAAATAATTTAAAAAAATCATAAATACGTCAAAGTTTACGTGGATGGGAGTTTTTTTAATGAAAAGTATATATATCCATCTATTCTAACGAACTTATATCTCAGAATATTTTGCCGGGCACGAATTCACCCCCGAACACCCCTCAAATAGAAATAATTTAAAAAATCATAAATACGTCAAAGTTTACGTGGATGGGAGTTTTTTTACTGAAAAGTATATATATCCAACTATTCTAACGAACGTATATCTCAGAATATTTTGCCGGGCACGAATTCACCCCCGAACACCCCTCAAATAGAAATAATTTAAAAAAATCATAAATACGTCAAAGTTTACGTGGATGGGAGTTTTTTTACTGAAAAGTATATATATCCAACTATTCTAACGAACGTATATCTCAGAATATTTTGCCGGGCACGAATTCACCCCCGAACACCCCTCAAATAGAAATAATTTAAAAAAATCATAAATACGTCAAAGTTTACGTGGATGGGAGTTTTTTTACTGAAAAGTATATATATCCAACTATTCTAACGAACGTATATCTCAGAATATTTTGCCGGGCACGAATTCACCCCCGAACACCCCTCAAATAGAAATAATTTAAAAAAATCATAAATACGTCAAAGTTTACGTGGATGGGAGTTTTTTTAATGAAAAGTATATATATCCAACTATTCTAACGAACGTATATCTCAGACTATTTTGCCGGGCACGAATTCACCCCCGAACACCCCTCAAATAGAAATAATTTAAAAAAATCATAAATACGTCAAAGTTTACGTGGATGGGAGTTTTTTTACTGAAAAGTATATATATCCAACTATTCTAACGAACGTATATCTCAGAATATTTTGCCGGGCACGAATTCACCCCCGAACACCCCTCAAATAGAAATAATTTAAAAAATCATAAATACGTCAAAGTTTACGTGGATGGGAGTTTTTTTACTGAAAAGTATATATATCCAACTATTCTAACGAACGTATATCTCAGAATATTTTGCCGGGCACGAATTCACCCCCGAACACCCCTCAAATAGAAATAATTTAAAAAAATCATAAATACGTCAAAGTTTACGTGGATGGGAGTTTTTTTACTGAAAAGTATATATATCCAACTATTCTAACGAACGTATATCTCAGAATATTTTGCCGGGCACGAATTCACCCCCGAACACCCCTCAAATAGAAATAATTTAAAAAATTCATAAATACGTCAAAGTTTACGTGGATGGGAGTTTTTTTAATGAAAAGTATATATATCTATCTATTCTAACGAACGTATATCTCAGAATATTTTGCCGGGCACGAATTCACCCCCGAACACCCCTCAAATAGAAATAATTTAAAAAAATCATAAATACGTCAAAGTTTACGTGGATGGGAGTTTTTTTACTGAAAAGTATATATATCCAACTATTCTAACGAACGTATATCTCAGAATATTTTGCCGGGCACGAATTCACCCCCGAACACCCCTCAAATAGAAATAATTTAAAAAAATCATAAATACGTCAAAGTTTACGTGGATGGGAGTTTTTTTACTGAAAAGTATATATATCCAACTATTCTAACGAACGTATATCTCAGAATATTTTGCCGGGCACGAATTCACCCCCGAACACCCCTCAAATAGAAATAATTTAAAAAAATCATAAATACGTCAAAGTTTACGTGGATGGGAGTTTTTTTAATGAAAAGTATATATATCCATCTATTCTAACGAACGTATATCTCAGAATATTTTGCCGGGCACGAATTCACCCCCGAACACCCCTCAAATAGAAATAATTTAAAAAAATCATAAATACGTCAAAGTTTACGTGGATGGGAGTTTTTTTAATGAAAAGTATATATATCCATCTATTCTAACGAACTTATATCTCAGAATATTTTGCCGGGCACGAATTCACCCCCGAACACCCCTCAAATAGAAATAATTTAAAAAATCATAAATACGTCAAAGTTTACGTGGATGGGAGTTTTTTTACTGAAAAGTATATATATCCAACTATTCTAACGAACGTATATCTCAGAATATTTTGCCGGGCACGAATTCACCCCCGAACACCCCTCAAATAGAAATAATTTAAAAAATTCATAAATACGTCAAAGTTTACGTGGATGGGAGTTTTTTTAATGAAAAGTATATATATCCATCTATTCTAACGAACGTATATCTCAGAATATTTTGCCGGGCACGAATTCACCCCCGAACACCCCTCAAATAGAAATAATTTAAAAAAATCATAAATACGTCAAAGTTTACGTGGATGGGAGTTTTTTTACTGAAAAGTATATAAATCCAACTATTCTAACGAACGTATATCTCAGAATATTTTACCGGGCACGAATTCACCCCCGGACATCCCTCAATTAGAAATGAAAAAAATCATAAATAAGTAAAAGTTTCTTTAAAAACTACCTATGTATTTTAACGCTTCTAAAGATTGCACATCACAATGACTTCCCGAATAGAGAAATCTTAGGAAAAGAAAAAATCAGTGTTTACGTGGGTTGGAGTAGTTTTATTGGATTGTATTATTTACAACCCTCTTTATGTTGCCATACCTTTGATTATTTTGCCGACCAGAATCTTACTCTCAAGTGATCCTGGAATAGAGAAACTTTAAAACAATCACAAATCCCTCAAAATTACGTGGAGAGAATTTTTTTTTTTTTCGTAAAGTTTGTATTCTTATAATTATATAGGTATAAATAACTTCGTGGTCAAGTGGTAAGGATACTTGCCTTTCAATCTGAGGTTCCCGGTTCGACCCCCGGCCGAGGACCTGGGATTTTTCCTGTGAAAGAAAATAATCCCATAATATACTCGGATATTGGGTGTGTGTCTGTTGTCTCTAAATGTTTAACCCCTCCGCACAAGGTAATTTTAGGGATACCGGGGGTTGTATATACCTGTGGTTTTTAAATGTAATATTTTTCAAATTTTAATAGGTGCGTTTTTTATTAATATGCGTCTTTTCCCCAGTAGATAGATAGATAGTAGATTACATTTAAGCGTAATAAATAAAACATAAAACAAAATCAGAATTTACCCTGCGAAACGAAATATGTGCTGTGTCGTCGTTTTTCCATCGGCAAAATTGTTGCTGGAGAACAGATTCACCACTTTTCAATCAAACCTTAATATAGAATGGTTATAAAGAGAATTGAAACTTTTCCATCGAGGTGCACATCTTAATATGATTGTCCAGTGATCGCCCAATATACGAATTGCTGAATTTTGTTCAAAAATTTTGTAAATGTAAATTAATAATCGACAGAAAATTCAGGATTCAAGAATTTTACTATCATCTTTTCAAGGTAAAATTACATTTCATGGGACCGTGTGATTTGGAAAATTCACTGTCACGTCAGTTAACAAATCACAGCGTAATGGGCTCATTTCGTGATATTTGCTTTTTAATTTATTTTAGCATTTTCCGTAAGTATTTCATCCTCTAAGTATATAGTGAAAAAATTAGATCGCTAGCGTTAATATTAACCCTAATATTTGATTTCAAATTCGTAACATATTTGAAACGGCTATGACGTCACACCACCCGTCTCCACTGGTTCTATGAGTTATGCCGATGCCGATATATGGTATTTAGATTTCGCTGTACCAAGGACGAAGCATTTAAAAGATGAACGAAATTACCACTTCCGCCGTGTGTGTAGTAACTGCCGCCGGTATGAAACTATAGGAAACAAGCTAGCGGCCGACCGCTGCGAGTGGTGTGACGTCACAGCGCTCTATTTTCATTATTTATTTTGAGGGAGAAGCAGTTGAAAAAAAATTTTAATATTTTGCACATTTACTAATTACAAGGTGTACTTTCGAAATATGAATTAAAAAAAAAATCCTAAATGAGCTCATTAAATTACATTTACAAAATTTATGAGCAAAATTCAGTGTATTGAGTTATCTGATCACTAGACATTCCTCTTAATAATGTGTGAATTTTCTTATCATCTTTAATAGTTACTCATACGGAGTTCATTTACAAATTATAAATGAAACGCAATGAAACACAAAGTTTTATTGTGTTTCAAACTTGGTACACAATAAACATATATTGTTTTTTATTTGAACACACGAAATATGGAATTGCCTGTTGCATACCCCACAACAATTGCTTGGGTCGGTTTTGTCATATCCACATATTTGACAAAAATTTGTTTGTTCCACATCAGCTTGTTCCAAAAGTGTTAACATTAAAGTTTGTCTAAATTTGTCCATATCTTTTGGTTCTAACAATGATGATGACCTTAACAGCTGCATGTAATAATATATCACATAGACACCGCAATTGTAGCCATCTCTTTGTTTAATATGCTTTAAGGTTTCGATTTGAAAATAATCAGAATGCTCACAGCAATTATTTTTTAATTGGTTGTATCTTTTAAAGAAAATCTCAAAACTTGATTTGTATTGATGGGCATCTTTGGATAAACCGGTCAATCGGGGATCAATATACAAGAAAAATTTTTCAGACAATTTAGCTACCGCTAATACCCAATGATCGCGATTTAAAACAGTGCCAATGATAACTGGGAAAACCAAAATGGAATTTTCACATATTTCAGGTAATTCGAAAAAGAAATTTTCTTCTAGATTTTCGGTACAGTGCATGATGGCATAAGTTTGATTTGTAGTAAATAAGACATATCTGTTATTCTTGTATACTCTAGATATAGACGATAAACAATAATTCACAGTAAAATCAGTTAACCATTGCTTCTCGTATAAAGTTTGAAAATCATCGATTCGCAATTCTGTTGAGTAACTTTCGGAATATTTTGCAACAATATAATTTCCATATGTTTGGCAAACATTATAATATCCAGAATTTTTCACTAAGCCATTATTTAAAAAGTCTAAAGAAATCCGGACTGTTGTGCTTGGAGGTTTCAGATCTATGACCTCTGGAAGGATGAAAGTTAAATAGAAATCACATAATGAATTTGCCATATTTTTTTCCCAGAATTCAACATCACGATAAATTTTGATACAAAAACTACCTGCCCAGCTCCAAATAAATAAATCACACCATTTTCTTTCAGTTATGTTTAGCAATCCTTGAATTTGGAAGAAATAGTTGTGATTAGTTTTTAATTTCATATTTTTGTCGAAATATTTTAGTTTATTTTTAGATATTGCTAATTCAGGGTTATCGAATCTGATGCTAAATGGACATTTAATCTCAACTATCCCGTCTTCACCTATTAATCCATCCGGAGAACAGGCAACATACGGAATAGTTTTGTGGACTATTAGACCAGCAAATGTGACTTTAACACGCATTTTAGATTCGTAGTCAGATACTGCTTCTGACTCGTATTTAATACCATGCATTATAGCTTCGGTTTTAGGTCGAGGTTTATATAGAAGTAAATTTACAATTGAAGACCGAGTTTTATCAGAAGTCGCTTTGCAAATGAGGCCAAAATTAGATGAGGTTATTCTAATGCCTCGTTCATAAAACCACAAATCCGATTTTTGTTTTAAATTTTCTAAATTTTTTGAATTTATTCTACTAAGTTTTTTTATGAACTCATCATATTTTTCTGCGTCTTTCATTTCAACCCTCGGAGTTCTCGATGAAATTGTATTGTCAAAATTTGCTAAGGACTTTTTTAATTGCATACCTGAAAAATTACTGTCTTTCTGAACCCTCTTTTTTTGCCACTGTTCCGTTTGAGAAAATTCTAATTGGAGTTGTAAATTGGTTACACGTTTTGGTTGTTTTGAAGTGCAAGCCTGTCTGGGAATACTTAGCATAATTTCTTTATGCAGAGAGAGGATTCTTTTCCTTAATACTCTTACAGCTCTGCTACATTTTATGCCGTGCGTGTTACTGTTAAACAGTTGATGTTTTACTTGCGAAAACCAATTTTCCACACTAGCATTACTGAAACGTTTATACTGACTATTGTTAGTGTATAATGTTCCGCTCCATAAAGGCAAATAGGGTAAATATTTTTTTATTATTAAATTTAAAAAAGTTTTATTATGATATGCATTTATTTCATTAGTACCCGAATTTTCATTATTATCTAATTTACAAATCGTGTCCGTATATTTTTGTTTAAATAATTTGAAAAAAGGGCTGCTTCTATATATTGTGTTACTGTCATCAAATGAACTATCTAAAGTGTTAGAATCTAAGCTATCTAATTTTTCGAAATTATCATTTTTTATACAAGTTGTCAACAGACATTTAAAAGCCGATCTCATAGCGCTAGTTTGATATTTTGATTCTAAAACGACTACTAAATTCTCAAACCATAAAACCACCTGATTTAATTCTGTAAAATTAATACAACTTGCCATAATTTCTTTAATATGCTCAAGTACCTCTTTATTCACATATAATTTTTTTAAATCTTGGCAAATAATTTTAAAGAAATGTGAACAACATATGTGAAGTGGTGTTACATTACTTTCACTCAAATTTTCTCTTCCTTGACAAATAGAATATGCCCACATTAAATATATATTCATATCCATATCATTAAAAAATCTCAACACGGCATTAATTATGGGAAAACTGAAATCTGTTACTATAGCCGAAAAAATTGGCCATGTCTTGGAACGTTGTAGGGCAAACGACTTAAATTTTGCTAACAGCATTCCTATCGACACCACGTCGTGATTGCAATTGAACATTTCCAAAATGGGAACTATCATATTGTCAATATTAGTTACACCTGCGTAGTAAAAAACTCGTTTGTCGGTGTGAGGTGGCTTTCTCACAATATTGCCTGTCGCATCCAAATATAAAATGGGCTTAGTGGCACATTTTTCTAAAATTTCGAGTTGTTTCGTGCTGTACATAAAGACATGAAACGGTTGCCCGACTATTTTAATATATGCTGGGTTTGCTCTTTGCATTAAAATAAGATCAATGATGTCATCTTTATCGCGATCGTTTCTGCCCAATTGTTCGGAACGAACTTTCCGAAAAACTGGAGTAGATTTTATGGTTTGCAAATTCCCACATTCAACTATAACTTTAGATGCATCTCGAAGTGTTTTATCACGGTATATAGATGGTTTTATATTTTTCATGTCTTGCATATACAATTTTCTTTGTATGCCTTTCAGGTATCTAGTTTGCGGCACTAAGTGATTATAATTTAAACTGGAACTATTAACTTGCACAAAGTGATCTTTTTCTTTATAAACATTGTAAAGGAAAAATAAAAATAACTTACAGTTATGTGAGCAATACGCATATATTGTGAAAGAATCAGATCTCACATTGTACCGATACCCTTTAAAATTAAGTACACAAACATTATTTACATAACTGCAAAATTTTCTTTCAATCAAGAAAGTATATCCTTTTTCCAATTTTCTGTTTCGCAATACCAGCGATAGTTCTTCTTCAGTAATGACGAACGAGCCCTCTGAAATTAAGCAATCTTTATATGAAGGTTTCCTCCAAACAGCAGACTTCATATTTTTTGAATTTGTAGGAATCACGATTGTGCTACATCGTTTAACGTCATGCAGAGCCACAAAACTTTGAGAAACATCCTCGTTGCTGTTTGAAACAGTATCTGATGAATTTATAGACGTGACGTTAATGTCAGCCATACTAGTACAGGTATTATTACTACAAATACTACGTAACGAATTATTGTGATCCACATGATACACATTTTTAGATTCCTCATGTGGTGTTGACGTTATAACATCGTTTTTAAAATAATCGAAAGTGGGAGACGGCTCAATATTTGATTCCGTGCTAAGTATTTCTAATGGAGAGTCCAATTCGTTCAAATCTAAACCTGGCTGTATTAAGACATTCTGTAAGATAATAACTTTTGATTGAAACTGTTTGCAAAAATGATCGTTTCTTCTTATAGCTTTAACTATATTGTAACATATATTGCTATCATTTTTCCCGTACAAGTCCACAGCTGCATTTTTTATTTCAGTCGAACCGGCAGTAAATTTTTTTAATTCATCGTCGCTCTTTGAATAATTTTTTTTAAAATATGCTGCTAATTCTTTGAGTTTTATTTGGGATGGCCGTCCGCGTTTAGAACGATCCATAATGATATCTTTTTAAATGTAAAAGTTAGATAATACAATTGTTGGATGTCACCTCGGATGTCACACTTTAACACAAAAAGTATTATAATTTTATAAGAAAAAGTAAAAAGACGCTAATAACTATTAGAACCAGAGAAACACGCATAAAAAATAAATTGTAGGATTTGTGGTCCTATGGAGTCATAAAATAAAAATACTAAACTATTAAGGCTATTTACACTAATAGGAAACTATTGCTTTTACTGATAAACTTCATAAGCAACAGTCAAACAGAACACCAAGATTATCAAAATCAGCAAAAATTGCAACTAGAATAATAAGTTTCAGGATCCCTGGTTCTGCTACTATATAAACTTAATGCTACAAATATTGCTTATTGACAGTTGACACCGTAATAAAAAAAACTATTACTTTTATAAAAAAAACTTCACAAGGAAATATCAAACAGGACACTAAGAATTATTAAAACCAGCGAAAACCGCAAACTAAATAATGAATTTCAACATCCGTGGTTCTACTACTATATAAACTTAATAAAAATATACTATTGCTTTTGTACAAAAACTTCACAAGGAAAAGTCAAACAGGACACTAAGAACTATCAAAACCAGCGAAAACCGCAACCGAAATAACGAATTTCAGCATCCGTGGTTCTACCGGTATATGAACATAATACTAAAAATATTGCTTAAACGCAGCGAAATAGGAAAACTACTGCTTTGATCGAAAAACTTCACTAGGAATAGTCAAACAGGACACTAAGAACTATCAAAACCAGCGAAAACCGCAACCGAAATAACGAATTTCAGCATCCGTGGTTCTACCGGTATATGAACTTAATACTAAAAATATTGCTTAAACACAGCGAAATAGGAAAACTACTGCTTTGATTGAAAAACTTCACTAGGAAAAGTCAAACAGGACACTAAGAACTATCAAAACCAGCGAAAACCGCAACCGAAATAACGAATTTCAGCATCCGTGGTTCTACCGGTATATGAACATAATACTAAAAATATTGCTTAAACACAGCGAAATAGGAAAACTACTGCTTTGATCGAAAACCTTCACTAGGAAAAGTCAATCAGGACACTAAGAACTATCAAAACCAGCGAAAACCGCAACCGAAATAACGAATTTCAGCATCCGTGGTTCTACCGGTATATGAACTTAATACTAAAAATATTGCTTAAACGCAGCGAAATAGGAAAACTACTGCTTTGATCGAAAAACTTCACTAGGAAAAGTCAAACAGGACACTAAGAACTATCAAAACCAGCGAAAACCGCAACCGAAATAATTAATTTCAGCATCCGTGGTTCTACCGCTAAGCAATATTTTTAGTATTAAGTTCATATAGCGGTAGAACCACGGATGCTGAAATTCATTATTTCGGTTGCGGTTTTCGCTGGTTTTGATAGTTCTTAGTGTCCTGTTTGACTTTTCCTAGTGAAGTTTTTCGATCAAAGCAGTAGTTTTCCTAGATGGATATACTATATACTTTTCATTAAAAAAACTCCCATCCACGTAAACTTTGACGTATTTATGATTTTTTAAAATTATTTCTATTTGAGGGGTGTTCGGGGGTGAATTCGTGCCCGGCAAAATATTCTGAGATATACGTTCGTTAGAATAGATGGATATATATACTTTTCATTAAAAAAACTCCCATCCACGTAAACTTTGACGTATTTATGAATTTTTTAAATTATTTCTATTTGAGGGGTGTTCGGGGGTGAATTCGTGCCCGGCAAAATATTCTGAGATATACGTTCGTTAGAA
Organism: Rhagium mordax; assembly: GCA_963680705.1. Classification (NCBI taxonomy): domain Eukaryota; kingdom Metazoa; phylum Arthropoda; class Insecta; order Coleoptera; family Cerambycidae; genus Rhagium; species Rhagium mordax. The sequence goes on along the minus strand of OY796657.1, from coordinate 82,358,950 downwards.
TAGTTGGATATATATACTTTTCAGTAAAAAAACTCCCATCCACGTAAACTTTGACGAATTTATGATTTTTTTAAATTATTTCTATTTGAGGGGTGTTCGGGGGTGAATTCGTGCCCGGCAAAATATTCTGAGATATACGTTCGTTAGAATAGTTGGATATATATACTTTTCAGTAAAAAAACTCCCATCCACGTAAACTTTGACGAATTTATGATTTTTTTAAATTATTTCTATTTGAGGGGTGTTCGGGGGTGAATTCGTGCCCGGCAAAATATTCTGAGATATACGTTCGTTAGAATAGATGGATATATATACTTTTCATTAAAAAAACTCCCATCCACGTAAACTTTGACGTATTTATGATTTTTTTAAATTATTTCTATTTGAGGGGTGTTCGGGGGTGAATTCGTGCCCGGCAAAATATTCTGAGATATACGTTCGTTAGAATAGTTGGATATATATACTTTTCAGTAAAAAAACTCCCATCCACGTAAACTTTGACGTATTTATGAATTTTTTAAATTATTTCTATTTGAGGGGTGTTCGGGGGTGAATTCGTGCCCGGCAAAATATTCTGAGATATACGTTCGTTAGAATAGTTGGATATATATACTTTTCAGTAAAAAAACTCCCATCCACGTAAACTTTGACGTATTTATGATTTTTTTAAATTATTTCTATTTGAGGGGTGTTCGGGGGTGAATTCGTGCCTGGCAAAATATTCTGAGATATACGTTCGTTAGAATAGTTGGATATATATACTTTTCAGTAAAAAAACTCCCATCCACGTAAACTTTGACGTATTTATGATTTTTTTAAATTATTTCTATTTGAGGGGTGTTCGGGGGTGAATTCGTGGCCGGCAAAATATTCTGAGATATACGTTCGTTAGAATAGTTGGATATATATACTTTTCAGTAAAAAAACTCCCATCCACGTAAACTTTGACGAATTTATGATTTTTTTAAATTATTTCTATTTGAGGGGTGTTCGGGGGTGAATTCGTGCCCGGCAAAATATTCTGAGATATACGTTCGTTAGAATAGTTGGATATATATACTTTTCAGTAAAAAAACTCCCATCCACGTAAACTTTGACGAATTTATGATTTTTTTAAATTATTTCTATTTGAGGGGTGTTCGGGGGTGAATTCGTGCCCGGCAAAATATTCTGAGATATACGTTCGTTAGAATAGATGGATATATATACTTTTCATTAAAAAAACTCCCATCCACGTAAACTTTGACGTATTTATGATTTTTTTAAATTATTTCTATTTGAGGGGTGTTCGGGGGTGAATTCGTGCCCGGCAAAATATTCTGAGATATACGTTCGTTAGAATAGTTGGATATATATACTTTTCAGTAAAAAAACTCCCATCCACGTAAACTTTGACGTATTTATGAATTTTTTAAATTATTTCTATTTGAGGGGTGTTCGGGGGTGAATTCGTGCCCGGCAAAATATTCTGAGATATACGTTCGTTAGAATAGTTGGATATATATACTTTTCAGTAAAAAAACTCCCATCCACGTAAACTTTGACGTATTTATGATTTTTTTAAATTATTTCTATTTGAGGGGTGTTCGGGGGTGAATTCGTGCCTGGCAAAATATTCTGAGATATACGTTCGTTAGAATAGTTGGATATATATACTTTTCAGTAAAAAAACTCCCATCCACGTAAACTTTGACGTATTTATGATTTTTTTAAATTATTTCTATTTGAGGGGTGTTCGGGGGTGAATTCGTGGCCGGCAAAATATTCTGAGATATACGTTCGTTAGAATAGTTGGATATATATACTTTTCAGTAAAAAAACTCCCATCCACGTAAACTTTGACGTATTTATGAATTTTTTAAATTATTTCTATTTGAGGGGTGTTCGGGGGTGAATTCGTGGCCGGCAAAATATTCTGAGATATACGTTCGTTAGAATAGTTGGATATATATACTTTTCAGTAAAAAAACTCCCATCCACGTAAACTTTGACGTATTTATGAATTTTTTAAATTATTTCTATTTGAGGGGTGTTCGGGGGTGAATTCGTGCCCGGCAAAATATTCTGAGATATACGTTCGTTAGAATAGATGGATATATATACTTTTCATTAAAAAAACTCCCATCCACGTAAACTTTGACGTATTTATGAATTTTTTAAATTATTTCTATTTGAGGGGTGTTCGGGGGTGAATTCGTGCCCGGCAAAATATTCTGAGATATACGTTCGTTAGAATAGTTGGATATATATACTTTTCAGTAAAAAAACTCCCATCCACGTAAACTTTGACGAATTTATGATTTTTTTAAATTATTTCTATTTGAGGGGTGTTCGGGGGTGAATTCGTGCCCGGCAAAATATTCTGAGATATACGTTCGTTAGAATAGATGGATATATATACTTTTCATTAAAAAAACTCCCATCCACGTAAACTTTGACGTATTTATGATTTTTTTAAATTATTTCTATTTGAGGGGTGTTCGGGGGTGAATTCGTGCCCGGCAAAATATTCTGAGATATACGTTCGTTAGAATAGTTGGATATATATACTTTTCAGTAAAAAAACTCCCATCCACGTAAACTTTGACGTATTTATGATTTTTTTAAATTATTTCTATTTGAGGGGTGTTCGGGGGTGAATTCGTGCCCGGCAAAATATTCTGAGATATACGTTCGTTAGAATAGTTGGATATATATACTTTTCAGTAAAAAAACTCCCATCCACGTAAACTTTGACGTATTTATGATTTTTTTAAATTATTTCTATTTGAGGGGTGTTCGGGGGTGAATTCGTGCCCGGCAAAATATTCTGAGATATACGTTCGTTAGAATAGATGGATATATATACTTTTCATTAAAAAAACTCCCATCCACGTAAACTTTGACGTATTTATGATTTTTTTAAATTATTTCTATTTGAGGGGTGTTCGGGGGTGAATTCGTGCCCGGCAAAATATTCTGAGATATACGTTCGTTAGAATAGTTGGATATATATACTTTTCAGTAAAAAAACTCCCATCCACGTAAACTTTGACGTATTTATGAATTTTTTAAATTATTTCTATTTGAGGGGTGTTCGGGGGTGAATTCGTGCCCGGCAAAATATTCTGAGATATACGTTCGTTAGAATAGTTGGATATATATACTTTTCAGTAAAAAAACTCCCATCCACGTAAACTTTGACGTATTTATGATTTTTTTAAATTATTTCTATTTGAGGGGTGTTCGGGGGTGAATTCGTACCCGGCAAAATATTCTGAGAAATACGTTCGTTAGAATAGATGGATATATATATACTTTTTATTAAAAAAACTCCCATCCACGTAAACTTTGACGTATTTATGATTTTTCTTAGATTTTCTCGATTTGGGGATGGTGTGAGGACGAATTTGTGCGCGTCAAAATGCTGAGATACGTCACAGGAATGAAGAAGAAATTGTTTTTAGTTAGAAGTACTATTTGCTAATAATTTTTTATTTTAATTAAATATGCCACCTATCTAAAGTATTAAATTCGTGGCCCAGCCATGGAATATGTTCTTACCGCTGAGCGCTGCCTATGTCGTAGCGCACACCGCTGGCGGTTTGGTCTCCAGCAACAGGTTTAACAAAACTCGTGGCTGGAACGCATGGCTGTCTTCACACTGATTAAAATATGTATATTAATTAATTCCTAAATTCAATAGAACAAAGCAACAAAACTTTATAGATTACCTATAGGCTCAATTTACAATATAACAGACATTAAAAAATAAAAAAATTAAATAAATTAAGAAAAATGCTGAAATCTTATATCATGAATAATATTCATATATTTGTTCATATGTCCTAAGACTTGTTTAGTAAACAATGTTTTTTTATCGCTTCAATATATTCCTCTTTATGCTAATTAATTCGATAATTCAAACCGCTCATCATATTGATGAATTTATCTTATATTAAGTTACAAAGTTTGCGCACTCAATCTCTTTAGGGATTAGATGCAATTAATTTTATATAATATATAATAAACTTGTATAATAGGGTTATTTCATGTTAAAGAAAAACTTAAAAATACCTAACAATTTGGATAGTAGAATATGCAAGAATAATGTATTGGTAAATACCATGTCTTTATTATTTGTTAATTATTCATAAATCAATAAAAAGTATCGTCAATAATTTCAACTTCTGACGTCACGGTTTAGAACTAAATCTAGGAAGATTTGTTTTTGTTAAGAGTCTAGAGTCATTTGACACTTTTGACAGTTTGCTTTAGTTTGTGTTAGTTCATAATTTTTTACTATTATGGAGCCTAATTTCGTTAAAGCTAGCAGTGAAAATTTACCTGAAGTGAACTACGTTATGATTCAGGAATTCTTTGCGAAAAATATGGACTATTTCAGTGTCGAGTTTAAGAGCGTGAAAAATGTGAGGTTAGTTTTCTTGAGATATTTCATCTACGCTATACTGCGCATGCGTAAACATTGACGTCACGGCTGTTGGCGGGAACTTAATATTTTCAAATTACAAACCGAGTTTAAAAATACGTAGGCGCAAAAAAAAAGACTTTTTTTCCAAATATACAGTATTTTTAAGTGTTCCTGATTGTAAATTTAACATAAATATAAATTGTGAAATAACCCCATTGGCATAATTTAGTTCTTAATAAAAAAAATTTGAATTTTGAATTAATTGATTTTTATTCGTTTCTTCTTCACGTTATTATTATGTGACTGTGAGAAAAATTATTTTTTCTACTACCGATCTTAAAGTACTAACTTTCCACACGCTGTAGAGTGCGTAAAGTTTAACTTTACGCACTAGTGCGAGGTATATCCAGTGGGTTTTCTTTTGAAGCCGTTGCACCACTTCATCTTGCCTTGCCAGAAAAGGGCAGAGGTGGTGTCACACCCACTGATGTCATGCAGGAACAAAACCGTCTGTGGTACCTGCATTTCTCCACATGTGAAGGAATTTGCTGGATATTGGGCGCACTCAGACCCATCTCTGCCGCCTTTCTGGAATTACACGTTCGTATGTAGAGAGCTTAAGCCGATGAGAAGGATCAATAGGTCGACGTCCTCTCCAATGATGAAAACTTGGTCGAACGATGAGCTCTTGGAGAGGGCAGTCCTCACTATATCAGCATCGGTGTCTTCTTGAGATTGATGTACCTCGATACCCTGCCTCTCAAATTCATGGTGATCAGTCGGCGTTTGTTAGATTCGTTTGAGAGCAGTTTTTCTTGGGGCACTTTGATGGGCGTTGATTCATCAAACAAAATGTCACTGCAGGAGAGATAAGCAGAGCGTCGCAGGCGTTCAGCTGATTTAGTGCTCCTTATAGCTGCATCTTGTGGGTATCCATCAAAAACCACAACTACGTTTTTGCCAAAGCGGTTGACAACGTAGCTGACGTATCCCGCCACAATGGCTCTGACTGAATCATATATATATTCAACATATTTCATTTTAAATAAACAAGAAAAACGGTATGTAATTTTGTTTGTTTAATGAATATTCGGTATTTGTTTAGTGTATGTTTATTTGAAGCCATATGTTACATCTAAAATGTTAAATTCAAATTCTTGCACGTTTTTTTTTTTAAATATATACCAACATTATTCAGTACAATGTTTTCCCAAAATCCGATGTTATACTATTGTTTCGTTATTGAGGAAACTATGAGGCCTATAGGCACCATTTTGGGATCAAATTGAAGCTAATGCAATTCTCTACAAATTCATTTTCATGACTTTTCTCTAGGAGTATTAGTTTAGCCGGTACGTGTCATAGAAAATGACCCTACCGATAAATTTTCACTTTTTAGAAAAAATTGTCCATCTTTCACTGGCTGTATCTCCGCAACCAATGGACCTAGAGAGCTCTGGTTGGGCTTAAATTGTAGCAAATTTAGTAGTATAGAATGAAGATACCCGAAAAACGCTTCCTTAAGTTATTATTTTCAAAAAAAATGCAACAAGTGTCAGAATTTCGCAGTTTTTCGAGCACCACGGGAGTAGCACAGGGTTTTCAGGGTTGCAAACTTGGGTATAAACTATTCTCAGGGGTCCTAATAACATATTATAAAATAATCGCAGATACATGCGCGTTTGCGATGTTTGCCTTTTCTTGTGTCGATATTGACTGGCCTATAATTTTCAATCAAAAAAGTTGATTAACAAACAAATTTTTGAAAATTTCAGGACGGATTTTTGTTCGTTGAAACCTCTACTTTAAGACGGTGTAAAAAAAATTACTGTTACTATGGAAAAACATTGTCAAAAATGGGAAAAACCAAAACAAAGACCGTTTCAAGATCGATTTTTCCGTAAATGTCACGAATTTTTCATTGATTATTGAAATGAAGTGTTGACAGTGATGCAAAATGGTAATTCAATGTAATATCAAATAAGGGAACTTTAATTAACCGTTTAAGGTTCGGGATGGTGAAAAACAAATTGTTTAAACAATAACAATTTGAAATCAATCGATTTTCAATGCAGTTTTCAAATAATATTTGAATTTATTTTTCACATAATTTTTAAAGTAAGGTACCTACATCAGTTGTAAAAACATTATTCAGAAAACGCAATTATTTGGAAGTTAATTCTTCTGTTTTACTCAATAGTATCCATAGTATCCTTGTCGGAGATCCTGAAGAAACCGAAAACTATGTTGAATCTGATGATGTAGAGCAGCTTTCCAAAAAAAAAATGAGATTAAAATAGAATTTTGATTTTATATTCCTATTTTGTAAATTAAAATAATTTTTGTTTTAATAAACTTACTTTCAATTTATTTTTGTTCATGAAGCATAAAAAAAATTTCTTGCACGAAAACGGTAATTTTTAGTAATATTTTTTTGTAAAATTACTGTTTGAACAATTTGTTTTTCACCATCCCGAACCTAAAACAGTTAATCAAAATTCCCTTATTACATTGAATTTACCATCGTGACATTTACATAAAAATCGATCTTGAAAAGATCTTTGTTTTGGTTTTTCCCATTTTTGACAATGTTTTTTCATAGTAACAGTATGATTTTTTTACACCATCTTAAAGTAGAGGTTTCAACGAAAAAAATTCCGTCTTGAAATTTTCAAAAATCAAAATTTTGTTAATCAACTTTTTTGATTGAAAATTAGGCCTTTTTTCAAATTAAATTCGTAATAAAATCAAAAAATAAATATTTCGCTTCAAAAAAATTAGAGCTTATTTGAGATACAAAAATGTACATTTTCACCAAATTAAATTAAAATTAAATTAAAATTGAATCATTTTTGTGGGAGATAAAAATAAAAAATAAAACTGGTTTTTGGCGTTTTTCTCCATAGTTTTGAGGTGATGGTTGAAATAAAAGTTGTAAATCTTTCAATTATCTACAACTTTTGCATTTAACTTTTTCGATAGGAGGTCTAATTTTGCCGGAAATCGTAAAAAACCACGTTTCACCCGAGTTCACCCCTAAAAATATCCCTTTTTCCACCCCCACCCTACTTCTGGTTATTTGTTCGGTTTTTCCCCATTTATATACCATTAATCCTAAATTTTCCTACCATCCATATAATGCTAAGGATTTTGTCGATTTTTGGTCACTGAAAACCGGTTCAGCACTAGACTATATAGTTGTCCTGATTCCAACAATTTGTCATTTGTAGAATGTATATGTAAGTATTTTTATTTACCACCACATATGGAAACTTGAAGATTAAATCCATTATCGATTTACCAGCATTTAAATCTAATCCTTTACCTGAAACAAAAGAAAATATATAAATGTAGTAATACGTTTTAACAAATCGTATATTTTATAGCGTTGAGTGAACGATTTCAAATTTTACTATTATATATATATTTTTTAGCGTTGAGATGGTTTCTTCACTCAATGATTGGTTATATGTATAGACGTATGCCAAATTCGCATATCAGTCAAAAATCATGATTTAAAAAAAAAAAAGGTTTACTATAAATTATTATGTATCTGAAGCTTCGACGTTTACTTAAACGAATTTCATGTTAAAAGGAAAAATTAATAAAAATTACAACTCGACTTTTACTGTTGGGCATGAACATTAAATAAATAAACAATATATAAACAGAGTATATTAAGATGTATGGTTTCCATTTTTTTAAACTTCTCATTTTTCAGACAGATTCACTTTTTGACTCCAAAAAAGGTATTTCCAATATGGCATCCGACTGCCCTGGGACGTATCAAAACTTGGACATCCAAGTTATTGTTATTGTTCATATTTCCGTTAATTCTGTTATTATTTTAACATTATGCCAAAAAGAAATATGTATAAATAGATAGTTTTTATTTTCAAATTCATCGCCATACAATATGTAAATATTTTCTGCAAACACTTTACAACTGTTTCGAACTCTTTTTCGCTAATGCGCGCGATTTTGTGCGACTTTGTTGAATAGGGTTTTTAAAATTTATAACACCAACGTTCGTGTTCTTTTACAAATTACTCTACTTTATTTACTTGATACGTATTGCTTAAACTTTATTCAGGTTTTATACTTACAGGCATAATAATAACAAAAATATCCAATTTGATATATTTATATTGATATTCTACTTCTGAATATACAAATACATGTTATGAAACATTGAATTACATAACATAAGTCATAGCATCCAAAGCATGTTATAAAATAACTTCTCTTGTCTTAAATATCTCTGCATAACACACTAATTTTCTCTGGAAATGATCATTAAAACAGAAATGTCAGAAAATAAAAAATATGGGTAGTGTCAACTTTAAATAAAAGAAAATACATTTTATAATAGAAACACAAACAAATTGCACAAGCAATCCACCAATTAAGGTCCTGTGACAACACATTCAATGGAACCAATTTATTGTAAATAACGTAGGAGTACAGGAGGAACTCCACTCCTTTTATACACTGCGTTCTACTGTTTAGAATAGCGTGTGTTTATTAGTATACATCATAGCTATGAATAGATGGTTTAAAGCGATATTTGTTCCTCCTCAAACTGTTAATTGACTGCTAACAGTAACGTTTCAAACAAACGCAATTCATTACTTATGCAACGTAGTTGTATTTGACTAACAGTAATAGTGCATCTTTTAAACGAAGCCGCAGTGCCGCAACAAGGTATTTTCAAATCGCCGGTTATTTTTGGATATCTTGTTTATTCCAAGTAAACGTATTTCAGCATGGACTTGTAAATGCATCTCGTCGTTGCCTAATTTTTCAAACTAATGAAAATACATTATGCTTTGGCTGTAAGATCTAATTTTTGAAGGAATCAATAAAATGAATTCAGTTGGAACGTTAAAAGTGTCAAACCATTCCCACCAGAATAGTTGTAAGAAGTATTTGTTTCCATCCCCAAAGTTGAGGAATTAAATTTCAGGTGAACTACACCACTAATCAGTAATATAATCCTACGATATACCGATATAGTTGCATTGGAGGAGCAGTCTGAATCTCAGAAAAGCAGACGTATAACGTTTTATTACGGACATAAAATCAAACAGTTATTAATATACCTAAAGAATTCAAATGCGATTCGGTATTGTTAGGGATAATCCTGCCTATGATGCCCTTCATTGGAATATCAATAATTGCACCCATGAATGGCATTAGTAGCATTTTAGTTTCTTTAAAAGATAATAGGTATATGTTTCGCTTTGAGATTAGCTTATACCGTTGAGTGAAGAATACCTAGTACTTATACCGTATGGCTCATGGTGTACCCCTTTTTTTTAGATTAATTTTTCAAACTCTGCATACATTTATTAAACGCCACTTTTTGACGTTCAGGGTGTTCACGCGAGATCCTTCCCCTTTAACACAATTTGAAAAGTAAAAATTCGTTCCTTAACGATTTTTTCCGCAGTTTTCAAATATGTCCATCAAAATTGCCTATATCTCATCATATACAGGGTGTTGCATATATCTTTTTTCAACTTATGTGACACCCTGTATCTAATTATCGTAGGTAGTGCAATTTTTCATTCTGAACAGAATACACATAGTACTTAGTTTTTCCCTCGGTTTTTAAAAAGATAACCGAACAAAAAATTAATTTAATCGAACGAATTTCCGGATCGTAGTTGTTGATTTTCAAAAAAAAAAAGTGCCTTTGGTCGCAATCGCAACGAAATAATTTGACATAAGTTACGCCTTGAGGTATTTAATTGTGTTTGATTGTAGTTGCTTTTAAATATGATATTATATTGTTCAGTTGAAGTCAGTGATGATATTTATGACCCATATAATATATTATCTGATAAACATATGCACGCACCGAGAAGAGAGTATCATTTAAGATTTGCTGAAACTCAAGTATTATATACAGGGTGTTTCATAACGAAATGTACATACTTCTAAGGATGACAGAGGATCCCTTGACTATTCACGAATGGGTATAGAAATGTGTCTGTTGCGTTTAATTACTGAGATACAGGGTGATAAACAACTTATGGCCAATATTTTTTTTGGCCAGAACTTCCTTACTATTTATCACCGTTTGTTCAAATTTTATACAATTTGTGTACTTATCACAGTTGATATAATGCCGTTTTTAATATTTAAAAATTTCAGGACCGGACTTTTTTAATTCAAGTTTTTTTATTTCTGTAGGGAAAATCACCCTGTATAAATTTTTTTTCAAATTATATGGGTAATTATAAAAGTCCATACATTAGTAAACAAAAGCATGTGAACAGATTTTTTTGTCGCACCTTTATTGATTTTTTTACAAGCGATTGAATTTGGCGAAATGGGGAAATGAAAGATAAAAAATTATAATTTGCTTAACTAAAATATATCGTAGAAATCATGATGATGACAAATACTAATAAATTAAGGAAAAACAATATCATGTCCGTATTTGAAAAAACAAAGTAGAGAGTGGCAACAAAAGTGTTGAGAGCGAGGTTGAGAGGCGGTTTTCATTTTGAAATTTTGCTGTAAATATTTGTAAATTATTAAAAGGAACTTGTGTTAAAGATTTATTTTAGATAATAAATAAATAGATACTAAGGCTACACACATGTATTTCTTATTTAGATAATTTGTACAAGTTGTTTCCTATAACTTTCTCATTCCTAGTTTTTGGTTTGTGTTTGGAAATAAAATAAAAATATTTAACGTAACTTATAGTATTTCACAAAAAAACAACTGAAAGTCAAATAAAACTGGGCAAAACAAAGCAATGTTTTTTTAAGTGTATATTTTTGCAATTTTGAAAAAAGATTTAAATTCTCTTTAATTGAAATAATTTATAAGGATAAATTAAATTTTATTTAAATTTATTAAAGGAAATAACATAAAATTAAGCGAGTAACAGCAAATATCTTAACGAATAAATAACATTTAAACGAACTGTTCAAAATATCCTCTATTATTTTCGACACAAACAGTATATCGTTTATATAGGGCTCGATATAGGGTGTCCCTTGACATGACAGCCATAGCTTGAGGGTATGTTGCGAAAGCAATTTCAAGTCAAAAATGTCTAAGGAACATATGCCCCATTCTAAATCTGTTTTGTCTTCTGCCGAGTAAAGCATTTTTTTTGAGATTTTTTTACTTTAATCAACATAAAGAGTTACAACAAACTAAGGGATAATTAAAAAAAAACTTTCTAAGCCAACTCGGTGTTAAATTATTTCAACTATTATCAGTGTTTTACTAAATATGAAGAATATATGTTGTTCGAGATGTTGTTATATTTTTGGAAGGACAAATCTTTTTTCAAAACTGCAAAAATATACAGGGTATTCCATTTAAAAAAAAACATTGCTTTGTTTTTTCTCACTTTTATTTGACTTTCAATTGTTTTTTTGTTGATATTTTCGAAATCCTTACGTTAAATATTTTTATTTTATTTCCAAACACAAACCAAAAAATTGAGGTGAGAAAGTTATTGGAATCATCCTGTGCTAATGAATTTGTTTCCCCTTTCGGTTTCATCGAAAATGACAACAGTTTTCGATTTTTAAATGGAACTTCCTGTATAGTACATTTTTAGATCCTGCATAATTTTCTGAATCTAACATTCCAATTGTGAAAAAAGAATTTTAGAGTCCATTTTATTTTTCATTCTAGAATGACATGATCCCACCTGATCAATTCTCCACAACAAAAACATTTAATTTACCGACTCGGTGGCGTAGTGGGTCTGGCCTGGTCACACTGCCTATTGTGTCCGGGTTCAAGATCCGTTTTTGTAAAGTGTAGCCCTCTTCCGGACAGCCAATGGCTTTGGATTTGGGGAATGTCTAATTTGTGTGGCGTGTTTATGTCTCGGTTTATGTTTATGTTTGACCTACGAACGGACAAAATTTACTAAAATGGTTTTCAAATGGTACCATTGGAAAGTACAATTATTGAATCCACTTACCGAAGTTTCTATAAATCGAAATTGTTGCGTTTGTGTCGGTGTAAAATTTTAGTGCTTTTAAATTAGGAGATCATTTACACCTATTAAAATTTAAAAAAATTGAGTGAAGGAATAGATTAATAGTTATTTATGTATCAAGGCATTAAAGTTCATCTTTTTCTTTATATTCGCGTACAAAATTTTATCCTATAAGATCACCTCGACTACGTCACGGTTTGATCATTTGCATGTTGCTCAATTAACCGATTATTATGTCAATTCATTTATGGAATTTATACCGATAGCTTTCGACTTAGACCGCCTACATTTCCTAATATTGCAAAGTTATAGCCCTTTTATTCAAATAACGGAACAGCTCATTAACATAATCGTCGATGTAGATAGAATAGCATATTTTGAGGCAAAACTTTCATTACCTATCGGCACAAATGGCTGATTTAAATTTTTTTTATTTTAAATACAAGGTAATTCAAGTCTCCCAAAACTTATTCTAAGATAGTTTCATGGATCTACTAAATTGCATCCAAATATTTCGATAGTTTCTCTGAGGTACACATTATTTTCTAATCGACAATAATTAAGTACGGTAATTTTAAAAAAGCAGAGAAACTAAGGAAAAAGTTGCTTTATTGTATGATCATAAATATTCCGACAAGAAAGTCCAACGGTTTTTAAAATAATCTGAAAAGATATTCTCAACTTATTAGATTTATACAACATATAAATTGAAAATTTTAAATAATTCACATAATGAATACGATGGTATGATGGTATGTAGGAGGTACCACCATGGATGCCATTTTTCCACTGACCAACCGAAGAAAAACATTCCTAATATATCCATGTTTTTGTAAATATGTAGGTACTCCCAATTTTAGTAAGTAAAATTATTTTTTTATTATTGAAAGTAAAAAAAATCCAAAAAACCTAAATTTTGTTGGTCGTTTTGGTTACGGAGGTTACTTTGAAGTAAAAAATCTAATCGCACTAGTAAATTATCCATAATATTGTATAATTTTTCTGTTTACAATCGATTTATATTTATGTTTGTAAATACTGCTCATAAAATATTCAAGTGGTGATTACTGATAGGGTAGGGTACCGCAACGAAAAAGTTAATTTGCAAAAGCATATTTGTCGTAATTTTATGATGGCCTATTACAATGTATTCTGGCTTCCTGACAGAAAATAAAGAGTTGGTGTCATTAAGTTTATAAATAACATGTTATGTAAACTTTAATGATACGACTGACGTTTGATCGCGTATTTGTATTACAATAAACAACGTTCACAGAAATCTACCTACTAACTAAATAAAAATAAACTAATTAAGACCACCCCAGATATTTTACGAATTTTACATCGCAAACAAAGAGGTAGGTACTTATTTTTATTTCCTTGTACATATAATGAACTAATGAAGTTAACTCTTCTTTATTTTGGGGACCCCTCATGGGAATTTCCGGTTGCCAAGTATTTCTACACCTTTTTGAATTCAGAGGTACCTGCCAGAAAAATTTCTACTTTCTAGGTCTTCATGACAAAAGTATAGTAATTATTATAATGACTAATGATAATTCCCTAAAATAGGGGAGAGTGGGAATTTTTGGTCATCAAGTATTCCTAATGTTTGGGTTAGAGACCAAACGTCTGCTTTGTAGGTCTTCTGGATTTTGAGATTGTTTCGAATGGACATCAAACTGAGGTACTATGGAAATTATTATTATGATTATAAAAATATAGGGAAGCATCGTGTTCACGGGAAAAAAATTAATATAACTGAATTTGTTTTCGCTACACTATTACTGAATTTAAAATAACACCGTTTCTCAAATATGTTTGCTGTATACCGGATCCGGATAACTTGAGTAACTATTGTAATACATACATATTTTGATGGAATTTTGTACTGCGATTCATTACTTGTATCAGGCTAAGTTCGCAGTTGCGCCATATCGTTAAAAAAATAAGAGAGGTGATTGTCCAAAAACCTAAAGTCCAAAATTTCATCAAAATTAGAAAATGTTGATATTTTATTTGAAAAAATTTTATTGTGAGAAAATGTAATTTTGTAATATCAATTATTATTCGTTTTTGCCTGCAGAGTATTTCCTTAGTTTTTTTTTATTCATTAAAAATAAAATATTACAATTCATTCTGAGTATAATTTTAATTTTAGGAACAAATTTTTCACAAATTAGATACTTTTAATGAATAATAAGCAAAAAAAAAATTATTCCTAAAATTAACGTTAAACCCAAAATAGATTGTAATATTTTATTTTTTATGAAAAAACACTTGGGAAATATTCCGCAACTAAAAACGAACGATAATTAATTAATTGATAATATAAAATTATATTTTCGGACTTGAAAATTTGTTCAAACAAAATATCAATGTTTTTTAATTTTGATCAAATTTTGTATATAAGGTTTTTGGACAATTCTGAACAACTTTCATTAGCAACATTTTCCGATAAAAAAATGCCTAATATCCTTTTTTGTTTTTCCCCGTTTGTTTTGGTATCGTGGGTGGCTTTGCATTAGTAGAGCGAATGGTTTTTTGGCCATAAGTTGATCCTAATGTGCTCTGTCATTAAATAAAATTTGGTTTAAATCGGAGAAAAATGAAAAAATTAAGGGTGTTTCACTCTTAAGTGCGACACACTGTATATAAAAATTTAGTTTTTCACTATTTAATTAAAAACATAAATAAATAGACAAATAGACGCAAGGCGAGTCAATCTTTAAATTAAAAATTGTCGATATTATTTTTGTCACGGTTGGATTGAAGAATTCCTCAGCTTTTGAACAAAATCTTTTGCCAAATCAAACACTACAATTACGAGTTTATAATAAATTAATATGTAGCTGTTTTGAATTAAAGACACAGATTACCATATCCAAACCCCAAATACCATAAATTATTTTGAAATATGTAATACTCGATACGCACCTGAAAAATGTAGTAAGAAAATTGAGATCTCTACTACGAGTATACAGGGTGTCTCACAGAGAAATGAATCTATCGATATAGGGAAAAGCATATAACAAACGATTTTGGAAGTTTTGAGTGTGGTCAATCCAACAAAAATAATTACAATTATTTGGTACTTCCGGCTATACCGGAAGTCGTTACAAACTCGTTTATTTTAAATGGAACGCCCTGTATATTTTCGAAATGGGCATACAATTCGAGTCGAAAATATGTGGCATACCCTATAACCAAAGTTTGCTATAACTAAACTCAACATTTTATAAAAAAATTTACAAGTGCGACAGTTTGCAAAAACCGTTATAACTTTCTTCTTGTAGGAGATTCTCATTTGCTTTTTGGTATGTAGAAAGAACACAAGGTGATCTACGTGCTACAATGAAGATAAGTTTCATAATCTCGTTCATAATAGTAAGTATACCAAGTGATCCATTTTCACGTTATATTTTGTCAAATTCAAAACTCAAAAACTTTTTTAGTTCAAATGAAACACCCTGTATTTTTTTTTCCAAGTTACGTAAAATTAAATTCTATTTTTTTCTAGTATAGGCATCTCGATAGGCATTGTAGGGGTTAAAGTTACAACTTTTAAAAATACTTATGTATTCACGATTTTCAGTAAAAAACTTAGTAATGATTAGAAACAATCATCAATGTCAGTCGTTCTCTTAAATTGCATTACTAGAAAAAAAATAATAATTTTTTATTTTGGTTTGGAGTTTGGACGATAAGTATTGTTGCCCAACCCCGTAAGAAAAATGGTGATGTTTTATTGTTACTTATTGGCAATTATCTTATAAAATTAAAAGTGGCTATGCTATAATACATGGCAAAGTATAAAAAGTAAATATAATTTATTATTAAACTGTACATAATTTGCATGCAAATATAAACAATTATTGATACACGTATGTACTTTCAGCATCATATAATCCCAGCTCATTGCCATTTATATCCTACTGTGAGAAGTCATCCAGATTCCCTCCCTGTTGGGGGGTCTATATAATTGGCCACAAGGTCACTGGATTAGGCGGCTTAAATCTTTAGTTTATGAAACAAGTGCAAACGGGAGAAGAATATTAATCGGATGATCAATTCTGCAGCTCTGCACTCTGCATTGCGTTTATTTAACATGTTAACTCTCCGTTTACGATTGAGAACCGGTCCTCCGTTTATGTAACAAACCTTTGTCTGTTTTTTGGTATTTTAATCCGCAAAAAAAAAAATATTCTCCAAATAAGTAAGTAAGTAAGTAAGTAAGTAAGTTTATTCAATATAACAGTACATTTTTATATACATTAGAAATGTTACGGTTCTTCCCGAAACACCCTGTACAAATAAATATAAATAAATAATAATCACGCCGACTAATTTTAATAAACTTATTTTAAAATAAACAAACAGTAAACACTTTTAAATCACATATACACGAAATAAAAACAATAATAAAAACCAATGGAAAATAAAATTGGATTCTCTAGTTAAAATGCCGCGGATGTTTTCTTAACCCCCTCTCAAGTCACCAACTTCTGAAAATCATAGGATTTTGGTTAAATAAAGACAGACAAGGCGCTACCATTTATGATGGAGTCCGGACTAGGGGTGGGCGATATTGAAAATTTGTTATCGAATATCGATAACTGAAAACATATCGATAAGTTCGATATATCGATATATCGATAATTATCGATATATCGCGATAATTATCGATATATCGATAGTTATCGATGTATCGATAGTTATCGATATATCGATAAATATCGATAGTTATCGATATAACGATAGTTATCGATATATCGATAGTTATCGATATGTCGATATATCGATATTTATCGATATATCGATAACCATCGATACATATCGATAACTATCGAAATATATCGATATATCGATAACTATCGATAACTATCAATACATCGATAACTATCGATATATCGATATTTCCAATCGCAAATATCGTTATTCGATATATCGATATTTATCGATATATCGATAAAAATTTCCAGAATAATCGCTACACATATTTTACAAATTATAATGCTCTTTTAAGCATCACAGAATTCACACAAGCGTCATGGGCAAAGTAATTTTACCAAGAAAACTGCTGAATTTTATGTAGAACATTTGTCTTTCAGTATTATACTTATGTCACCTAATTTTACAAATAAAGTTTCTAGGCTATTAAATGTCCGAGCGCGCACAATAAAATAAAATCATATTCTTTCACTGAACTCGCAGAATAAGGCGATAAGTATTTAGCACGTGTTATTATTTCCAACCGCAAATATCGCTAAATATCGATATATCGATATTTATCGAAATATCGATAATAATCGATATATCGATATATCGATAATAATCGATATATCGATAACTATCGATATATCGATAACTATCGATATGACGATAACTATCGATATATCGATAACTATCGATATATCGATAACTATCGATATATCGATATTTATCGATATATCGATATATCGATAATTCCAATCGCAAATATCGTTATTCGATATATCGATAACTATCGATATTTATCGATATATCGATAAAAATTCCCAGCCCTAGTCCGGACTACAATACCTTACAATATACAATATTGTTACGTGTTTCCATCTCTTAATAAACACCTCGAGCGTAGACGCAATAATTGCAACAAGATTAACACTAAACCACTAATTTATTAACTCACTAATTAATTTCAATAATTAGTCACACTAATTTTACTACTTTAACCACTAGTAATCACTACTTGTCACTGAAGTATACTAGTCACTGTTCCTCTTCTCTTCTGTTCAGTTCACTTTCCGATATTCAACTGACTGCATCATTTTGGCATTTATATGCCTGCCCATATATTATACCTTCTAGGAGAATCCAGGTGTTCCTTCTAGATCATTCCACAATAATTCTTTTGTTTCCTAATTTGTTTTCGTACAAATGACGTCATCCATTGGGCGACTGCTGAACCACCCATTTAGAACTCTGCTTTGGGAATACATACGACAGACCCCTGTAAAGCAGTGTAAATACATCACAATATATTTATTATAAGAAACCACTTTATGACATTTCTTTTGCTTCTTTATATTATATGTTTAAATATGAAGCTCTGACAGTTGTATCTTGCGTTACATAAAATCACACGTTTGAAAAGAAAAGCGACTGATCGGTCAAGTAAGTGTTATTAATATTAGAAATGAAGAGAATGTTTCCAGAACAAAGCCCTGAGGACTCTTATACTCGTTAGATTTTGACTGATGTAGTTAATCATTTTTTTTGTTTTGCAACTATACAATTAATTCTTTTCACGATAGGCACAATATTTATCCATTAACTTAGATAAGTTTACCAAAAGATACAAGCCACATTCGCTGATATCTCAACCCCTTCGGAAGTCGTCCTTACCACAGGAAGCGTTTACGATAAACAAATATGCATACACAGACATATTCGTGTTTCGTTAATAGATATCATATGCAATATGTTTTCTAAATAATACGGTTAATAATAAGGTTAATTAACGCTTTATAATAATCATTAATCATAATAAAGTTATCACTGTCTTTATTAAACGCCTCTCCCACCATTGGGGGGGAACGTGACCAATATATAATTAATTCATGGGTTATGTTGCTAAATATTTTGTAATATCTCTAAATAAATCTGACGTATGTACACTGTATAATATGTTGGTGCACTAAACCAGGAATATGTATATTATAATTTTTTTTAAAGCCTTAGCTCTCTATTTACAAAGAAAGTGAGGCTTCTTAATGAAATAATGTATAAATAAATAAACCTTGAAATACACAATGAAAGGTTGTTTGTTGTTTCTGATATCACCTCAGATATTTATAATTTTAACTTTTAACTTAAATCTAGTGTCTGGCAAAGAACTAAAATTGGTTAATCTTAATTGAATAGGTTATAAAAAATCGAATTTTGAATGTCGAAAAATTCATTATTAGGGATGAAAGGGGATCATACTAAATGTTCAAAAAAATCGAAACACACGAAGCCTCGCACGAAGCCATCAACGTTTCGAAATTATTGTTTTTTATCAGCGCATTGCAGTTTAAGGAATGGCATAGATTTTTAATATAGTGTACTTATTTGATGAAAGGAAATAAGTACACCTAGAGAAATCAACAAAAAACACCTATTAATTTTTCGAGAACATGTCTGATTGGCCTATTTGTAGAAGAGTTTTCGGGTTCTTTTCAACGTTGAATATTTTCATCCTACGTTTCGGCCATCTTGTCGATACATGATTTACATATTTGCTATCAATTCAGCTAAAATAATTTACTGTTTATAAGCGTTTCCCACATATTTTACCTTATTAGTTAAGTACTTAATGTTAACAGGCAATAATTTTAATTTAAAATGACAAATATCGCCAACGGATATTACACCAATATAGTTGTATCGGAAATTTACCTAACAGTAAGTAAATAAGTTGGTTCTTGAATGAATGAGATTGTCTAAAGCACATTAACACATATGCTGTTATCAACTTTAACATTTTGACATGGTCGATTTTTCAGCTAGATCAATCAAAACCGGAAAAAATTAAAATATTTTAGTTTAATTGGTTATTTATTGGCCTTGTTCTCAGGATATGTACTATGTAAGATAACATTTTTTTTTAAATGCGTTTGTTCTAATACTCAAAAGTTAAAATGCTAAGGATTATTGTTTCTTTATTAATGGGGCTAAAATTAGTACTTTCTAATAGGGGTGGTAATGATAATAATTGTAAATTGTTAGTGTAGCAAAAATAAACTCTTCAAATTAAATTTACCAGAGATTCATGCACCAAAATTTAAACTATTGAATATGACTATAAAAATTAATTGTAATTTTTAGCATACTGACAATTTTTAAATTTGTTAAAAAGGCTAAACAATTGTAGAAATCTCTCAGTATCTTAACACCGTCTAGATGAATTTATTAATTTCGTGTGTTTAAGAATGTTCAGTTTTACTTCTTATAGTTTTATATACTGTCGTTTACTGTGTATGTGGTTTAATTTCGTAATTTCAACAGAATGTGACAAGATTCCATTGTTTTTTAAACAGTCGATTGAAAATATTTTCTATATTTCTGTACTTATCAATAAACGTTAAAATATGACTAAATTATGTACAGGGTTTTCGTTTATATTTTGACACCCACCTACAGCTTTAAAATCATTAATGATAGAAAGAAACCTTAAATACAAGAATTTTAGGACTTTTCTTTATTATCTTTTGAGAGTTTAAAAAATTTAAAAATAACGTTAAACATTTGAAAAACGAATACAACTTACATTTTTTTTAAAATGGAATAGGACAAAAAAGTCTGGCTGATTGGTATACCGCCAAAGCCATCCAACCATATCCAACCAACCAACCAAATGGAATAGGTACCGCATATATTATTAACTTATAAAAAATATATATTTTTTTAATATATCAATAATATGTTGGTATTTGGATCAACCGTTTTTGACATATTCCAGTCCAAACAATTTTAAATTAAAAAGATCTAGATTGTGATGGCAAAACAAACGCATCAAGCAAGGTTGTTGATTTTGATGTTTTCTATAAAAAATTATTCTATATTAAAGTAAGACATTTTTGGCAAATTTTATTTCATCAAATCCAACAAAAATGTTTGTCATGATCTAGATCTTATTAATTTAAAATTGTTTGGACTTAAATATGTATGTCAAAAACGGCTGATCCGAGGGCTGATCTAAATACCAACATGTGATATATTTTTGAAATCAGGAAAAAAAGATCTTTTTATAAGTCGATAATATACGGGGTGTTCCATTTAAAAAAATGTAAGTTGTAGGTAGCTGTTTTTCAAATGCTTAACGTAATTTTTTAAATTTTTAAATTCTCAAAAGATAATAAAGGAAAAGTCCTACAATTTTTGTATTCAAGGTTTATTCTATCTTTAATGATTAAAGCTGTAGGTGGATGTCAAAATATAAATGAAAACCCTGTACAGGGTCATCAGTGTCATCACGTAAAATGTTAAATTCTACTGTAACTTTGTTGCCTTTTTATTTATCGAAAAAGTAAAAATTGCTTTACTGACTAATTTTTTGCCAGGAATTCAAATTTTAATAGATATCTATAATAATAATAATAATAAAAACGTCTTTATTGGATAAATAATAAATACAATAAATTACTTATTAATTAATCCTGGGCGAAGTTTAGCACTATGGCTATTCTTACACTTAACCTTATACACACTTATACATAAAAAGAGATTAAAAAACAAATTAAAAAATAAATAAAAATCTCTCAAAAAATAATAGATAATAGTTTGTTTATATCGATGAAATCAGGAAAAAAACGAAAAATCAAAAGATATAACAATAAGTTATTACCTCGGTTATTACATAAAAAAAACAAAGTTGATAGCTATTTTGCCTATTTTATATCTCTGTAATGCGATGCTCGATAGTTTTTTTGCATAAAATTTTGAATTCCTCGCAAAAAATTAGTCAGTAAAGCAATTTCTAGTTTTCCGATTAAAAGCAACAAAGTTGCTGTACTCCCTTTTTGAAAGAAAATGCATTAAGAATATTGTTAACCGCCTCTTAGGGAGAAATCTTGGTACTCTTGTAAAAATTGTACACTGAGTTTCAAAACGTCTGGATAAGGTCGATTTTCGCAAAAACTAGGTGTTTTAGAATTTTATATAGATTCAGCATACAAGTGTTTTCATATATTTTTTTATAACTTTAACATATAGTTTTTCTTACGCAAATACTACCGTTTGCACCCCTAAGTCAACAACCTCAAGTGCGGATTCAAATATTGTAACAAGATGTCACTAAGACTAAACCACTAATTTTATTAACTCAATAATTACAATAATTAGTGTTACTTAAACTATAACATTAATAATCTCGTTAATAATTACTAGAGATAAGAATAATGCCGTAGACCCCAAAAAAGAAACATGATGCAGCTACGGACACGTGTTTCGGAGTTATTGCTCTTCATCAGCGTAGCGTAGCTTAAACAATGGATCTGTGTAATAAGATCAGAACAATAACTAAAGGTTAGAAAGCACAGTAGCATTATTCTTATCTCTTGTATTATTTAACTCTATTACACGTCACCCTTTTGTTTATATTTGCCTAGGTAGAAATAGAGCAGTACGCATAGAGCCTCAATGTGCCGACTGCTGTCATTTGAGGCTGCATCGTGGTCCATGATGCATGAAAGCACGAATTTGAGTACTGTGTACTGTGCTTTCTAACCTTTAGTTATTGTTCTGATCTTATTACACAGATCCATTGTTTAAGCTACGCTGATGAGGAGCAATAACTCCGAAACACATGTCCGTAGCTGCATCATGTTTCTTTTTTGGGGTCTACGGCATTATTCTTATCTCTTGTATTATTTAACTCTATTAAACGTCACCCTTTTATTAATAATTACTACTTTTAACCACTATTCAACTAACTGTAGAGGACAATCTTGGCATTCTTGGCCTTTATATACCTAAGGATATACCTTCTAGAGTAATACAGGTGTTTCTCTCTAGATCATCCGATAATTCTCTAGTTTGTGTAATTCGTTTTTATACCACTGACGCCGAGACTGACGCCATCTATTGGACGACTGCTAAACCACCGCCCATTTCAAACTCTGCTTAGTCGCTTGGAATGTTATATCTGATTAAAAAAATTTTAACACTAAAAGATAATGGAGGGAGGATATTATGTCCGAATTCGGATCACATATCATCCATATTTATTAAGTTGTTCATAAAAGCTCCGATAAATATTACTGCTCTAAATAACTCTTTAAGTCAAGATACAACATTTTTCCAGCAAACGATCTCTCTGGAACCTTTTGCAGAAGAGCTGGCCAACTTATTGAAATTAAAATAAAAAAACAAAACGACCAGCCGGCCATGATGAGATTAGCTCCTTTATTATAATAGTCCAATAAAGTTGTGCTCGGCTTAATAGGGGCTGCAAAAAAAATTCCAAACAGGATGATTTTTTTAGGGTTGTTTGGGGACTGCCTCCTGAGTATCCAACCAAAAGATCACACTCGAACTAGGGGAGGTTTCCTAAACATTTTTTTAGAGCAAAATGACGTTTTAACCCTTTAAGATTTTTCATAAATAAAAATTTTCACGTTAGAAACACAAGGCAAAATGAAAAATCTCATGTTAAATGTTATTTCGATAAATGCACTCAATTGTCTGGGTCCTAAATTATTTATTTATTTATCTGAAGACATTAGGCAAATAATGTAAATGTAAATTGAAATAAAAAGAGGCGCAACTGTCGAGGTTTCGAGATTTTAGTATTGTATTTTTTTGCCAATAACTTCATGATTGTCATCAATTTTTAGTGCTACAGGAAGGTATTTGTAATATGGCTATAATATGGCCCTTAAAATTGAAGCCAATCATGAAGCTAGTAGTAAAAATATACAACAATAAAATCTCGACAGTTGCTTGCACCTCTTTATTCTGTTTTATTCAGTGACTACACATATTTAGTAGATAAATGTTTCTATATATCTCATGAATTTTTTTTGTAAATGCTGGCCAAAATTTGATGATTCCTATATACTTATATAAATTTTAAATTTCCGTAATTTAATATTCAAGGTTTCCGGATTATTAGTATACTTTATGACACTTTATGTGTATGTATTTCGTAAAAGAAAATAAAAATATTGTGCCCTGTACAACAAAGAACCCCTCTTGGACTACCCCAAACTACTCACCCACTCATTAACAAATATCTTATGTTTCTCTCTCGCAATAAAGACTACAATATTAACAATAAAGATAAGAAAAATATGAGGCGTTCCTACATATTCTTTACTGTTTGTCATTGTGGTATATTTCCCTGGAAAAAAAAACTTTGTGCGAATTGATACTGCAATGTAATTTACTTTGTAATTAGATTACAAATAAGTGGGTATTACTAAGAATGCATAATAATGCAATATTATAGTTTATTTTATGATTTATTTTTACACTTCCTGTTTATCAAATATTTTGTCACCCTTATTTATATTATATATTATCAATAAACACATCTCTTCCAATAACATTTTTTACTATCAATATGTTTCACACGCGTTTAGAATATAGCACGTGATGATAGTTTTAAAAATAAAACAAAAGTCAGAATAGTTTCTCCTCACCTCTCAATTCTATTGTAGGAAAATAGTACCTACTAACCTGGCCAAAGAAAAATTTTTCGGAGATTTAATACATGGGAAGAATATGATTAGATCTCCATGTGATCTGACTCAATAATTAAAATGGAAATCTTACTCCATTTCTTAAAATAAAACACCATCCACAAAAGTCAAAATATCCTTGCGTAAAGTAGTTTGACGCCGGATCTGTATGATACAGGTCTGGCGTCAAACTACTTTACTCAAGGATATTTTTCCTCAGATACAGGCTGTATCTGAAGGATTTTTCCTTATTCTACAAAATCATGCTTTTTTTTTTTTTTTTTTAATCACTTATTTAACGTCGGCCTATTTCCGCTACGGAGGCCAATCACCGACGCCAGGAGACGAGCAACCCCCAACCTGGAAATTTTGCCGAACCTCTTATCTTACTAAGAGTAGGGATTTTTTACTTGCCTAACATTTAATAGACAAGGGACCGACTGCTTTACATCCCCTCCGAAGGATGGTATATCCTCAATACACCTCTCGCCTACAGTTGTATTGCTTCTGCGATATAGCTGATATACAAGCCGCTAGAAGTAGGGAAGCGAGACCGCGTCTTTCCGTGGATAGTCCCCATCCATGTACTACACGCGGTAAATGTTGCTTTACTCCTAATATCGCTATGAAGTGAGTGAAGTCAGTCCTCCGCTCGCTGCCCAAATCATGCTTTTCTGAACAGCGTTTTACAAAAGGCGGTTTAGACTTATTAATTATACACCAGTGCGGGAACTTTAGAGAAGATACCTATTCACTTTAAGCTTGAAAGTCTGGAAGAGAATACAACTCGGAGAAGACATATTTGGGTAAGGAATCCCATAACTTTGCTGTTCGAGATAAAAAAGATAGGTCTTTACCAGTTATCCGACAGTAATTGAGATCATTAACAATGCGACGATGCACCAAAGTGATTATATCTGTTAGCTCGGTTGAATCAGATTTTCAGAACTAACATTTTTTACAGGAGTTAAAACCAGAATTTTTTTACTACATAATTTCTCACAAAAAGACGCATTAATTATATAAAGAATAGGTAGTACACAATATGTATAATTTCGTATAGTCCCGTCTTGCCTAGTAAAAATTTGTTACTGTGGTAAAATTTTCACTGAAGCATGACGAAATATCACTTGAATGAAGGACGCTTTAGAACTAAATCAAAGGCGCAATAAATAGAACACGAGGATGTGGCTGGTGATAACATTCATAAAATAATTTTTACGTTTACTAATAAATAAGTAAAAATATAATAATTAGAGTAGCACATTTATTATAAACAATGGCGCGGCGCAGCGACGAAATATTTACACGTTTTTTATTTTAATTACTACAGTTCTGTGGTTCGGTATTGCTAGACGTTGTTTACATGGGAAACCCCTTAAAAGGACGCAGACAGTCACTGGATGATTCATTTAGAAAAGAAAACATAACAAGAAAATCGTTATATTTAGGTTTCGGAATTTGATGACGTAATATCTAAAGCTGACACAGTCGATGCAGAGCGCCATATCCGAGGCTCGAGGAGAGAGAGGTTCGATATGGAAAGATTCATACATACGATTTTTTTAATACTGTCAATTGTGGGGAAAATTAATTTACTTAAAAATAGGAAACAAAAAAATTTTTATGATTTCGAAATTTAAACTAAATTGGTTCAAAACAATATCTGTGAATAATAATTTATCGTAGTTTTCTTAATAGATTATAACCGAGATTATAACACATTTTTCGATGTACATTAAATTAAGATTAAGATGAAAATTATGACCAAAAAATTGCTTAGAAATGACTTTTTACTAGTTGATTTTTTGTATTAAAAAGTCTTTTTAAATAACAATTTACGGATACCACTCGGGGCGTCATTTCTCGCACAATTGAGTCAATTGACATTTGAAATGAAAAATACTAAGCTTTTTTTATTCACGCTTCTAATTTATTGCGGGTAAAACCGAGGGTAAAACAAACTGGCATCATGTCCAAAGTTTTATATTTTTATATATACTTCAAATCACGAGAGATGACCGTTACGTCACAAATTAATTTCTAATCTTCAAGGTACGCTTCAAGCGTTCTTTGTTTACAAAATAGTAAAACGAGAGAGACAGGGAGAGGGAATCATTATATGTGACTGTTAATATCTTCGACTGACGTTGTTGATAACTAACGCGCGCAGTACTGATTTGATTCTTACGAATTATAATGATGACGTAACGGTCTTCTTTCGTGATTTGAACTATATATTACTATTTATTTTGATATAGGTACCTATTTAGATTCTTCCAGAATATTCTTTTTTGTAAAATGGAAAATGTTTCTTACACTTGGAGTAGTTTTCCACACACACCAAAACACTTTTGCACACACTCGACGCGCGTTTCGCCAACCAAGTTGGCATCATCGGGAGATGATTAAAACTTAAAACTAGTTTTAATCATCTCCCGATGTTTCTGTCAAAAGTTACATGTCTTTCCAGTTTTTTCAATAAGTATACCATTTTCAATAACCCTCGAATATTACACTTTGGGACTTTGAGATATAGTAAGAGAGTACGTTACGTGCACTAATGTGCAGTGTTAGCTCGAATATTCAGAAGAGGTAAAAATACCCCGTGGAGTTGCGATTAACGATATTTGAGTACTTGAATGCTGAGTGACTTCTCACTTCACATATTGCCAAAATTTAATACTTTTATAGTCATCAGTCATCATTTTATTAATAGAAACAGATCCTCGCCCTTCGTCCACTCCCAAAAATGGAAAAAATATGAAATAATTACCCGAATGGCGTAATCCCGTAATCTAACCATCAACCACCGCCTTAGAATTCAATTTGAAATAATTAAAGAATAAAAAAACTGATATACCTATATTATAATATTAAATAAAGTGTTCAGTCACCACCTGAAATGTTTCTTAAATATTGGAAAAGCATGTTTATTAAAATACTATAATATAGGATTTATATAATATATTAGTGGTCTAAATTTAATTAATAGGTTCCTCGTTCCTCGCTAGTTCTTCGAGTCCAGTAACCGCCGCACAGTGAAATTTTCGGACAAATCCATCACCACAAAATGTATAAGATGTTGACAAAACACATTTTTACTGAAGTGAGAGAAATTCTTAAAATAAATATAAAATTTGAGGTGTCCATTAAAGAATGGGCCATCCGAGGGGCCATCGGTCTCCATTAAAAATGGGCCAAACTGTAACTAACAGTAGGTTCTAGGTTCCTTTACGATTTTGCTTCCTTGAAAAGCTGTGGACCGTCAAAAGCAATTTTTTTATTTAAATGTAAAATCTGCTGAAAATTTTCCATTTTTTTCACTTTCTAATTTATTATTTCGTTAAATTTTGGATTTATGCAGACATATTATTATGCGGCAAATAATTAGTGTTTTAAACAGCATATTTCTATAATTTTTTAGTACATATAATCCCACAATCATCAATTATAAGATAACTATGTTTTATGCCGTAATACATGTGTAGTTTGTTTGTTTTCTCTGTTTTGTTATTTAAACTATTTTTAGGTTAGGTCTTAGGTTAAGTTTAGTAGTTAAGTCTATTTCCGCAGTGGTTAAGTGTAAGAGTAGCTGATGTAGCTAAACTTCGCCACTTGGTTTACCAACTGAATTTGTATATTCTTGTGCAAACTTTGTTATCTTTGCAAAAATAAAGACGTTTATTATTATTATTATTATTATTATTATATAATTTATCAGATATAATCCTCAATCTTGCAGAAACAGTAATTTTGTTTTTTCATTTATTTCTAATCCACCATTGATAACGGGCGATTTTTTTTTAACTACTTGGAATAAGAAATCTACTCGTAACATTTCTTAATAAAATAAATGTACTAAACCGTTAAATAAAAATGGCAACATGGGTTTATTTGTTGCAGTGGAAATTTTTGCAGAAATAATCGAAATTAAATTAAACAAATTTTCCAGGCACATGTGTAAATTCCCGGACTGACTATATGAATTTACACATGTGCCTGGAAAATTTGTTTAATTTAATTTCCATTATTTCTGTAAAAATTTCCACTGCAACAAATAAACCCATGTTGCCATTTTTATTTAACGATTTATTACATTTATTAAGAAATGTTACGAGTAGATTTCTTATTCAAGTAGTTAAAAAAAAATCGCCCGTTATCAATGGTGGATTAGAAATAAATGAAAAAACAAAATTACTGTTTCTGCAAGATTGAGGATTATATCTGACAAATTATATAATAATAATAATAATAATAAACGTCTTTATTTCTGCAATGATAACAAAGTTTGCACAAGAATATACAAATTCAGTTGGTAAACCAAGTGGCGAAGTTTAGCTACATCAGCTACTCTTACACTTAACCACTGCGGAAATAGACTTAACTACTAAACTTAACCTAAGACCTAACCTAAAAATAGTTTAAATAACAAAACAGAGAAAACAAACAAACTACACATGTATTACGGCATAAAACATAGTTATCTTATAATTGATGATTGTGGGATTATATGTACTAAAAAATTATAGAAATATGCTGTTTAAAACACTAATTATTTGCCGCATAATAATATGTCTGCATAAATCCAAAATTTAACGAAATAATAAATTATTAGAAAGTGAAAAAAATGGAAAATTTTCGGCAGATTTTACATTTAAATAAAAAAATTGCTTTTGACGGTCCACAACTTTTTAAGGAAGCAAAATGGTAAAGGAACCTACTGTTACAGTTTGGCTCATTTTTAATGGAGACCGATGGCCCCTCGGATGGCCCATTCTTTAATGGACACCTCAAATTTTATATTTATTTTAAGAATTTCTCTCACTTCAGTAAAAATGTGTTTTACTTTTAACATTTCTTTAGGAATTCCGCGACTTTTTCTCGATTTTATCTTTAAACATAAAATTTCCCGACTTCCAGGTATTCCAGGTCAGAAAGTATACTTCTCCTAAGCGATATAGTGGATTGAAAAAATCGCGTTTTATCTCATCCTCCAGCAAGTGGTGAGTGGTGACCTGCGCATTATTATTTAATTTAGTAAGTCTTGCCTTAGAAATATAACAAAGAATTCGGCTAGTATTTTCCTCGGTATTTTCTCTTTGCAGCAATAACGTACAACGTAATTATTATTTTTTAAACAATAATACGGCCATCCTGTAAAACTTCCCAGCGAAATTAAGGTGCCAACACACTTTTTAGGTTTGAATTTATCTATGCGTTATTGCTCCACTTGCCCCTCATAGAAAGAGTGTGAATGTCGAATAATTACCCCCCCGTAAATCCGCCCTTGCCAATGACGCACATTCACCACACGTCACCAAAACGAAGCCACGCCTACTGATAAACGCATAAACAGAAGAATTCGGGCCAATAGAGCTTACTTCAAGTAACAGGAAGACAACGACGGTCAAAACGTTAAGAATTCAAAATATTCAACGTGGAACAGAACCCGAACTCTTCTACAGGTTCTCTCCGGATCCATATTGAATGTAATGAAATATTGTTTATTGCCATAAAGACAAATAAATAACTAGAATAACCTGAATAACAATGTGGTCAAAATGTAGATAAAACATACCTAAGTACCTACGTAAACACCTTAATTGTTTTGGTTGGAACCTAAACTTTATCTCAATATCTATATGTATTTCTATTATCAGGATTTAATGATTTGCTGAATGGTTGGCTTTAGTTTTTTTCTAGACCTATACTAAGTACTGATATAATTATTTCAGTAATCTATCTGCCAATTGAGTTATCAGAAATAATAAACAGATTAAGTACCTACACACTTGATTCAAAAGAAAATCCGTTGCTCGTCATCGCGCACAACAGCCGTATTTTATTATTCAGCGTCTTATAGTTCATAGATTATTTTTTCCACCAACTGATGACGGTCAGAATTGGTCTTTTTGATTCATGTAGTGTAGTACCAGTAACCGCTCGGTTTTTATTGGATGTAAAATGGTCTTCAGCTTGAATTTACCAATCAGAATTACTACCGGGTAGTTAGCGATACCTACCGGTATATGAATCGAAAATACTTAATGTTTACAAGTAGATGACGTCACTGTGGTTATGCAACCCGACATACTCTAAAAATTGTTTTGGCGGGAATTTTAGCGTGCGATGTGACTAAAAGCTAGTAGGATTGCGTGTTATTTTCACACTAAGAACTCCCGATATAACCGGAAGGCATACCAACTTTCTTATTTCAAATCTTCGATTCCTATATGGTCGAAGTTTCAAATGAGAACACACAACTTTTTAGGTTATGATACTCAGCTCTAATTTCCCTATCCAACGATGTATCAACAATGTTTTCGTTTTCAATAAATAACAGGGTACGAAAATATCATGATATTTATAAATATCAATATCATATCAGTCGATATACATCCTATATTCACTTTTCATGAGTTCACCCGTGTATCTCAGGAATTAAAATATGGATCAATTTCAAATTTAGGTGGGAAGTATGTATGTACCCAAAATATGACTGTTTTGACGCGATCAACTTTGATATTGCTCATTGGCGTGCGATCCTGTGGGGGAAATTGGGGTCGATTATTCAAGAAAAAACTATTAGCGATTTTTTTATTTTAATTCTGATTTTAGATTCGTATTCAGCAACATCAAAAACCCCCTTATACCAAGTTTGAATAAAATATTTCATTGGCTTGGAGTATTAATTTTTTATATTCTGCTGTTTTATTTGTTACAAATTTCTCGTTATTATAGTTATCATTTATTAATATGACACATTTCAACGGGCTGAAAAAAATAAAGGAACGAGACAACAGTTTTTGAGTTTTTAAAATATTTTATTTAAAAAAAAAATGCGACCTCGTATCTCGATTCTCGGAAAGTATGAAATATTTTGTTCAAACTTGGTATAAGGGGGATTTTGATGATGCTGAATGCGGTGTTCGGGTACCTATATTGCTTCCATTAGCATTAGACCTACCCCAACATGTATTATCGAAAGACAATTATTTAAGTATAGTTCGAAAGCTAAACCTTCACATCATTTCTCGGTGACTGACTAGGTATATAGGTAATTTTCATTTTGTTCTTCGACGCTAATTATTTTCACATTTACCGTCCTTGAAAAGTAATTATTTGCAGTCCGCATAGGTAGATGGATACCGTGTTTTAATGCCCTACTTTTAATATACTAAAACCATGCATGTAATAACCAAATAAATAATGGTTGTACGTTAGTGTTCATTTTTTCATGAACATACATTGCACAAGTATGTATGTATATGCGTATATAAATGGTATACAACCATAAATGGCGTGTTCTTGTTTAAAGACAACATGTGAGGGGCGCAGTGACGTAGGGGCATCACGACAAGGTCGCGAACGGTTACCTAAGGCCGTTTAGATTTGACCGTGACAGCGTGACACCTAGTTGTACACCCTAGTCAGGAGAATCCACCCTGCCTACTTACGATGGGCAAGTCCTAGTCACCAAGTAATAAAACATGCCATGAATATATTAATTATTTATAAACATTACGTTCTGGCACAGGTTTTAACGGAATACCGACCATAGATCATAATTAAAATATAGTAAAACATACATACAGTCGAGCATACAGTTTATTTTTTTGAAAATTTTCATGAATATTTTTTGCATACAGAAGTTTTAAACTATTTTTTGTTTTGAGACTTAATGCATCAAAACAATACCTATTGCTTTAGAATTATATTGAAAAGATTTATCGTATTTATGTGTAATAGTATATTATTTGAGTGGTAATCTAGTAAATAACTCACGCAGTTTACCCCACGAGCCGAAGGCGAGTGCTCTAATTCATCAAGTGAGTTATTTACCATTACCACGAGTTGAGTACTATATTTTATTTACGATTAGAACAATAAATATCGAGATAAATACTAACCTTTGCAAGTCCGAATTCATCAATTTTGGCACAATTATTACTTAACAGTTCTAGAAAAAGAACTCCGTGAAATACTTATTATCATTTCTGCATACCATAGTACTTAATTAAATAAATAAAATATTCCCGAGATTCCGAAACCCGAGGGCTAGCCGAAACCATACCTATTACTGATTTGTTCTTGTTCTTAAATTATACAGGATAATTTGCTGGGAAAGTATTAATAGAGGCATTAATAATTACTGTTGGGTAAAGCCGGGGTGGTCATTAAGTAATGGTTTACAAAACAGCAGGGCATTCCGGAGCTAATTACCATTGGTAAACAAATCAAAACAGGGTACTAAACCGGATTTTTTTTTAAATGAGAAATAATAATCTAGACTCAATTTTAGATTAACTTGAAAGCCATGTACTTTTTTGTCTATAACTAAACCCAAAGATCAATGATCTTTGCTAAATCTAGATATTTCATATTAACAACATATTATTCAACAGCCACTATCCGCGGCATTTACTCTCGCATTTACCAAGTATTCAAAATCAACTCGGTACCTATTCAATAAAACTTTTAAATTTGTTTGAAAAAATGAATTGATGTATTAGATAATAAAGATGGTATGTAAAATTTGGTCTGTTGAAAATGAAATTAGTGCCAATTTTCATGTAATCATCGGGAAACAAAAGTAGTAGATAGTAGAGATTCTCGCTGTTTGCAGTGTTTGCTATTCTGTAATCTAGCCCTATTAAATTGTTAATACGGCTATTAAATTATTATTTTCTTATTATTTTCCTATTGTAGGTACCTTAGGTACACCTATTCTCGGTATTTCTGATAAGGTATGTAGGTATTTCAGAATTGATAATAGACGACGTCTGCTTTATAATTATTTTTAAAAAATACAAAATAATTTTCTAATGTAGGTAATTTAAAATTAAAATTTCGACTTTAATATCCTATTTCTCCGAAGTTTTTCTTTTAATATCTATGTTTGTGCTATTTTTGTAAATTAGACTAAATATTTTGATGTTCTGACCCGAGTTCTGACCAGAGTAAACTTTTGCTCTGTTCTCCCTAAGGGTTCTCCCATTACTCACGGATCGCTCTGTGTATAAACAAAAACTACCTAGACAGTAGGTACAGGGTGATAATTTATATTTTTACACCCCCCCGTAACTGTTATTTTTGGAAAAAGAAAAAGGTGTAGACAGAAGTTTTAGTTATTTTTGCATAGATTTTAAATACGATATCAAAAACAATTGAGTAACGCTAATAGTACATTAGAAAAGCAAAGTTTTACCAAACGAATAGGTATAGTATAGCGAGTAACGAGTAACTCAAAAACTATATGAGTTTAGTAAAAACTGCTTTTCTTACGAGATTTGTTTATACTATTTTTCGCATTTTGTGTTAGTTAATAAGTTAATTAATTATAAGCAAATAGTGACAGATATAAAACCATTACAAAGTTTGAAATTTAAAAAAAACTCGAAAAAAAAAATCATAGTAGGTAGGTACTTGTTTCCGTAACTAGGGATCGACCGCTACCGATATCGGTATCAGTATATCGGTCATATCGGCCGATATGTAAGTGCGATATCGGCCTATATCGGTATCGGCCTAATAAAAATATCAATTATTAAGTACCTATTTCAATTGCTAAGTATTTTTTAAAGAAGTTAAAACACATAAGTATACTCAATAAAAAACA
The DNA here is from genome assembly GCA_963680705.1 of Rhagium mordax. Classification (NCBI taxonomy): domain Eukaryota; kingdom Metazoa; phylum Arthropoda; class Insecta; order Coleoptera; family Cerambycidae; genus Rhagium; species Rhagium mordax. The sequence goes on along the minus strand of OY796657.1, from coordinate 82,324,730 downwards.
AACACAGCCCTTCGCAAAGATGCAACCGGAGGAGACATTGAAAATGACGAAGTAGAACATCAACAAGAATAATCTGTTGGTTTCCAATTACCTCTTCTCATTTTGATAAACCATTCTTTTCTCCTTGCAGGGTCTCTGGGGAGAAGCCTTTCATTAAAAAGCCCTATTTTGCATAGTTACTGCAATTTACTGCTGCACAACCAGGCATTTCGCCCCTAACTCTAAAAAGCAATAACATTGTTTTTTTTAAATCGACATTAAAGTACCTCGAAATCGTCCGAAATCGTCATTAAAGTGATAGAAATAGTCATTAAAGTAATCCATTTGCGTATGATTTTTGTAGTTGGCAGAGATGACAGAATTAATTAATTATATATATGTTAAAATAAATTTAATATTTAATTTAAGTTAAGTTTTGGCAAGTTACTTATAATGTAACAAAATTAAACCAAATTGACAAATTCGGGGATACACCGCATGGAATTGTATTCGATAAAGGCGGTTTATGGGAGTCTGTTCTGTGTTCTTTTTACTTTTTAGCAGTGTTTTTAAGGTTAAACCGTGTTAAATGGTAACGGTATATCTTTTTTTATTTTTGATTTTTTTAATCAGTCAATTTTACCTAATTTTTATAGCAAAATATTAATAATAAAAAATTATGGCCGATATCGGCCATGCGTATATCGGTATCGGCCATGCGTATATCGGTATCGGCCGATATCGGTATCGGCAACAAAAACTCATATCGGTCGATCCCTATCCGTAACCATAGTAACTGACACGGCTTTGTTTATTTCGAGGTTTATTTATATAATAACAGTTAATTATGCTATTCTGTAACCGATTTTACAGCGCTATAAGGGGTGTAAGCCTTTGACCTTGACTTATTACATCCAATATAAGATATTGTCTATTCTGTACCATAAAATGCAACTGTAAATTTATAAAGTGTTATAGAAAAACCTAATCCTAGTTTTAGTGAATGAAATTTTTATTTGTAGTTTGCATTTAAATAAACTGCTGAATATTATAGAAAGTAAGATCGGCTGTCATAATAAGTAATAATAAAATGTAAAGTTGCCATTTACATCCTGCTATAAGTTTATAGAGGTGTATGTTTATAGCGCTATAAGAGAAAGTTATAGAATAGCACCTAGTATAATTTTTGTGAGTCGAATTGATTTTAAATTATATATTTAATTATAAAAATGAATCTTGCTACTGAAAACTTGTTTTAGAAAATTGTTCGGAAGACATTTCAAATGCCGCTCGAGAAGCAACTTCGAGCGTACTTCCTTTAAAATCCAAGGAAAAATACGAGAAAAATACGAGAAGGTACCTATTCGCTATGTGCAAGGGTTCTAGTAGCGCCGCTCGTGGTCAAATTTTTAATATTTGTACCCCTAAACTGTCAATGTCAGTACATGATTGTCAATGTCACGACATGACAGAATAACATAAAATAATGACGAATATAATTTTGTGTACCAAATTTAAACAAATTACGTGTTCCTATAAATTTACCAAAGGTATGAGAGATGTATTAGAAAAAAGAAAGAAATCGACATTTTGTCATGTGATACATGTAGAAGAACCTTGCGTTCTTTTTTACACCAGTATGATGTGGTGGATTTAAACATTGGTTTTCAAATTCATAAATTTCCCACTCTTTACCTTGCTAAATCCACCAACTCACCGAGCATTGCAGCCGGTGACTAGTGGTTCCATCAGGTTAATTCCAACAATACTTTAAGAACGCTTACGATTAATTTAACCAAGCAATTAGAACAGTTTTGGGACACCGGTTACACCAGGTGGATCCACCGGTGTAAAAAAGAACGCAAGGCAAGTTGATATCAGCTGCAATAATAAAACTACAGCAAAGTGCGTTCAACAAAGGGCTGCAACAGATACGCTTTATAAACTTAATTTAGAGGTAAATACATTCTTTTACTTGACTCTTTTCAAAGCTTTGATCCACTTCGCACATTATTTAAGGTTGTGTTTCCGCACAGGAAATCTGTAATATTCTATAAAACTTTATTTTATGGAAAATGTCACTAACACGACAGCCTAGAACACAACATTTATTTGCAGGTCGCTTAATTTTTCCCATGCATGTTTCGTTTATAACCGAAAAACACTATTAAATTATACGACTCTTCTCGTTCAAACAACAATTATTATTATTTGACACTTTTGACAGCACAAAACATATGATCTTGACAAATGGGAAATGGGAAAATTGGGGGTTCAAAATTTACAATTATGGCCACCGCAAACGCTCGCGTCGGATTTAGTAATAGCTCCGCCTCCTTGCACATAGTCAATATGAAATATTTTCTGTCAAACTGTTTTTTATTAACACTGACATTACTATAACAGTAAAGTGACATTTTCATGGGGTAAAGTGCCACTTGAGGTGCCACTTTATTAAGACGATTTTGAATTTAGAAAAATAGCATATTATCGGTCAAAATGCGAAAAAAACACATAATACAAACTCACGATACATAAATTATACAAACTTGTGTTTTTTGTATACCTAGTAACACGCTGTATGAAAAGTAAATAACAGTTCAAAAACCGCAAAAGAAATACCTACACAGCGTTATATTTTTGAAAAGCTAATTTCATGCTCTCTCATATTCTGCAAAAACATACAGCATGTTGGCAAAAAGGCACAAATTTGTATTATAACATTTATAACTTTTTTAGGCGTTACTCAATTGCTTTTCTGATATCTATTTAAAATCTACGTAAAAATAACTAAAACGTTAGTGTTTACACTTTTTTCTTTTTCCAAAAATAACAAAGTTAAGGGGGGGGGGGGGGGTAAAAAATATAAATGATCATCCTGTGCTTCGAAATTATTTCTGTTGTGGTTTTCCGTTTTCCACAAGAACCTATTGGAAATATGATTTTTAGATATAAAATTTCTTTGGTTTTTGGTTTAGTTTAAGCGAAAAGACGATAAATAAATATCTACCTACTATTAAGCAATATTGCGGTAGGTATATACTTAAAATAAATGTGAATATTTTTAAGGTGGGCTTTAAAGAACTTGATCATATTATTGTTTTTACGTCATGCAAAGTCTCCCAATAAAAACGCCTATGCTTCACGCCTACTAGATCATTTTACATTTCCTTTTGAGGTTATGATCGATTCTCACTCAGCTTTTAGTTCTTCAATAACCGGTCTATTTTGGTATACCTAGGTATTTAATTTTGTAACACACCCGTTTTTGTTATTTAATTAAATAGAGGTCATCACGATATATCTTCACTTTATTAGGTCAAGCTCTTATTTTGACAGAACTGACCGTGGCCAACTTTTTGCAAAAGTTCATCAACTTTTCTCGACCAAATTTAGCATTAATTCTTATGAATGCTAAATCGCTTGATTACAATCTTAAGCGGCAACAGGTGAATTAAACGAGAACGAATTAACTTCTGTATCTCACATACTAACCTAAGTCTTCGACAAGCCTCAGCATAACACCACCAATGTGTACATCGCCTTTAACGCGAATTAGTCGCTCCGTCTGCAGATCTGTGACAAATACACGTAGATCCCATGATCCATCGCCTACAATGTGTCCATTTGCAATCATCTTGACTGCTTTTTAGTAGCACTTCACTATCACAATAGTATAAAAACGTCTATTTGTTTAATTATGCACTATAATAAAAATCACATATTGTTTATACAGTAACAAACACGTAAGTTAACAAAACAACTGACAACCAGACTAACGACCTTCCTCGAAGGCACCCTAGAACATAATAAAATAACAAAAAAAGAAGAGAGAAGGGAGAAGAAGAAGAGCTAACTGGTAATTAGTTGTGCGCGTGCGGAAACTTCGAGTTTGCGTGCATACTTTTGCAGGACCGTAGTCCGTAATTTGTGTCATTTATTTAATCTTTTATACAGTGTGGTAAGAAAAGATCGATAAGGCGATTCTTTGAACTTTGTAATATGTGCGTGAAATTTTAAGGGGGTTTGAAAAATCGATTTTTCAAAAAAAAAGTATTAGCAATTTTTTAATTCAAATTTCGGTTTCATCATCGTAAAGAGCGCCATTTCAAACCCCTCGGTAGGTGAAATCACTTATCTGGTTATCGTAAGCCTTCAAAAATTCGTTTTTTCATAAAGTGATCAAGTTGTTCGAGTTAAATTTAAATTTTCCCAACACCGATTGTGCAATTGTGCATTTTCTGAGAATTCACAATTCACGGTATTTTTTTTTGTTCATTACATAATTTTTGTCAAAAAAGTATCAATAAATTAATAAGAGATACGACACTATCTGTTCACATGGTCATAAATTCAACATTCAGATGTAGTGAATTTCAGCAACATATTCTGATTCACCACCTCCCCGTAGTTGTATATATTCACTTTATGTAGTATTGGAAATAAAGCACAAAGCGCTATAAGTGCATTTCTTCTATTCTATTCTAATTTTCCAAGTAAACTAAAAATATAAAAATAGAACAGACAGAAAATATTTATAAAATAGAAAACTTTTTTTGGCTGTGTTCAAAGACACTTAGTAATCTAAAAATAAATTAAATATTGAATTATATGTGCTTATTACTTAAAGAAGAATGTTTTTATAGAGCTTTGTAGGTAGTAAAATAATGAAGATAATGTATATGAACTCGTTCTTTAATGTTACATAATTTAAGGATATAAATTTCTTAATTTTGAAAATATAGCATGTTGGGTCTCAAGAACGAATGCAATCATCCTGTTCCTATATTTCTAACCATACTTGATTAAACAATTTATTTGTATCTCATGCGGTAGTCTACACACGCTACATGGACTCCGAGCTATCTAAATATAAACATTTTTCTAGATTTTGCTGATTAATCAGAAATGATAAATTTGGAACAGAATCTCATGTACATACTTTTATAAAAAGTAATTATCGAGATAAGAGATGAGATGAGATATGGGAAAAATTTATATCTCAATAATTACGATAAAACATATAAAACTGATAAAAGTACAATTTAATTGAAACCAGTAGGATACCCCAAAAGTTCATTAGATTCTGACCACTGGACACTGATGATAACAGAAAGTTATCGAATTGATGATGACAAAATGGTGGTTTAAATTGTAGTTCTATATAAAGAAAATTCCATTTTGGATCCTGGCCTAAGAAAAAAATTGTTGTTCTGCTTTCTATTTATGGTTTCGATCTCAGGTGCCTGTTAAATATATCCCCAGCCCGTCATCAGTTGATGTGACTGAGTTATTGCCAGATATCTAATAATATTCTATTAATTTCAATTAAAAATTTTCAATTGGTGATCAAAAACAAAAAAATATTCTTTTTAACATTGCTCTCAGCATTAGGCATTCATGTTTTAGGGTGTACAGAAATACTACGGAACTGTACTGTTTGAAATATGTATTTTATTTTTTTAAAGTACTAAAAACAACTAACTGTACTGTAGGGATTGATTCAGTCATATCCCAAATAATTTTAAAATGTATGCATGTATATATTTAGCATAAGATAAAAATTTCCTATGTATGAATGAGTGGACATGAGTATGTACCTATGTGCCTAATGATTAATGAACAAAAATATCTATGCATGACAACCTTAAAAATAATGCCCAAGTTATTAAAGATAGTTTTAAAATCAATCTTTTATATTTAAAATACAGGTAATAATTACGTTAAAATTGTACAGGCTTATGTTACTGGATAGAATTTCATCAACTCCGTGTCACGTGTTACCAGCATTATTTCCTTGTTTAGGTGTGCCTAGATTATTGTAATGTAATAAGGCTTTTCGAACTATATCTGGTCGTATATTGTACAATGGATGTGTACATGCCTGGAAACAAAAATAAATTAATTTAATTGCATTTCGAATTACTTCCATTGTATAGGTATTGCTATCATGGTACTCCCATCACACTCGCTCAACAAAAACCCAAATGATGAATGAATTAATAAAAAAAATAGGTATTTCAATAATTAACAACCTACAAGTTGAATATTTTGACGTCCTAATAAACCATCATATATTGGGTATTTTTGGAACGCTCAAAGAAAACTTGTATACAATTTGAATAAAAAAAAATAAAAAGAAAGTTTCCGGAAAATTTTGAAAATTTTCAATGAAAACTTTCCGGGATTTTCAACAAATGGGAATTTTCCCATCTCTAATTTATTTATTAAAATTCAATTCTATTCTATTTTTTAAGCAAGATACTTACAATTGCATTCTTCGATGGCCCCAACACACGGAGTTCCTCAAGGAAATGTTGAGAAACAGACAAGCCACTTAATGTATAACATGTATGAAAAACATCTCTCATTTTCCCTGGTTTATCCAACAACCCACCAGAAGAATTTTGACAGCAAATTAATAGATATTCCTGTAGCGCCCTCTCATCAAAGAGATGGTCTTGTGGTGTATTACCGCCTAAAGAGTGCCATGTCAGTATAAGAGCTACCCTACACTATGGTGTCAACATACCTTTAGCCAACAATGAATATAATAACGGAAAGGCACCACCTTGCCAAAATGAATAGCAGCCATCAACCAATTTATTTGTTCTGCCCTGGAAACCGCCTTCAAGTTTCATTTGTCTGTGCACTAGCCACCTCTATAACAAATGCATTTTGTAGTAAATAAGCGCTATTTCAAATTTAAAATTTTAAATCAAGCTCAAAATACACCTATATTTTTTACTAAGAATGAACGAATACAATTTAATTGTTGATTCTGGCAATATTATTTTCAATTTGGTTGCCTATTTTTTTTACCAATTCTTATTACAGATTTGTCCGAATTTAACGCAATATTGTGACTAGTGATAACTGCAGGACGTGATCTAAATTTTCATCTGAAAAACGCTCATATATTGAACGATAGAACGTCATCAGCCACAGTGTATTTAACGTAAATATATATTATAAACAAAAATTACGCTAAACTTGATGGTCTGTGGTTTGACTCAGTTAAAAAAGTTATATTTTAATATAATAAATGGCAAATGGTGATATATGGTGTAAAATGCTTGTAAGTAATCAAACACTAGCATAGTCGTTATGTTTTATTAATATCTAGAAATTGTATCGTCAAGTTCCTGTAATTAATTAACGGTAACAGAGAAATATGAAATTGAAATTGTTTTGTGCAATGTAAAATTTTTATTTACAAATCGAAATAATTATTTTAAAGGGTAAGCATTAATTGTTTCCGGTTTCTTAAGTTGTACAGCTGTTATTAGTACATTGAACTGTACTGTATAAAATGTATTATTTCTTACCAATAAAGCTTGTTGATCAATTAGATGACCTTTTTGTAAAATAACTAAAGCAGATAAGCCACAGAATGCGTATCCACCATGAGCTTCCATTCCTGGACACCCAGAAAATCCACCCTCATATGTTTGGCAACTAAAAATAATTTGATTCTAAGACTTTCAGTGAGCTGATGATTTGTAGAAGAATTTTTGGGTTCTGTTTCGTGTTGATTATTTTGAATTCTTGACATTTTGACCACAACAAGATGTTTCAAATGCTGATACTACAATAATTTAAAATAATCATTGCGGAAGAGAACCCGGGACAACAAAACTAAATATATATTTAGTCATAGCAAACTGATTATGATTTTCTGAATTATATGTAATTTATTATTATATCACTATTTCCTTTATTTTACATCAATAACTTAATCTTGTATAAGCAAGTGTAATGATTAATCAATCAATATTTACTTTACATTAGTGAATATTTATATTTTGTGTATATCACAGCATCCTAATAATTGAATTTGCCATAATATAATTTGTTATAAAGTAGAAATGTGTAAAAAGCAATAATCAGAATTTATGATTCCAAAAATATAAAAATATAAGGGTGTCCGTTTGAAGTAAGGAAGTTGATACTATTTCCAGTAAAACCAGACCGTGGAGGCCAATCATGAGGGCCACCTCAACCTATCCACATATGGGAAAAAATTTTATTTATGAAATTTCTAAAAGTCTAAAATCATACTGGAAAAACATGCTCCAATACTTTTACTTGCATTTAACACAAGTAAAATATTTTCTCGAATGTACAAGTAAACTTCATTTATTAATCTGTCAAAAAATATAAACAGAAAATCGATTTGCAAAATCAAAATTTTCATGATTAGGCAATAGTTTCGTAAGAAAACAATAATTTGTGTTAACTCTATTTTTTCAGAACAGCCAGAATGCGCTTTACATTGAGCTGGGAGTGATGTGTAATCCATAGACACGCGAAGTTTCGAATGAGGATTTTGAAGTCAAGTAATATAATAGTAGTTTACGTAACAAGTCCCGAAAGTGGCATTTTACTAGACGAGTAGGTAAATTGGTGGAAGCCTGCGAGTTCAGTTAAAGCACTTTTGGGATGTATTACGTACAATATTTTTTTTTAAATGGGCACAGCATTGTACCTTTAATTCGCAATCGTCATTTCAAAATTTCATTTTATAAAAACTGTCACATTTTCAACTAAACGCCAAAATATGTCAAGTTACCTATTTTATAGTTTTAAAGAATACAAACAGTCGGTAAAGTAAAACTTTTACAGGACTCCCACCATAGCAACCATCATTTTACCGGCCGCAGTTCGATAAATTATGATTTTCTGACCTAAAAGTAAAGTACTACTTTCTAGCCAGTTTTAAAAAAATATAATTTTGTAAGATGGTGAAATAAAAAATAACAAACTTGTATATAAAAACAAATATTACACTTAAATACCTTACAATCCATTCAGCTGTATCTTTGCACAAGTCCATAGTTAAAACACCTGTAAGACTAGCTACCGATAAGGCACAGTAAACCCCTCTAATATCAATTTCTCCACCTATATGCATTGCAAAGGACCCATCTGGTTGGCGAACACTCAACAGAAATTCTTGTAATTTTTTCCTTAAAAATTAACTAATCAGACTAGTTTATAAAACTCCACGCTTCACTCACTGGAAATATAAGCGTAACTATTATAATATTAAAAAAATTACCTATCTATTATATTATATGCTTCATCTGTCCCTATAATGACTAATGCATTAACTGCTGCATAAGTAGCTGCCAAATGGGGAAACTGGCCTGGACCCCCTCCAAATCCTCCATCAGGACTTTGACATCTAAGAAAATACAAACATCTCATTAATGGGATATTGAAAGAGATCAGATAATTTTCCCACCCACCCATTATCAACCTTTATTATTATTATTCAGATTAAAATAAAACTATAAGACGCTTTAACTCAAAAACACGTACGTTTTCACCAATAATATACTTACTTTCCTAAAAATTTGACTATATGGCTTTTTCTAGTATCGTCTAATCGAACGCCCATTAAAGACAATGGGTGTAAAATCCAATAACATAACCATGGACGACTAGCATCTAAACTCTGTAAAGAATTTACCTCACTTAAATAATTCTTATACAGTATATTCACTTTTAAACCAAAGCAGTTTGTGAGTGAATAGGAGATAGTAGTAATGCGAGAGCACTACACATGCGTGACTGCATGTCGATCTCAGAATGTTAGCGCTCTCGCTTTATTGTCTCCTATTCACTCACAAAGTGCTTTGGTTGAAAAGTGAATTTACTGTATACTGTAGCCTAACGAGAGTACCTTTAGTTTTATAATCATAATCAATTACATCAAACTAAATATTGCCAATTTACGTTAGTATTGCTAATGAATAATAATGAAAAATTATGCATCAAGTAATACGGAGGTGTGGACATGAAATGCAATATGGATCTTTACACATGGTTATTACTACACGCTTAAGTATATAGCTGAAGTATCACGTGAAATAACACACACAAATATCATGTAAAAATCAGGCCAAAACATGGGTGGGAGTTTCTCATATCGTCTTGAATACCTTACTGTTGCATCGTAAATATATAAACTAATTCTAACTTTTTTTTCAAATGTACACTATAGACCATATTTTTATAATCAGATATTTAAGAGATTTAAGTTACAGAAAAATATTCAAAGTATGACTGATTATTAAATATTGTACAAATTGTAACCATTTGTATTACTCAGACCTCTTTTCAAATATGTTGTAAAGCAGCAGACTTCTAAGCTATTTTTAGGACATCAAACTAAAAACTAGAACCAATAACTGTATCTCCAGCAATTACGATTTCCTCAAAATTCTAATTAGGAAATTTGATTTGAAGGACTTTGTTGTGCAATGATGAATGGAAAGTGCATAAGAATTATCTAAAGTTTGTTGGAAATGTTTCAAAATATTACAATGACAAAATAAAGAAGCAGAAATGGAAAACTATAGCAATTTAAGTCTAAATGAGAAGGTTGCTACTGCATGTTAAAGGCCAGTTTGGTAATATTCAGTTCAATACACGGACAGCCGAATCTTGGTTTTTGGTTTAGGATTCAGTATTCTTCAAATGATAATACTCGAAGTAAATACTTCATATTTACAGGTGCATATAGTAGGTAACGGCATCAAAATTTTCAGTGCAATGTTAGATATTTTCAGATAATTGCTCTTATTATATAGAAACTAACTTAAATTAGAATTTTAAATTCTTGTAGAGATATCATCAACTGATATTTCTTCTTTTAAAAAACTGGCAAACGAAATATGAAACTACATACTACATCACTCTAATACGTCATCAAATACCTATAAATCAATCAAGACTCTTCATTTATCATCAATTTGTCAGCAGTGTCTTTGAAACGATCCTTATTTAGCTAGGTACATCTAATTTTATTTTAATTTTGTAACAAGTCAAAAGATTTTAATGTTTGTTGGCAAAGATTCATTGATTTATTAGATTATCGAATTATTCCACAGAGATATATGCCGTTCGATTATGAATTTTTAGAATTCAATGGCATTTAGTGTCTTTATCAAATTCCATGGTATGTACAGAACCATTTACTCCCTTGCATTGCAGTAGTAACCAGACATCACCTATATTTAAGCAGTACAGCGGTAAATTTAAATTATTTTGAAACTATGAAGTACTATAGTAGTTTGTTAATATTCAAGTAAGTAAACATTAGCAATATTTAATATTAATATAAATAATATACTTTTTATATAGACTAAAGATGATAAAAATTTAAAATGTATTAATTTTACTCAACAAAAAATAATTGTTTTTCTTTAAATATTACTAATACTAATATAAATTAACAAATTTAACAAACACCTCATATGCTGATGGAAGGTACACAATAGTATCCAGTAAATATTTCTTATGTTGTTCTTTAAGAAGTTCTGGTAAATTGGGGTTGATTTTTAATTTTATGTGAAGATCTTCATACTTTTTTAAGACAGAATCTTCTACATCACACTAAAACAAATGTGATTAAAATTATTACAAAATTTTAGGTTATGATGTGTACAATTTACTTGCTCCTCTGAAGATTTCGTTGGATTACTTTCAGTTCTATATTTACTTTTTCTTATATCTAAAATGTTCCTTAAGCACAGTTTTTTTTCCATTTTTATTTAGAAAATTTAAGGATATTGGTGGATATCAACTTTTTTAAAAGCAGTTGTCACCCCTGTCCTGTAAATGAAGCTACAGCTACATCTTAGGAACTTCTAGATATTATGGTGGTCAAAGTGCCTAGGAATATTTCTCTGGCCTACTCCTCAGAAATTAGCAGCTAAAGATAGGAATCGGCTCCATGATCTACGCATGCGACACATGCCAACGTTGCCAAGTGTACAGAACGTGTTACCCGAAACCTAACTTATACTTTCTTTACTCGCAATTTGTCAGTGGCCTAGCGGAGACGAGCTTGGCTTGGCAAGCAGAATTTCCGGGTTCAAATCCCCCACACGTTCTTGTTTTTTTTTTATTAGATTAAAGGAATTTTTTTTTTTTAAAGATTTATTTGCGAGTTAGAAGCCGGAGGCGATAGCCGGAGGCAGGTTAGATATGTGTGTTATTCCCCTGATAAAGGAATTTTTTTTTATTAGATTAAAGGAATTTTTTTTTTATGAAGAGGTCTATAGCGAGTTAGAAGCAGGAGGCGATAGCCGGAGGCAGGTTAGATATGTGTGTTATTCCCCTGATAAAGGAATTTTTTTTATTAGATTAAAGGAATTTTTTTTATTAAATGCATCAGGCAAACTAATATCCTTTGACATAAAACACTTGGCACACTTGAATGTGGCGCATGCGTAGATCATGGAGCCGATTCCTATCTTTAGCTGCTCCTCCACAGAATATCTAACTTAGGGTAGGTCACTCACGATTATCGTTCTTGGGTCACTCAATCCTTGTAGGTCACTAGCAAGAATAGTACAACGATTCTTGAGAATAGTATACCACAGACTTAAAATAGAAGGTTCTTTCAAGCCTAGCTACTTGCAAATATTGAGACCTCCATTTTTACATACTTGGAAGCGGGAATTTTTAAAAATGACATCACAATCGTAACGGAAAGTAGTTTTGAGTCAAGAATGTTATTGAAAGTATAACTAATATTTTACTGTAATAAGTTTTAAATGTGCCTTAAAAATAATATTAGGTAATAGGTAATAACACATTATTGTTAGTTTATATTTAATTACTAGTTTTTGAAGCCCATAAAATTCTCAAATTAAATATATCTATGTAAAAACTACATAGAGGACATACAGTACAAAACTACTTTCCCCTTCTAAGTACTGTTGTTTCGGATCGTCTCCCAAATGCCAGCCAAAGTCATATTATGCAACCCTCATAACAATACAAATTTTATAGCATTCATAGACTTAATAATTACTATAAGTATTATTAAGTATATGATAGCATTTCATTGGTTCAATTCAAGAACGGTTACCGTTCTTGGGTTCAATTTATATATGTGTAAACAAAAAGTGTGTAAAAATGGAGGGCTCCTGTATTTGCAAGCGCCAATAGCTGCGCATAGCCATCATAATTAGTCTAATTATTTTAGGTCTGTGTAGAATGTAGAGTATACTATATATAGAAGGATAGTTCAAATACGCTAATTTGTCGGCGGTGGGCGTGGCTACGATGACGTAGACTCCTGACCGGAATTTAGAAATCATTATGTAAGGGACTGTATTGTATGCTAAGAAATTGTGCTATTAATTTAAACTACTGCTGAGGGAGAGTACTAACATATTGAAAATCGAAAGCAAGTGGCAAATACTAAATGTTGTGGAAATATGAAACCTCAAGTGTAACTCGTTCTTACAAAAAAAAATATATATATTTTACCCACGAGATTCGCGATTTGCGACCTATCATCGCGAACGCTGCAAAAACGGTGCAAGATATGATAAAATTTCACTTATACAAATTTTTGTAAAGCACAAAATTTCCTACAAAAAAGCCAGTGATGGCATATATCTAACTTGAATGGTGTAGGCGCGAGAGGCCACCGAAAGAGCGCGAGCACATAAATATGACATACCTATATAGGTAACGAAATTTTTTGCTAATTTAAAAGAAATTGTTATAGTCGAGTAAACTTTAACTTGGCGTGTGGATGAGTTGTTATTGTGCATACTATTTCATTTTCTCTTGCACACAAAGTTAAAGCTAAAGCAATAACCCAAAAACATTGTTCACGTATGTTTATACGTAAACAATGGTTTTGGGCCATTGCTTCAATTTTATGTGCAAGAGAAAATACAATAATACGCACAATATCAACTCATCCACACGCCAAGTTAAAATTTACTCGAGTATATTTTCAATGCCTATTTACAAGATTAATTGTACAGTGTTTTGATCAATGACATTTTTTAGCAACATGGGATTGTAAAAATTTGGTAATATAAAATAATTTTGCGTCCTTGAGACATAAATAGTTATAAGAAAAATGAATAGTGCCATATACCCCAAAAAAGAAACATGATGCAGCTACGGACACGTGTTTCGGAGTTATTACTCCTCATCATCAGCGTAGCGTAGCTTAATGGATCCGTGTGGATAGGATCAGAAACAAATAACTATGAACGGTTAGAAAGTAGCAGCACACAGTACTCAAATTTGTGCTATCGTGCACCATGTGCCAATTTATGGCCTCCAATGATAACAGTCAGCACAGAGAGAAAAGAGTGGCGGACGATTTTGAGGCCTTATAGATATCAGATAATATCCTACCTTTCGTTGTTTGTATCATGAGAAAATGTCTTGAACAAATAAATTTGTTGTCGACCGTTGCCATTGATCGTCTACTCTATTTTCTATTTCTAACAATTCTAACCTTCTTTAACCTACACATGATCTTTTGAAAATGAAATCTAAACAACTAAACATAAATGATATGCAAATCTCGAAAAACACTAAAGGCTTAAACACAATGAAAAAATAAGAGATAAAGACTGGTTCTGATGGTCCAAAAAAGTCAGCTTTTTTTTTTTCTGAATGGCAATGTCAATAAATTTTAATAATAAATTAGTGCTTATTCGATTTAAAATTTAACTGTTCAAATGGCCCTTGCTTTTCGGATATCTATTTGTTAATTCTTGTAATTAGGGTTGCCAACCGTCCTCCATTTCGCAGGATGTCCTGCATTTGAGGTACCTACTTTGTCCTGCGTACTGTGAAGATCTCTTGCAGGACGCCGAATGTCCTTAATTTTAAACTACTTCCTATTTTCCCGTTATTTAACAATTTGATAATAAAAAATAAAGCATTACTACAAACAGCTAAATCCTAAATCCAAAAAAAATACAGAAATTAGAGGTTATATAGCATTGTTTGTTGTTCTACAGTTCTATAGTCCCGTTACTTTGAAACCTTTTGGTTCTACTTATAGAGTAAATTATTCGGTTGATTTTTTAAAGTTTTATATAATATTATATGCGTATTATGGTCGATGCATATGTTCGTACCTGTTTGATATATTGTTAAGTTTTAATTTTTTTATATCTTTATTTTTTAAAGGTTTTACTATTTATTTGTAAACAAAAAGTGTTTTATGTTGTTAAATAGTAAAAAAAGAAGAATAAATAAAGCATTTAAATTGTCCTGATTTTTTAAAGAAAGTCCTGCATTCCTAATTGGTTATGTCCTGAAAATAAGAATTTCAAAGTTGGCAACCCTACTTGTAATGTTAGTTGTAGTTGTTTTTATTACACAATGTACCCTATTAAAATATATACAGGGTGTCCCATAAGTCACGCCCCATCCGCAAAATATAGGTTTATGAGGGTAAAATAAGTCGAAATGAAAGAATAAAAAATTTTCCATTTCGCCTTCATTATCGAGTAATTGTCAAAAATAAAAATATCGGTTTTTGAAGGTTAAATTAAAATAAGTCAATAATTCGAACATTATTTTATTTAAAATAACCAATTAAACAGTAATTTAAGTTTATTGAAGAAGATGTTCAAATAAACCACTATTAACTTGAATGCACAAGTTAGCACGCCGTAAAAGTGAATCTCTAACTCTCTGCAACATTTGCCCATCGATTAACGCTATTGCATCTTGAATTCGAGGAATTATATCCTCCTAAAAAGAAATCAAGCTGTGTTATATCAGGTGACCGAGGTGGCCAACGAATTACCCCTCCTCTTCCAATCCATCGCTGTGGAAAACGTTGGTTTAGAAGAATCAAGCCTACTGCTAGACTAAAAATTAGTAATTATTTTTTATTTTAACTTTTTATACGAGAATGTATAGAAAACTTGACAATAACTCGATCACGAAAGCGAAATCCTAAATTTATTATTCTTTCATTTCGACTTATTTTACCCTCATACATCCATATTTTGCGAATGGGGCGCAATCATTTCCGACTTTAAATTTTTACACAAGATAGGGGATTGTATTGGAAACTTGGCAATAACTCGATAACGAAGGCGAAATAGACATTTTTTTATTCTTTCATTTCAACTTATTTTATCCTCATAAACCTATATTTTGCGGATGGGGCGTGACTTATGGGACACCCTGTATAACACAGAAATATATGAATACAAAATTGAACTTTAATGAATTATAATCACAACAATTTCGCGATATCAACAAATTATTAGGTCAAAATGGCGGCTCCTATTGTCCATTGTGTGTCCTCGAAAAATTGAATGCGCAAACGATCAAAAGCATTCTCTATTTCATAACTGCATTACAAATTACGATTGATTACGAGAAAAGAGAAGAGTTGGACAACCTTTTAATGTTTATTTGTAAGTGAATTAATGGATAATATAGAGATAACCAGCCATCCAGCCATTAAATTTCTATTTAAAAAATTTGCGAAAGAAGGCTAATGACCTTACAGTCTAGCACACAAATTTAAAAAGAAGAAGACGAGAAGAATTCAAAACGATGAAATATTTTTGTTTGCATTTTAAAGTTTTTATCTGATTTAAGATTAGTTTAGTTTTACGTTTTGTTCTGTGGTTTAGTTTATAATAATCGTTTACTTATAAGGTAATATTTTTTGGCCAAATCTAAGAAAACTTCTAGCTAGTACCTACTGAAACCTCTGCTAGTAAACTATCGTTTCTTAATAATTGTGTAATGAAAATACTTAGGCCTTATTATACGAAATTCAAACGGTATTACTACACGAACCTCTCTAAATAAGAAGTTAGTGTATCAGTAGGTTAAATATGAAAGTTCCGTATATCTAGCTATAGGTAGTGTGTACGACTCTATACCTATCGCTTCATTTAGGCACTGCACAGTGCACAACTACCATAATATAACAATTTTTTAATACTTAGGTATTAAATAAAAACAAGAACTTAACTGCTAATAACTGCACTTATCTATTGAATAATATTTTGCTAGTTCTGGTTTAAAACTTAACTTACCTATAGGAGTGCCATACTTACCTATAGACCTTATAGTGTTTTTTAAAAACTGCAACAGTCTATAACTTTCTATTTATTTAAAATTTGGAAATTTGTATGGGGTATTTAAAACTACTTTTGTTTTTGTTATCTTTTAATTAGAGCATGCTAGCACTTCGGAAAGTAATTATATATACATTTAATTTTTATATAATGGAATGGAATATGGTGTATGTTTTTAATATTAATCAGATAGATCGTTTTATTATAAAAGCAATATTTTGAAATTTCCTATGATGAAAAATAATAATTAAAAGTGGTATAAAAATTAAAAATCTTAGTAATCACATCAGGAGCAAAATAATGATTGCCTATCTACTCTCGTTATATAATGACAGTAATATGACACTCATTTCAATGTCATAATGATGTTTTTCTACGATCGTGCAAAAAGTATTAACTTTTTGCACTGTTTACAGTGTAAAAAGTAATACTTTGTTACACTAGTGCAAAAAGTAACTTACTTTTTGCACTAGTGTTGTGTGTAACACTTGCAAAAAGTGCATTTGTTGCACTCGGCATGATTGCAGCTCTCGCTTCGCTCGTTCTGCAAACTTCATGCCTCATGCAACAAATATACACTTTTTGCACTAGTTACACAAATAACTATTATAGCACTAGTGCGATATATATTTATCGTACGTATTTTATAAAAAAAAGCATGCAAACCACCGGTTGCTAAGGAGATACCAACAAAAAGCTATTAGGTATTATTTCCCTTAGTTATTAATTACTTGTAGAAATACTGTGTGGTGTTACCAATAATAGCTATTAACATATCTAGGAATGTTATGACTATCATAACTGCCGCAGATGTCGGTTTGAAATCCGAGCTCGTAGAGCGAGGATTTTAAGACATCTAAGGCTGTTATGATTCATAACATCCGTGATATGTTCAATACTTTATCGGTTTCAGAAAATAAAGACATTATTAATAGATATTACCTTTTGATATTCTCTTATTAATAACGTTTTCATTTCATTAGTTGGTCAAGTCTGTATGGGTTGATTTGTCGCCATGGTTACAGTTATATTTTGTTTGTTTTTATTTGTTACCTTTTTTCATATTACATAAATGTTTACATTTTTAGTGTCACAACGGCTACATAAAAATGGACCTTAGATTGCCTGAAAATACATTTCAGTTGGATTTCAGTACTTAATTATTATTGTTTGGAGTTTTCTGTCTGTTTGTATTAATAAATAGCCCTATATTATAGTTTCATTATTTATTATTTCATCTGTTGACAGTTATTGACAGATCTGTATTTGTAATATTATTACCGTACAAGTTTTAAATATAACTGTACAACTTTAGTTATGACTTGTTTACCAGCCTACTTTTGCATATGTAAACAAAGGATTAATATCCTGAAACCAATAAATAATATTAATTGATTAGTAATTTTTTATGTATAAAAGAATTTAAAAAGTCGATCGTAGATAAAATCTTGTATATTATAGGTGCTATATCGGTATTTTATAACACTCGGTCTGTTTACAAAACTCACCTTCGGTTCGTTTAACTTCAGACGAGTGCTATAAAATATTTTAAATATTAATAAATTTCAACTAAAAAAATCTAACCGACCATCAAATTTTTCATTTATGATTACTGTCACCTCAGGCAATTATTTTTATTCTTTGACTAAAATACACCTTCTACCAAATTGTTATTTTTCATCATAAGAAATTTTTCAAAAACCGTTGTATTCGAGAAGAAGAGATATGGTGTTTAAAAAAAACGCACCCATTTATAACGGTATTGTATAATACAATAATATATGAAATAAAGAACTAATTATCCTCAAAACCGCTATCTATTGCTGGAATAAAGAATTTTGAGAATATATTTGGTCCTTTAATTTATATTAAGAGATGACCGAGTACTCGGCCAGGTTGGGTTCTCCCCACATATTTTTGTTATTTGCAAGTATACATACATTTATTAAAAAATTAAACAGTTCTCATTAGCCAAAAAGAGGAAAAAATTTAAAACGTGAACAACCTATTGACCTACCTAATATTGACCTTTGTCAGCAGAAAGTTGAAATTGTATTTTCTAATTTTTGACAAGTTCATGTTATTTTTTAAATCTAAACGTTTCTACCAAAAAAAGAAATACCTATTTTAAATCTTAAACCAAAACAAGTCAAAAATTATTATGTAATATAGAGTATGTGATATTCTTGTTCAATGCGAGTTTCAAATAGGTACTTTCCTAATAAATTAAGATCATTTTGTTGGTTGGAAATACAACCTGTAATTAGTAGTAAGTAGTCTCTCTTTTTAATAATCAATAATATTTATATGCTATTATTTCAGTCAATTTTTAAATGTTATACTGCATCCGAGCTTTAAATTAGTTTTAATTATCTCGTGAATTGACATTTCTGACACCTATATATAAGCTAATCGTGTACATGTTATCGTCATCGTCTTCTATAAATACATTTTAAAACACTTAAAAACAGCATGATTTTTTTTTGTAGGAAGGTTTCTGAGTTCCACGTCAATTGTTAATAGTATATTAATTAGTTATTTACCAAGGAAATTATATAAACATAGGTGATATCAAAACGGGCAAATATAAATTTGCATATACAAAGGAACATCAATTGTGATGTAAATACAGATATCATTACCTATCATTAAAATTCTGTAATGTTTCCTTGCTTTTATTTAGGCATTATTGCTTTAGTATTTAATTTTGATGTACTAATAAAGTAATAATTATTATCGGTATTATCAGTAAGACTGTGATAAATTATAAAAGGTTATTAGTTCATTACTATACTTTACATTCATGGCCCCCCAAGCTGATTAAAATTATTATATGGGAATATATTTTTGCAGTGCTTTTTTAAAGAAACATGGAAAAGTACACTTACTCGCCTGATAACTCTGAAGATTCTGATACGAATGTAAGTAATTTTTTTTATTATATTAATTATTTATATAGTGCTTTTCTTTTCTTGACCGTTGGTATCAATTAATTTGATGTGTATTTTCCTAGGTTTTCGGTCATGTTCCTTTTAAGATCTCAACCATAACAGACATAAAAATGTATCTAATATTAATTATTATATAATTTTTACCACCTAAATTTTCTCTGAAGATGGTTTAATAAAACCGAAACGTCAGAAAATAGTTTTTTATTTTACCACATGACCGAAAACCTAGGAAAATACACATCAAATTAATTAATTATTTAGGTAGAATAGAATTAATTCTTAATTAATCTTGTGTATACAAGAAGCCAGTACAATTGTTGTTACTACTTGTATTTTCTGATAAGAATATGTTAGTGTTTGTAGAGTTGTCTCAATATATTTTCGCTAATCTTCAAAACAAATTCACATACACAAACACCGTGGTGTTTCCAGTAAAATTGTTAAAATATCATAGGGAACTTATTGCTAAACAGTTTAATGTTAAATTACATCCAATCTACCAATCCAATCTATTTATTATATAAAAATAAATTTTGCTATATAGAAAGAAATATTTTATTTATCAACATGCAGACAGATTCATCACATAAAAGATTGATAACACCATGTCTTTCCTAAGTTTTTTTCAGTATAAATCAAAAGAAAATGAACTATAATCTGCATATTGCAAAAAAATTAAAGTTAGTACAAGGTAACTTAAGTTGTATACACACTAGAGTGAATGAATAAATTGCGAATTGTTAATTTTTATTGTGGATGCTTGTTGACAAACAGCTAGTGAACTATTAGTGAGTAGTTGACAATTTGTGCCTTCAGTGGTGTAGCAAATAATACCGGTAAATTAAAATAAGCGAAAAATTTAAGAGAACCTCGAATTATTTCGACCTTAATTCATATTATTTGGTTTTGTTATGATCTTCATTCATTTTTTAAAGACTGGTTACGCATCCATCAGGAATGTATGTTGGACAAATAAAACAGTCAAAACACCATCAGTTGTAAGTGT
This sequence comes from Rhagium mordax, assembly GCA_963680705.1. Taxonomy (NCBI): domain Eukaryota; kingdom Metazoa; phylum Arthropoda; class Insecta; order Coleoptera; family Cerambycidae; genus Rhagium; species Rhagium mordax. The sequence goes on along the minus strand of OY796657.1, from coordinate 82,303,905 downwards.
AACTATGTATAAGGTCATCTTAAATATGTAAAAACTGATGATTGTAGTGTTGCCCCGCATGTGTTCGAAAATAATCATTGAACATATAATAACTTAATTAGAAGTGTAAAAAAAAACAGAAGATGCTGTAATAGATTCAAAATACGGCAGTTGTTTAATAATAAATAATGGGCTAGGTACCTTTTTAGATTTTTAGATTAAGTTTATTTCTAAACAATTTGGTTGGTGGAAGACCCATTGAGTGGCATTGAGTTAAGTTTTTGGTGATAAATGGAAACTATATAAACAATTTCAATTCTCTCCAGAATTATTTTGAGCATGATCATATTTATTTATGTATTAAATGTTACCTTTATGGTTTACGATGGTTGCGTGGAAGAGCATTTATATGAATTTTATTCTCGATTAAAATAAAGACATATATTATTATTATTTTTTTAACAAAGGTTCTGGACCAGCTATATTATATTTATGTGGTGTTTTTTGGGTTGTAGGTCCTATTTAAGTGTTTTCTTTAAATAGGACCTACAACCCAAAAAACACCACATAAATATTATTATTATTATTATATTCTTATTGGTATATTTGCTTCCATATTACTAGTATTATAGTTAAAACTCATAATTATTATATACGTATTTGTAAACACCACATTCATTTATATTTTTATAAAGATTAATAAGATTATGCCATGACCTATATGAGTGACCCATTTGAGTATTATCTAAAATTATTATTATAATATATATATGTTTATAGTCGAAAATGTCCTGCTTTTGTATAGGTGATATTGCATAAATAATAGTTTTTACAATATTGTTTTAAACTTTGAAATGAAAGTTTCACATCGTGTGAGTATATAGTAGCTGTAAATATAAAACCGTATATAGTTATCGATTTTACAAGAAATTTTTGTTATTGTTTATTTCTTATTATTATTATTATTATTTTTTATACTACATCAAACATAATATTGTATTAAGTTATAACTTGTTGCAAAGAAATTTTATTTCTTATATTCTTTTTCCGTTAATCTCATATTAATTATTTTAACTTATATCCAAATTATCCAATCTATATTATTTTAATTTATTATTTATTTATTATTAATTACTAAATAATGCGATAAACATAATTTCATAGAAGCAAAATCTTAATAGGTGAAATTGTTTGAAAAATTAAGTTAAAAGCTAATTGTTTTTATAAAATTTTTTTATAGTTATAACTTGCATTTTTGTTTAAATTTTAATTTATTAGGTATGCTAGTCTGCAACAATTTATTTGTACTTACTTTTTGTAATATCTAAGAAACTGATATTCTTGAATTTAAAAATTTCATGTACCCGCAAATTCTTTTAAAATGAATGATTGAAAAAAAAAAATTATTTTGTCACTAGACTTTGGTGACAAAAGTTGTAAGAAATTTCCATCATCTCTTTCATGCACTTACTGCTGCAAATATTGACAACGCAGTTCGGAGATACAGATACTTACTCTTTTATGCACCCTTTTGCAAACGTCAAATTCTGACAATTTTTTATATTCAACGATGCAATAAAAAATGTGTGCAATTCATTGCATCGTCAAACACAACATTGTGTATATAATATCCGTAACAAGCATTTTTTCCACAAAACACATGTAACAATTTCATTAAATTAGATATGCACCCATGAACAAAATTATCGAATATTTTAAATTTTCCCAATTCTTTTGTATTTATAAATTTTAATAAAAGAAACGCATTACACAAGAAAAAAATAGTTTATTTCACACATTTTAAGTAAAGAATATTGTTTACATTAGCAGAAAATGTTAATGCAAAATGTTATAAAAATTAAGAATAATTAGTTTCAACTTAAATTATTCTTTAAATGTTATTTGTGGCATTTCATAAATTATTTCTTTCCTTTTCTTTTTTGGGATTTATTACCACATTCCTTGAGATTCCTATCCAAAAAATTCGATTTATTTAAAAAATATTCAAATTAACCAGTTTAAAACTGGGAAATAACCTCTACGCCTTTGACGTAATGTCAGAGGATCAGTTAGAGGGTGTTTTTTTGACACCAGCTAATAGGAATTAAATGAATACAAAAATACTGCGCTGACGTTTCGAAAACTATATCCGTTTCCTTTTTTCAAAGTTTAGGCTTTAGATTTTTATGTAACGTGTAGAATAACACGGCATAAAATAAAAATTGTTTATATCATTTCCATAGATACTTACCATAGATATGTTGAAAAATGATATAAACAATTTTTATTTTATGCCGTGTTATTCTACACGTTACATAAAAATCTAAAGCCTAAACTTTGAAAAAGGAAACGGATATAGTTTCCGAAACGTCAGCGCAGTATTTTTGTATTAATTTAATTCCTATTAGTTGTCAAAAAAACACCCTCTAACTGATCCTCTGACATTACGTCAAAGGCGTAGAGGTTATTTCCCAGTTTTAAACTGGTTAATTTGAATATTTTTTAGATAAATCGAATTTTTTGGATAGGAATCTCAAGGAATGTGGTAATAAATCCCAAAAAAGAAAAGGAAAGAAATTAAATTATTCGACAATTTTGTCCATGAGTGTATTTTGCAAATGATTGAAGCAAATATACAACCTATGTATGTATCGTTGTATTCCGGAGAAAGCATCTATTTTAGCAAGTTAAAAACACATCTCATATTTTGTTTATAAAAACGTAAATTTGGTCTCTCTCCAAAACAATACGAAAGTTTCTTGCAACTTTTGTCTACCATTTTTATTTAGGGCAAAAAATAAAAAAATAGGGTGCTAAAATATTTCGTGAATGCACCACCTGTAGGTACATATTATTTTATTTCTATAAAAAAAGGTTATTTGATGACAATTATTATTACTCAATACAGTCATGCATAAAGTATACATTTTTTAAATTTAGTTTTGCTTTTGAAAACTGATTTTATTAATGCGAATTTATAGTATTATGTGAATTTGTGCGCCATATGCCATTGATACCTCTTTTATCCTTGATACATAAATAGCTATATGACTATATGCGTTTTAAATATTTTAGGAAATAGAAGATACCATGATAGAAGACCCACTATGTAATCCTAATAAACCTGTTAAAGTTTCTTTTGAAGAAATAACATCAGCTGCTTATAAAATAAGAAGTGGCATATTAAATACACCATGCATAGTAAGTATTTGTTAGAAAAAATTATAATACTATACAATAGGTACTAAAAAAGGTGGAGTGTATGTATATACATAAGTCTATAAATTGTGCTTAGTTTCGTGTGATATACCAATAAATTTATCTCTTCCATTTAAATAAATTTGTACAAAAAGTAACCAAAGTATAGCTCTAACATAGTACAGCTGGCTTACAGAACTACTTTAGATATTTTTGATAACACCACCTATAATTAAGAAAAAAAATAAATGAGTCAAGCTTCTATTTCTCGATTGATTTTTTATATCGTGTGTAACGGGCTTATACACCCCCTTTTTTTATTTTTTGAGATTAATTTTAATTTTTTTTTTTTAAATACACCAATCAAACATCACTGTTTGACATATAAATGAATTTGTTTCCCATTCCAGTTTCACCGGAAATGACACAGCTTTTGATTTTTGGATTTTCCATAATTTTCTGTATCCAACACTTGTCACATAAGTGACATTTCAATCGTAAAAAGAATTTTTCAGAATCCCGTTTTATTTTTCATTCTAGAGTCTTCTGATCAATTCTAACCCATCATAACAATGCTAGAAAAATTGAGGTCACAACAAAAACATTTAATTGTTTGACCTATGTACGGACAAAATTTACCATAGTGCCTTTTGAACCAAAACTTTGTTTTTTCAAATGGTACCATAATAGTACGACGGTACCATTGAAAAGTACAATTAATAAGAAATCCACTCATATGCCTACTTTGCCTGTAAGTTACAGTTAAGAAAAACCAAAGTTAGAATTGATCGGATGGGATTGTGGCACTCTAGAATGAAAAAATAGATATTCAGTATGCCGAATTTAAAAATTATCTCAAAAAATAATGATAAAAAAATGGGGGTACTACTACAGCTATAGCTCCGCATGAGAATTTACATAATGAGCATTTAGCTAATCTTGACAGCTAGTAAAGTAGTGCAACATATTTATTATGAAATTAATAAGTATAGGAAGAGCTCAATAATAATTTACTCATCTCATTATATTTGTCATTTCAAGTATTTTTTTTTAATAGAGATCTCATATGTCGGGTTTAACCGGAATGGACATTTATTTGAAGAAGGATTTTTTACAACAAACGGGAAGGTAACTGTCATACTTTATTTTAGCATAGTCTAACTAGTTCTTAGTTTTAAGGAAAGAGGTGCACGTTATGCTATGTTAATGTTGAGTCAAGAACAAAAACAGAGAGGTATTATAGCAGCATCTTTGGGAAATCATGCACAAGCTGTGTGTTACCATGGGTACCAGTTGGGTATACCTGTGACGGTAGTAATGCCAATAATTGCACCCATCATGAAAATACAAAAGTGTAGAGACTTCAACGCCAACGTTATTATGGAGGGCAATGATATGGATGAGGCCAAAAAAATTGCTGTCAGTCTGGCGAAAAAAAAAGGTTGGACTTACATCAATGGGTAAGCAATATGAAATGTTTTGGTTTAATTTAACAAGAATATTTTTGAATAAATTTGTTCGTTTTATATTCTTCCGTCCCCTCGTATAAATTAACAATACTAATCTTATCCACTTTATAACAAGAAGAACAAAATTTGCACATTGAGGGCAAACCCCTCCGAAAGTGACGACTTTTCATATTCGGACATTCCGGCTCGCCCACTGAACTTGATCCTGTTATTTTTTTAGAACTTTCCAAACCTAAATGACAAATAAAAAAATGAATCTTGCCCTGACTGATGAAACTTCGATATTTGAGGGAGTTAAATAAAAATATAATTTTAATAATTGAAAATTTTTGGAACTGCTCTTGAATCTACAGTCATTTATTTAAAATTTAAACTATTAAACCTAAAATTGCTACAAAACTAGTTACAATCGTTTGCAGCATTGCTGTAGAATATATGTATACTGATTATTTTGAGAGATAGGGCCAACCATATTTTTTCCCATGAAAGTTAAACGCCCTGTAACTCTGAAAAGAAGCATTTTCCGACACATATTTATTAAACAAAATAACCTCGTTTTTTATGTAGAATACATCCTCAAATTATGACGTAGACTTTCTTGGGCACCCTGTATAAGTAGAAACTAGACTCAGTGGTTGTCAACACCTTTACTTTTTTCAAGATACAAACTTTGATTGAAATTTGCTCAGCGTTTTCCCGTAGATTATTTGACAAAAATCAAATTTCATTTTCTAAATATGCTATGAATAAAAGTTGCGCGACTAAATGGGATTAACACATGTTAGAAAGTATGGGTACCTATATTACTAGGATTATTAAAAATAATTTGAGCATTATTGCAATTTAATATAAAGGAAAAAATTAACAATTAACTATATTTATTTCATTATGATTATTTTAGATATGACAATCCGCAAATAATAGCTGGACAAGGAACACTAGGATTAGAAATCCTTGAACAAGTTGAAGATATTGATGCTGTTGTAGTACCGACAGGAGGTGGAGGATTACTTGCCGGAGTTGCGGTCGCAATTAAAACCTTGAATCCAAATATTAAAGTCATAGTATGTATTAAAATCAAAATAGGTAAAAAGACTAGGCGGCAAACAAACACAAGTGACGGTGATTTATACCCGTTTGCTATGCAGCTTGACTTATATTTAATATAGAAGTGAATGTGTATATATTAAGACAGTCACATTCTAAACTGTACTTAAATGTAAGTCGAGTTTAATGCTGTAGTACCAATTAGCATTATATTTTATACGTATAACTTTAATTTTTAGGGAGTAGAATCTGAAAGATGTGCTAGTTATGCAATGGCAATGGAAAATGAAAAACCAGTTTTTACGGCTATAGAAGGTACTTTGGCAGATGGTTTAGCCGTTCCTATGATAGGGTACAATGCTTGGGAAACATCTAAAAATTTGGTAGATAAAATGGTAATAAATTTTTATTTAAATAATTTGGAAAGTAAGAAAAATTTATATACTATATGCTTCTATTATTTTAGTTTTAAATTAACTTTAACCTTAAAATATTTGTAATTTCTTGGAGATACAATGGGTCCATTTTAGGCCTGACCATTTAATCGGTTATCATTCACCCTAAAATATGTCAATTCAAATACAGTAATAAATGGGAAATCACAACGGGACACATCCTTGTGAAACTTTTTTTATAAAGCTGAAAGTGACGTTAGAATTTTAAAGAGCTTTGCGTTTACTGAAAAATCCCATATATGGAATCAGTGATCAGTGTCGGTGAATGATTTATAAAAAATTGGGACATTCAATTTCATGGTAATAAATTTACTTTATGAAAGGAGAAAAAATCTTTACTACTAATTTTCAAGTATAGAGGATACTAATTGCATTGACCTCGATTTTTAAACAGTTTACCTCAATTTTATAAATGCCTGATTGATATCTAGGCTAACATTTTGTAAATTTTTTCCACTCTACAACCAGTGAATTAACCCTTTTAAACAAATTAATTTTTATCTTTCTCAAAAACAATACCACAACATTTCAGACTATAAAATGGTTTTATAATTATTCAGGTCACAGTAAAAGAAGAATGGATAGCAGTGGCAATTTTGAGGTTTATAGAAAATGAAAAATGTGTGGTTGAAGGCGCTGGAGCTTGTGGATTGGCAGCAATTCTAGCTGGACAGTTAGATGAATTCAAAGGTAAAAGGTAAGATTTGTTTATGCTATAGAATAGAAGACAACAATCGGTTTGCTGTTATAAAATATCAAGATTTTTCCAATTTGTCTCTTAATTCTTGTTAGCTGTCATTTTTTTCACAAAAAACGTTTTCAAAATATATAAACAGACATACGTACTAACATACAGTATTTATTATTTTATAGAGTAGTTTTAATACTGAGTGGAGGAAATATTGACACCACAATACTTGGGCGGTGTTTAGAAAGAGGTCTTGCAGCTGATGGGCGTTTGGTAAAATTTAAAGTAACTGTTAGTGATAGACCAGGAGGTATTTCTGAGTTATGTAAACTTATAGGATCAATAGGAGTTTCGATCAAAGATGTGATACATGAAAGAGCTTGGGTAGCATCAGATGTCTTTAGTGTAGAGGTATGTTTTGGAATAAAAATACTTAGGGCTCGTATATCAGGTCTAGAGACGGATTTTGCATCCACCAACGTGGTTATAAAACAGGAAAAGGGTGGAGTTTTTGTGATTTCAAGGTTTAAAAGTAGCAGTTTGCAGACTGCGGCTAATTTGCGACACGAGAAAAGTGGGCTGCAAATTAGTCACGGGTATGCAAATACTTACTTTCTGTTTAAAAAATAAAGTTTGAAAACACCATAAAAAGCGGGTTATAAAAAATACATACTTCCCATCTTGATGTATTTTTAGAATATTTTAATACACACACATACACAAAGATACTAAAACCGGAATAAATAGAAGTACCAACTCTTCAGTATTTTTGCGTTTAATGGTGTTATCCTAAAAAATTTGAACTCGACTTGTAATAGTTAATTTCATGGTGCTATAATCATTTTTTTATGCACCAAAAATACCAAGGAACATTATATATTTCTACTATCATATCAGATCAATGAAAATACCCCATGTTCCTATTAATTAAATTTCACGAAATACACACAAGGAAAATTAAAGTTAGACAGAAGTCATTTGGTTAAAAGTTTAAATATAAAACATAAGTTGTTGCCTAATTAAATTAAATTAACGTACTCGAATTTGGAAGAAATATTGTAGTGGATATTTAAAAAATTTAAAGAAAACCATAGAAATATATTGCATTTAAATTTAGTATAACTTTGTTAGAAGTTTGGTGTAAAGTTATTAATTTCACTAATGATTTTAAATTTTAAACAAACACAAATTTAAAAGACAATTTCTACTATATTCTAGTGTTGCCATTAAAATGTTGTCTACTTTCAATTAAATAACTATTTTTCAGGTAAAAGTTGTTTGCGAGACAAGAGATCAGTGCCACAGTTTAGAGTTAAGAGATTTATTATTCTCTAGATACAAGAGGGTACGTTTTGATAATGTTCCCTCAAGAAATGGTGTAACCTCAACAACTGACTGATAATTTCATCTGAATTATAACCAAAGGCTGCTAAATACTCAAATATACATTTTTATGCTACATATTTTATTTAAATAAACTGTATATAATATAATTAGAGAGACATTTAATACATTGTTAAATAAAGTTTATTCTAATTTTTATACAAACAATAAAATTATTTTAAAATAGTAAATTTATATTCCCCTTATTAAATCGCAAAACAACTCTTATATACCTACTTATTGTTGAATACCTTCGGCTTTGACTATATCTTCCATAAAGTTGGCCAATTTAATATCTCTTGCACTTAAACCATTAACATCGTGGGAAGATAAAGTTACATGTACTTTGTTATAAACGTTGGACCATTCGGGATGATGGTCCATTTTTTCTGATAATAGAGCTACACGAGACATAAAACCAAATGCCTAGAATCCAAAGTCAAAATTAAGGAAATATATAAAATTAAATCTCTTACTTGTGAATAAAGTATTTAATATCAATTAAGTATTATAATAATTATATAGTTGGCCGTCGATCTATGTACTATCGCGGCCGAAAAAAAGTAATCGACTGATTTTCCCGTTGTAACTATGGTTCTATTCAGTGTCGCATCAATCCCAATATTTTTTTATTAGTGTCAACGTCATTGTCATATTAAGCAAAAATAAATTTTGTATTACTTAATCATGCCTTATCATGTTTTGAGTGAAGAAGAAAAAGGCTACATCATCGCCAAACTTGGAGAAGGGTGGTCTCAACAACGCATACCTAGCAAGTGAAATTAATTGCAGCAAAAGCACGATTCAAAAACTAAACAAAAAGTGGAAAGAAACTCATGATCTGAGCAGGGCAGTGGGTTCTGGGCGGCCAAGAAAGAGTTCTCTAGAAAACGACAATACCCTGGTTAACTATGTGAATTTAAACTTAAACCCATTTTGTAATTCTATTGAAGAATAAAGAGGCAAGAATGCAGTTTGCAAATACTTTTATTAATGAATAAGATCGTTACAGGGAGAGAGTGGTCTTTTCAAACGAAAAGATATTTCAGTCCTGCTACAATGGTCAACTGCGAGTTTACCGTCCCAGGGGTCATAAGTTTGATGAAGAATATTTGTACAAAACAGATAATAGCGGAAGGTCTGTCTTTTTGTTTAGTTTTTGAATTGTGCCTTTGCTGCAATTAATTTGACTTGCCATGCGTTGTTAACACCACCCTTCTCCAAGTGTGGTGATGCTGTAGCTTGTTTCTGCTTCTCTCAAAACCATACTAAACTAATTATTAATTGTTTTCTTATAATTAAAAAATATTAACAACTTATTTCTTATTAGTTTTTTTTAAATAAATACGACCCCACCAATGATTTCTTGTCAAAATAATTTAATTGACATAACTGATGTAAACACTCCCATTTACAAAGGAAAATTTTTCGAAAAACCATACTACTTGATAAAAAATCGATTACTTTTTTTCGGCCGCGATAGTACATAATAAAATTTGAGGTGGTAGTGATTTGATGAAAATATTTACAACAAAGTATATTTCTGGCGATTTTTCCTTATTTACCTCTTATTTTCTCGCAGTTAGCGCATATGAACGAAAGACAATTTAGTACAATTTAAACAAATAAAACAACTTCTCCAATTAGTTGAATTTAACAATAAGTGATATACAGGTGTATTCTGTAAATTTTCTATTAAAAATAACCCGCCTGTTAAATTATTAATTTTAACGGTCCGCTAAAAATAATAACCAATTTTGCTATTCTGTATGAATCATTTTAACGGCCTTTTGTTAACATCGGGTTACATTGATTTGTAACGCCATTTTTATAAATTTTTAACACTACTGTTAATTTTTAGCGGCTAGTCCGAAGGCGCCGCTAATTTTAACAGATTTTGTTTAAATTTAACAATCAAGAAAGTATAGAGAAAACATCTTTGGTTAACTTTGGCCTGTAAAAATATTTTAGCGGTGACCTTGCAGTTAAAAGTTAACAGAAAAGTTACAGAATACACCTGATACACAGTTAACACGTTAACGGTTACATTATTTTGGCGAGAATTTCATTTTGGGTTGGGATTTTTTTTCTCCGATTTTATAATTTAGTAATTAGATATATAAAATAATGGGTATGGAAACATATTTCAGGTGTCTTTTGAACTGTCTGACACAAAAAAAATGGTGGTCCCTAGGGACCGCCGAAACCTGATTGGAATTAAGTTCTGTTAAAAGTCAAGCGGTCCGTAATGGTGATCCCTTTTGCAGGTTATAACTCGTATTGTTTGATGTGTGCCGTTCGCTAGTTATTCATTATAACGTTATGTACGGTTACAAATGCACGCAATATGTCGTCTAGAGCACAAAAATTATTAACCTTGGCTTTATGTCGAGATTGCGAAGGCCAACCTCATTATTGTTTACCCTGTTTCTCGTTTGAACACTCATAATTTTTAGATTTGCTTTCTATGTTTATTATATACTTTGTATTTTAGTTTCTGCTATTTTTGGAAAGTTAGCACCGCCCGGCATTTCTGTAGACCGATAGCGGTGCCTTCAGTATATTGGACGCTATTTAAAAGCGGTCCCCGAGCCTACATGGCAAGATTTGTTACTGTGCAGGACGCCATACGGAGATATCTTTGGCGGTCCATGGGGCCCGCTGCAACCGCCAACGTGTTAAAGATTATTGATTTGTGAAAATTAAAACCATTTTATTTTCTTTAATAAATGTGAAATAATTATTAATTAGGATATATTTATGTATAATCGTATTACTTTCAAATTTTTTCATTCTTTTATTAATAAAAATTTAAGTTATTAGATAACTTATTAATTTTTTCTTGGTTTATTTTAAAATTATAAAAAAGTTTCAGTACACATGCAAAATCTTAATAAGGTATGCGCATGATTTTTGAATTAAATGTAATTTTGTAAATTAACTTACTAAATGGTTATCGCAATAATAAAAAACGGTTAAAGTGTAACTCATTATCCAAAAAAAATTAACAAAAATTGGTTATTCCAAAAATGACTGTGACGTCATGCAAATGGCTGCTGTGGTGTTGTGACGTCAGAAACTCGCATTTCCATTTAATGTTTGTTAAAATAGCGTTTAATGCAGCATTTTACAATGGAAAACAAGGATATTATTGATATTAAGCATCCAAGGTACTTTTAAATACCACAGTGCCAGTCGTCCATAAAAAAAAACACCAGAAAAAAGATTTGTCGCATTACCAATATACAATCAAGCTCTAAATTAAAGAAAAAACGAAAATTATGGTTACGTACCATGAGGAGTGAAACTGATATATCAGAAAACACTAAAGGGGTTGTATGTGAGGATCTTTTCAACGTACTTAAGTGCGATTTTGTACCTTTTTAAAATCATACGATTTTAGGTTAGGTATGTATTTTACTTTTTTTTTCAATTAGAGGAAGATTTAAAAAACTATGATGTTTAAATTAATGGGTAGTTACATACATTTAAAAGATTATGTATTTTGATTGTCGAACTGGTAGAAAAAGGCGCCTTCCACTTAAAAGTAGTACAGCAACAAAGAGAGCAACACTGGCCAAATTATCTCTCTGGGCTTTTACAAAATCTGTTCCACTCACTTTTCCGTGAAAAATGTTAATATTTAACACCGAAATCGCACATTGATGATTGAATCTACATGTAAACAGTATGACATATTGCACAACGGCAAACATAAAAGATTCTCTAAAGTTCTGTCAAAAAAACCGGTGATTGACGTCACGGTGAGATTCGAATTCCATCGTTTGTTCTCGGCCAGTAGTCGTAAACTAAAAAATAATATGAATTTTAATTAACAAATACATAAATATAGGGTACATTGTTGATAAAATTTTACTGTTATTAATTTTTTTATAGCATTAACTATCTTTTATAACCAATTTTGCTTAAAAATCTCGCATATTATGCGCATACCCTATTCTTATACTTTGCGTAGTTACATTCCAATTTCCAATACTGAGTTTTGTCTCCATTGATTTAACATTTAAATTAGAGATATTTTTTGTTATATGTTTTAATCTTGCGATAAGGTGATTTTTAATGAAATTAAAAAAAAATGACCATAAATAACCGTCATTTTTGATCACTATAAATATAAGTATTGAACGGGAAGATTTTGTTATTATTTCAAATTTTAAAATGACCTAACTTTTTTTGGAAGAATAATGTCTGATATTGTACAGTCTGCGTCACTGGCGGTTCTCACCCACGTTGGCCTTATATTTTACAGTTTACAAAAAGTCTTCAAATGTGCATGAAATTATGTTTTAAGCTAAAATTGAGTTTGTTAAATATTTATTTTGTAGCAGGCAATTTTAATGCAAGCACTTTGCAACATTTTAGAAAAAGTGAAAGTTAAATTGCTGTCTAGTTTTGATGATACAACTAGAAATAAAAAAAGCCACAAGAATAACATTGTAGAATTCATTACTGTAACATGTTGCAAGATAAGGCCTGGTCGGGATATAAAACACTTATGATGTTCACATAAGCTTTTTATGATTTCTTTTACTTTTTTGGGATATGTTGATAAATTGTTTCCGAAGATATGTGCACAAAAAATAATTTCACAATTATCCAAAAATTGATGAAAAAACAATTAGGATTAAATCAAACAATCAAATTAAAAAATTTGAGGCGCCTATACAGCAGTACGTAATGATTTAAAATTAAAATATAGCAGGCTTTTGGAAGAAAAAACAAAGCAAAGGCAATGTAGTAGAAGATATAAAGGAAACAAATGATTTCAATAACTTTTTCGCAAATAGAGTATCATCAATATTATCAATTATAAAACATCTGCGCAACACGAAATATTTTTTTTGAATTTGTTGTGCCCAAGGAATTTCAAAACCCCCTTCCTTTTTCTGGACTATTACTACTGTGTCTTACTGTTTGATTACAAATCGAGAGTTAAAATAAATATATGAAATATTTAATAACAAATAAGTCACATCGTCCTTTAACTTTCAAAAGCGGGACAAAAGAAGATAGCTTTCAAAAACAGTAAGGGCGAGTTGCTTATTTCACCGGTTGATCCACCAGATGTGTTTTATCTCGTTCTAACCTCGGAGATAGAACGAGATAAAACACATCTGATGGATCCACCGGTGAATAAAGCAACTCGCCCATATATTGATGCGGTGAATGTGCTCTCACGCATGGAAATGACGTCACTTCGAATATTCTCCAATCACTTATCTGATCGACTACTATATTACTGAGATTAATGCATCATAGGAAATAATAATATACATTTTTACATCAAAATATAATATCTATACATGCAGCAGCACCTTGATTATAGAATGGCACGCTTCAATTTAAGCAAGCAGTTGAATGTTTTTCTGTGTGAAATGCTGTTTGTGGAGCAAAGGTCTGAATTAACATGTTTTTTCATTTCTTTCAAATTATTAATCTTTTCTTATCTGTCTAATTGACAGTCATCATTTATTTCAAAATCTGCATATTTGTATTTATTTTTCAATACCTACTGGAAACAATAATTTGCCTATACTAGATATCTTGAGTATGCTACTGTGCTACATTCTGTATAACATTCTTTTCAAAATTCAATACAGGTATCGCAAAATGATAAAATGACGCTTGGTTGTTATTGATGAAAGAAAATCTTACCTGGTTAAAGTCTTTAAAGAGAAATTCTTTACGAATGGCATCTCTGTTTTCTACAATAGTCCACCCTTTGTTTAAAATATCAACCAGAATGCTGTTCCTATCTTCTATAGTTAACTTGGTATGCTAAAAAACACCAGAACATAGTGTAAAACGGTATATTAAAAATTATAATTATTGACTTGAAAGTCAATATTTCTGAATTTTAGTAAAATATGTTACCATTGTTCTTTTCCTTTTCACTTCTTTCAGTTTTTTTGGTTCTTCCGGTTCAATCCAATCGGCGACACCCGACGGTGGAATATCCAAGGTCAGTGATCGGGTCTTGTGGTGGTTCAATCTGTGATTTTGAAAGTGTATTTCTCCCAATAATGTTCTCCCAGAACGCCATGCAGCAACGCGGATACAACTCATATTTTTGTTATTTAAATTTAAATTGTCTTGACCTATAACACTATTATCTAATTAAAGCAAATTAATTGCTAATTTTTATCTTATGTTTGTAAATTGTAACTCCAATAACTTGAATAACTTGTGCTTCAGCAGTCAGGTCAGCACTCAACAGTTTGACAAGCACAAATTGAACGACGGATATGTCAAGATTGAAGATTGTCAATGTCAAGTCAACATCAACAAACAACAAACATAAGAAAAACACGTGATGTGTGATGCTCACAGAACATGAAAGGTACTGTTACAGAACAATAAATAAGGAAATGAAAGGAACGCAACATACTGTGTTCCTTTTATGTGCTTCAAGCACATGCGCTTGAAGCAGCGAGCTCCTACTAGCTGTTCATAAAAGGAACATTTATTTGCTCTTTTGGGTGTAGGTACAGGAAGTGTTTGAAAGTTGTGTTTCTCGATTGTTGGTTTGAATATTTGTATCTATTTGTTTATTTGTGATAGGGTGCGTGATTTCCAAATTCGACATAATTAAATTAATTTTAATTTTCACATAACCCCAATAAACCAACATATATATATGTCGCAGACTTATTGCAAAATCAGGCATATTATAATACGCCTAGCCATTGATTAAGGAATAAATAAGATACGCGACTTCAATGGTAAAGTGCGAGGCCAATTTTGGCGGCGAGATCTCGGTAAGTTGCGGGCATTCCTGTGATTTACGTAGTATACTTTTGACAAACCTGTGTCGTGTCTGGTTTTATATCATTAATAATCTAGTGGTAATAAAAATTTAATGTCCAGATTAATTTTAGTTTAAGGTTATTAACGTAGTATGTTCTCTCTTCCAGCTATTTCTCAACGTTTGTTTGACTTTTAACCGTCACATAATTTCAAATTAAAATCTATCTGAACATTCAATTTTTGTTTTCACTAGATTATAAATTATATAAAACCAACACGACACAGGTTTATCAAAAGCATACTACGTGAATCACAGGAATGCTCGCAACTTACCGGGAATCTCGCTGCCAAAATTAGCCTCGCACTTTACATTGGAGTCGCGTATCTTATTCATTCCTTAATCAATGGCCTAGCCTAGGCTTTTTCAATACGACTACCGCACGCGATAGACGGCGGTAATTGCAGGAACTCGATCCATGACAGCGCATGCGCCAAGACGGCGCGCTGTCTGATATGTTGCCTACTTGTCTTTGCGATAAAGTGAACATTAAAAAAAATTCCTTTAATCTAATAAAAAAAAATTCCTTTATCAGGGGAATAACACACATATCTAACCTGCCTCCGGCTTCTAACTCGCTATAGACCTATTAATAAAAAAAAATATTCCTTTAATCTAATAAAAAAAATTCCTTTATCAGGGGAATAACACACATATCTAACCTGCCTCCGGCTTCTAACTCGCTATAGACCTCTTCATAAAAAAAAATTCCTTTAATCTAATAAAAAAAATTCCTTTATCATGCCTGATGCATTTAATAAAAAAAAAACAAGAACGTGTGGGATTTGAACCCGGAACCATCTGCTTGCCAAGCCGGCTCGTTTCCTCTAGGCTATCACATCACTGACAAATTGCGAGTAAAGAAATAATAAGTTCAGTTATATAAGATATAGGCGATTCCTATTTTATCGTCTTTTAGCGCATGCGTGGACAATGGATCGGGTTCCTGAAATCCCTCGTATTATCACAGATTAACTATATCAGATGCGAATGCTTCGCGCGGTGCCTTTCATGTCCGCGACACACGTACAGACAAAGGCCCGTCGGCTACTCGTAACGTTGCATGCTTTTTGCACCACAAGACTTTAATATTTATTTTTGTGGATGCGAGTTAGTTGCACCACTTGAGCGCTAGAGAAAAACAATAAAAATATATTATAAAATATTTTTTTTTTAAATCGGCATTAAAGTACCTCAAAATCGTCATTAAAGTGATAGAAATAGTCATTAAAGTAATCTATTATTGTATGATTTTTGTAGTTGGCTGAGGTGACAGATAAACGTAAACATTAATTTTTTATTGATTGTGATAATAATTGTGTTGTAACAAAAGGTAAATAAATACAGTTTTTTAAATTCAGAATTGTATTATCACTATTTATAATTGCTATAAATATAATGGTTTTCTTATAAAAAATTATTCCGACTTGACATTTAAAAATAATTATGATATTTCCTAAGGTCACTTAAAATTTTAAATAATTATGACATTTCTTAATGTCACTGAAAATTATTTAAAAAATAGAGGTAATTAATCTTAATTTCATGGTTTTTGGATTTAAAAAAAAATGTAATATGCACCTCTGCAATAAAGTTCCTTTTTATCACTCATGTGGTTTATTTGCCTCGGCCCTACGGGCCTCAGCAACTAAACTCCACATTCATGATAAAAACATTAACTTTAATGCCTTGATACATAAATAACTATTTATTAAAACAAATATGAAATTGTATGTTTACAAATGGGATAATATTGTAAGTTTTCTATTTGTTTTATCAGGTTTTTTTGATGTTTTTAGATCTCTATTTGTATACTCGTATGACACTATTTTGACATTTAAAATCCGAACGCTCGGACTAACAATATATCGCCGTAAACTCTGCTACACGCTGTCACGATAATGCTCTCGTACTAAACCCTCCGCATATATGAGGATGGAAGTAGTGAGGACCGTTGGACAGGCCGCCACGCTTACATTCGCATCTCTGGTATAGTTAATCTGTGGTATTATAATACGACTGACGCGACGGTATGCCAGCATGATATAATAAATTACAAGATATGATCGATAGCCGTCCGAAATTCGTCTGCTTTGCGCATGACGTCACCTGGAGCCACAAATTTAAATTAATGGCATTGTAGTTCATGATAGAATGTTTATTGTATCATGATTATAAGCGTAGGATCTTCACTTTCCGATAGGTAATAATGTAAATATGATTAGGTTCAATTTGTGCATCTCAAATTTGTGGCATTTTCGAATTATTGTTAAATAAAATTGCAAAAAGTATGTTTTCCGGTCTTTAACTTGAAACGCTGCCAAAATGAAGCTAAATAGAGGAAAATTGCTTAGGACCTTTTGTAGAGCTCGAAATTTCCTACAAAAAAGTCCGTGACGACATACCCGTACAGTGCACCATTCAGGTGTAATAATTAATTAAAATCTCTCTCGCGCCTACCTATCGCGCATTAAATTTCCTACAAAAAAGCCGTGATGTCACTTTCATCGGTCACCGATCAAAATCTCGCGTTGATTAGCTGTTACCTGTTACCGCACCTTTGTAATGGCCGCGTGATAGATGAGTTTAAAATAATCCGATTCGAGGTGCATCGCAATTTGATTTTACCTTCGAAAACGAGCATTTTTCCCTATTACTTTACAATTTTATTAGGTTCATGATATAAAAAAAATGTAATAAGTTTATTTATGATTTTAATTAATTATAATCGCTTCTGAACGGACTATGCAAGTACGCCGTCAACAAGATTACTTTTAAAAATCTTGTGCCGTCAAGGCTTCTTTTGTAGGGAATTTAATGCTCTACAACCTATTTAACCATTTTGAACGTGCTCGTGTAAGTCGGGCACGCAGGTAAAACGACGATTATCAGTGTCGGGAGTGTACACGTCGTAGGGTGGTGATTTCTTTTGTTTCTTCGTCCATCCGCAGATAATTGACCAACCACCTGGTTCGATAACTCATTTGATAGAGACTTAATACGTCGGAAAATTGTCTCCTTGTTTAAGTGATCACTCTTCAACCCATTTTGAACGTTTTCTGTTTGATTAATTATTATCAGCTAATGCCGCCGCCACCACTTGGTTTGATTGCTTATTTTACAATTTGCCACCGCACAATACATATTTACCAATAATTTAAACACTATTTTTAAGATATAACCACTCAAAGCACGCCAAAATAATGAGGAACAATAAAGTCCACTGCAAGAAACGTCACCAGGTGACGTACGCCAATTGATCGCTTGGCTCCTCCCACATGCGCAATATCAGCTTTGTTTGTCATCAAAGTGTAGTGCAGAAAAGTGTAGGTTTAAAAGTGTACAAAATGTTAACTAGTGCAGATGTGTAATTCTATAACAAACAACTTTAGAGTGTACGTACTCTTGTCAGAAAATCAACATAACCTATAAATAATAGCAATAATAGATTCACTACCAGTATCTTCACTCTCATCATTAAATAACTGTGACAAAATCACATTATTTCAATTCATACCTCTGTCAGACAACCCGTTTCAGTAAATCTCAAACTTCAAACCACAGAACAGCGTCAAACTTCAACTCAGGTGCCTGCGCTGCACTATTGACACTCGTTACACCTCCTCAGGAGTCAGTGTCAAAAGTGCAAGAAAGTGTACACTATACTGGTATACCAAACGGCTAGCGTCTGCACTAATTTATAACAAACGACTTATTGGCAAAAAGTGTAAAAAAGTGTACACTAGTGGCTGATGACAAACAAAGCTATCATATCTTTATTTATTTGTGTCATGGTATGCCAGGCGAATTATTGTAATCGTTGTCGATTAGGTGTTTTATTTTTGTGTAATATTTTTGCAAAATACCTATATTTAAAATGAGTGCTGATTTATACAATATGTTTGTACATAAAGACGATTATTATGAAGAGCTACAAAAGTTTTATAACGGCAAGAAAACCATAAATATAAACATAACCTAAAAGTATTAACAACCTGTGTGGGTCCGACACTAAAAAGTATTTTTATTTGTACTAGCAAATGTCATAAAAAGCGAAACCATGCTGTAATAAATAATCCAAATCTATAACTTGCATTTTAAATAGTTTAAGTTTAAACTGTTCAAAGTGAATGGGTAAGTACAATTCGCCTGGCATACCGTCATGTCAGTCGTATTATAATACGACGGATTTCATCTAGTCGTATTCTAAAACAATCGCGTGCACGTTTATTTTAACAATAAGACTAACAAGCGGCAGGCGTATTATAATGCGCCTAAAATTATCAGTCAAATTGTGAGAATCATAGATTTCGGTATAATCTGTCTCACCAACAGATATAAATAGACTCCTCCCCATTAATTTTATGGTTGCGCAGAACGGTGTGCGCAATAGTCAGTTTTACTTAGGATGAGTTCCGTTTCCAATCTTGGTTACGGTTTACTGTCCCGTAAATGCGGGTACATGATTGGTTGCTGAAACTTGGGTTGTTTATGGAACGCGGTTCCTGAAATTATCTGTCACCGAAACGACCGACGTTTGTAGCGTGGTATAAGCGGTTTGTTTATGAAAGAGGTTATGTTATATATTTTAAGTCGAGGGATAGCAGCTTTTGAAATCAGATACTTACACATAAAATCTCTTATATTTTATTATATGTATATTATACTTTTATATTAATGCAAATCACAAAATTCAAATAGCTTTCTCCGTATAACTGTCAAATTGGGTCAAAATGTCAAAAATCACCAAAGTAGTGTTCCGTAATTTATCTTTTTTTTTAGGAACCAATCCCCTACCGCTGTCAATAGCTATTTACCAATTGGTTAACCAGGTTGGGAAACGGAACTCATCCTTAATGAAATTAATGAAAGCTGTGATAGCTATCAGATTTCTATGAAAACCTAACCTTAAAAAAGCGTTTTAACATTTAATCATAATATTAATCGTTTGCATTAACCTTAATACTTAATACGCAAAACATATAAGGTTAATTCTTAGACGTACCTTAATTTACAAGTAAGATATCTTTATATAAGATAAATCTCAATGAATTCTTTAACATAAACAGCTGACATAAATTAAGAAATAATTATCACAAAAACGATTATGATTATGACAGTTGACAGTTAGGCGGGCTCCCTATTTATTCACGTTTTTAATACGTTTAGCGTTTATGCGTTTCGCGACAATCATAACATAAGCTGATTGGTCTGGTGCAAAAGATGTAAAAGTTTAACGCGTTCGCGAGTACTTTGTAGAGTCGGCCTTTGTCAGTCACATCTAGCAGTTGTTTTGTAATTCGGGTTCTATCAATACGACTAATATAATCATAGAGATAGAATATAAGGAGATGCTATACGATATAAATAGGTAAGGAAATAACGGTACCACTGGGCGGAGCTTATTGTAGCACCAATATGGCGGCTTTAACAGAGTTGGATTAAGCGCGTTCTCACGATTCGATTTTAGTTGGTCAACTTTCATTTTTCGTAATCGACTAAATTCGGTGCAGTTTTTGGTTCTTTTTAGACAAGATATTTAATCTAGTAGAACTAGTTTTATGGGGCTTATAGGTCCCTTTGAAAGAAAACTGCACTATTAGTTCAATAGTACCAATTCGTACAGCTTCTTAATTGGGTGTGTGGATGATGGTGAATATGGAAAGTAAAACAATAGGCAAATAAGTAAATTTATCTTTAATTTATATACCCATGTTATACATTGTTTCAGAATACATAAATATACAGTACCCCAAGAAAAATTTTAATCAAATTGGAAACAAAGACGATGATCGTGCGTAAAGCGTAAATAGAGAAAATGATCAGTGAATGTGTAACGCCCACATTCCTTCGAAGTGGTACGTACCAATCAGAAGATTTTCTCAGGGGCCTTATTCTCAGCCAGTGGATTTCAGCGTTCCTATGAGAAAATCCGCCATGTTTCTACTGAAATCTAATAAGCTGTATTCTCGACCATTCCCTTCCTACGAAATTTCAGTAGAATACGAGCAATTTTGTTCTCCTGCTTTCCACCAAGCGAATTTTGTAATTTCAAGAGAATCGCATGCGCATATAGTGTGCGCATATTGTAATTTACTTTGCATTGTACGCACAGATTAAGAAAATTTGCAGGTTAACGAGGAGCGTTCCCATTCGTGTGAGAGAAGGTTCACTTCTCTCGATTTCGTCTCCTCGATGAGAATAAGCACCCAGGGCTATATTGAATAACTGACACGTCAGCGCATCTTCCTGTCGCAGTCCTTTGTGTATTTCGAACGGTTCCTATATTATGTCGTTCTGAAGTTTAACTGCGGACGTGGTATCAACCATGATCGTTTTAATCAGACAAGTTAGCTTCATTGGTACTCCGAGTTCGTTCATAACATCGTGCAACATCGACCTAAGAATGTTATCATACGCTGCTTTAAAGTAGATGACAAGTGGTGCATACCAGTGTTATACCAATGTCAAATTCTCTGGATTTTTCTCGGATTTGATGCAAAGTGAACATTTGGTTGGTAGTTGAGCGACCTGGTCTGAATCCTGACTGATATTCTCCGAGGTGGGCTTCAGAGAATGGTTTCAGTGTTTCATTTGGGTTGGTCCTCCGGCCAGCAGCTCTTGAAAATGTTCTGTCCATCCAAATAGAATATATTTTTTATTGCTTATTAAGTTTCCTCCTTTGACTCTGACTACAGATATTAGTTCTTGGTTTAAAAACCTTTCTTGTCGCATTTCTCTTCCCTTCTAAGATGCTTGTATTTGTCTACCGCCGCCCTTTGTCCTACGCTGTAGCATGTATAAAGTACACTACCAATAATAGCATTTATATACCATAATTTTGTAGGTACGGTTCTGTTTATTGTTTATACTAACTTATGAAATGTTATTCCCGACATCTTTTTACCCCCGCCGTCTCTGCTACAGCAGCTACGCACAGCACAAGACAAACTAACAAAAAATACTTAGACAGTTCTCAAAACACAAATGAAATGCTAAATATTGCTCAACATGAACTGACAACAAATAACACTACAGTTTGACATTTTTGACAAAAAAGTAGTAGCAATATGGCGGACATGAAACCACTTTTGCCACGTGATGCCGTCTCCCTATTATATTCTATCTCTATGAATATAATAGAGAAAATTCCATTCAAATTTAGCGGGCATTTTTGGGGAGGAGTCTATTTATATCTGTTGGTGAGACAGATTATAGTATTACAATACGCCTAGTCGTATTGAAAAAGCCTAGGCGTATTATAATATGCCTGATTTTGCAATAAGCCTGCTGGCCTGCGACATATATATTACGCCAGTCATTGGGGATTTTTACCTGGAAATAACTCGGGAAGTTTTGAAACTTTGCAGGTTTGTAGGTTTCGGGGTCCATATCTAATCTAAAATTCATAAAATGCACAATTCGAGACTTACCGCCGGAGCCGCCATCTAGCCAAGATGGCTGCCAAAATCGATTTTTCGCAATTTTCTCCAAAACTATGCGTTTTTCGAAAAAATATGTAGAGAACAAAATTAAAGGAGGAAATTTCATACAAAAAATGTCCTTAGCATATTTTTGCTAAAGTTGACCGTTTAGGCAGAAAAGTCGTCGTAAAGTTTAACATTTTGCGTAAGTTTTATATGTATATAGAGGCGATTTTCCGAAATGAGATGTGTAGTAGGGTTCCCCAAAACTACTTTTTCAAGGCTTTATACAATTTTGTCATGAAACAGTGGCGTATCTTTTATCCAATTAATTAATTAATCAATTAATTCATTAATTAACTCATGTTATTAATCTATGATCAATTATATTTAATTATTGTTTGGGGTAAAGTACACAGCGCGTTTTTTTAACGTGGTTTCTCCTAGGCCTAATCCACTTAGTAAGTAAAATTACGTGTTCTATCTGCAAAGGCCCGACGGACTTGCCGGGACTCTGTAACTCGTAGCGATCGGTAGCGATCTATCTGTCTTTGTTTAGCTTGCTGAAAAATGCGCTTAGCAACTCTTTTATCGTATCGTAGCAATTCGTAGCGAGCGTACAGAGTCCCTAGGTTCGTTAATATCAATGCTTTTATAACGGTGAATATGTTTGTCTGTATTTCGGGATCAACGTTGGGTTCTTTTAATTGGTCGAATTCTTCTTCTTCAGTCGACAAACAAATATCGAGCGGCAAGTCCAAGTCATCTTCATCAGATTCGTCCAGCGTCACTTGAGTGACATTTTCGCAGGTATTTTCGTTGCAGACACCGCAAATCATGGAGCATTTTAATCCTGCTTTTCTGTATCCGCAGGCTCTACCACAATTGGTCTTGCACTTACATGACAAAAATACAAGTAGTGCTTTGGGAGCAGGATCCTTCAAAGTGGTTACTGGGGTGATACCAGTTTGGGTTTTCTTATTCCAACCCCATTCTTCAGCTTCTTTTGAACAGCCATACCATTGTTGTACTTGATGGTAGGTTCGTAAGGAATGCAGTCGTGCAGCTGCGCTTGTCGGTGGTAAGGATGCCAAATTAACTTTACTTTTTGTTACTTACTTCACAAAACACTGGTATCGATATTTATCAAGATCAATATTCTCTTTGTCTTTGGATCCATAGAGTGCAAGAAGAAATTTCTCACCTGCATTAGCAACTTCGTCAGCGGTGAATATGCTGACATTTTTTGTATGAAATTTCCTCCTCTTTAATTTTGTTCTCTACATATTTTTTCGAAAAACGCATAGTTTTGGAGAGAATTGCGAAAAACCGTTTATGGCGGCAATCTTGCAAGTCTCGAATTGTGCATTTTGTGAATTTTAGTTCTACATACCCAAACCTACAAACCTGCCAAATTCCAAAACTTCCCGAGTTATTTCCAGGTAAGACCTTCTTATGATCCCCAATGACTGGCCTATATATGCCATTCACATTTTATTTACATATAAGGGGAGGTTATGATATGTTTTTCTTAGGTTGTCTCAGGGTTGTCTGCTATTGACAAAATATTTAAGTGTCAGATTTAACTGATCGTCACTGTCATTTTTGTTTGGCTGAATTGTCAAATTTTTTATTGATAACATTGCTGTGCTCTCTTTTTAGAATCTCACTCTGGCAACTGTAGAGTCAATTTGAATTTGTGGTTATGTTTTTGACTTTTCAACATAATTTCATTCGTAGCCATTTCCCGAAGGCTACGCCTCATTCATACCAACAGAATTCAGATTTTCAAAGCCTATTCTAATGTAAATAAAATGTGAATGGCATATACATAACCTAAAGCCTAAAGCACATAGATTGACGTTCAAGCCCAGAAATTCGGGGTCTGCACCAGGGGCAAGGAGGGAAATACTTTTGCTCAGCTCATGAGCATGTAGCCTGATAAAATAAGGAACACATGAGTAGTGACCACGATGCTTATAGTAGCCCATTCGAACAAAAATAACACAGCATGATACAATAAATTAATAAGAGATAAGATATCGCGCAGCTCGTGACGTCACTCGGTGAGCTAGGACGCCATTAAACGCCAGGCCGTCAGGAGTGTCAGGCAGAATTGTCAAGTTGTTGAGGATATTTTTGTGTTTAGAAGTTAAAAAATCGTCGAAAATGAGATGTGCTGTGTACGATTGTGATGTTGATAATCAATCAAGAGATTTCTAAGCACGATATAAAGTTTTTTAGTTCCCTGAAATAAAAAAAAATGCAGGGTGTATGGAAACGCGGTTTCATAAAAAATAGTACCTACGTGTATCATCGTAGTAAA
Source organism: Rhagium mordax (assembly GCA_963680705.1). NCBI lineage: Eukaryota > Metazoa > Arthropoda > Insecta > Coleoptera > Cerambycidae > Rhagium > Rhagium mordax. Next base: position 82,279,110 of record OY796657.1, on the reverse strand, counting down.
AGCATATTTCAGAACTCCGTGTTGCTTGCGCCTCGATAAGCAATCTGCACGGACGTCCGGGAAACGGGAATGTTAAGTTTTTTCTACTAGGCACACAATGTACTATTTAGCATCAATTCTCTTAGTAACTAGATAATTTTTAGAGAAACTTTATTTACATTTTTTACCTTCATTATTAACATTGTTATATTTTTTTAACTTCCTACATATTAAAGGTAAAATTTGACGTCAAAACTGGTTTTTCTTAGTATACTTAACTTTCGGCAAGAAAAGATTTTGAGAAATTAATTATTAATAATGTTTTCTATTATGCTGCATACTGTCTGGCGATCGCACTGTATTTTTACGTAGAAACATTCTTCAAAATTCTTATTAAATATCAAATATAATGAATGTATTGGTTAATTTATCCTTTTTTACATATTTAACTTGCCATTTTTGTAATTTCGAAAACTTCGAATAACAATTAAGAACCCCAAAATTATTAACTTGTATAGTCGAATAAACTTTAACTTGGTGTGTGGATGAGTTGATATTGTGCATATTATTTCAGTTTCTCTTACACACAAAGTTAAAGCAATAACCCAAAAACATCGTTCACGTATGTTTATACGTAAACAATGGTTTTGGGGCCATTGTTTCAATTTTGTGTGCAAGAGAAAATACAATAATACGCACAATACCAACTCATCCACACGCCAAGTTAAAGTTTACTCGAGTATAGGAGTATAGGGCCAGACATATTCAACAATTACAAATCGAAATACATGCCTACGAAAAATATATATAAATTAATTTCGTATTATTATACTTATATTCACGTATAATATAGAAATATCTGCATAAAATAAATCAAATGTAATAATCAGTGTTATCTCTTAGTATTACACTATAAGCAGTGAACTTTTATTTTATGATTAAAAGCCATGAAACAGAGTTCCTATATTATAACTAACAAAATTTGGTATTAAATTCGAAAACGCGACATAAATTTTAAAAATTACTCACTGTGTGACGTCATGCGCAAACTGGACGAAATTTGAACGCTTTGATATCAGAGCCGCTTTCCAGTGACTTTCTTGAGTCACTCAGAGCAACTCAGGAGTACGCGCCAGCCAAGGCTTATAGACTTTGTACAGGTTGCCTCAATGAGCAGCATTAGGGTGAGGAAAATGCGGGTTGCGGCAGGGCTGGCGACCGCGGTCTGTCATTTATTTTACATACTAAAAAGAGACACTAAACACTGATCTGCTGTTGTAGAACAGAGATGGATATACCGACTGTCGCCTAGTGACGTATGATATATTGAGATAGGTCAGGTTCAGATTGGGTAACCTTTAGAGTTTACCAGCCTTGCGCGCCAGCTACTTTCGGTGCAATAGAACGGCGTAGAGTAGTTGAGGCGTACTCCTGAGCTGCTCTGAGTGACTCAAGAAAGTCACTGGAAAGCGGCTCTTGTGTTGTTGTCTGCTTCCCTTTTACACAAAATCTCAGATTATTCTCACATTTTACGCATCGAGGTGGGAGAATATAGAGATGTTGTACAATTCGTTGAAGCCTATTTCGACGTCACAGGGCCGACTAAATATGGCGGATGAACAGGATTGGATTCAGGAATATCTTCTAGGAACGTAATTTCACCACTATAAAATATTTAAATTAAAAAAAAATGATTGATAGAAGAAATTTTCTCTAACGTTAATATAGGTATATTTGTTATATAGACCGATTTTTTATGTTCTTAAAAAAGCCTTTGATAAAACAATAAGATATACCCATGATGTGAATGATTAAAAAGTATATTCAAATACAATGCTGCAAAATTTCATTTGGATAGCTCAAAAATTGTGGAAATGGCGGGGGTTTACCATGATCCGTGGTCACCCGGTATATACAGGGTGGTCCGAAGTTTACCTGACAAACTTCGGCAGGTGATAGAGGGACTTAAAATAAGTGGAAAAGTTCCTATCAACTTATGTCCTTAGGTGATTGCTAACAAAGATACAGGGTGTTAAAGTTTTGTGAAAAACAAACCATTTCTTTAATAACTCTAAAATTATGAAAGCTATTGACTTGACATTTTAGGGGCGGCGGTGTGTTTTAAGCCTCAATTGTTTTACGGAATCTTGCCTTTGTACTGTTTCCAGTGGCGCCGTCACAGGGTGGGGGAGTTAAATTTTTCGCCAAAACTATGTAACGCAACTGCTTTGTACGGTTGTTTTTAAGATTTTCCGAATTTCAGCTCAATTTGGAAGAAAGAAGGTATCTTTTAATTTATTCGTACAACGCTTACTTTTCGAGTAAAACGGCTGTTTTTGCTTTATATCTCCACTAAAACACTAAAACCTTTACTACAATAATAATAAAATTAATAATCCTAGTTGCCCGTGGTAAACAATGAAACATTATTGTCAGTCAATGTTTGACCTGTCACCCTGTCAGTTTTTATAGTGTTAATGTTGGGTATCAAAAGATGCCAAGATTGTTCAGCAATGTAAAATAAATGATAAATTTGCAATAAAGTTTAGTCATGGAAATTCTTTTTGCTATTTTACTCGAAAAGTAAGCGTTGTACGAATAAATTAAAAGATACCTTTTTTCTTCCAAATTGATCAGATTCGGAAAATCTCAAAATCAACTGTACAAAGCAGTGACGTGTTACATAGTTTCGGCGAAAAATTTAACTCCCCCACCCTGTAACAACGCCACTGGAAGCAGTACAAAGATAAGATTCCGTAAAACAATAGAGGCTTAAAAAACATCGCCGCCCCTAAAATTTCAAGTCAAGAGCTTTCATAATTTTAGAGTTATTAAAGAAATGGTTTGTTTTTCACAAAACTTTAACACCCTGTATCTCTGTTAGCAATCAAAGGACATAAGTTGTGTAGGAACTTTTCCACTTATTTTAAGTCCCTCTATCACCTGCCGAAATTTGTCAGGTAAACTTCGGACCACCCTGTATATAGGTATTTCGTAAAGTTGTATATAATTTATTAATCTTTGACACTGCGATAGTGTACAAAAATATTTAATTTCAACTTAACTGCGTTGGATTATGCTTATAAAATTGAAAAAGAAATTCTCATATGTATCAAAACTTATTTCCTGCCGTTGCTGGCAACTTCACAACAGTCCTCACGCTTTGAAGAGTCGGTCACAGACAAGAATTGTAAATTCTTGGGTCACAGACAGGGTTGTCAGTCACAGACAAGGTTTTCTACTAACCTTCACAGAATTGTTATTAAATTCTGTGGTCTGGTTGTCAGGTAAGTCAGGTTATGTTATGTTGCAAATTGCAAAAATTACACGCAGACTACACGTGTTGAAACAAATAAATGTTAATTTTATATTGAAACAATTAAAAATTAGGTAAAATGTCTCAAAATAAAGTGCTAAAAATGGAAGATATTATACAGAATAATATGGAAGAACCAAATGAAATTGAACCATCTTTAAAACATAATGAAAAGTAAATAATTTGTAGAAAATATTTTCCTAATTTTGATATTTAGTGTTCCTTTTCAATTTAACTGAAGTTTTGGCAAGCTTTTTGAAACTAGTTAAAGGTGAAGTATTCATTTCAACACGAATGGCAAAAAGAAAATAAATTTTAATAACTACAATTATTTATGAATCAAATAATAATAATAGTGCATTTCCAGTGGCGTCTTCGATATGACATGATATATCTAAACTTGATTAGACATAAAATGACATTCTAACAAAACTTAAATCACGTGTCAAATACACTCTTCTATGAAAGTTGAAACTGATTACAGTGTACTCTGGTTATAATGCACCCAGGATATAACGTATATTCGGTTTTAAAGGTCGTTTACGCAGTTTCCCAACTTTAACTTTAATTTTGACATTTCTGTTATAACGTACTTCCAGTAATAGTGTACTCAATGAGTCCCTAGAGGGTATGTTATAACCAGAGTATACTGTATATCTGCTTGATTTTTAATACAATTCATGAAATTTATAATTGCATCGGTTTAATAGTAATGAAAAAATACTTAATCTTTTATGTCAAAATTAGAAAAAATTTTGTATGAGTTAGGCGATGCAATTCTGAGTAACTGTACGATTTTCACTCGTTACACATAACAAGGCATTTCCTAACAGATTACATAAGTAATTACTACATAGTTGCCGTTATTTTTTTTTAGACAAAAATTTAAAGATGATACCAAGTTAGTGATTCCAAAGGGTAAACCAAAATCTGGTAGGATATGGAAAAGCGAGAAAACCAAATTTTCCTCAATTATTAAAACGAAAGGTATTCGTAGTTCATTTGAAAAAAGATTAGCTCTAAAGGAACAGTTAAAACGGATCAAGGAAGTTTCTAATGCAATCAAATCTGCAAAGCAAGAGGAAAAAGAAGTTAAAAAGCAAAGACGAAGAGAAAACCTAAAACGACAAGAAGAAAATAGAAAAAAGTCTGAAATAGTTCAAGTTATTACAAATACAAAGAAATTGAAGAAAATGAAAAGGAAACATTTAAGAACAGTAGAGAAAAGAGACACTACGAAAGTTTCCAAATAGGCATAAAGTTTATATATGTTACATTTTTTTTTGAGTTTGTGTTTATTAATGATGGGGCTACTTACGGATGGATAACCGATAAAATTTTATTCAGAACTGTTTCAAATTTTACCATTAAATAATCAGAAACTTAATATGTAATTTACGTGTTCGTATATTCACCAATGATGAGACAGTAGTATCTAAAAATTCTGTAACTATGTATTTGGTGGCTGTTTTCAATTGTTTTGTGAATTGTACTGGTTGTGCATCATTTTGGTAAATTTATGAACACATTTACTTCTGTCCTTTTATGCCTGTATGCACCGTATACCGACAAGCGAAGCTTAAGGTTTAAGCTCGCTTAATGCTACGATTTTGTATGCACCGTAACCACAAATGTGTTTAAGCTCGCTCAAAGTTAAGTGGCCAAATTCGGCGGCTTAAAAATTTAAACCCGGGCTTATTTCTACACAACCTCACTTTTTTCTTGTTTTGCATTTACTGACAGAAAGGCCTGAAGTTAAAATTGTTTCTGTTGAGTTTTGCGGAATTGTCGAATTGTGAAGGGGTATTTAGCGGCGAGTACCTTATTAGTTATTACGGAAATTGAAGATATTATTATGCTGGAAGACGATAACGATATCTTAGATATTATTGACTTTGGATTTCCACGGAGGGTTTTTAGGAGAATCAACTATTTTGAGGAGATGGATGATATGGCCTTTTATTTCTATATTAGACTAACGAAGCATACAGCATTATATGTTCAGGAGCTCATTGAAGATGCTTCTCGGATGTTGTAAAATTTGGAACTCTTAAGTTTTCGCTCATTTTGCTAAATAATATGACAATTAAATTCTAGCACAATGATAATATAACCAAAATAACACAAACACGTGCAGGCAAGAATCTATTTTATAAATAAAATATTAAATCACGAATCACGATATTAATTATGTTCAAGTTCAGCGAATTACGGATCACGGACGACAACGGACAAATAAACACCTTTGACTTTAAATGACTTAAAACAAACAAAACATTAAAATTCCCTAAATAGATACTACGTTGCCACGTTTTCTTAACGCTTATCTAAGCCACGTTTATTGTTCAGCGGTGCATAACGCAAACATTTAAGCTTAGCTCAAGTTTTAAGCGCGCTTACGTAAGCTTCGCTTATGAAACAAAACGGCGAATACGGGCATTAGTGATTCACATGTCAACACATGTCAAGTATACTTTTGTCTGTGTTCTTTCCTTTAATCTGGTACTGTTTTCCAAGTATGGATTAAGTATACATATTATATTTTTACAGGGTATCCCGAAATTAACTAGAAAGATTTTTGCCATCAGTTTCTACATCCAAAAGTAGTAAAAAAAAAAAAGTTCATATAAACATGGGGTCCAGAAATGGCTCCTAAGGGGGCTAGAGCCTTTAAAAGAGAGCCTCTGATGCTGGTTTTTTGGAAATATTTTGGAAACTTTTTGTGAGAAAGCAATGAAATTTGTTTTTCTATTTTTTTTTGTTCCCAATTCAAAAATGTAAAAATGATTTTAAAATTTTATTCAGTGACGTAGTAATTAGAGGGGGCTAGGGATGCTTATAGCCCCAACTTTTTTGCCTGTGGAATTTTTCGCAATTTAAGTACAGAAAATGAAAATTTGAAGTTTTCTACCTTACCTACGAATGGAACTATGGTCTAACTTTGATAATGCATGGTTTTCGAGTTAAATTGATTTGAAAATACTGTTCCATGCCATTAGTTGATTTTTAAATTCATTCTTTTTTTTACATTTTCACATAGACTATTTACAAAAAACCAGCATTAGAGGCTCTCCTTTAAAAGGCTCTGGCCAGAGTTTATACAGATCAAGTTGATACAGCTCGCGTTATTATGAATTAATTTGAGAACTCAAATTGGTTGACCCTAACTTTCAGTTTGGTTTGGTTTTATAGGAAGACCAATAAAATTTTACTGGGTGGCTTAGTTTCGCAGAACTGGTGGCTTGGAGAAGCTTATTTATTTTATAGCTAACGCAAAAATAGTTATTTATGTATCAAGGCATTAAAGTTCATCTTTTTATCATGAATGTGGAGTTTAGTACCACATGAGTGATAAAAAGGAACTTTAATGCTGAGGTGCATATTACATTTTTTTTTAAATCCAGAAACTGTGAAATTAAGATTAATTAAAGTCTGTTTTTTAAATAATATTCAGTGACGTTATGAAATGTCATAATTATTTTAAAATTTTAAGTGGCATTTTAGGAAATGTCATAATTATTTTTAAATGTCAAATCGGAATCATTTTTTGTAGAAAAACTATTATTTTTAGCAATTATAATAGTGATAATACAATTCTGAATTTAAAAAACTGTATTTATTTACCTTTTATTACAAGACAATTATTATCACAAGCAATAAAAAATTAATGTTTACGTTTATCTGTCACCTCCGCCAACTACAAAAATCGTACAATAATGGATTACTTTAATGACTATTTAATTCTATCATTTTAATGACGATTTTGGGGTATTTTAATGCCGATTTAAAAAAAAATCAATTTTAAATAAAATATTTAACTATCTAGACTATTTTTCTTGATGCTAAATTTAATCTAACCACAAAATATTTTGATGCAAGAACATCGATTTTTAACTTCCTGCTTATGCCTACTAAACTTTACTATACACGGTACTACTAGGTCGCTAGGTTAGAAAAGTGCGAGAAACGTCTCTGGCCTCCTTAGGAGCTATTTCTAGACCCATGTTATGTTTATATGAACTTTTGTTACTATTTTTGGACGTAGAAACTGATGGCAAAATCTTTGTAGTGAATTTCGGGATGCCCTGTATATCTGTGGATAACGTTGCACCAAATGTAAAATCCGATTTTTTTCTACAATACCTGGCAGTGTTACAAAGTTGGTAGAAGTGCTGCTTAAACCGTAGGAAATTTCGGTATTTACTGTTGGAAGTAGGGCTGCCATCTGTGAAATCAAGAAACCAGGGCAAGATGCTCGAAAACCCCGGATTTTTGAGCTTAAAACCCGGACATTTCTGCCGAAAATTTTTTACTTTACCAATAAAATAAAATAAGTTTAAATTGTTATAATTATATAATTCTCTTTGATAACAAAATTAAATCTTCTAAAAATTAACGAAACTAAAAATCAAGTCTACTTTCCCTCTTCTATTAAGGAACAAAATGAAATCTATAATTAAAGAAACTAAACTTTCTTCTCTAAACAAAAAATAAATCGACGACGGCGCCGGAGACTTTAAAACCCGGACTGCATACAAAACCCCGCCCGGACGCTTCCCGGACGCCCCCCAAACTAGGACAAATCCGGGGAAACCCGGACGGATGGCAGCCCTAGTTGGAAGGCCTAATACATTTTATAGGTTGGAATTTCAAGTTTTATTTTCACCGACTTAAACTCAATTCAATTCAATAAAAATTATGAAGATATTGTGCAAGAACATTGAACCTTCCCGGACTATTGTTTTTAATTTAGAAATGTAATATTTTAAAAATATACTGTATTGACATTGACAACATTTTGACATTAGATTTATTATTTTGACAAGAATTTGCAACATAATTGGAGTTGGGGACTCCCAGGAATGCAACTTTTCCCCTAAAAATTTGACCTTGAAGAGTATTAGCCTTGTTCGTAGAGTAGTCAGAAACCATCAGAAACTGTCCGACGCATGCGCATTTGGTTGTAGAGTTGCGCGTGTTAAGTCAAAGTACTTTTAAATTTCAGAGCTCTATTAAAAGTCACATCTCTACAGTCATCAAACTATCACAAATCGGTTCTACGAACAAAGCTGCTTTCATATTTGCACACTACATAGGAAAGCTGTAATCATTCGCATTTGTATATTCGAATACTGGAGAAAACATAGACACATGTCTACGTGAATCTTTAGCCGCCATGCTTCGGTTCGATAGATGCCGGCTGCGTTCTCATCTTCCGAGCTTGACCGAACACTACCCTATGTAGTGTTCCGAAATGAAAGCACAGTATTGGTAGCAGCTAAATATTAGGAATTATACAAATATCTGGAATGGGTAATTAATGTGAATGTGACGAAAATAATTATCGGAAGCTGATTTATTATATATTTATTGCATAAAAATATATCAGTTTCTTACATTCTAAATATTCCAAAATTAGTTTCTTCCACTTCACTGTTTAATGCAGCAGCTAAACTCAAACCCAGTACTTTTCGTGTATCTTTAGGATCAATAATTCCATCATCCCAAAGTCTAAAATATTTATTTAACTATGGAATAATTAAGAATTCTTATACATACCTGGCACTGCTAAAATATGGAGATCCTTCCCTATTAAATTGATCAATAATTGTTTTTTCAAACTCCTTTTTTTCATTCTCAGACCATTTTTTTCCTTTACTAGCTACTTCTGAAAGAACTCCTGCAGCTTGAGCTCCACCCATAACTGAAATTTTGGCATTCGGCCACATATATAAAAATCTAGGCGAGTAGGCTCGTCCACACATACCTAGAATATTGATTGTACTTAATTGTTGCATAAGTCCATATGACTTGAACTAAACTGTAATAAAATCGAGGATAATTTTAGTTAAAAAAATAAAATATGTATCTTACTTATACCCCGTGATTAAACTAATGGGAGTCCCAAAACTATTTTTAACCCTTAGGATAAAAATTTAAATTTAAACAATATCAAAACACATTTTTTGGTGTACCCACAGAGATTATATTTCCGGTTTTTAATCGAAAGCAATATTAACTTTAAATTTGAAATGGCAACCTCAATTTTTTCAGATATTGAAGCTACCAAAATTATTAATAGTAAATTTTTTAAATCGAAAATCAGTTCCAAAATGTTTTATCAATGGTTTGTTCATCAAAGTGGTTATGAAAACTACATTTACGTGCCATATCGTAGTAATGTCTTAACATTCCTTTAGGTTCCACTGTTTGAAATAAATTGCACGAATGCCATTTTTACTAGTACAAAAATTAAAAATAGTGTTATCAGGTTCCTTTTTTAAACTCACTTTAAATTGTAGTATTATTAAGACCCGATTTAATAAAACAACTGACAAAATTTGTGCCGTTTTAAAACTGATTTTCGATTTAAAAAACCAATGTTTAAATTCTGTATTACTTAGAACAACTGGGTAAAAATGGGATTGTCATATAAGACTTTAAAAATTATTGTTACTTCCGGTTAAATCAGAAACGGTACAATATTAATGGATACACCTGTTTAGATGCATGCGCAGTTGATGCTTGGTAACTTATGAGGTCACTTAAAATTTGGATAATTCTGATTTTCATGATGATTGTGATGGCTAAAAATTTCTTACCATAATTTCCAGCTCCATAAGATCCCCCAATTATAATAGTAATTTTTGGAACTTTTGCACATGCAACTGCCGTTACTAGTTTAGCCCCATGTTTGGCTATCCCGCCAGTTTCAGCTTGACGACCCACCATAAAACCTTTGAACATAAATGAATGTATAAAACCTTGTAAAAATGATATAGAGATAGTCATCATCTAGTGGTAATTAATATGCTTAAAACTTAATAGAGAAAGGAAATAAAAGAGTGTTTTAAAAGATAGCATGTTAATCTATACCTTGCTCTATCTCTTATAATACTCATTAATTTGTTTCGTCTATTGAATTCTTATCTACCTACTAAATTAACCCTTTGCTGCCATGATAAAAACAATACAAGATATGATATTAGAGGTCTAATTTCGTCCAGTTTGCTCATGACGTCACGTTAGTAACTTTAAATGTATGCCATTATCAAATTTTGTTAGTTAGGAACACTTTTTATGGCTTATGCGGCCAAACTTAGGGTATGTAGAGGGGCTCAATACAAAACGAAAATTATCCAGAAACATTTGGTCAATACTGCATATTAAAGGAGTTATAACCTTCCTAGATAAAAAGATTATGTTTCGCTATTAAAGTATAATCGGTCCGCGTTGTGTAGTGTACATACCTGTAATATTTTGTAAAAATACAATAGGTACCTTCCTTTGAGTACACAGTTGTATAAAATGGGCTCCCTTCATGGCACTTTCCGAAAACAAAACGCCATTATTTCCTACAATGCCTACAGTTTTTCCATATAATTTTGAAAAGCCACATACCAGAGTTTCCCCATATTTTTTTTTGAACTCGTCAAATCTTGAGCCATCAAATATTCTTGCAATTATCTCTCTAACATCAAAAGGTTTTTGCAAGTCATGGTCTATAATTCCATACAATTCTTCACTACTATATAACGGAGACTCGAACGGTTTGTCGAAAGTGTTGAACGATTTGCGATTGAGATTCTTTACAATTTCTCTAGCTAAATATAATGCGTGCTTGTCATCTAGGGCATAGTGGTCTGTAACGCCCGAAGTTGAACAATGGAGATCAGCACCTCCGAGGTCTTCTGCAGATACCTGGAAGGAATACCATTTCACCAAAAGATTTTAATTTTACATTGTTGATTAAGTTTCCTAACTCTTAAAATTATTTATGATTATTTTATTAAGTTGAGTTTTTGGTTACTGTTATTCGAAGATGAAAATCTACTGCTATATAGATACAGCAATATAAATTTACAGCGGATATAGGTAATATGAATTAATACTGAACTTAAAAAACACTAAAATTGTTTACAACTTATTGCTGCACGTTTTAAATTTCTAAAAATGTATTAATTTTACTTTACGGATCTTGTAAATACAGCTAAAATCATTCTCCATATTTTAATAACATAATGTATGGAGTGTGGATTAAACCGAAATATTAGGTGAAATGGATTTTTGCCGGATTTTTATTTAATATTTTTTGATTTAACACTCAATAATGAGAAATTTGCGAATAAGCATGTGTGTTTTTACACATCAATTTAAACATTTAGATATAAATCTCGCATCAAGCCTGTCCAATTAAGGCAATAATCTTCCCAGAATCGAAACATCTTTAAATAATTCATACCTCTTCTCCAGTGGCGGCTTTAACTAATGGTGGACCTGCTAAAAATATAGTTCCTTGTTGTTTGACAATAATTGATTCATCAGCCATTGCAGGTACATATGCACCTCCAGCAGTACATGAACCCATTACAACTGCTATCTAAAAGTAATTAGTAAAAAATAAGTTTTGACAACGAAGCAGATTTCCAATCCGAAACACTATTATAACTTAGTTTTTAAAAAACATAATTTAATTTAATTATCTTATTGAAAGCTTAGTCATATGAGGTGTAAGAGATTTTGTGATGGGCAAAATCATCAAAACAATCTCATGTTCATTTCATTTGGTGCAGGAAGTTTGTTCATAAACTGCGGGAATAGTGGCCAAACAGCAAGAAAAAATAATTCATCAGTATGGCCAAAATAGCCACTAGAATAGTTGAATTTTGCCTCTTTTAGTCTTTATTAATAAGACCAAATTAATTCTTAAAATTATTGAGGTTGGCACCTTTCCCTTTTTATGCTTAATTTATTCGATCACCTTAGCTACATGCTTATATATTTATTTTGATTTCACAGCCACAGAAGTACTGAAAAAATTACTATAAAAAGTAAATTTTAAAAAACTTGCAATTTTTCTGTTAAATTTGGTAGTTGTAGGAAAGATTAAAATTAGTTTACTTTATCTGGCGTTTTACCTGAGATATCCCCTGTGAGGACATATTTGCTTGGTTAAAAAAAGTCCTACCAAAATGATTTTTATCCGGGAATACTTCGGATTGGTGAGGTAAGTTTGCACCCCCACTGTCGACTAAGTAAATGCATGGCAAATTATTTTCTTGTGCAATTTCCTGTGCTCTTAATTGCTTTTTTACTGTTATTGGGTAGTAAGTACCGCCTTTGACTGTAGCATCGTTTGCAATGATTATACATTCTTGTCTATAGAAATAATTTTTCAGTACCTATTTAGTTTAAAATGTTACCTATATAGTTTCTCACCCATACACTTTTCCAATTCCTGTGACAATACCAGCTGAACTGATAGACCCATCATACATATTGTTTGCTGCCAAGGCTGATAATTCCAAAAAAGCCGTATTTTTGTCTAAGAGTAAATTTATTCTGTCTCTAACTAGTAATTTTCCTTTCGATGTATGTTTTTTTATAGTTTTTTCACCACCACCTTGTAGAATAATTTCAGTTTGGTACTTTTTCATTAACGAGTTTAACCATCCGAGAACAATTATCCTACAAAGCATTAAAATTTACACCACCTCACAACAGGAAATAAAAGGTTAATATTTCAAAAATATAATATGTTGATTTACAGTAAATTGTGGTGCATGAATGTCTACTTGGGATTTTATAGCATTAGCAGATACATTACGAACAAGTTTTACTAAGCGAGAATTGTGTGATATGGTGTTCAGCTTCGAAAACATATTCTTCTATTATAGAAATTTATTTATAAAATCTCAAACTTCTGACTGGCGAATGTTCGTGTGGTAAACGCGAATTATTTATCCTTTCCTTATCACTATTAACCTTTGGCCTAGCATGGTGACTTCTTTTAAATTATTCTAGAGATCTTAGTAGGTGTATGGTGATTTTATTGTTTTTAAGTTTTCAGAAACAGAAAAGTAAACAAAGTCTACAAAAGTTTTAAAAATGTTGCTGAAAACTGGCAGATTATTAAGAAATATTGTGGTGAATAATAATATAAAGCGATATAGTCACGATGATAATCAGGGTGGCATTGCAGGAGGGGTAAACATTTATAATAACAATAACGAAAAGAAAATTGTTCATTAATTTTATTAATTTTCAGAATTTGCCATTCCGTAACTCAATCGGTAAGCCAGGAAGAATGACAATGCTATTTCTATTATACTTTGGAACTGGATTTTGGGCTCCATGTTTCCTTTTCATCTATATGTATTTAAAATAAGGTAATTTAATTAACCTTAAAATTAAGTTCGTAAAAGTCTTCGCCATTTGCTGTAGGCTTATTGTTGATTGGCCTTTTTAAATTAATAGTGTAATAAAGTGGGTATCAACGTAGGAAACTTTTGTAAAACGATGCATCATGTTAAAAGTCAGTTTTTTTTTCTAAAATAAAATACTCTTCAAGGTCAAATTTCTAGGGAAAAGTTGCTTGCATTCCTGGAAGTCCCCAACTCCAATTATGTTGGCACTGGGGTTCTTTTGAAGTTTCACCGATAAATTTATGTCAAAATAGTAAATCTAATGTCAAAATGTTGTCAATGTCAATATTATATAATTTTTAAAATATCACATTTCAAAATTAAAAACAATATACAAAACAATAGTCCGGAAGGTTGTGTTCTTGCTTAATTTTTATTGAATTCCAGCATTTCTACCAACTTGATAGGTAATATGAAAAAAACGGACTATACGCTTGGTCAAATTTTTTCTATTATTGTTTATTTTTCTACCACAAGAATATACATAACCCAATCAGGTTAAATCTCGTGTTATATAGGTGGTTTGTTATGGGATGGGATAACAATCGGATATCTGACTACTTTTTAGATGTTCTAGAACTGTTCATTCTATTGTTGGCAACATTGATGTAGAACCAGCGTCACAGAACAGTTCTGTGCCACTTGCCAGCGTTCAGAAAGTCGGAGTTGCCAGACTTACTCCTACGGATAATTTTAGCCCGAGTACGACAATACATCTAAACTTAAACTTACTATAATAGTACTAGTACTATTACTATTACATTACCTATATTTTTGTACGATAATTTGAAACTTTCATTTTCATGTTGGGTTATAATTTTATTTTGTATTTATACAGGGTGTTTACTAAAGAATTGGCCAAACTGTAGGAGTAATAGAGATATAACAAAAAGTTTAAATAAAAAAATTGCTTTTAACGGTCCATAACTTTTTAAGGAAGCAAAATGGTACTAAGGTATGTGCAGCTAAAATGATTTATTTTTACTCAAGGAACCTACTCCTACAGTTTGGCCCATTCTTCAGTAAACACCCTGTATATCTTAAAATAAATAGGATTTTGTTGGTTTATTGCGAAACATATATTATCATATTCATCCAGACTCTTATTTTAAGCGGGCAAATCTCGCCTTTATAGGTATTATATTTAAAATAAAAAGTGCACGATGGAAGAAACAAATGAATTATATCCACCCACGATTATTTTGTTCCTTGCCCCTTGATGGAGATACAGAGATGCACAGTATAGAGATTCTAGAGAATACCTATACCTATACTAATTATTATGAAAACATTAAACTTCTTTTCTTGAAACCATTGAAATTTTTGAATATTTTGGTATTTTATTAATAACTGGAGGTACTAAATTTATCTACCTAGGTACTCAGTCTACTGTCTACATGTAAACATATTTAACAAGAGACCGGGTCCTAACTTAAATGCATTATCAAAAAAAAGTTTTATGTTTATTATGCTATACCTAGGTACTGACTGTTTGTTTCAATTTTTTTTTTTCGAGTTAATTTTAATTTAGGTACCTTCAAATTATATCAATGGACATTTTTTTAGACGCATTACTGTAATAATGATTATAAAATTGTAATCTGGCAACGCTGTTCCAGTTCCACCTTGATTTTTATGTCTTATTCGTATCGCACGGTTTTTGTGGAGGTTATCTAGATCTTCGTGTTTCATCTTTTATTAAATTATAGTACCTACTAAAAAATGATCGGAAAAAGTAATTTGTTTGTAAGAAATGCATTCAGAAATTTGGCAAGATATCACGATCATGGAGGTGTGCCCGGTGCGGTACGTATGCATCTTTGTTATTACATAATGGATGGAATTTAACGAGTACAGAAATTCATAATATTAAAAAAAAACTTACTAAACTAAATGTATATAAAAAATATAAAATACTTCTGTATAACTGATATATTGTGGTAATGGTTTATTAAGTAGGTATAGAGTAGGTACCCATAAACAAAAGACATTCACTGAAACAAAAGATTATTTTATTAATAGCAGATAAACAATACCTGTATACTACTTGGAAAAGTTTTATTGCAATTAGTGTCTTTACTAGCAAGAATATTATTACAAGGAACTTTTGCTAATAAAAGTTCCTTTTTATTTTTTCAAACCTCTGCAGTAAGCAGTAAGCGATTGGCAATATGATCCCTTATCCCTTTTAAAATATTATTAATTAATTTACAGATACAAAATCAATGTTTTTAAGTCGTTAATATTTTATTTAAATATAATAGTAATAATTGATTTTTGTATATTTTCCTAGGGTAACTGCTTCATACCAAAAATCAGAAAGGTGATGGTTATAGTCTGTATAGAATTGGATTTTGATATTAATTTTATTATCAACATTTGGGAAAGATAGTGCGCAAAATTATGACCAAAAAGTTCACATAAAACAAGCCTTTTACAAACCGAACAAATAATTGAAACCAACTTAAAATAAGACCTTACCAAATAATAATTCGCTTTATTTTTGTTTAATATTTTTTGTTTTTTTTTTCAGAATATACCTTTCTCTATAAATAACAGGTTCAAGTTGACTGCTTTGTTCATTGCCTTCTTTGGTTCAGGATTTGGAGCACCTTTCCTTATCTTGAGGCACCAACTTCTTAAAAAGTAAATTCTGAGGTGTAAGTTAGCTGTACTTTTAATATGTATAAATTAAATTAATATCTATATTTTTAATTTTCAGGATTTGTTAGTCATACTATAGTAAATTACATTTTTGTTTATACATCATGAGTAAAAATATACATAGTCACTTTGTTTTTCTCTTGTACATCTAGTATAAATCCCAAGTACTGTTAAGTATTGTCTATATTATTTGAATGTATACTACATTTTATTTAATAAAATATCTTGGAAAGTAATTTGATACTACATTATTAATAACTAGCACTTATTGCAATGTAATTCATAGAGTTGCTAGATCATATTATATTAAAGTCCTATTCGTGGTTTGCAGCAGATAGAAGTTGAACTGCGGCAGCTTTAGAGAAAAATCAAATACATCTACAATCTAAAGGAATAATAAAACTGATAGAAGTCGAATTATGCATCAAGATCGATAGGTTCTAAAATCTTTAAAACCTTAACCACTGAATCGGCTGTGCCTCAGCGTTTCTAAAATTAGAAACTGACAACTCTATTAATACTTTTCATTCAAATTTGGCAGGTATAGAAGTAACAATACCGAAAAGAATCTTTGTATTGCTTATTGTTAAAGGAAGGTACATCATTAAGCTATGATTATATTTCAGAAGCTTGTAACTCCCGTGCATTTTGAAAGTAGTAATTATTCTAGAAATTGAAAAATATCTTATCGTATCGTATCTTTAAGTTGTCGCATAAAGTGAATGTCAGCTCCATTTTAAATTACGTACTTGAGAGTGTGATGTGCGTTCGATTTCACTCCCCCCGCCAAGACTGGCCCTTATTAACAATCGAACAATCACTTCTCTATCTCTATAATATAAGGTGTTTCAGAAAACAGTGTCCTAATTTAAACTCTGAATTTTACGGATGAAAAGACTGACAATTGAAGGTCGAATCTGGAATATAATAAGTTTCAGTTTTGGAGTTTTGAGATATTTATAGATAATATTTAGTGCTTATGCATTGATTTGTCCTATTCGATATTTTATACAATTTTTAAGTCCTGCGATGGATGCTGACTGAACTATAGTGCAACTCAGTATTAATCCCCTTTTATTATATATTTTAGAATTGAAAACCATTCAAATTTAGCGGTACATCCAACGGTCCGAATCAAGTCTGCTCTTAATGCATCTTAATAAACTTTGTCGTACGTGGTAAAAGTACTATTTGTCAAAGTTTGATATTGTGACTTAATTGGTAATATTTTTCTCTTGTCCAGCATACTCAAAAACGAGATATAACGCGAGTGTTCTCGTTTGTAGCACGAAACACACTTTTCACCCCTTTGAAGGGTGGTTTTGGCCTTTTGAGGGGTTGGTCCGCCTCGGTGAGCAGAACCAACATTATCTTCGTGTTCATCATCCTCAAAAACGGGGGGTGACATAAGTTTTGCCGATGGAAGACGACGAATACGCGATCCCCCTTTGGGTGTGGTTTTTGACCGTTTGGGGGGTAGCGTTAACTCGGGGAGCAGAAACAACATCACCATCGTGTTCAGCTTCCTCGAAAACGGGGGGGAGGCAGTTTGGTTGACTCCCCAAGTATTTGGGTGTTCGTCCTACTCACAGAATGTCCTCGCGCTCATACCTAACAGCGGAACTTTTATTGTGTCCGGGGGTATGTTTGGCCCTTCGGATTGGTCTGGCTGTTAGTAAATAGTCCCTTAAGTCATCGTATATAAAATTTGAGACTTAGATTGTAAAAGTTCTGATATTTTTTTGCGGGCTTCAAACATAGACAAATACATATATAGAATGAGCTTGTAATATGCGCAAGATGTAGATTTTATATATGGTGGCCGCCATTTTGCATGAATTATTCAAATACAAGCCAAATGTAAACAAACAACAGGGCCGGCGCGAGGTAAAATTTTGCTACAAGCGTAGTGGCGGACCGTGCTTTTTCGGGGCCCTAGGCTGCATGTATTTGCGGGCCCCGGCATTCGACATAAGGCGTTATACCATTGAATAAAAAATAATAAAGAGGCGCAACTGTCAAGGTTTCGAGATTTTTAGTATTGTATTTTGTTACCAATAACTTCATGATTGTCATCAATTTTTAGTGCTACGGGAAGGTATTTGTAATGTGGCGGTATAACCCTTAAAATTGAAGAGAATCATGAAGCTATCGGCAAGAAAATACAATACTAAAATCTCGAAACCTTGACAGTTGCACCTCTTTATTATTTTTTACTCAATGGTTATACAAAATAATTTTCTGTTCTGAAATAATCACATATTAGAAAAACAAAATAATATTTTCATTTAAACTTAAAAAAACAAGCAAAATAAAAATCACAGTAGGCAACAGAGGTAACCATAAAGTAAACAAAAATAAAAACATTAGTATTTAAACTTTAAAAAGACAAACAAAATCGCATTTGGTAACTTGTAACGTAACCATAAAGTAAACAACATGGCTGGGTTGAATTCATGCCTCGTAATAAAGGACTTCCTTACCGATGAAACGTTGTTCGGAAGCTCGGATTCATTAATCGCAAAACATTTTTGCTGCTGGAGACTGAACACGTCATTTTATTCCTGAAATATATAAAAACAGGATATAATTTGTTGCGTGTTTCAAATAGGCTGAAAAATAGGTGATGTACATACAATATTAGTTATGTTATGAGTACCTACCCTTATTAGCTATTAACATATCTAGGAATGTTATGACTATCATAACTGCCGCAGATGTCGGTTTGAAATCCGAGCTCGTAGAGCGAGGATTTTAAGACATCTAAGGCTGTTATGATTCATAACATCCGTGATATGTTCAATAGTTTATCGGTTTCAGAAAATAAAGACATTATTAATAGATATTACCTTTTGATATTCTCTTATTAATAACGTTTTCATTTCATTAGTTGGTCAAGTCTGTATGGGTTGATTTGTCGCCATGGTTACAGTTATATTTTGTTTGTTTTTATTTGTTGCCTTTTTTCATATTACATAAATGTTTACATTTTTAATGTCACAACGGCTATATAAAAATGGACCTTGGATTGCCTGAACATACATTTCAGTTGGATTTCAGTACTTAATTATTATTGTTTGGAGTTTTCTGTCTGTTTGTATTAATAAATAGCCCTATATTATAGTTTCATTATTTATTATTTCATCTGTTGACAGTTATTGACAGATCTGTATTTGTAATATTATTACCGTACAAGTTTTAAATATAACTGTACAACTTTAGTTATGACTTGTTTACCAGCCTACTTTTGCATATGTAAACAAAGGATTAATTTATAAATGACTTTATTTAGGCTTTATTCAAGCATAATAACAAAAACCTATCCAATTTGATATACTCACATTGATGTTTCATCTCTAAACATACAATTATTAAGTTTATTGAATCTTCTCTAATGCATGATAAAAATTGAATTAAAAATTACAAATTTCAAAACGTCTAAAAATTAAATTATGGCAAAAATTATTTTTAACTTACAAATTCATTCATTATGGCCACCAATCAAAAAACGATGTCCCTAAGAAGATGTACATGTTCTTTCGCCTATATGGCTCTTCAGAGGGACCCCAAAATCACGTTCAATTCAAATTCTACCTTTATCTTGAAAACCTATACTCAAAATTGTATTTATTGACATTAATAAAACATTTTGTAACCATAACAAACAAATTTTTTTTTTTTTTTTCATTCCTTTAACTGATATGTCTTCTACTATATTTTCATATCCTTTTGTAATCTACTCTACTTTCTCTTTTGAGACGCATTGC
Organism: Rhagium mordax; assembly: GCA_963680705.1. NCBI lineage: Eukaryota > Metazoa > Arthropoda > Insecta > Coleoptera > Cerambycidae > Rhagium > Rhagium mordax. Next base: position 82,259,179 of record OY796657.1, on the reverse strand, counting down.
TAATAAACAAACTTATTTAAGTTTTTTTATACTGGCCCTATTATAACAAAATTATCTAATATATTTATTGATGTTCCACTTCTGAACATACAAATATAAATTATGTTGAATTCAAAGAAAATCATTGAAAACATTTTAGAACGTTATTATGTTAAAATGTTTTCAATGATTTTCTTTGAATTCAACATAATTTATATTTGTATGTTCAGAAGTGGAACATCAATAAATATATTAGATAATTTTGTTATAATAGGGCCAGTATAAAAAAACTTAAATAAGTTTGTTTATTAGCAATGCGTCTCAAAAGAGAAAGTAGAGTAGATTACAAAAGGATATGAAAATATAGTAGAAGACATATCAGTTAAAGGAATGAAAAAAAAAAAAAAAAAAATTTGTTTGTTATGGTTACAAAATGTTTTATTAATGTCAATAAATACAATTTTGAGTATAGGTTTTCAAGATAAAGGTAGAATTTGAATTGAACGTGATTTTGGGGTCCCTCTGAAGAGCCATATAGGCGAAAGAACATGTACATCTTCTTAGGGACATCGTTTTTTGATTGGTGGCCATAATGAATGAATTTGTAAGTTAAAAATAATTTTTGCCATAATTTAATTTTTAGACGTTTTGAAATTTGTAATTTTTAATTCAATTTTTATCATGCATTAGAGAAGATTCAATAAACTTAATAATTGTATGTTTAGAGATGAAACATCAATGTGAGTATATCAAATTGGATAGGTTTTTGTTATTATGCTTGAATAAAGCCTAAATAAAGTCATTTATAAACAATGCATATCAAGCAAAGAAAGAGAATTGTAAAAAAGGATTAATATCCTGAAACCGATAAATAATATTAATACCTATGTTTTATAAGCAATGACAATATTGATAATGATAATCACAATCTGTTTCACTTTCACTTTTATTTCGTATTTTGAGGCTAATTTAGACTTAATATAAGCAAAGACATATAAGCAAAGCTATTTACCACGGGTGCGAATTCGCAACATCACACGATGCAAAATGTAAACAATGAAATTCGTACTCCTAAGAAATCATGCAAAATGGCGGTCACTATTGAATTACTCAGAAACAAGATGCGCAGACGGTCCAAACCAAGGCTTGTAGACGTACAGGTTACATCAATGAGCAGCATTAGGGCGAGGAAAATGCGGGTTGCAGGAGGGCTGGCGACCGCGGTCTGTCATTTATTTTACATACTAAAAAGAGACACTAAACACTGCTCTGCTGTTGTAGAACAGAGATGGATATACCGGCGGTCGCCTAGTGACGTATGATATATTGAGATAGGTCAGGTTCAGATTGGGTAACCTTAAGGGCCGGTTTTTTAATGTTGAGTTAACTCTAACTAAAGGATAATATCCAAGGAAACAATTATTGTAACAATGGTCTCCTTGGATATTATCCTTTAGTTAGAGTTAACTCAACATTGAAAAACCGGCCCTTAGAGTTTACCAGCCTTGGGTCCAAGCTCATTCTATATATGTATTTGTCTATGGCTTCAAAGCGTCTGGCAAATGGCAATATTGAAAATTGATTTATAATAATATTCTGTAGAAAATAATATAAAAACCAGCAATTAGAATTTAAGAAAAGTGAGTAATATTTTGACGTACCTTTCCCATATTTTACCTGTAATAGGGCCGCCTACCTAAGCTGGCCGGTATACATACATTTTAAGCACACTCATTTTCCAAACTAAAGTTAATCAGAAAATAAGTAACGTCTGGGGGCCCTGGGATCTTGGACTATAATTAAGGTATATAGTTATTCAACCTCTTGATAGTAATGTTAGTACCAGTGGATCATTGGTAGATGGCGTGTTGGATGATGTGTGCCCATTATTACGACCGTAGACCCCGGTGTCGTTTACGTTACGTTACGACCAATAGACACTTTAAGTTGTGTCAAAAACGTAGACGTAAACGTACGTTTTGGTAGTCGCGCTTGCGCAGTTCATAAATTTTCACGTTATCGTCTTACGTATCTACGTTATCTTACGGATCCTCACGTGTACCTAAAACGGTAACGTACGCTAACCGAAGTGTACCGAAGCGGCGGCGATAACTCGCGAAGTGTATTTTGATGCATTTTTAAATAACTTACCTAGTTGCTTTATAGGGTTTACTTTAATAAATAAAAAATTCAAAATTTCAACTCGACAAACACAAATGTTCGTCGGATTTTTAAGGTTATATATTTGTTGACATGTTGATAACCAAAATTTTAAGGTGACCTACAAACGTACAAACTACTTAAACTGAATTGTGAAACAGGACGTAAACGTGAAAATTGTACGTTAACGTGCACATCTGCATCTACGTATCACGAACAACTTAAAGTGTCTATTGTTTATATTTATTATATTATAAACAATGCTACGACGCATGCACGAATTTCGTACATCCGGTGTGATCCAGAATCCCACTGCAGGTGCGATCCAGTGCATCTACGTCACATGACATATTCGACGAGGAACTAAAGTCATATATCGAAACTCGACTGTAATTATTAATAACTTTCGACAGTTTGTCAGTTTTCTATTTTTAAACTACATTGGATTTTTTCTTCTAAAATGAATCATTTATACATCATATGACTAACACAACCTAAAATTTTTAGTTTTTGTAAATTAATTTTACTTTAATTATAATTTTGTAGCTTCAGCTTTTGGATCCATGATAACATTTAAAAACTCTCTAATAAGACAGTAGATATACATATAAAGTTTCAATATTGTATCTACGTAGATTATTAAAAATGAATAGCTATTTATAGGTTGGATTTCCAGTCAATAAAAAGCAACCTATTTCATTAGATTAGGATAATTAAAACTTCATTAGTAATGCACCGAACAAGATTTTAGATGATAGTACAGGAACCAAGCAGAAATGTTGATAAAAATGACATAATATTCAAAAATTTTAAAAAGTGCATATTTTTGAGGTTAGTTGTAAAGCCTGATTTTCATGGTCGCGAAATTGTGAAAAGCGAAATGCGAAACGTGTTGCTGTTGGTTCATTTCACATTAAAATTTGGAATTGACCAATAGCAGCACGTCTCGCATTTCGCTTTTCGCAATTTCGCGACAATAAAAATCAGGCTTAAGGTGTTTAAATTAATGTTCTTTTTTATTTGTTATTGACTGTTTACAATTTATAATGACGAATTGTGCTGTAGCTACGAGTATGTGAAAAAATTATAACCAAAGTACAAAAAGATATTGATACAAAATATTTCAGTTTTCCGAATAACGAAGATTTGGCAAAACAGCTTGGCTACAGAAAAGATAAAATAAATTTAAAGAATGGCAAGTGGAGGAATATGTTATGTATATTGTATTTGAAACCTAGTTTTTAGCGATCTGGATGTTCACCTAAGAATGTCATAAAGCACAAATATAGACCATGTGCATCATAGGCAAAGAGTAAATGATCATAGGATTAACATAACCTCCAATTTTTAGTTTTTGTAAATTTATGTTCAACTTTAATTATAATTTTGTAGTTTCAGTTTGGATCCTTAATAACATTTAAAAACTCTCACAAACAGTAGATATATAAAGTTTCAATATTGTAGATTATTTAAAATAGACTGCTAATTATAGGTTGTATTTTCAGTCAACAAAAAATATCGTATTTCATTAGATTAGGAAAATTAAAATTTCATTAGTTAATGCACCGAACAAGATTTTAGTTGATAGTATAGGAAACAAGCAGAAATTTTAATAAAAATGACATAATATTCAAAAATGTTAAAAAGTGCATATTTTTGAGGTTAGTTGTGATGTCGCGTGCAAGACACATTAGCTATATTCGTTTTAGATGACTTTGTATGACGCAAGTCATTGCGTCACAAAAAATTATATTCGTTTTATATCTTGGTCTGCCTTCAACGCATTCGTTTTATAAACGTTTGGCGATGTTGGTGTTGCCCGGTGTTGACGTGAAGTGCACATGCTACATGAGCATGTTCTAAGTTGTGGCAACCTCAGATGAACAAAAGACATGGAGGTCGTAACCTGAAAATAGTGACGCGAGTTGTCATCTCACTACTATTCTATAGCATTTCACTCGCATTACTTTCAAATATAACATTTTTGAGGGAAAAATCATGCCTAGATACTTGCAAACTTATATAAACGTGTATAAATTTACCTAGGTATGAATAACAATAATAATAAATTGAAAGTTAGGTTAGATTTTTATATCTAGCACCAATTTTATATTCGTTATAGAACCGGCTTGGTGGAAAACGTGTGTTGACACAACTCACAACAGCCACGTGATGAATTTGACGGTAAAGTTACTTTACCGGCTAGCTGGCTAGCTGGAAAAGAAGAGTGAACAAATGCCTGCCTCCCAACTTTTTATAAGCTGGCAATTGAAGCATTACATATATGATTGTGAATAAAATAAATTTCAAACCAGAAAATACCAATGTCGTTTAGGCATGGCATACTAATAGATTTTTGTTGTTTGAAACACTGAAATTATGGCACACTATTATATAACAAATCGTTGATGGTAATAGTGAAAAATTACTAATGATAGTTTGTATAGCATAAAAATCTGAATAATTGTGCAAAATTTCATTTGTTTATTTTTGGTTCGTTTCAAAATTGTGCAAAAAAAACATTTTCAGAATGGGCTCATTTAGTGATATGTTATGCGGATATATGGTATTTAGATTTCGCTGTACCAATTAGGACGAAGCACTTAAAAGATGAACGAAATTACCACTTCCGCCGTGTGTGTAGTAACTGCCGCCGCCGGTATGAAACTATAGGAAACAAGCGAGCGGCCGACCGCTACGAGTGGTGTGACGCCACAGCGCTCTATTTTTATTATTTATTTTGAGGGAGAAGCAGTTGAAAAAAAAATTTAATATTTTGCACATTTACTAATTACAAGGTGTACTTTCGAAATATGAATTAAAAAAATTTTCCTAAATGAGCCCATTAATAATTGTAACTTCAACACTAAGCGTGTTTATAGTGTTTATACTTTATAGTAACTTTTTTTCATATTTTGTGAAGTTCTATCATTCCGTAAAGTTTGGTACGTGTTCAATTCGGGACACCCCGAATACAGACATATACATTCATACAGCTAGGGTGTCCTGAAAATACAGGTCTATCTCTTAGGGGTGTATTGTGGCAGCAAAATTATGGCATTTGAGTCATACATATACAAGTGCATTCTGTGAGTCGGAAAAAACCTCGAAAAACACAAATATTTGGGGAGTCAACCAAACTACTTTCCTCCCCCGTTTTCGAGGATGCTAAACACGATGGTGATGTTGGTTCTGCTCCCGAGCTGATTGTACCCCCCAAATGGCCAAAAACTACCCCAAAGTGGGGGAATTGCGTATTCTACGTCTTCCACCGGCAAAACTTATGTCACCCCCGTTTTTGAGGATGCTAAACACAAGGGTGATGATGGTTCTGCTGCCCGAGGCGAACCAACCCCCCAAACGGCCAAAAATCACTCTCCAAGGGGGTGAAAAATGTGTTTCTTGCTACAAACGGGAGGGTGTAGGGTCAACTCGGGGAGCAGAACTAACGTTACCGTCGTGTTCAGCATCCTCGAAAACGGGGGGTGACATAAGTTTTGCCGTTGGAAGACGTCAAATACGCGATTCTCCCCCTTTGGGGGTGGTTTTTTGGTCGTTTGGAGGGTAGGGTCAACTCGGGGAGCAGAACTAACATCACCATCGTGTTCAGCATCATCGAAAACGGGGGGTGACATAAGTTCTGCTGGTGAAAGTTGTCGAATACGCAATTCTCCCCCTTTGGGGGAGGTTTTTTGGCCGTTTGGGGGGTAAAGTCAACTCAGGGAGCAGGAAAAACATCACCATCGTGTTCAGCATCCTCGAAAACGGGGGGAGGTGGTAGGTTGGCTGACTCCCCAAATATTTGTATGTTCGTCCGACTCACACAATGCACTAATACCTAATATCCCAAAGTACACCGTTTTTGACATACAGGGCGTTAAATGTCACTGGCGAGAATCATAATTTTTTAAATATTTTCGGAACAGTTTGAGTAATCTCTTCCAATATTAATACACTATAATATAAAGTTACATTACATACACTGGATGTTTAAATTTTCCAGGTCAGTCATCCTTTAAACCCACCCCAATTTTTTTTGAGACGCCTATGACAATCCTATGTTTTTACAAGGAAAGTACATACATATGCTTTTTGATATTTTTTTTACTCCATAATTTTGTATAACTTTAAACAAATTTTGAATATTGCCGATATTTGAATACATTTTAGTATTACTCATCTAAAATTAGAGACCTCTATAGAGTCTATAGATTAAAAACTGAAGGAGATAGAACCGATTAAGTTTAAGTATATGTTTTTCCCAAAATTTGTGAAAACAGTAGAAATAGAAACTATTAGGAATAGCTAATATGGTAGGTATGCTTAATTATAAGACTTAGGACTTAGGTACCCTAAATTTCGATGTAGAATCAAAAAATAAAAAACCATTGATGTCAATTTCCGGTAGAACCAGAAGTTAACAACTCAACAAAAATATTTTTAATTGATAGAATATTTTGTGAGTAGGTATGTAATCCCCATATACAAATTTTCAGAATTCCAGGCGTAGTTCTCAAGAAACGGCTGTAGAAGGTCTTCACGAAACACCCTGTATAATAATTATTTTTTCAAATTATGTTATAAACTTTAGAAACAGAAATAATTGTATTTTGGAATACCGCAAGATAATTTATTTTTGTGAATAAGAATAAGGATGAAATAATTTAGATGTTGACACTTCGGGTGTAAATAGTAAATTAATTAAATTTTATACCTCATAACATTTTAACGTATCATTAAATTATCGTAACAATTAATTGTGCGAATGTTTGTTAGTTTAAATTTTTAGGCAAAACTGGCAACCTCACTTATGCAACCCATCATACAGAATTCGATAATTCTATTTTAAAATTAAATTGCCCGGTGCCCCTCTACTAGTTTTTGTGGACAATTTAGTAATTGAAGGCATTTTACATTAATTTAACCTTCCCAGTCTTTAGAAGGGCTCAATTTAAAACAACAATGGCAAGCCATCAGACCCACGGCATTCAACAATTATTGACTGCAGAGAAAAGGGCAGCCGAAAAAGTTGCCGAGGCTAGAAAACGTAAGTAGATCATTTTTAAATTTGAGAGGTCTAGAGATATATATATAGATTGTAGGTATTATTTCTGGCAAAGCATTTTAACCATTATTTCTGTTTTTAAACGGCATATTTTTGACAATTGTAAAAAATTCATTTGACTTTTACGATTATTTTTTGCTTGTCAATTTTCTTATATTGGGCGATAATTGTTGAATTTAACTCCCATCATTATCATTATCCATTACAATGTGCAATTAAACTTACAGTTTACATCATTTCGGTATATGTGGTTTATTTCTGCAGCATAAAATGCTTTTATTGGGTAAATTACGACTTTAAATAGATGATATTTCGAGTGTTTCAGTTTAATTTAAATTGGTTGGCAAATGAAGGATGAAGTATTAAGTTAATAATTATTCATATTTCTTATAAAATATTATTTTGCGTAATACATTGTGTTGGTTTAATTGTGTACTCAGGAAAATATCAACCGATCTGAAATCATGTATTTTTAAAACTATTATTGTTTTAAAATAAAAATATTTCTAGTCGAGTTATTAATCGCATCACAACCAAATAAGAATATATTCAAACACTTTTAGCTGTTAAGTTAAGTTAAGATAAGTGCGATCGCGATCATTGATTAAGGAATGAATAGATACGCGACTTCAATGGTAAAGTGCGAGGCCAATTTTGGCGGCGAGATCTCGGTAAGTTGCGTTCATTCCTGTGATTTACGTAGTATGCTTTTGACAAACCTGTGTCGTGTCTGGTTTTATATCATTAATAATCTAGTGGTAATAAAAATTTAATGTCCAGATTAATTTTAGTTTAAAATTATTAACTTAGTATGTTTTCTCTGCCAGCTATTTCTCAACGTTTGTTTGACTTTTAACCGTCACATAATTTTAAACTAAAATCAATCTGAACATTCAATTTTTGTTTTCACTAGATTATAAATTATATAAAACCAAACACGACACAGGTTTATCAAAAGCATACTACGTGAATCACAGGAATGCTCGCAACTTACCAGGAATCTCGCTGCCAAAATTAGCTCGCACTTTATATTGGAGTCGCGTATCTTATTAATTCCTTAATCAATGGTGCGATTTATAATTCAAAAAATTTGTAAACGGTACTTTCGAATTATTTGTTTTTATTCTGGATTCTAAAACATTTAATACTTTACACCTTAACTCTTCTCAAGAACTAGCCACAAAGAAAACTTAAAGACATTTCTAAGCAAGTTAAGAATTGGTTACCTCTATACATTAAACAAAGGAGGGATATATATTTTACGTCACGCATATTATGGAGATTTTTTTCTTAAACCAAAGTTTGAGGGTTCTCTGAGAAAATGCGTGCATCATCCGTCCGGCGAATAAGCTAAATGTTTTACTTGCTTGGTCGCAGTTTAAAAAGACCCAGTTGGGACAGCAACGTTTCCCTCGTTTCTGTATAATGACCTAGTAAGTAGGTATCGTATAGTTTAGTAGGTAAATGCGGGAAACTTAAATTTGGTGTTCTTGCAATAAAGAGTATTTTGTGATTGGATTTAGTATCAAGAAAAATCGTCATTTAAACGTTACGTTTTATTGAAAATTGATTTTTATGCGCTAGCTATAAAATAAATAAACTGTTTTGAACCACCGGTGACTAAGCAACCCAGTAACATTTTATTAGCTCCTCCTATGCATACCTACTTCGAATCAAGGTCACCTAATTTGAGTTTTCAAATTCATTCATAAAAACGGGAGCTTTTCTCTGTATAAACTCTGACTTGGTGGTTTGGCGAAAATTCAGCGTTGAATGCCTTCGACAACATCCGGTGTACGTTTTGACCATGCGTTCAATGGCGGTATTTAAGTTTGGTATTTCCAGAGTTCAGTACTTTTTAGCAAAAAATGCGTTGACTTAGTACAAATGAATTTCACACACCTTAAAACTCTTCGCCAACCATAGCGAATCGCGTAGGACCTTTGTCAAAGACATACGGATTCCTTATTTGCTTCTTGTCAATTTATAGACATTTCATGGGAGATTAACTAAGGAATGTTCGGCGATATTGACTTCCCACATGCTACGAGAAGGACTGCAAATACCAAATGTTCGCCGAATATACGCATTGTCTGGGATCGTTTTTATTCAATTATTTCCAATAAGCATGCAGGAAGAAGGTCGTGGTGAGACTGGATAATGTTGTGTTATCCGTGGTAAACGCCACTGATTATTTTCCCCCACCTAGATAAATCACTATCGTACCAACTTTGGACAACTTCCGTCGATGCAGATTTTATCGTACTTAAATCTCTTCTTTAGATATTTACTCTTTGATTGTGATGTAAAGCAAGGACTGCTGTATCGTCTGTGAAGGTATAGCAACTTCTGTATTGCCACTAGATAAAAGATCTGTGATGTAGAGAAGATACCTATAGAATAGGTAATAGCTAGGTCCTAGTACGCTTCTTTGTGGTACTTCGGATGTTTTACCAGAAAAAGTAGGTATGTCTGTTAGGTAGGACTTTAAGAGGGGAAAAAAGTAATGTGGTAATTGTTTTTTCAGCTTATAAAGTAGGCCCTTGGCCTTTATGCTAAACTGTATCGAAGACTTGACTGATGTGCAAAAGGGCTGCCGAAAGATAGGATTCTCTTTCCAGCACTTATCGGCTCTGTTATGTCATGTTCTGTTGTGATGCCGAATTGGTGATCTGATATAAGTTTGTTGCTTTCTAAAATTGGAGTTTGTCGTTTCAGTATGTAGAAGCTTCTCAAATACATTTGATACGACTAATTGGATGATAAGATGTCGGCTCTTCCGGATTTTTTCCAGGTTTTGGTATTAGAACAATTTGTGATATTTTCCACAGACATGACATATTGGGAGTACCGTAAAAACGGGGTGAATAAGATCAGTTTTGCCCTTTGAAATGTTGCAGCTGTTATCAGTGGACACAAAAATTTGACACAAATGCAGAAACATGAGCCTCAACTTGTGCTATCAGCTGCATGTTCGAATTTTTGACCTTGGTATTGAATATTGATTGACATATACAGGGTGTTTCATTAGGAGAAGGACATACATTAACTGTAGATAAGGGTCACCGAGGTGGTCCCAAAAAACCCATTATTAATTGATCTATCGCCGTTTATAACCGAGATACAGGGTGTTTTATCAATTTTGTCCATTTATTTCTTTCTTGGTTGATAACTAACAAATCACCTTCTATATTTTTTTGACATTTGGCACACGTATTCTACATATTTTGGCAAATCCACTAAAACATTAAAAATGAAGAAAATCCAGGTCCGGCTTGACAAAAAATTTAGAAAATCTTCCATCTTCAAAACAACACCCTGTATATCTGAATTTTAAAAAATTGTATCTATATTTTGAAAGAGTGATGAAAACTGAATTTAATCATGTACTTTTTATATTCCCACAGAAAATTTTACTACTAAAATTTTTAGTTAACATTGTATTTTATAAGCATTTTGGGGTTACACAATGAAATGAAACCGATTTTTATTAATTTTATTGTGTTATAATTAATGAGGATTACTTCATATGTATTTTTAAAATCTACGTTATATGTATTTGTATGCCTCTAGACTCTTAGAAAATGTAATTACAGATCCGTATTTAGGACCACAAGAACAACCAATACGAACTACAACAATTGCTCAAAATGACCTCCATTTTGTTAGAAGCATTTTCCCCCCTTTTTTAAAATGGTTAGCAGATTTTTTAATTACATCTGGATTATTTTTCATTTTTTCACATGCACCTTCTATCTTTTGAAGAAGCTCCGCCCTACTATTTATGTCAGTGGAATATACTTTGGATTTTAGATATCCTCAAATATGGTAATCCAAAGGATTAAAGTCGGGTGATCTTGGAGGCCATTCATTAGAATTACCTCTACCTATCTACGTGTTTGGGAAAAAATTTCGTTTAAAAATTCTTGAACAATAAGCCTATAATGTGGTGGAGCACCAGCATGGTGAAAATGTATTCCGGCTACATTTGCACCTGCATGATTTAACAACACTGGCAAAGTATTCTGTAGAAAATCCAAATGAGGGAAAATATGTGATCCGATTAACTTATTATGGAAGATACCGCACCAAACGTTTATTGAAAATTTGTGTTGTGAATGGGCTTCCCTTGTAGCAAATGGATTTTTTCCCACCCAAATATGGAAGCAATTTTGAACAATGGGCTCTTCCTCGAATTTTACAAATGATACCAGACTATAGTGTTTTTTAAAATAGCTCTTACTTATTTTTTCTTTTTGCTAGTATTTTTCATTTAAAGCAAAAAAAAATTTTCAAACCGAAGTAAATAATCTATTAAAATTTTGTGACGTCAAAAACGGATAGTCATTGCTATAGGGCGTGTATATCATATGACTCATATAACCTTAAATTTTTTGTTTTTGTAAATTTATTTTCAATTTTAATTTTAATTTTTGTAGTTTTAACATGGATCCATTATAAGATTTAGAAACTCTCGCAGACAGAAGATATATTACTATATTTAATATGTATTCTACTTTTTGACATAGATCTATTAAAAACCTTTAATTCAATTGAGGTGATAAGAGCCCATTGTAGAAGTTTCTTCGTAGTAATTCGGTTTTTATTTCTTTTGTTTAGTTATTGGTGTTCTTATTGGTTGTTATTGTAGTCCTAAATACGGACTTGTAATTACATTTTCTAGTGGTCTGGAGGCAAGTAAATACAAACTATAGTTTTAGAAATACATATTAAGGAATCCTCATTATTTATAACATAATAACATTACACTTAGAGTAGTTTTCCACACACACTCGACGCGCGTTTCGCAAACCAAGTTGGCATCATCGGGAGATGATTAAAACTAAGCTTAACCTAACAATGGGACCTATTTATACCTAAAAATGCGTTACGCTTCGACGAACAATTACCGCGATAATAACAAAAAGGCGGGTAAAATTTTTAGCTTCGTTGAAGCGTTAACGCTTGTCTAACATAAAAAGCGGGCTATTTGGAATGGGCCCTCTGTCACTATTCATACTATGTTTACATTTGTTAATTTCCAAGCTTTCGAATGCATCTAGTTGTCTAGAGTTTGTTACATTTCTAATCAACCTTAAATTATTAATATCTATTTTATGATTATTATCAAAAGCATGTTGGGCAACGCTAGACTTCTCCATTCTTCCGTATTTTAGATGAGCCATATGCTCCTTAAACCTCGTCTGAATAGAGCGTCTTGTTTGTCCAACATACTTTTGGTTGCAGTCCTTACAGCTAATTTCGTAAATCCCCGATCTTTCGTTCATTCCAATTTTATCCTTAGGGTGGCCTAACAATTGTTGTAGTTTATCTCCTGATCGATGAACCACCAATGTTGTTGAAAATTCTACTAAGACCTCGGGTAAACCGGGGTTCATATGGAATTGATACAAATTTTGAATTTTCCCTCTCAATAATAACATTAATAAAAATCGGTTTCATACCCCCAAAATGCTCATAACTAACAATTTTAGTAGTAAAATTTTCTGTGGGAAAATAAAAAGTACATTGTTGAATTCAGTTTTCATCGCTCTTTCAAAATATGGAAACAAATTTTTAATATTCAGGTATACAGGGTGTTGTTTTGAGGATGGAAGATTTTCTAAATTTTTTGTCAAGCCGGACCTGGATTTTTTTCATTTTTAATGTTTTAGTGGATTTGCCAAATTATGTAGAATACGTGTGCCAAATGTCAAAAAAATATACAGGTTGGTTGGTTAGATATCAATCAAGAAAGAAATAGGCAAAATTGATAAAACACCCTGTATCTCGGGTTATAAAGGGCGATAGACCCATTAAGTATGGGTTATTTGGAACCACCAGGGTGAACCTTATCCACAGTTAACGCATGTCCCATCTCCCAATGAAACACCCTGTATACATTTTTTTTTATTTTGATCCTATTCACCTCCAAGGTGGGGTGCCTAGTATTATCATTACAAATCTTTTCAACCACATTATGGGTGTATAAGGTCAGAAATTTTATTTTTAAAATGTTATTTTTAATCTTGACAATAAATGTTTAAAAAAACATCAGTGTGAACGTAAGTTATTTATCAAAAACAACATGCATTTAAGCTATTACTTCAAACATACAACAAGTGTGCCTTTAAAAATTAACTTAAGAAGTCCTCTACACTGTGCGAGCATTCCCAGGAGACAGGAGGGTTAAGTATTCCCACAACCTGATTAATACTGAAAACACTTTGGTCCTTTGCTTGTGGCGAGGTGTAAATATAGCCTGAAAATTCTCTTGTAGATTTTTCTCTCAGAAAATTTCCCTCAATGTCTACTTCATAAGTTTGTTGATAACAACCTGACATAATAAATCGAAGGCTCTTACTCGAGCCTGCTTTTTTCGATTCAGTAGAAAAACTGACCAATAACCAATAATTTTTTTGGATGTCACATCACCCTCGAGGAAAACGTCGAATGTTTTTCCAAATTTTACAACTTGAGTAGACGGAAGAGCGTTTTCATCTTCTGAATCATCAAAACTTTCATTAAACACTATGCTTTTCCAGCTTCAACTCGACCTCTCTTTTATTTGTGTTTCCTAGGTTCACTGTATCTCATTTAACGCAGTGGGCCAGTAAATGATTTGTCCAAGTTCTCCAATCACTTTAGCGTTCTCTTGCGTTGCTTCTTTTGGTAGCATGTTCAAAACTTGGGTTCGATCTAATAGTATAACTCATATTAAATACCGTTCTTAAGTAAACACAACTTTTAATAATTTTTATTGTTTTTAGGCAAAGCAAGGAGAATTAAGCAAGCTAGGGAAGAGGCAGCAGCTGAAATTGAAGCGTATCGGAATGAAAGGGAGCGCCAATTTAGAGAATACGAGGCTAAGTACATGGGTTCTCGCGAGGATGTCGCCGCAAAAATAGACAAAGATACAGAGGTCCTTCTAAAAAATTTGGAGCAAAATGTTAGAGATAATAAACAAAATGTAAGTTTATAGCTTTAACTGGCTCCCAACCAAGTCAATTCACTTCTTTTCGGTTTTAAACAATATAAATTAAGAGATTACTTTTGTTTGGCTCCTATGTTTCTATTTCTCGAGATTTTCACTTAATTAACATATTTCGCAATGGACACTTATATTATTATGTTAAAATAAAATTCCACTGCAGAGTATAGGCCAGTTCTTTAAACAAATATGATGCTACTATCAAAAGATTTATTATGTATGAAAACAATGTCATATCAAATATCCAATATTGATATATAATAATTATTGTTTCCAATTGCTATTGCACAAAGGCAACACAGAAGATTTCCAATTTCATAGCATTTTGCTTGACAAATGATACCAACTAACGATTTTTTTAAATTTCATTTAATAATCAAAATCTAGTGGAGTAGACCATAACCACCCTCGTAACCACCTATAGTAATGCGATTTCGGTAGTGTACGGCAAATATAAATTACTATGCGTGCTTTGAAGCAGCACAATAATTCTTCATCATGCAAGATTTTATTGGTTTACTTATTCTTAATTATATCCATTTTTAAATATAAAGAATACGAATACAATATTGCTTACTACCGTGGATCTGAGTTTCAAACTTTAGAAAAAGACATAAGTTCTTCTGCATAGTTGAAACAGACGGGTGTGCACAAGGACATACATATTTGTTTACATCCATTCATGTCAGAACAGAATAGTACATAACGTTATTGTGAGCGGAGTGTAGGCAATACCACCGTACATATAAAATTAAACTATGGCAATACAGCAGACTCATTCCGCATTCATTACCTTTGCATTACACTATTTATTTGTAACTTCTTCGCTCTTATACGTTTCTCTTAGTGATAAATCTCAAAGTTGACTAATTTTTTAGTACTTTTGGATATATCAAGGTTATGTCCTCGTGCAATTTTTCTATTTACGAATCTATAATCTATTAACAAAATAAATAGTGATATGATATCCCAAGAATTTATTTACATATAATAGTTTTGTATTTGTTTACAGCTTATTCAGGACTTGATTGAGCTTGCCTGTGACGTGCATGCTGAAGTACATCCCAATTATTTTATAATGAGAAAGTTTCACAAAATATAAATATAGCTTTTCGTATTTTATTTGTTGTATAATTATTATAGCCAATATGTTGAAATTTATATTGTTGTTGTCGTTTTATGTAAACGAACCTTTATTAAGAAAATATATTGTATGATACATAATTATTTAAAAGTAAATAGGTATGTACAGGGTGATTGGTTATAAATGCCCCTTAACTCTCTTATTTTTGAATTTAGAAAAAAAATTTTTAAATAAAAGTTGTACAAGCTGATCTGAGGTTTGTAAGGGTGCTACACAAATTTAAACAGGGTGTTCGAAGAAAGCGTGACCGACCAATGTTATGTTGTTTTATTGGAACACCCTGTATATTATTAGATTTTCGAAATCTACGACTTATTGAGCTTCCGGCGATATAAATATATTGTGTACTGAATCCAATCCTTTCCATTGCTATAAATGAGCCATAAGTTGGCATACTCACGCTGAGCTTTGTGCATGTTGTATCTGCTTTTTACATAAATTTCATAAATTTTTCGTTCCTTTTCGTCAGACAAGCTCATTCTCAACTTAATATGGCACACATTGTAATGACACCAAATGATGGACAATCGTTTTTCATGGCTAACTTAATTTTACTTATGTCTCATTTATAGCAATATATCTTGGAAAGGATTGGATTCAGTATACAACATATTTACATCGCCGGAAGCGCAATAAATCGTAGATTTCGAAAATCCAATAATATACAGGGTGTTCCAATAAAAAAACATAACAATGGTCGGTCACGCCTTCTTCGAACACCCTGTATAAATTTGTGTAGCACCCTTACAAACCTCAGATCAGCTTGTACAACTTTTATTTGAAACTTTTTTTTCTAAATTCAAAAATAAGGGAGTAACGGGGAGTAAACCAATCACCCTGTACTTGTTATATCAACAGAGCTGAGTTTTATTAAATTTGTAAACCAAGTTATAACAGATAGGCATTTTTAACCGGCTTCAAAAAGAAAGTTATATTTGCCAGGTATATGTATCATGTATGCATCGATTGATTATGGTGGGCATTACAGGGAACCGTATTGTCCGTATTGAACCAGTTTTGATAATCATTAATGTGAGTGAATATTCGGAGTAGGGTTTTAGGTGTTATGGGGTTGAAATCGGTTCTGTAACCTTCCAAATTTGTCTGCGAGACAACAAAAAATATAAATATATAATTTGCGCGTCCGATTTCATCCTCGTCGCCTGGCACTCCTGGCAGTGGCAATTTATTGTTTTCAGGAATGTTTATTGTTTTCAGTAGTAATACCACAAGAGATTGAATTTTCTCGATAAGTCTGTCGATTTATTTCTAACGAAACTCAGTTGGGTTTAGAAATAAAAGACAGACTTATAAGATAAATTCAATCACGAGTGGTATTTTATTAGACTATTTCACGAACAAATATTTTGGTTGATAACTTCACTTGAAATAGCACCGAAGCGACTCATTTTGACGTCTGTCTCTATAATTAATTTTTATTAAACTGTCAAACTTTGCTTTGCCATCCGTATCCATGGTTACGGCCATCCGTATCCATGGTTACGTCGTTGAAAACACCACGCTGATAGACCAATTAGAATTGAAAGACAGTCGGTGTTTTCGCTGTAATACAAGCTGTCTTTGGTTTGTGATTGGTCAGATTATGTGATAATTTTAAGGTGAATGAAATAGTCAGCAATACACAATATTAGCGTATAATTGTCTTGTTACATTACACTATTTTTGGGCACTGTGCTAATGGTTTCTTTAAACTACAGCCAATAAACGAGAAATAGAATAGAATACACTATTTTTCTTTACGTTTTCATGAGTGCCCTCTAAAAATATGTTCACAACCGAGAGTTAGATTTACGGTTAATTAAACCCCCGTTAAAATTTACAAAACAATTTATAACTCAAAGTCTAAAATCACCCGAAAATGTTTCCACTGGCTCCTAGTCTATATGTATTTTTTAATAGAAAGTACTATGTCTATTTGAGGTGATCTATTGACGATTGGCAGTCATGTAATAGATGTTTACGATTAACGGGGGCGGTCCCAGTCGCTAACCTTATAAATTCCAACAGATGGAACTATATGTAGCTTTTGCCAATATAACCGTATTGACGTATTGTAATTTATCTACTATGAGATAGGTGGAGTGATGTGTTGTAATTTATCTACCCTTTGATAGATGGGGTCAATAAACTCGCATCTTTATGACGCGCAATCTAAATTAATTCGTTTTTATAACTTATACATTTACAAATGATCATAATACCATGATACAACAACTTATTTATTGTATCATGTCATAATACGTATCTAATTACTAGTGACTTTTGTTCTGAAAATGTTTTTAGATTTTTTACCTAGTTAGAAAAATTTACATTATTTTGTGATTTGGATATTTGTAGATTTTTTTGTGTTTGGACTTATAAATTTTAAATATTTATTTGTTCCTTGGACAATTGTGTTTTTTATGGGTAGTGTTGTAAATAATTTAACTGTTTGAGCATCATCATTTTTCTGTTACTACGACCATATGATTAACATAACCTTAAATTTATAGTTTTTGTAAATTTACTTTCAGTTTTAATTTTAATTTTTGCAGTTCTAGCTTGGATCCAATATACAATTTAAAAGCTCATTCAGATATAATAGATATATAAGTTTCAATATTGTAGATTTATTAAAAATAGACTGCTAATTATAGGTTGGATTTCCAACCAACAAAAAGCATCTTATTTCATTAGATCAAGGTAATTAAAACTTTAAAAATTATGCACTGAACAAGATTTTAGTTGATAGCATACAGGAACCCATCAGAAATTTTTTGATAAAAGCGACATAATATTCCAAAAACTTTGAAAATGCATAATTTTGAGGTTAGTTGTGACACCCCAGAACAGCTGTTTGTATACTTTTCTTGGCGTACCTGCCATACCTACCATTTTCCTGAGAAACAGAAATCATTTTCTTTCGGATATATTTAAGGTAGGAGTAATAAAACATAAAACAGAAAGACATTATTTAATAATATATTTATTATATTTAATAGAATGATTGCATTATTAAAAATAATAAGAATTGTTTTACAATCATATCCTAACATATTATTCTGAACAACTTGCTGTAGAAATCTGTTTCAATATGGGTACTTCCTTTTCTAATAGGTACAGCTGAAATACACACATTTCATTTCCCACTTTGCCAAACTAGATGATTTCCAGTAACATACGTTATAGATTATAGATGTTAATTAAGATTTTTCCCTTTGTTGGTGCGTATGTTTAGGTGTTATGAACTTCGGCACTTAATAATTTCACGTTCGCAATATAAAAATCGTTTACTACCATATCGTTGTCTACAACTCGTAAATGTCAAATTCCTTTTCAATTTTACTCATCTTTTTAAATAATACTAATAATAAATAACACATTTCCAATGTTCATAGTCGTTAAGACTAGAAACTGATGTACTACAAGTTGCCTAATATTGGCGCAAAATGCATTATATTTGGCCAATTTATAATCCCGATTTATTTTGTTAAAACTTAAAATGAAAGATTAATTTTTTAGAAACTGACAAAACACATACTGGCAAAGGCAGTAACCTAAAAATATACGAAAGAAATTTTTATTTTTCCGAGAAATTAATTATTTAAAATGTGCTTTTACATAGACAGTAGAAATTAATTAATATCGTGATAATAACTTTATTACTATGTAATTTCTTTTACCTTACGTTTTTCTTATATGTATTCTGAAGATAATCCTACCTGATTTTTCTTCAAAGTACCTAACATTATTATGTAGGGCTCGGATTAAAATATTACAACTATTTTGCTTGTCTGCAACATGGCGGACGCTATTAGTTCAGCCAAACTAGTGCAGGTGACGCTGGTGACGTTGCCAGCACCCTGCAGGGTTTATGAATGAATGATAGTTATTTTTAGAGAGAGATACACCGGTAACCGGTTAATTTGATTCTGGTTTGTGACTGGACAAAAGTATTACATGACGACATTATATTATATATTATTATAGCTAAACTTCGCCCCTAATGTATTTTATGTATTGTATTATATTTTATGTAATATTTAATGCATTAATAAAGACTATTATTATTATTATCGAACGGCAACAGTAAATTGGGTTAATAATAGTATTGACCGTATTTTTAGATTGTTAAAAAATGCTAGTATTTGACATTTGACAAGCAAGAATATAAAATATTTTTATAACCTAAATAAATGAGCTTGAAAATAGCTTTATTGTGTAATGGAATTATTTGTATTAACTGGTTAAAAAATGTTTATGCATAAAATTAATGAATAATGAAATGTGTTTGTGAAGTTCAGACATAAGTTACCTAGGTACTTGTTTATTTGGTAAAATTTTACATTAGCGTATCTCCGATATTTAACTTTTTTTTATCTATACTTACGTATTTTTGTCTGGAAATCACGAATCTGAAGTCAATTTTATCCGCTCTCCTATACTTTTCGAGATATAGGGGCCGATGTACCCCAAAAATGACATCTCGCCATAGGCGTAAATAACATTTTATTCGGCGATTTTTATCGTATTTGTTATCGCTAATGCTTATTTGAAATTCGCAGAACGTTTCTGTGAATTCGCTTTCGTCTTTTTTTTATTTAACAGACATACATTGTAAATTAATTGATAACGAACATCGCCTCTTTTCCCCAACGACTTCTCTTGTCCAGAATGGTTGTCTTTTCCCAGCAAGAACTATAGGGATTTTTTACGTTGTTATGTTGGCAATTTACTTTTGATTTCAAACTTTCAAAGCACGCTTAAAATTGTTTTGAATTGCCAGTCTATTTTTTGCAGATTTTGCTTGAAAATTCCTCCTTAATACTTATATCCTGTTCATGAAGAAAAACATGTTCCTTCTTTGAAGTAACAGGTAACAGGAGTAAGCCCGCCCTAAGTTTGAAACCAAAAGAACTAAGCAAATTGCCAACATAACAACGTAAAAATCTCTAGTTCTTGCTCGGAAAAGCGGCGACAAAGATAGTAATCTTTGGCGGCGATGTGCGTGTTGTCAATTAATTAACAATTTAAGTCTATTAAATACAAATAAAGTGACCAAAGCGAGTTCACAGACACGTTCTGCGGTTTTCAAATAAGCATTAGTGATAACAAAAACGATAAAAATCGCCGAATAATATGTTATTTATCTATTTATGCCAAAGGCGGGATGCCATTTTTGGGGTACATCGGCCCCTATATCTCGAAAAGTATAGGAGAGCGGATAAAATTGACTTCAGATTCGTGTTTCCATACAAAAATACGTAGGTAAAAAAAAGTTAAAAATCGGAGATACGCTAATGTAAAATTTTACCGCTGTCTCTTTACAGACAGTCTTCACTATTCTTAGTCGTTTAGGTTACGCACAGAAAGTTTATAAAACGTTACTTCATTCGAGCATAACCTTAAAACAACAGAATAACAATAAAAATGGAACAAGTATAGAGTGTCTAATAAATGTATCCACTTCGTAAATAATCAATCACAACTCGCAATTTCAATAATAATATTGTAACACACATATAAAAGCAAATAATATTATTTTTCACTGAAAAATTTTATTATCTCGCTATATCATCTCTGCTCTGTGCTATATTTATATAAGTAAAGTAAATATAACCAGAAACTTGTCTGATTCCGTGATTCCTACTTCGGAATGCGTTTCTCCCACCAGTTTTGACCAAACGTCGGTTATTAACGAAGATAAACGAAGTCACGATTTGTCCCGTGAGATAGTAAATTGCATATATCAGAAATATTTGGCTTGTAAAATTAATGAATGAAATGCGTTTACTACTTTAGTATCGTAGCCGCACGGAAACATGTAGGTAGCGCCCTCTGACTTGGCAATTGGTACTTCGTTAGAAGCGACGGTGACACAGTTTCTAGTCTTAACACATTTTCTTCTGTCAGCTGTCACTACTTGTCATTCACGTGCGTTTATGCGCCGCCTCAGAATTCGGCAACATGAAAATACATTCTCAACAAAGCGTTAACCCTTTATGAGATTCTATTGGTGGAGCCTCATAAATGTACTTCATGCACCAATAGGAATGTAAGTAGTATGGAAAGCAAAATGCAAACGAAAATGGTTGGGAATGCCCCTTTATAGCAAACTGCTGCGGAGGTTTATATTCATCCTGAAATGATTTCAATATTTTTTACGACCTTCAATAAATTAAAAGATTGACAGAATATAATTCTGATTTTGCTGCCATCTACGAGACAGTAGCCAAAGTTCTATATGTCATTCTTTAGTATCATTTCGAACCAAAAATCTTGTTTCCTGCATTATATAACGTATTTATTTCCAGTGATATTGGTTTAGTAGTTCGACATTTTTTCAATAATTACTTAATAAAAAATCAAAATTTAAACAAGTATGTGTTTAATATAGCGTAGCGGATTGGACCAGTACTATTTTATTGTGATCACGACTTTTTAAATTATTTCAAAATAAGGTTAAAAGTTTCCGAAGTTTAACAGCTTGGTAAGAAAAGAATCGTCATTTTCTTGAGTTTTTTAATAGTCCAGTACTATTCTACCGAGTTTTTTCTAAAAGCCAGTCAAAAAATATTTTGAATCGGTTCAGGGATGCGGCAGAAATTGTCGAACTACGAAGTGCTTATTTTAGGCAAATCTAACCTATTTTTCCGCCCACCTTAAGTGGGATTAACACATGATACAATAAATAAGAGATAAGATATCGCGCAGCTCGTGACGTCAGTCGGTGAGCTAGGACGCCATTAAACGCCCGGCTGTCAGGAGTGTCAGGTAGAATTGTCAAGTTGTTGCGGATATTTTTGGGTTTAAAAGTAAAAAAATCGTCGAAAATGAGATGTGCTGTGTACGATTGTGATGTTGATAATCAATCAAGAGATTCTGCGCACGATATAACGGTTTTTAGTTCCCTGAAATAAAAAAAAATGCAGGGTATATGGAAACGCGGTTTCAGAAAAAATAATATGTGTATCATCGTAGTAAAAGCATATTTTCCAACTCCGTGTTTACTTGCGCCTCATAAGCAATCTGCACGGTCGTCCGGGAATGATAAGTTATTCCTACTAGGTACACAATGTACTATTTAGCATTAATTCTCTTAATATAGTAGTAGTAACTAGAAAATTTTTAGAGAAAGTTTATTTCAATTTTTTACCTTAATAACATTTTTATATTTTTTTAACTTCCTACATATTTTGATAATTCGTACAGCGTCCTTCTGGCAGTACGGGGTGTGCTACTCGTCCTACCAACTTTAGCTCGATTTTCGAGTACTTCATGTCCTGCTAATAGGACCGAGGCCCATACCATTCGATAGATAATTTTGTAACGATTAAGCGCAAAAAAAGACGAACTTTCTAGCTCTTTTAGTACTAAAATGGCGTGCAAAATAGTGACAGGTTGTGAAGTGTAAGTGTTGGCACGTATTTTAATGCGCCACACAGTGAAAATGCCTTAAGTAGAGCAAAATTTGGTATAAATTATACTTATATGTATTGTATATAATTTCATCCTAAAATACCACATATTAATCATGTAATATTATTTACTTTTAAAAATTAGTTTATACCCGGAAATGCTCAAATAATTTTCTCAACAAAATAATTTATTTATGACTTATGAGTTGTTTTTATTTTATGAGTTGTTTTTATTCAATCATTTCATGGGTATAAACAAATTTTCAAAAATAATAAATAAATAACACCACATGTAATTACAACCCCCATTATATAATTATATAGATTATTTAATATGCGGTACCTAAGGATGAAATTTGGTACAGATCCATTTTAGGGAACGCTGAATACAGTGGAGTATTTATTTTTCACGTAAAAAAATCGCTAATAGGATTTCTCGAATTTTCGCTCCGAAAAAATTACAAAGCAGGCCTTGATTTTTGTAATAGAAATCTATCAATATTTCACAAAATGCCGTTTTCCATAGAAACAATCTAAAAAAATTATGATCAAAATCGGACTAAAAATAGCCACTTTACAGAGGTAGTATTAAAAACACATAGTTTTTCTAAGCACTTATTATACCTATCTATTTTTTTTTATTTAGATTTTTACGCACAAATATAGTGAGTACTACCGGAAGTAACTAGTACTGCCAGAAGGACTGCTTATGGTAAAAATGCTTGAAGAACGCGTCCTTCTTGCAGGACTTAAAAATCTGAAGCTTCGTGTACAAAAGTACTTCCGGAAGCGCTTCCAGCAGGATTTTCGCTTGTACGAATTATCAATTAAAGGTAAAATTTGACGTCAAAACTGATTTTTCTTAATATACTTAACTTTCGGCAAGAAACAATTTTTGAGAAATTAATTATAAATAAGTTTTCTATTATGCTGCATACTGTCTGGCGATCGCACTGTATTTTTACGTAAAAACATTCTTCAAAATTCTTAAATATCAAATATATTGAATGCATATGGTTAATTTATCCTTTTTTACATTTGACTTGCCATTTTTTTAATATTGAAAACTTTAAATAGCAAGAAACCCCAAAATTATTAATTTGTAGGGCCAGACATATTCAACAATTACAAATCGAAATACATGCCTAAGAAAAATATAAATTGGGAGTTAATTTCGTATTATTATACTTATATTCACGTATAATATAGAAATTTATGCATAAAATAAATCAAATGTAATAACCAGTGTTATCTCTAGGCTGTAATAAATTTCATCTAAAATGTAATAATTTAAATAGCCGTCATTAACTTAGTATTACACTATAATCAATGAACCTATATTATGAATAAAAGCCATAAAACTGAGTTCCTAACTAACAAAATTTGATATTAAATTCGAATACGCAACATAGATTTTAAAAATTACTCACTGTGTGACGTCATGCGCAAACTGGACGAAATTTGAACGCTTTGATATCATATCTTGTGTTGTTGTATCATGGGATTAACATACATGGGTGAAATCTCTACGAGGTGGTAGTCTACTTGTTTAATCACACAAGTGTGTTATTAATGCACTATAATAATAATAATAATATTAATAATATAATAATAATAATAACATCACATGTAATTATGAACCCCCTTATCCTGGAAGGCTCCAGAAGAACCTTGTGCGGGAGGGGGCTACATATTTAAGGACAAGGAACACCCACCCAATAACCGTTGTATAATGAAAAGATCCCTCTCACAGTATTTTCCACTGCCACGACCGGCAATCGAATCCGAAAGTTTTGGGTGAGAGGTAGGTACGCTATCTCCCGAGCATCAGTCATTATTACGTATATTTTATCTACCATCGTTTAAAATTCATAAAAAAATTTAAAAATAATTGACGTTTTTCGGTGACATTTACCATACGCTTGTAGATACAAAAATTGTATAGTTTTGATAACCTTGAGAGTAGATAGACAAAGAGAGTTCTAATCCAGTTTCAAGGCGGTTTGCTTCAGATGGCATGTGTTCACATGTTCACGAAGTAAGCTGTCGTCGTTGTAGGAGTGTGCAATGACTAGAGGGTTAGTTCGATAACCTACCGCTCGGATTTTGTAGATGTCGCCGCTGGAGTTCTTGGAATTCATCTTGAAGAAGTGGTTGTCGACAGTGACCTTGGTGTGTAATGGAAACTGCTTTAGCAGTGCCATAATAAAGGTTTTAACTCGCTTCAGGAACAAGATGGTGATTATCTCATTACGCATCACGATATTAACGCAGTTAAACATTAGTATCTAGGTAGGTGAATTAGAAGAAGGTCTATGAAATAGTGAGGTGCCAGATTTAATATCTTTCGACTTTTTTTTCTATGGGACATTTAATATCTATTATTTATCTACAAAACCGTATCAGTAGAAAATCTAAAGTTTGAATACAAGAGGAGTCACTGTACGTGAAGAATGCCTCTTAATAATTTTATTGTCATTTCCGTATAACCAGGTCTATGATAAATAAATGCTACGGGTCTACGACTATACATGAGTTTTTCTAATTTTGACATATAAAATTACACTTTTCAAAACTGACGTGTCAAAACGTTTTACTTTTCATCACCAGTTAGGAAAAGTTAAACTTCCTAACTGGTGAGGAAAAGTTCGTTACATCACCAGTTAAGAAAAATAAATAACTCTCAAGAAGAAATAGAAACAACGTATATTCAAAACGTAATACAAGTTTATAGGAATTATTATTTTTTAATTATAAATATGAACTATAATTTGTGAAATTTGTCAATGTAACTCCTGACGAAGTTTTATTTGTTGAATTTGTCATGATATGTGCTGCATTATGCACTAAATTAATAACATTTGTCATTTGTCACTTTTGACATTAAAATTAAATGCGTAATAACAGAAACAAAGGTACCTATGATTACATGAATACTTAATTTTTTATGATTTTTAAATATTTTATTTAAAGAGTTTTAGTTTTAGATGAGTAAAATTAGAAAAAATCTTGTATGTAACACGTTATGAAAAACCATTTTGTGTAACTCGTGTCATTTTGCGGGAACATCCAATCGTTACACAAAATAAAGTCTTTCGTAACTGGTTACAGTGGTTACATAAATAGCTATTCTTTGGTCTTTGGTCTGACTGAGTCCGCTTAATTTTGCCATGATTCCAATGCACCAAGCTAGACTTGAATGATGCCAACAATGAAAATTGGATAGTGTTCAGAGATAAACTGGGAAATAAATTATGCAGTGTAATTTTGAGATTTTTTTTGTTCGACTTCCCAGGAAAAAGAATTTACTATTTTGCTATTTTGAAAAATTTTTCTTTCGATTCATTTAGAAAATAATTTTCTTGACGTGAAGTTTTGCGGCTAAACGACAATTTTTTTTGCCCAAGTGTAGTTGTAAGGCTAATCTACATTTCTTTAAGACTATACGGGCCGTTTTTTTCATCTCCAGTTAACTTTATCCGGCAGTTAAAGTTGCTGATTTTCATTGTCGTAATAATTGAATCCTAGGTAAATAATTGCCAAGTAAAGTTAACTGGAGGTGAAAAAAAAAACAGCTAAATTTGATATATCTTCTTTTGACCCATTTAGTAACAAATTTTAACCACGTCGGTTTCGAGTTTCGAGACAAACCTACGATTATTTTGGACTAAATTTGGAATTTTTTAAATATCACAAAGTGTAGTTTCGCTCCTAATCTAACCTGACAAAAATCACAAGACGGATGCATTTAAATTTAAATATTTAAACATGAAGGTCCGGTTTTTTAATTATTGCGCAAAAAAAGTGTTGACGTTTCAAAGGTGCACGTGTTGGTGGAATTCTTGCAGATAATTTTTTATCCGTTTTTCCCCACCTTTGGCCAGCAGGAACAGTTATTCTACTACTTAATAAATTATAAATTTTGACAAATATGAGTATGAGTGCTATTAGCACACATGTAATAATTATTTATACTATTCAACTTTACATGAGTCAAATAACAAACAATACCAATTAAATATATTTTAATTAATTAAAACATTATCTGGTTTTCACAGAGTTCTTCAACTTATAAAATATTACAGGTAAGAAATAGTAAAATAATTTTATCTTAAAATATACCATATTACATAAAAATCTTCTTCATTAGTAGATACATGTGTTGGTCGACTTCAAAACTGTGTAAGTTGTTGGCGTCACCTTGCAGTCTCATCAAAAGGCCTCCAAATGATACATAAGCAGCCCTGAAAAAATAAAAAACAAATTTTCAGAAGAATGAAACGAAGTGTATTGCATTTAGTTGGTATAAGTTTTTTTACAAGAAAACTGTAAAGTTTCAATCTCAATAAAATTAAGGGCACTCAAATATTTCGAGAGTTGGGGGTCAATAAAACAATCAAAAAGGAGTGGATGAAAGATAGTTTAATTCAGTTTTGTATTTTGCGCACTGTTTAGTTTTTCCTGCTTCTATTTTTCACCATCTTTTTTTTAAAAACTATTTGAGGAAAATATACTGGAAATATATTTTTTTGTATTTCTTATTTTAAATTAGAGTAAGTATATTGGACTATTGGACATAATTGCATTTTACCAATCGGAGAATTTTTGGCATTATGTATAATTATTATACTGATTGCTCAAAGTTTGTTACCAGCAGTTGAAGTGCTGAAGGCTCTGAAGTCTAGCAGATAAATTTGATTGGGTATTGGCAGAGGTTTTAGAGTTTATAGTGGGTTCGAACCACTTCTTGATGACAAATTATGCCGTAGGAAGTACTTGCCTATCCTATGCTCGCGTTAACCCTCGTTAAGTATACTCAGTTCGCAAGCTTAACTACTGTTACCCCGTTGAATAAAGGAGTTACATTTCACTCATAGTCCAATCAATAGATCGATTAAATCATGTAGTTCTGGATTTTTGCACAGGAGTAGGGGGGAGTGTCCTGAACAACCTGCAATAAAATACGGATGGGGGTGGCGCGGGGGGTAGGGGGGCGTTCAAAGGTACTTTTTACCAGTTTTTGCAATTATCTCGAAAAGTATTGGTCCTACCGAAAAAATGTGCATGAACTCATGAAAAGGCAGTTCTTGTTATTTTCTTGTTGAAAATTATTTTAATGTTGGGAAGCTGGCATACAATGCTCATCTATGTGAGGCATTTGCCATGGAACGTGCTCCAACGGTGCACCATTATAGAACGAAGAACTAGAGTATGATTATGTAAAAGAAGACGATTTATTGTAATCGTACCTACATATTACTCTTTTCTAGTACTTTTTTAGTTATAGGTAACATACACTTATTTTACTACGTGCTTCACCTTCACATCAATACATGTTTTTATTATTGAGTTTAGTTCTATCATTTGTTCCAAGACTACTGGTATTTATACCAAAACACTATTTTAGCAGTAGATTCCATTTTATAAAACAGTAGATAAGTCTGCCTGATGAATAAACTTGATAAAATGGAAATTTCCCAAATATTCATTTTCTTTTGAACCATTGAGCTTAGGGTAAAAACGAATAGGACCATTTTTGTCGGGAATTTTATGTAGATTAACTGGGAAAAGTACCTTTGAACGCAATTTATAAAAGTTTGGTCGCCCTAACAGAGACCAGGGTAGATTTACATGACGTGAAACATGGCAGATTTGTTGAAATAATTTGTAACATGCAAAAATATCACGAATGGATAACAATAAACAGTACAATACGATAGGTGGATTAAAGTTGTTTACTGTAATCAGATTTGTAGATAAACAAATAAATGTTACAATAAAAATACAAAATCTAAACTCGACATTTGTTTTATGCTCAAGTACGTTTTGAGGCAGGGACGGAGCAAAAAAAAATTGTGATGCTGATTTTAGAAATCATTTTGAAAATAATAAAAAATCTGTATTATAAAGACCATAATACATCTTTAGCGATAGTAAACGGGCACAGTATTGTACCATTAATTCGCATTCGTCATTTCGAAATCCATTTTATAACAACTGTCACGTTTTCAACTAAACGTCAAAATATGTCAAGTTATCTATTTTATAGTATTAAATAATAATTTTTGCAATTTAGTTACGAAAAGTAATCTTTTTGACACTGATTGTCATTGTCAAAAGTGGTTCATTTTAGCACAAGTGCTAAAATGAGATTTCACTTTAACACTTGTGCTAAAATGGGTTTTCATTTTAACACTTGTGCTAAAATGAGTTTTCATTTATGTATGTATAACGTATTTCATGAATACGCTGTAAAGTCTTCAGCTTAGGGTAGTTAGAAAGAGCACAAAATTTCAAATTGATACCTATCTAATTTATTTCAAAAGAAATAGCAAAAAAAACTTGGAAAAAGTTAAAACTTTAACGCCCTCTATATCTCCAAGCGAGATAGAGGGTACGTGAATGCGAAGTTTTCTACTCAAAAAAGGTGTAATAGATATTACCAACTTCGTCGAATACTAGGACGTAAAATAGGTGTAGTTTGTCATATAAACTTTGGTACATTTTTGGAATATAGGTCATCAAAAGTTCAGATATGACAATGTTCTTCCCACATTTTCCGATTATCCAGAAAAGTGATTACATTTGGATAAACACAAGTTACAGATGAAAAACGGGGTCTAAATCCACAAATTCCATCGCTCGTACAACACTAAAAACTTTGACAATGTAACTTTCTGTACTAAATTTATATGAGAATCTACTCGTAGTTTTCGCTCTACAATTTCGACCTCTAGTTATCAAACTGAAATGTTTTGTTCTTGTCAGGTTTTTTAAATGTAACTAAACGGTAACTTTGTAATATTCAGGAACTGCATTGCATGATCGAAAATTTGATTCACTCTCGCTTAAGTGCGCCTAACGCTAGCCCTGTTTAGAAAACATGATTGTTCACGTGTAGAATGTGATGTTCTGGAATACAATCTTTCGGTGGATATATTCTTGATTACTTAAATCCATTGATGTGTCCACGTGTTGTTTTAACGATATTCACGAAGGAAGTATGGATAGTGGTCGTGGTTCAAAAATCACAACCAGCTAACCACACTGCCACCGTGTACACCGTTACTAGCAGCTTCTATTCTCGATCATCTTCCGGATCCTCTCAGTTATTCCCGGTAATGCTGGATTTTAACATAATGTTCTATTTCCAGTGTTAATCAATACTCCAGCTATGTCATAAAATGCGCGAAACCTGAGTCGGCTCTATAACAGACGCCTACACCACACAACTCACACAAGTATATAAACAAAAACAATTAATTTACCTAACATATCGAATTCAGTCATCTGATACCTCCTGATAATGATAATAGTTCATTACTAAGCGCTTTATTAGTCGGACAGAGACAATTAATAATATAATTTTAGGAGATAACGAGCGTGCGTGGAATTTAATTGTTATCAAAACAATTTACGTGGTCACAATATGAAAACAAAAAAAAAATATTTTATTTATATTAATATTATTGGTACATCTACCAAAATGTTCCAAAATTATATATATATTTTTTTGGTTATTGTCTCCAAAAATGTAGGTGTGACCTGTACATATATTTTTTTTAATTTCCTTTCGGTACTTGTACTGATAGCAAATTCTAAAAAATGACAGGATAAAAAGTCGTTTAAGTAGCTTAAATGGTTTGAACGCATTCAGACAGACCGACGGTCATCGCAACAAGAATTAGTATACCTAGTGCAATACTGAAATTGAAAAAATGTCAATTAATAAGTTCCTCTTTATTAAAAAATAAATGAAATCACCTTGTTTTATAATAAGAGAAATATGCAAATTTGGAAATATTCAAATTTTAATTCCGGATCTGTCCAGTTGCATACTCACCCTATTAATAATGAACATAATACTTTTCATAAATTAATTTTGAAACTTTCCACCCTGTCTAGCATTTCTAAATAGATAAGTGAACTAATTTGTATTTAAGAAATTTTCTACTTTCAAGAATATTTTGGTAAATGGCGTTTCATCGGCATTTTGGAAAAAGTAATTTCTGGGCATAACTGAATTTAAATAACTAGTAGAAATCAGGCCAGATGTTTCATGTGATGTTTCAGCTCAAGCTTCTTCGGCAATCAAAATTAGAGTGTATAAAGGAGTAGATATTTTGTAAATATGGAATTCTTAGATGGTATACCTTCAAATTATACCCTATAACAGACGCGACCGGTTCTCTTACCTTTTTATTTACTTATTTGATTTTGTATGTGTCACTGATACTTAGATAAACGTATTCCATTACTTAATCTTATAGACACGCTTCTAGAATAAATTTTATCGGCGCGTCTCGGTGTAGTATTTGTAAAGTACCTTCGATTTCGAATCTAACATAAACTCAACCCAATAAAAGTTAAAAGATCGTTTGACAATGTAGTTGTGATCCTTGATATTCAGTGTATTTTTTCGGTAATCGATTTTGTAAATAATGTAATGTTGCACATCCTTACACAAGGTTACATAAAGGAAATGGAGATTATAACAATATTAAAATTTTTTCAAATAATTTATAAATAAATACCAAGCATAATATAGTAATTACTGGCAAAGATTATACACATAAGTTATTTATAAAATAGAAATTCTTTTTTCTCGAGATAAGAAATACAAGGGAAAAATATGACACGCTTTATTTGATAAAATTATTAATATCAATTTGAATTAATAAATAATAGTAATAATAATAAGTTACTTTAAAAAATTGAATTATTGGTGGAAAAATTATTACTGAACTTTTCATTAATAAAATATTTTTAAAAGTTTACAAACATTTGCGATGACAGATCCACAGGTACTTGGCATTCTATTGCTTAGGGTACTGTAACTTGTCACATCATGAATCAGTTGCTCTTTTAATTATTGTATGTTTGTAAGCTAAAGGTAATTCCTAAACAATCAGAATAATATGTAGACGTATTGTTCCACAGGGCTCAGTCTTGTATCCAATACGGTTTTCGAGTTTACTAATGATCTAGATAATCAGACGTCACATGTACAGGGTCATTCCTCATATATTAACACACCACTTACACGTGTTTAAAAAGCACATTTCCCTGATTTCAAAAATATATAGTTTGCCTATGTTTGGATAAATCGTTTTTGAGATATCGGCTCCTAAAGTTTTAAAAACAATAATAAATGCGTTTTTTTGACTTTGACAAAAATATGTACACGGTGATTCTTGTAAGATGTCCACTCTTTGGAGGTTAATTTCCGCCTTATATAAAATATAAAAAATATTTCAATAATTATTTAGTCTTTTCGAAATGATTTTTTCCCAGGAATCAAAAAATTTGGTAAAAAAAAGAACTGTCAAATTATAAAGTTTGTTTTGAGCCATGACTTATCCACAAAAATTAATGAATTATTTAACAATGTGATTTTTAAATATTAGTAACTCAAAGGCGGTTAAAAATAACATAGACAAATGATATATTTTTAAAACATTTAAGTCAAAAAATCGAAATAAGAAGGTTATTTGGTGATGGAGTCCGTAGTAGCAGAAAAAAAAGAGAACTTTGTGCATCAGCATTCCGGAACTACAGGCTACATTCGATAATTAATTAAAATTTTTATTTAAATGTAATGAGTAATTATCTCAAAAATTGATTGTTACTCTAAAGTGTTGATTTTTACTTATTTCAACTACCAAAATTCAATTATTTACTTCTTTTCTCTTAAAATGTATTTTTTTGTCAAATCGACCATTCAATAATATTTCTTCATTTTCCATGAAATCCCATTAAATTGAAAACCAAAATTGTGGGCGTGGATTTTGCGGAAAAATATTGGAAAAACTAAAAATGCGAATTTCGCAATAAAACTTGGTATTGGGGCTTCAACGCGAAGCAAAATATCGAAAATGGACCCTATTTGGGGGGCACCGTTGTCACAGTTTGTTATTAAATTTAAGTTGGTTGCCTCGAAATGTAGGTCGTAGGTATATAGGACTACAATAATTGTGCCAAAGTTCAAATCTGAATTTAAAAAATTGACGGAAATATCCGGATGTCTTAATTTTATGAGACTGTATAAAAAAAAAATCGTATGGAATTGTTGTGCGAAACAAGACATCCCTAAGTTTACTTCATCCGATATTCTGCATATTTTCTAGACCTCACGATTTTACATCTTTGTGTTCACCCTACAAATGATTGCATCCCTTCTGAAATTCTGGAATGTGCTATAAAACTTTTAAGAATCTCGGGGCCCGGCATAAGAGATGATTTTATGAATATCGCGCGGGTGATATAAACGTCTCAAATATATAATTAAATATTTATAAAGGAAATTTAGTAATCTTACTTTTCCTAATTTTATCATTTATGAAAAAGTATGCTTGGAAAGTATTCATCGCAATAATATAACTTTTGGTCAAAAGGTTTTACGTTTTACTAATTTCGACACAAGGAATTTCATTACTGAACTTCCGATTAAATGATACTCAATTCAATATGCAAAAAATCTCTAAATATTAGTTTCTCGCACCATGCAGTTATTATGACTAAGTTGGCGTCGGTAAAAACCGAATGGTCTAGCGCTAGCAGATAGAAAACAGAAAAAGACTCGGTGACAAATGCCAATTTTTACGGGAAGGTTGCCAAAAACTTACGTGGTTTGCTGAGGCGTTGAAACTATTTTTCTGGGGGAAGATTAAATATTTACGCAGCTCGTAAAATGTGAAATGTAATAACTGTATTCCTACTTACAACTAACTGTTTCTGCGACTCTTTTTGTATTTCAAATTATACGACATTTTTAATATAATATTTGAGTTTGTTACTCAACGAATGGGTATAGTGTACTAACACCGAAAATCTCAGTTTACTAAATATAAATTTGAACTTGAATTTGGCAAGTAGCGCAGGTAAAGCAATTTTAACTGGTCGTACGTGAGATTTATGTAACATTTGATTTATAAATATCGACAATTTATTTGTGAAATATTCACCAGTTATTTGGGGACGGCACGTTTCTTGTATTTGGAGTTTGTAATTACTACTTAATATACCTACATTGTGACTGTTGACACATTGGATTAAGCCATCAATAATTTAAGTTGGGTTGGAGAAGCGTAAAAATTAGTGAAATCAAGATATGTCCCAGTATTTATTTTATTTATATTCCAAAGTTCATATGACAAATTATCATACATAATAATAAACTGATTGGTAATTTAAAAGAGCCAATTTGTAATCAGAATATTTAAAAAATGTAAATTTTTATTAGTTCTTTGACTTATTATATTATAATAAACTTGTTAGGAATCGCCAAAAACGATCAGTAATTTAACAGATACATTTAAAAAGTGCAACAACAACCTTGTTACTTCAGCTACAAGTTACATGTATATTATAATGTGACAGTATCTAGATTAGATTATATTTTCTCGAAAATATTATTAGAGTTGCATCTCATTGCGTCAGCAAGTGGATCAGCGGATCATTACCACCTATCAAAATGGAGTGGAGTGGTAGATTTTTTAGTAGTGAATTTAATAAATATTTGATCAAGTTTCCTACACATCTTGTCATCTTAGTGAATTACTGGAATTAAATGATCAAAAATGGACTTCTATATTTAGATGATCTAGTATTAGAAATAACGAAAATAGGTTAGAATTTGTAATTGAAATACTCTACTCATCACGTGAAAATGTTAGATTCTACTGTAACTTTGTTGACTTTAAAATTTATCGGAAAAGTAAAAACTGCTTTACTGACCAATTTTTTGCCAGGAATTCAAATTTTTATAGAAAAAAACAATCGAACATCGCATTACAGAGACATATCTATCCACTTTGTTTTTACTGATGTAACACAATTTGGAAAAAAGATATAGGTTATGTGTAAAGTAAGGAAGAAGGCAGTTCGAATATCTATAAAAAATAAAAGTCAATAGCTTATAATATGTTTATATCAATGAATATTGTAACGAAGTGATTTTTTCCAATCAAGGAATCTTCAATTTTGCTTTAAATATTACCGTCACTTTGGTACACCCTGCCGCTGTGTTAGTAAGTAAGTCCTGGTTTAATTAAGTTATTAATGAGTTGTTAAAAAGTCCGCTGGTAAACAAGCAATCAAGTAATTCATTAATTAATTTTCGACAATACCTCGTACAAGTAAAATCCGAGAAATATTATAAATAATGGCCGAGTCGGAAATAAAAATCATTCGTTACTAAAAATGTTAATCCTTGCCCGTTTTAATCCGTTTCTTTTTGCAACATAGTATAGAGATTGCAAGTAATGCATTTCCGGTTATCGACGCTTTGAATGAATACTTCTAATTGCATAATCCGCTTGCACTTTGCAACGAACGTCGTGTTGAGCACACGATCCCATCGTGTAAAGTCGGTGACCACCTCTCTTTTAACACGACAGATACGTCATAAAAGTTTACAAAAAGGGGAAGCACAGTCACTTCGCTCTCATTCCAGCAGTAGATTCATTCCGAAATAGTCCGCATCAGATCAGATCCGATCCACCTCCAGAAGTGTCAGATCGAACCAAAGCCGTCTACAGTTTCGCGCCGCCGCTCCGAATTAAATAGTAAATCCTGTCAGAACGTTATTCTGAAAATTATTTTTGGTAAGAATCCATTGTAGTCCACTGCATTTTGCAGGTACTGCTTTCAGTTAAGTATAGATATTCCAAGGTTTTTGTGTCCGCACGTATTGTTGTATTATACTACCCAATCAAACCAGAGCTAATTAGTAATACCTCCGTTGGTCTTTTGTTTGTTAATATATGCAGCAGCCGCTGAGGTTTGTTCGCTGGGGCCACCTTAAAAGTTCCACTGCATAATAGGTTACCGGAAAACCTACGATAAATCTAATAGCCATTATATGCATCAACTGAGAGGAATTGTTCGCTAGGGCCTTCCAAACGTGTGATCTGCACAGAACTGGCTGGCGAAACGTATGTAATAACATAAGCATTAACAAATAGCTCTACGTTTGTGGCCGTAGTTTGCCGTGTATGTCAAAATTCTATATAACCTAGAAGATCTATAGCTAATCGATTGCCCGCCGTGCATAATTCATCCTAGTGGAAAGGTCCGTTTGCCTGTCGTACATAAAAATTCATTAATCCTACATATCCGAAAATTCCGACGCTAAAAACACGTAAAGATTCTTGATTGCCAGCACGACTTGTTTTTATCATTTTTGAAATAATTTTATACACACTCGACTGTACAGTCGTGGAGGTTTAGAGTAAAATAATTTGTTCATTATTATCCTTGAATAAATCCGTTATTTTAAAAAGGTAAAATTCACGAGTTATTATTTCTGTCATTTTAATTTCTGATTAATCCGTTTGAGTAGGGGTTGAAGTCCTTTAGACAGACCCCCAACTTACGACCCACTGGCATTTATCTGTATCTCCATCTGTTAGCTACCCCGGATTGCTTTCCCAAATAGGAAAGCCAAAAAGTGCTGTCCTTTGCACTCAAAAGTTAAAGGGCTGGCGCCCGAGATTTCCGTATAAAAGATTACGTAAGTATCTGGAAAAGCAAGCACCATTACAATATTAAAAACGAAAAATCAAAAGATGTAATAATATACAGGGTGCTGTAAGAAAGAAACAATGTCGATAGCTATATGTCTGTATAATGCTATGCTCGATGTTTTTTTCCACAAAAATTTGAATTCATGACAAAATTAGTCAGTCAAGCAATTTTTACTTTTCCGATAAATAAAAAGGCAACAAAGTTACAGCAGAATTGAACATTTTCACGTGATCACCCTGTATATATCCCTATAGTTTGGGACAAATTCATCAAATTGAAACGAATGTTTTATTGGAAAAACTCTTCGGACACGTCGATTTTTATTTTGAAAACAAAACCAGTAGGGGTTATTTTCAACTTCCCACCATCAACTCCCTAAGCCCTAACACCAAGTTTGAAATTTCAAATATGAAGATACCCCGTGTGGATACCTCGTTTTAAAACATTTCTTGTGCCGAAATCAACAAAAAATAAATCGTGAATTGGGTTAATTCAACAGAAATCTTTTCGGGTCGGTATCTATGCAGATCTAGTAATAAAGAGTTAAAAACAATTGGTAGTCTACCAAAAAAATTAAATGATTCGGGGCTATAAGTAGGTAATGCTCGATTTAACGGAAAACCCAATTAATTCGGTGAGAAAATTAGCTCAGTACTAAGACGTTTCGAAATTAACAATTCAACGTTACGAGTTCAGGAGCTTCTACCTGATGATCCCGACAGAAGACTGCAATTCTGCGAAGCAGTGTCGAACATAATAAATGAGAACCCAAATTTCTTACATAATGTTTGGGCGGAAATAATTGGCGATAGAATTTTATGACCACATTTACTCAAGTCAAATATGAACGGATATGTGTATTTGATTTTTTTACAATTCGAATTATTGCCGGCTTTAATCGTTCTGTTCCCACATGATGATGGACCCGATTTGATCCATGAACGTATTTGGTTCCAACAAGATGATGCTACTGCACGTAATGCAATAAATGTTTTTTAAACGAAACGTTTCCAAACAGATGGATAGGCAGTAAAGTGGCCCCCAAGATCTCCTGACATAAGCCCTTTAGATTTTTATTTATAGAGTTACCTGAAAAGTAGGGTTTACGACACGTGGATCGGCCAGGCAGCATTGAAGAACCGAATATTAGATTGGGTGGTTATTATTCCGCCTGGCACAATTAGTTCTTCTGTAAATGATGTCCAGGATCGAATAGGTCGAATAGTCAAGTTTAGAATGGTGGTAATTTTGAATAACTGTTGTAAAAATGTTCGTTTTGTTCAATTTCGTTGTTTGTAAAAGTGAAATTAAAGATATGGATCCATTTTGTTGAATATTTCCGTTATTTGTTAATCAAATTTCGATATTTCTTTTTTGTTGAATTCGGCACAGGAACTGCTTTAAAACGAGGCATCTTCATATTTGAAATTTCAACGTTGGGGTTGTTAGGGCTTGGGGGTTGATGGTGGAAAGTTGAAAACAACCCCTACTGGTGTTGTTTTGAAAATAAATATCGACGTGTCCGAGAAGGTTATCAAAAAAACGTTGATTCTAATTTGATTGATTTAGGCCAGGGTATAGAAAAGATAGAAAGATTCTAAATATATCCCTAATAATTCTTAACGTGCTACTATCTATGCTCAACACAAAATAGCGGGGTTTGAACAAAAACCTTATTTAATGATATAAGTAGCACTGGAGGCTAGTAAAATTGGGGTTAGTTATATCTTATTATTAGAGCATGAGTATTTTTTACAGTATCACTACCAAGATTAAATTTATTAATTTTTGAAGTTTCGTAGAAAAAACGTGAAGTTTGCGGAGAAAATTCTCAAAAGGATTAAATTCCTCAAGTTTTTAGGCAATATTTAGAAATTTTCAATCAAAATCAATTTAAAATTTTAATACATGAAAATTTCAATTTTTTTATGAAATTAGAAATTATAGACCAAATAATATATTATTTTGAAAATAAATAGTTTGCTAATAGTTTATAAATATTACTTAAGAAAAGTTGGGGTCCTTCTGATTGAGAAGAAAATAATTATTATTATTATTATTCAGCATGCTGAGATATGATATAACCCACTACATCGATAGTATCGTTTCTCAATGCGATCCTATAGTCTTTATTGATTAATTAATGAATTTTAATCAAATGTTACATAGTAAGAGGGTCGTGAGATGATTTACTTTATTTTTAGCCTTCTCTGGAGGGTCGTGGCACTAAAAAGGTTGAGAAACGATGTGTTTCTGACCAATTAGGTAAAGGTGTTGTCTATATTCTATTCAATTAATTTCCTCATTTATCATATTTTATGGTATACTGCACAAAATGCATTCCGGATGTTCCTTTATACCTTGCCTCTTATGATTATCTTATCGTATTTATAAAAATCGAGATAAAAATTAGAATGAGAAAGTTGATTAAAAAAATAAATATTTAATTAAAAGTGATAACCGTTACTGCCTGACGACAGGAGAATCAAATTTTTGTACAAGTTTAATAATGAGTAATTAGTCGAATTTTTGCTTACGTCTGTTTAAGTTTTCAATTCAATCGGATTTTTGTATATATCATTTTCAAGTTTCAACTTAGGCATATGTCTTAACCAAGGCGATTGATATCACTAGCTGTTTTCTGCTAATCCAACCTTTTCGAAAAAGTTGATTAAGTACTTTCGAACAGGTCTTGCATATTGCTATAGAACCCCTTTTCCCACTGATACCAAGACAAATCAGGGTATTTTCCAATACAAAATTGGTTCTAGATGGAACAGTTTTTGGTTATTAATTGGGCGAGTTATGGAGAGGTACCTTGTAACTCGCTCTGAAAAATAATGTTGTTAAGGATGAAATTCTATTTTCCAAGATACTTTGGATACTAATATGAGTTGTATCCTTTGTATATTCAGGATATACAAAGGTTGTATGTCATATGTATCTTCACATAGCCTGTACTATCATCAGTTAGTACGTACAATGTGTCCTTTTGAATCGTTCATCACAGGAATCAGTAGCAATGTTGTTATTCGTAATCTCGCACTTTCTTCCCCAGTTCCATAATATACTGATACATTTTACAATTGGATTTAATATTATATTGCGGGGAAAATTAAACAACTTTGGCGATTTTAGATATATATTATATTTTAATTTTATACTTATTAATAACGTAATTGAAAGACATTTATTAAAATTAATAAAAATAATAATACTGACTAAATTCAATTAGAAGTCATATTGTGTTTATTCCAAGAAATCGACAAACTCAATTAAGAGTACATGAATTTTAGAAGGCTTGTCCTAGATTACTACTGTGATTTCATCGTTATTTCGGAATAAAATAATAATAAAAGGTACTGCGAAAGTGTAAGTTCAACGATTTTTTTGTAAACTTTTTGAATTAAGAGGAAATGGTGGACAATGTTGAAGGTACGATGGAAGACGATCGTTCTGAACTTTCGAGGAGATTGAGTTAACAGACGAATTACTATTATGGCACTTGCCAAGTAATTTTAAAGAAAGATTTGCATTTTCCCCTACAAAATTCAAATAAGCAAATACCTATTGCCGAAATTGTCCCTGAACAATTTAAAGAAATTATGACGTTATGGATATTATTATTTATTTCAACTTCCGTTGGGGGTACTTCACAATCCACTTTTTAGAGACTCTTATTAAATTAAGATAGAATAGTGGATCAATTTATTTTGTTCCCGATTTCCTCATGTTTCTCATTTGAAAAAAAAAAAACGAGTCTATCGAAACAATCTACAAAATCTTAAAGAATTATAGACAAATTCCGAAAAGAAGAAGGATAATTATTACAGCAGTACTGAATAATGTGTTTGAAGATTTGCAGAAACGAGCAAGCCTTGACGGAATGTAGAGCAACATTATTAAACAATTTAATCGCATGAAAACATATTCGTTTTAAATTAATTACACATTTCATTCCTAACCTAACTTTACGAAATTACAGTAGTTAATATTCTAATGAAACCTATGTGTTCCTATATAAATTCATTGTGCTCTTCACCTAATTGTTTGTTGATCTCTAGGTACAATTTATATAGTGGCCTAATTTTACAAATTATTGTCCTTGCACATTGACACCAAGTAACGTGGTTTGAAAATAATTGGCATCTCATTTAGACGGTTACACAACTGTGGTGCGAGAGAACTATATTTAAGATCTGCATAAAAAAACACACGTGTTATTTGTATTTTGAGGTACAAACAAAATTATTTTTGAGTATCATCAACAGTATATCCAACATGTTTTATTTAATAATCGGGATGATTTGGGTGTTAGCTTTAACAAGGACGTGATTGTAAAAATGTCATTACAACATGATGTAAAAATTTAATGGTATTTCTGTTTTTTTAAATTTTTATTTTTTTTATTAAGTTTTGGGTACGTTGCTTCCATACTCCTATTATTTATTGGGAAATTAAACATTTACCTCAATATATGGAAGTGCTAAATGTTTATTTGATGTCAAAAATAAAACAAAGTAGAAACTTAAAGATATTTTAATTTTAACAATAAAAAAATAAACAAAAGGACAATTATATGATACAAGATAATACATTTGGTAACAGGCTTTAATCATAAATTCTGTACTTATGATCAATCACTAACAATTTCTGATATATTGATACACAATGACATCTTAAAAATAACTACATTCACAAATTGGTACCTAAATATGAATTATGTTTGTATTTCCTCAAGCATAATGCTATCCATTATTCCCTACAGTGAATAATGCTTTCTTATTCACGGCAGTGAATAATGAACAAAGTTTATACATATGACAACGTATCGGATATTTGTTAAAAATTGTGGTAAAGTCAAAGCACGAAATTAATTTTATGGTAAACAAAGTTGACGTTTAAATTTAATTTATGACAGGTCGTTCTTTTGACACATAACGGCCTGCTCATAAAAAATGTTAAAAATAAATAGTACTTATAAATATCTTCAGAAAAAGATTTAGTCAAAAATATTTAATAGTCGTGGATAAAATAGGGTATTCTACTTGCACATAATGGCTATTATTCGCTGGGGTGAACTACGACACTCGCCTTCGGCTCGTGCCGTAAACTTTCATCCTCGCCTAGGCCATTATATGCTTGTGGAATAAAATGCTATTGTCCAAGGCTTGAAAACAAGATTTGCGAGAAATGTTTAAAATTTGAGATTTGAATTGTATTTTACAAAATCATTTCTTAAGTGAAAACATGAAAGTGACAATTTATACTACTACCAACACAATGTAGCAACCGTACCAAACGGAACACTGAAAAATTAAATGCAAAATTTACAAAATTACTTCCGAAGAAATTACCTGTGATCTTTTAGTTATAATTTAGTTTTTGAATAATTAAAATCGGTAAAAAATTGGCGAAACTATTAGAGAAATAAAAAATTCCGGTTTTTTGGACCACCCGGTATATATAATATCGTATAACATTAATAAAAGTGGAACTGTACAAAGCTCAATTTTTTTAAATTTTCAACTAAAATTTACAGCTTTGGCTAATTGATCGACTTAACACGAAACATTATGTGTCCATAACGCATTGATATTGATAACTAAGTATTTGAAGTTACCAAATAAGGATCAAATAGATTAAAATGAATAAGAATTCAGAGTAAAGCTCAAAATATTAAATTAAAGAAAAAAAAAGTGTTGTTACAATATTAACTTGAAGGACGAGTTTTAATGTATTGCTCTGAATCATGAGATGTATCTTGTTAAAATATTTTTTTTTGTAATGATAGAAAAAAGTTTTGAAGTTTTGTTGTTTGATATATGTAAAAAAATACTTTGAATCTAACAGGAACGATATTTAAAATATTATCTTTACTTGTTCAATTCGTTTCATGCAAGTTATTAAATCTAGGATGTTACAAAAAAAATGACAAATATTTTCGAAAAACAGTGTTGGAAATTGTGTTGTAAACAATGTTGGGGTCAATGTAAAAAAATTAGTAGTCACTAACTTGAATAAAAATAAGTACAATATTAAATAGTGTGCCAAATATTTTCAGGAGACTGGATTTATTTTGAATAATATAAAAATATAAGTTTTCTTTAAACTGTTAATTCGTTTGTTACCTGTACACTGCTGTATAATGTTATTGGCATTCGCAAACAATATTTTTCTTTTCAAATTTTTGCTTAAGATGACCTTGATGTGCGTGTTTATATCATTCATTAGCTATGTTTATGTTGGCTTAACGACGAACAACATGTTAATTCTACTTTAAATTTGACTCTTACAAAATTTCTGACTGTAATTTAGAACACATCATTAGCTAAATGTTTTCTATATATTTTTCAAAAGGAAAGTTTTTGACAAGTAAAGCCATTCTGTTATTGATTTTTGAACGATTCTCTATCGTTTTGTTACGGATTTCAAGATACTAGTTTATTTATATACACTGTGTTCATTTGAAAACTCCCCACCCCCCAGTATTTTTACGAAAAATTTTGTGAGTGAGTGGTTAGATGAGAGGTTCACAAATAAATGGATAGGCAGAAGAGTTTCATAGAATGGCCTGCTCGTTCCCCTGACTTATCTCTCCTGGATTTTTTCTATGGGTATGGGGTTCTATTGTATAAGACTCCACCAGAATTTGAAAAATCGGATAACTGGAGAATGCAGAAATATTTGCAGGCAAACTTTTGTGAAAGTACGATCAAAATTTGAGCAAATATTGTATCACTGTCTTAGTGTCTTGTTATAAACGGTGCATACTTTGAGAATTGAATCAAGTAAATGAATAGTATTTTAATTTTAGATTTAATACACTTAATAACAACTGATTAGCAATTAATAAAAAACAAATAAAAGATTGTTATTTTGTCCAGAACATCCCTAAAATTCAATCGATTTAAAAAAACTCAGTATCATTATATTTCAAATTAAATATTTACGCTTTAAAATTATGTACCTACTACAAGGGGGGGTGATCATATTTAAGAATTTAAAGTTGAGGTTGCGCTGTGGGTTGGGATGAATCTATCATGATTCCTTTTACGCCAAAAAAGTTCTCCTTAGCATAAAAATTGATGTGTATAAGCGATTTTTGAAATTTTTTCCGTAGAGTAAAAATTATGAGGTTGGGAAATTTTCAAATGACGCAGTATACGGTAGTTCCTTAAAGTGTGACGGGAAGATCTAAACGGGATATCTTGTTACTTATAGACATGACTAATCTTAAAGTTTGAATTATACAGGGTGATTCAGA
Organism: Rhagium mordax; assembly: GCA_963680705.1. Taxonomy (NCBI): domain Eukaryota; kingdom Metazoa; phylum Arthropoda; class Insecta; order Coleoptera; family Cerambycidae; genus Rhagium; species Rhagium mordax. The sequence continues at coordinate 82,215,628 of OY796657.1, read as the reverse complement.
ATTATGGTGCAAAAAAGTAATCACAGATAGAGGTCTTAAAATAAAGAGACACGTGTATTTTCGTTTTGGTCAATTCCGATTTTTAAGGCCCGTACGGGCCCATAAATGGGACGTTGGGAACACAGTTTTTTTGAGATATCTCGATAAGTACTTGATCGATTTCAAGGAAATTTGGAGGGCAGTCTCAAAATAACCTTTCCAATAGGACCCTTAATAGTTATTTATGCAACAAGTGCGTAAGGTGAGATTTTTTCACGAATGGGAATTTTGTCATTATGTATTATTATTATTATGTATGTCATTTAAAAATCACAATACTGTTATAGCCAACTTAATTTTAAATCAGTCAATGTCTATTATTTCTTTGTCTAATGTCAATCTTAAGAATATAAATGAAACTTCAGAATTGAAAAAAAATCAATCATTATTGTTAAAGAATACTGAAAATTAGGTGGTATGTTTTATAATAATAACGTGATATTAAATAAATGGACTACATAAAATTAAATAACCACATTTAACGTTTTTAAAATAAGATATGTTTATTATAGGTGCTCTAATAGGTATGCAATTGTTTAGTATGTTACGTTACGCACTAGTGCGTAAGGTAAAAACACTTTTCGCACTAGTGCGTAAAGTTTAACTTTACGCACTCTACAGCGTCCGGAAAGTTAGTACTTTAAGATCGGTAGTAGAAGAAATATTTTTAGACCTGCCTCAAGGGGGAGCTACATAGAGTCACTACATCGCAGTTTTACGCTTCTATTTTTTTTATACAATTATCTTTTATGTTTTTCTTTTTTTATTCTGATGCAGAATTCATTTTTACACCAAAAATATCCTCTTGTCTATTTTTCATATCATGCACTCATTTCGAGAAAAATGCGAAAACTGTTTCAATGATCTGACTTACAATACTGCGAAACTAGAAATTATCACAATTGGAAAATTCGAGGCGCCGTTATCTCAACACCTGTATTAATTTCGTATTTATATTACATGACATTATTATTAAGATAAGGCGCGAAGCATCTTCAAGATAATCAATGGTGGTACCACATCTATAAGATAACTTTGAATATGTTCATAACTATCCATTTTTGAACTAATATTGAAATAATCAATTTGTCGAATTTAAATTTAGAAATAAAAAAATACACAGAATTCCATAAAAAATAAGTTCACTTCCAAATGACTTTGAAACTCTGCATCTCTTACGAAAACTACTGTAATCTGATAGATTTTCAAAAATTGCAAATGGGGAACAATTTTTTTTCTGAAAAGTCTAGTTTTCGAGATAATCAGCCATTTCAGACTTTCGGAAAACTTTTTTAATATGAGTATCTGTTTTATTATGGAACTTATATTATTCAGTGTTAAAAAGGGAAGTCCCACTTCCGAGAACATTTTGCATGTACACAGTATTGGTAAATCTTTAATTAGAAAGCGAGTATTATGTAAGGTAATAAAAAATAAACGTGGCAAGGAGACACAATAGATCACACTGTTGCCTCTTTTTAACCAAAATTTCATGCCACTGACCATCGCCCTTATGCCATGTTTACCCTTTATCCACTCAAATAAAGCCCTTCTAATTAAATATATCAGCCATTACCGTACAATCAAATTTATTAAATAACAAACTGTGCTAATACAACTATCAAGAAAGCGGTATATTATTAAACTAAAAGCAACGTCGATTAAACACCAGCGACAAAACATCTAGAGTGTGTTGCATAATTGCATGTGCATCGAGGCGTGCACATGGCGGACTGTCGTACCAGATAGTGCATTTACAGAATTCATATGAGATAGTGCCTGTGTAAACGCGCTCCTGGCACGAAGTCCGCCACGCTCCGGAAGGTCGGAAACGATGATGGGGACCGGAAGAGAATGATGGGCTGCTCTACAACATATTCAGCCATATCCCATTGAAAGCTACCTAAAACTATAACGACCAATTTCAGCATACATGCAGATTGTGCCAGACAAATTTCTCTTCAACCCCGTCTCGATTATTTGTAATTGTGCCATTTAATTAAATAACAATTTAAGATTGTTCTATCGTTTTTATTTGTTTTAAAATGTACACAACGTAATTTTGACAATAACTGATATCGCTTTTGCGTTTGATTATAGTTATCCTTTAAGTTTACAAATTGTGATTTGGACAATCGAATCCTGCTGCTACAAATCCAACGACCACAATCCTTGGTCCTAAACAAATCCAACATAATTTGAAGTCGGAAGTTCCGGTCCACACTGGTTATTTTTTGTTAACCATGTGAACAACCCTAGCGTGGTACTGGAATATCTGATGAAGTTTAAAAATCCAATGTAACATGACGAACTTTAAAATATCCGCAAACAACTTTTAAAACCCAAGCAAATATAAATTATTTGCATGTGGGCGAAAGATCTTGGAAGCTCTCTTCGAATTAAAAGCACTTCGAAAATTGCTAGAATATATTTTCTTTGTCTGATTTTTTTTTCTGTATTAAGTTTTGACATCCTACACAGCGAATACTATTATCCAAAGGACTTGACTAAAGATAAATCCATTTACTCTGATCTTAAAGTATAACGAGAATATGAGTGGAAAAGATATTTTGGTAACTGATTCTATACCTTTGTTTTTTGCTTGCAAAAACTAATCTTAGGGAGCTTCAGAACAACGGGATCATTTGCTACTTAAGTAACATCTGTTGGCAAATAATATCTACATAGATCGAAGAAAATACTGAAATAAAAAAAAAAAAAATTGATGCTTTAAAGAAATCATCAATTTCTAATGAGGATTTATGTGGAAGAATCGGCTTTCTCAACATTGGCTTTTGCAATAACGTGGTAAAGTGAAAAAAATCTAGAGAAGAAATTTCGCCTTTTACACGCCTTTTAACCTCCTGGATGGTGGGGTATAAAAATAGCATATTTGAGAGAGCACGATTCTCATCTCTCGTTTTATTTGTAACGTTATGCACGTATTTTTTTGGCACAGGTTTTCTTAAAAATTGCACACAAGTCGAGTGAGACACTAATTCATTCAAATGATATAAAATGCTGCGTTGTGTACAAAATTTCGTCGATAATCGAGACGGAGTAGAAAATTGAAACAATACGTGCTCAGTGCAGGGTAGATGGTTATTTTGAATAAAAACTAAATGGAAATCAATCATGTTAGTTTTTGCATATGTATATCTACATAAACATTTTAATTCGGTTTAGTGCATCCAATTTATTTATATTTTATAAAAGAGATACACCAGGTATATATTACTAAAATTTTTGAGTACTTTAACTTTAACTAACAACAAAATATTCAAAGAAAAAAAATTAATATTAGAAAGTGATATATTTCTATAAATATAATATACAGTTATTTTCTCGAACTGAATTTATTGTGTTGCTTTTTGGAATTTAAAAAAATAGTGACAAATATAGAAAACTAATCAAAATAGTTTGTTCTTTGACGAAATAAAATAAAGTTTTGTAATCTATTTTGATCCAGTCACTTTATAATTAAGTTTATTAATAATTTAACGTAGGCGTCTTCAAATCCACTTGAATATTTAAAACATACTCTGTAATTATCTTTATTAAACTAGGAACTGTTATCCTATTCGAATCTAAATTTAATTTGATCGGGTTTTTCCATTTTGTTTGTATTCAAAACAGTTTTTAGGATTAAGCGATCTAAAAAAGCAAACAGTCGCAGTAACAACTATTAATATTGTTATGCAAGGTTAAATTTGATGTTAGTCCCTCATGTCAACAAACTCCACTGTTATTAGTGCAACTTTCAAATCAATTTTCTTGCCATGCCAATCCGCTATTGTTGGTATTGTTAATCTATTAGGAGAAATACAAATACATATAAAAAAAAACAACCATATACTGTACTGACATATTAATGGTAGACCATGTATTGTGAAACTTATGACAATTTTTTTACTTTTGATTGTCATCTAAATTTTCAGTTATATTTCAGGAATGTTGCTATGGACTTATCCACGAATAAGTAAATTGAATTTAGATTTTTAGATTTATTATTTATCATTAGGAACAAAATAAATAATAGTTTGCGCATCTAATGAAGGTTGATTATTATATTTAACATGACAGTAGACATTCGAAAATTTGTATTTTCTAATGAACTTGTGCGATGTATGTCTGTAAGTACATTTTGACCCTTCTTAACTGATAGTTTTAAAGAAAACGAAAGTTTTGAATTTACTGTGGATTTCAAATATTTAAACAGATTTTATTTTATTTTTTTTTTTTTAGATATTTTTTGCTATTACAGAAATAAATCGCAACGTAACGTTCAGCAGTTTTTGATGCTGCTTGTAATTCCCTAACACAGCCCGAAAATAAAACAATGTTTAATATAGTGTACGGTGGTGTCATTTTGTTTGGTGCACAATTTTTTCAGAGTTTATTGTAGAGATTAAAAAAAAAATGTTTTATACAGAAGTTGCAGGGTGTTTACAAATTTTTTTCTACGACAGTAATAAAAAACAATTGAATGCCGATTTTTTCAGATATGGACATAACCTTTGTATTTTTTTTAAATGGAACACCCTATATGTCTTTATTCAGTTAGATTTGTTTTTTTATGATTACACCGATAGCATACTTGAAGTTTTATACAGGATGTCTTGAATTATGAATAAAAAATAAAAAAATTATAGGTAAGTATTCCTACTGGAGTTCAAACATTTTGCGTAGCAAAGAGGGCCGTGGATGAAAACCATAGAAACTGTTATTGTTTTGATATTGTTTTCATCCACGGTCCTCTTTGCTAAAGCAAAATGTTTAAACTCTAGTAGGAATTAGTACTTACATACAATCTTTTTATTTTTGATTAGTAATTCAAAACTTCCTGAATAAAACTATAAAGTATGCTATATCAGGGTAATGAGAAAAAAAAGACATTTAACTGGATAAAAACATATATGGCGCTACATTTAAAAAAACATAGGTTATGTCCATATATCTGAAAAAATCGGCGTTCGATTGGTTTTTTTATTATTGCCAAATAAAAATTTAGTAAATACATTGCAACTTTTGTATAAAACATTTTTTTCTAAATTCTACAATAAACTCAAAAATTCTGATTAAAATGTGTACCAAACAAAATGATAACACTACTCAGTGCAAAATGCAATTAAAATTTCAAGATGTGGAAAAGAAAAACCTATTTATTAGTTAAAGTCGAGGTTAAAGTTATAAAACAAAACACAAACATTAACATACGTATTCAAATTGTTGTCCATTTACTGTCTGATATTGGATTAGACGCAAAAATATTGTGATGAATTTACACCCACTTTATTCCGTAGTATGCCCCCTCATAGCAGGTTCCTAAGTGACACACTATAGGTGGTGGTTTAGCAGTCGTCCCAGTGACGGCGTCAATGGTATGAAAACAAATTAGGAGACTAGTTATTATTTGTTTTATTTCATAATTTAAATTGAAAAATACGATTTTCTTTTCATATATTGAAATTTCAATTGCATTTATTTTGTATGCAACTTAATAAAATTTGTATGCAAGTCCAGCGGTAGGTACGGGCTTGTGCAAATGCCTTAACTACTTTAAAATATAGCAGACAATACATTCTGTTTAAAAGTATATAAAAATAAAGAAAATATAAATATACAGGGTGGTTCAGAATTTACCGATTAAACTTCGGGAACTAATAGATTACGTTAAAATAAATGGACTTTCTTTAATAAACTTATATCTAAAAACGCATAGTTTCTGAGATACAGGGGGTCAAAGTTTAATTTAAAAAAAATATTTTTTTAAATATAATCTTAATTAGTTGAGGTATTTTTACGAAACTTGCTTGACAAATTAACAGTAACAAGTAACTTTTTCCGAAAAAAATTCGACTCGCTAATTTATACAGTGTCGGAGTATGTAAGAATCTAATTTATAGCTTTGCAGAACGTTTTCTGAACCAATTTTTTGGACAAAGCTTTGGGTTATGACAAAAATATCAAGAATACTTTTTTATTAAAAAACAATTGTAGTTTTTAAAAATGTTAATTTTTTAAAATTTATCCAGTGGTGTATCATTATTTTTTAACAAGTAAAAATTAAAAAAGTGAATACTCCGCCACTGTATAAATTAGCGAGTCGAATTTTGTTTTGAAAACGTTACTTGTTACTGTTAATTTCTCAAGCAAGTTCCGTAAAAATACCTCAACTAATTAAGATTATATTTAAAAAAATATATTTTTTTAATTAAACTTTGACCCCTGTATCTCAGAAACTATGCTTTTTTAAATATAATAATAAATATAATAATTAAATATAATAATATAATATAAGTTTATTAAAGAAAGTCCATTTATTTTAACGTAATCTATTATTTCCAGAAGTTTAATCGGTAAATTCTGAACCACCCTGTATGTATGTGGAGCCCCTTGCTGTGATATTGCAATAAAATTAATATGAAGTCTAGAAGAATCCGAATTCGAATCTTCTTGTGATACTGATGGAAATTTTAAAAGTTCTTCGAATATTGTTATCGAACATTGAAAATAGTTTAAAACTAAAAGGAACTGAGATGTTTGTTTTACTTTTAAAATTTAAAATTCTGTTCTACATAAAATAAATATATACCAGAACAATATCTCCTGATATGAAAGAAACATTTTATTTAAGGGAAGATCCATTAACTCAACATATAGAGAAAAAATCCATTAAGATAAAACCTCTGAAAGACGTTATAATTCTAGACTGTGACTTCCTGTTTGATTTTACAAGTTGCTAATGACTATTTAATTTATGTAGGTTACATAGATTTCTTATAAATAATTATTCATTATAAAACTTTCGACGTTTTTGGTTTTCAAACTTCAATTCCTACGATTTTCATCACGATTAGTTTTGACCAATAACAATTAATATAGATTTACCTTATTTACTGCCATTTGCTTCTATTAACTTCCAATATTTGATATAAAGATATGTGAACGAATTAAGAGCTATGACTCGCCTTAATAACAATCTTAATTTATAAAAAGTCTCAAGATAAATTTATAATACAAACTGTTTTCACGACTTTTATTTTGAAACAATGAGGAAGGCTATTAATTTCAACTCCAATGTTTTTTCAAAAAGATCATGTCAAATTACAAAAACATAGTCTCGAGTTGCCCCTAAGAAAGAGGTGTATTAGACATGAGTTGCCTTACCTGTAACTGAAGACACGATTCTATGAAAACAATAATACATAATACGTAAAATACAAATAGAAAAATTAGAATGAATCAAATGATGATATTTGCACTAGACTGAAAATTTGACTACTTCATAATTCCAGCAGGAAAATCTTCAACCAACTCATAAAGCAAATCTAAGATTACCAGGAAGATTTATGACAAGATAAAAACTTAAAATGTTCTCTTAACATTTACTACTACTGCCCATTAATTCAAAATCATTTACTGCATATTTCTTGCAGGAATTAAACAGCATGTTTTATAGAATGATTAATTTAATCATCTGCCAAAATTGATTAACCACTTGGCAAGTTAGAATATACTAAAATATCTGTTTAACATGATACGAGTATGAAACAACACGCCTCAGAAATAAATTAAGGTACTATTACTATTCGGCATAATACAGAATTACTATAAAATTATTTTTATAAGACATTTTTATAATCTAAAGCATCTACAGCCATTAATGCCAGAATATGGTTATTATATTTTATTACATTCACAGCAAAAACAAGCCAGTTAAAACACACTTACTTACATTAAGGTGTAATAAAAAAATCAATGATAAGGTCTTAAAAACTCTGTGAAACTGATAAATTATTCGTTTATGTTCGATTAAACATATATCTAACCAGACATAAACACAAATCGCGACAATACAACTGTTTGCATTATTAATCATTAATCATTTACAAAAGATAAATACAAAAAGTTGTTGACATTGTAGGTACTGAGTGGCTCAGTACTTTTGTTTGAACGGTGTTGCCAAGACACTAGTACCAATATCAAAGCAAAAAAGTTTTTAACATATTTCTTTTCTTTATTTTTTTTGGGTCCAATAAAGAAGATACACATTAATTTTCGTCTCTTGTTAATGACGAAATGTGGTAATAAGACACATATTAGGCCTAAACTCCTTCTTTTTTTAAGGTTTTATTTAATGGAATGAATTTAATTAATATTTGAGAAAAAAATACTGGAGGTTAATTAGCCTAAACAAAGTTCTCTTAACATTATATCTCAGTAGGTATATTATTTATTAAAAATAACAATTTTCTTATAATTTGGACTTTACTATCAAAATGCTGCAAATAATAATCAAATTCTTATCTTCAGTTAATTTTCGTTTCATCATATTTTTGTATTCTATAAATATTTTATGTATACCATCAGAAGGGTATAATATTAATAGATGATTTATTTGTAATCAATACAAATTGTCATTCAGGTTAATAACAATCAAGGCCAAAGTATGAAACTACTTTAATTTGAACCATTCACGTTATAATTAAAACTTACTTTTTTAAATCATGTTTAACACCGTCATTGCAACATATTTTTCCTCGTTAATAGAATTTTACAACTGTAGAGTTTGCGAAATAAAATAGGATGGTTGTAAATCGTTCTAAATTAGATGTTTCGAGGTTATGTTGAGGTGCGACTTACGAAATAATAGGTGTCAAGAATTTGGACCAGAACATTGCCACTAAATTTTAACTGGGATATTATTTTAAGGAGATAGCATAGGCCCTACTATACAACACACGATTATTATTCTAATATAATGATTTGAATAAAAGCAGCAAGTTAACGAATTATGTAATTAATTTATTGTCGTAATTTTCCCAAGAGGGCCATTAAATAGTTAAAGTGGCATATGTCCTAATTTCTTTCTTAAGACTTTATGTATCTCGTATCTCTGCTAAGGTCTAAATTCTAAAATTAATTTAAATGATCCCAAAAAATTGTCAAAAATGACGCACAATTCCCAGTGGTAAAAAGCGCATATTTAACACCACAGTAAAAACAAAATAATCACAGAGTTTTTAATCACCACTTCAGATTAGTTTTCAAAACACTATTAAAACACTTTTATTAGCCCATGCTCGTTGAAAGGTTGCTATGCCGACTCACTCTAGTATCAAAGTGGCTATGGCCGGACATGTTAAAACAGCTGAGCGTTTTGCGTCCAACAAATGCCTCATCCAGGAGGCTGTGCTCTTAAAATAAAACACCTTCCTCCATATGACTTCGCGTGCATATGCAGCGTGTCCTTTGTTAACAGGGCAGACTGCAGCCAAATCATATTCTACGAGAGTCATTATTTATTACCATGTAATAAAATAACAAAAGATAATTATATCAAATTAAAATTTTCTGAAATAGTACTCCTACAATAAGTTAATTGAAACATCCTCTTATACAAATATACACGAATATACAAGGTACCTACTCCTAATTAAACGCTGATATTTGTAATCTCATTTAAAAATAAGTCACTTCAATTAAACATGGACAAAACGACTAATTTTCGAATTTATTTTTCTCTTGATTTTGTGATATCAGAAAATATTTTTTGGTTTATTTCTAATTTACTCACATCGTCACATCCATGTGTTAGAAAAAAAAAATAATGCCAAACTTTGGAAAGCACGCAACATGAAAGATTCCATATTTAGTAGGGTCCAATTCATACACTATATGTAAGTATTTGTAATATCTTCAGTCTTAATAACAATAATTCTAAATATCGCCATTTACTGTCAATTTTTCTCTTCTAACACGTCGTGTGGGACTGTCTTTGGTTTCCCATTTTCTGCTTTTCTCTAGTCCAATTGTGCTGGCGGATTTCTCATCTTATCAAAATTTGTTTTTATACCCGGACCTGTAGTGAAGGACGCAGCGGCATTATGTAAGCGGCTATCATGCCAAATAATGTTTTTGTGTCCCATGGCGGTGCATTTGCCAGTTGCCAATGCATCACGGGGTTAAATGCAACAGCACATATAAAATAGATACCGACAATTTAAATATAGAAGGATATTTGGATCACTAGCGCAAGCGTTGAGTAAGCGAGTAGAGAAGTTCACAGGAACAATGCTGAGTGAAGGTCGATGTATTAACAAATTATTAGGAAGATTTTTCTGGCACGCACAGGGAAGTAAGGATATATAATTTTGATACACGTTTTAAGTGCTAAAAATATAGAATTTCACAAGACTGTTTGCATTGCTTTCTTTCAGTTGGAGTCATTTATTATGACTTCATGTTAGATAGCCAGGACACAGATACTTAGCTACAATGAACTTGATTGATTAAATACCTAAAACGAATGGCTTACGCTCGTTTAAGAGTAGAAAATTTGTTTAAATGTTATTTGTGGCATTTCATAAATTATTTCTTTCCTTTTCTTTTTAGAAAATTTATTATTAAATATTATTTCTTAACAGGAATTATGCTCAGCTGAAAGAGCAAAGGAATTACACAGCAAATTATAAGAGAATACTTTTGTCCGTCAGCCCGTCTGTCTACTGGAAACGTTTTGAGATATTTTTATAAAATTTGATTTATGCGTCATTATGCAAGGTCAATGTATGCAAAAATGGCAGTGTGAGTTACAAAATTATCCTAAATTTGCAAATTTATAGACTTGTTTTATTTCTTCTCTTTTTTAAATTGTAATTTCTTAAGGCGAACTAGTCGCAACCACTGTCATTTGGTATTTTTGATCAAAATATGCTTCTTGTATCCTAGAGAACAAATATTATTTATTTTGAGTGATAGGGCGCCGTCTGTACTACTTAAAAAATAGTGCTTATTAAAAAAGAAAAGTTAGCTGTCAGATGGTGGTCAAAATATTAATATTGAATGAAGAAGATAAATACGATAAAATTTTTTATGTCATACAGAAAACTTGTGCCATCTTGAGTTGTTCAAATTAAAACTAACAGTTTTCCGAAATAAAATTTTCAGTGATAAGTTTACCTATCAAGTAAAAAACAACATATTTTTGCATGGTCTATTGATAAAATCCATGAAGAGAAAAATTTGACGTAAATTTTTGTATCGTTTAAAATTCTTAAAAGATAGAAAGGAAGGAATAAGTACAATATTTGTATTGCTTATTTACAATGTTATAAAAAAAATTATGAGCGCTTTTGCGTCGGAAAACAACGTTGCGCTATTAATTGTCAGTATCTTAATGAAGATAATTTCAGCAAGCATTTTAAACGTATTTTAGAAATTTGAAGTATATTATTTAGCACTAAAAAAACATTGTCTTTTCAACAAAAATGTACTAAATAAACGAGGAGAATTAGGGACTGTTTACGAATCAAAACAATGATTTATCATAATATTAATATGCTTATAATACCGTCTATTAATCACTCCCACTTGTTAAATATTTGCATTTATATTTCATCTTTCATTTTTCTATCAGATGTTATTTGTATTACTTTCTTTATTCTTATTTTTTACTATTTGTTCATCAATTGTAGATACATTTAGGTTATAAAAACACTTCTTATACGAAATATTAAAAAAACCCATTAATACCTCTTTCCTTATTTGTTGATATCCCAAACGTATGTTTAATACATAACCTTTTAGTCTAATATTGAAGACATTCAATCGTTATAAAAGTTAAACAAAATTTTTTTCCCAGATTAAATGTTACAACTGATATAGCGATTTGTTATTTATTTTTGGAAATCTGGTGAGTTGAAAAACAATTTTTTACTTTCATTATTTTCTTTCCAAATAGCTTAAGTTATACCTATATTTGCATGTTTAGGACATCAATATGTAAATAATATAATGTTTATTTTTATATTAAAGGATACTAGAATGGTATAGGAATTTGTTAAAACCTAAAAAAATAGTACATACAACAAAAATAAAACATGATACCTATGCAAAATTAATAAAAATTCAAGTTTGAATATGCGTCTTTTGTTTTTCATTCTTTACACATTAACGACTTTTTGACAATCAAATTTCTAAAATGAAACAAATCACATTATTACTTAAAAAATTTGTAGAATACAAGTGAAATCAATAAAACGACGGACTAAGCATTGGTTGAGGTTACACGTATTATCCTATCTAATAATAAAAAAATATATAAACATTTAATAATCGGAAAACACCGCAACACATCAGCTGCGTTAAACGTTTCCTTTGTTAGCAAAGCTCCAAATCCTGAGCCAAACGCAAGGAATACACGTGCAATTTATATTAAAAACAATTCTGCTACAGCACACACATTTCATTTATACTCTATTTCCACTAAACTTCTAAATTATAATTACGTACGTGGAAAATGGCCGCACAAATTGAATTATTTTCCATTACATAAGCAACGCAATGCGCAATTCGGCAGGAAACGGTCGAAATAAATGTAGCAGGAATCGTGATGACTAGTCGCTTGATTCTGTCGCTTAGCCGCCAGATGGCGAGCCACTGCAGTTATATAAAAGCTGAATGGAAATAAAATAAAATTTTATCAACTGTTTAAATTTGTGAGTGACATATATTTACCAAACAAATAAAATCTTTTTATGCACAAATGCGAAGGATATCAAGCGGCAGGCTTCGGAATTACGAAATAAGACTTTTCTTAACAGATGGATAAAAAGAAGAGCAACAGGGAGTTTGTCAGATAATCCTGATATTCACCTTAATGTTTAAAAAGAGTTGATTGATAACAACGTGAAGGCTATCACGATGTAAACTGAATAAAATTTAACTTAGTTGAAAACATTTCATTAAAACTTTTTTACTTTTTTAATGTCACCAACGTATGTTGCGGTAAAATTTTAATTTGTCAGGATAATTATATATTTCTTAACGCCTGCCTGTACTGAATGTACAACACATTTTCATAAACAAATTAAATTTTCTTAAAAAATTGTCTCGTAATGTAATACAATTTGTATTGTTAAACACGTAAAAAAAATGCTTTTTATCAAATGGCTCTAAAATAAATGGGAAGTTAGGTAGGTACTAATTCAAAAAAAACTGTTGATGACGCCATTTTAGAACATATTTTTTCATACAAAAAAATAGACATAGGTATGCAACTAATTAAAATTTATTTTATGTCACTTTATTTCTAACGGATTTAACCAATTATATTATTTCAAGGATGAAATGTTCTTTAGACCGGCGCATTCGCCGAAATCACGAAATTCGTCTTCGGATGAACTTCCTATATCGCGTAGATAGAAAATCAACAAAATGTACCTCTCTCTGTTCTGTTCATAGGAAACAAAATGACTGTAAGTTATTGGAGCCGAAAGTATTAAAAGCACGATTTGAATATTAATATCAATTATTTTCACCAAAAGATTTTGTTGTTAGTGGTTATTATTTGTACTCGTCAATTTGGTCTGAGGTTATTTCTGTTTTACGGTTGATATCTATCTAATTCTCGATTTGATGCTTGGAAAACCCAACAGATTTAAAATTTCTACGGTATATTATGGTCAGAAAAAACTTTTATAATTTTATATCCATTGTCTGTGTAAAAATCTACTCATAGATATAATAAATTGACTTTCTTTCTACTATTAGCGCTGGTCATAAGCCCAGCAGGTGATTTAAATAACTGTAATAACATTTTATTGTAATGGAATTATCGAGTAAATAAGGCTACTGTTGAGGTAAGGTTTATAGGTATCTACAATACTCTACGAATTTTATGAATTATGTGTATTTGGACAAATGGAAACATACTTTAGAATAAATAGGGAAAAAACCAACATTAGTCATTTTGCTTTCATTTGATAACATAGATAAATCTGTGGTTATTCAATCCTTTCTCGTGTGAAAATATTGGCGAACAAAGAGCGGTTGAAGAAATATTACGTGGTAGACAAAGTCTGTAGAAAATAAATGTTTTCAACCTACCGAACTTGGTATGTAAAAAAAATATTTATGAAATCGAAACAATTTGAACGGTCAACGGAATATCAGAACCAAAATAAAATATATATAGAATGAATACCGACGAACGTAAGATGAAAGCACTGAGTAAAATGGATAATGATATTGCATGTCAGATCTAAAAAAGGATAAAAAAAATATACATTTGACAGCCTCCAAATCAAAAGCCAATCAGGCTAGCCGGTAGAGGGCTAGGTATTTGAAAAACGTAAACTTGTTGTGTATTTAGTTTAGAATTTATTTATTTTATAATTTAGTTTAGAAATATTATATTTTCTTAGAATATTTGATAATTTTTTAGTTCCTCAAAAACTCTTGCCCTTCACGTTAGGCGGCACTGAATATGTAATGGGGATGATTTAATTTTATTGTTTTAGTAAATTAATATTTTAATTCTTCACTAAACACAATACAATTTTCTTTCCCGGAATATACTACATTCAGTCTTTATTCTTTGTTATTACTCTTTGTTAAATATGGACGAAAATGTGTACGTTACCAGGATGATTTACTAGGGTTGATTGTAATCCCCTTATTTTTTATTTTATATTTTAGGGCGCTCCAGGGATCCTCGTTCTCTAGGAGAAACTTACGTTGTTCTAGAGCCTGTTTATTTGTAACTAATGATATTAAAGTTTTGTGGAAAAATAATTTGGTTTGTTTATTATTTATTGATACGTAAAGTTTTCTATAATTGATCACATTGCACCCTGTAACTTATACCACACGCTATGAAAATCTAGCGAGGGAGAGTGCAACCTTCGGTACCTAGATGGCACTGGCTGGTTTAACTGATATCTATCGGTTGTATTCCGTGTAACCATAGAATACAATATTGCATTTATTTCAAATAAACAACAACGATGCTTGTTGGAAAGATTAAAATTAACCTACGACCTTATCTAAGTTATTACCTTAAACAAATTTGCCTTAATAATTAAAATTACGTTAAATTTATGAAAAGAACTTCAATGATTTTAAAATAGATTTAAATCTTTATCAGTCTGTAATTTGTGATTAGTTTCTAAGTTCACCACGATGTACGGTAAAACATGGCTGATCAATGCATGAAAATAGGTGTATTCAACTTCGTACGTGAAAAACTAGTCTTGATTGGATATTTGCATCTTAATTCCTTAACTAGGTAAGTACCTGTACTTTTATTCCTTTTTCTACCATTTTTCTTAAATTTTCTGCCACAGCATTTACTTCATGGTCAAGAAATAGACTCACATCGACTCGGATAATTTTTCTTAGAATTTTCTATAATTTTATATAATTTTTCAGGAGCCATGCCGAAAACTTCCTTTTCTCTGGAACTAAAAAGACGCTCTCTCTCCGACTGTTTGCTTTCTCGTCGTCAAGGAGATTTTGTGAAATTTTTCAGCTGCCAAAGCATCAACCTTGATGAAAAATTTTCCTGATTAAGTTTTTTCCAGTTTTCTACTTTTATTTGCAATTAATATCATGCATGCACTTCTTTTTAGCATCTTAGTTCACAGACCTTTCTTATGATGCCCAATTTGCCATATTACGATAAAAATTATTTAGATCCACCGTTCTTCCGAAGGTACGAACACTGTGTTTTAAATTTCACTATTTAGTCACTGTTTAATATCTAGATTAACATGATTCCTGTTTGTTTTATACAGATTTACCTATTTTTACACAAATTCTTGTATCAATTGCTCTTAATTTAACCGACCACATGTTATGATGACAACTAACCTTTTTTCATGGTTTATTAAGCCTTCGAATATGCCTTTTTTGAGTTAAAATATTACTATTATGTCTTTGTTATTTACTTTTGAACACTTTAAGACTATATTTGTTCATGGTTTGGTTAATTTATTAATTTTTTACGATTTTAGGTAGTACGAGCCTCACCTACGTGGACTATTTAATTTTTCTTGGTTACAAGTATACATCACTGAGCTAGCCAAGTTTCCCAAAATTAGTATCCTTTAAAATGCTGCAAGTTTTAATAAAATTTGTCCTGTTTTGTAAGTAAATCTTCCTGGGATTTTGGGATAGAAATTTCATATTAACGAATTTTAATTTATTTGTTTAATTTTTATTAACGTAGAAATACATGACAATACATATTCATTATTACCCACCCCATCGTCATTTGCTAGTGTTGGAGCTGGGATCGTACCTAGTACCTCGATTAACAGTGTGTCCACCATAACCATTTCTCTCCCTCTGCACTACCAAGTTCCCTTTATATTATTTTTTATAAGATTATAAGCCATTTTGAAAATATTCATTATTTTCGTGATGTTTCACTTTTAATACATTATTTATTAGAAAATATAGTGTCGTTTCGCATACGACTTACTTGATTCGAAATTAGCCTTTAAAATATTTTGAGACAAGCTTAACCAAATCCATACATTACTGCTGTACAGTACCTATTTAATATTCTAATCATAACCAACGTATGCAATATTACATGAATATATAAATGTTACTTCATCATCATTCACTCATAGTATATATACATTGTTACACTTCTATCATATATGCAATGCATTTAAATGTGAAAAGTTCATCCAACACAAAATATGCATGTTATTAATTAAAGAGGAAAACTACAGCGCGGAATCATTTTATTTTAAATTTTCAACATGGTTCTATACATTTATTTGACGGTAAATCTACTGGCGACCGGTGATAAATGCTAATTGAGTAGAGGGATAATGTAGAGAGGCGCAACCGAGCAGATTTAGAGATTTTAGTATTGTATTTTTTTGCCAATAGCTTCAGGATTATCATCAATTTTTAGTGCTACGAGAAGGCATCTCTATATAGCCCTAAAATTTGAAAACAAAATTGAAGCTATTGGAGAAAATATATCTACTAAAATCTCAAAACCTGCTCGGTTGCGCCTCTTTGCTATATTCACTTCACAGTTCTTAGTATAGGAGCGTGGGGTCCATCCCTAAGGTACGACTATACTCGAGATTAATTAAAAAAGAAGTTTTTGGGGAATAAGTGGAGAGCGAAAATATTTGGAAATATTTTTTTTGTAAATCAGGAAGAAACTTCATTCGTAGATTTGATATTTCGCATTAAGAAATTTACATTATTTGCGCGGAAGTCCAATATCTTGGTTAATAGAAGAAATAAATATATTTTTATTGCTATATTCCCAGTTTCTCAAGTTCTAATAAATTAAAATAATTTCGATTATACAGGGTATTCCATTTCTTATGGGCAGGTAGTACTCTTGTTTTCCTTAATAG
Organism: Rhagium mordax; assembly: GCA_963680705.1. Lineage (NCBI taxonomy): Eukaryota > Metazoa > Arthropoda > Insecta > Coleoptera > Cerambycidae > Rhagium > Rhagium mordax. The sequence goes on along the minus strand of OY796657.1, from coordinate 82,198,412 downwards.
CAACTTATATTTTGTTTTCGAAATCCACACAAAAAATAAGGGACTGTATGTATAATACTTAAATAAAAATATTGACAGTTTTTAAAATATCCAGCTCGATTCTTTTCTCAATTTTTGTTACTCATATTATCTGGAATTCTTACTCTTACTCTCAGTAAACATTCTTTTAGCTGATTGTTGAGCAAGAATTGCTCTTTGAAATTGATCTGTGATATACAGGGTGCGAATAAAATCATACCAAACATGATAGGGAAAATTTGAAATATCTGCATAAATTCAAGTGGAACAACCTACATATTATTCAACGCATAAGATGCCCCACTGCATGAATACTCACGCCTTTGCTGTATCTTTCCCTATACCTTCAAAGAGCCATTCTTACTCAACAATCGGCCAAACAATGTTTTTACTGATGATTGGTATAGTTTAAGATATGAGTAACGAAAATTGAGACAAAAGACATATCAAGTTTATATACAGAGTGTTTTACTTTTCATGAGTACACCTTCGTATTTCAGGAATTAAAAAACTGATTCATTTCAAATTTAGGTGGGAAATATATATTTAAAATGTGATTGTTTTGACGCAATAAACTTTGATGTTGCTCATTGGCGTGCGACCCGTGGGGGAAATTGGGGTCGATTTTCAAAAAAAAAAAACTTTTAGCGATTTTTTTATAGAAATTTTGATTTTAGATTCGTATTCAGCATCATCAAAAATTACTAATAATTTTTCATGTTCTGCTGTTTTATTGTTACAAATTTCTCGTTATTATAGTTATCATTTATTAATATGACACATTTTAGTTTTTAAAATATTTTATTTAAGAAGAAATGCGAGCTCGGATCTCGAAGTCGTGAAATATTTTGTTCAAATTTGGTTTTGGTTCAAGGGAGTTTTTGATAATGCTGATTACGAATCTAAAATCAAAATTTCTATAAAAAATCGCTAATAGTTTTTTTTTTGAAAATCGACCTCAATTTTCCCCACACGGTCGCACGCCTGTATATTTACACAGACATATAAATATAGAGATGTTCTTTTTTTAATTTAAACCGTTATGAAACGGATTTAAAAGAAAAAATATGGTAGGTACATTAAAACACGTCTCGTTTCGACGAACTAAAATTAAATTAAGTAATTAAAAAGGTCGATCACTGACAAAAAATTTGATGCCTAAAATTAAACCTTGGGGTACATCGAAGACTATTTTGCTATTTTTATACACAAATAAAAGTTGCGATGTTTCAAGTAAGTGCATTTACTTCCAAGTTGATTGTTTTAAGTTATAATCACATTTTTAATAATGTATAATATTTAAAGCAGAAATTGGTAGTTAGCTCTCTGTATTATATTAAATTTATTTCAACATGCACCATTTACTTTCTACTAAAAACTCGCTTTAATATTTCTACCATATTATACACTAAATTAAGGCAAAAATATACAAATAAATAGTTACCCCTAAAAAAATATCATTTATTATACAATATTAGATAATAATACCAAAATTACCATAAACGATTCATATATTATGCGAGACAAATTTGCATGTCGAAACAAACTAATTCGTGGTTTATGTAAACTAATTAAAATTAAAAGGAACTAAACCAGCTGATATAATAGAATTAAATACAATCAGTATCAAGAATAATAAAATATTGACCTTCGCTATATGGCGGTAGGTCGCGGAAAGTTTAGAATAAACGCCTTGCTAATAACTTTAATGAAAAGTGTACAAAATTAAATTACTAGTTGCTTTAAAATATTAGTGTTCATTACTAAGTACGTTAGAATAAAATATCTCGTTTGTTTAATTTATGATTTGCATATTTAATCCTTAGGGACCGGTCATTCCCGTGACGGATATTTTTCAGTATTTAAAATAAAATTAATTCATCCTCATTTTTCACTAACTTTTCCAAAGTAACTGGTATATGTAGTATCACGTAAACATCTAATTTAACATTAAGGAAATACTTTAAGAGAGGTCGAAATATTTTACTTGATTACAATATCAACCGGCATCATTGCCGTGACATGTTTTATATTGCAGTTCATTACAGGAATAACTCGTATGCGTTTGACAAAGTATCAACCACGGTATCAACTATAATAAGTTTATTTTTAATTTACCAAAAATTAAAATTTCTGAACCTATGTAGACACATATCAATAAATTTAATTTATTATGGTTGCTAGTTTATTTCTTACAAAAGTGATGTCAGATATTAAATCAATTTTGTTATATATTAAATAAGATAATAAAACTGACTATATACACAACACATTTAACATATTATTATAATTTGTAATATACTGTGATTTTAAAAGATTAATTTGTTTTACTATGAGACTTGAATAGGATCAAAAGATTCAAAAGTATAAAACTTGGATGCTTCTCTCTATGTTGCCATATCTCATTTTATGCTTAGTTCTGCAAACTAATGAAAAATTCTAAAAAGCAATATGTAGAGCGAAGGTACCGCTTAAAATTTTAATTAATACAATTGGATTATTAATGTCAATTCTTTATTTGTCAAAAAATAATGAAAAACGTTAGAATATTTTAAACTTTCTCGTTAATTTTGGACAGTCGTGGATAAAATATTGTACAATACACAATAAATTTAATCCGCGTATATTAATAATATCTTCTATCATAAATAGTTGTTCTTATATGTATGTATACCTACTGAAAGTGTTCAAAGCAAAATAGTTTTTTACGCACGCTGTTTAGTGCGTAAAGTTAAATTTATGCACTAGTGTGTAAAGTAAAAAAGTAAACAATTGCATATTATAACAATCATCTTATTTTAAAAAGGTTAAATATGGTTATTTAATTTTATGTAGCCCATTTATTTATTATTACGGTATATTATTATAAAATATACTTAATTCTCAGAATTCTTTAACAGTAACGTTTGAATTTTTTATGTTACTGAGGTTCCATTTATATTCTTAAGACTTTGATTAGTTTCATTCATTTAAAATTAAGTAGGCTATAGCAGTATTATGATTTTTAAATGACATACTAAGTTTTCACGTATGTAAGGTTAATAATTAGATAATTTAGGTTCAGTTCGGTAGTAGAAAAAATATTGTATGCATTTCATGCGTAAGGTGAGCTTTCTCACGAATGATTTTGTCGCATGAGCCGTAGGCGAGTGCTACAACCCCATGAGTAAATAAATAACTATTTTACATATAATAAGTGGCTAAAAAGGTGTTTTTACCACATTTCTTGAAATTCCTATCCAAAAAAAGTTGATTTATCTAAAAAATATTGAAATTAACCAGTTTAAAACTGGGAAATAACACTCTCTAACTGTCCCTCTGACATTACGTCAAAGGCGTAGAGGTTATTTCCCAGTTTTAAACTGGTTAATTTCAATATTTTTTAGATAAATCAACTTTTTTTGGATGGGAATTTCAAGAAATGTGGTTATAAATCCCAAAAAAGAAAAGGAAGAGAAAAATGTAGTTTTATTTTTCGATTATTATTATTTTAAAAGTATTAAAACCTCACACACTTTTTTGCCTACACCTATGCCAATGTAGGCGCATTGACAAAATTAATCCCCATTCAGCCACTACTTCACAGTCTATCACCAGATAAGTTGCCTCATGTCTTACTGTATAGAAAGTTGCAGCAATGCTTTATCCTCTTTATTTATACATCCATGGTTGTTACAAATCAAATTTAAAAAAACTATGTATACAACTGTAAAGTTGTTGACGTTACATAAGAAGGCTTATTAAATGAACGATTAAATAACGTTTCTCGAGTTATTATGAAAGAGAACATTTGTTTAACCCTTCAAAAAGTACAATCATGTTATTTGGACTCAAGAAATTAAGGGTTAAACATTTAAAAATTTCCATCGATAAACACATCGGGTTCATCAACTAGAAGAATGAAGACACTGGGGCATCCGGCGTACAGTCCTGATCTGGCGTCGTGTGATTGTAAATTTTTCTCCTACTCAAAGAATCAGCTGAAAGATCAGGACGCAAAAAGTATTTCTACTCTTCAACTGATGTGGTGATGAAAAGGAACTGAGATACCACCAGCTGTGTTCACTAATTTATAATTCCAGAAAACACAGGGTGGTCCCCAGCACCGCTTCATCAAATATATTCTTCTAAACTCACCATATTTTTCTCTATATACAGGAAATATTGACATGAAAATATTACTAGATATTTATTAAATTACTAAAAAATACAATCTTTAAATATTGATTTTAATTATTTTATCGGTTTCAGGATATTAATCCTTTGTTTACATATACAAAAGTAGGCTGGTAAGTAAGCCATAACTAAAGTTGTACAGTAATATATATTGCCATGCCAACAGCTTGTACGGTAATATTACAATAGAGATCTGTCAACAACTGTCAACAGATGAAATAATAAATTATGAAACTATAGGGCTATTTATTAATACAAACAGACAGAAAACTCCAAACAATAATAATTAAATACTAAAACGTATCACTACTGCTCCTGCTTCTTATAATATCTATTAATAAACCTTTATTTTATGTCTTTATTTTCTGAAACCGATAAACTATTGAACAAATCACGGATGTTGTGAATCACAACAACCTTAGATGTCTTAAAACCGACATCTGCGGCAGTTATGATACTCATAACATTCCTAGATATGTTAATAGATATTAGATAGTAGGTCTACAAATTAGTTAACCTTAAAATTATTATTATTATAGTAAATGCTGTAATATCAAGTTAGTTAATATATAAAATCCGATTCACATCTAAGTTTGCCCACTGTGCATTTTTGTAGGTATGCATGTGCCTCATTAAATTAAGACGTTCTAATTTTAATTAGAATTAATTTAATTTAAAAAAAATATTATTATTTTATAAACCTAACAAAAAATTGTAGATAGTACCAACTGTGTTATTTTATAACCATTATTTTTTTAGCAATAATCTAACAAAACCTTATGCATGAGGGTGGTGCAACTTAGAAGCAAAACAGCTCATATCTGTTGATATTGTATAGCTATAAAAAATTCAGAGTGGGCAGGCAGGCATACGTATGAATCGGCTTTAAGGTAAATACAGACTCAGAAACCAGCAATAGAACATTACTATAATAAAACATTAATTGGGTTTATTTTCACAAATGCTTTAAGTCATATGATATCATGGATTTTTTTATCAAAAGACGTTGGAGTGACTGAATATGATTCCTTCAGTCCGCGCTTTATGAAAAAGAGAAAATGAAATATAATAATTAATCTGTATTATCCTCTAGTCAGCCATAATTCTAAACTTAGTTATATTTTTATTTATTTAATAAAAAATTCTTAATGTGAAATAACTGTCTGAGCATCAGTACAGAAAAGGGGAAAACGTCTCTAAAAAACAGGAATATCAAAAAATTTGTCGTCAGATATATTGCAAGTTCTTCCACCTTTTACTAGGCAAAGCGCCTTCTTTATAGGAACAGCCTTATCTTTATACCAGAACACACCGCTGATTCTGGTGACACTAACAAAGATGGCGTTACAGTTTAGTAAAGTGTAAAGTTTCGCAAATTAGTCCATGCACCGTCCAAATGGGATTTTATGTTACTATTTTCTACCCCTCCAAAGGTAGAACCTACTCTTCAGTCGATTTTTTTAAATTTTGACTTACGGAATATGTTCCTCAAATTCCATAGTGCATTATTGGAATACCTAATTGGCTATTTGCGAAATAATAAATTTATAAAAACCCTCTCAACCTAATTACCATTTTGTAATAAGTCTCATACATTTTATTTGATTTGCTACTCCCATTCACTTTGGGATATTGCAAATAACATTCTCAAAGCGGTAACCAAACTAACCAAACTGCTGTAAATAAATTACGGTGAATAGGCAAACAACGCGTTCGACCTTGCCAACTCATAATATGTACACTGTACACATCTAAACTACAATAACGAGGTAAAAGATGCACAAAACAAAGTTTTGTAATAGTATAATAGCGGACTCTAATTTAGCGATAGCTAGATAAAAACATCAGGCTATGATGAAGGCCATTCAGATTTCACGTGCAATTTAAATTAAGCCGCGAACTTGACCATGCAATCTGCATGATACAAGACTGAATACCTAAATTTTATTGAACAAAATGTTTGTTTTACACGTAAATGCGCAAAAACCATCAATACTTAATAAAATTTTGAGGCATTTTACTTTAAAGTTTATTATTATTTAGGTGAGGCAGAGGAACATTTAAACAAACCTTTTAGAAACTATCTGTCAGAAACGCACTTGATTGTTTGAAATTTTAATTGTTGTATTCAAAGCCTACTTATCAGAATTTAAAATTTTTAAAATAATGTGTAAATTTGTTGGTTTTAATTGAATGGTTGAATAATTTTCAGAACTTACATTGTATGAATGGTTTCTTATTGAATATGAAAGTTTTTATTAATTCGTAGTCTATTATAGAGAAAAAAACGCTATTTTGTATGAGATAGTCGGTTTTTAGTTTTGTAAAATTTCCCTTTATCAAAGAAAATAAATAGAAAAAAAAGGCGGGCAATTTGAAAACGTACTTTATTTGCCTTATTTTTCTACGCTCTTTCCGAATCTTTTAAAACTTTCGATACAGGGTGTTGTTTTTGAGATTTAACAATTCGGCTATTTTTTCCGTCCGGTCCTGTATTTTGATTTTGCTAAATTGAGAAATCGATATGGCTGATTGAGTAAAACATACATACTTACCAAATTTTACTTTATTATACCTAGTGGTCCAAGACAAAAATACGCAAAATCAATAAAACACCCTGTATCTTGGTAATTAAGGATTATTGACCCACTAACCATAGGTGATATGGAATCGCCCAAGTAACCTACATTTGCAGGTAAAGTATGTACACTTACCAATGAATCACCCTGTATAACGAGCGTACATAAAAAAAATGTCAAAACATTTTGCGACTTCACAATTAACTCTTGTAATTGTTTATGACCATTATTATATAACTGTGTACATAGACACCTTAAAAGATTTAGCGAACTTTATAAATATATCTTGAAGGGTTTTTCAAGTGACCATGATATGGAACATATAGGCAAAGTTTGCCTGTAAACTTTGATATAGGTTGGTAAAATGGAACGAATTATGTTTAAGATAAATAGAATCGAGAAAGATTTTAAACTTGGCCGAAAAGGATTTAGGTACTTTAGAAACCAAATGAGACATAACGATTCAGTTACTTTACTTACATCTTTCTTTTAAAAAAGTTGATTAGTTTCCCTGTATTATAAAAAAACTCTGTCCACTTATTAACTAACAGACGTGGTTAAAATTACTAATAATTAAATTAAATTACGCCAAATAAACATTTAACGAACAAGTTAGTCATTCTTAGAAACAAAGTTAATAATAATTTTCTAGGTAATTTTTATATGAACTAATGTTTCATTTAATGGAGTGTGAAGTAGAATGCCATTACGTTATTTCTCAAAAAGTATAAAAATATATAAATATTAAAATTGAGATTAAAATTATTTGGGCGACTTTTCAGATTTGGTATTGATATTTATTTTTCCGTTTTTAAAATGTATTATTATTAAATAAAATACATCATTATATGCCAATGATTTCATGATGTAGTGGAATTTATCTGCAATTTAATGTAAATATGTATCTAGATAAACAATCGCAAATGATGAACTATTCATAATGTAATAAAATAAAGGGCTTATTATGTAGGCGAGGAATAACAGAGTAACAGCTCAAAGATAAAATTAAACCTATTATATTTTCATTGTTTTATGATTGTGAGAATTTTAAAAAGAGTGAATTAGAGCCCGATGTTTGCATATTAGGCCAACTCATAATATAAAATAATGTTAAAGCCGTAAAGTTGCTAAAATAATTTGGCAGAACTAAGAAATAAAATTCATGTTTCTGAGTTGTGGGAAAATACCTCGAGAAGGATTGACATAATTTTTTGATTTGGTCTTTTGATTTTAAAGTTATGACGACTACACCATCAATGTGGGGGTAATTAAGTATATAAATGATTTGTTTTTCAAGATATGGCGAGTAACACTTAATTTGAGAGCTTCTTCAAGGCGAATTCGGTACCTACATTATTTTTGCCGAAAGGATAAAGCATGGTGAAATCGTCTTTTATGAAGAATGTTATCAGGATGAAAGGAAAAGTTTGAAGATACACTGTCAATTTTGGTTGGCCATAAAAAGGAAAATGTAGGTACATTTTCGATCAGAATGTTAAAAAAATACTGCATTATAATTATTTAAAGAGCCGGTACACAACTAGCTAATATTCAGTATTTCAGAAACAGTTTATTTCATAAAAAAATGCAAAAATAATTTTTTTTTTTATAAAATGTAAGTACCTACTTAATTTATCATCAGTTTTCAAACATTTTTGCATTTAAGAAATTTTCATCACTTTTTGGGCATAATATTGAGCTTGGTGTTCTTAAATTATCATGGCAGCTAGGCTAACAGATATTTTTTTAAAACACGATTTTTAAGCAAAGTAACTTACAGAAAGACTACAAAAGAGGATGCCAGTTGAATTAGCTGAAATTTTGATGTTATAATTTATGTGATGCTGATTAAATGTCTCAATGGACACAAACCTTTGGCTAGTTTTGCAGCTACAGTCATCCGACGGTCGAATTAGGTTACGAGGGACGACATGTGCAAGAAGAAAATAAAAAAGTATACGTTTGAGAGGTTGAAAATAGAAAAATTCCTTCTGTCGATTTGCCTCTCAAAAAATACCCAAATCTTTGTCCAATGATAATTAAATTGACACTAATGAAAGGCACTGATAAAAACACCTTAACTTCAGAAACGGAAAGTTGTTAACCGGACAAGAAGTGCAGATACTAACATTTAAAAATTTTCATAAAAACCGTGTACACTCAAAAACGGCTTAATCATTTCAAACAGTCAATTTTATTCGACGTTTTTGAGAAAAAACGATTTTTGGAATTTCGTGTACACGATAATTTTCGAAAACATTTTTCGATTTAGATGTGCCTTAGTAAAAGAAAGGTTTTGTTGAATGTTGAATTTGATCGATCGGAAATGACATTTTCAAGCCCATGTTAGATTTTCAAAAAAGTTGATTAATTCCGATTTCAAATTGGAAAAGTTTGTTTAAATAGACGAAATGCAAGAAAAACAAAAGTTTGCTCTATTTGTTGAGATGAGAACTGTGATCTAAATGCCCGATTCATTTTATATAAAAACATTACGAGTGATCGAAAAATCAACCAGAAAGAATCATTCTTTGCTCAAAATACAAATTATATATCGCGAACCAGTTGACCCATTTGGTTAGAGAAAGTGCTAATGAAAGCTGATAGAATACCCTTTCCAGATAGGTTCTGCTCATTATTTATACTAAGATCATTTCTTATTTTACATAAATTATCCGATTATGTATTAGACTATGACGGTATCATATTCATCTTGGATGCAATCTAAGACACAGTTTTATTGCTTTTGAAAAAAATATTAATTTTTGGGAAAGTTACCATCATTTGAATTTTTTTGAAACTAAGAATCAAGCCATAAAAAATTTCAAATGGTGAGAACTTTTCTGAAAATTAATATTTTTTTCAAAAGCAAAAAAAAACGGTATCTTAGATTGTATCGAAGATTAATCTGATATTTAAAAAAAATTCAAATATATAAAATTTCAGGAATTTCCAGGGTGGGCAAAAGGATTTTCGGAAATTGTTTTCGCAAATTGTTTTACAATTTTTTTTACCGAATAGTTAAAAGTTCATCTAGTTATTTTTTCAGTACAAATGTATGCTATTTTACTTACTAACCAAGGGTGAGTATGCAAGAGGCTGATGGGTTCAAAAATTTAAACATTTTGAAATGTGAATATCTCTGAGACTAATTACAGTAATTCCCATCTGGTAAACGATGCGAAGCATGGATATGTCATAATAACTTATGTTACATCTGTTTCCATTTCCTTTGCTGAACGGTTGAGTAATTGGGTATTGCGTACTCAACTTTCCAAGTAAAAATTGTAAAAATGATAATCAACTGGCAATCTGTCAATAATACCAATCATGTTAATAAAATCGTTAATAGTTTATTTCATTAAATTAAATAAGTTTATAAAAACAACCTCCTACACTTCTTTGTGACTAATTAGACCCTCTAATATTGTTTATATAATGCATATTTATGTTTTTTAACCAATAACTTAATTTGATGTATCTATGCTTGCGAACTAAGTATACCTAGCATGTGGGTTGAAGCTTGAAGCCTCATTTATATTGCGAAGCGAAATAATTTTCATTGGGAAACATTCTATAGCGATTCAGACAAATAATAAATCATAACATTTCATAAACAATCATAATCGACTATTTAAAAAACGCCAAGTTATAAATATAACCATTCTGAATAAACTAAATATTATTTGTATCCACAAGAAAGAAAACCACACGATCCATTTTATTTACGAATTCTAATAGTACCTATTAGATTTCGGAACTGATCGTCAGGACAACGAAATTAATAACTTTAAAAGTGTACTCACAATCGGCTGGATGGTTCCATGGCCGCCTCATCTCCCTCTATTCGGTACACTTTCCCAGACATCACATATTCGAAACTGTCTGCTCTGGAACCTTCACTTTCTAAACCCTGGGGATTCCAATCGCCCCCGTCAGGGTAGCCATCTTCTCGCAAGGTAGTTGCTAAAACCAGGCGAAACTTGTCACCTGAAATAAAAAAATTACGGTTGGTATAATCAAATAATTTTTAATACGATTAGTTTGTAAGTAGGTAACACGATTATAATCGTGAAGCGGGATTTTGAAGCGTGAATCATTATATTAGGTAAACCACATTTATGCTTTTTTACTGATCTGGTTTAGTTCAACGGTTTCATAATTAATTCCTCGATTTATTCACATAAATAATATTAATGTACTGGATAATATTCTCTTATTTGAATTATACCTATATGATGCTATATGTAATGTGCTCGTGGTGATACTGTCGTATCTCGGCACATATGGTGTTCTTATTTTCCTGCATCATCATCAATAAAGGCAACAAAAAGTGTTTTGGAAACCAAAACTCAATAAAAAACAACAGGTTTTCAAAGTCGAGGAAGATCGAAAGAGATTATTTTTGACATTTTGTGATAATTTTAAGGTTCAATTTATTAAATTGGATACAATTTTATTAATCAAAAACAATTAATGACATTATAAAATAAAAAATCCATGTGCTTCTGTATTGCATATTTTTATCGTCAATTAATGTGGTGTAAGGAGCGACATATTTTCTCTAAATGTCAGCAGTTCCTGCAGCTATCAGAGAGAAGTCATTGTCTTCCTAAATAATAATATAATCCTCTCCAGAATGTCGGATCGTCATTCAAAATTCGTCGATAAAACTTTTTTCCCATTTTCCATTTTTCTTAAATTAGTCCTTTATAAACAATATATTTTCTTTGGCATGTGATACATCATTTGAAAGCTTTAAGAGCAATATGGCTGCCATAAGAAAAACAAAATATTTCGCATAATTAATACAGGGGTGTTACCAGAAGGAAGCCGCCCCCCAATAGTGCAAGACTTAATGGATGAATCCATAATACACGATCCCCCTATGCCACGTTACTGAAAATGAAACACGCCTCCTGCCAAACATAAATGAAGGAAAGAATTCATAATAATCAATGCGGAAGCGAACCCGAAAATTCTTCTGCAAATAAAATTTTTGTAAATCAGTTTTACTAAGAACTTATCAGAAAATTGTGTAGCCAATTTTATCACCAAACTTATACTAAATAAGAATGTATAAATGAAAACATACGTATATTTAATGACATACGATATTATGCTTTAAATTTGCATAAATAATGTATGGTCGTTTCTGTATGGAATAATAAATTAAGTGTATGCCAGTTCTCTGCTTTTTAAACAGTAATTGAGGTTTTGCAGTCTTTATAATGCAAATTATTGGGTATATATATATATGAAAAATAATAAATAATGGTCCAAAAATCGATCCCAGTGGTAGCCTGTTTTTTTCCTAGCAGTACCTACATGTCCAATGATTTTTTTCAAAAAAACTGAATTGAAATTAATACAATTAGGTAATAATAATCGTAGTTAAGGTGGGCGGAAAAATAGGTTAGATTTGCTTAAAATAAGCACACTTTGTAGTTCGACAATTTCTGCCGTATCTCTGAACCGATTCAAAATATTTTTTGACTGGCTTTTAGAAAAAACTCGGTAGAATAGTACTGGACTATTAAAAAACTCAAGAAAATGACGATTCTTTTCTTACCAAGCTGTTAAACTTCGTAAACTTTTAACCTAATTTTGAAATAATTAAAAAAGTCGTGATCTCAATAAAATAGTTCTGGTCCAATCCGCTACGCTATATTAAACACATACATGTTTAAATTTTGATTTTTTATTAAGTAATTATTGAAAAAATGTCGAACTACTAAACCAATATCACTGAAATTAAATACGTTATATAATGCAGGAAACAAGTTTTTTGGTTCGAAATGATACTAAAGAATGACATATAGAACTTTGGCTACTGTCTCGTAGATGGCAGCAAAATCAAAATTATAAATTGAATATTCTGTCAATCTTTTAATTTATCTGAAAGGTCGTATAAAAATATTGAAATCAATTTTAGGATGAATATAAACCGCCGCAGCAGTTTGCTATAAAGGGGCATTCCCAACCATTTTCGTTTGCATTTTGCTTTCCGTACCTTACATTCCTATTGGTTCCTGAAGTACATTTATGAGGCACCACCAATAGAATCTCGTAAAGGGTTAACGCTTGGTTGAGAATGTATTTTCATGTTGCCGAATTTTGAGGCTGCGCATAAGCGCACGTGAATGACAAATAGTGACAGCTGACAGAAGAAAATGAGTTAACGGCTATGAACATTGGAAATGTGTTATTTATTATTAGTATTATTTAAAAAGATGAGTAAAATTGAAAAGGAATTTGACATTTACGAGTTGTAGACAACGATAATAATATGGTAATAAACGATTTTTATATTGCGAACGTGAAATTTTTAAGTGCCGAAGTTCATAACACCTAAACATAGCTGCACCAACAAAGGGAAAAATCTTAATTAACATCGTATACTGGAAATCAGCTAGTTTGGCAAAAGTGGGAAAAAGTAAAATGTGTGTATTTCAGCTGTATTAGAAAAGGAAGTACCCAAATTGAAACATTTCTACAGCAAGTTGTTCAGAATAACATGTTAGGAACCTACCTACCACTATAATAGTTTGATATGATTGTAAAACAATTCTTATTATTTTTAATAATGCAGTCATTCTATTATATGTAATAAATATATTATTAAATAATGTCTTTCTGTTTTATGTTTTATTACTCCAACCTTAAACATATCCGAAGGAAAATGATTTCTGTTTCTCAGGAAAATGGTACTTACGTATGGCAGGTATGCCAAGAAAAGTATACAAACAGCTGTTTTGGGGTGTCACAACTAACCTCAAAATTATGCGTTTTCTAAGTTTTTGGAATATTATGTCGGTTTTATCAAAAATTTCTGCTGGGTTCCTGTACTATATCAACTAAAATCTTGTTCAGTGCATAATTATTAAAGTTTTAAATACCTTGATCTAATAATATAAGATGCTTTTTGTTGGTTGGAAATCCAACCTATAATTATGCAGTCGATTTTTAATAATCTACAATATTGAAACTTTATAGGTCTATTATCTGAATGAGCTTTTAAATTGTATAATGGATCCAAATTAGAACTACAAAAATTAAAATTAAAATTGAAAATAAATTTACAAAAAATATAAATTTAAGGTTATGTTAATCATATGGTCGTAGTAACAAAAAAAAATGATAATGCTCAAATAGTTAGATTATTTACAGCACTACCCATAAAAAACACAATTGTCCAAGACACAAATAAATATTTATAGTTTATAAGTCCAAACAGTTACAATAATACACAAAAATATCTACAAATATCCAAATCACAAAATAATATAAATATGTATAACTAGATAAAACAAGCTGTCAAGTGTCAAATCTAAAAACATTATCAGAAAAAAAGTCACTAGTAATTAAATATGTGTGATCATTTGTAAATGTAGTATTAATTTAGATTGCGCGGTTGCGCGTCATAATAATGTAAAAGATGTGAGTGTAATGTCTCTCCATCTATCAAAGGGTAGATAAATTACAACACATCACTCCACCTATCTCATAGTAGATAAATTACAATACGTCAATACGGTTATATTGGCAAAAGCTACATATAGTTCCATCTGTTGGAATTCATAAGGTTAGCGACTGGGACCGCCCCCGTTAAATTAAACGAGTAAAAAGTTAATCGCAGTTTACATGTGATTAAATTCCTTATTCCTAGTTAATTTAATTGTTTTCTATATTAAAATTTCAACATTACTAAACGTAATGTTCATTTTAAAATTACCTTAATGAAATTCACAATGTGACCTTCGGCAATTAGCGTCACTTTGTTTATGCAGCTGTGTAATTAATTCCATAGATTGCACGGTATAAGTAAATCTCATAAAATTTTGAATAATTAAATGCCTACAATATTTTGTTTGTTATGGATTTGTAGGTAAAACAGCGCACATTATACAACGAGAGTAATTAAAACTGTTCTACGAGTAAACCGGCGAGATTTTATCCAACACGGGAAAAAATATCTCAAATATATTTTATAGAAGCTAAATATTTGAACCAATTTTCATAATTAAACCTAAAATCTAAAATTGTATCTAATATAATATAGCAGTCGTATGAAGAGGAATCGGTTAACAACCACTTCTATACAAGGTGAGTCGAAAATGCTTAGTTATATTTAAACGAGCGATTCTTGACATCAGAAAAAATCCTTTGAAATTTTTTTTTAATCCTGTGTATAAATAGCATTTTAAAAACAAAAAGGGGATGAAAATATTTTTGCACTTTGCAGTGCTGTTTACTTGGAACAGTTCCTAACGTATTCATTAATAATAAGTAACATTGCTGCATTGAGTGCAATTAGATTTTTTTGTATCTTTAATTAGAGAGTAAAATATTTGGGTTATTTCTATCAGAATTGACACAGTAGTAATTCAGTTACAAACTTGCAATAAATCATTATGTTCAGAGAATGAATGCTATAGATAGATGTAACGATTGTTTAAATCGCTTCTATCTCCCCGGTTTAGGGATTGACATGTTTTAAAGCAAACATTTCTTATATGTTTAAACATAACGACTTGTAATAATTGAAATAGGTTTTTAAAATATGGTTTTCTTTAGGATACGTTTAAAACATAATTTATTAAAAATCAAAAGTAATCAAATATCAAAATATAAATATACTCGTCATACTCAAATAATCAGATTATTATTATTTCCAACTTAACATTTACGGATTCTTTTCTACCGAGATATTTACAGAATGTACGCAAATCGCCCCCAAAACCTTGAAAATTTAAAAATAACATCCACTACGAAAAGTTGCACTCATGACACATCTGCTAAATGTATAGGCATGCACTATTCACTGAAATATAATAATGACTGTATTCCTAAAAATGTGGATTTGCGTTTCGAATAAAACGCGAAGTTATAGAAGTTGCAATAAATAAAATATAATCAAACAAGAAAAAGTAACAGCCCAAATTACCAACTTTATTATGTATCTTCTGATCTAATGATTGTATGAATGTTTAGGTAATCAAACAATAAAAATATTAAAGACGTCGCGTATTTATCTTGTTTTGTTAAATAAATGTATGAAGTGTGTAAAAAGTTATTTACTGATATTCAACTGTATTTAGGTTTTATACAATCATAATAATAAAAATATTCGATTTGAAATATTTATATTTATGTTCTACTTCTGAATATATAAATATAAAATTTGTTGGACGTTAAAAAACTATTGAAACCTTGCTTATTCAGTTTGGCAAAAGGGACACACAAAAACTGGAATAAGGTATCGTCTTATGTTGTAAATTACTTCTTTCCAATGTGGACTACACTACAAATGCATGTTAGCATGTAGTATCAACGATTAAATTGTGGCACGTGGAATATTAGAGGGACCATGAATGATTGACATACAGATAACTCTGGATACTACAAAACGTTCTCTCAATGATACTGCGCCAATATGTTTACATAATTGAACTTTTAATTCAGTGGTTTTTTACCCATCAACATTACTTTCCTAAATATCCCTAATTCTTTATTGTTGCAATGAGTGTTATATTTAGTACAAGAGATAAGAATAATGCCGCAGACCCCAAAAAAGAAACAAGATGCAGCTACGGACACGTGTTTCGGAGTTATTGCTCCTCATCAGCGTAGCGTAGCTTAAACAATGGATCTGTGTAATAAAATCAGAACAATAACTAAAGGTTAGAAAGCACAGTACACATTAGTACTCAAATTCTGGCATTAATGTCTGCGGCATTATTCTTATCTCTTCTATTATTTAACCCTATTAAACGTCACTCTTTTGGTTATATTTAGTATTTCTATCAGATTGTAAAATTCAATGAATTTCCACTTCATCTAGGTTGGTCATTGACTCATCTTTCTCAAATTTCTATTCCTGATTATTATTCTTAAAAATTTTGTAAAAGGAAGAATATAATCGAAACAAAAAACATAAAGCCTAGACTAAGAGACAGAAATTAACACGCATATAATAATATGGAGTTGCACGTCTGTCGACAAGGGATGGAAGGTGTGAGAAGTAGTCCTATAACAAATTCTAAACGTGAAACAATATAGCTACGTCACGCGTCGCAATCAAATATGATATGCAATTTATTTTGTTTTTTAAACGAGTTCCTAAATGAAAGGGATTCATCCTAACTAACGTCCGCCCATTACACATGACCAAATCACGACTTTAACTGAGCTTTAATGATACTTTATATTAAATCAGATAAAATTTAATGATCGTGATGAAACATCAGATTTGTAGAATAATGTCTGCATTACAGAATCTCGTCATGTTACATCGCCACGACTGGTTATGGTTAGTACTCTGGTTTAGGAACAATCAGGTCTCGATCAGACATGTTATCTCATCACCGATGTTGCCAAATTTATCCAAAATTGTAGAAGCCGGTCGATTGTCAATTCAACTAAAAACACTTACATAAAATATGTCTCCTTACCGAGACACAGGGTTGAAGTTAAAAATTAAAAAATTATTTTCACAGACCTATTATTTTAAAATCATTATTATTATTGTTTCAGTACAAAAACAAAAGACATTAGTTATCGGGCTGGGGCTTCGCGAGAAAAGCGCATAAAAGTGCATTTTTGATGCATTTCGAGTGCATCACTAGGTACACTATTTTTTAAATATCTCCGGTTCTATTGGTCGTAGAAAAATTTAAAAAAAAACTAAAATACTCGTAAATGAATAGACTATCAAACCTCAAAAAATCCAAATTTCTCAATTTCTCATATTTATTTACTAATAATGCAATAAGTGGGGTAAAAATCTTCAGATCGTTACGAAAATTGAAGAAAATATGTATTTCCATGCTATAAATACGTGATTAAATTTAAAAAAAAAATTTCATTTTTACGGGAGAATTGAACATTTTCGAAAAAAATTAAAACGCTTGCCAATTAATGAGAAATGGTCGTAGGGTAAACTTTTTTTTTAAGTGTAGGTTTTTTTTATGTACTTTTTTGTGAACATGCCAGAATCTGTTCAAGTTAAAATGTATTATACTTTTTTGACATTTTTTCGTATACTTACTGTATCTTTATGCCAGATTTTCATAAAAATTTTATTTCAATGTAATTAAATGAAAAAATTTTCGTAAAAGAATTATTTTTTATGTTTAAATGTTTTAAATGGGCAACATCGTTGTCTAGATCCGCTAATTTTTTATAAACTAGATACTACAAAGGCAGCATTACGACACTTCATAATGCATGCAGTTTATGGATTTAATCTATCAACACATATTGAATTAAATGTTATGAGGTTCATGTTATTTCACAAAATGGTTGAAGCCAAAATTTTTATAGAAAAAATTAAATGTTCTTGCAGAAAAGGTTGCAAAACAAATACATGCTCATGCAAATCTAATCATATAAATTGTACTTAGTATTCTATCTCGTTTTTGCAAAGGCAAAAATTGTGCAAATGCGCCTACTGAATTAATAGATGGTGATACAGAAGCCACTGTTGTTTTTCCATGAATCCGAAAATATTAAAAAAATCAGTGACGCTAATGAAGATTCTGTTTATAGTAGTACAGACTATTTTGATAGTGAGACAAGTACAGATTATGTAAGTAAATCGGATACGTAAATTTTGTATTCTAGCATGCACGAATCAGGTTTGTGAAACGAAAGAAGATATTTATGATTCTGATAATGCAAATGAAAATAGTGATTTCAATGACTCAAATTAT
This sequence comes from Rhagium mordax, assembly GCA_963680705.1. NCBI lineage: Eukaryota > Metazoa > Arthropoda > Insecta > Coleoptera > Cerambycidae > Rhagium > Rhagium mordax. The sequence continues at coordinate 82,179,925 of OY796657.1, read as the reverse complement.
CTTAAAAAAGACAGACTATTGTATAAAATGTTTAGATTTTAAATGACTTTAAACATAAATGGTCACTTATTACTATTGTGATTTTTCATTTTGTGTTCAAATATTTCAAAATAAGTATACTAAAGCTTATATGTATATACTTTGTATTTTATATGTATAGTAAAAAAAAAGTAAATATAATAATACACTTTACGAAAGCTCTTTTAATGTTCATTCGATAGCGTCAAACAAAGTTGCGATTATCCTATTCAAATAATTATTTTAACTGTCATATAATTTTCATAATTTAATTTAATTGCGTTTTATACAAAACTTATACAGGGTGTTTGGGTAAAGGTATTCAGAAATCCAAATGCATGTAGTACTCATCAAAATAAGCCAAAATGTTCATATAAACTTTGTTCCAAAAACGGTTCCTAAGGGAGCTACAGCCCCTTTAAGAGGCTTCTAAAAAATATGTTTTTCTCACATATTTCGAGAACCGATCAATATAATCTAATGAAATTTTCTATGGTAGAATACTTTTTTGTGCTTAACAAAATAGTAAACCTTAAATTTGAAAATTCTTCAAGGGCGTCCCTACATGGGGGTGTCAGGAATGTCGCCCCCTTATTTTCTTTGCATGTCATTTTTTCACTATTCTGATAGAAATTTTCAAAATTTCAAGCAATTTTGCTTTAAAAAGATTCTCTTTCTAAAACTTCATAAATTGAACCTTTTTTGAGATAAATGAATTGAAATTTAATATGCACATCTACAAAACATTAATGATTTTTAAATAATTTTATTTAGTTTTATTTCTAATACAAACTGATGTATACTATAATACTATAGAAAAGTATTCTACCATAGAAAATTTTATTAGTTTATATTGATCGGTTCTCGAAATATGTGAGAAAAACATCTTTTTTAGAAGCCTCTTAAAGGGGCTGTAGCTCCCTTAGGAACCGTTTTTGGAACAAAGTTTATATGAATTTTTTGGCTTATTTTGATAAGTACTACATACCTTTGGATTTCTGAATACCTTTACCCAAACACACTGTGTAAATATCTGGCATAAGAGATACGGTAGGATATACGAAAAATATCAAAAAAGTGAAATAATTTAATTATTTTTTTTTAATTAAAAAAACGACATTATAACTTGGAAAAACAGATTCTGGCATATTCTCACAAAAAAGTACATAAAAAAACCTATACTAAAAAAAAAGTTTACCCTCCGACCATGTCTCATTAAATGGCAGGCGCTTTAAATTTTTTTCAAAAATGTACAATTCTGGCCGTAAAAATTAATTATTTTTTTTAAATTTAAGCACGTATTTATAGCATGGAACTACATATTTTCTCCAATTTTCGTAACGATCTGAATATTTTTACCCCACTTATTGCATTATTAGTAAAAAAAAATAAATTGTGAAAATCGGATTTTTTAAGGTTAGGATATACTTTTAATGTAACTATACCCTAACAGTTGGATAGCCTATTCATTTTCGAGTAATTTAGTTCTTATTTTTATTTTTCTACGACCCGAAATATTTAAAAAATAGTGTAGCGATGCACTCGAAATGCATAAAAAATGCACTTTTATGCGCTTTTCTCGCGAAGCCCCAGCCCGAAAACACAAAAAAAAAATTCAACTTCCCGATTACATCACTTTTAAATTCTAATTTCCCTCCACTAACCATGTAGCCGCGTTTTCGAATTCAAGTATCTCGTAGGCACTCAAGAGCAATGGATTAAGAGTAACTTTTTTACGTAAAAATTATTTAAAAATAAATATTTGGCCAGTGGTGTACAAATTAAAGGGGGGAGAAGTACCGTGGACCCGTGACAATAGTGAGAAACCAGTTCTTTCGCTGATATTATGCGTCTTGGACCACTAACACTACCTACCAAATATGGTAAAGAAACGTGAAGTAATTTTAAAGTACCTAATAGCGAAAATAATTTTATAATTTTTAACTTCAACACTCTGTATCTCAGTAAGGAGGCACATTTTATCGAAGTGTTTTTGGTTCATATTTTGGGCTAAGGATTTCTCAGTTAGCGTATGACCAATTATTAATGAAACACCTCGTAGACGAGATTGTTTCCAACAACTAAATGGGTACAATTTTGTCATGATAAAGAATAAAAAATGCAACCGTTATTTGTAAAATAATAATTAAATCAAGTACTATTTTCTTACATAGTCAATAATCGCGATACATCGAAAATATTTATTTTGTGGTGCTAACACGAAGCGAACATGCTATAAGACCGGAAAACTTTGGCATCATCTTGGTCATCGTCACTCCTAGCGCATTGGCAAATAAAATTAATTTTATGACATTCGTGGAAATTGTAAAACTTTAAAAAATACAGTTTAGGATACAACGACATATTAGTTTATTAGTTTACAGATTTTGGAACGTCAGATGATTGGTATATTCAAAGGTACTCTGTGGAGTCACATTCTATCTACGCCTCAAGCAACTTAAAATCAGATTTGCAGCAGGAGGCTGTAAAATCTTCTTATATGTTTATTATACATACTTCTCCACTCAGATGCCAATGCCATTACTGTAGACGCAGTCAAGGCGAGGAAACAAACTCCATTCACAATGAATGATACCTGGACAAGAGTAAAGTTCAATCAACAAGCGCATGAGGTTATAGTCGTATAACTTTGAATGGAAAGCAGATCCTGTAACGTGACGCCACCAGGTATCTGCAGATAACAATAATTTTAGGTGGAACGAGATCAAAACTGCGAAAACATTCCTGTCTGGGTAGAAGCATAGCTGAACCTGATGAAGGACTTCTACTAATTATATTGTGACTACTGACTAGCTAACTCTTTGGGATTGTATACATGGCACTATTGAAGCAGGATAAAGTTTGGTGCAAACGCGATCCTTGTTTCCTGCTCCTTGTGATGATGTTCTGTAAAACAGTAATGTACACAAAATATTTGCGAAATAATATCGAAATGTTTTTATTGGTGTATTTATTAAAGCTGAGAATCCCAACAATCTATTTACATAAAATATAAAATAAAGTGTTTTCGGAACAATTGTTTCAATCACTATGTTTACTTGGTATTAGTCCTGCAATACAGTGCGTGCAGAGTTTATATTTTATGCAACTAGTTTCTCCAGCCCATCATGTAATCTTGACCCATTAAATGATCAAACAACATACTCAGATACGTACATCTAATGATCATATAATGCATTCATTATTAAAACATTGCTCACTAATACAGTACTTCTTTATAAAAACGTGGCAACACTGGTGTCCTCTGTCCGCCTTATATAATAATATTACATTACCACAGTCAAGGTCCTCGGACCACAATATTTATTTGCGTTGAGAAGGTCTAATGACATGCGGGAGGTACCCGCAGTGTAACCGCGAATCGTGTTCTCGGAAGCTCCGCTAGAAATGCATTCTTGAACTCGTTTAAATGTCTGACGTGACGTCTTTATTCTTTATTTACTTTAATGATGTTGGGATATTACATTAAATTATATAACTCATTTTTAACACGGAACAGGTACTAATACTACTAATGAAAATGTTTTCTAGACGAAGAAAATAATATAATAGTTTTATACAAGAAAAGGAAATGTGGAAGGGGAAGCCTGTAGTAAAACGAAAGAGCTCTGCTGATGCACAATGTTCTCTCCAAGTACGAAATAAATTCGTGATAGATATATTTAAAGACGGGTTGGATGGATCTCTTAGAACAGAGCCTTGAAGAACTCGATTGTGACAAGAAAAGTAGTTGGAATGGTTAGTGCACACCCAGGGTAGTTCCTTATACAGGGATCGGCAGAAAAGACTTTACAATTTAAAATTGCTCTAAAATCAATATACCTACATTTTTTAAACGTAGCATGCATTTTGAGTTTTTTTGACAGTTGTCAAAATATTGGATCGGCAGAATTCACTTTATAATTTTAACTGGAAATAAATATTTATTTGTGACGGTAACAATATTTAACAAAGAATTTACAAAGAAAAAGAATGGGTTATTTTTAAGAAAAAAAATGTGTCGGTTAAATGGTCCCCTTCCATCTCCATACACTCTTCTAACCGATGAACGTAATTGCTCGTTACAGCTCGTAACATTGCGCCAGAAATTCCATGATTATTGTTGTAAATCGCTTCTTTTAATTGGTCGATGTTTCGTGGCTTTTGTCGAAATATCCGACTTTTGAGAAAACCTTAAAAAAAAAATAATCGAGTGCAGTCAAATCGGGTGATCTGGAGGGCCGTTTATGTCACCACGGCGTGAGATTAGACGAAAAGAAACAAGTGTTTTTAAATTGATAAACAAATAAAATCCTCAACACAAAAAATTCGTTGGTCTATACGCCAGTCATTCATTTTGACAACTGTCAAAGAAAATTCAAAGCATGATTTATTTAATGGATAGAAACGTCTTACGTTTAAAAAATGTATATTGATTTTAGAGCAAATAACTTTTAGACAATATTTATAGCAATTGTAAATTGTAAAGTCTGTTCTGCCGATCCCTGTATTTTGATTTTGACACCCACCCATACGGCAATTATGTTTAGAAATATGAAAATAAGTGTAGAGACAAAATTTGTAGGTTTTGGTTATCTTTTGCCGAAAAAATGTAAACAAAATATCATCGGAAAGTAGAGAAAGATACACAACTTATGTTTTTCAAATTGGAGCATTCCGTATATTTTTGCATATTTTGAAAGATCATTTTTAGCTGATTCCAAAAATATATAGTTTGACGGCATTTTCTCGGGCTGTTTTTTGTTTGTGTAAAATAGTTCGCGTAGAATATAGGTGCCATGAAAAAAAATTGACAAAACATTTCTGATCATTTTTGATAGTTTACCACCAGATTTTTATGCAAAATTCCAAATACTTTAAAATGGGTTATTCAGATGTGAAAAAACAATTTTATTTATCATTCATTAATTTTGACACTACATAATTTATTTATAGATGCTATATAGAAAAAGTGTAAAACCAAAAGTTGTAGATTTTGATGTGAAATATATTTTGTAGATAAGAAATAAAACAAAGGAACATCAGAAAGCAAACTGTCAGTAATTATCTAAAATATTTTGTCATTTTTTTTTCATGGCAACCTATGTTCCATGCGTTAATGTTTTGCATAATATTTTCAGAACGAATAGAGCTCGGGATAGAGTAAATGACAACATATTATATATTTTTGGAATCAGAGAAAAAAGGTCTTTCTCAAAATATGCAAAAATGTACAGGGTGTTCCATTTAAAAGAAAGTTGCGTCTCTTTCTCCGATTCCTGACGGACGCCATTTTGTTTTACTTTTCTTCACCAATAGATAGTTGATACTAAAATCGACAATTTTCATTTTTGCAATTTTTTATATCTGTAAAAATAAAGCTTGTAGTGTAGGTGGGTGTCAAAATATACGGAACTACCCTGTACAGTGTACAGTGTATATGGCTGTTATTTAACGCATATGGTGGACTCAACAATCCACCAGACACAAAAAACATGTTGCTACTTTACATTCTAAAAATATAAAACATCACTATGATTATTATTGCATGAAGAGATAATTCGAGTCTCATTACAACTACAAAAAATCCATCGAGGAACGTGCAATTATGGCTAAAAAGGTCTCTAACCTAATGAGATTAATTCACACAATATTTTGATTTTATTCAGACTCCTAATTTATTTTCGTTGTTTATGTTGGAAAATTCGTATTGCAATTGCACAAACATTCCATTTGGAAATATTGGAAACATATCCGCAAATGAAATACTATCACAAGTTTTTAATTTTTGCTGAGTATATATTTAAAGTGGGCACGCTAACCGAGAGGGTAAATGCGTTACTACGTATAAATCTATGGTGTGGAATACTTGGCATCACAGTAATTGAACCACCCACTCTTCCTGAACACCTTAATGCTGCAAGATATCGAGAATTCTTAAAAGAAGTTTTACCTTCACATTTGATGATGTACCTACACAAATTAGGCAAGATATTTGGTATCAACATGATGTAGTGCCGGCGCATTTTGAAATTCAAGTCCGTTAATTTTTAAACCAAAAGTCTCCACAACGATGGATTAGAAGAGTATGGGGGGGGGGGGCAATTCGGTGGCCGTGCATAAATGTACCGGTTTATTAATAACTTGAATCTCCTTCAGAAGTTCAATTTCTAGTCGTGCGTGTACCATTATTAATATTTCCCTAATTGAAGAAATTACTTAAGAGTACCTACTTACTCACATATAGTTTTAAATTTTAACATTTTACGGAAAGTTGAGAACAGTTTTAAACAACAACAATAATGCTTATGCTTATGGCAGACTATCTGTTCATTAAATGATCATATTTGCTGCAGAATTTAACTCTGTCGTCGGTTTAAAAGTTTTAAAACTCCAGGCAAACTTGGGTATGTATGTAACCGTTCACCAAGCATTTCTTACCACCTAAGTAGAACTCTTATTTCGATCGATGAATCCGACATTTCTCCCGCGAGAAAGGCAATAACTCTCTCTATGTAAAAAACTGATTAATTTTTTTATATACGTACCTACAGACGCAAAGTGTAAATTAATTAATTTTCTACAAATCATTTGAACTTGCATTGGAGATCAGCAAAAAGATATGACTTGGCAAAAATAAAAATTGAATGTGGTGTCTCTTTACACATTTCTTTATTTTCAAGAACGAGCCGTTGAGACATCAGTCTAAATGCACTAAATCATGTACTTATAGACAATCAATATCAATTATTAAGTTAAAAATATTTAGGTACAACAACGCACATAAAAATTAAAATTAAGCTCACTTTTCATTTAGTTTGGAAATTCAAAATCATAAATAAAAATAGAACATCAAAAAACGTAGAAAGTAAAGGTTTTACATTGCAGATTTAGAAAACGACCAGCAAAGAAAATTTAAATGTCTTATTTGAAATTTTAATATTGAAACGAAAAACCTGGTTTTCGATTTGCTCCCACATCAATCAACGTAAAAAATACTGAATACTGTATATATTAGGCAAATTATCACCCACAATAGTTTTTATAATTTTAGATGAATCAACTAGGAAATGAAATGAAAGTCGTCGTTGTTGTTTTGTGGTTCAGCAAAAAAACTTGTCAATTCTATAAATAATTTCCTCTATTATCACAACATTTGGATTATTTATTTATAACAAAAGTCAAGGTCAGATCAAATTTACGCATACGTGAAAAAATGACCAATAGTACTACAACAGTATATCATTCACGTTGCCAAATGATTTTCATTTAACACATAACATCTGGTGTCATATTTGTTTATGTCACCAGATTATCATGTTCTCAGACGCGTATTAACGCCATGCGGCCAAATATAATTATTAATTAGTTTTCTTAACTTAATTAAGTTAAAGATACTGTGGAATACATCACATAAATAGCGATGTCCTTCGGTTCTTTTAACCTAAGTTCAGCTGGATGTGGGCTATGTTCGACTTACTAGTAAATAGATATCTAATAGTAGGTGAAGTTGAGCAAAATTTTATTCGATAGATCTTTAAGATCTTTGTCTTGGAGGCGTTAAATTTAAAATAAACATTTTCTACCTTTTTTATGGTAGTTGAATTAAAATGTATATAGCGTTCCAGTAGATGATTAAGCTCAACGTCAATGAAGTTGAATTAAGTTCCGCAATATAGCTGAACTTAATTTAATTGTCCGTTCTTTCTTAAGGCCACAAAAAAATAATTTTCGTCCTTAGATGCAAAATCTTATGAAACTTCCATGTCAGTCTATGTCCTATGTCGTATAAAGTTAGAGTAATATTTAACGTTTACTGTTGTATTATACTCTTTAAAATTAATATGCAAATGCCTCCCACATCCCAAAAAATTGTTGCCCTAATTTTCTTGGCAATTTAAGTGACTATGGCTTTTATCAGGTGGGTCCACCCTTCCGATGCCATTCCAAGGACAAAGAATCATTGTAGAAAACCGTTTCTGCACCTGTCACAATAGAACAATTACTTTTCGTGGATCTTCGAGAGAAAAAGCCACGACAATTTTAGGCACTCCCTTTACACTAATTCCTGTCATGCCAAATCATCATGCAGAATACAAAAGGACACTAGTTTATGATAGTCCTGTAACTCCTGTACGTGATGCAATGGCTCTTGTATTTAATCGACGATCAGTCTTCTTCACAATTGCGATATTTTCTGGTGTTCAGTGGTCCACCTGAACGTGGCTCGTGCTCATACAATTTTTGCCGCCAACAAAACAGTTTTGACCAATGATTTACGGTTGAAGTGATGCCGCATTCAATCATTGTTTGATTTTACTGTTAAGAATATTATTATTACCGCGCGAAACTCAGTATTCGCCATTGCTGACTTATCTATGCAATTAACGCCACACTTCAGAAATATATACCAAGAATATATACACTGTGGGCCAAATTAAATGGGACCCTAATTCTTCTTGTAATAATTTCTTTATTACTCAACGATTTTTTACCGTTTTTGGGTATGTTGTAATTAAAACTACCCGAAATGAAAGCCTGGTTCAAATGTAGCAATATTCAACTGGCGTGCAAGAAAAGGGGCATTTATTTAAAACTGTGCATTTGAAGTACTTGCAAATATTAGTCTAATAGTATAAAATTTTCAAAGTAGGTAAAAGATATTTAAAAGCATCTACTTATACTAACGACTCCTATGAGATTTTAAAGATTTAAAAAGTTTTAGGTTTGAAATAGCCATTTTTGTGAAAGTATTACACGGATTTCGTATGAGTTTTACTAAAAACTGATGACAGCTGTAATTTTATTTTTTTCATCTCAATTGTGACTAGCCGATTAATACGAAAAACCCCAAAACCCCACTTATAAAGCCTAAAAAACCCCAGTGGGCTGGTTTTTTTTATAGAAAACCCGTTTTTTTTCCAACCCTGCTGCAATATTTGCAACGACTTCAAATGCACAGTTTTAAATAAATGCCCCTTTTCTTGCACGCCAGTTGAATATTGCTACATTTGAACCAGGCTTTCATTTCGGATAGTTTTAAGTACAACATACCCAAAAAACGGTAAAAAATCGTTGAGTAATAAAGAAATTATTACAAGAATAATTAGGGTCCCATATAATTTGGCCCAGTGTATATACCAAACTTTATACGATACTATTACTATAATCTGTCTCACCAACAGATATAAATAGACTCCTCCCCATTAATTTTATGGTTGCGCAGAACGGTGTGCGCAAGAGTCAGTTTTACTTAATGAAATTAATGAAAGCTGTGATAGCCATCAGATTTCGATGAAAACCTAACATTAAAAAAAACGTTTTAACATTTAATCATAATATTAATCGTTTGCATTACATACCATAATACTCAATACGCAAAACATATAAGGTTAATTCTTAGACGTACCTTAATTTACAAAGTAAGATATTTTTATATAAGATAAATCTCAACGCATTCATTAACATAAACAGCTGACATAAATTAAGAAATAATTATCACAAACAAAATATGACAGTACTTAGGCGGGCTTCCTATTTATTCATGTTTTTAATACGTTTAGCGTTTATGCGTTTCGCGACAATCATAACATAAGCTGATTGGTCTGGTGCAGAAGATGTAAAAGTTTAATGCGTTCGCGAGTACTTTGTAGAGTCGGCCTTTTGTCAGTCAAATCTAGGGTTGCTTTGTAATTCGGGTTCTATAAATACGACCAACAGAGAAATTCCATTCAAATTTAGCGGGCATTTTTGGGGAGGAGTCTATTAATATCTGTTGGCGAGACAGATTATAGATCGAAGTTGATAGGTACTTTATAGTATTTATTACTTAAGGGGATAATAGCACCCAACATATTTTGTACCTGAAACACAAAATGCCATGAATTTTAAAAATTTATTATACGCAAACGACAGCAGGTAAAATGATTCGAATTTTAGCACCGTATTTAGAATTACACTTTCTAGATGCATGTGCATGGATTTGGAAAAATTCACATTTTTTCGATTTTTTTTTTAAATTTTTTCGGGCGATTCAAATATGCATGCACACAGCCCTAGATTACATAATTCTATATCATTCATAAAAATTTGAAACGATTCCGATGAATAGTAACGAAAATATGAATTTTCAAAAATGTGTTGGGTGCTATTATCTCCTTAATGATAGGACTCTAAGCGCATCACCGGCGCATTCGCCATATTTTCGCAAAAATATCTGATCTTGCTTCTTTTTTTTTGACATTTTGGGGTCTGTCACCCTAGTTACTTTCTTTATAGTTTGCTATTCCCATTTCGAAGAAGACGAGCGGACAGGTTTTCTCACAATATTTTCATACGCACTAATTATGTACGGGGGCGATTGATTGAGAATAGGGTTTTCAATCCCGGGACGGGATTAGCTTTCGGTATTTTCGGGATTAGAAAGTCAAATCCCGGGATTTTCCGGGATCCCGGGATCTAAATACATTTGTCGAATATCAACATAAAATTAAATAAGAAACGATTTATTGAGCAAGAATAATAATAATACAAAAAAAAATAAATCATAAAACTCTAAAAAAATTTAAAAATTAACAATCTATTGCTACTTTAATCTATTGATTATCTATTCTATAAAAATGAATAGCATAAAATTTACTTTGAAAAAATGACTTGAGAATGGCCAGTGTGTCTAGGGTGTCGTCCCCTAATCTGGACCGGATCTTTATACACAGAATACATGTGAGATAAAAAGTAATATGTATTTTATGTAATTTGGTCATATTATAAATACTCGGGATTGATTATTAAAATCCCGGGATTTCCGGGAGTGAAAACCTGTCCGGGATCCCGGGATTGGAAAACCTACGGGAATACACCCTCCCCTTTATCTCCGTTAATATTTGACACGGGAATCTGTGCAAAAAATGAGAGTAATTTGCTTGTCCTTAATTTTTTAAATGTGTTATTTATTATACAGAGGGTCGGCAATCATGAACTTAATTTTTTTTAATGGAATACCCTGTATATTTTTCTAAAAATAAAATCTCCTGATTTTTTTCAATCCAATGATATAAAATTCTTTGGGGATATCTTTAACAGTTTTCGAGATATTTCATTACCCCCTACAAAAAGGTGGTAATGGATATTTGCATTAAAAATTTCAATATTCACCATGTTGGCTCTTTTATAATTAAATCTAAAGAACAAATGGTAGAATGTTGAAAAATCAAATAAAATAATATAATGAATCACATAGTAAGCTGTAATTTAATGGGATAACAACAATCACTATTCGTATAGTAAATAAAAACATATCTAATATTCATTACAACAATTTAAAGGTTCCATTACACGGCATGTGAAGGGACGCGCCTGGAGTATGGTGTGACGCACCGAGGCACACGAACACACACGAACTGCCGCCTGATGTGTTTTTTTTGGAAGTGTGCAAATTTACCGCTAATCGACGGGAATCTTACAGCTTGTGGCGCGTCAAGTCTCACGCCAGGCGCGTCAAATAGTAAAATGTTACTATTGTTAAGGTCGCCTATAATTCTGGAAATGTTTTGCTGCAATTCGGCCATGTTATCCCCCAAACTATAAATTTTATGAAAATCTCGATCTCGATCTCGAAAACTGTTAAAAATATCCCCAAAGAGTTTCATATCATTGGATCGAGAAAAAGCTAATTTTATTTTTAGAAAAAAAAAAAAAAAAAAAAAAGGGTTAAGTGGAAGAATAGTCTTGACTAAACTTCGCCCTTTATGATTTAAATTCATAATAAAGACCTTTATTATTGTAAACAGGGTGTTCCATTAAAAAAAATTAAGGTCATGGGTGCCGACCCTCCATTTTTAAATCCCCTGTACAATTAATGACACATTTAAAAAATTAAGGTCAAGCAAATTACTCTCATTTTTTGCACAGATTCCTATCTCAAATATTAACGGAGATAAAGGGGGTCCATTCTCTCCTTAAACTGGAATCGAGAAGACTTAAATCGGGATTAGGTATATATTATGCTCATTACGGTACGATAAAACTTGCCTCATCAGTAAATAAATAGTATTTGTGATATGTGTGTGTGTTTGGGGGGGGAAATGGCTTTGGTGTTACCAATTAGCCAGCCAATGTTATGTAACTGAAAGAATATTTGGTTAGTTTAAATTATTTTTCTAATTTCTATTTACAGGTCTAAGGCAATGGTTTTGATATAATTATATATTGCGTAATATATATTTATGTTACCTGAGCTTAAAAGAGTATCTAGATTTGTTGGAAATTTAACCTTTAATTTTTCAAGATTTTTATAGAGGCCATTTATGTAGTGTAAATATATGGGGCATTCAAGTACTATATGTTGGAGGTCTGCGATTTCTTCGCATATGCAATCTGGTGTGTCTGCTAATCCTATTCTATATTTATGTGCTTGGTATAGTGCATGTTTTGTTCTCATTCTGGACATGGTTTTTATAAACTGCCGATTGGAGTTATGTGAGAACCAAGTATTTTTTTGTATTTTCGGTTGTATTAATTTATATCTATAACCCCGTTGATCATGCTCGTAATACCTTTGCCAGTTGTCGTATAATGTTTGCTTGTGTATGTATGTGAAATCTGAAGGCGGAATTACATTATTTTGGATCAGCTCCCCTGTATGAACGGCTGATTTTGCCATGGCATCAACAACCTCATTATAATGTATACCTGCGTGTCCTTTGATCCATGTAATGATAACATGTTTCTCTTGTAATTTTAGTGTTTTGTGGGCCTTGAGTATGTCTATGATTGGTTTTGTTAATTTAGCTGATATCTGAATGTTATTTAGTTTGTCCACCGAGCTTTTGCTGTCGGTGAAGATGATAAATTTGGACATATGTGATTTACATGCGTATTCCATGGCTTTTCCGATAGCTAGCAGCTCAGCTGTGTATATTGAGGATTCATTGGGAAGCTTGTATTTTTTGCTATGATCTAAGTTGGAGTGATAGAATGCACATCCTACATCATTATTTATTTTGGAGCCGTCAGTATATATGTACTGATAGCCATCCCATTTCGTTTTTAATTCATGCTGAAAGTGGTTATTTATTTGATTTTCCGGTATGTTCGCAATCTGAAAATAGTGTGTGTTTATATTGTGATCGTATGTTTGGTAATCTGCTATAAAACAAGGCATTATATGGTCTTTGTATATGAGTTCATTGTATTTCGAGATGTTAAGATAGCTTTCTGCTATAACTGGTGTTAATTTGTTTTCCCAGTATGGTGAAATTAGTGTTAAAATTGATAATTTGTGTAGGATATTTATTAACGGGCTATCTTTGGAGTACATTTTAGTAATAAATAGATCACTCAAATAACGTCTTCGAATGTTCAGTGGAGGTTCAGATGATTCTACCTCAAGGACATTTATCGGAGTACTTTTTAGTAGGCCTAGGCATATTCGTAAACATTTATTTTTTATTATCTCCACTTTTTGAAGTGTAGTGACAGACGCATTTCCGTATAGCAAACATCCATAGTCTAGGATCGATCTTATCAAGGATCTGTAAAAGATTAATGCTACATTTGGGTCGGCTCCCCACTTGCTCCTACAGAATACTCGTAAAATGTTTATTGCATTTTCGCATTTCTTCGTGAGATGTTTGATGTGTTCTTTCCATGATAATGTATTATCGAAAATTAAGCCCAAATATTTAACTGACTTCTTATATGGAAAATTGAAGGGTCCTAGATGAATTTCGTTTGAAGGTTGAAATCTTCTTCGACTGAAAGTGCATACTACAGATTTCTCTTGGGAGATGGTAAATCCTACGTCTTGTGTCCAGGATCCAATATTTCTTGCAGCCGATGATAGTTCCTTAGTGGTTCGGTCAATTGTGTTGTCTTCATAATATATGCATATGTCGTCCGCAAATTGTATAGTTTTTATTTTTGGATTTAAATAGGATGTTAAATTTGAAGTATATATAATGAATAGTAGGGGGCTCAAAATGCTACCTTGTGGTAGGCCAATTGAAGCTTGTCTGGGGCCGGTGATTGTTTCATTCACTTTTATATATATTTGACGGTTCTCATAAAGGGTGATAATATTCTGTACCAAGGGGTTAGGTAATCCTATTTCTGTAAGTTTTCCTGCTAGAATGTTTAGCTGGACGTTGTCGTAGGCCCCTTTGATGTCCAAGAATAATGCAGAAATTGAGTTATTTCTCGTGAATGCAAGTTGAATGTCAGTATGTAGTAAGGAGGATATTTCTTGTGTGGATTTACCTTGTCTGAATGCGTATTGGATATCTGGTAGTTTGTCATGATGTTCCAACCAGTGTTCAAGACGGTTTTTTATGAGTCTTTCATATGTTTTCATAATGCAGGAGGCAAGCGCTATGGGCCTATATGAGTTTGCTTGATCTTTGGGTTTGCCAGGTTTTAAAATGGGAATGATTAAATAATCGGACCATTCAGGTGGAACTGGAATTTCCTGTAGCCATATTGCATTATAGATGTTTAATAGACATTTTTTTCCTTGAAGTGGCATCTCTGCCAGCATGGAGTAATGTATATTGTCAATGCCAGGTGATGTATTATTATTTCTTTTTAGGGCTCGGTTTAGCTCGTTCATTGTAAAGGGTTTGATTAGGTAGGAATTAACGTTAACTATATTACTATCCTCCATTGGTTCAGGCATAAAATTAGTTTGTATATTCGTCCATTGTGGTGCTAGTTTGGCATGAAATGCGTCTATCCAGTTGTTATCTTTTACTGGAATTCTATTTTCGGTTTTCCTATTTTTAAATTTGTTTAATTTACACCAAACTTCTGTTAAAGGTACGTTTTTATTTAAACTGGAACAATAATTTTTCCAGTTTTCCTTCTTTGTTTCATTTATGGTTTTTTTTGCAATTGCATCGTATTTTTTATAATTACATAGATTGATGAGATTCGGATTTTCTTTGTATCTCGTGAAATACAGCTTTCTTTCCTGTACTACCTTTTCACACTTATCATTCCACCATGGTTTACATTTGTTTGGTTTGTTGATGTTATGTTTTATTATTGGAATTGATACCTTAGCTGCTTCATTTATTCTGTTGACAAGTTCTGGGTAATTTGTGTTGTGAATTTCTATGTTATTTTCTAAATGGGTTTGGTAAATATTCCAATTGGCTTTATGTATCTTCCATATCTTGTGGCTTCTTACGATTGGTTCTTCAGTGGGAATATATGATCTTATTATTATGGGTAGGTGATCCGATCCATTGGGATCATTATGCACCTGCCAGTCGAGAAGGTGTGCAATCTGAGGTGAGCACAGCGTGATATCCACTGCACTTTTTCTCCTGTTAATCCTTGTGACCAATGTTGCTTCTCCATTGTTCAAGTAAGCCAGATTTGCATTATCTATAGCGTCTAATAATGTCTTTCCATACGCATCTTCGTAGTCGCAGCCCCATGAAGGGTGATGTGCATTGAAGTCCCCAGATATAATACACGGTTTAGGTATACTAGCAAAAAAATTGTCCCATTGCCTTAAAGAAATTTTAGTTTGAGGTTTTACGTATAAGGATGTAAGTGATACTTTCGTGTCGTTACCCAACAAAACACTCACACATTTGGCTGAAATATTTGTAACTGGTGGTAAAGGGATGTCCGTGTATGCTACATTATTTTTGACTAGAATTGCTACCCCCCCTTTCCCGTCATCGCGGTCAGATCTAGCACAATTATACCCTATAAAGTTGTAGTAAATGTGTGGTTTGAACCAAGTTTCCGATAGTAAAGCGATAGTTATATTATTTTGTTGAAGCAAGAACTCTAAGTTATTTTTGTTGGATACTGCAGATCGGCAGTTCCATTGACAGAAATTAAAAGTCTTATTTATGTCTGTGAATTTGAGTGATTACTAGTTTGTAGCCGATTCTGAATTAAATTTATTATTTCTGATTGTTGAACATCAAAAGAGTTATTTTCTTTCATCATATTTATTATATAAATAACCATTTCTAAAATTAGTCCCGTGACATCTTTGCTATTCATGTTTCTATGACATGACGTAACATTTGACTGATAATTTTCATTGCTTAAAATTCCCCCAGTTTGGTCAGGGATATGAACTGGAGTTAAGATCTGAGAGCGGGCCATGGATATAGGATCAGGAGAAGTAGGTCTCTGACGTTTTTTGGGTATGTCTGTTTTGGTGTTGTTACTTCTATTATACCGTGTATTTGTATAAACATTTGTATGTGTGGGTGTTTGTGATTGTGGTCTTGTGTTTAGTTGAACAACGGTGTTATTGTTATTTACCCTCGAAGGTGAACTTTCAGGTTGTTGACTTGTTGATTGATATACAACGTCGGCATATGATTTTCTAGGTATTTGTTTGGATGCATCATTATAGCTTATATTCAACTCTGACATAGCGTTTTTGATTTGTTTTTGTCTTTTGAATTCGGAACATTCGTTAAGTTGAGTAGTAAAATGATTACCACCGCAGTGAAGACATGTTTTGACTGATTGATTTTGACATGCTGATGAGATATGATTTTCTCCACATTTAAAACACCTAGGTTTACTCTTACATTGTTTGCCCATGTGACCATATCGAAAGCAGTTGTAGCACAAAAGCACCTTTTGTACATACGTCTCAATATGGGTAATAACTTTGTTTATTATAACATATTTTGGTAACGATTGAGCTTTGAACGTAACTATGATGGTTTGGGTTGGGACATATTCTATTTTATCTTCTGTACTTACTTTCCTATTGATACGTTTGACATTTACTACGTCGAATTTACAATGGTGGTCTAAAGGCTTAATTTTATTTTTAATATACTCTTCAGTAAACTCCGTTGATATACCTCTTATGACACCTTGTCTGTGTAACAGAAATTTTGGCAGATATACTTCCAGGTCATTCTTTTTTAAAATTGTAGAATTGTTACATTCTATAAAATAATTTGCACTTTTGACATCCTTGAAATGTATCCTAACTCTATGTCTACCCACCACGTCAATACTTTTAATTTTGTTGTCTAACTCTACCCAATTTGTGAGGATTATATCACCAATTTTAAATGAATTTATTCTAGAGTTTGTATTAACATTTTCAACATAAACGTAGTACGGACCTGTATCAAAATTGTCGTATTTATATGTTTGATGTGTTTTATTTATATGGTTGTTTTTGTCAACCGTTTTTATCGTGTCATTTCCAATTTGGTTTTTAGGGTCGTTATCTACATTAACTTTATTTATACTACTGCCAAAATTTAATGTTTGATTTCCTAATGCCGTAATAAATGAATTTGATGTACTTACTTGTTCGTTGAACTTTATTATATTTTGTGATTGTACGTTACCAACTGGTGTATCCAGAGACATATTATCATCGTCGTCATCTTGTTGCTTATTTTTTGGGGTCTCCAAACCTCGAGGTCCTTGATCAGGGGGTTTCCCCCCGCTATGAACACTCATCTTCTGTAGTTATATAAATGTAATCTCTTTTCTTTTAGAACTATGCACTATATATTAGCACTCGCTTTTGTCACCTAAGAACCGAACCTATCCGCACGCGATCAGGATCGAACTGAGTATTTGTGATAGAAACTATTTTGTTTATTTCCTGTAACAACCATTCACAATATTATGTGTATTATGGGCTCCAAGGTCTGAACTTTCTGAACAGGAAATGAATAAAAAAACCTTTTTTCCTTTCCTTTTTGGGATTTATTACCACATTCTTGAATAGTCAGATAGTCTGGATTTAGGAAAAAATAACCTTTACGCCTGTGACTTTATGTCAAAGGAACAGTTAGAGGTTGTTTTTTTTTTTTGACATATTAGATATAAAATAAATATAAAAATAGTTTCTTTAGAGCCTGCTTTGGAGGGTCGTAGCTTCTTAGATATATATTTTTATACGTAGACAAATTAACTTAAATCTACCTAGTTTCACCCCAGGAAGCTGCAATTCAAATTTTGACGATCTAGAAAAATGTTGTTTATGGAAATATAGAAAAAAATCACAGTAAAGGTGTCGGTGAGGTCACGATGGGCACATAACACATATTATATTAAAATGAGTTTGATGGAAATCATCATTAAGTATCCAAAACGAGTAAGGAACAGGGAATTAATTTTCTCAAATACTAATTATTGATCGAAATATACTTAAATAATAACGAAACCTACACTTATTGTTTCCAGATAATAATGGATACCTACTAGAAAAAATAATGAAACCCACAATTACATAGTACTTACTTTAAATCAATAATACGTTAACCCCACTATCAAATATGTACTAGCTTAAAAATATGATCCCGAGAACCGAGAAATAAATTCTAAATCCCAAAAAAAAAACAAGTAGATACGTAATAATAACAATTAACTTTAATTATAAGATACTCCACAAAACCGTAGTACGGAATTTCTCGCCACAGATGTATCGTTAAATCCAAGTGTAAATATTTGATTATTCAAATATTTACACTTACTATACTATCGCCTATTTTAGCCGTAAATAACCAATGCAGAATGCTTTATTCTAAAAAAAAGATTTTTTTCTACTTATCGGCATTTTCCGATGTGATTTTATATGTTCAAGAGATTAAGAGGAATAATCCACTATTTAGCACAAATCATAAAAGATAAAAACGCTTTATCCCGCTAGTAACAATTTTCAATGATATACTAACGTCAATTCTTGTCATACGAAATTCAGGTATTTAATCCAAGTCAACTCATCAGCTCTATATGGAATATTTATTTAAGTATCAAGTAAAACAAAGTGGCCAGTTTGTAATACTCAAGGGTTTTACAGCCGAACAATCTAAAGGACATACAGCCCCTGAGGGACCCTTGCAGCCTATAGCTGCTTTCTAGAATTTTGGGAACTAATAAACTTAGCATACATACATAAGACAACGGCTATTTAGTAAGCCACAACTGATATAACTATAACACTGTACATTTTCAGGGTTTTGGATATGAGGTTTATTATATCCATTTATGCGCCTACCTTAATAGTAGGTACATACAAATGTACGAAAACGCTAACCTAATACACCATAATGATGGACCAAGTGTGTGACTCCAAACACAATGGACTGGAAGGCCAAACCCAGAGGCATGTGAGAAATATTATGGCGGTCATAAAATCAAATTTCCAGTAATATATTAGGTAAAGGAAGTAAAAAAAAAAGGTTTATTATTTTTGCTCATAAGTGACAAAACCTGAAATATTATGTTACAGTGTTGACTGACGTCTGTGGTTGTTACGTAACCTCTAATAGGATTAGGTTGAATCATGACTATTTTAAGTTTTGTGAGCAGTTTCCAATTGTTATTGGTTTCAGCATTAACGAGTTGTGACTTTCTATTGTGGTCGTGTCGCAAAAAGTTTAAATACGAACATCACCAGGTCACCCCTTCCTGTGACAAATGCATTCATGTTAGAATAGATGGAGAATCAGTAGAGATTGACTGTGTGTAAGTGTAAGTACTGATGAACTGTAAATAAAATACATATGCCTAGATTTCCTAAAAATAGTATGTAATTTGTAAAATGTGCCTATGTAAATTTAATCTAATTTGATTAAAAATTTTCCATTTTTATCATCTCGTTTGACATAAAATAATGAACACAGGGATAATAGTCTGCGAGATTGCATTTATAGAACAGTGGTTGTAATAAAAAAATAATAAAGGTGGTTGCCGAGGCGATTTTATAAAGAAAACTTCATATGAACAGGTGGCCTAAAATGTCTAGTTTTCAATGTACAGGATATTAAACATTAAGCTATGACGATGGCTTTCGTTTAATATTTTTAAAATGTTTAAAGATAAGCAAATGCAATTTTGCACATGTACTAAACTTTTTATGTCTTACAATGTAAAATTAAAGTTAATGACCAAAAATTATCACAGATGGATAAAAACGGGGGCTGTCGGGTAAATACTACTATATTTTTTTATGAGGCAATTTTTTCAAAAGTTCATAGAATAATTTAAAATCTAAAAGATTTTACACAAAAATAGATTTTAATGTCATGGCACTCAGATGCACCGTTTTTTAGTTAAATAATTTTTTAACATAAAGAAATTTGGCAGTATTTACTTGACAGTCCACCGTTTTTACACGCCTTTGCTAATTTTTGGCCATTAACTTTAATTAATTGTACATTGTAAGACATAAAAAGTTTAGTAAAAATATTAAAAGACAACCATCTTCACGGTTCAACTTTAAACATCCTGTACATTGAAAAATAGGCATTTTAGGCATATGTTTATATGAAGTTTTCTTCATAAAATCGTCTCAGCAATCACCTCTTAAAATATCTACATGTTGTGGAACACCCTGTATAACCCAAAACAATAGACAACCAAAATATTGAATTGCCCACAGGATTAAAAAGAAACGAATATATTTCAATAACCCGAAATTGTTGAAAAATGCTAATAAAAATTGTTAATTGTATTTCGATTCATCGACGAATCCTCCCAAAATCTAGCAAATCTAAATTTGTATTTGTGGTTATAGTGAAGTCCGAATAAGTAGTAGGTATATATTGATTTAGAAAATTAATACATCTAAGTATAAATATTAAATATATTGGACTCCTGGGGGAACGTTCGATTGAACAGTCAACTTCATAGATATATTGATCAAACTGGCCGACAGCAAGTTAGTACTAGCAGTGTTGCTATCGACACCAATTCTAGCACATGCACACAGCCTGATACAGCTGACTCAATTAACACTTCTACAAAAGTTGGTGTCAGTAAAATGGCATTTATTTAAATCGACATTAGGCAGTTTTTTCTTTATTTTTAATCATCAGTTTATTCCGAACACGAAGTTGGTAACAAACCCGTATCATTGGATAATTGTACTGTGCTAAAATCTTTTCTGGAAATAAATAAAAATGTTTCATTCATAAGAGTTGTATTTATAGCACAAACATACAGGTTGCGAATGAATGAGGTTCGGGTAGTCTGTTGTAAGAAATAAGGCTTAATCATCTTTCTTTTGGTTGGCTTAAACCTTCAATCACGTGGCTACTGACCCCTCTCGTTCAGTTCGAATACTGTCCATTGTGGGTTTTTACGCATTTCTGTTTGTCACGATTGTGGTATACAAATATGAAGGGATAGGAGCAGACTATGAAACTAAAGTATTTTCTAGCATTGATTATGATCGACCGGAATACTGAATGCTAACCCTTCAGGAAGTGACATGTAAAAGACATCAAGTTGGACGGAATTTAAAAGCGTGACAGCGTGACTCATAATGGAGACGTGGAAGATGACAGCGCACAAGGGAAAGTGAATGCTCTTTGTTTGTCACTGCAATAGATACCTTAGTCTGATGTCATAATTATAACTGTACCAGCGGAAATTGGTTCATAATGTATACAAACATGACATTTTACAGAAATTGTGTTATATATTCATATAATAAATAAATGTTCAAAACGAAAGTGAAAAGCCACTATAGAATAGATATTTAAGATACAAGTGTAAAAAGTCATTGTTTATTGCACGAATGGCTAGGTTAAAAACACGAGCAAATCAAGTGTTTTTAAAAGCTATGAGTGCAATAAGAAGACTTTTTACACGTGTGTCTTACAACGTTTTATCTTCGATCGTGCCAATTATCGTAAAAAATGGACAATTTTTATGAATATTTGTAAAACTTACCTATATTCTCTTGTAAACGTCAGTTTGACGGTTAGTAGGTATTATTAATGTTACTTTTTGGTCGTAACTGATAATGGTAACTATGGAAACGACATTATTAAGAAACTGCCGTAGTAGAAGCGTGCAATAAAAATTTTTATTGCACAGTTTCTTATAAAAGGCTACTTTTTGCACTGGAAATGTGGTAAAAAATAGTTACTTTTTATACGATCGTAGATAATGCTAATTTTATTCTACTTCAATTTTGAATGTTTTGGCGTAAATTGAAGGGTAAATAATAAAATAGTTTACCATCAACAGGAAATTTGAAAGTTTTACATCTAGCCTTGTAAAGCCATATTTTAAAATACGAGTTTTTAAATTATATAACAGAAAATACGCAGAAATTCTAGAAAAATTGGGTTATAAAAGATGTATGTGATTTGTCCAAACTTTTATATAGGTACACCATTTTAAATATTACACTAATGAACGTTGAATTCTAATAAATTACTTTTTGCTATGAGCGGAAAATATCACTTTTCCGCACGCAATTTAGTTTCGAAAGTTGTACTTTTTCCGCACTAGTGCGGAAAAACGTATTTTCCGCGAAAGTAATTATATTTTTATTTGCATTTTTTGGTAATTTTATACAAATTTAATGAAATTAAATCTGTTCTATTTATACTAACTCGTTTGAAGTAGCTCCTATAACTTTAAATATGAAAAAATCACGTAGCATATAGTCATGACTGTCTCATTTTGACGTTTCTCCAGTCACATAGCAATTAACAAACGTCAAGTCAAACAGTAGCATCTTTTTAAAGTAGAGTCTAGTTTCTTAATTAAGTAAAAAATGTAGGTATTCATCACGCTCCTAGGAAAAATATTGTTCCCAACACATGCGGAAACTGTCTTTTCCGCACTCGACTGCTTGACCGAACTCCGCTTCGCGTCGTTCGGTCAATGGCAGTAGCGTGCGGAAAAGTACAACTTTCCGCACTTGTTAGGAAAATAACAATTTTTTTAAGCCGGCCAAGAAGTAGCACTTTCCGGCTTAGTTTTAGGCCAGAAAATCGCAATTTATTGAACTGCGGCCGGTAAAATGATGGTTGCTATGGTGAGTTTTACAGGCCGCTCACCACAGCAACCGAGTGTTTGCATTGTTTAAAACTATAAAATAGGTAACTTGGCATATATTGACGTTTAGCTGAAACCATGACAGTTGTTATAAAATGGAATTTCGAAATGACGATTGCGCCTTGGAATTTGCCTACTCGTCCGGTAAAATTCAACTTTCAGGACTTGTTACGTAAACTACTATTACATATTCAGGTACATTTTAAGGAAAATGGTAAACTTAGAGTTAGAGAGTTACACAGTGCAATAAACGCCCAACATTCTAAATAGAAAAAAATTACAAGTTATTCAATTTCAAATCACCCAAATTTAGTGGAGAATTTTTAAATCGTAGAAACTTTTTTTTCCCCTTTTGGCTTTGGGTGACCCGACTGACCCGTCAGTCATTTTCTCTTGGTTCATATGTCGTAAAAACTTTGTCAGGGTTTTTTCATATAATTTAAGAAGACACGTATTTTTTCTTATGGTTTTTTTAAATAGTTATTTTCCTAACAAGTGCGGAAAGTTGTACTTTTCGGTGCGGAGAAGACAGTTTCCGCATGTGTTAGGAACAATATTTTTTCTAGGAGCGTGATGAATACATTTTTTACTTAATTAAGAAACTAGACTCTACTTTAAAAAGATGCTTCTGTTTGAGTTGACGTTTGTTAATTGTTATGTGACTGAGAAACGTCAAATGAGACAGTCATGACTATATGCTATGCGATTTTTTGATATTTAAAGTTATAGGAGCTACTTCAAAAGAGTTAGTATAAATAGAAATGATTTAATTCCATTAAATTTGTATAAAATTACCCAAAAATGCAAATAAAAATATAATTACTTTCGCGGAAAAATACGTTTTTCCTAAGAGCGTGCGGAAAAATACGTTTTTCCGCACTAGTGCGGAAAAGTACAACTTTCGAAACTAAAATGTGTGCGGAAAAGTGGTATTTTCCGCACGCTCGTAGGAAAAACACTTTTTGACGTAAAAATGTGGTGTTTTCTCTTTTTGTCGTAAAAAATTTTTTGGAAACGTAATAAAACTCACAAAAATCGATGAATTTGGACTTTGATAAAGATTTCTTTTAGAATGATCAACATTAAAGGATATGTGGTCGTTACAAAGATAGTTTTAAACCATAAATAGTTATTGCGAAAATAGTGAAAAATGCAAAAAAATATATCTATCATATGTTGCCACAGTTTTTTTCCTTGCCAATTTTTTCACTAATAAATGAAGATTTGGGCAACATTTTGTAATGATTCGAATAATGAGAAAATGGCCTGCACGCAAAAATGGAATTTTCGTGATTTTCCTTTTTTCTCAATAATTCATATAGCAAATGATTCATAGCCAAATTGTAAATTTAGGGACAAAGATTGATTTAGACATGAAAATTGATTATGTACCTAATACAAAAATCATTGCATGTTTATTCGGAATTTATGTAGAGGTTCTTTTTAATTCATTTTTATCCTAGAGACATGAGGTTATGGTATGTCTAATTAATTATTATCTCTACATCAACTTTTATCCCTAAATTAATTTGCAGTTTATCAACTAATATTTACATTAAAAAAAAATACTCTACATCAACTTTTATCCCTAAATTAATTTGCAATTTATCAACTAATATTTACATTTAAAAAAAAATATCGCGAAAATTCCATTTTTGCTAAAAATAATCGTATTTGATTATCTATAACCCATTTTCGTATACATATTGAAATCATTACAAAATGTTACTCAATCTTCTTTTATTAGTGAAAAATTGGCAAGGAAAGAAAATGTGGTTGCATAGTAGATTTCAGTTAGAATTTTTGTTTCGTTTTTACTATTTTCGCAATAACTAATCGTGATTTAAAACTACCGTTGTGACGACCATGCATCGTTAAAGGCTATTTATTTTTAAATAAATTTTAAAAAATTCATACATTTTTGTCGATTTTATAGAATTTTGAAAACGCTTTCACGACGTAAAGAAATGACTACATTTTTACGTCAAAATTTTCTTTTTTTGAAAAATCTAATAAATCGGACTAAGTAAGCCAAAAGCAAAAATACTTAAATGCTTTATTAAGTTTCGTACGATTTAAAAATTTTCCACCGAATGCCTTGGGTGATTTGAAATGGATTGGCCCTGCAGATAATTTGCATGAAAATAAACAATTGCGGAATGTACGTTACTTAGTTGTAGGTTCGTTTGCTAGCTCGTTTGATAACGAATACTCTTTATTAGCTTATGCATATTAGACGTATTTAAATCAAAATTCATATAAGAACAATGTTAAAAATGATTGAATGTTTGTCCCTCCAACAAAAGTTAATTGATAGTATAAAACAGTTAGTTTGGTCTCAAAATAGCTGTAAAAATACTCATTTAATTTTTGAAATGTGCTATTATGTAATATAAATGTAACATATACAAATTAATATAATATTACAAATGTATTTATAAATATCTACTTAAGATTTATTCCATTTCATTTTAGGCAAACGAAAATAGTTGATATTCGAACATTATAACAGATTTTCATGCATAACATTCTCGATACATTCGATATGGTTCGAAGAGAGTTTCATTCGCGTTATAATAATAATCGATATTTTTTTATTTCTTTTCTTTTGTTTTTTTTTTGTTGGTTTTGTTATTTGTTGTCGACCGTTTTCTGCTAAATAAGTATTTTTTACAGTTACTTTGGGACCAAAATAACTATTTTATACTATCAGTTAACTTTTGCCGGAGGGGCAAAAATTCGACCATTATTAAAATTAATCTTTCCACATTTAATAATGCGCAAGGTGAAATTAATTACATATAAGTAGGTGTATCTCTAAGTTCTACACAAAAACGAATTTTTTAAATTGAAACGTACAGAATTATGGTAAAAATAATAATCCACGCTAAACATAAATTAATAATTCATCATCGTACAAGGTAACATAATAAACGAACTTACGTTTATAATTACAGTCACTGGTCCACATTAAGCACAATATTAACTCAAAATAGCATAAAACGAACAGTTATTTAATCTTCAAACCATAACACTTTAAACCAATTATGGAATAATAAACAAATGCTGTCAGAATCAGATAAACTTCTAGGAAAATCAATACGGCATGCTAACCGAGATTAAACGCATTCCTTCTGGAACCAACATCACAAAACACCATCCAACCGCGGAAAACACATGGCGGACCAAGAAATAACATCCGCGCACATTCAACGTCGACCTTCGACAACCACAACCTTGCACATCATAAGGGAGAACTTTTCCCGAAATCCAACCCTGCCCTTCGACGTCTCATTCATGTTGGATTCGTGACCATGCCCTTGTAGCGCACTGCGCCGTTGCCGGATCGATAAGTTTGTTAGAAATACTGCGATTCGGCGTTCTAGAACGGCTCTCATAAGTAGCAATAGTGACATTTTTTTGTTAGGTATATTTTTATTGAGATTCAAAAATCTTGTGATTTATTTTTGTTGACGATATTAATAAAATAAAAAAACTATTAAATAATAAAATTTCCAGATCATCGTGTTGTCCAATTTTCTTCCTGTCCTTTAGTGAATTTGAGGGAATTTCCCCTTTTTCATATATTCTTGCTAAGGACGCATTTATATTTTTTACTGACGATGTATGAAAAATATGAAACATTTCTGTCATTATTTCATCGTCATGTATAAGTATTCTTCGAAATTGCACATGAAGAAATTACACTTTATCTTCAAGGTGACAGAAACAACAATAAACACGGAATATTTATGAAAAATAATAATTTTTTTGCATGGCCATTTCGATTAATATACCTACATAAAAAGTAAAATTACATATTTGAAAACTATAAAAAATAGTGTAAACAAATTTAAACAGTGAACGGCAAATTAGAATGTAGATATGGACCGATCCTTGTAAAATCCAAAATAAACGAGAAACGGGTTGAAAAAAGTTGCTTTGTAGGGTGTATATTAGGTATATTTGCGCGTATTTCACTAAAGTTGATCAACTAAAATCGAATCATGAGAACACGCCTCATTTCCTCATTTCTGGTTCATATCTTTTAAATTCACATTCAATTATTTCTTTTTATATCAACAATATTTATATACATGGGCACTGTGCTAATGGTCCACAAACCAAAGCCAATACAACCCCGACATAAAAAAAATTCCATTATTTTTCTGTATTTATATTAATTTGATGTGTAGAGTCCTAGTTTTCGGTCATGTGGTAAAATAAAAAAAAAAAACACATACCACATGACCGAGAACATAGAAAAATTAAAAAAAAATCAAAATACTCGTAAATGAATAGCCTATCAAACTGTTGGGGTATAGTTACATTAAAAGTAGGATCCTAACCTCAAAAAATCCAAGTTGCTTAGTTAATTTTTTTTTTTACTAATAATGCAATAAGTGGGATACAAATCTTCTGATCTTTACGAAAATTACAGAAAATATGTATTTTCATGCTATAAATAGGTACGTGATTAAATAAAAAAAAAAAAATTATTTTACGATCGGAATTGAATATTTTTGAAAAAAATTAAAACGCTTGCCATTTAATGCAAAATGGTCGTAGGGTAAACTTTTTTTTAAAAGTAGGTCTATATTTTTTAATTTAATCAAGTATTTACAGCATGAAAATACATACTCCAATTTTCGTAAAGATCAGAAGATTTTTACTCCACTTATTGCATTATTAGTAAAAAAAAATAAACTGAGAAACTTGTATTTTTTGAGGTTAAGATGCACTTTTAAAGTAACTACACCCTAACAGTTTGATAGGTACGAGTATTTTATTTTCTTTTAAAATTTTCTACGACCAATAGAGCCGGAGATATTTAAAAAATAGTGTAAATATGCACTCGAAATGCATCAAAAATGCACTTTTATGCGCTTTTCTCGCGAAGCCCCAGCCCGATGTTGCAAATTTTTTCGGTATGCATCTATAAAACAAAAAACAAAAAAAAATCAACTTCCCGATAACATCACTTTAAAATTCTAATTTCTCTCCACTATAATGAAATGAAATGATAATTGTCTGAAGCAGTTTACAAAATTGAAGACGTGCAGAGTTGCCACAAAATCATGTTGAAAAATTATCAATTTTAATTTTCAACAAAACACGCTAAAATCCCTAATTAATTAAATGACCGCGTGGCGTACACTTTGGGATTTATGGCGTACTCCTAGCAGGATTTACCAGAATTTCCTGGGAATTCATCAGTACGTATGTAGATGTACTCGGATGTACTCAGATGCACTGGGGACGTAGTTAAAAAAAAATCATTTGCATTATGTATGTGTTTGTTATATTTACAATTTCGTATCTTTGTCTGTCTTTTTTTAGTACAATAGCCAAGGTAAATCTCGTTATTATAATTACATTTGAATCAGCTTCTTTCACTTGCAGTATCATTCATTATGAAGGCACCTCTTTAATTTCACTTACAAAATCAGAGAATCTGTTCTGAATTAATTTTATCTTGGTTTTCGTTTTATGTCATGCATTAGTGTCGCCATAGAATAGAGTATTTTCGAATCTTCCATTTCATCCCTCGATCGAAATTGAGATTGTAGGTAAATATCTGACAAATGCGAGCAATCGAGTAGGTATTACGACGTTTTGTGACATTAGCGCAGTTTTTTGCAATTTCTGCAAATTAATCTTAACCCAACTTGAAATGATAAGGACGATAAGATTAATATTTATCTTACTAATTATAATACTAATAACACACGGAGACTAAAAATGTATATACCTACTTATGAAATGCAATTTGTAAAATTTTACGGAGTGATAAAAAAACCGAAATTTTCTAGGAATAACAAATATTCGTGATTGGAAAACTATTCAAAAACAATTTTTCAAATTGCCATGAAATTACGGTACTTCTTTCTATATGGAAAATGCACACAATTTGCGAAGAAAATAAAAAAACTCATTTTAATAGCTTTCAACAAATAATTATTACTACTGGAAAATTCCAAACTTTATACCTCGTAATATTTCCACCGTAGGTAAATGACGGATTATTTATATTGTTCACACAAACCTTTTTAATTTTAACTCGTCATTTAACACATTTTTTGTTTTTTCCCATGTACGTCTTCACTATAGTCCATGCGCCATGATTGATTTAAATATTCATTATTATATTTATTAACCAGAAGAGTAAACAAGTATGGTATTTGAAAGCAACCAGAAAATGTGGATCTAATTTTAATACTAAATTAAATAAAAATTGTATATCACTTAATATCTGTGTGGTGTTGTAAAAGCAACAAAACAAATATAAATAGTAATTATAATTATTACTCATAATTTTAAACAAAACAGCATAACGTCAATCACTGAGTTCTATATGGTTAGAACAGTTTGTTATTATATAACTTGTTATTTGATAAAATAAGAATTTGACGAATACTTACTTGTTTAATAACATCATTGTTCTAATCAGATAAATCTGCTTAAATAAGAACAGAAATGTAGTAAGTTCAAAATTTCTCTACTTTTATTTATTTATTCTTTTTAGAATTATTTGTTTGTTTCGATAATTCTGTAAAATGTTTCTGTAGTGTTTCTTAATTTTTACCTTAAAAGTAAAGTTGAATAATTCAGACTCTGGCAGTTTAGTAATCGAGAAGTTTCTGCTATGACTTCCCCTTAATTCAAATATTGAAACATTCTGTGTTGACCATATGCATATGATATTGAAGTATAAAAAACACGAAACAATGTCGTCTGAATGCCAAAAAAAAAAAACATGAAAATTTATGAAATTTTGTTTATTTGCCTTATGCGGCTGATTAAAAAGAATTCCTGTATTGATTGCGAAATTCAAAGAATGTTTAGAATAATTTAACGCAAGTGAAGTTCCCTGCGTGTTCTGATTCAAAATATGATTTGGTGAGAAGTTTATGGGAAAAACTTATACTTTTGAATTAAATGCAGAATTATAACCAGGATTTTAAGATAAAAGTTCGCGAAAGTGAAAGCAGATTTTGTAGGATTTTCACTATTATTTGAAATACTACGCAATGGCAAAGAACGCCAATGCGGTAAAGATTACCGTTTTAACAGGTTTGGTAAATTTAGTAATAATACATACATTGTTATTAAGCAACGTTTCCCTAAAAATAAACTTGCTGTTAAGTGTAGATAATATTATTATTTATTATACTGTATAATACCTATAACCAAGAAATTGCTGTGTAAACATGTACAATTTCTGTTTATAGTACGTTTTGCTGATACAAAATTTATTATCGGTCATTACAATAAAGACATTAAAAAATTGCAGTAATAAATACTTTAATATTATAGACATAATACTAAAACCAACAGCCAAGGTGTGTGCTGTGCATTGTGCATACCATTCTATTAGTAATTTATTGGTTTTGGGAGATTCCTCAGAAATAATCAGCGCCAGATTTTAGGTTTTGTGTTCTATATACCAGATTCAGAAAATACAGGGTCCGGCAACAGGATTGAACGGTTTTTAATAGGTCACTGTTAAGAAACAAAGAATATATTTGGACTAATTATTATTACAACTAAACACATAACTCTGGAAATTTCTTATGACACTTTTAGTTTACAAAGATCACGTACCTAAGATGACCAAGACGGTGGTCTATACATTGCTGCAATCTGTTTCTGAAATTGACCATAACGCGTCTGAGAACATACTCGTTTATCGAATTTATCTCTTCACGAATCATTTCTTTGAGTTCCAGAAGTGTTTGGAGACAAGTAGAGTACACTTTGGACTTTAAGAAACACCACAGAAAAAAATCCGGGGTCTTGCGGACCATGCAAAGTCGCCAAACCTTGAAATTAGGCGATTCAGGAACATACGCTGTAAAACAGCATTGGACCCTCTAGCTGAATGCGCGTGGCGCCGTCCTGTTGGTCCATTCTTTGAAATTCCACAGTCACAAATGTTTCCAACATTTCAACGTACCGAAATGAATTGACTGTGGCGGTGTGGCCGTTTTCTTAAAAAAAGTAGGGTCAGGATAAATGATTTTACAGCAGAGACCCGTTGATTAACCGGCCAATTTGCCATTGTAACACAAAACCTTCGATAATAAAATACAATTTTATTACTATTTGACATTTGCCAAATAAACAGTATTTCCACAGCAACCTTTTCAAAATCATTCAATCCTGTTGCCGGACCTTGTATTACCTAAAGAGTGACATTTTATCTTTATTTGTTATGTTTGTATCTAACTGTCTTTCTCTGATTCTGAATCACACAAATTAACATAAATATCTATAGTGACCAAGACTACACACACCAGTCCAGAAATGTTTAGCTTCAAGCTTCAATGGTAGTTCCTTGTATAACATTTAATTTGTAACATTTCATGAGTTTTCAAAATAAATGGAATAACACAGGTTTTAAATTAAAAAAATGTACAGACGTCATGGTAGTAAATTACTAGACTTACTTAATCATCTTAATTGTTGTGACAAAGGTGATAAGATGTATATTGTGAAAAAAACTAACTGCAAATTATTCACACTTAATCGAAGCTAAAAAAGCAACACTAATAAAATTTGTGAAACAAAATAAAATATTATTTTGCGTGCAATGTAAATGAAAATATTTGCACTTTCCTTATTTAATATGAAACCAAAACAATATTTACCTAATTATTTTATACACATTGTCTCTAATGGACATTTTATTTTTAAAACACCTTTTTCAACGTTCGTTAAAATTGGCATTGGAAAATTGTACATAAATCAAATTCCTTCAAAATATCTTAAAGCTTTTTCTTGATATTGAACAGACAAACCGAAGGAAATATTTTGATTTTTAGATGTGTAATTCCAAAATTTTTCTATTGAAAGTATTATTGTACGAACTGGAAATTCAATGAGATTTATAAATTGTGACGTTTAATTAGGGAAAACAAAAACTATACCTATATTTACTTGACAAATCTTTTGTCAATTGACAAACAAAAATATGTAGCAATATTTAGAAATAAAGTAAATTTTATCAGGGTCTATCAATCTTTCTTACGTATTTCAGATAAAAAAAATATAGATGTAGGATGTAGGTTGTCATTTGACTAAAAAAAAAGAACTTTCACACCAAGCAGGAATGAACTTTCAAATGCGAAATCCAAATTGGATTTTTTCTACTTCACTACTTTTGTTGCAACAATCCTGGGACACAACATGATCTTCAAATACAAAAAAGTAGTTCAACACTTATTTTAGCATAAAAATTTGCAAAAGCAAAATATCTTAGAGAAACGACGCAGTTGGCGTACGTGGTACGTGTTCAAACGCCGCACCCTTGGCAGAGCCGGTCGGCCAGCTGATGCAGACGTGCGATCAATATATGGCCCCGTCGCCTTCACCAAAGGCAAAGCCGTTAGTCCACCCGATGGCCTACCACAACTAGTACTGGGTTAGGCCCACCCTGGATTGTTTGGATGAGGTCCAAATCGTAGGTAAGGCACGGTGATGTGGCGCTGCTGGAATCGATCATATATGAGTAAACATTCCAGCTCACCACGCCCAAACAAAATTTACATACAAAAGACAGATACATACCACAGATAGAAGTATGTAAACAAACTTCATATTACTATCTAACGGATTTGTGTATAAATAAATTGAAAATGACAAAGAACCAAAAATTTTCAATTTAAAATATTTGCACCTGCAGTGATCCATGAGTAGTAGCTATTTATACAGCGGAAAATTCTTCATTTTATATTAGAATCAGCTAACTCAATATTTGCCTTAAATAACCTATTGTAATTATTGTTAAGAAAAAAAAACAAAAAATAATTCAACAACAGTGTTAATAGTACAATGAAAATTGTCGCTAAAATGACTCCAACAGCATAAAAATTGGTACGTTCACAAAACTTTGTTTAAACTTTTATACATAATGCAGTTTAGGAATTTGAAGAGTCCCTGATGAATAAGGGGGGGTGGACACTAGTTTTTGGGGGTGGGGGAGTGAGGGAATTTAGGAAAAATTAAGTAGGTACCACGAAAGTCAAAATGTGAGGGGTGTCGATTTATATTTTTTTTGCATGCTGAATCGTATAAAACCAAAATGAAGGTGATAGAACTATCCACTGAATAGAAAAAAATGTTTTAATCTTGAACATATAGGAAAAATAAAAATATATAGATACAAAAGATTTTCCAACCAAAACACAATGGTAGTTATTATTGGTCTTGTTCCATCAGCCTTGCCCATTTATACTTGATCTCCCCTTCCACCGGTCTATCTACATGTCTGTCCGATTTGCTCAAATAAAGAAAAATTTCTTACGAAGAAAATAAAAAACAAAAACAAAATAAATTTGAGAACAGTAAGATTGAAGTTGGACAGTCCTCTTGTGATGCTGACCTACTGATTGTACAGACACAGACAGCCACTGTCGTGCCATTGTGACCAAGATACAGGCATTCTAGTATAGTAGTAGTACTGATTGTTTTGGATCCCCTAGATGAGGAAATATTCTTGCTTCAACCACGTACGAAGAAACTTTTTCTTCTGCAAGCCTACGAAACAACCCGTGAACATGAACACATTCTCCTGGCGCACCGTTTATGGCAAAAGGAAGAAAAAGATCATGAAGATGAAGGTGCTTGGAACTAAACCTGGTTTGGGTCTACATCCCTGATGTTTTTCAGAAAAGTACAGCCACCCACAGTGAAGTTAAAAACGCAGGAGAAACTATTTTCTTCTACTTCTATGAGTTCCAAGATGGGAAACATAAAACGCTTGGTAAACTGCGCTACGTTCAATATTTATATCGTAGGTACGTTCTACCAAGAATAACTATGGCAAGGAAATGAACTAGATCCACAACAGTGGAGTTCGGTTCGTCAAAACAATTATTTGCAACCAATCAGGACTATTCACTTTGCCCCTGAGACCATCCTTGAGGTTGACATCTTGTTCCTGCAAAGGAAACTGCTCTGCTTATCAATGCTCCTGTGAGAAAACCGGTGAGAAGTGATCTGCTTTGTGTAAAATTTGTGAAGGAAGGGCCTGCTCGAACAGCTGTACGGGAATTTCGGCTACATTAGAATTAGAACACGGAACTTCTATGCTACCTGAGGACATTCTGGAGACATAGATTATGGAAATGATTGGAAATTGACTTTCATGACGAGGATTACACACTATATGGTTATTGAAGTATATTTTTGTTTTGCTCGCTAATTACATACTCTTCTTTTTGTACATTTTCTTTGTATTTACAAGATTAAAATATATTTTTCTGTTCAATGGTTAGTCCTATCGACTTGATTTTGATTTTATTCGAGTCTGCATGAAAAAAAAACATATGAATTGATACCCCACACTTTGGCTTTCGAAGATCTTAAGCTTTCCTAAAATGGCACCTCCACTTTTTTCTAAAACCGCGTTAAGCAAAATTTACGACAACAAATCTATGTAAGAATGAAGTGATATTACATAATATTTTTCTAAAATTTTAGATATCGTCGACTAGGGCTGGGGGATTATGAAATATAACAATCGATTATTGATTATTAAAAATAATCGATTATATCCGACTAATCGATTAATCAATGATCGATCAATCGATTAATCAATGATCGATTATTCGATCAGTCGGTCAATCGATTAATCGATCAATCGATTATTTAGGAAATGTAATTAAATGATTGATTAATCGATTATTTCTCCCAGCCCTACCGACTGGCACTGTGACAAAATTTTACGGAAAAGACAACGATTTGATTGATAAGTGAAGATAAAAGATATGTTACAGTAAAACTTCTGTTAACTATTTGTAGATTAATTAATTAATAAATAGATGATCGGTTAATTGAACCTAGATTAATAATCTATTGATGGATTCCTTCGATTAATTGGTTATTGATTAATCGATTAACCAATAATTATTCGATTAATCGATCAGTCGATTAATCGATTATTTAGGAAAATGTAATCAAATGATCGATTAATCGATTATTTTTCGATTAATCGATTATTACTCCCAGCCCTATCGTCGACAATAAAGTACCGGCGCACACCCCGTTCTTATCTAAGCAATTTTAAAAAAATCAAGGAATATTTTATGTTCAAATGACATGATAAGTAAATGAGTAATAGGCTTGATAACATAATTTACGGTAGCTTTCAGGTCATTTGTAGTTACATTATCCACACCGCTGAATTTGATTGGCATATTGTATATTATTGAGTAAATTGATATTTCATTCACTTGTATTTACAAACATTGTTGGATATTCATTATTAAATCTAAACTGTACCTAAGAATTACATAAGTTGGTCAATTAACTACTCGTACACGCAGTTTAAAAAAAATCACGCATTCGATTTTTTAGGTAATTTTAAAGTCTTTTAGTTTTTAAACCGGTGAATCGATTTAAACATCCATTTTTGCAAGGGGTTCAGGAGCCCTCTCACGAGATCAACTCCACCAGTTCATTCCATAGACGCTCTATGGAGATTAATATCGGAACTGTCACTGTCACTCACTAATTTATTGTTGTGATAATGGCAAATTTGTTTTCATGGCCAACTGTGAGCTTCGTAGATATAATTTATTAATTTAAAGGCGAAAAGGGTTCACATAAAAACGTCACCTATATATATCTCGGAAAATACCAGAGATAAGACAGTGAATAAAAAGAAAAATGTTTATTGAGAAATGGTTCATCGAATGCAGAATTAATAATTTTTCCATGAATATGAGAATAACCCACGGGGTGTTTTGAAAATCTGTGAAAAAATTTAGTTTTTAAATTCTCCATTAATTTCGATGAAATTTATAAAGTCACCATTGCTTCCAATCCGGCTCGTACAGAATGAATTTTGCTATAAACTGAGAAAAAAATGTTTAAATCGGTCCACTGGTTTAAAATTGCTCAAAAAATCGTTACTTTTTTTGGATTTAGCTGCAGCCACGAAGTAGTAGTTTCCTTTACTGTTTAATATTTTGTTAGTTATTATTCTGTTTTCAATTATTACATTATGCAATATTGTTCTTGTCTTGATTTCAGTTTAGCAATAATAAATGTTATAATTTTTAGCACTTTTAATTACGTTGGGGTTCGTATCTGTTTGTATCAATTACATATAAATAAAATAATCCTTATATTTTCTATATATAGATATTTTAACGTACTTTGTTGTGTTCACGTTTTTTTACTATTTTTATTTATATGTTTTTTTTAAGTGGAAAAGAAATATCTATGTACGAGTAGTATTTTAAAATATTTACAAATATTTCAAAGCTGTATTCACGTTTTGACGATTTGATAATTCAAACCATATCGTTTTATTCACATCAGCATATCATAATAATGTATCATTTTGAATAGTAAATGAACAGTATGGTTCGATATGATATTTTTATACTAATGATTCTATATTTATTCTCGTAGGGTAGGGTAGGTTCAGTGACTAACTTAGTTGTAT
Organism: Rhagium mordax; assembly: GCA_963680705.1. Taxonomy (NCBI): domain Eukaryota; kingdom Metazoa; phylum Arthropoda; class Insecta; order Coleoptera; family Cerambycidae; genus Rhagium; species Rhagium mordax. The sequence goes on along the minus strand of OY796657.1, from coordinate 82,143,645 downwards.
TATAATACTGGCAATAAAACATCGATCAATTAATTTCTTAATTTATAATTTGATGAATAATCTACTCGTATATTTAGATCACCAAATACAATAACCATACAGTTTGGGCTTGCACAAATGATATTTAAAGTTTTATTTAATTTATCAATGACTGTCAAAATTGGATAATTCGATACCACTTATTTCAAGGTTTTTACTTCTGTCATATTATCCAAAAAATTTAAATTAGTTACATTTGGACGTAAACTATTTTTATAATATAGCTACCCCAATCACTATTATAAATTGATCTACAACATAATATATACTGCATACATTATAACAACGCTATAACTATTTGTATATATGTTACATCTGTTTTAACAAGTACTCAGAAATACAATTTATTGGGCTGAAATTTCGATATGTTGTAGTCCTCGACATACTAATCAAATGTTCTTATGGGTACTAAGTGATCCTATGGTTAGATTTTAAGTTACAGGCGGTTAAAGCTTGATGCACAAAATAAGACGTGAAATGACGTAAAATCATGATCACCCCCATATTTTCATAGTCACACACCAAAAACTACCTTAAAATTGCAAAAACCGATTATCCCATTTATGCAAGCAACTGTAAGAGAACGAAGATTCTGGCAAGCATATAATGGGATAATCGGCAAAAGGGGTGGTTTTTGCGATTTTGGGGTAGTTTTTGGTTTTTCTTCAACTTTCTTATTTTAAAATTATTGAACAGTTATTTTTTAAATCAAGTTTAATATATTTGGTCGCTCTAATATAGACAAATGTTACTCTCACAAGTTTTCTACTGCATGATCTGGATTCTAACTAAATATTCATATTCTTTTCATATTAATTTATGATCAGTCTCTGAAAATTAATAGGGTCATATTCCATTATTGTCACATATTTTCTTTATTATATTGACATTAATGAATTAACCAAGACCTTCATGTTTTCCCAACAAATTCTCCAAAAAATTGGATGCTGGTAAAAAAGATTTTGATTTAGCAAAATTTAAATGCATAATTTTCTCCATTTTGTAGCAAGTTCCATTTGTCAGGCAAATATTTCCACTTTGCCATGGAATTATAAACTGTCACACAATTTAAATGCATTGATTATTAAAACGTTTTCAAATAACCGAAGGAATATATATTTGTAATTGATGACCGCAATGACAAGAGTTGAAAGGTGGTGAAAACGAAGAAAAAAATTTAGATTGATTGATTCAGAGAAATATAATACAAACTAAGCACATAAAAAGTCAATGAAACCATTATCTTGTTTAACGAATTTTATTTTTGTTGGGCAAGTATTTTTCTTTCTCTACTTTGAATGCATCGTAATTTTTTTAAAAATTGTTCTTCCACTTAAAAGATACAAAAAAAATGTAAACAAATGCGACATAAAAAACTAACATTTTTGAAATTATGCAGGTATTGCTGATCAATTAATGTCAGATACACCTCTAGTGTATTTTTAAAAACTAAGGAATGACATTTAATTTTCTGAAATCTGAAATATTTTAGATGAAATAACATTTACATAGAAATAAATTACTTCTGCTGTACGACCGTTCTGAAAGCCACATTTTTTGTTAGTTAAAAATATATACCAGGTGCCAACGATATCACCAGCACACCTTTTTTGCTCCTTGTTTTTGATGCTATTAAAATAAAACTCGGCATAGTACAGACCTGAAATGCCACATTTTGACGTATTTGAAGATTATTTTCGGAGTTCCGGTTTAGCCGGAAGGGACAATTCTTGATTTTTAAATGGAACACCTTGTATATTATTGCATTTTCAGAATCCTGGGACAATTCTGAGTGGGATTGAACTATTTTGATGAGTTTCGACTACATTTTTTTAGAGCCAAATTTCTAAAGTGCTGCTATTAACTTTAAATCATCATAAATGACATAAGAAATTGTGGCGAAATACAAATTTAATTTTTAACCAACAAATTTAATAACTAGATGCATTCTATTCTTTCGATTCTTTCGAAGTTAGTTTTTTGCAAAAAACTACTTTTTCAAATGACTTTTCAAATCACCCTGCGCATCCCCTGAATTAAATACAGGGTCAATCCAACGGTACCATTAAACTCAAAATTCATTGAGTATTAAACTAAATAAAAAATTATTTGTTTTTCATTATGATAGAAAAATAGTATACTTAAATGATTTTTTAAGTAAGCCGTGGGAAACAAAAATTGTTTGATAGCTGCTGTTGCGTTCTTAAGACATTCGTTGTAAATTAGTAAGATGTCTACTTGTTCGTCTCTTGAATACGTTAAAAATCAGGAATAGACAAGCAAGCACAATATTGCACTACGCATTAACAGAACTGGATTGTTCGTTAATAGTTTAATAGACTATCAAACAATTTTTGTATTTTATGGCTTACTTTCAAATTATTTATACTATTTTTCAAACAAATAATAAGCTATTTTGAGTTTAATACTCCATAGATTTTGGGTTTGATGGTACCGTTGGATTGGTTTTGAAAAGTTGTATTTAATTCAGGGGATGCTGCAGGGTAATGCCATTTGTATTTGTATGTTTCCATTATTTTTTATATATAATCGCAGCCCTCTAGATTCAAAACAAAGCTTGGCTCTAAAAAAATTAATGCGGCGTAAAAGCTCACCAAAAACCCATAGTCAGAATTGTCTCAAAATTCTGAAAATGTACCTAATAATTTACAGGGTGTTCCATTTAAAAATCAATAATTGGTGTCACAACAGTGGTGATAGTGATATCGTTGTCACCCGGTAATATAATACATATATCGTGGGATATATTCATAATGCATCCTGTGAATTAACCCGATATATTATTGATATAACGATGCGAAGTTCCATACCTATTATTACAGAATTAACAATTGCTCGACTGCGGAATGCCTTTCCGTTAACATTGTCCATTCGATCCATTACTTCTAGCACATATTGTTATTATCATGAATAAACCGTTCGCTTCCAGGTACATTTTTAATGGTGTTCACTAAACATAGACCATCGCCAAATGATTAATTCATCTTAATTAACCATCGTTTCCTTTGTACCGTCAGACAGGAGAAGGCTAACAAATTACAACATCTCTGCAATTAGTCTTCTTTAGAGGCTGCTGTCAATAAACTTGATGTTAAGTAAGGTCTTTCTGAGAACACATTCACGGTTATGTGTATAAATCAGCTGAAGATAAGGCTGATTTGATGAGAACGGTTTTGTTCTTGGTCGATTTAAGAGAAGAACAATGCATTTGTTGAAATTGATTAGTAATAAAGATACCAATAATAGCGTATAATGTGTTTAACTTTTAAATTTAGACAATATTTCAATCAAATTTAAGAGTATTTGCCCTTAGATCAGTATCCAAAATAGTAATTACAAGTGGGCAAATAATTTAAAAAAAGTTAGAGACCCTTCTCCTGTCAGTGAATCTATAAAAAATATAGGAAGATCCTATACCCAAAAGCTGAACGAAATGTTGAAAATTGCTTTGCCTGAAAAGTTTTCAATTTTCCATTCACACATCAATTTATTTGTTTTCTCTTGTTTAATAGTATATTAAGTATTAAGGTCAGTAAGTGTTTTTACTGGTTGAGGATGTTTGGAGATAGAGACGAAGTCGAGATCTCCAAAACATCCGAAACCAGTAATGACCGCAGTGCTTCGACGTTTTTTGCACTTTAATATTTTGAAAATATATAAAACAAACAAGTCGTCATTAAAAAGTTTTCGCTTTGGTTACTATGAGACCGAATATTTATTATAAAGTGACATCTGCTGTCATTAGAAATTTCTCAAAGATAAGATTTTTGCCACAACTTAAGCTTCTTGGAAGTTATGAATTCTATTGTTCCAATAAATTTTAATAATTGTCGAAATTGTAATTTTAATATTGTCTTCAATAAACATTGATTTTGAAATTTCTATATTTATCAGTTTACTTACCGCCTCCTGATCGGTAAGTAATTTACTTACCGATCGCTAATTTGTAAACGTCACTTACAAATGTCTCAAACAATTCAGTAAAGGTGTCAATTTACCCGAGCGTGCAAAAAGTTTATTTTCATTTGTGCCATTAATAAAATATGACACTAAATAACGAAAAATTATATAGGTAGTGAGCTCGTAAAGTAAGGAATAAATTTGATAAACCATTATTGAAGGTTTTTTTACAGGAAATCCTCGGATACGTCAACTTTATTTTACAAAATGTCACTTTTTTCCGCCATTGACATTTTGTTGTTTTTTGTTTTTGAGCTATGACGTCATCGGTAATTTTTTTAAATGGCAACCCTTATCTTTTTCAACGAATTTTGATAGAGTACATTTTTCTGAGTACGAATATGCCAAAAACGTATGACCTTGAAGATGGAAGTTTTCGAGATATTCGGTTCCAAAGTTTGTGTATTATGTTGAATTAAATAGTGTTAAACTATCTGTAAAAGCTTTATTGAAAGAATAAAATAGTAGTTTTTGATTTTTGGTCGAGTTTGATCTAATTTAATTAGACCTAGATTTTTATACGTATTTCTTAAATATAAAATATTCTGCATAAATGACTCACCATGCATCTACTGAAATTAAACTTACTAGATAACAGCTTGGATCAGGGATGATAACTTACCTGAAACAAAAAATAAAAAATGTCATTATCTTAAGAAAAAAACAATGGAATAAGCGAAACGTTTAATCAGGCAATGTTCCCTATTGGGATACTGTGAACGTGTGAGTTTAATAATTTTAAAAGATTTTAATTTGCAACTATCTGAATACTACTATATGGTATAAAACTATCGTATAAAACAGTATTAAACGGTAAGAAATAAACAATACTCAAAATTTTTATGGAACAAAAATACTTGGTGGGAAGTATTTGTTGTGCCACCGCATTACTGAGTTGCGAACAGTGTCCTCGTACGTCGGTTTCTACTAAAAGATCTATTTCTACCGGTCGACTAATAGTCCAGTCAGCTTAGACATCCACCTCTGAATTTTACGGAATAAGCTGAATGCCCGTACCGACCTTTATTTTGGTACTACAAATGTTGTCCAAAAAGTCACATATGATAATGTGTAAGGGGCCTTAGATATGAAAGGTCAAAGGTCGCAAAAATCAGTTTTTCGCGAATATCTCGTTTTCTTTGCTTCCCATCGTATTTATATTTATTATCAAAGTTGTAGAGCATATAATTCTCGACAAATTTGTTTCAATACCTTTTTTTGTCCGGTCAACGGTTCTTGAGATAGAGGGCGCAGAGTGTGGTGCGCTTCATTATACATACCTTAGCACAAAGTCAATCGTGATTACCAGTCTTATATCGTCTTTTTATTCACTAAATATTACTAAATTAACTATGTAGTTCATTTTTTTTATAAATAGTTCATATACATTGAGTAATCGTTTAAAAATATTACTTACCTTTTTAAAACAATTAACGAAGTAATTAAGTAAATCATTCTAAATATATATTTTACTCTACTATAAATCTTATATATTTTATACATTTATTCTATTCTAATTAAGGATAATTGGATTCAAATTTGGAAAAGTAAAGAAAATATTTTATTTTAATGTCAATTTTATTCATTTACATGCTTTTATTATTAATCATCATCTTCTTCGTCTTCATCATCTTCCTCAGGTCGGCCAGCAACTTCAGAATTATTTTCATCACCACTGTCTTCATTATCATTGATATTAACAGTCATATCTTCAAATATCTCGGGGTCATATGCATTGTCTTGATTCGCGTCTGATGGATCCGATGATGCATTTAGACATGCTTGTCCGTTACATTGCCCACAAGCAGTAGAACATTGCATACCTGATTTGCGACATCCACAGCGCGATCCACAGCCATTTTTGCAGTTACAAAATATTGTAATGAGCAGTTCATCAGGTGCAGGTGGTAAAAGGGTTGTTACCGGCTCTAAGGTGTCGTTCTGCATCACCCAACCCCATTCCTGGGGTTCTAAATCGTTACCTAACCAAGTTTGAATTTGGTAGTACACACGATTAATATGTTGATGAACTGCTCCACTTGTCGGTGGTAAAAGGGATAATTGCACAGGTTTATTAGATTTAGTCGATTTGATAAACTGTGTGTACCTGAAGTAATCGATGTTGTCTTCAGTTTTTGGAGCATTATATACTGCCAAAAAAATGCGTGATCCATTACCATACAATACTGGTAAAGCACAGTTTTCTTCTTTGAAGACTTCAGCCAGACGATACAAATCAGGTGATTTTTCGAATGTTCTGATGACACTTTTCTTCCCTTTCCAAAATAGAGCCGACGTCGTATCGCATCCACTGAATGCGTGTAAGAATAGAATGTTTTCTTTACAACGTGGTTCATTTCTTATTAACATACAATTATCCTTAATTCAAATAACAATAAAATATATATTTAGAAAGATTTACTTAATTACTTCATTAATTGTTTTAAAAAGGTAAGTAATATTTTTAAATGATTACTCAATGTATATAAACTATTTATTAAAAAAATGACCTACATAGTTAATTTAGTAATATTTAGTGAATAAAAAGACGATATAATAGACTGGTAATCACGATTGACTTTGTGCTAAGGTATGTATAATGAAGCGCACCACACTCTGCGCCCTCTATCTCAAGAACCGTTGACCGGACAAAAAAAGGTATTGAAACAAATTTGTCGAGAATTATATGCTCTACAACTTTGATAATAAATATAAATACGATGGGAAGCAAAGAAAACGAGATATTCGCGAAAAACTGATTTTCGCGACCTTTGACCTTTCATATCTAAGGCCCCTTACACATTATCATATGTGACTTTTTGGACAACATTTGTAGTACCAAAATAAAGGTTGGTACGGGTATTCAGCTTATTCCGTAAAATTCGGAAATTACCCCTTTCTTTTGACTAAGCTGACTGGACTATAATCAATAATGTTAAGACCACAAATAAGACAGCTAAGAAAGGTAGTTTCTATTATTACATTCATTGTCCCAATGAATTTTGGTAACGATCACAAAAAGCCGCGTCAAGATTAATCATCTAATTCCAAAAATACTGATGTTCAAATATTGCCCTACCAGTTTACATTTTAAATAGGACAGCCACAACAATAACAGTCGGTGCATTGGTGTAATGATACATAATGAGAGGAAGATTGAAGATACCGAAAAAGTAGCGACAGATAGTGAAGATAAGGCAGGAGCGGGGGGAAATAGATATAGATGAAGAAAAAAAGCAGAAAATGAAAATGAATTTAGAATAATTTAGATTTTATTATGTTTTTTATTTTTCCGTTAAAAATATGCTTTTAATTTTTCCTATTCTATTACTTAATATTTTTTAATAGATATGTTAGGTTTACAATTAACATAAAACAGTTCCCCAACACAATAAAGTAAAAAGGTATATACCAAAAATTTGTTATTATGTACACAACATTCAAATCGCTCAGATCAATTGTTTACGATATAACTGATATTAGACCTACGTTTGTTTTGTTCCGAGGTTTGTTCTAACTTTAAATGTAATTTTGCCCAACAGCCCAACTAATATTTTAATAAATTTTTGCCGACACTGACATTTTTACAAATTATTTTAATTTCTTTGCTTGATGCATATTGTTTATTGTTTACAACTTTATTTATTTTTTATACAAGCATAATAATAACAAAAATATCCAATTTGATATATTTATATAGTGGTTCCACTTCTGCACATACTTTGTTGGATGTAAAATCACTTAAACCACTTTACAATGCAATTATTGTTGAATCTGTCAAAACAACTACTTTTCATAACTACATGTTATGAAACATTGAATTCAATAACAGAATTCATAGCATCCAACGCAAAAAAATATTGGAACCACTTTGGAACGCAATCATTGACTAACCCGTTAAAACAACTAATTTTCATAACTAGGTATAACCTATGTTATAAAACATTAAATGAAATAACATGAGTCATAGCGCCCAAGCAAAAAAATATTGAATTCAAAATATATTGAACTTACCACAAAATTCATTCATTACGGCTACTTATTAGCAACAAACCATATCCCCAAGAAGATAATGATCTTTCATTTTTATTGGAAATCATCAGGAGGATAGTACTAGGAATTAATGATTCATTTATGTAAAGATTTAAATTGCATTAATTCAGAATGTGATAAAATTACTTAATTGAAGTTGACATTGACGTTAGAAAAAAAATCATAATTACATACATATAACAAATATAATCATTCACTCTTAGATGAATTCTGTTATTTAATTCAATGTTTTACAACATGTAGCTATGAAAAGTAGTTGTTTTAAAAGATTCAACAATGGTGTCATTCTAAAGTGGTTTAAATGATTTTTACTTCCACAGATTTTATGTTTTGTATGTTCAGAGGCAAAACATCAATATGTATATATCAATTGGATATTTTTGTTATTATGCTTGGAAACCTAAATAAATTTGTAAACTGGCATTATATCACTGCCAGATCGAGTGCCAAATATAAAAGCCAAATCTATAGCTTCTATGACTTAAAAACAAGTAAGTTTAGTATATTAATCAAGCAGTCAACTTCACGTGATGAACATATATAAATTTGGTATAGTGGCAAGTAATGTTTGATCATAGTTCCTTTGCGAGTACACTACAAATTATACCTTTATAACTTTTCAGGGTGACCCAGTTCTATTTCAAATAAACTACAACATAACTTTAGAACATCACGCTAAGGGAAAATTTACAATATTCAATTAAGTACATACCAAGTAAATTAAATAAATGTTGTTATTATTTAATCAATATTTTAAAATTGTAGCATAACCAAAGAGTAAATAAATATACTGACCCGAATTTGAACTGAGCCACCCTAAATATAGACCAAGTTTACAAAGCTGTATATTTATGGATTGCAGATATTTTTCAATTGTTTTAATCCTAAACTCTTTAGCTTTAGTTGGATTTAATTTTGCTTCATACGCACCACAGGGTGATATATGTAAGCATGTTTTTTTTAACTTTTTCACTCTAGTGTGCGTATTTATCGAGAACACCCTGTATAATTACTTTATAGTACAATTAACTTACAGGTGTTGTCAACATAACTTTTTTTGAATTTTGACTCTATCTCTTGTAGTTGAAAAGTAGCATGAATTTTTATTTACACCTGTTATTTCTGACTTGATCAATCTAAAAATTTATTGAAATTGGATTTGTTGCTTTTGATGAAATTATGACTCTTCTGTCACGCTATTACTCACCATTTACTTAAGTCGGAATGCCTCGCACAGAAAACGTTATTATTGAACAGTGTATTGGAATGATATATTGACGACAATGCCAGACTGGGTAGGTATTATATTGTAAAGAATTTCTTTGAAAAGCATGGTATCGCACGTATGGTGTGGCCTGCATTAGCACCAGATCTAAATCCTATTCAGAGTGTATGGGTTATAGGGGTATAAGGTTAGTATATTTGGTACAATATAAAAGAAAATAGATGTAGTGTACATAAATTGTTGCCCCCTCTCAAACTTGAATTTTAAACGTGGATCAACAATACATGGTAAAACAGAGGTAAGACTAATAAAAAAGACAGGAGTCAACTACTAACGGAGATTCAAGATCGAAAGAAACACGTTAGAAGTGATCCTGTACAATTTCTTGTATAATTTAGAAACTCGTACACGCGGCATCTGATATTGTACAAATAATAAGTACTATAATAGGTACAATTCACAATACAAGATAGGATGGAAACACCAACCAGGCATTTGTTTTCCTGGCTTTCCCTTCAAGACAGGATACATATTATTTAAAAACAATCGAACACTAAATAAAAATTCTAGCATCAAAAATATTTCATCTTTGAAATTTAAGTTCATACTATAAGTTTTCATAGATAAAAAAAATTAACTTAATAAACAAACAAAAAAAAAAACAAACCAGTGCACATAAATAATTCCTGCTTAGTATAAGGAACAATTAAATAATAATTGTGAACAGGTGAATAGTTATTGGAATAGTCCCGAGGATGCCAATGAATTATATCGAAATGAATCCACATATAAAAATTTACTGAAATTGCTTAAATATTGACGACAATATGAGTATGTAAAGTTAATCTATTTTTTTACATATTCCATAATTTTTGGTACGAAGTGCATTTGAAAAAGTAGTGTGATGAATATACACCTACTTTACAGAAGTACAAGTCTGTAGTATGCCCTCTCATAAGTGTGGTGGATCAGCAATCGTCCCAGAGATGGCGCCAATGGTACGGAAATAAATAAGGAAACTAGAGAATTGCGAAATGATATAGAGCAGCATCTGGATTATGTTAAGGTACATAACGTACGTACACGTACATAAGAGGCAGTGGAATATTGGAAAGTGAACTGAATACAACAGAAAAGGAACAATGACTAGTATTGAATAATACAGTAGTGGTAAAAGTAGTAATTAGTAGTATAAGTGACTAATTATTGTAAGTAATTTGTGAGTTAATTTAGTTTAATGTTAGTCTTGTTGCAAATATTGAATCTACCGCTTGGGGTGTGAACACGTAACAGTATTACCAAACCGTCATCCATAGATTATTTTTTACTTATTCCTGCTTCAATTTTGGGAAAGTTAACAAAAAATTGTATTTCAGTCAAAAAAATTTTGGCATTACAACATTACATTATGTTTGGACCTATTATTCTTCGACTTTAAACATGACGCATGTGAATCAACGCCTGGTTTATTCACAGTTTTGAGGAGATACAATATTACTTTATTCCTGTTCTTGCAAAAAATATTCAACTGTCTATTTTCATGGCTAGAATGAAATTTCAATGGGGATCTTGTTGAAGAAACATTTTTGCCCTAGTAAAGGTGAGCGTTCAGTAATGTGTTTCTGCGTTGGCAGATATTTGCACTGATAATGAAATAAGGTCTATTTTTAGCTTGAATCTTAAATATTTATTTTTATGCAGCTATACGCAAGTAAAGCGCCTATTAAGTGAAATTAATGTTATTTTCGACTTTATGCGTTTTCATGAATTGTTTAACGTGTTCAATAGAACTGGTAAATTTCAGAAAGACAAAGCTTTTAAATATAAATTGTAAATTTAAGGTTAATTTTTCTAAACTTATAGGCTTCTGCATTTAAACCATACACTACATTACTTGTGCCATTACATTACATAGTTGAAAATAGACTGAGAAAATACCTCCATCAAGATGGATTAGGACAGTTATAGAAAGAATAGCAAACAAAGAGGCTGAGTTTTAAGAATTGGAGGGGACATTGGATTTAGCGAATTATTAAACTCCACTGGCTTCTTTCGTAACGCTTATCTTGCATAACCGAATCCCTTTCATTTTTTCGTTTATAGATGAGTTAAGGGATCACAATATACTCGACAATATATATATAGGTCATTATGGTTGGGCACTGACGAAAATGAAGATTATTAAATTATTCACAAAAAAGACAAAATGCTTTATTTCATAACAACTGTTCTACTATTATCGTTTAATTGTTATTGAAGTTATTATCTAAAATAAAATACTGGTGTAAAACGCGGTGTATAAACATTTAAATAAAAACCAATTCTTTGGTAAAAAAAATAAAACAAAAAAAATTCTTTAAAAATAATATTAAAAATACAAGATATTATCCATAAAACGTAGTAACAAGACTGGTATCTATCTTATGCTGATACAAAACGTATGTACCCAGACCGATTCCGAAAATTCTGGGTTAGGTATAACCTTTTGCACACCATATTTTGTTGCTTTATTTTTCGTATTTAATTGCTTAAAATAGCGTGTCACTTAATATGTTTATGAAAATAAAATAATTATATGATAGTTCACATACAATTTTTTTATAGCTAAGAACCAAATGAAGAGACCTTAAATAAATTAGAAAGATTTAAATACAGCGAAGATTAAGGAGAGGGTTTAATCGGATGTACTTCCGGTTCGAAAACTTGTATGCTTTTTATGACGAATGCATCAGAAGAATAATAACCTTAATTTTCACAATGTGTATACGCTTACATGTAAACATTTATAAATAATGTTCTCTAAAATATATATTTTTTATTATATGCTATTAATTGTGATTTTTTTTTCTTTCATACGTCTCTCATTTAATAAGTACAAAATCAAACATCCCTACTAATGTATTTATATTACACATCCTACACATTAGAATATGTAAATATATAATTCAAGGGATTTTAAATGAAAATGAAAATGAAAAATATATTTTTTTAAACCTAAAATGTCAACGAACCTTAATCGTGAATTGGGACACAGGAGATGACGTAGACATAGCTTCTACGACATAATAAATACGTGGAAATGATTGTTTATACGAAAACAACTTATATGACTTGTTTTGTAGAACATTTCATGATTTTTGACAATAACAATATTATCCGATATTACCTCACAAATCTCATTTTTGGCGTTGATGTTGTCAAATCAGAAAAAAAATTCGTGTGTACACAATAAAATACGAGAAAAACATATCACAATTAAAACTATTGATCAAATATTGAAGCAATGGGAGATGCTTCGAATTAAAGTTTGTAGCGTGTAAGAAACGTGGGAAAATAATTGGCGATTCGTATAAACAACTCTACAACCTAGGCAGGCGTATTGAGTTTTTAGGAAAGCACAAGATGAATATCACAAATAAACATTCTAGTCAATTTGTGTACCTTGACGAAACATGAAGGTTTTCATAGGGGAGTTGAACAAAACGTGGGAAGATGTGAAAAGCCACACAGGTCATATAATAAAAGTGAAGAGTTTTTTGTGATGTATTAGAACAAGGTTTGATTTCATGCAAAATGCCTCATTGCAGTGAGTTATGATGAGTAAAAAATAAAAACAGATATTAAATATGAAAGTTTTTATGGATCCCTTATTTTCCGGGTGAAATTAGATTCACGTCCAGATAAAATGGGTTCCAAAGTGCTTCGCTTCCAACTAAACGTTCTTGTAATTCATTATGATTATCAACATTAGAATTATTCAAAAAACCATTTTAGCAAAAAAATAAATTCAACCTGTTTCAAGGCCTATCAAATTTCCTTTATTTTTTAAATTCCTTCTTTACGATAAAAAATAACTGAATTAAGAGGTTTTTATTGCGTTCTCGAATTTAATTTAAAATATTACGACATTAACGGGTTAAAAATAAATAAATAGGGTGATTTTAAACGCTTATAAAAATATTTTTCAAACGTTTTATATTAATAAAACATTGGAAAGACAGGAAAATTTTCTGTCAGAGTAATTAGTCTTAATATATCAGCAATAATCAACCTTTATAAATCTCTCAAAAATAATATAAGTAGATATACCTGTCTAAAAAAAATAATTTATAGGGTCAAAATTAGAGCAAGAGCAAGTATGAGAATAATATTTACTGGGTTTGTCCTGAAAAATAGTATGATTAGTTCTTTAAAAATTATAAACAAATTGTTAAACTTGGGTTTCTGTATTTTATTTCAAATTAAAAAAAAAATGCAACACTTTTCATTGTACTTGTTATCACGCCGGATTAAACGCAACAATACTTTAGTATTGTTCTTCTAGTAAATGCCTCTCATTAAAGGAAGGAAAATTTAACAAACCATTACGTACGACGTAAGGGATAAAATATTACCAAAATCGAGATCAAAATGAACTATACTAAAAAAGCGTCGTCAAAAATTTACTGAGGAATCACAGAAGTCAAAATTACAAGACAGTTAAGAACTTTGGAATATTAGAATAGATTTTCATCTCGGTTACTTTCTAGAAAGTCTTGGAGATAATAGTGCGGAGCAAGTCGAACGAACCCTACAACATATTAGAGAATTGAAACGCCCATCAAGGGAGGTGAAAATGGAATGAATATAATGGCTAACTTTTGTTGGATGCTGAACAGAGAAAAACCAGAAAAAGAAAAAGAAACGAAAGACAAAACCAATGTCTAAATCGTTCGAAAGCAAAAGAGTGCGTTCCGTTATTGCAGGCAGAAATACCTATGTAAGTTTTTGCATATACAAAATATAAAAAATATGCGGTATCACTATCAGTCATGATTTGTAATTGCTTGGTTTCTTAACTATTTTTTGAGGTTGAGACAAAAACTGTGACTTGATAGAGTAACTCAGCCATTGAATACGGTTTCAAATTACCTAAGTACATTTTTTGAGGTAAAAAAAAAATTGGCGTGAGAGCTATTTTAACGTTCGGTTTCAGCGATTCAAAATACGAGTACATATTATGAGTATGTATGCTCTCATTTCTTTAATTTTTAAGTAGTAAGAAGGACAATAATATCTCAAAAAAGTGAAATTTTGAAGAATTTTTAGCTATTTCTTGAGAGGGAGAAAACTGTGGCCTAATAAAACAAATTAGACATCAGATTAAATTAAGTGCAATTAAATACATAGAGTATGATGGTCCAGTCTCACATGACAATTCGTTTGCGTGTAATAAATAACTTGTATTTACACTTGGAGTAGTTTTCCACACACACCAAAACACTTTTGCACACACTCGACGCGCGTTTCGCCAACCAAGTTAGCATCATCGGGAGATGATTAGTTTTAATCATCTCCCGATGATTAGTTTTAATCATCTCCCGATGATGCCAACTTGGTTGGCGAAACGCGCGTCGAGTGTGTGCAAAAGTGTTTTGGTGTGTGTGGAAAACTACTCCAAGTGTAAGTTCTACACCAAAGGTTCCAACCCCCTCTTCAGGAATAACTTGTATGTATTTTCAAATACTTATCTGTTTTAAAGTGTTATATTAAAGTTTAGTGCAATATTATGTGTGAATTTTTGGGTATTGGCAGACCGTTTATTATGTTTAACATAAATCGCATTTTCAAGGCCCCTTTCATATAGTAACAAAACCTATACTTATAACATTATGCAACAGAAAAAGACAAGAGTTTAAAGTTATTAAAAGTTTCCGACGCTCCTAATCTTGATCATTTAATATTACTAAACACAAAAACAAAGAAATCCAACTTGTTTCCTCCTAAATTAAACTTTTTATGCAACTAAAGAAATCAATATTAAAATTCCTCTGATTTAGCGTTTTGAAATAATAAATAATTAATTATAGTACAAAATTTCTTAAATAACCATAAAATAAAACATAAATCATCCAATTTCTTTATTACAACCTTTATTTAAGGAATAACAAATGACTACCGCCTGATTAACGATTGGTCTATTTATAAAATTAAAACATATATAAATAAATTATTTCCTTAATTTGAATATGTATTTTTAGAATCTCGGATCTTGGGTAGAAACCGGACAAACACCTCGGAGCTAACACATCAGTAATTTGATAACTGAAAGAACTGTTTCAGAGCATCCTGTTCTGGTCAAAGGATCGCCTTGAATATTAGAAATGTTATTGGTATTTACACAAATTAAATTATTAATTTAGACATGATGTTAATTGCATATACATATACTATAATCACCTACTTGTTGACAAATCAGATCGCAATCGGAAATTCAGATTTATTGTTTTATATATTTTTTAAATTTATTCAATTAACTCTACCTTTTATTTATTTATTAACTTTGAGGAAATTTTTAAGTTTTCCTTATTTTTATTTTGACATACCTAGAATAACAGTTACAGTGAAAAATTATTTACAAATTGACGGCTAACTTCGAGGCCAACTTCCAAAAAGTGATTTTTAAATAATATGATGTGCATATGGAATATAGGTATGATTATTTATGTGGGATTTCTTCTGCTAATCAATTTTTTTAATCATTCCTAAATAATTAATTATGATATTCCAAAAATATTACCTTTTACACCTACAAAGCATGGTTTAATCTCAATGATTATGCAAATAGTCAAAATATGGAAGAAAGATCATTCACCATAACCATTATGAATATCTCACTGTGTGTATTTGGTGATACGCTTTGTATCCACGAAAATGACATTATAAACAATAAACACTCGTACATATTAGAGTTTTCAACAAGTAAAAGGATGGTTTAAATTTAAAAAAAAGGAGCAAAAGTGATAGAAATTGATAAAACTAATATCGGTATTCTCAAAAAAGAAATGAAATAAAAGTCGATTTCGTGAATAATTTTTCACGCGTAGAAATTACCGCTTAGGTTTAACGGTAACGGTGGGAGTGTGATTTTCCGAGTGATTTTCAACAAAGAAAATTTTTGGCGAGTAACAGAAGATAGGGCAATCTATGAGTGTGAACCAGTTAAATTATCAGTTTTCTTTGGAGAGATCTTCGCAAATAATATCGGATATAAATGTTCAAAATTGCTAAAATGGTACGATTACCTACAATATTGTTAATAATAATTACTGTTTTCTTTATTAATTATTATCATAAAAACCTACTTTTGTTACTAAAATTTGGGTTCTTTAAGCGAGCCAGAATAGACCCTTTCCCGCTCGTTGTTATTGGAGACAAGCAGAAATAGTTAAATGCGCATTTTGTCAGGAAAATTTAGATTTCTCTGTTCTCGATGACTGGACACGTCATGAACTGAAATATCTGTTTTTCCCAACGAATTACATACACATATTTTTTTTTAATTCGATATAGAAGAACGTTGTTTAGCAAATTATAGAAATCGAGTAGCTTTACGAATAATCAATATAAACAAATTCAATAAAATCTCCCCAGAATGTTTCTTTAAGAAATGATATAATTTTGTAGTAAATGTATATAAATATATATTTTTTTAAATCGGCATTAAAGTACCTCAAAATCATCATTAAAGTAATAGAAATAGTTATTAAAGTAATCCATTATTGTACGATTTTTGTAGTTGGCGGAGGTGACAGATAAACGTAAACATTAATTTTTTAGTACTTGTGATAATAATTGTGTTCTAATAAAAGGTAAATAAATACAGTTTTTTAAATTCAGAATTGTATTATCACTATTATAATTATTGGTAAAAATAACTCCGATTTGACATTTAATAGTTATTTGTTTAACTAGGCAGGAAAAGTAGATTGACTGCCGCGGTTGATAATTCAGCCAAGGCAGTCAAATCTATTTTCCTGCCGAGTTGACCATACAATTTTTTCGCCGATTGCTTAATATTTAAAATATTTAAATTATTACAATTTCCATACTCTCTTTGTTGTGAGAAATTCAATAAAAGTAGTAGTTGTTGCGAGTTGGTTACTATGGAAATTTTACGTCAATTATCACCATAATAATCAAAGTTTGACAGGTATATTTACTGTTAATATTAAAAATAATTAATAATGCGTTGGTTGTTAATTTTCATTGGAAATGTTTTGTAATTATTGCTTCTTAATTAAACGTTACTTTTCAAAAAGTGTCAAATACGAGGTCAAATATTCACTGCCCAGACAGGAAAAAGTGATAGTTTGCTGGTCGATAGTTGTCAGTACAAAATTAGTATTTTGCTGTCAGTCGGCGAAAAAGACTTATTTCTACTCATACATATGAAATTAGCAATTTTTCCACTGCCTACCCTATACGAAAGTGACATTTTTTTACTCTAGAGACAAAAGTTATTTTCGTCTCTAGAAGTGAAGGTGAAAGTGTCAAATTTATGTTACCTAGCATAGCAACGACTAAACAAACAATTGATACATTGTGACAGTTGGTTTATAATTTAATAGCATTTTATAGGTATGTATTTTCCAAATGAATGTTAAAAATAAATAGTCCTGTAAATTTTAATCCAATATTTTATTGCAATGTCATAGAAAAAATAGCATTTCCTACTCGAGATGAAATACGTTTTTCTCGTTTGTGAGAATTTGCCAAAAAAAAAACAGTATTTTCATCTCAGTATGAAATAAAAACTAAGCTTTAATATCTTGACACTATTTTATTATTTGTTTCTATGGAAACAACAATAGAATTTAGTATCACGACGTGGTAATTATTATAATTTATCAATTTTTAAAAAAATTATATTGGATTTTTTTTTTTTTTTTTGGCTTTAGGTCATAGACCATACAGCCAGTCACAATTTGGTACGTAAAGTTTCTAAACTAAGCCTAACACGGAAGTGAAGAGTAAGCAAGAAAGAGCACCAGGAAAGACCCGGGACACACGCTTCTCGCCCTGGGGTCTGTCAGGGCATATTAAGATATACATCACAAACACGGACCACGGAAGGAGGGGGGAAACACATAAGGTTAGACATGAGGATGACGAAGCTAACCTATAGTTTGAGGTTTGTTTCAACCAAAAAACCGATAATACATTCATATAATTTTTTAGAACCAATAGATAAGAGATTGAGTATATTAAAAGGGGGCATAATATTGCAGTCTGAGATAATCTTTTTTATCAACTTATTTGAGGCGCTCTTATATTGTCTGCATTCAAAAAAAATGTGATCGAGATCACTTGTTATACCACATAGTTCACATTGTTGTGAAGGTAAAATATTAATTTTATAAAGGTGGGCCGGGTAACTCGCGTGACCAAATCTTAGTCTAATAATGGTTGTAACATATTTTCTGGGTATGTTCAAATTCTCTATATTGGATTTCTGTAATTTCGAATGGCGATACAAAAAATTTTGTATATAACACGTGACTAAAAGGTGTTTTTTCTTTTACTAGTGTGGTTTATAACATCTTGACACTATTTTATTTTTTATTTCTATGGAAACAATAGAATTTAGTATCACGACGTGGTAATTATTATAATTTATCAATTTGTCGTATTTTAAAAAATTATAATATTAGATTTCTGTAATTTCGAATTGCGATACAAAAAATTTTGTATACAACACATGACTAAAAGGTGTTTTTTTACGAGTGTGGAGTTTATACTTAGTAGGTACGAGCCAAAGACGAGCCACTTGTTATATAAAATACTTTTCAGTTTTAACGTTTAAAGTGTTACTTTTCAAATTTGACTGTTTCGAAACGTTAGACTCTTAGGAACTGCTTAGGAAGTTACGAAAAAACTAAAATACTTTTTTTTATTTTTAATGAATTATTCACAAACACAATAGTGAATTATTTGTGGCCTCTTCGACATCACTTAATCATCAGAGTTTGACATTTTTCAGATATTTTCACTATTTTCAGTTCTTATAAAAATTACCTAGTAAGTGTTAAACTCGACACACTTTTGTTTAACGCAAAGTCAAACTAACAAGCGTACCTACTTGATTTTCAAGATTTGTAATTCATCAGTTCCTCAACATTGTTTGTAGACTAAAAAATCTTGTGACGTTTGAAAATGCGATATTATCATGTGATTTTGCAGGAATTCGCTTCGTTCGTCCTGCAAATGTCTCAGTCGTTACACCTTGCGGTACACAAAATGGGGAATTTCCAAACTGCACTACTTAAATGGCTATTATTGGTGATTTTCATTTGTTTCTAGTATTTTTCCTAAGCAAACAAACGTGGAAAAGTATAAGAGTTTTTGATACGGAATTAGCAAAAGTAACATTCCAGAAAACATCAATTTTCTGTTCACAAATGATAGCTGAGTCTTAGTTTTCAAGGGCAAATCGAGCAATAAAATAAATCTTGAGAAGTGATTTTCCTAATGTCAAAGTTATAATCAGAGACGTTTTTTGTCTGAAATTAGTTTGATGTATAAAACCATTCTACAACAGATTTAGAGTTACTAAGATTACAGTCAGAGGTAAATAATGTATGCGAGTACATAAAATTTTAATAAATTATCTCGACGAATTTATAATATGGTTAAATAAAATCGAATTTTTAATTTATTACTTACATTCTTTGCCGGTGGCAGGAAATTTGTCATTAATAAATCGAATTAATTAAGAATTACAAGAACCTCATCTATGACAAACGGAAGGATTAACGAGGAGAGATTTAGAGATTTATAATTCCTAATACCGAGCCCGCCTCGGTCCTCGTTTATTCCGTATGCAAACAACATCTAAATTTACAATTAAGATAATTACACATTTACCAATTCATTTAAATAAACATGATTACTATTAGTAGATTCTTTACCAGTTCATACCAGTAGCAACAAACTACACATTGTTTGCTAAATCATTCTGTCAGGCCGATGTACCTAAGTCTAATAAGTACCTTTTAGACTTTCTTGATCAATTAGCTTCTTGTTTATTACCTCCATTGTTTTAAGGACATAAGACTGCAATATTTGCAACTAAACGGCACAATGTAAATCTCAATACATGAAATAATTCAAATTCTCAGCTCAAGGAATGAAATTTTGGTATACTTATTTTACACGTTCTCTTTACCAAGCCATCAAGCCAATCAATCAATTGATGTTAGAATAAATTTTCCTTAAAATAAACCTTCCGTTTAGACTAAGGGAAGTGATGAAAATTAGATTTTTCCCCAAAGGTTTGCTTCCTGAATCAGAAGAAAATGCTTATGGCTGCTCATTCTAATTTAATTGCGCAATGACTAAAAAGTTATAATATAAAATATGTATTAAAATTTCAATGTTTAGTTTTAATCTTCTAGGTGTAAATAAAATCCATTAACTGGTAGTTTGTTTGTAGGTCAAATTTTCCTGTTTGATTCTAAGGATTCGTAGGTATATGAACAAAACCCATGGTAAGATTGCTTATTGTTGTTTGGGTTCTCTAGTTTTTCTTCCGCCAAAGATCTTTCTCTATGTATACATACAATTAGGTTTACTTAAAATTTAAATTTTATTTGTCTTTAAAAAATTTCTGGAGAAAATATTTTAATTTTCTTTCAAAACGAGCTTTTCAGTTACGACCATCTTGTCGCGGGCTTCTGGGAAATGAAGGTCGGCGAAATATTAACCATTTAAAATTAATCAATGCAGAATTCGAAAACTCTTCCAAAATATACCTAGACTGTTTTTTTTACCTAGCGGGAGAATATTGGGAAAACGTTTCCACGAGAAGTCAAGAGATAAGCCCACCAATGATTCACCTTCTAAGTCCTTCTATTTGAAACACCATCAAAAACAAAAGCTGCTAACAACAAATAAAAAATGCACCTAGGCGAAACCATGCACTTTGAAGTAGTTAAAAATAAAGTTAAAGAAAATAATGATTTTTTTTTCAAATTTTAAAGAACATTTTTATGGTTTTTAAAATAAGTACACGAGTTTTTTGAAAATTAACTAATACTGTTAATTACTGTTGCGTCTTCATACGCTTTTTCCACTACCAAGAAGGTCTGGTCTATCTAACAAAAAAACGTTTCTACATTGCATGGACAAAGTACACAGGAGTTTTAGATGAATTTACACAATATTATGTACAATATTGCATGTCCTAAATATTGCACGACTTGAACTGTATACACCAGATATTTAGTTCTTAGTTCTCAACATAAATAAATATCCATTGTGGCGTGGATTGCAGTGGATTAAGAAACAAACAGGTCATCTAAGTGCAGATGACATAATTTCCCTGATACCTGAGTATGGCACAAGTTATCCAGTATATTTTGGGAGAACTTTGAATAGGTTAGCGAATTTCTATACTTATTATAGTTTACTACTTCTGGACCCTGCAGAGGATATTATATCCTTAAGTATGGCAGAAAATAACATGATAATAAACCACTTTCGACCTTTGGGGTGTGTGGTTTGATAGTGACGAACTTTAATCTGAGTAGGATGATCCCAAATCTAACCACGCCCGACTCTTGCTACTACTTATAGGTAGTTCTTATTACATATTACATGCAATGTTTATGTTGAGAAGAAATATATTATCATTTACCTAAAAATTAGTAAATTCATTATGTAATTAATATTTTGTCATAAAAAAAACTGTTGAAATAAACTACCTATAAACAAGGGCTAAACAAACCCGTTAATTTTTCACCAATAAAATTTGTATTGGTCGCACCCTGTAATATTGGCAATAAAATATCAATACCAACAAACATTTAGAGCAAAACAAGACGCATTAAATTTCGTTTATTTGTATTTATTATTCAACGTTTTATCTTATCAAGAACGTATTATCCACTTTAATTAAATAATTAATAACACTAATAAACAATATATGTCACAAAAAATCAGATTTTTTGCTGTTACATAAAAATGATTAATTTTACTAAAATATTTCGCACATAACTTTGTAGTACTTTATGTGCATAATTAATTATTCAATTGGTTCCATTCCAACGCGTAAAATATAAAACAATTGATGTTTTGTATTAGTCATATGAAATGACAGACGGCTTGTTTTGTAAACAAATTATGCAAATTCACCATTACATTTTTAGCTGGTCATAAAAACATCCAAACTTGATAACGTAATATTAATAATTTACCTGTTCGCGAGGCATCTATGAAATATTGATCTGCTCACCGGTAAAACAGCCATGTTTTATTTCAAATATTAACTAAAACGCCATCGAATTCGTAAAGAACTACGAAACGCAAAAACATGTCACACACACAATTCGCCATGTTTGATAAGAAAAACAGTCGCATTTGACGTAGTAACAACACGAACGTACACAAAATATGTCCCTGCATCGCACAACAAAAAATATTTACGGACATAAATTAAGGCAGCAGGTTGCGCGAGGTCTGTTGCCATGCGATCCTACTACGTACACGGATTACCGCTCGACCTTGGAAAAAGTTTTAAAAAAAGCAATTGGGGGGTCACCTTGTGTGCTTCTCGCTCGCCATCAGAGAGCTAGAGCAATCCAACCGGCAGCTACTGGACACCTTCTCCGTGGCTCTTCCGTTCCCTTGGTCCACTCGGACTGGCAAGGAGGCTGATAACGGCCAGGAGATCTGCCGGAACATATCGAAGCACTTGGGAGGTGCCGCCGTGGACGGATAGGAGAATGGACTTCCTGGAGAAGACGCTTGCAGATGTTGTGGGACTGACGACGTTACGCAACACCTAGGAGGCCCCTGTGAGGCACGGTCAGGCCGCATTGCAGGCGCGCAAGCGCCATTCCATGCCCAGCCTTGGCAATGAACTTGACAGTGGGGCCGGGGTGAAACTTTACTCACGGCTGCCGGTCGATAAAATGTTCTCGTTCTCGATCGACTTACGACTTACACAATGCCCAAAATATGCAGCGGGTATTAAGTGGATAATTCAAAAGTTCATATTTAGGTGAAATTTTTTTATATGAACATGCTGCTTGATGATAAGTGTGTTTACAAAACTTTATATCTGATGTTTTATGCATCCTTATAAATACATTTTGCGCAACATTTTTACAATACCAACAATTTGTTAGGTACCTAGTAATCAATTAGACTTAAATATTTTTTAATCAGCGACACAATTTACCTCGATTTACGAATTTTCATATTATTTTTCATAAAATGCAAAATTAGGTGTTGGTTTCAAATATATATTATTTATACAAATATATCTGTTAAATTTTTAAATACGAAAATCAGTTTTCACGAAAAAGCCTCAGAAAAAGTAAACGAAATCGGTTCCGGCAACATAGCACTGATTCATCTCTGTTTATGTATTTCAACAGTTATACTGGTATACATACATAGGTATATTGTTCCGGTTGTTTTGTCTTTTGTTCCCTGATATAATTTTAGAAAATCTTTATAGGTATTACCTACCTGTCATTAAAGGGCGAGTAAAGTTCTGTGCCTACATAAATATTTATATTATATTATATCATTGAGTAAACAAATATCAATATCAATGATGATTACTTCATTCTTTCCTCAGCGTACTACGTATGGGAGGGAAATAGGATGTTCTGCGTGCTTGTGTAATTTTGAAGAATAGTACAGATTATTTAGGTAGTTTGGTAATGGTATATTGTCATGAATTTATACCGCTTTACAGGGGTCTGCAAAGTCCATTTTTTCTTCTAAACTGCTGTGTAAAATTCAAGGAACACCTGAAAATTTGGTCACAGTTTCTCGCTGTATACCTATCTTCGGTTAGAGTTGACCGATTAAGATATCTCGACGGAAAATTAATTGGAAATTTCTACAGGAGTTAGCGATTGTTATGCCATTTGTATCCTAAGATGTACATGGCGATTTTCAGACCAATTGCATTGCTCTAAAAATTTTGCAACCTACCACTTCCTTCCAAATTTTTAGGAATTTTTTTAACCACTTAGTTTTAATCCTCGGACTAATACCCCGAAACGGTTTTGTCATTTTTGACCTCTCCGTTCTTTAAGGAAATATGATTTTTTCTCGAAAAACCTACCACCATTTCTATCAATTTCACAAATCACTATATACAGGGTACGTGAAAATGCCGCAAAAATTCCAATTAAAAAATTTCGGTAATGACACAGACCCCCAGAATCATTAACGAATTTTTACAGGAAACGAATATCTGTTACACACAATAATTTAATATTATTTTGTTACTTGATATTTTGTTTCTTTTGTTTTTATGTTCTTCTGTTATTGTTATACTGATCTTTTGTTATACTGATGTTTTGTTATTTTGTTCGTGAACATGACATGTATAAGTTTAAATAATAATCAATAAAAATGTATTGAATCAATTTATGTGGTCATTCGAGCGTCACGTTAGGTTTTTCGAAAAATAATCGTATCTCCATAAAGAAGGAAGGCCAACAATGGCAAAACCCTTTCTTAGTCCAAGGATTAAAACTAAGTGGTTAAAGAAAATCCTAAAAATTTGGGAGGAATTGGTAGTTTGCTAAATTTTTTGAAAAATGCAATAGGTCTGAAAATCGCCCTGTACATCTTAGGATACAAATGGCATAACTTTCTTTTTGAGAGATTGTGCAATTTTACTTGTCCCTCCCTTATCTTTCATATTTAATTTATCAATTAGAACTTCCACATTTCCAAAAATATGGAAAACTTCTAAGATTTGCCCAGTTCATAAAAAGAATGATAAATAACAAGTTGCTAACTACAGGCCAATTGTAATTTTATGTAATTTCAGCAAAACGTTTGAATTTCTGCTTCACGAATCTAGTTTTTTTTAATGTTAAATCACAAATTTCTATCAATCAACATGGATTTATGTTCGGCCGCTCTACCTCTACTAATTTATTTTGCCTGACGCAATATGTTGCTGAGGTGTTGGATACTGGTGGTCAAGTTGATATCATTTACACGGATTTTTCGAAAGCTTTCGATCGTCTTAACCATAATTTTACTTGTAAAACTTTCATCCTTCGGCTTTATACCCAGTTTAATTAAATTCTTTAAATCATATTTGGTTGAAAGACGTCAATTTGTTCGCTATGGAGGCTTTGAGTCATATGAACCTCATGCAAAATCCGGTGTACCTCAAGGCTCGGTTCTTGGACCGTTACTTTTTAATATATACGTTAATGATATAATTTTCCAGTTAAATTGTGCTTCATTATATGCTGATGATCTGAAAAATTTTAAAGTTAAAGTTAAATTGTGCTTCATTATATGCTGATGATCTGAAAAATTTTACCTGTGTCAACAGAGACGACGACGTCAGGATGTTACAGAATGACTTAACTAATCTTAACCAATGGTATGTAACAAAAATGAATTACCTCTTAATATAAGTAAATGTAACACGATGACTTTTAGTAGAAAATATAACACCTTAATAAATAAACTATGGATTAAATGATTAGATTATTCAGAGATGTGAAAAACTAAAGGACCTTGGTGTTACTTTTGACACCAAACTCTCCTTCATTGATCATATCTCCGAAATAACTGCAAATTCCTATAAACAGTTAGGCTTTATTATAAGAAACTCCAAGAATTTTGAGAACTCCAATACCTTTTTCCTGTTATTCAATGCGTTTGTTAGGTCCAAATTAGAATACGCTTCGGTTGTATGGAATCCTGAATACGAAACACACAAAGATCACGTTGAAGCTGTTCAGACACGATTCTTAAAATATTTGTACCTCCGTGAAGAGGGTGTGTTTCCTTTAAGGGGCTTTCCACACAATGACTTACTTCATAAGTTTCATCTGATTTGAGCACTCGTAGAAAGTATAACTCCTGTGTATTTTTATATAAATTGCGTAATTACAAATTTGACTCTCCTCAAATTTTGGAAATGTATCAATTTCATTCACCTGCATTTCAAACTCGACTGTGTAACTTATTTTACTTAAATACTCCTCGAACAAATTTACTTAAACACTCACCCTTGCATATAATGTGTTCTAATTTTAATTCATTAAATTGTAACAATGACATATTTAATTGCACTATTAAAGATTTTAAGTTTAATATTTTAGGCAACTAATGCCTATTTTTTCATCTTTTTTTCTTTTTTCAATTTGTTCGTATTCACTAATTTTTATTCTTGTATTGTATATTGTAGTATATAATGGATTTGTATTTAGTTCTATATACATGTATATTCCTGCCCCGTAACTGGGTTTCCTGTTGGGCAGTGTATAAATAAATAAATAAATAAGTAACAATCGCTAACGTCTGCATAAATTTTCAATAATCGGACAACTCTAACCGAAGATATACAGCGAGAAATTGTGACCAAATTTTCAGGTGTTCCTTAAATTTTGCACAGCAGTTTATAATACTCATCAAGGTCAAATTTTTAGGGGAACAGTTGCATTCTTGAAAGTCCCCAACTCCAATTATGTTGGCACATGGGTCTTTTGGTTACTTTTTTGTCAAAATAATAATAATCTAATGTCAAAATGTTGTCAATGTAAATACTGTTTATTTTTAAAATATTACATTTCTAAATTAAAACAGTATATAAAACAATAGTCCGGAAGGTTAAATGTTCTTGCACAATACCTTAATAATGTTTTTGAAATTAAAAATTAAATTTGAAATTCCAACCTATAAAATGTATAGGCCTTCCAACAGTAAATATAGAAATTTCCTACGGTTTAGGCAGCATTTCTACCAACTTTGTAACACTTTGATACGTATTATAGAAAAAAAAAACAGACTTTAGTACCTATGCTCTTTAATAGTAGGTCCCCAAGTGTGGTTATTCAACAGTCGTCCAAGAGATAACGTCGGTGGCACGGAAACAAATGACAAAAAAGAGAATTATTGTGGAATCTTCTAGAGGACCACTTGGATCATTCTAGAAAGCATGTCTGTAGGTATATAGAGGCCCAGATGTTTCACTACAGTCAGTTGAATATTGGAGAGTGAAATGATCACAACAGAAAAGAAACGAAAAGAAACAGTGTCTAGAACAATGACAAGTAGTGAATAATAGTAGTTAAAAGTAGTAATAATTAGAGTTATAGTTAAAGTGATTAATTATTGTAGTAAAATAAATATCGGTGTTAATGTTGTTGAAATTATTGAATCCACGCTTGGGGTGTTCTAAGTTAATGAGATACAGGGTGTCGAAGTACATTTTTTTTAAAATGATTTTTCATCTAGTATAACTCAAAAACTATTTGACGTAACAAGTTCAAAATCGGTTCAGGTAGGTTACTTGTGGTGAAAAATCCACATATTTATAATCTTGTTGTAATGTCTTCTATTTTCTTAAGATAGCCGAATAGCTATTTTTATCTGAAATTCATTCAAATAACGGCGTATTTGTATTGCAAAATGTATGTTTTGTACGGGGGTTTGCATTGTCTAAAAGCATATCTAATTTTTGTTCAAGGAAGTTTAAGTAAATGAGTCTGCGCTAAAATTGTTAATTCAAATTATTAAATGGTCACTAATTATGCCACACCACATATTAATTTTAAATTCATGTTGGAAGTGTCGAAGTGTTTTTCTTTCACAAATGACTGTCCAGTTAAAAACTCCGCGTCGAGTCGTCGTCGTTTCATCGATAAACAAAATTTTCGTGAAGGTTTGATCACTATTGTTTATTACGTGAAAACTGCGCTTATTGCAATCGAGCGGGCAAATCATGTGGCAATAAATTTTATTTTGCACAGAAGTGTAGTGATAAGGAAGTTTTTCTTTGTGCAATATTCTGCAAATAAATGATGACTAACTTGTGGATTTTCGGTAATACGAACTAAAATTTCTTCTTCATCATTGACACACAATTTTTGGACGGCCATTACAATGTTTAGGATCAAAGCAATCTGTATCACTGAGATGGTCATACAGATTTTTAAATAGTAAGTGGACTCTTCGACTAAAACCTACCCGAAATTGTTCTATTACGCCGCCGGTTAAATTTGGCCTCAAAGATTAAATTGACCGTCTTTTTACAAGTGATTTTTATTCTTGTACCTTTACCAAATTTCGCTTTATTTTTGAGATATTTGACAAAATACGGGTGGGATTTAGGGTGCACGCCCCCCTTAAAAAGTACCACCCTATGCGAGGCTTATTTAACACTGCATAATACCTATGACCTATAAAGTAAGCACATCAAATACTGGTGATAATTTTCGTTCCCATGATATTCTTAAAAAAAGTTTAGCGCTATCTATCACGGAAAGGAAGCGCTTTTGGACTATACTTTATAAGAGAAACCTCATTATTTTGGGTAGTTCTACCAATTTCTGAAGATATCAAGATAAAACCTGAATCACCCTGTATATACTTTTAACCTAAAGAATTAATTAGCTCAGTGTGGTGAGCACTTCTATGTTGATGACACGCAAGGGTAAGGACAATTTAAATAATATTACAGACATCGTTTACGGTAATCTCATTCTTTAATTCCATAAAAAACCATTGCGTAAATTCTTCAAAAAGCTCGTGTGTACTCTTTGAAAGGCGGAAACAAAATATCGAATATTAAGGATATGTTAAAAGTAAATAGTTATTGGTGATAAAGAACACATTTTTAAAAGTAGTAAGCACTTTCGGCCTTAATATTGATACATCATTAGGCTGATAAAAATTATGTTTTTATCAAAACAATTAAAAATCACATTTATTTTTATATTAAGTAATTTTTTTTTGTATTTTTAAATAAATTTTTTAATGGGGTGGCGGCAAATAATAAGAAAAACCATGTAGAGGATGTAGTTTGTTATTTTTTATTCTATGTTTTTTTTTTAGTTTTTAATTAAAGTACCTACTACTAATATTTCTTTATATTACAGATACAGTACCTCGCAATTGAAAGTGCTACCACAAGATTTACAAGAAGCTAGGCCCTTTGGAATCGCTCTTATCACCGACGACCGAAGTTCTGAATCTTTATCATTTTGCAAAGAATACAAGAGTCAAAATCGATCGTATAGTAAGAGAAAAGAAAACATTTATTTAAAAAGAACTGCTGAAGATTACTTAAAAATTCTTAATTCTTTTGGGATTGATATGGGCAATTCTTTTAGATGTCGTAGACCAATTTAGCATGCTTATGCTTAAGTCATATTTTGCTAAAACTGAAATTACTTTAAAACAAATGCAAAAAATTTAGACATCAGTACGATCAATGTAAAACCCTGTATCATTTGTTTGCATTTCTTCTAGACCTCACCAAATACAGCATAAGCAAATTTTACTAAATACTATTTAGTAAACTTTGGCATAAGTTAACAAACAGTGAAAAGAATAGTGCTTTAAAAGTCGCTAAGAAATTATATCCCGATAGTGGTTCATTACCATCAATAATTAAATTGCTAGCAACATCTGATTCTTTTAGCGATATTATGTTTCACGAAGACATTTTTAAAAAACGCAAAACCTTTAAATTGGTGGAAATCTCAATATTATAATTATATTTAAAAAAAAAACACCATTTTTTACCTATTTAAGATTACTGCATTTTTAACCAGATTATAGCTATTAACATATCTAGGAGTGTTATGAGTATCATAACTGCCGCAGATGTCCTCGTAGAGCGAGGATGTTAAGACATCTAAGGCTGTTGTGATTCATAACATCCGTGATTTGTTCAATAGTTTATCGGTTTCAGAAAATAAAGATATTATTAATAGATATTATAAGAAGCAGGAGCAGTAGTGATACATTTCAGTATTTAATTATTATTGTTTGGAGTTTTCTGTCTGTTTGTATTAATAAATAGCCCTATAGTTTCAATATTTATTATTTCATCTGTCGACAGTTGTTGACAGATCTGTATTGCAATATTACCGTACAAGTTGTTGGCATGGCAATAAATATTACTGTACAACTTTAGTTATGACTTAGGTACTTACCAGCCTACTTTTGTACATGTAAACAAAGGATTAATATCCTGAAACCGATAAACACAATAAATTAAACAGAAAAGATTTGTCACCTGTAACGATATTAAAAAATTAGAATTTTTGAGAAATGGCACTGGCAATGGTGGCAACTTCCTATATACCTACGTAACATTAAAACGCCAGGTTTCGATGTTTCATGGAAAGTTATCTGAGTGTATCTCAAGGAACAATCGATTTTATGAATTTATATAATGCAGTAGGTCTTTCCCTTTTCTCAAGTTCTTTAGATGAAAGAATATTCATTTCAGTACGCTCGTTAAACTCGTGAACAAAGCATGAAGTAGACCGATGATTTGATAATTCATTTTATGGTTAATGTGACTATTTCTCAAAATCTGAACAGAATATTCTCAAAAGGTCTTTAAATGTAAATTTGCTATTTTTATTAAATAATTTAAAACATCACTTCCAGTTTCTTTGTCAACAAGAAACGAAGAATAATAAAACTTGGACATGGTGCAATAAATAAATAAATAAATACACCACATGTAATTACGACCCCCTTTATCCCAGAAGGCTGAGCCTTGTGCGGGAGGGGGCTACACATTTAAAGACAAGGGACACACATCCAATATCCGTGTATAATGGAAAAATCCCTCTCACAGTATTTTCCATTGCCACGACCGGGATTCGAACCCGGGACTTTTGGGTGAGAGGCAGGTACTCTACCATCTCGACCATCAGTCATATTATATAGCTCGTCGATATTCTGTTTTAACGGATGGGTTTATTCATTGTTTTTCCCGAGTTTACTGGCCACTGACAAATCAATGTGCAGTGTGCACAGTTCAATCAAAAACCTAGAGATCTAAGGAGCATTTGTGTAAAACTGTGTTCATTTAAAATTTCGGAATAGAACATACGTTATTTCATTAAAAAAATATTCATACAAGATGCATTAGGAATCAACTGAAGATAATTAATATATCTTACTTTTCCCTAAGAAGATTTCATTCCATGTTTGGTGGCTATGGTATCAACAAGACGGC
The DNA here is from genome assembly GCA_963680705.1 of Rhagium mordax. Classification (NCBI taxonomy): domain Eukaryota; kingdom Metazoa; phylum Arthropoda; class Insecta; order Coleoptera; family Cerambycidae; genus Rhagium; species Rhagium mordax. The sequence goes on along the minus strand of OY796657.1, from coordinate 82,112,551 downwards.
ACTCATCCATTGTCGCACTATGCTATGGTGTTGCCGTTAGTCAGTATTTAGATGAAATTTTACCAAATAGATGGATTGGAAGAAGAGGTCCAATTGAGTGACCGGCAACATTTCTGGCCCTTACTCCATTTGATTTCTTTTTATAATAGGTATACCTCGAGAATAAGGTTTGTAGCACGGTATTAGGTATAAAATCAAGCAGATCTCAGCCGAAATGTAAGGTATGGGTTTTATCATCGATTGATTATTTGCTAAGAGAGAAATGAACATATTATACATTAAGTAGCACTTAATATAAAATATAAGTTTTTATTTTTTAGTCAATCTCTTGGAATATTTAGAAAAGAAAAAAGTATTGCATTCTTCACTCACTTTATAAAAAGTTAGGAGTGGTTTTATCTTTCATACAAAGATAAATTAAGAACATTGTCGCTGGCATGTAAACAGTGAAGAAGTAATATTCAAGTGCTTTGTTATCTTTTTCAGAAATGCAGTGTGTCGAATTTAATCTAGTTCAAGTTTCCATGCTGTATATATAAAGAATAAGGAGGTACTTCGTATCACAATCAAAATTTTTAAAAGGGTTGTATTTTTACAAAGTTCTCCCCTTGGAAAATAACTGACTGTAAATACATCAGGAAGTTTAGGATTCCCTTTTAGATATCACTGAGAGACAAGTCAACGCGTACAAGTAAGCCGTAACAGTTGTGTTACTTTTTGTTAAAATTTCAACAGGATATTCAGAACAACAGTGGATATAAGGAGTATCGTTAACAAAAGTGTTGGTTTAAATCATCATATCAGCGTTTTGCTATATATGCGATGATAACTTTCTTTTTGATATATACCTATACATGGTATTAGGAAGAGAGGCAAATTTAAATGGGTTGTGAAGATCTGGATAATAATTGTGGCATCCACTATTTTATACTACCTATGCGTTTGGAAATCACAGACCAAACCGATAGGCAAATTCTGTAACTAGACTGCTATAAAGGTATATTGTGTTACTAACATGTTACACCTATTAAAGGCTTGTTAAATTTTATTAATATAGTTGATTCAGACTATGACTTGCCTTTAGATATTAAAGAATAGGCGACCAAAGTAATTTTAGGTCTTGTATCTCAATAATTATGCAATAGATATGTAAAATCATAATTCATTATTTTTTTTCTGCGATATGATGCGATACCATTTTCATATCGCATGCAAAAAATAAAGAATTTACTAGTGCGATAAAGAATGTCAGTATAACACTTAAAAAAAGTGTTATATCATAGTTAGGTATGTAACGAACGTAGATAAAATTACGTATGCTTGACGTAAATGAATAACTGCACATTGCACAAGTATAAGTATAGGTACAAAAAACTATATATACCACATTTTTCTTTGAGGTGATATTTACAATATCTACTTTTCCTGTTATTCTGGTGAGTGGTGATTATAAATTACAAGACAAGTAGTAACAAATTTTTTTAACATCAGTCAAAATTCGTGAACTCGAAATTGCAAACTTCTTTAATCACGAGTGAATAAAAAATGATTGTGATGAAATGGACAGCAACATTAAACAGCACTTTCTTATCACAGATAATTTTCAACTAACTACTGAAACTATTTAAAAAAAAACACACAAAATGATAAACCTAGATTAAATGGAAACAGAAATTTTGGAACTAAACTACCCTTACGAAAAAAAAGGCAATAATTACTTTTCATATAACATTCCTATTTGTTGTTTGATATTCATTGCATCGGATATTACGACAGGAACAACAGCGTCGCAAAAATAATTTTGAAAACAACTATTAATCTATATTCTTTGTATTTGCGACAACTAAAGAAATATTAAATAAAGCATTTCAAAGTTGTCTTATTTTGAAATGCTAAACATTCTATTTTAATTTAACATCTCCTGGTATTAAGTAGAGAAATAATTGTGTTAATGTTTAAAATATTCTAAACGAGTTGGCAAAACCAGGATCTTAAAATAAAAAGCAGAAAGTAAGCATCTAATTTAATTATAGCAGATATCAGTGGTTCCAATTCATGAGGCAAATTATCTTTGCTGCGGAAGCAACTTTTTGTTTCAAAGATGAACCCTCAAAATTCCCGTTATTGGACAACAGAAAACTATTAGTGAATGGTTTAAATGGTTGAAATTCTCACCCAACATTCTGAGAAAATAAACATGTGGTTAATCATAAAATAGTAGGTATCATCTATTTTTTTAGGGAGTTCAAAAATTAAGAGCCAAATCTTACATAAAAAAATCTTTATCTGCAGCAACCTCGAAAAATGTTCATTTAACGAGCGTATTCATAACCAACTATATTTTGTACAGCATTTCATTTCGCACCGTTTCCCACGTAACAAATGCAAAATGAATTCATTTCGTGTGTCCTTCAGAGACACAACTGTAAAATGGCGGCGCGGTGGATGTGAATTGGCATTGATTATGACGTCCAGCACCGGAGTGATCAAATGTCATAAGTTTCTTTCTGTCAACATTTTTGTAGGTAACGGATAATTTCGTAGTTGAGTTGTTTATTTAACTTTAATCGATACATTAAATCGAGCATTAAACGCACAGGGAACAAAAATTATTTCATAGTCTACTCTTCGATTTTCGTGTATTCAAGGCAATAAAGAAAATATTTAGGTACATAGTTCTTTGTATCAATATCCAATGTTTATGTAGTATATTAAACGTGAAAATGTTGTCGCAGAAAAAGTATAGGTATAATTGCAACTAGCACAAAATGGCAATTTTGCACTCGTTTTTCGGCCCGTGCTAAACTTTCATACTCGTGCAAAATGAGCATCATTTTGTACATGTTGAATAATAGATATACTATTTCATGTTTTTTACGTTGCTGAGACCTAAAGATAGAATTCAAATGACGAAACTTGTGTGATAATGTTAAATTTAAAAGAATTCTGAATACACAATTTAAAAGTACCTAATTATATTTTCACTATTTTTCTGCTGGGAAAATGGATTCCTGATTTACTACATACTATTAGGAGTGTCACAGTGATCTACGCTGCGCTCTATGTCCCATTGGATCCTTTGTTGTGAGTACACAGGATACATAGTCTAACAGGGTTGGCTGCCCAGTGGGTAACCCAAAAATACTCAGTGGGTTTCTTTGGGTAACACACTTGAAAAAACCCAGTGCTACAAAACTAAACCACTCAGTAAAATTTTATTTAAAATACCTACTAAACTGGAATCTAGGGTCAACCAATTAGAGCTGTCCCAACTTGATCTGTATAAATATCAACAAAAAACCCCACTTATAAAAGCCCAAAAACCCCAGTGGTCTAGTTTTTTTTTCAATCCTGCAGTTAATAGCCTTTTTATTAATAAACATTCAACGTTCTAGTATATAATACTTAGTATAATGTCAACTGCGTATGATTTTCTGTTGCATTTCTGAATGCGATTCTCAACTACTGCTGGGATATTTAGGATCTTGGCAACGCCGTACCGATGATGGAGGCCAGTTTGTCTATACATGTGTCAGTTTGCGTTATTTGTGTTTATAATACTCGATAATTACATGTGTCATATTTGTGTATTAGTGAGTTGCAAATATGGTGAGGCAGTCAAACATATCTTTTCACAAATAAATAAAAAACCATTTTTTGCACTAACATTAGCTGACAATAGACGCATGCTGCAATAGTTCTCTCGCATGTTTTAAAAGAAAAATCGAAATATGCTGCCTTCATTCATCAAAATTAAATAATTATGGTGACAAATTCGTGTTATTTCGATTTACTGTTGATGGAAAGTTGAGAAAGAACTTGAACATTTATAGGCTTTGATGAAGCTAAATGTCCTCTGAGACGTGCTGATATTTGCTCGGTTATATTTCGTGGTTATCCAAACAGTATTAAGGGAGTTATTAACGTTTTGATACCCCCATATCGAAGGGTTTCGTGAAGTCTGCGAAAGTAGAAAGAGACACAAGAAAAGCGGTCATGTTTACATAAACATCAAAATTGCACATTCATTTGCTCCTCCTGGCCTGAAAAACCGCAGCAGGATCGTGCCATTCAGAATGTAGTTCTGTTTGACCCTCTACCTAGGATTTCTTGCTAAAATGGCGGTCCGGCGGCGATTTTTCGTTTGGAAATAGTGTTTGAAGTTTTCGTGTTAAGCATTTTTTTTTATTTCGTCAAATTTGACAGACATGTCCCCCTTTCGAGTCTAATAACTCGTGACTTCTTGGAGATGGACCGGCGGGACATATTTCTTTGAAAACTACACGAAATTTAGATAATCGCTGAGCGAAATCGTTTTTCTCGATTTTGCTTCCTAAGAAAGTTGTAACGTGTAAGAAGTGCTTAATGGTTATGGATTCCGACGCGCCTTTTTCTTTTTTACAAAAAAGAAAAGAATGCTAGAAGGTCAAGACAAAACTGCGCCCTCATCAGCTAAACGATAAGCAATTTTCTTTTTTTAATCGCCAATAATCATCAGCTATACAGCGTTCGTGTAAAGTCTGATCATACGCATCTTTCTAACTTAGGCCAGTCAATATCGACACAAGAAAAGGCAAACATCGCAAACGCGCATGTATCCACGATTATTTTATATGTTATTAGGACCCCTGAGAGTAGTTTATATCCAAGTTTGCAACCCTGAAAACCCTGTGCTACTCCCGTGGTGCTCGAAAAACTGCGAAATTCTGACACTTGTTGCATTTTTTTTGAAATTAATAACTTAAGGAAGCGTTTTTCGGGTATCTTCATTATACTTTTGTAAAGCAAACTAAATTTGCTATAATTTAAGCCTAACGAGAGCTCTCTAGGTTCATTGGTTGTGGAGATACAGCCAGTGAAAGATGGACAATTTTTTATAAAAAGTGAAAATTTATCGGTAGGGTTATTTTCTATGACACGCACCGGCTAAACTAATACTCCTAGAGAAAAGTCATGAAAATGAATTTGTAGAGAATTGAATTAGCCTCAATTTGATCCCAAAATGGTGCCTCTAGGCCTCATAGTTTCCTCAATAACGAAACAATAGTATAACATCGGATTTTGAGAAAACATTGTACTGAATAATGTTGGTATATATTTCTTTAAAAAAACGTGCAAGAATTTTAATTTAACATTTTAGATGATATATATGGCTTCAAATAAACATACACTAAACAAATACTAAACAAATACCAAAAATTCAGTAAACAAACAAAATTACATACCGTTTTTCTTGTTTTATTTAAAATGAAATATGTTGAATATATATATGATGCAGCCAGAGCCATCGTGGCGAGATACGTCAGCTACGTTGTCAACCGCTTTGGCAAAAACGTAGCTGTGGTTTTTGATGGATACCCACAAGCCACAAGATGCAGCTATGAGGAGCACTAAATCAGCTGAACGCCTGCGACGCTCTGCTTCTCTCTCCTGCAGTGACATTTTGTTTGATAAATCAACACCCATCAAAGTGCCCCAAGCAAAACCGCTCTCAAATGAATCTAGCAAACGCCGACTGATCACCATGAATTTGAGAGGCAGGGTATCGAGGTACATCAATCTCAAGAAGACGCCAATGCTGATATAGTGAGGACTGCCCTCTCCAAGAGCTCATCGTTTGACCAAGTTTTCATCATTGGAGAGGACGTCGACCTACTGATCCTTCTCAACGGCTTAAGCTCTCTACATGCGAACGTGTACTTCCAGAAAGGCGACAGAGATGGGTCAGAGTGCGGCCAATATCCAGCAAATTCCTTCACATGTGGAGAAATGCAGGTACCTCAGACGGTTTTGTATGCCACCATGCCACCATGTGACACCACCTCTGTCCTTTTCTGGCAAGGTAAGATGAAGTGGTGCAACGTCTTAAAAAAAAACCACTGGATAGACCTCGCCAGCATTTTCCTTGATTGATGAACCTCTACGGAGAAGATGAAGGAATGCTGAACACCCTGCTATATCAGCATTTGTAAAATCGGCCGCCTCCCCGCCACCACAAAAGCTGCAAAATATCATTCTTGGAGGAGCTATCACCAGGTGCAAAAATGGTTGGGAGTCGATAAAAACCCGTGTGACTGGGGATGGGCTACCAGCGAACAAAGTCTCATGCTAGTCACAATGTGCGCAGAGCCCGCTCCTAAAACCCTGCTTAAAATGGTGGCTTGCAAATGCAAGAAAGGGTGCTTGGGGCCATGCACTTGCAGAAAGGCAGGGCTTAAGTGCTCTATCCTATGTTCCTTTTGCCAAGGTCGAAGTCGCAGCAACACCACCCCTATCGTCCTGGACGGGGAGGACGAGGATGTGGATGACCCAACAACATATGACGACTCGCCTCCACCTCCGGAAACCCTTGTCTCTCCTCGCCCTCCCACTCCCACTAATCCAGACTGGATGAGGCCCCGACCTTCCAAAAGGGCGAAGTTTTAAACTACTGAGGTGTTTGTGCTTGACTGAGTAAATAGTATTTTATAGTTTACATTTATGTTTACGTTGTTTATTTTATGTTTACGTTATGTTAAATTCAAGTTCTTGCAAGTTTTTTTAAAGAAATACATTAATCAGTACAATGTTTTTATCATTTTCCTAAAATCTGATGTTTTACTATTTTTTAGTTTCTGAGGAAACTATGAGGCCTAGAGGCACCATTTTGGGATTATATTGAAGCTAATTCAATTTTCTACAAATTCCTTTCGCATAACTTTTCTCTAGGAGCATTAGTTTACCCGGCACGTGTCTTAAAAAATGACCCTACCGATAAATTTTCACCTTTTAGAAAAAATTGCCCATCTTTCACTGGCTGTATCTCCGAAACCAATGGACCTAGAGAGCTCTGGTTGAGCTTAAATTCTAGCAAATTTGCTGCTTTACAAAAGTATATTATGAAGATACCCGAAAAACGCTTCCTTAAGTTATTACATTCAAAACAAATGCAACAAGTGCCAGAATTTCGCAGTTTTTCGAGCACCACGGGAGTAGCACAGGGTTTTCAGGGTTGCAAACTTCGGTATAAACTACTCTCAGGGGTCCTAATAACATATAAAAGAATCGTAGATACATGCGCGTTTGCGATGTATGATGGTTTTATTGACTGGCCTAAACTTTTAAACGAATTAAATTAAAATTGTGGTTGAATCATACTGAATGAAGTAATTTTGGTGCCTAACCGCAGCTCAAAATTTTTAAATTGCGAGGTGGTCATTCAAAAAGTATTCCTAGAGGTTTTCGATCCTTTCTGGAATTTTGTATTTGATGAAGAATGAGTCGCAACCCTGAGGATAAACTTGATGCAGTTGCAATCTTCTTTGAACATCAAGTGGCAGAATGGATCTTTAAATAGAAACATATTGAACGTCGTTCTATCTATCTGTAAGAAATATTTAAGAAAGGTCTTTTCGAAATGGTTCAATCCACACCGAAAAAAGGACGGGCAAAGGGTGGTGCAACTCACATCTCATGCTATATGCTCGCGGTGTGTTGGGTCTTCAAAATGTGTAAATTTCATCTAAGTATATGCTATTCACATTTTATTTACATTAGAGTAGGCTTTGGAAAATATGAATTCTGTTGGTATGAATGACTGTTTTAATTACTGAGGTTATGTTGAAAAGTCAAAAACATAACCACAAATTCAAATTGGTTCTACATAGTTGCCAGAGTGAGACCCTAAAGAAAGCACAGCAATGTTATCAATAAAAAATTTGGCAATTCAGCCAAAAATAAATGACAGTGACGATCAATTAAATCTGACACTACAATATTTTGTCAATAGTACACAACCCTGAGACAACCGTTTTTGGTTGGTGACCATAATGAATGAATTTTGTGGTGAGTTATATAAAATATAATAAAAATTTTTTTCAATAATTTATTTTTAGTTTTGAATTTTGTAATTTCTAATTCAATTTTTATCATGCATTAAAGAAGATCCATTAAACTTAATAAGTGTATGTTTAGTGATGAAACATCAATGTGAGTATATCAAATTGGATATGTTTTTTGTTATTATGCTTGTATAAAGCCTAAATAAAGGCATTTATAAACTAAGAAAAACATATCATAGCCTCCCCTTATGTAAATAAAATGTGAATGGCATATAGGTACAGATGACAAAAATGGTGATGAGTTGACAGAAGATAAACAAAAGAAGAAATTGCCCGATATCAAAATCATCTGAGCATTTGTTGTACTTCCTATGTGTTCTACGGAGATTTGAACACATTTAATGTGACATTGGAGTGGTCTGAATCCACATTGTTATGGGGAAAGTCATATACGATTTTTTACAACAATATATTGGGTTCATGTAAGTACACTCGGCGCCTCCTATAAATGTGAACGGCAAAATCGTATAGTGTAATTTGGACTTTAAATCATAGTCGCCATAAAATTTGATAATAGTTGTCAAATATATTTGTAACTGAAAGAAAACAGGTAAAAGAAAATATAACTATGCCAAGGCATTTAACTGAAGCGCAAAAACCGAGGGCTAAGCTAAATTGGAAGAAAATCAGTCTTTGAGTGAAGTTGCTGCTGATATAAATGTTAGTAAAAGTTGCATATTTTATGTAAAAAAAGCGCTGGCAAGAAGAACAAATACTACAAAGACCTATAAGGCAAGGTGTAGGGAAGGTTTCCAATGAGAATGAAGACAATGCTCTGGTCGAATTTATCCATCAGAATCCTTTCGAAATCGCTGTCAAAGCGCGAGAAGAAATATTATTCCCAGAGTCTCTCAGACCCGCACAAAGATGTCTTAAGCTATCTGGCCTGAAAAACTGCTGATTTTACAATCTGAAGAAACTGAAACAAACGTAACGACGATTTTGACACGGACACCAATCTCCGAAACTAGTTTGTTCTGGCCTTTCCATCAGCCTGTTAGGGTATTCTTGAATGAAAAAGTTTTGTAAAAATTTTTCTATTTTCGTCTTCATAATCACCAAATTAAAATCAAACAAAGGTAAAACGTAAACAAAGCGCGACATCTAACCAAAGGATACAATACACAGCTAAAGTAGGTCAACATGGCGTAAACAATAGGCAATAGGTGCTATATCACCAAGTGATATATTCGGTGATTATTATTAGATATATCTTGAATTTCTGTTTAAAGAAAAAATCACTTTAATGAAACATTTTATTAAAATTATTTATTGCGCATGATGTCCTACTGCAGTAGCCTTTTCAAAAAGCGCACTATTTTCGAAAACGCCCTGTATAAATAATTATTTTCTCCGCTCATATATCAAGACAATTTTAAAAAAGGACAAATATCATTTGGAAGAATATTCGTAAATTCAGCTAGGTTTCTTAAACTATTGATTTTATCGGCTTTTACCAAATACCTTCTTCCTGTACTTTTTTAAAGAAAAATACTCTGGTGTTATACTGGCTAAATAATTATAGATTAAAACATTGGAAAAACACCCTGCAAAGTTAAAAACGAAACTGTATTAATCGTACATGCGTCACCATTTCATCACATCGAAATAACAATAAATTATGCCCTTCTTAAAATGGTATACCCCCGCTTATAAAATTAAATTCAGAAGACAAATATACTTCTGACAATCTAGTCTTTAGTGAGGTTTGCTTCACTCGATCTTCAGCAAACTGTCACAAAATCGTTAACATAAAATATGTTGCCGAAATCTTTCCGTGCTTTCCTCTAGTCATTCAGCATCGGCATCACAAGTTATCCTCCATATTTACGCAAATTTCAATTGCATTATCTGTGTCAAATCACCTCTATTGATCACAAACTCAACATCGTCACAAATTAATTTAATTTTCGTCGGACACGTTAGCTACCTAGTAACATACCTGATACACGAACTACTAATAAAATCCAGCTGTTCAATCACGTTGCTCGAGAACACTCCCATATCAACCATCACCAAAAAACAAACATAAATGTACTCCATATGGGAGCGCGGAAAATAGATCGTTACTGTTCGAACTACACCCACATATGCTGAGGGAAAATCTCCGAGGCGAGTTTTCACCGGTCTAAAGGTTAAAGGTCACAGAGCCTGTGAAAATAGGTCAAAGGGAGAGGGCTGGATGGTGCGGAAAAGATGGAAACAGTGGCGCAGCTACAACAATCGAGACACCTGAGTCAGAACTGACTTGCGTTGGAATCCTTGTTATATTCTCCTGGCAACACCTTTCCTTAAATAGTAGGGACAATATTGAAATATTTTTCGAGGCCAATTCAAATACCTAATTTTAGTAAAATTCCAGGTCAATAAATTTATTTCAGGAGTTTCAGTTTGGATACTTCCGAAATGTAGATATATTTACTGCAACCTTTTTCCTACTAGAGATTTTAAAGCCTCATATCAGAAGCATCCAAACAGTAGGAGGATCTCTTTTTAAAATAAGGAAAGGAAATATATTTTAAATAAAAATAATTTATAATTATGTATATCCAAAGTATATAACATTACTTTCAGTTATTTCGATATAAAAAATGGTAGCACCTACACAATTTGACATTTGGGAGGTAACATAAATCTGTAGGTATGTTATACAACAGGTACCCATCTACATGGTGCCTCAACCTCGCGTCGTCCAAATATCCTGGTTCTCCAATAAACGATATAAAAAAAATTCCAAAACGGGGTGATAAAGACCACAAAGGAGGTAGAGTTGATTTAACAAAAATTGAAAATTGATTAACAAGTTTTAATAAAGATCGAATTGTGTTAGTCATCAAATACTCTTTTGTACCCATGACAGACGTTAAAAAAGTTAATTATTGTTATGAGCGAAGAATAAATTATTAATAAAATTTGTATTCTAACGTTTCCTATAATGAATGTTATCCAAATGTGCGACAATTCAAACTTACATTATGATTAATCATCAGTTGATCTTTTCATGACAATTATAAGAATATCAACAGTTTTTACTAGAAAAACATGGTCAATGGTTACTTCGATGCCATTTATCAAAAACGTATCTTGCGCCAAAAGTTAGTTTTGAGTAATGACGTATCCTTAGAATTGATTTATAAAATACACATCGATTTTTACAGTTATACAATCCCACTTATATTCTATAGGAGTAAATCTGACAAGATGCATTCGATTACCCCCGGATCTGAAAAGTTTATTCCAATGCTGTCATAATCCCAAAGTTTTGATAACTCCGTAAATTTGTTAGAAATTGATGAAACGTCAAATATTGTCATACAAAGGCGACAAAAGTTAACAAACAAAAAATAAAGAGATAATTCCGCGCCTTGTCTCCTACCTATTGGAATCTTCGAATTTACGGCAGTTACTAAAACCATATCTGGATGTGTGAATATCAATTTGAAAGCAATATGGGGCGAGAACAATAAAGGGTGTGTCTTGCACTTTGTAACGGGCGCAGCTTCATATATAAAAGCATCTGCAAAACGCCCCAAAAACATATATTATAATTTAGTAGATACATGTGACATGTTTGGTACATACACGAACCACACCGAGTTGTTGAAACCGTAATATTGATATCAACGGCGGATCTCGGCCTTGAGCTTTTTCGCATTGGCGAAACGATTTATAATATTATCGGTATTAATTTCCATATCTCTATGCATAGGTATACCTTAGAGCTACTACACAGAGCGTCTCCTGGCCCATATTAGACCTTAGTTTTCAGTCTTTTTATTAACATTCAAAATGACCCTTCGACCGATGCACAGTGGCCCAAAAGACGTTTTTCGATAAAAATCAAACTTCTTTGGAAAATTAATTTTGAAAAATCAGAGACAAAAATCGAAAATCTGGCATGACAGATCGATAGGCAAGTAAAAAACGAAGATTAAAAAAAAGACATTCCGATTTGAAAAAAGCCCCTTTGGAGCACGCTACGTTTTAAAATTTTAAAAAGAAAGTTGATGGATATGGAGGGGTAATTACCTCGTTAGCCCCCCCCCCCATCAATACGCGCTTAGTTGATAAGTATATTAATTGCCAACGTCAAGAAGGTACCTATTACTTCCTCACCAAAAGTGAGAAGGTACGTATTCGGGAAAATTTTTTGTAAATTTGTATTGCATTTCTGGACGAATTTCGACAAATTATGACGATACACAAAATTTCAGACAAAAAAAATTTTCTGTGTGCGTCTGTCTGTATGTATGTATGTATCGCGATAGCAGCTACAGTTTTTGAGATCAATCTTTCAAATTTGGTACACACGATCTAGAGGCCAAGGAAAAGATTGAGTTCGTTGATGAGCAAAATCGGTCCACTGGAACGGAATCTACCGGCCCCCAACATTTCTATTTATAACTGTAATTTATTTATAATTAATATAGGATATTAATAATTTATTCGTGATGAAAGATTATAATATACAGGGTTGGGCAAATGTGCCGGAACACCCGATTTCTGGCTAAACTATAAGGTCGATTAAAAAATATCCGTAACAAAAGTTTTTGTAGTATTTTCGATCTATTCAGTGACGTACTTTGATTTCCAACAGCTACTATATTTTTCGAGATATGACGTCATCGGCAGTTTTTTTAAATGAATAACCCTGTATATTTTTACATTTTCAGATAGACACTTTTTCAACAATTATAATGATATAGGGTTTGGTGGGTGTGCGACTTGTGGTTTTTTAAATATTAAATAAAATAAATAAAGAGTTGGCTGTTTATTCCTTAAAAGCCTTCGTTGATCGATAAGGATATTGTCAGACTGCTGAAGGTCTTCAGTTTGAACATTTATTAGGAATATTTTTTTCTCAATATTAAAGTGCTCAATATTTTGTAACAACAAGTTTTATTTTCATTAAATAATAATTATTTACCACTCTTTATTTAATTATTTTATTTAATATTTAAAAAACCACAAGTCGCACACCCACCAAACCCTAAATCATTGTAATGATTGAAAAGGTGTCTATCTGAAAATGTAAAAATATTCAAGGTTTAGGGTTTAGGGTTCAGGGTTAGCATCCGAGTGTTTGTATTCTTTAAAAGTATAAAACCGGTAATTTGACATATTTTGACGTTTAGTTAAAAATATGACTGTTGTTATAAATTGGAGTTTCGAAATGACGATTGTCAATTAATGGTACAATACTGTGCCCGTTTAAAAAAAAATATTGTACGTAATACGTCCCAAAAGTGCTTTTACTTGACTCACCTGCGGCTCGCCCTGGAATTTGTCTACTCGTCCAGTAACATTCCACTTTCGGGACTCATTACGTAAACTACTGTTATTTCGTCCCGTCCGGAAAGGGTATTCATATGCGGCCGGGAAGTGAGGTATTACGGTACTAGAGACTGTAATGTACCGGAAGCCACCGGAAATTCATTACGAACCAATCATAAACTATTATTATACCTTTTGACAGTTATTTGACGTAAAAATTAACCTTAAATTAAAAAATAGTGCAATAATCCAAGAAAATAAACAAATTTCAAATTATACAATAAGACAATAATTAATGACGGGATGAAATAAAATATAATTTGATACACGTCCATCTCGTTTAGATATTCGACTGTACCATTTATATCTACTAGACTGTAACAATTCACAATTCATTTTCCAGTTATTAGGAACTATTTGCCGTATGTGTGTCGTCCTTGAAAAACTTCACGTCGTTTAAATATGCCCCCGTAACATTTGTATACGTTAATAGATCGTTTTCTTTATATAAGTGCATTTTTAGTAACAGAAGTCAAAGTTTAACTTCTGAATATCTAGAGCAGTTATTATTAATAATTTATTTTAACTCTAGCGCTACAAAGGGGTTGTTGATGGGATAATAAGCGTCAGCTGCAGTACACTACCGTTTTATGAAATATTTAACTCCGCCATTATGGATGTAAGAATCATTAATTAATTTTATAAAGTAAGACAACGTTTACCATTTACATTTACGTCCATACAGTAAACCTGGATCTGAACCTTACAATGGCGTCATGACCTATTGAAATCCAGGCATTATCGATTACTTATAAAATAATGAATATACAAACAAGAATATGAATAAATTGGGATCTTGGACCTTTTTTGATAAATTTATCATGACACATTTTGAAATAGTTATTAGTTCTACTGTCCAATTGATAGGGTTAGAATGAATTTAGTGCTTTGGTACTTTTACATATAAATTGCATTCCGAGGCAGTTAGTACCTTATTGATTTTGTTGGAATGTCGCATGGTACCTTCTTGGCAAACGGAATCCATTTATGTATCGTTGGTGTACGATGTTTGATATCGAGGAATATTGTATTACCAAAGTTAACTTTCGACGGATGTTGAGGTTGTGTGTTTGAAGACAAATACATCGATTTAGATCAATTTTTTTTTTCACTTTGAGAATTTACCATTAAAATTATGCAATTCTCTGAAACACCTTGATCGGACGTATATTAATGTTAATGTTGTCGTTACACTTTATTTAGAATTTTGATATAATGTTGAAGGCTATTTGAAAATATGAAATTTGATCCTGACTAGGCGACTCGTTTGCTGTTGTCGATGATGGTCTGATCAATCTCGTCGAAGATCAAAATGTGGTAACTTTCAAATATTATTAATCTTTATGTAGGTAATTAGATATTCAACATATGCATTCTACTTTAATTTTAATAAATGCGCATGCTGTGCTTTGAAATAAATTTATTAATGAATAGACGAATGACAAAATACTCAGCAGTATAATTTCATTCGCCTCATGACCTTGGCAGCCTATGCTTATCACGAATACATTTGCCAACTATTTCTGTGTAATATTTTGCAGCATACGTAAATAGTCAATTATGTTAATATCCACATATAGTTCAATAAAATTATAGTTTTAACTGGAAACAATTACACTAAAGGCGAGACTCGTGTGGATGCATGTAATGTGAACTTAAAGAAACAGTTGAAAATTCCTGCTAGAGAACGAATTTACGCTTTTATCCTCGCAATCAAAAACGATGTAAAGTGATGGGATTTATAATACCTCTTGACGGTGCGTTCCTCGGTGCATTCTATAACAAAAAATATCTCGAATCTAGAAAATACCTAGTTTTCAAAAAAGGATTAAAAGGATTCGAATTATAAATCGTTGTTGTTATTCTAATACCGCACGCGAGGAACAGGAAAACTGCTGCTGTGGAAAACGTAATGAAAGTTTTATTTCAAATATTCTATTGAAACTGGAATTTGAAATCGAATATTAAGATAGAGTTATTATGTCATAACAGAGCAAAATCACTTTTAGATGTATTCGAGAGATTGGAATCTTGTTCATACACTCGATATAGGGGTGCGTTATTTAATAACAAAGTTAATAGAAGGGCAGCTTATTCATTATACATCATTTCACATAACAAAATTATTTAGTTCATTACACGCCTCTTAATTAAATAAGAACTCATCTTCACGAGGTATGTTTGTGTGGTAATTGTTTTGAGTGTACTCTAAAATTAAAATTACGAAAATAATTATTTCAAAAAAGTTTATGTACCTACATTTTAATAATTCAACAACAATTTTGTTGTATGTAGATTAACTACGGTTCTTGTTACTCTTCTATTTAGTTGCGATGGACAATATGTATAAGAATCGGTTTTTCTAAACAATAAACAATAAGTTCGTACCATTTCCATTGTTCATTTTATTTAACCATTAGGATGAAGAAAAGATGCTGAAACTGAATTTTAACATCGAACATAATATTTTATAACGAGAGTATACGATATTCCCAACTAATAATGAAAACAAAAAAAAAATCTAAAAGCCCTATTAGTAATAATAAATAAACTAAATATTTTATTTATAGATAATAATAATTGGGATTTTAGGCTAAATAAATAAATGGAAAAACCAATTTTTGCTGTAGTCGACGTTTCGATTTTAATTAAATCATCCTCAGGACTCTAGAGTTCTGAGGATGATTTAATTAAAATCCAAACGTCGACTACAACAAAAATTGGTTTTTCCATTTATTTAGCCTAAAATTCCAATTATTATTACCTATAAACAAGAGTAAGGCTATTAATTTACATATCAACTAAATATTTGTTTAATATGCAAGTAAAAATGAAGTCAGACGACGACAGCTTGTTAACAATGGTATTGTTACCTTGGAGTAAAAAAGAGCGGATGTCATCATTTAAATTGTCCATAAAATCAATCGGTTATTTTCATTTAAAATCCTAATTTGTCGAATTTGTAATTTGTAATTTGATTAAACGGCGCCCTAGTAAAACAAGGGATTTATTTAGGAAAAAAATGAATAAATTTATCAATACAGTTAATAATATTCACCTAGAGCGTGAAATTTTGGTACATATTGATGATTGTTTTATTGTGTCCAAGTGCAATGACACCACAAAACTTCTTAGTTTTTAGTAAGTTCAAATTACAAATAAAACACGAATTTTAGCATATTTTGGATGATGCGTTGCTGTGTTTAATTTGTTTCGAAGATAACATACGATGATAAAAATTAAACAGTAGAAATATGACAGCTACGAAATTAGACACGAAAGTTGATAAAGGCATTTTTATTCATAGTTTATATTTATTTAAACTGCTTCTAACTAGAATTTCAACCAAATTTACTTTTATATTAATAATCATGTGATATTCGATGGCAACTGTGGCTATACTACATCTATATAAAAAACAATTGCATTTTTCCCAATGAAACTAACTCCAGAAAATTTGAACTTCAGTATAGGCACACAAATTTAAACTTTAAAAGAATAATAAAATAAAATAGTAAAAGTAAATTTTACTATTTACGTCAAAATGTGAGTCTGTATCCTCTAAATAACGTCTTAAAAAGACATAAAACAGAGGAGTCCTTTTGGATTAATCTAGTATTCGGCTAGGGGATGACCAAAGATTAATTGCGTTGTGTGCGATGTGCGACGACAACCGAGATTTTTAAGATGAAAGGATGCGAACAGATATAGAGTGAGGAGCATGATATTCAAAGGCAACTAAAACAGGTTTCAATATCTATAGATAGATTTATTGGAAAACAGCATTATTTAATATTCATATGTACTAATTCTAAAGGATCTGAATGTAACTCTCAAGCGATTTATGTACTTTGATATTGCATATTTCTTAAAAATAGGTGATTGTATAATGCCAAAATATGTATTTTAATCAAATTAAGTGAGACCAATAACACGGTATCTTTAATATCTTGCCTAAAAAGGATTATATTTCTTGACAGATTTTCTAAAAATTTACGGAGAAGTTTTATAAGCAGATAAAATATCTGATAAAACTTTTGGAAGGCACATCTAATTATGAACAAAATATTCCATTTACAGACGTTTATTAGATAAAACAGTTCATTACAGGTAAACCCAACTAAGCTTTGGGTTATTCCAAAGAAAAGTACTTTCTCTGATAAAACAATCTAAAAAATCTTGATGTGGCCTTCAGCAGTGGCTCCCGTACCATTAATGCTACTATTACTTCCTGATAGTTCTGGTATATTTCCATAAAACTTTACTACTATTCTGCTTCTTGGTAGCATTTACCAAAAGGTATATATATATGAATTCACGCTTTCCAACAGCTGCTCATTTAATTTGAGACATTATTAGGACCAAAAAGGGACGTGGCGCTTCTAAACAATTAGTGAGGCAGTACAATAATGTAGCATTGTAAAATCGTATGATATAAGGTTTGTTCTCTTAACACCTACCAGATCTGGGAATCCAGATAATCGATGAATGAATCAAAATATACGTTTTTTATGTCCAATTTTGCGTGGGAGGGATGGTTCCTATAAATAAGATGATCATTTACTATAGTCCATTTTATGATTTTTTTCCTAACATATGAATTATTAGTCACTTGATTTGTTAACTTGGCGATAGCAGACCCATGCGAGTTCCTTACCGGAAAGATACGAAAAATTTGAACAGACGTAATCGAAAAGCACAGTAATAGATACCTCGAATTCTGAATTGAAATTGCGACTTATCTCCTTTCATTTGAGTAAGATTTGACATACCAAATATTGATTTGTTGAATCACTAACTGTATTGTCAGAAATATCTTATTTTGTTTTTAAACATTTTTTTATGCAATGACAAAGTCCCAACCCAACGTCCATTAAATAGACGTTGATTTTTGTAATAGTTTAAAAAACAAAATAAAAAAAATATTTAGACCATTTGTTTTCTATAATAGATATATCCTATACCATTGGTGTAAAGGTTTTGTTGTAATACGTGAAAATAACTCTTCCCTGCAATTGTAAACACTGTAAATAAAACTTGTAAAAACTGGATTTAATTTCTCAAAATGAATTTAAAGACATTTATTAAAGACATAAAACAAAAGTCGACTTAAGATTGCTACATCTACACGAATGGGAATAAAACAATATTTTGCTGCCTCTTGACTAGGGAATAAAACTATGATGACAATATTGAACATCCCACCCTCAGAACTAATCACAAATGCCCTTGCTCATTTTTTTCAGCAATCCTATTCTCATTCTGCTAACCTCCAAGCAATTATTATTTCATGAAAGGTCAAGGTTTGGTCTTAAATTTATCTGCTACACAAGAGATGGAATATTAAGTACATTAAGACAATGAGATAAATTAAACGTAAATTCGGGACCTGATGATATTCCGGCCATGCATATTAAGTGACTGTGCACTCACAGCTACTTTCGCAAAGCCTCTTACAATAATATTTTATTTGTCTCTGAAATTCTCAACATTTACATCACCGTTGAAATTATAAAAAATTATTATGTATTTAAGAAAGAAGGAACACCTGAAATTATTAATTATCATTCAATTGTAATAATAAATCGCTTTGCTTGAAGTATTTGAATCTTTTGCGTTTTATTGTCAATAACGTAAACCATCAAATAATATCAATTAGAGGCCGCTTCAGTCACTATGACACTTTACTTTACGGAATTATTTCAAGTCTACTGATAATGGTGTACAAACAGACGTTACCTAAACTGACCTCTCCAATGCAGTTGATATATTAAACTAAGTTATATAACTCAAGAAATGTAATACCTTGAAATTTTCAGATAATTGGATAGGTATTGCACATTTGAAATGTCTTAATGGTACAGTAATATGCAAATATTCAGAGGTTTTACAGTTTTAAATTAAACTAGATCTTTTACTAAATTTGGAGCAATTTTTTAAAAAGTAATCGTTCAATATTACAAGTTGTTCATTGCTTCGAATTGTATTGTTTAATTTAATGTATAAAAATTGGCGTCTTATAGAATAAAATGTAAATTTTTTGAGACAGTAGTGATTTCCAACGTATTTGGTTAATGATTCGTCCGAGGATTATTCCAATGTAACTGTGTGTACGGACACCGAATGTGACAACAGAATTTGCGTAGTTTTCGAGATAAACTGGGTAAAATCGTCAAAAAATGTCGTAAAATTCAACTAACTATCTTTCTCGCTTGAATTTGCTCTGATCCCACCTTTTATTGCCGTGATATAGTGAATTGAATTTAAGTAATTTTCAACGCGACATAATAAGGAAAAAGGATAATCTAAAAAATATTAAAAACTTTACGTCAAAGAAACAGTTAAAGGTTGGTTTCTTTTGACATAAAACAAATAAACAATTAGGTTATTGACTATATATTTGAATGAACTAATTCGTTAAAGGCAACGACATAAGAATTACTAGACAAGTAATGATCCCGATTTGTTTGCATTCGTCCAACGTACTCAGCGTCTCATTGGTCCACCACGTGTTTGTAACCAATGAGACGCTGAGTACGTGGACGAGTCCATTTCATTACTTGTCTAGTAATTCTTATGGAGTTGGTTAAAGGTATTTTATTGTTCATATGTTCAATTGTACCCGACAAATGATAAATCCACAAAGTGCTATTCAATTTAGGCTTGGATTTTTGAGAACGGAGTAAATTTGTCCACTTTATAGTTTTTTAACTATAACTAAAAAACTAAGCATTTTTAGTATATACGCACGATTTTTTGTAGAGAATTAAATTTTCTATCGAAATGGCACTTTAAAAGGTCAAATAACTTTTTTTTTCAACAAAATAAGTAAAAAAACTATTTAAAATAAAATCAAAAAATTTCATTTTTCCTTTTTTTTAAATTTTTGTTTATAACTTTTTTGTACCTAAGTGGATTTAGGTAGTGGTATGGTTCACAAAAAAGAACGGTGCATGATAAAAGTATTTTTGATAAAAATTGGCTGTGATACAGTCGTTCAAAGTTACCTACTTTTTACGATTTTATACCATTTTTTAACTTTATTCCATGTTAATTTTAATTTTTACACGCAAAAATAATTTTTATTTAACACAAAAATTATTTTCTGTTTATCAATGATAATGATAAAGATATTTGTCAAAATTTTGTCATATCTATTATATTTCTCCCATAATGTTTTGGAATTGAATATCAATATCTTCATCAACATCGTTTTGGACATCTTCCTTAGTAACATCAAAGTTTTCACAATTTAAACCCATACATTCTTTGCAGAACATAGAGCACCTAATTCCCAGTTTTCTGCAGCCGCAATTTCCGTGACAACCTTTTATGCACCCGCAAGCTATTTGCTCCAGTAAAGGAGGTTTGGTTGTGTTAATTGGCTAATCCATTTTTAGATTTTTTCCAACCCCACCGAAAAGGATTTAAAATATTTCCTTTCCGCTGTTGAATTTGGTGGTACGTCCTTAAGCCGTGCTGTTTATACGGCATCAGAAGTTGGTGGCAAATGGGATAAAGAAAATTTTGTGCTCTTCGCTAATCTTACTTAGACTATTGGTCTTAAACAGAGAAATTACGATGTGTTCAAATGCGAAACTGATATGTTCAAATATTTACTAATATTTTTCCAAAGATAAAATACTTTTACTTTAAGAACTATAATGGGAATTAATAAATAATAAATAATACATACGAACAAATAATAAACAAGTAATAGATATGTAATTTTTAAAAGGAGAATCTTTAAAAGAGCTATACATTAGTCCTACAAAGTTTTTTTTATTTCTAATATATGAATAACAAAATTTTGAACAAATACCTTTATCATTATCATTGATAAACAGAAAATAATTTTTGTGTTAAATAAAAATTATTTTTGCGTGTAAAAATTAAAAGTAACATGGTATAAAGGTAAAAAGTGGTAAAATCGTAAAAAAGTAGGTAACTTTGAACGACTGTATCATACCCAATTTTTATCAAAAATACTTTTATCTTGCTCCATTCTGACGGGAATTACGTCAGTTTCGTTTTTTGTGAACCAATACCACTACACTACCTAAATCCACTTACAAAAAAGTTATACACAAAAATTTAAAAAAAGAAAAAATGAAATATTTCGGTTCTTTTAAATAGTTTTTTTGACTTTGTTGAAAAAAAAGTTTTTTGACTTTTTAAAGTGCTATTTTGATAGGAAATTTGATTCTCTACAAAAAATCGTATTATGTGTAGGTATATACTAAAAATGCTTAGTTTTAGAGTTATAGTTAAAAAACTATAAAGTGGACAAATTTACTTCATTTTCAAAAATCCAAGCCTAAATTTAATAGCACTTTGTGAATTTATCATGTTTTGGGTACAATTGAACATATAAAACAATAAAATACCTTTAACGAATTAGTTCCATTTACCCATGATTTTTTTGACATAGTCAATAGCCTAAATAATATTTCCACGTTTCGGAAACTCATTCTGTTTCCTTTTTCAAAACTCAGATTCTTGTGAGTTTTTTATATTTCATGAATTAGCTAGCATCGACAAGTTTGGACGATAATATACTATTTATCTACCAAACTCGTCGATGCTTACTTTACAGTGGAATTGACACAAATGCTCTATAGCTCTATAGATCGTCAAGAATGGCCAAAAATAGTATTTTGGACAACTATACCCCGTGCCACGCAAATTCTGCAGTCAAATTCGGTTTCAGCTCACAAAATAAGAAACCACTTACTATATCTAAAAAAACATATAGACTTGTGTAATTAATGAATAGTGTGTAGATCTATCGAAATTCTTGTTAATTCAGGAGTCCCATCGTTAAGAATGAATGACATTCTTAGAAATTTCACCCCGTGCTATGCAAATTCGGTTTCAGCGCACAAAAATCCATAGGAAAAGGAACTACTTTATCTAAAAAAACGTAGCAGTTATTTTCTTATCAAATTCAATAAAACGGAAGAATGTAAAATATAAAAAACACCAAATAACCCCATACCCTAATGTAAAGTACCCACGTCCTCAAAATTTTCCTAATTTTTTGGTGTATCCATTAAATTCTACTATTTTTGGATTAACTGTTACTGACATAAAATTTTTAACAACAAGCCTAATCTTTTTCAGATATTCTGAGAGGGTATTGAATTGAAATCAATTTCGTAAATATTACTAATAAATTGTTGTTGAAAAATATGTAAGTCAATACTGTAAGTTAAAATTCCATTTTTTAACTCTTCCATATTGGGTATGAAGTGGCTTCTGATATACCCGGGTGACCACGAGATGAGGTTACACTCTGTAACTTATTTGTTATTAAACCGATTAATTTTAATTTTATAGGTGAGGCATAACATCTAAATGCGCAACTTTGATACTTGGTAGCCTTATTTTTTACTTCCGATTTAGCCGGAAGTGATGTCAACTTTCTTATTTTAATAACAACTCTACCTGTTTTTGTAATGTATCTTATTCGTTATAAAATTTACAATACAATGATATGTCACACAATGACATTTCATTTCAAAATGGCCGAAAAATTAATTTTTTTTAAAAATATTAAAATGTCAATTAAAAGATATTGAAAATTAATTTTTTTCCAAAGTTGGCCGTGAAATCAAAAGAGTAATGAATTTGACATGTTTAATTTTTAATTTGCATCAAAATTTCGTTTTGGCGGTAAGATATTAGAAAAATAAAATAAATATTAGGAGAAATTTTTATTTAATTTTTATATTTTGTGAATAATTCGGTTAGTTAATGGCATTAAATCAAAGAGAAGAAACAAGCAATTGCAAAATTTAAAAAAAAGTCAGGTAGGTGTATTTAAAAAAAAATAGTTTTGAGTATTTAAAAATTGCAGGAAATTATTTATCTTATTTTCCTAATATCTTTCTGCCAAAACGAAATTTTTGTACAAATTAAAAATTAAACATGTCAAATTCATTACTCTTTTGATTTCACGGCCAACTTTGGAAAAAAATTATTTTTCAATATATTTTAATTGACATTTTAATATTTTTGAAAAAAATTATTTTTCGGCCATTTTGAAATGAAATGTCATTGTGTGACATATCATTGTATTGTAAATTTTATAACGAATAAGATACATTACCAAAACAGGTAGAGTTGTATTTAAAATAAGAAAGTTAATATCACTTCCGGCTAAATCGGAAGTAAGAAATAAAGCCACCAAGTGTCAAAAGTTGCGCATTTAGATGTTATGCCTCACCTGTAAATTTCAAATTAATCGGTTTAATAACAAAGAAGTTATAGAGTGTAACCTCATCTCGTGGTCACCCGGTATGAAAATGCACGAATGATTTATTACTGCAGAACCTTGAATATAATTAAAAATGATCTTATCATTCTTTTAACTCTAATAAATAAATATTTTAAATAATAATAATGTTTGAATAAGTTCCTCTTCTTTTATATACGCATATCGTAACAACGACTGATCTAATTTATTCAGTGGCAAACTATGGACGAAAATTAATGTTTGTTCATATTGAGCGGCATATACCTATTGGTTTCTGAAAACGTTTTGTACGGTATTCAAAACTTCTACAGAGTATATATTCGAGAAAAAACACAATAAACTGGTTCAATTATTAAAAAACACGGGAGACAGCACCACTAAGTAAAACATTGCCAAGGATCCAGGATTATTTTTAGTAGTTCCTGGTGCATTTCGAAATGGTACTATTCGGTTGCAGATAACCCTTGTTAATACAGAACTTAATAAAAATATGACATTTATCATTCCTCTCAAGAATAATAAATAAGTATCTAAATACTTATTGCTCTGACCCTGACGGCCGCCATGAATTCTTAAAATCACTATTCAATTAACTGCAACAACAATTAATAATACATCCACCGTTTCTTAAATGGAAATCAAATGGTAGAAATACTCCTTTGCAGCCACCTCAACGTGAACATCTGCTTTGCCTGTTTCAAGATGATAAATTATAGTGCATTAACTTACCTAACTCCATTGGATACAGCCACGAGTTGATATCCAAGATCAAATCCATCTTGAAGGACTCGCTTTCGCAGTGCAAACGACTGACTGTAACAAAAAAAATACACTTATAGAGATATGCATAGAAACAACGCAGAAAAGGTATAACGAGTGTCTTAAGATTATAAATATTGCGAACGCAATTTTTAGCCTAGAAAATAAAACATTTATACAAATGACATTTATGTGGAAATGCTAATAATATACCTAATGACTGGAAACACCTAAGTGTTTAATTCAGAGGAACGCTTTCATTTACATTTCTATCGATTATCTAATCAGAATCAAATAAATAATGTTAATTACATCTCATAACAAAAGTCACGCGAAAACTTATTGTGATTTATATTTCGTTAGCTACTATTATACTAGTAATTTAATTCGTTATAGGTTTATGCAGTTGTTATGTTAAGTTTGCAACAGTGATAATGAACAGAATAACAATGTAAAAACATTCATATATTCTATTATGTAATAAATGAAAATTTGTTAACCATTAACAATAATCAACGCCGAAGAGACCATGCGAAAACTTACTTTATATCATGAATTTCGCAAAGGCATTAGAATAATCAATGTATTGCTTAATTGACTATAAAATTAATTTTAAGTACACTCCGGTTGCTACTAGTTCTCCAATCCGGATTTAGATTAAATCACAGTTGACCACTGCTTTATTAAATGTATTCGAAAAATATAACTGATCGGACGGCGCATAACAAAAATAAAAAATGTTGCATCAAATTCAAGTTAATTTAACATGTGAAGTGCCGCAAGGATCCATTATTAGTCCATTATTATTTTTGTTTTTAAACATTAATTTTAAAACAAAAAATACGTTATCTGGCAATTAAAGAACAAAGAACAATCCAGAAAATATTTCGAGAAATACTTCCAATCATGGTTAAATACAATTGTAATACATTATAATTCAACATCAGAGATCTAAATACAAATTTAAAATGTGTGTTCAAATTTGGCAACCCCAATTACCCATTCTTACCGAATTCGATTTTCTGAACTATCTGGAAGCCCAAATAGTAGATAGTCTTAGGAGACTTTAATTGACACAACTAAAATTGGCTGATAGATTCAATAAAACTGATAGAGAAGCGGAAACTTTAGCAGGTAACATTCCTTTGTTTTAATTGATTGTGAGTCCATTCGGATTCTTAACATCCGACACCTATTTTCCGTATACCCTAAATTAATTTCGTTAGAACCCTGATTCTATGAGATTACATTATCTCCACCTATTGGTAATTCAGATCATCTTATTACAGCTTCCTTCTGTTATTCCATGCATTTATCAAAAAACTAAAGTTACGGAAAATTTTAAATCAGGGGATCTTTTATTCATCATATCCATGGCGCGATGTTAACTTTCATACAAATGATTCATCTGCTTGTTCGTAATCTATAACTGATGAAATGGAATACCTAACCATTGGATATGGAGCTATACATATTACAGTTTCACCCAAAAAGAAGACAGGATAAGCCATGTTTCAATAATCAATGTGCTAAAGCTCTACCTTTAAAGAACGCAGCTTACCATAAGTAGCGCAAAAATAAATCAAATGAGACCAAACAACTGTTTTTTGGGCCTATGTGGCAGAATTGGTATTATACCTAACATTTGGCCCTTTGTTTACCTCCTATATTATGTTATTGTGTTTCAATATAATGTATGTATCTTTGGTTGGTAAACAATAAACATATTTATTATTATTATTATTATTATTATTAAATATGTATAATACCTACAGCACTGTAATCGATGACGCGACAATTAATACACCAGGGCCACATCCCTAAATCGAGGCAGAAATTTCTGGCCTGTGACCACAGCCATTGGAATGAATTTCACAAATAGTAGAAACTATTCCTCCTCTAACGAAAGAAGACGTGCGTCGTCTCCGCGAATATATTTTCCTCGAATCCAACACTTTTGACTCTCAAGGAAAAGTTCCACCGAAAACAAAAGAATTGTGGAATATGGGTTCCAATTCTTCTAAAACACAGAACAATATGTTTTCCAAAAATCGAACAAGAATGGACCAAACACCATGTCAGAACTGATTGTGAATAGAAGCTCCTCGATATTTATGCTTAGATTGATTATCTCCGACAATATCTCCTGGCAAAGTCTGCTGTAAAGAAGTTTGACAACTAAGTGTTAGGTACTTCACACTGCAATAGCTACTATTGCCAAATAAATCACCGAGTAAATCACCAATATGATATTCTTGTTTTCTTATGTCCTTGATCATTTTTTTTTTTATTTGGGAAGTCACCTACTTACCTGAGTATCCAAAAAAGTGCAAACTCTTAAAAAAACCGCCCCTGGTTTATTCGACTACAATTACCTTCTTTTTATTTTTGTGGGGATGTCCGGGAAATATTTTGCCTTAAATAGTAAATTTGTAGATGTAAAAGAACATCAATATATTATCTATAAAAAAGTAATATTTCATTTCATATTAATTAACAAGAGTGTAGAAGAAACGCTTAAAACAAATTGAATATATGCAACTGATGGCAAATAAAAAGTTGCAGATTGAAACAATTTTATTAGAAGGAAGTGAAAGAGCATGCATTGAATACTGAGTAGTGATTATTATTACAACAGACTCTTTCATCAATGAAGAACTAAATTAGTTAATCCACGCATTATTGTTTAATTGAATAACATATATGTGACCTACATATGTAAAAATATTATACACAGTGAGTCGGAGAAAAATTGGGCACACAATTCAGTAATCCTAAAAATCAAAAACTAACCAAATTATAAATAATAAAAAAAAAAATTAAACTAAACATGGAAAGCTGATCGTTGTAATATTCTGTAGGATCCTCCTCACTAACTGACAATTCAATTATCAGCTATAATATCCCTAAGACATTGATAATGTACGAGATAATTTGATGACAATCGAAAGCACGTTCCTTGAGGTTGTCATAAAATTATGAGGCATTTGTAAATGTCTGAGGAATATTGGGTCAGAAAATTTTTTGAAAAAATGAAATCAAAATATCGATCAAAATGTCGCAACACAACAAAACAATTATTTATTTATTAAAAGTTTATAGATTGAGAATTGGCATTGCCAAAACGTGACATTTTGGAATTTATTTGGCATTTATTATGAAGTCGTCAAAGTTAAGTAATTTTGTTGTCATAGTGATTGAAAATTTCCCTGGATGGTGTTATCACTGTAAAGTTGAAATGATTGGGTAATTTGTGTCACATGCCAAGAAATAACGAAATTTAATTGGTTGTTAGAACTGTCAAAAAATTTTCTATGAACATTTTACCACGGCATAAAAATGCCGGTGAAAATGGATTCATTCAAAAGTTTTCGCAGATCCGATGGTTGGAAAAAAATCACAAGATAATCCAAACTTCCAAGTAATCAGAATAATTAACGCAGAAGAGAACTCGCAAACTACTCTACAAAAATAAACAAATAAATTTGTTGCATGATTCTTGTAAACCGTTGATCCTACACAAAAATATATCAGAACAGAAATGTAGACCTGAATAGTTATTTATGTAACAAGTGCGTAAGGTAAGATTTTTTCACAAATAGGCGAATGCGACAATCCCATGAGTGAAAAAAGCTCACTTTTCGCACGAATTACATACAATATTTTTTCTACTACCGAAATGGACCTAAATTCTATAATAATAATGTGAAACGACAAAACTTACCTATTGAGTCAAAACTTCATATGTCATTTAAAAATCACAATACTGTTATAGCCACGATACACATAAGCTTACGCGGTATGTTCTTGCGCATCCTAAAGCTATCTCTCTCGCACAATATGACGTCAGCTGGATTACAAAATTCGAAATTCGTGATGTAATAGGTATGGAGAATTGTCACGATACACATAAGCTTACGCGGTATGTTCTTGCGCATCCTAAAGCTATCTCTCTCGCACAATATGACGTCAGCTGGATTGCAAAATTCGAAATTCGTGATGTAATAGGCATGGAGAATTGTGATAAATATTATTGTCGCTGCTTTTAGGGCATTTTTCTTAGTTTTGTTATCACTTCTATCAAGTTGTTGCTATATGATTTAAATTTAATAAACATATAATATATATTTATCAAAAAAAATGATGTTATTCTATAACTTTCTCTTATAGCGCTATGAACATACACCTCAATAAAATTATAGCAGGATGTAAATGGCAACTTCACTTTTTATTATTACTTATTAAGACAGCTTATCTTACTTTCTATAATATTCAGCAGTTTGTTTAAATGCAAACTACAAATAAAAATTTAATTCACTAAGTCTAGGGTTAGGTTTTTCTATAACATTTTACATCTCCGATGTAAATTTACAGTTGCATTTTATGGTATAGACACTATTTTATATTGGATGTAAAAAGTCAAGGTCAAAGGCTTACATCCCTTACAGCAAGCGCTGTAAAATGGGTTACAAATAGCACCTGTACCGTGAAATAGCACAACAAGTTGATGAAGTAAGAGAAACAACAAATTATAATAGAAATATGTAGCTTTATTTAAATTTGAATAAGGTATGCAAAATTTCAACGTTTTACTTTTTCTGTAGGTTTCATACAGAAAAATAACTTAAGAAACAGATTAAAATTTACTTAACTTAATATTCTTTGCATTAATTTTGTCCTGGCGACTACAAGCAATAACCCACTGTTTTATTAAATTAGCATCCTTTGGAAACCGAAAATACTTTATATTACTCCCTTTAATCACTCGGGTATAGTTTTTACATTTTGCCACAGCACAATTCAACATTTTAGCCGTAAATCACAAAGTTAGACGATTTACACGTTTACATATTATAACATGTTTATATCACTATACTATTACAAAACACGTTTTATTATGAAAATGGCATTGAAATTATAAGAAAACTTGGAAAATATAATATTCTATAGATCAACAAATTCAAATCAAAGCAAAACACAGCGACTGTGTCAGTGTCAGTGTCTGCCAGCTGACGTCATGCGCGGCGATTTCATTTTTAGGTCTGTCTAATGAGCATACCATGTTTTCTTATACCATGGAGAATTGTGATAAATATTATTGTCGCTGCTTTTAGGGCATTTTTCTTAGTTTTGTTATCATTTCTATCAAGTTGTTGCTATATGATTAAATTTAATAAACACATAATATATATTTATCAATGATCTATTCTATAACTTTCTCTTATAGCGCTAAAAACATATACAACTCTATAAAATTATAGCAGGATGTAAATGGCAACTTTACTTTTTATTATTACTTATTAAGACAGCCTATCTTATTACTTTCTATTTTCTATAATATTCAGCAGTTTATTTAAATGCAAACTACAAATAAAAAATTTCATTCACTAAGTCTAGGGTTAGGTTTTTCTATAACACTTTACATCTCCGTTATAAACCGTTATAAATTTACAGTTGCATTTTATGGTATAGAATAGACACTATTTTATATTGGATGTAAAAAGCCAAGGTCAAAGGCTTATATCCCTTACAGCCAGCGCTGTAAAATGGGTTACAGAATAGCACCACAAGTTTTTATTATTTTTGAACTAAATTTTTTATGAAGTAAGAAAAACAACAAATTATAAAAATATGTAGCTTTATTTATATTTAAGACATGCAAAATTTAAACGTTTTACCTTTTCTACATAGGTTTCATACAGAAAAATAAATTAAGAAACAGATTAAAATTTACTTAACTTAATATTCTTTACATTGATTTTGTCCTGGCGACTACAAGCAATAACCCACTGTTTTATTAAATTAGCATCCTTTGGAAACCGAAAATACTTTATATTACTCCTTTTGGTCACTCGGATATAGTTTTTACATTTTGCCACAGCACAATTCAACATTTTAGCCGTAAATCACAACGTTAGACGATTTACACGTTTACATATTATAACATGTTTATATCACTATACTATTACAAAACACGTTTTATTAAGAAAATAGCATTGAAATTATAAGAAAACTTGGAGAACATAATATTCTACAGATCAACAAATTCAAACCAAAGCAAAGCACTGCGACTGTGTCAGTGTCAAGTGTCTGCCAGCTGACGTCATGCGCGGCGATTTCATTTTTAGGTCCGTCTAATGAGCATACCATGTTTTCTTATACCATGGTTATAGCCCACTTAATTTTAAATGACTGAAATTAATCAATGTCTATTATTTATTTGTCTAATGTCAATGTTAAGAATATAAATGAAACTTCAAAATTGTAAAAAATTGTTAAAGAATACTGAAAAATAGGTGGTATGTTTTATAATAATAACGTGATATTAAATAAATGGACTAGATAAAATTAAATAACCACATTTAACGTTTTTAAAATAAGTTATGATTATTATAGGTGCTCTAATAGGTATGCAATTGTTTAGTATGTTACTTTACGCACTAGTGCATAAGGTAAAAACAGTTTACGCACTAGTGCGTAAAGTTACGCACTCTTCAGCGTGCGGAAAGTTACTACTTTACGATCGGTAGTAGAAAAAATTCTTTACCTCGTTCTTTACACATACACTGTAACGAAGCAAATTTTTAAGCCTACAGATTCAGCTGGTAGTTGAATAATTTACTCGTTACTATTATTATTTTAACCGCTAGTATTTTTGAGTTCACCCTGTATAACCAGTTTAGTAAAAATACGAAGTATTAAACCCTAGAATTCCGCGTTCTGTTTATTTTCAGTTAATAAATTTATTTATTGTTTATTTATAGTTAAATTCGGGTACACCCTGTATAAAGGGGTAGAGTAATATCAGTACGTATTCAGGTAATCACCTGTGTTATAAAACCGGTCCGTGTACAGTCGTTCAATTTATTTAAACGTGTTATAAATAAATAAACTTATTTATTTTTCTAGTTAAGTAATCCGTGCGTTATTAATTCCGTTTCTTTCACTGTAATGCTCAGAAAAATAAGTAGAATCTATTCCGCCGATGCAGGAGTCCGAACTAGGATTGTTAACAACAATTTCCGTTCGGGATTAATAAATAAATGAGCCAGAACGCGACTTAACTATACTCGGGCCAAAAAGAGTAGTCAGTAGAGCCAGGGGCGTACGGATTTACGAATTTCATAAATTCCATAATTTGAACAAATGAAATCGGATTGTGTTAATTATGCATGAATATGAGTTACCATGTCTTAAATTTTAAATAATATGCTTACATCTGGCAACATTATCTCCACGAATTAGGTATAGCAACGCAGTTGAACAATGCACATCCTTTGCGTTGCAGCATATGTGACGCCACTGAATGCGCTATCTAAGCCCTCTCGACGACCTTTCCAATAGCCGAACAAATTATTGGGTATAAGGGCGGCACGTTCAAGCATTTACTGTATTTGGTTGACTATACCAATTAAACATAATGACCTAGTTGTGGTTTTCATCTCTGGTAGGCGGAGAAAACTGGATATATTTCTCTGAATTATATGGGATTATATGGTAAAACGAGCTGCCGCTTCTGTATTCCATAACAGCTAAATCCTTTGAAGAATTGCCGGTGAGTTTTTGCTCTACTGACTACTCTTTTTGGCCCGAGTATAGATAGCGACAAGAAACATACGTTTCACGTTATCAGCGCGAGAAGCGAAGCGCTCCGGCCGTACCGATGTTAGTAGGATCCGGGAATCAATTTTAAAAATCAGTCTATACCGACGATCGACACACTCCAGTCCTGTTTAGGTAAATATTAAGCATTCGGCATATTTACGGTACTTGAAGTTAAAAGATAAAACCGCGTTAATTATTTGCTTTTCAACTTAGAAATAATTTGCGAATTATTTCAATATTGTGATAGATAAATTTATAGTCAATTATTAGAAAGAATTAATTATAAATTCATTCCGTGCATTACAATTGATTTATAATAAATCACTGTGTATTGTAATAGCTGTAGATTTGCGTGTTTTAAGTTTAAGTAAGGAATAAAATATTTCATAGGTTTTGAAACGTGATAGAAGGTATTAAAGCTAGTCATTTCCGTAATTTATTTAATTAAATAAATTTAATAGTCCGTCTGTCTGTATGGTGGCCCGATAGAATTCGAGACTAAGGAGGTGTGTAAATACCAACGCATTTATCTGTTGAGAGAGCGAACTCGCCAACAACGGTATTGCAAGGGTTAACACAAATCTTCCCCTCAGGTTCAGAGGTTTGTCTTGGGGTGCCAGTACAGTTGTGTTTTATTAATCAGATCTGTTCGTAACTACTCAGAATAATAGTTTGTGGTAAAAACCCCAAAACCTTGTGGATACGAGCGCGAATTTGCCAGTGTCTAACAAGTTGGGTTTTGACATAAACGAATCAGGTTGCCGGCGTAGGAATCTAAAAACACCCTGTCGAGAGAGCGCTAGCCAGCGTCCGGGTGATTAGATTAACACGGATAAACCTGGTTTAACAATTATTCCTGAAGTGGTTGTATAGGGGTTAATTATTACTTGTAGAATTATTTAAAGTAAATATTTAGTCTGAAAATCCGACTTGCCAGCACGATAATACTGATTAGGTTTTTTTAATAATTTCTTTTGTTATCACTGGAGGTTTTTACTGCCGTTTCTTTTACTGTACTATCACCTTTCAACGCACACGTTTACCGTTTTGAAATAAAATTCATTCATTGTTATCAAAGGTAGTTTTGAAAACACGTACCGTAATTATTCCAAAGCTTACTTCAAATCTTGCTTAGTTCCGTCACCGCTTGTTAACCATCCTGCCATTGCTTACTACTGCTACCGCTTTTTAGATACCTGCATCCGATTAATTCTAGATTAATACCGTAATTGCACATACGTTTACCCGCTTTAGTACTTTCCATAACTCTGCTAGTCGTTTAGTTTCTTCAAAACTAGAACCTGCCGCTTGTAGTTAGTTTTGCATCCGCTTTGCTTACACACACCTCCGCTTGAGAGTTATCTTTTGAGTAGTTAATTGTAAATAGTTCCTTTGAGTAGAATTAATTTTTATTAAATTATTTTTGTAGTAAATACTTAAAGTATTGTTGTAAATATTTGTTGCTTGGTTTATAGATATTTTAGAATACATATTTAGTTGCTTACATACTGTTTTGTGGTAAATTAGCCGTACTTATATCTACCACGTTGATTTGCTTTCGTGTCGTTTAACAAACTATGTACAATAGATATTTATTGTAATAAATGTGTTTTGTCAAATAGTTTCTGCTTTCTATATCACTAACATTACTATACCTTATAATAACATCAGTATAAGCCTCTAACTCTAAAAGTTTATACAGTCAGCAGTCGGGACGCTCCAGTAGAGCGGCGACCAGCAAACCTCGAACCCGGACATACCGTGTCTTCACTGAAGTTATCCGGCCCTATCATACTGTTGATAGGTCAAAGTGACATTCCTTCACGTTAAACAAGGGATTGGCGCCCGAGGCAATAATATTAGCGACAGTCATTTTGTGTAACATTAATTCACTATTTAGGAAAAGGGACGTCACAAATGACGTCCGAATAAGATAGCGTCACAAAATGGCGCCCGAACAGGGACTTTAAATAAAGTAAAAAGTTATAAGTGACTTGATTTGTTTTTTTTTTCAGTAAGACTGTTATCCAATAAATATTAGGTATTTTTGTTTAGTTGATATAAGTAGCCGAGTATTGTAAGCAACTGTAAGCACAAATATTGGTTTTGTAGTTCAATAACTACTGTTATCCGTCCAGTAGCAAAATTACTCAAAAGAAAACTAACTTGTAGCCGTCCTGCTTTAAGTTTAACCTTGTTGTCCGTAACCCTACCGATAGTTCAGTAGGGAGGTGTATTAGTTTTACAGTAGCTGAACAGTTAGACTGTTGTTAGGTAAAACAAGAGGACCGTCCCTCTTAAGTTCAGCAGATCGATTTTTTTTTCTGGATTTTGATATCGATTTGGGTTGAACGAGTTACTATAAAAGTTTAACGAGGTTTAACTTGAGAGAGAATTTTGGAAAGTACTGTGTTATACCGGCACCGTCCGTAAGGCTATAACATGCCGACCGATATCGAACAGGAACCCATAGACTCACCGCCGCCGCAATCCGCCGATATAGACTCAAGCTCCGACGAAGAGAGAACTAGACCGACCAGAGTAGGCTGGATTTACCCGTTACGTAAAGAAGAACTGATAGCCGAAATGGAAAAGTTCAATCTGAATACCGTACCTACGCTTCGAAGGAGGTTGGTAAAATTTTTTAGAAGGGGGGTCACCAGACCTCAGATACTGGCAACAGAGGTAGACACACCCGGCCAGGGTCCGTCCGTCACTCCGCAGCGCATCGTAACCGACCGTAAAGCGTACTCACCGCCCCACGTAAACGAATCACCCCGCCAAGAGATGGCGAGGCCACCCACACCAGTCAGGATTAGTACAAGACCACGTAGGCCGTCCGTAAGCAGAGACCTGCCACCGCAGGCAAGCACTAGCAGACATTCAAGCACCGGCCCTACGAGTGGTAACTACGACCGATACACCGTGTATGAGAAAGTTAGGAAGTGGAACCTCCACTACAACGGAAAAACCGATCCGGTGGAATTTCTCGAGAAACTAGGTGAATTCCAAGAGCACAGCGGGATACCAGCAGCTGAATTACTGCCCGCCCTGTATGAGATATTCGGAGAAGACGCATTAGCATGGTACCGTAACAACAGACAATTATGGGAAAACTGGGAAGATTTTATCTCAGACTTCAAACAATTTTATTTACCAGCAGATTACCAGTCCTTCTTGGAAGAAGAAATTCACAACCGTCGCCAGCGTCCTGGAGAGAACGGCCGAGCATATGTCCTGGCATTGCAAACTTTGCTCCGCCGTCATGGAGAATTTTCACCCGACAAGTCCATACACCGCCTGTATCAGAACCTGCTACCAGAATACCGACAATACATCCGACGTGGAGACGTCCAGAATGCCCGAGACTTGGTGAAGAGGATTGAGGAATATGAAAACCTTTGTCAAGAGATGTCCGGTGGAGAAGCACAGCGAATCAGCAAGCCCCACAGAGGTGGCACAGCTGAAAGATTCACTAGCCAAGGACAGAAGCCAAAGACTTCACACCGCCAGCAATCGTTGACCGCCGCACAGGAGGAGGAAGTTATACCTCCTAACCAAGGTCATACCGGGGTCAGAAGCAGACCTGACGGTACGTCCAGAAGGGACCAGTCCCAACCGTCGCAGAGTACCCGACCCTCTGCTGCCGGCTTCGACAGAAGTCGTGTTTGTTGGCGCTGTGGAAAGGTTGGACATTACCGCGGACAATGTCACGCACCGCCGAAACTTTTCTGTTCACGATGTGGTCGCAATGGAGTCATGACTCGAAATTGCGGATGCCAGAACCAGCAAAAAGCTGTACCGAAACCAGACCAGATACCCGCAAGTACAGCCTCGTCCGAATTAACCAACCTACCTGAAGATAACCGACCGTTTGTTGACATCCAGATAAGTGGAAAAACATTTACCGCCCTGATCGACACCGGAGCCGTAAGGTCCTATGTAGGAGAGCAAGTAGCCGAACATTGCAAGAAGATAGGGATAGCCATGGAAGGAATCCAGGCACCAGCTGCCAAGTTGGCAAATGGTGCAGTCATACCTGTCAGTGGGGCTTACTGTCTCAACTTCGTGATTGGCCGAACCCAATTTTCTGAACTACTGCTGTATCTCCCTCACTTATCGTCCGATGTAGTACTTGGTATGGATGTACTAAGTAAGAAGAAGTTCAACATAGACATGTTGACTGCCACCGTATACCTGAACAGTCAAGTGGTATCCAGACGCTTGCCACACCAGGCTTGCAGTCCATTGGGAGGTTTGTCACCTACCCTGACCGTGGAGGAAGAAGCTGAGCTCCGACGTTTCCTGGACTACGAGCTTCCCAGTTTCAAAGAAATCCGTGGGACCACTCAGCAGGTACAACACGAAATACGGCTACTCCATACCGAACCGATCAAACAACGTTACCGTCCTCGGAACCCACGCATGCAAGAAATCATCGACAAGGAGGTCGATGCCATGCTAGCGGAAGGGATCATTGAACCCTCTAGCAGCCCGTGGAGTTCACCTGTTGTGATCGTCCGAAAGAAAGATGACAAGTACCGATTCTGCATTGACTTCAGAAAGGTCAATGAAGTAACCTGCAAGGACGCATATCCGTTACCGTATATCAATGCTATACTAGATAAACTACGAAGAGCACGTTACATATCTAGCATAGATCTGAAGCAAGGATATTGGCAAATACCCCTGACGACAGACAGTAAACCGATTACTGCCTTCACTGTACCCGGTCGAGGGTTGTACCAGTTTAGGGTGATGCCATTTGGCTTGCATTCTGCACCAGCCACTTTTCAACGACTGCTAGACAGCATCGTTGGTCCAGAGTTGGAACCGTATGCATTCGCCTATTTAGACGATATCATAGTTTTGGGAGAAACCTTCGAGGAGCATTTACGAAACCTGAAGGAGGTATTTCGTCGGCTGAGAGCCGCCAACCTTCAGTTAAATCCAGATAAATGTCAGTTTTGCCGGAAATCCTTAAAGTATTTGGGCCACATGGTTACGGCCGAGGGGATAAAGACCGATCCAGATAAGGTGGAGTCGATCCAAAAATTCCCGGCCCCAAAAACTGTCCGTGAAGTTCGACGCTTCTTGGGCATGGCTTCCTGGTATCGCCGTTTTGTACCTGGCTTCTCTCAAATAGTAGCACCGTTAACCAGTCTGTTAAAGAAAAAACAGCGCTGGAGTTGGAAAGAAGAGCAAGAAGATGCGTTTCAGAAACTGAAAACCTGTCTGACAGAGGCACCCGTCCTGACCTGTCCTGATTTTGGTCAGCCATTCAGCCTTCAGACAGATGCATCTGATACCGGACTTGGGATTGCTCTCACGCAAAAGCACGAAGGGGCCGAAAGAGTCATTGCTTATGCAAGCCGTACCTTGACCCCTGCCGAAAAGAATTACTCTGTTACTGAAAAGGAATGTTTAGCCATTGTATGGGGCGTGGAAAAGATGAGGCCGTATTTAGAAGGTTACCGTTTCGCCGTCATCACCGACCATCAGTCCCTCCGTTGGTTACACTCCATAAAGAGCCCGACTGGCCGCCTGGCCAGGTGGAGTATATTCCTTCAGCAGTATGATTTCGAAATCCAGTACAGGAAGGGCGCACTCAACCGAGTGGCAGACGCCCTGTCAAGGCAACCACTTCTGGTAACCTCATCCGTACCGGACACAGAGGACCTGTGCCCGTCAGAGGAGGTATCAACATGTAATTGGTACCGCCGCAAGAGGGAGGAAGTAAGGAAAAGCCCTGGAGCTTGTCCGGATTTTTGCATCCGCGACAATCAGCTGTACCGTCACTTCTGGGATTCGAATGACCTGTCCGAACCCGGTACGTCAGATCCATGGAAACTCTGCGTACCTGGCCCGCTCCGTCTGAAGATACTTCAGGAGAACCATGATGCTCCTACCGCAGGACATCTGGGAATCTCGAAAACTATAGCTAGAATAGCTCGCCGTTATTATTGGCCCGGTATGTTTAGGGAAATTGCAAAGTATGTACGGAACTGTCTGACATGCCAGCGTTATAAACCGTCACAGCAACAGGCACCCGGAAAAATGCAACCGTCTCTGAACCGGCAGCCAAGGGAAACCGTCAGCATCGATCTCGTGGGGCCCTTGCCACGATCGAGCAGAGGAAATAGGACTCTGAAAGCTATGACCACCCAGTATTGCGAAGCCGATCAAAGAAAATGGGACCACCAGTTTTCTGAGCGAAACTTCGCCAAAAAAAGTTCCCGTCACGAACCTACTGGTTTTACGCCAGCACACAGGAATCTCAGACGAGAAATAAAAATGCCGGGATCATCAAGTCGCCAGAGTACAAGACCGCCCGCAACCGAGCAAGGTGACTCAATCTCATCAGAAAAGTCCCTAGAAGGTCCGTCCGTCTGTCCGTCTATCTGTTCGTCCGTCTATCCGTCCGTCCGTACCGACATAACCCCAGGAGACGACCCGTGTCACCTGTGCGGTTGTCCTTGTCCGCATCACCGCTTGTGGTAATGGTTTTAGGAAGGAATACCCTCTGGCACCACACCAGAGAAGACGTTCCAAAAATCCCGTTTGTTTTGGACAAGAGAAAAAGTCCGAAAACTAGAAGATTATTTTTTTGGTTTGTTTGAAATTTTTCTTTTAGTTATCCGCGAAAGAGTAAGTTTAGTATTGTGGAGTTTAGGTAGTTTAGTCCGTTGTTAAGTTAGAAAAAAAAAAAGAAAATTCTTTTCTTTTTTTTTCCTCCAAGTAAGGGGGGGGGTGTAACGAAGCAAATTTTTAAGCCTACAGATTCAGCTGGTAGTTGAATAATTTACTCGTTACTATTATTATTTTAACCGCTAGTATTTTTGAGTTCACCCTGTATAACCAGTTTAGTAAAAATACGAAGTATTAAACCCTAGAATTCCGCGTTCTGTTTATTTTCAGTTAATAAATTTATTTATTGTTTATTTATAGTTAAATTCGGGTACACCCTGTATAAAGGGGTAGAGTAATATCAGTACGTATTCAGGTAATCACCTGTGTTATAAAACCGGTCCGTGTACAGTCGTTCAATTTATTTAAACGTGTTATAAATAAATAAACTTATTTATTTTTCTAGTTAAGTAATCCGTGCGTTATTAATTCCGTTTCTTTCACTGTAATGCTCAGAAAAATAAGTAGAATCTATTCCGCCGATGCAGGAGTCCGAACTAGGATTGTTAACAACAATTTCCGTTCGGGATTAATAAATAAATGAGCCAGAACGCGACTTAACTAGATAGCGACAAGAAACATACGTTTCACGTTATCAGCGCGAGAAGCGAAGCGCTCCGGCCGTACCGATGTTAGTAGGATCCGGGAATCAATTTTAAAAATCAGTCTATACCGACGATCGACACACTCCAGTCCTGTTTAGGTAAATATTAAGCATTCGGCATATTTACGGTACTTGAAGTTAAAAGATAAAACCGCGTTAATTATTTGCTTTTCAACTTAGAAATAATTTGCGAATTATTTCAATATTGTGATAGATAAATTTATAGTCAATTATTAGAAAGAATTAATTATAAATTCATTCCGTGCATTACAATTGATTTATAATAAATCACTGTGTATTGTAATAGCTGTAGATTTGCGTGTTTTAAGTTTAAGTAAGGAATAAAATATTTCATAGGTTTTGAAACGTGATAGAAGGTATTAAAGCTAGTCATTTCCGTAATTTATTTAATTAAATAAATTTAATAGTCCGTCTGTCTGTATGGTGGCCCGATAGAATTCGAGACTAAGGAGGTGTGTAAATACCAACGCATTTATCTGTTGAGAGAGCGAACTCGCCAACAACGGTATTGCAAGGGTTAACACAAATCTTCCCCTCAGGTTCAGAGGTTTGTCTTGGGGTGCCAGTACAGTTGTGTTTTATTAATCAGATCTGTTCGTAACTACTCAGAATAATAGTTTGTGGTAAAAACCCCAAAACCTTGTGGATACGAGCGCGAATTTGCCAGTGTCTAACAAGTTGGGTTTTGACATAAACGAATCAGGTTGCCGGCGTAGGAATCTAAAAACACCCTGTCGAGAGAGCGCTAGCCAGCGTCCGGGTGATTAGATTAACACGGATAAACCTGGTTTAACAATTATTCCTGAAGTGGTTGTATAGGGGTTAATTATTACTTGTAGAATTATTTAAAGTAAATATTTAGTCTGAAAATCCGACTTGCCAGCACGATAATACTGATTAGGTTTTTTTAATAATTTCTTTTGTTATCACTGGAGGTTTTTACTGCCGTTTCTTTTACTGTACTATCACCTTTCAACGCACACGTTTACCGTTTTGAAATAAAATTCATTCATTGTTATCAAAGGTAGTTTTGAAAACACGTACCGTAATTATTCCAAAGCTTACTTCAAATCTTGCTTAGTTCCGTCACCGCTTGTTAACCATCCTGCCATTGCTTACTACTGCTACCGCTTTTTAGATACCTGCATCCGATTAATTCTAGATTAATACCGTAATTGCACATACGTTTACCCGCTTTAGTACTTTCCATAACTCTGCTAGTCGTTTAGTTTCTTCAAAACTAGAACCTGCCGCTTGTAGTTAGTTTTGCATCCGCTTTGCTTACACACACCTCCGCTTGAGAGTTATCTTTTGAGTAGTTAATTGTAAATAGTTCCTTTGAGTAGAATTAATTTTTATTAAATTATTTTTGTAGTAAATACTTAAAGTATTGTTGTAAATATTTGTTGCTTGGTTTATAGATATTTTAGAATACATATTTAGTTGCTTACATACTGTTTTGTGGTAAATTAGCCGTACTTATATCTACCACGTTGATTTGCTTTCGTGTCGTTTAACAAACTATGTACAATAGATATTTATTGTAATAAATGTGTTTTGTCAAATAGTTTCTGCTTTCTATATCACTAACATTACTATACCTTATAATAACATCAGTATAAGCCTCTAACTCTAAAAGTTTATACAGTCAGCAGTCGGGACGCTCCAGTAGAGCGGCGACCAGCAAACCTCGAACCCGGACATACCGTGTCTTCACTGAAGTTATCCGGCCCTATCATACTGTTGATAGGTCAAAGTGACATTCCTTCACGTTAAACAAGGGATTGGCGCCCGAGGCAATAATATTAGCGACAGTCATTTTGTGTAACATTAATTCACTATTTAGGAAAAGGGACGTCACAAATGACGTCCGAATAAGATAGCGTCACAACACTGACGACCAAAATTAACGCACCACTTAAAATTTACCATGATTGTAAATTAGATTTTTTTCTAAACCGTTTGTCTGATTTTAATTTGTTTTTTGTTTTGTTTTGTAGGTTAACTCTTCTGGAATGTATAGCCGTGCCAATTTTAAGTAAAAATTATTTTTTCTCTGAATATAAGGCGTAACAAAAGATATATCTTTTTTTTTTTTAAATTCAAAACACCCTGTGGGAATCGCCAGCAGCAAAATTAAACTCCAGTTCAGACCCAATTGTAGCTTCATCTTTTCTTAACATTTACTTTTTTGGTACTTTTTTATCTTTGCTATTAAAGAAGATACACTCAGTGGGAAAAAAATCAAAAATTGTTTGTTTCTTGGATGGCATTTTTTTGTCCTCTAGGTCAAGATGGTAGACATGAAAAATCTAAACGTTAGACGCCTTTAAATATCCATATTTTTCTATCTTCATTCTTTATTAATTTATCTGAATGAGCTAAATCTAAATAAATTGGTTACGGAAATATGACCAATAAAAAAATGTCTATTCTGACGCTTTTAAGGCCAGCCCCTTGATGTGGTAAAAAATTAGGTGAATAGACAATTTCAGCTGGTCGTAATGTCATAATTATTGACCTTATTTAGTTTTCCACAGCTACCCTCAATAATATTAAATGTATGCTTTCAAATAACGTTTACTAGCATTTTTTAAATGGTC
Source organism: Rhagium mordax (assembly GCA_963680705.1). Classification (NCBI taxonomy): domain Eukaryota; kingdom Metazoa; phylum Arthropoda; class Insecta; order Coleoptera; family Cerambycidae; genus Rhagium; species Rhagium mordax. The sequence goes on along the minus strand of OY796657.1, from coordinate 82,070,800 downwards.
ATATCTTCGTAACCAATAATGAACCGATTTAGCTCAGATCAGATTTTCATAATGAACGAAGCTAGAAAAACATAAGTAAATTTTTAAGGGTGTCTGCCATTTTGACCTAAGGTTTGTAGCCTACTAAATTGCCTATCTAATGACGCCAAGTTTATTCGAATCGGTGAAGTAAAAAAAATGGCATCCAAGAAAAAAAAATTTTTGATTTTTTCCGCGCTCGGCATATCTTCTTTAATAAAATGTTAAGAAAAGATGAAGTTACAATTGGGTCTGAACTGGAGTTTAATTTTGCTGCTGGTGATTAAGCGAAAAAACATAGCGTTATTCTTACGCCCTATATTTAAAGAAGAGTTAACCCACAAAACAAAACAAAAAATTAAAATTAGACAAACGGTTTAGAAAAAAATCAAATTCAAAATCATGGTAAATTTTGGTTTGGTGGTCAGTGTATTAGCTATCAATAACGGCGATTTTATATTTATATTTATATAAGTAGAGATTTTCCAGTTGAAGAGGTTTCAAACAGTAAATTTTAAACTTATACTAGGACTGACACTGAATATTCATTCCTTCAACATAGTTTTTTCCTTATACCAATCAAATCAATATTTATCATTAGATTATCGTCTGACGAACTATCTTTAATTAGTTTATATCTGTAAATTAGTACATATGCAAAGAAGGAAAGGAAATAACCTATTAGCAACACAAATGAATAGTAGTAGCAGTGCATTTACCATGTTAATAAAAATAAAACAAATAGGATGTATGGTCGAGGAAAATGTAACAAGTGGTCACCGCGTTTGACGAAATTAAATCCTCCTGCTGATCTATTGTTGTAAGGACACAGTACCAGTTGTACAAATATGGTCTTATCAATGTCTAGCCGAATTACATTCAAAATTCGAAATCCAAAAATTCAAGAGCGTCTACCACTCATGTACTGAAAAATGATGTTTCGAGTAAAAATGATTTAAGTAATTTTTATGTCTGCTGGGTGCAGAGGCAAGTATACTTGACTTTAACCCTGCTGCACACTCAGATGTTGGGATGTGTGCTCGATGTCCCTAGGTATGTAGCATCCTTTCGTATAAGTCCTCTTCAGAAATAAAGGGGTCGTAGTAGTGTGTGTGGTATTTACTTAATTTAACTTAATTACAAAAATGAATTACTTTTGAATAAATACTTATAATGCGGTAGGAAATACGAATTTAAAGGTGAACCAAGTAAACTTATTTTTATGTTCGTATTCTCCTTCGTAAGCAAACTCCCAATACTGACATAGGGATCTGAAGCTTCGAACAATAAATAAATCTGATAACCAGCACACTGCTTACTTAAAAAAAAAAGCTCTCAGGAAAGATTGATCCAAGGAATTCTGATGTAGTTATAGCTGTAAAATTTACCTAAAATATAATAAAATAGCGAAGAATAGAGATATCGTTATCCACTTCCAGCTTGGATCTTATAAATTCGTCACGTAAAAGTCAGCGAGACGCTAATGAGGATCCTTATTTTGCAATCTGATAGGAATTGAAGGTATGGCTGTCCGAAAGGAAGGAAGAATAAACAAGGAAGATTGGAGCAGGGAGCAACCACAAACCGGGAGCAACCGATTGGTAGAATTTTGGTAAGGTATTGAGACGGGGCTACGAACGTCATACTTTAAAAACTAGCAGAGATAAGAAAATCTTCTTAAAAAACTGGTACGATTAGAGCGACAAGAGGCATTTGACAAACTTGGTTTAATTGCAATTTATTACGATCTCTAATATAAATTTTATATTAAAAATTGTCAATTCTTAGCTTAGCTTAACTAACACCTTGTTACTAGTACCAGTTATATACCGAACTAGACGTAACTGTTATGTATAATAAGGAATCTTACCATCATTCACGAACCATAACACAACAGTGAATTTATTTATAATAACTGCAAATTATAATCGTAATAATGCATAATCATGCTGTACTGACTCACGTTGTACATATTGTATATCACAAGAGTAATGGGTTCAATGTCAAGATTGATTAGTAAGATCGCGAAGGCGAGGATCATGTGACTTATTGCGTCCATGCACTTGAAGTCTCACTCGTTTTACGATCTGGCGTGACGCAGGAAATATGCTTATATAAAATACAGCTTGAGGTGAAGAATGAGTTTTATTTTATATACGACTGTAAAGAGTAAAATAGGATTTCCATACATAAAAGACACATTTTGCTATTCAAATAGTCTAATACTAAATACTGAGATTAAATTTAAAAGTGAAAAACACCAGTTTTTATAATGCCGTAAAGCTGTTAGAAATTACGATAAAATGTCTAATAATGTCATATATAAAGGCGATAAAAATGAACAAATATACAAAATAAAGAAAAAGAACGGATTTATTTCACGGTTATAGATTACTAAAGATCACAGGTACACGCGCCTCATCTCCTACCTATTGGATTCCTCGAGAGTACGGCAGTTACTATGTAGTTTTAGCTGAACTGCGAATGTTGACTGTGCATCTGTACAATCATATATTGAGAATTCGTCGAGCATTATTCTGAAAATCACCAACATCAAGAAAGTATTTTTAAAGGCACCATCACCTAGAAAACGATTTTACGAAAATGTTGAGAACACACCACTACCCCTAAGCCTACTGTGACACGTTGGATCACACACACGGCTAGAGGCAGCAAGCAAGTTATTGTATTTACTTTGATGAGTTGAAAAAAGTGATAAAGGTCGTTCTCGTCACATAAGTGGATTTTTAGTGACAGGCGTCAACAACAAAACAACAATAGTTACTATTAATATATTTTTAACTCTAGTGCTATAAGGAGCTCGTTGAGGGGATAGTTTGAGCATCAGTTACAGCCCTCTACCGTTTTATGAAATATTTGCTCCTCCACCAATTTGGATGTTGTAAAAATCAGTAATTAAATTTACAAGTAAGAATGTTTACTATATATGTACATATGTATTTGCATTCATCTCCGCACGGTAATTTGATTTCGCCTTATATAATGGCATCATAACTAATTATACACAGGATACATGGCGGGAGGAGACAACTATAGTTATATACATATCTGTATTCAAATAACTCTCTTTTTCAAACGGCGAAAGTAAAGTCGAATATATTTTAACTTGACATCTGTATGAGTTGATATTGCGCGTACGATTTAATTTTCTCTCGCACTCAAAGTTAAAGCAAGAGCATAACACTCATTGTTCCCGTATGTCGACCAAGCTTCTTTGTCCCTCCGTTTGAGACGGAAATATAAAATAAGTATACACTGAAGAGAGAGATAACATAATCTAAGTTTTCAATAGTTCAGCGGCTGTCAAACTCTCAAGATTTGCCAATCGTTACAATGAAATATTATTTATTTGGGGTTGAGTCGTCTCAAATTAAAATTAAATTCGTCTTTATATGAATTATTGGTTATTTTTAGTGGTAACTAGTGGGTATTTATCCAACAAACGGACATTGTCAAACCACTATAAGTCTTACATTTTATGTTACCTACATATTGCACGTTTTACAACGTAAGTAATGTAGTTGCGTGGCTCAGTGTGTAAGATACTCGACTGTCAAATTAGTGGAATAGGTACTTCCGAGTTCAAATCCTGTTCACAGCGATATCGTTTTTATTTTTTTAGTAAATATATAAAGTTCCTTTTAAGATCTCAACCATAACAGACATAAAAATGTATCTAATAGATATTAATTATTATATAATTTTTACCACACCTACATTTTCTCTGAAGATGGTTTAATAAAACCGAAACGTCAGAAAATAGTTTTTTATTTTACCACATGACCGAAAACCTAGGAAACTACACATCAAATTAATTGATACCAACGGTCAAGAAAAGAAAAGCACTAAATAGTAAATTAAAGGTTCAAATTTTCCCTTTAAAAATTTCATTTTATTTATTTTATTAATCCGCGCGGCGAGTTTTGTCAAAACTGTCTTTTCACTAAACAATTTTATTTTATTATTCCGCCCGAGTTTATCTCTAACAAAATCGACTTTCGGATGTTTAGTGGCGTGCTTATTTTATTTATTTACGAATATCCAGGGCTTTTATTTTTTATTTATTATAATACATTACATAATGACTTCAATTTTTCGTATTTTATTTCTTTCTAAATAAACAGTCGTTAGGCCCCAAAATTTTATGTTGGCGCTGTGTTAAACAAAGCCGGACTTATGGAGTATTTTTTAAGGAACGCTACATTTCTATAAGCTGATGATATGTGCGTGATTTAACAAATAACACACGTTATCACCACCAACAGTTTGCGAATTCAAAGTGTAGCCTAGCGACGATAATTCTATTTAAAAAACTATTCTAACTAATATTAGTTTTCGATTACTTTTTTTTCCACATGATTAATATTGTTATTGACCGAATATTGGGCAATTCATTTTTTATTATTAGTTTCATTTGTGTCCGAGCCTATATATAAATGTAGAATTCCACTAAAACGACAAATTTAGTAAATTAATACTTTTATACAATTTTTATTTAGAGATCACATCACAGTTTCAAGTGTCAAACTGTTTGAGAACCACTGGCATTTCTCACACATCGAATACATTCTTACTTCAGACGACGTGACCTTTGGACCGGCCAACTTAGAGTACACTCGACTATAGTTAAGGATACCTTCAAACGGGCATACAAAGCCTGAACATTTTTTTATAATACGAAAAGTTCTTGTGACATTGGCTCAAAATACTGTTAGTCAGAACTATATAGGATCACTATAATACTATTTATGTAATGTAAGTAATATTCAAATCCTATTTATAATGCTAATTATAATCATCAATCACAAAAAGAGAAACATTTATTATACAGAAATTAGCAACTATATGTATGATCAACTCTAAGGTCATTGCAAATTGCTATTTTTTTCTAAGAAGTCGGATTTCTAGAAAAATTTCATAATATCTACAGGAATATATGAAAAAATCAACATAACGCTATCACGAATAACTATGTATTATGTTCCAATTGACAATTTAGACTTCCCAAATTCAAAACGGAACGTTAAGATATGTCATATTTTTTTATATGTGAACTATGTAAGACTTAAAACAAATCCAGTTTAATCACCGTATTAAGTATCATTAAAGACATTCTTCACTTGTTGGGACACATTTTTTTAACGTTAAAAAACGATTTTTGATACACGAACTTTGTTCTAAAAATAGCAATAATAATTTTGACCCTACATATAGACATATTTTGCCACACATAATTTAATGTAAGTTCAACGTACAGGGTGGTCCAGTTACGGTGTCCTCGTCATTTACTCGGAAGCCATAAGAGATATAAAAAAAAGTTTTATATGAAAGTTACTAAACTTTTAGAATTCTTTCCTCACCATATAGTTTTATTTATACAGGGTGGTCCACATTCATATAGCGATATAAAGTCACAATTTTTTAAATGGGACACCCCATATCCGACTAAAAATTATTATTCCTAGTCTTATTGTCTCTACAAATATATAGGGTTTGATGGGAATAATAATTTTTAGTCGGATATGGGGTGTCCCATTTAAAAAATTGTGACTTTATATCGCTATATGAATGTGGACCACCCTGTATAAATAAAAGTATTTGGTGAGGTAAGAATACTAAAAGTCGAGTAACTTTCATATAAACTTTTTTTTATATCTCTTATGGCTTCTGAGTAAATGACGAGGACACCGTAACGGGACCACCCTGTACAATTTTATTCATGACTACAATACGCAGTGGTGATTCATTAATTCCTAAAAGTCATAATTTATGTATGAAGAACATATTTTTGATATATTGACTTTCTGTGTCATATTAGAGTTTAGTTTTATTTGTGTTAGACTATAATTTTGAAATCTTCTAGAACTTATTATTATTATACTGTACACGTAATATGTATTCAACCTAGCAAGGGTCTACATTAGAAAATGGAAATATATAGGTATAGTTATAAATAGGTATCACAAATTAATCTTACAAATATTATTATTGACAAAAACAAATAAGTCGCATTAAATACCGCCAAAACATGTTTTTTTAAACTTTATATAACGATCTGGGAAAATACTACATATATTTCGGAAGCGACTATTCGCTAAAATAATCTGCAAATACCTAATAAATGTATAGGGCATTATCAGGAGAAAGTATTTTCTTCTCTTGAATAAACGTCATAAACTCGGAATTTTTTTTTACCTTTGAGAAATCTTGGTAGCTGTTGTATACCTAATAGCACAGATAAAATAGACATGTTTTATTCCTTGCGAAATACCTAGAGAACATAATTACAATTAATTATAAAAATCCTGCTTCTACTGATGACGCTAATTTAACACGAATAATTAAAACATTAAACTATATAATGCAATTTTACTTTATTTTATACATCTACATATTTTAATATCTAAAAATAGCTCAAAATAGTCACTTTTGAGGTCAAATCTACTATTGATGGAGTTATTTGTTTTTAAACTGGGCAAATATTGGGGAACTACACTAAATATACTTAAGATTCTTTTAATCACGGACTCAACGACTACATTCACAAGGTCGGTTAATAAAACTAATTTAACTAATGTCAAATTTTAGGTTAGTCCAAATTAGTTTCATTGTTCATTTTATCAATTTACAGTATTACGGTATTATTGCGTTGTTATTACGGGACTCGTCATAGTAATACAAAAGTAATTTGCATAGCTCAGATGTTTATTTACGTTATTAAACGCATTTGCGGCAATTGGAATTTAAAATGAAAAATCAAATAGTTGGAAAGGAATGTCGGATATCTTTAGATACAGTGTGCAACATGAAATACTATAAAATTGTTGTTTTACGAGTTCCTTATTCGGTATCAAGCAAGATAATTTTAGATGCCTAGATTACGTTAAAAAATACACACATTTAATCTCAATAAATTACCTTCATGGCAAAAATAGATGGCAAATCTCCCAAACCATAAAACCAATAATACCTAAATATAATTGCTAAATTAATTATTTTTATCTCGATTTTTATATGTTTTCAACTAGTGTTTTGTGTATGCAATAAAATAAAAAAGTTTACAGGAGCAATGTATCAGCCTCAACCTGAAAATCGTCATAATAATCATGTAATATGGACAAAATGACATTTTCTGTAAATAACCTCGGAAATAATGTATTTAGCCAAAATTTTTTAACTAATCACTAATGATAAATATAATGTATTTTAAATTGTTTTCTTAACCGCCTCTCATGTCCCCGAAGTAACCCCCAGAAAATCCTAGGATGTTGTGTTAAGTAAAGAGAGACGAGGCCCTACAGTTTATTGTGGAGTCAAAAATTAACATTACTAAGCATTATACATTCTCAATCGTCATTGACGATTTTTGTTTCCTCCTAAATTTCCTCCATAGTTCTTTCTTTCATATAATTATTTTTATTTTCTTCCTGCAATAATGACAGGCATGTCACAAACAGCAGGAATCGGAGCAGATAACGGGAGTCGCCATCCCAACATTTTTTCTCTTATTCTCAGCGTTTATTTTATGCCGAAAGAATCAGGTACAAAACGCTTATAACGTATTAAAATATTTTTATATTTATTGTCATTTTTCTAGTTATAAGAAAATATTATACAGGGTGTTCGGCACACGGACCGACAAACAAGTCTCACGATTATTGAGCCACGATTTTTTTTCATTATTTTTTAAATTATTATTTGACGCAATTAATACAAAAAAAGGAATTATTTGAGCCTCCAAAGTCCCGAGAATGGGTAAAAATATGGAATAATCTTAACTTCTGAATTCATTTAACAAAAACTAACACCAACTGAGATCTTCGTTTTCTTTTAAAAAGTTCTCTAGTTTATGCAGTCAAAATTAGGGATACCCACTGTGTAAATTAAAATTTCAGATTATTTAATTAAGTAGGTACCTACAAAAACGATATTGGCAAAAAAGTGCAATTTAAGTATTACAGCTTAAGAATGGCAAAAAGACGCTTTGTAATGATTATATAACTCCTCTCCCGATGGACCGATATTTTTCATCGAGGTCTTAATATGTAGAGAAATATGTAGTCCATTTTATTGCTTCCTTCTATTGGATGTGCCATTTCGACATTTTTTCTTCAAAAAGAATTGGTCCAAAGAAAGGGCTATTTTCAAACCCGGCCGCCATCGTGCATTTTGAAAAATCGGCCATTTTGAAATTTACGTCGATAGTCCATTCTTTTCTGTAGGCAAAGAAACCTAGATCAATAAAATCGGTTAATAAACAAAAAAGTTATGGAAAACGTAAAAAGTGCAAATTTTTTGGCTGTACTATGCTATTACTCACATTACTATGCAAACTATATCAGTACCTTGACTTAGATCTCGATTAAAATTTCAATATATAAAACATTTAAACACAAACCTTATTTTATGGCAAATATATATCTATATTATGAAAATGCAATGGAATGAAATATGAAAATAAAAACATTTAAATTCACATTTTGTTCTTTACGAAACGACTACACCACGCAATTACTGTCTTAAGTTTAAAGTTATTTCTATATTCCCATAATCGATCAAGTGAATGTCAAGGGGTTAGGTATAGATGTTTCACTTCGCGTGACTAAAAGCTACGGTAATAAATTGAAAAAAAAAATAAACCCAATAAAATGCTACCAATTCGTTTCTTTAGCTTTGTATAGGTACCTACAGCAGTTCGGTATAGTATTTTTTTCGTTCTACTTTGACCTAATAATCGACATCTGCGCGCAATTTGGATTGAAATTTTCCATTAATGGCAGATGTGACATTACCTACTTTTCTATTTTAAATGACACCACCATGTATTTTAACAGATATTAAATAGGATACAACATAAATTCAGCATTCTAGAGATTATTGACGCCACTACTAATATTCGGATATCTTTGCGGCTAACTTCATTAATTTATAGTTTTGATCTCGCGTCCCGGTTCATGTGGGAAAGTTTATCAAATTTTAATGATATTAAATTAGAGAATCAAATAAGTAATTTTAGATATTCGTTTCAAATATTTAGTGAAAAACATCCTAATCGGAATACTATTACGCATTTAACAGTCTGCAAAGTCCTGAATAGATTTGAATTTAGGAACACGACCAGATCAGATTTCAGTTGTAATTTGAAAGCATCACCAGATAAGATTGTGCTCTTAAGTTCAAATTACCAGCTCATAATGCCACTCAGGACTGAATTTTCATATAACGATGCCATTTACTTTTTGTAAAACAGTAATAAACAGGTATACAATAATAATCGGTATTTACTTAACATTTCAGACGAAACTATACAGTAAAGACCAAGGAGGTTCGAACATGGGTATTAGGTTGCGTGATTTACTTGTGACCATTGTAGGCAAGCGGACACAATGGTGGGAATCGTGGACACAAGAATAAGTAAATACTTATTCTTGTGTCGTGGATCTCCGCGCTGTAGCCGATGGCTCTCGCGTCTACTGCTCCTTATTTGGATTCTTTTAAAATAATTTTTATTAAGGCCTAAACACAATGAAAAAAATAAGAGATAAGAAATAAGAAATACCGAAGAAATTATGGAATAGAATCATGGTAGAGATATAAGATGGTATGTCACGGCGCACATTTTGACTACCGCTAGGACTACGTCATCAAGTAGAAATCTTGGCGCGAATTTTAAATATAAAGTAGAATAATAGGATAGATTTTGCTGTTTCTAAATAACATCTAATCTTAAAATTAAGTACAAATTGAAAATCTACGATTTATATATAGCTCGTGCTTATTGTAATGTTTACCTGCATTTTTAATTAGAATGTATTTGACAATATGAAATAAACTTTGAAATTAATCATGATTTTTAATAAATAAAAGTTGTACGAAGTTGTAACATTTCACATTTGTAGACTTTAATTGAAAACAATTTATTCTTTCATTGAATATTAAGAATGTTAGATAATGTTTAAATAATTGTTCATAATATTCGATGAAAGAATATATAGTTTAAAGTAATTAAGGGATATTCAACAAAGTTGAAATCTACTTACTATTAAAAAGGACATGGAAAAACATAATACTAAGTAACTACATAATAAATCACAATATAACTATTTTTTGAATCCTGTAAATTTTGTGATCTTGTTTGTTTTTCTAGAGTTATCTTGTATTTTTCTGTTCATTTCTCGTAGACGAATTTAAGTAAGTTCTTGTCCAAACGAGACAATGAATAGCATAGCTGGCAAGCATCTTTTGCTATATTGTCAAAGATGTGATCCTCTTCAATTTCTCGCCGTGGTTAAAGGAGTCCTCCATGACCTTTGGGCATTTTTCAATTAAAACTGATACCACCAGACTTAAATTAATAAATTCAAATAACCAAAACTTAACATTCTTAATGTTGTGTAGTAGATTTGACAATTTGTTATTTGACAGTTGACAGTTCTCACTTTGCAGAAAACATACAGCTATACTTAGTGGTACTCAACAAGTTTTTCTACTTGCGCAGTTCAGTACGAAAATCGAGCCGAGATAAAACTAACCATATTTTATCTCAACCATGGAATAGAATTAACAAATAATGATATCCGAAAAACAAGGAGCAATTTGAACAGTTGAATTTTAAATCTAATCAGCAATAATATCCTATTATCACGCAGAGTATTGTGTATTTAAAACTTGGAATAATTATTTCTCTTATTTCTTATTCCATTTTCTTATCTCTAATTTTTTTCATTGTGTTTAAGTCTTTACACGTGCAACACTCGAGGTGCAGCGACAATTAATTTTATGTTGTAGAATCACATTTTTGTTGCGAGAAAACAAACAATGGAAATATTTAAATGTGTTTTGAGATTTTTTTTAAATTACAATAATTAATCCTATCTAGGATGAATTATTGAAGTTAGAAATATTTCGAAACGTTGGTCCAGAATACGTAAATCAAATTTCTCTCAGACATGAGTTCTACATCCCAACGGTTAATGAGATATTAACAACAGACTGCCTGCTGAGCCGACTGCTGAGCAGTGAGTGGCCACTGGCCACAGCCGCCCTTCTCCTAATGTACAAATTTCGAACTGAAGCGAGTTGTCGGTCACTCGTATATTCGTCCCAATCCCTGTCGTGTTCGAAGCATCTTGGACTTATCTGTATACATTTTATCGGTGTGTGAAAGATTTTAGTATTATATTTTTTTGACAATGCCTTCAGAATTGTCTTTAATTTTGAAGGCTATAATATGCAGCCAAATTACAAATACCTTCCTGTAGCACTAAAAATTGATTACAATCTTAAAACTATAAGCAGAAAAATACAATATTAAAAATTTAAAACGCCTCTTGTTAAATCTTTCACTCAACGATTTCTTTCAAATGCGGACTGTTGGTAATGGGCACATGAAACACATTTTGACTGAAAATAACGCTAGTGCTATTTCCAAAATGGACGACCGTGCACTGGAACAAAAATTGTCGAAATAAATTTGAGTTGGTATTATAATAAATTTAGGTAAGGTAAGGTTTAGGTAAGAATAGTATTTTGTACTAAACTTCGCCCATCAATAATGACGTTTATTATTTTATTATATGTAAATGAAAAGTACATAAAAAACTACGAATACTTGAATTCTCTGTTATATAAATGTGTAAAAAATATATTTGTATACACTTTACATAATTTAGGACCATGCAGAACGGAATTACAGCAATTGACGTCACTACACACAATTAATGATTTCAGGCTCCAACTATACACGTGAAATGCATAATAATAATAATAATTAAAGAAGGCAATCAATGCATCTTCGTGTACGTCAATGCAATATCAAATTATAGATTAATCTACATTATAAAATGCATTACAATATAGTACGGAAACAATTAAATCCAATGACATACCAATTTAAATTTACTAGGTAATCTTAGTTTTATACCTAATACAAAATTTCTTTAATTGCAGGTTTGACATTTTTTTTTACTTTAAATAAATAAATTTTCTTATCGCTTCTTCCACCCGTTCATTATTATTTTTTGCTTTTAGTAAAGTAGTAAATATAATATTCAATATTCCCAAGTTATCATAACTGACATAACAGTCATATATTATTAAAAAGTTTTTAATCAGGTTGGATGTACCAAAAATGTCAATATAAAAAGAAATTATATTTGATTTCATATTAAATTAAACGATAGAAGTGTGAGGAATTTGCTTCAAACTTTCGCTGATCTGATGATTTGTAAAAGGTTTCATTTGAAATCTTGCTATTTTGATCATCTTGTGGTCGTCTTCATCCGAAAACTTCTCGGCTTCAAAAGAACATGTTACATGACAAAATGGTCGAAACAGATCCTAATCGGAAGAGCGCCTGGGAAGGTCTTTTGTAAGTAAACTAAATTTGCTCTAAAAGAAAATGTTCACACACTAGATAGAAATTATAACAGAATAAGACAACCAACATTTTTATAAAAACAATTATTAGTCTAGGACCCACACTTTTTCGCATTTATTTTCTTATATTTATTACTTAGGCAAAAACAAAATTCCGTTATAGATTCACTGAACATAAACTGCATCCACCTAATCCTAAAATGTCCTGTGACGCATAAAGCAAATGACTTGGAATATTTCTCCATCATCTTTCTCCATCTCTGACTTGACCTAGGCCAACTAGGGTGAGTTAGCGTTAAAAACATTTGGGTGTGTCAGCCGGTTTTATCAACCAATGAGCGGCGGCTTTTGTTACCCTGGTATCGGTAACATGGCGACCCAGGCCCTTCCGAGCCTATAAGATGTTCAACCGGCGCTATCCGTCGCCCACGCGATTAATATAAATAACGGATACCCCTTGAGTTAGCCTAGAAATCTACCCCCAACGGATGACGTTCACTGGTTTTATTGATAAAAATGTAGTCGTTCTACTTTCAGATTGGCGAAAAGAATATTAATAAATGCACATAAATATATGCAATACGGTTCATTTTTAGTCAAACCGACTCCCGGACAACAAAGTTTTTATTGTCTATATGTATTAGGATTCAAGAAAAATCTTGTATTGATTTTGAGTAAGCCAATACATATTTAATTTAAGTAAATTACTATAAAAAAGTAAGTAAGGTTTCAAGCGAACCAGAATCATCCATAGCTCTTTTACCTAAAACAAAATTTTACACTTACTACCCTGTATACGAGTACTAACTGGTAGATGTTTTTGTACAACAATGTGAGTTTATTTAATACTTTTTACGTTTTTTTGACGATGATATAATAATAATAATAATAATAATAATAATAATAATAATAATAATAATAATAATAATTCTTTATTTTTCATTAAACCAGTACAAGAAAATAGTACAGAAGAGGCATGGGATTCGTCAAAAAGAGAAATATATAAAAAAAGATGTAGAACTTTCGACTTAGCCAATACAAAACTAAACTTTAAAATATCCCATAAATGAGACACTGAAAACACTGTCGAACATATTAAAAGAAAGAAAAGAGAAAAAACAATATATGGAATTTTACTAAAATATTACAAAACTTAAAACATACAAACATAAGTAATAATAACAATACAAATTAGTTAGTGACTAAAATATTCGTCAAGATTGTAAAAACATTGTTCTATTAAAAAATGTGAAACTTTATTTTTAAATTGCTTAATACTGACTATATTTTTTAGACCTTGAGGTAATTTATTAAAAATTTTTATACCCATGAAATATGGGCTTTTTTCATAAGTACTTAAGTGATGTAGAGGAACTGATAAATCACTACCACTGCGTGTTAAATAGTTGTGAAAAAAATTATTTGTTGTAAATTTGTCCATATTTTGTCTTACATAAAGTAGAATTTCTAATATACATATATATACTTGGTAGAATTAAAAGTTGTTGCTGTTTAAAAATATTTTTACAGGATGCTCCTCGGGATGCCCCTACCATATTTCTAATGACGCGTTTTTGAAATCTAAATACTCTTATACTGTAGCTAGATGATCCCCAAAAAATTATTCCATAGGATAACCTTGAGATAAATTGAGAAAAGTAATAGGCCCTAACAGTGCATTGATTTGTAAATTCCCTTAAACGATAGATTGCATAACAAATTGGTGATAGTTTATTACATAAATTGTTTACATGTATTTCCCAGTTTAAAGAATTGTCCAGATGTATTCCCAAAAATTTCACATCAGTTACTTGTTGTACCGATTTACCATTGATTTTTAATAATTGACTCTCATTGATTACACTATTTCTCGGTGTAAAATTTATAAAGACTGTTTTTGATGTATTTAAGTACAATTTACTTTGGTAGAACCAGGCCATAAATTTATTTAACATTTGTTGTGCAAATTTCGTTACATCAGGTAGGGATAAATCAGTACACAAGTAACTATTATCGTCAGCATACATAATTAGTGAATCCTTTTCGTCGATACTTGGTAGATCATTTACGTACAGGATAAATAATAAGGGCACAAGGACTGATCCTTGAGGAACCCCAGATTCTATTCTTATACTATTTGACCGCTCATTATTTATTTCCACATACTGATGTCTGTCTAAAAGATAAGAGGATATCCAGTTCTGTATTTTACCTCTTAGGCCATACTTATCTAATTTTTCTAAAAGGCCTTAAGCAACTTACATGTTTTACATTATTTTTTAAATTACATTTTGTATAAAGTAATAACTTATTTTAAAGGGATTTCATTTTACTTAAATTGAACACTGACAATTTCAAATTCCCACAGGGATTTGATTTAATTCTAGTGGTGACAAAGGCATTAAAAAGTTTGGAGTGACGACTAATGTCATTGGCTATTATTACGTTATACAGAAAATCGATAAAATTCAATCTATGACAAGTGATCGTGACATTATACGGCCTAATAATTTTTCAGTTGTGATTGGCAGTGAACTGTTGAAAATATTTACTTAAGTGTTTTTAATTGGGGTTAGTTTATATAACGTTGAGGAATATCCTTCATTCATTAATGACGAATATTGGTGTGTGATATGTGATATAGAAATGTAGAAAAACAAAAAATCAGTATCTATGTATACCGGGTGTAAACGAATAGTGGGCCACCCCTGTAACTTTCTCGTTTTTAAAGATATCGGGAAATAATTTTGAATGGTGAAATTAGGGAAGATTTCCAACTTATTGAGACCTATCCGCCATATTTGCCACTTCCGGTTTCACCGGAAATGGCCCCAATAGTCTTTTCTAAATGGGCCACCCTGTATGTTTTTACATTTTTGAAATAAAGATCACATTTTGGATACATTTATACTATTTTGAACAATTTATACAGGGTTGCAAGAAAAACAATTCGAATTTTAGTTGTTAATCTAGATGGCTGCGAATACCTATGTTAAAATTATTTTTGTTCCAATGTAATTCATATAAAAAATACGAAAACGTCCATACTCCATATGTCCAATAATACATTATACAGGGTTCTCTAAACTCATTTATATCACATTTTTCAAAATAACTCTTTTTTTAAAAACATTATGATATGGGCCACCCGGATATTCAGAAAGCTCTATTTAGTAGGGGTTAAACAGTACCAATATTTCCGTAATGTGTAATCGTTACCGGCAGGAATGACAATTTTTCTTAAGAAATCTATGATTTATATCGAAGTTCAATCAAATTTTGATCAACCCTGTATATTTGTGTTAATCAGAATGGGCTTCTGACTCATTCTTGTTGCATATCATAAAATATTAACACAAATATACAGGCTTGGTCAAAATTTAATTGAAGTTAGATATAAATAATAAATTTCTTAAGAAAAATTGTCATTCCTGCCGGTAACGATTACACATTACGGAAGTATTGGTACCGTTTAACCTCTACTAAATAGAGCATTCTGAATATCCGGGTGGCCCATAATACCTATTTAAAAAAAAAGAGTTAGGTATTTTGAAAAATGGACATATGGACGTTTTCGTATTTTTTATATGAATTACATTGGGACAAAAATAATTTTAACATATTCCGGTGAAACCGGAAGTGGCAAATATGGCGGATAGGTCTCAAAAAGTTGGAAATCTTACCTAATTTCACCATTCAAAATCTTTAAAAACGAGGAAGTTACAGGGGTGGCCCACTATTCGTTTACACCCGGTATATATTTTTTTATTAATAATACCTAATAGGTGCCTAGTACTTGTTACCTTCGAGTGCTCTTCTAAAACAAATTGTAAGCATAATATAATAGTTAACTTCTTTACTTGTCAAGAGGTATAACGAAAAAATGTCAAATCAGGTTTATTTAGTTTAAAAATATCTACCTCGAGACAAACGCTTAATTAATAAAATATAATAAAAGGTTGAAACCAAAGAGAACGAGGACAATCAAGTCAAGTTATAGAATTAGAAAAGAATCCAATTAATAAAATGTTGGAGAATATCCAAAACTGCATTTATCTGAGATCTATAAGATACAAATTTAATACATATATTTTATAAACGGTTTAAGAATAAAACACCTAATATCGACGGAATGCGAAAATGGAAACTGTAAATTTATATACTAATACAAAATAATTAATTAACAAAAAATACTAACAATGCTAATTAATTCTAAGGATTTTTTTATTAAAAATAGTGATCTATAATTGGTTATGGACTTAATTAAAAAAAAACATTAAAAAAACAGGAAATTTCATTAGTAGGAGTGTTAAAATAAGTCATGACTGACCGAAAATTATTTAAAAAAACAGGAAATTTCATAAGTAGGAGTTAAAATAAGTCATGATTAACCGGATGGGAATTCCCTCTTTGAGAGGCCATGAAGTGAATTTGTAAGTACATTTCTAATAAATTTATTACAAATTTTAATGTACATTTTAAAATTCTGATAAACTATTTAAAGGGTTGCTATTGAAATTTCTAATGTTTTAAATAAAAAAATTATCAATCTTATGAGTAAAAGTAAATCCTTTTAAACGACTTGGGCAAACGTACCATGGCAGTAAATCAGATTTATTTTATTATAATACATGGAGAAACATACAACCGTTAAGGGTGTAAACTCATTGACTTTGATGATGCTAAATCAATAGATAGAGCTGCTCTGATACATGTCCTAAGGTATGTTCCAATTTTGAGGATTATATTGTTGTATATCAAGAACATGAATAAGTTGATTTGAATTTTGTTATAAGACCCAGGAAATTACAAAAAATCATTGGTTCAATTTCAAACTATTTTAAGACATTTTATTCCGCGAAAATAAAATACTACTTATAATGTGTAGTAGCCAACAATATTGAAAAATCTTGCGCCATATCTCAGCTCTCTATACTATAGGTACAATTTAAACTACCGGCGTGCATAGCACTCTAGAATATGTGTTCATTCGTTACTGTTTACAAAATAATTCTACAAAATCTTAATAAAAATTGTTGACACTGCGCCATCATCGTTCTTGACTATTCTTACCAATATTGACATTAAGAACAGAACGTTTGGGTAAAGTTTGATAAAAGGTGAAGGAAATTGTTCAATTACCTTACGCATTTACAAAAAAAAAAAATTGAGCATCGCATTTCAGAAATATATAGACAATAGGAACACTTTTTTATTCCTTCCTGTTAATTATAAACTTAAATTTTCCTAATTCACTGTTTTTTATACATTAGACCAATCTAATAGCATACTTATATAAAATTTAGTTGGCTGTAAAAAAGATATAAACTTTCTATTTACGTCTTGTAATTTATTTTTTAATCATTATTTCTGCCTTTAACAACGCAAATGAATTTCTTCTACTTCCTGTATTTCCCTTGCATTGGATTTTCTGTTTCCAGTAGGAATGTGTCAAAACCAAGAAAAAATTCAAGATACCTTCAAAGTATTGGGAATAATATTCCAAGCCGTATACACTTGTTTTATAACATTTTATTTTTGTATTTAATTATATCCAAATTTCCTGTAATTTCCACTCAAGGTCTGGAAAATTACAGTGTACGGCTACTTTAAATCATCGGATTATAAATGCTTGCCATGGCATTACTGGTTGCGCTCTTGATCTAATTTTATAATTATTATTGAACAGGTACATTCAAGAGAATTGCTGTTTACTCCTCCTGCTATTGGTTTAATGACTTTAATACATCTCTAGCGTACCTAATCACGTCATAACTAAACTGCAATCCGTAATACGTCCCAACACAGAGCAGGGTTGGAAAAAAGAGGTTTTCTTTATTTAAAATTGCTTATTTAGTTTTAAATAAATTTTAATTGTTGTATAAAATCATGTTTTAAACAAAAGAAAACAATTTTACATGGCCACGCAGACTTATCTACCAAATGTTTTATTTGCACCTTGCACCATAATAATATAGGCGCAATCGTGTAGCAGCTAAACGACGCGACAGTGGGCGAAGGGAAGGATGGCTTAGATTTTCATAAGAGGGATCAGAAACCGATATATTTATCGAATTTTGATGAAACTTGGGTACATTTAATCGAATATGGAAAATTCTGACTGTCCGTTTGTCACAAAAAAGTACTTGAATTCTTTGTCTTATTGTTTATCAAATTCCCACTAACGCGAGATATACAGGGTGAATACCAATATCTCATTTTAATTTTAAGAGGGGGTTTTTGTTAATATTTATAACACAAATTACCAATAAAAAAATATAAAAAAGAAAGTTGAAAAACTGACCTACCCTACGTAAAATTCTGGTAAACTTTTGAGTACCGCTTCGTCGCTCTACTGACCCACATGGGGTGAACAACATGCTTTGTAGACAAGTCACAGACTCCAAGTTCTAACGTAAAAAACGTGACAAAAAACGTCTAATAAAATAAGCCGCCGTTTGACGGTCTTTCATAAATTTGCGGTCGGAGACAAGTTAATTGACAGTGACAGCAAAAACTAGTGAATTTATGATTGCAAAAAACAAGATGAATGCCAGAGGCAAAGACCTATCCTGATTTATTTTCTGTTGAGATAGGTCAGTTACGAAGTTCTGAAAATGTTGACGTATTTTAATTAATTTTCTTTCTCGAAAACTACAGGGTATATATTTTTTATTTTTGGTATATGGCCTTACCATTAAGGGACCTACCATCCCATAAAATTAAAATGAGTAATTGGTATTCACCCTGTATGAACTCAAAAAAAATCTGAACTCTAGAGATGGGAAGAAAATCAGAAGTGGAGATACTAACTAGTATCAAAAATATTCATTAAAATCATTATAACTCCAAGACCCCCCAAGACGACTCAACTGACGATGCGATAAAAACAGATGCTGTATGTCTAACTCTATAAGTGAGATAAAGAAGTTCGTTCCTAAAAAGTTAAAAAAACGCGTTTTGGAAAATCATGGTCGTAACACTATACTTTCGAAAGCACTTTTAAATTTAGATACTTTGAAATGTCTTAGTTCACAGGTGGATTCTATTGTTGGACGTTGGATTGGATCCATTGGAAAACCCTTTTTATGGACCTGATTTTCGAAAAAGTTGAATATTGTGAAACAAATAATACAGAAGAATTAAAAGCTAAATAAGAAACGAAAAAAAAAATGCATTATTTGAACAAGTTTATAACTTATAATTTTGTAATACGTCCAATGCAAATAATGATCATTCCGTTGGCAGTTTATCTAACACAAACTTTTTGTGCATATTAATTTTGTTAAACTATGTATTAATACATACTATACACACCTAAAACATAAAGAGAATATTCATTACGTTTAAATATACTGTTTAATATACAACAAAAACTTGATTCCATTGTATTGCGATTAAAACTTGTTAATTCGGACTGTAATTATTGTCTTCCTGCATTTTTTTTCAGTTTAGTATTATCGTACATGATAAAACGATACCTGTATGGTGGTACAGAGATCACTATCAGAAACACAATAGAATAGAACTGAACACCGATCAAAGGCGTACGTAACTCGAGACGTAACTCTCAGCTGGACCAAAAGTGTTTATAATTTAGGAAATTGAATTACTTTTATGTTGAAAGAAATCAAACTCTTTTTCTCACAAAAATTTATTGCGTTAATTATTGAATTATTGTGAGAAAAATACTTTGATTTCTCTCAACATGAACCACTACTTACATGGGATTGATATTTCTGAATGACATTTGTCTGCAAACATAACGAATGTATTTATACACAAAATGGTATAAAAACTGTATCTATAATATATGCACCAGAGTTGTACATTAATTAAACCATAAAAAATATCCTTCGTAATTAGAGCATCAGACGGGATTTTACGTAACTTAGATAAAATTCAGGCACGGTCACGTTTTGTGGTTAGGTGATCAGAATTTATTAACATTGGGATTAACTCATATGCGTTGCAAAATTTCGCATATTTCCATTGTTTGCGTATTTAGAAGAAACTATATTAATTTATCAAAGAATATGAGATACATTGTTAATTTATAATTACAGTACACGTTACTAATTCAGAATAGTATTACCTGGTCTCTATTTACCAAGAAGCTATTTTGAACAGACTGAATTTGCAGATCTTTAAAATCTAGAAAGGAATGGAGTATAGCCCAAATATTTGTATTGCCTTCACTAATTAAGTTAAATATTTATAGATGATTTTCTAAAATCTTTTTAATTGGCTTCTCCATTTAAATATGTTTAGTTCTTTGTTTTAGCAAATGAATCCATGTTCTACATTATCCTACTATTAGGATATCATGGCCTATGTGAACGAAACCAATGGCACCAAAATTGCAAATATTGGATTATTAAACAACATAATAGACAGTATTTGTGGTATGTGGGATATAACTAATGACTAACTTGAAAACTGCAATAATACTAACAAAAAAAATGGAATTGCCTCAAGTTGGAAATTTTCCATAGGTATGAAATGTTTCGAAATTTCACATTCACTTTTGTTTTATTTAATGACAAATTGAAGGCAACTTACAAAAAATGTCTTGCTGCATCACTTTATTATTAATTATTCAATTGGGTTAGTTTTTACTAACGATTATCTTTGTCTAGAAATATTTGAGCATGTGTATGAAAATATATCATCGGATGTTCTAAAAATGAATGCTACTTTTTTAAAAAACGTATTTCCTACGATTTCGTATGGAAAAAAGTTTCTATAGATTGGGTAAATTAACACTTCGCTTGCAGGATAAAGTGAATATATTTTCTCTCCTCAGTAAACTTTGGAAATTATTTTCAAATATATTTTTCTGATTTTAACAAAAATAAATATCTCAGTGTCCAAAAAATCATTCATTTCGTTTTTAAAATGGATGCCAAAACTGACTTCTTAAGAATCTTGGTTGGGCCCGTTTAAAAAATTTAAATTTTGCGCAATTCGTAAAATCTACGGGTGGTAGAAAAACAATTTCAGAATTTCAATCTACGTAATAGAATGTCCTTAGAGTTTAAAAATAGTTTGATAGAAAATTTCCATAAATAAAAAAGTTAGACAGTAAATTTGAGCCTATAAAAACATATTGAAGAAAGAGTATTAATTCATACTGAAAATTTACTTCAGGGACGTATTCAGTAATCAATCATTTTCTACTTTAAAAATATTTGATTGGATTTCCGAAAATACTAAGTACAAATTAATGATTTATTTTAATTAATAAACCATTTCTCTACCCTTCCTCCTAGATACAAGATATAGAAATCAGAGGTACGTCAAATCATTAAAAATCATTACTTGCAATCAACTATGACAATATGGGAATTCAAACAACCGCTTATTATCAAAGTATAAAAATATCCATTTTCTGATAATCCTGATGCATTATACCGTATCTTCTTATTTTTATTTAAGGAATACGTTCTTGAATATTATAGATTCAAAGGTATTTACAAAAGATCATTTTAGATCGTAGTGAGTACGACCGAGGTCTAACGACCCACTAGTCTAATCTAGGCTAGCTACTGCTTGAAATTTTTTTCTTTTTGCTTTTAATAGATTTGTGGATTGTGGATACGTAAAATCTATAATTTAAGGTATCTCAGGTGATAAATTCGAGTCCAGAACTGTTGTAAATGTAGAAGATGCATTTTCTAGTTACATTATTGCTATAATCGTTTAAAACAAATTTAGGAGTTACAGTGAAGCAGGAAAATTCATCCTGTGAAAATAAACAACTTTATAATTATTAATAACATAAGAATTCCTTAGATCTACCAGTTCTTAGTTGAAAAATTCAATAACCGGATTCTTTTTATTTTCAATAATTAAGAAATTATGAAAAGAAAATTTGCTCAGCATTTTCCAAACCAAGCAAGTTAACAAAAACAAAATAAATAAAAATAAGAAACGTAAGAAGTTAGCAAAACGTTCAACTATTTCAATTCACTGATCAGTGGAGTAGTTAAAAAGCTTAGGAGGGTAAAAGTGATAATTGCATGGGAAAAAAGTCCCTGAGGATGACTCTTGACATACTTAACTGTTCCTACACAAGAATTACCCACAAAAGTACGTATATCAAATTTTAAAATGACATTAATTCGGTCTGAATTAATAAGGGAATGTTTAAAAAACAATAGTTCTGCATTTTAGGAAAGTTTATAGGAACAGTCCCATTATTTTGAATAGTTCTATCGATGCCTGAGGTTACAACCAAACAAACTGACCCAGCCTGTATTAATATTTTATATAATATGTAAGATATTGTTTTATATGCACTTTATTATATTTTTATATTAATCAGTATTATTTCTATTCTGATTGTTGTATGAAGAGCATACGGCGTGCGATGTATGAATACTATCGCTATTGTTATACCTTATATTACTGCTTCTAATATTAATAAATATATTATTATTATAATTTAAAAAAAAAATTATTTTTTAAATATAAAACCAAAAAAGTACATACATAACTCCGACGGGCACGCCAATGGTGTCATTCACTTTGCCTCATGAATCCTTGAACTCAAAGTCAAGTTTAAAACCAGCTATTAGGTGCTCGATTCCACAACAATGCGTTACTAATTATGTAACAAGCCCATAAGAGATTTTTCGACAAATTTGCACAAGGTCATTATTACATTGCAATTTTTGGAACAGACTTTTGCAGTGTATACCGGTCTGCACAATAAAGTAGGGGTTTAAATATAGAATTCTAACAGTGTTTTCTAATGTCCTTGCAAGTTAACAAGTTCAAATAATAATAGCGCATAACAGAGGGGGAAATTATGCAAATATGAGCAAGAAGTGGCGTAGTTTATACTACAATTTAAATAATTTTGTACTATCATATCCCAATTTTTATTTTGGATAAAATAAATTTTCCAATTATAGTTAACTAAATTGATAACGTGCATTTTACCTATAAACTTTGATAGTATACAGGGTGCGCCATTGAAAACTTACAGACGAGTTTTCGGGTAGATCAAATTTATTTTTTTTAGAAATTCTGACATGTCAACTTCATTGTCGCAGTAAAAGTCATCTGTAATCGCTTTATCCCTACACGCTGTAGCCATAGTCCCTAAAATTTTAAATGGCGTTATAGTGATATATCATTATCTCATTTGAAGCATCTTCCTTCACTGAATATCGACCAAAAATTTGCAAAATTGTATCGAATTGCTTTCAAAGTGTACAAAAGTGAAGTTCAAAAAGCGCTCTTTATTTTACAGATAAAAAAGTACAAATAATATAAATGTCAAACGTTAGCAGTTATCAGTCAATTTAATGTTCAAGCTTTTCACTATCTGCATCCACACAATAATACAAGATATGTACAAGTTTTGTTCAAAACGAGTCTTTACATTTTGAAACATTTATTTTACGGCATTAAAAGTGACGATCATTATGTTCAAAGAGTAATTCCAGTAATTCCAAATATGTTTCACCTGGCACTCCTGTCAGATTACTGTCAAGAAAAATGGAATCAACTAGATGATTTCCAAAAATACCGCAGACCCAGACATTTAATTTTTGAGGAGTTTAAGTTAAAAAGAAAATTCCCTTCAGCAGTTACTTGTGTAATCATAACTTCGCGAACCTCCTATACCTGATCAAAATTATCCTTATTCGATTCGTGTAGTAAATGAATTGTGAAAGGACGGAATTTTGAGATTCGACGAATACTCGTTCTACCAAAGTGAGTAATAGTAGCCAATTTACTAACAACTTCAATAGCTTTATTCCGTACAGGAAGTTCACTTTCAGGGTCCCGTTTTTTGTTAGCCACTGATCCAGTTCCAGAACTCTTCTATTAACTTTATAATATGAATTTCACATGCTTATTCGGCTATTCATTGAATACATTTGCTGTACTACTGTCGCACTCATTATTTTGTAAAAAAGGTGATTTCAACCCTTTCCTTATTGTTGAAATTATACTTTTAAACAAAATTCCGAACTATTTAGCTGCCGTTATTAACTGCCGGCTTAACTGAAGACTATTATTGCTTTTATCAGAAATAATTTTAGTGTTTTTTGAACATTTTTTTTGAGTACATTCTTATAACAATCCATCACAAAACGCTAGGCAAAAATGTACTTGTTTCTAACTGAATAAACAAGAAGCGCATCTGCAAAAAAAAAAGAAAAAAAAATTGAATTTTGAATACCATGAAACGAATCAATAGAATTTGAAATTTTTTGTTGTGTGACAATCAGGGGAAGGTCTTTCAAATAAGGTTTCATTTGCCCCATCATGCCGTTTAAAATTTAAGTTGTAGTTACATTGCGAAGGGACGACGCAATTTGCAGTTGATTTTTTTTCGAAAAGATGGCCAGCAATTGAATTTTTGCGGCTGAAGCTTTTTTATACTTAGCTCTTCTGAAAGACTGAAAATACTAACTGCTTGTTAAGGGTATTTGAAAATTATCTTACAAAATACATCGATAAACTTGCTGTTGGTGGCTAACAATTTGACTTTATATTGATAATTTCTATTTGTCCTTAAATAATTAAACATAAATAAATGATTTTTTTAATATGACAAATTTATTTGTCTGAAATCCCACTTATGAAATATTAATGTATATACAGGGTGTTTCATGAGGAACTGTACATAGTCCAATGGTAGATAGGGCCCATCAAGGTTAGAAACAAACCACTATTTAAAATTATTTTAGCCAAGTATTTAGGGTTGTACAGGGTGATTTATGAATTTTTACCAAAATTTGCTTTCGTTGCCTTTTAGAAACTAATTGTTCGATTCAATTTATTTTCGGTACACATTAAGTACGATCAAATACCAACAGTTCGCCATAATTACGAAACCAAAATTCCAGGTCCGCATTAGGAAAAATTTCATTTTATCTGTGCCCCCTAAAAAGTTCACCCTGTATATGTTTTTTTAAAATCTTATTAATGAAGTTTGAAAGTACATAAACTACCAACAAAAGTGGAATACTTCGTTTTCTTGTCACACTTACAACAGATACAAAATAAACACATTAAATTTAAACATTATCTTGTTAAAATTCAAACTTTCAGTAATTCAATGTTAGTTGTCAAAGTTCCTATCAGTTTAAGCTTCTAAGTAATTATAACTATTATTAGTTAAAAATAGTATGAAATACCAACAGTTAGTCGCAATCAGACAAGACTCCAGGACCGTATTAGGAAAAATCATCATCTCGTCGATTCCTCCCAAAATTTTCACCCTGTATATCTTATTCTTAACTTTACTTGCTATAATTTAAAAGTACATAAAGTATCAACAAGCAGTGTAGTGTGATCCGTACTTTTCAATAATAATTACGAACGTCCAACTACCGACACATAACTTGTGTAGTAATTAAAAGGTAATCTTGTACATTCTGTTCTAATTTGTAATGCAGAATATTTTCATGTTCAGTTCTAGTTTTAAGAAATGAACTTATTTTATTTAGTGTGCACACTGTGCAGCTAAAGACATTTGTGCAGGATTTCTGCGAAAGTTTGCCAATTCTTTCTACAGTAGGAATATAATAGACTTTTTATCTACTGACACTGTTAACAAAAGGAGTAGTCGGCTTTGGCAATAGTTTGACAGGTATAATTGTTGATGAGGTATAACTTTTGTTTCTACGTTACTAATACCATTAGTCCAACTTGAGAGCAGCAATTAATAGACCGAATTGAACAGTATTGTAACGTAATAAGAAACTACCCGGACGTTATACGAAAATCTGTGGGACATTTAGTTAGTAGTAGGTAATAAAATGCCGTGAAGAGGGGGGGTTTACATTTTGAAAATAAGTTATAGATTTTTACTTTTTATTTTGTTAATATGTATTCGAGTATGTATTATTTTGTTTTTTTACGTTGTTTTGTATTCATGTTGCGTTTTTTTATTTTGCTTGTTCTGTTCTGTTACTATTAAATTGTTTTAAAATTCAATGAGTATTATTTACTACAGACAGAATAGCTGCTCTAACTGAAACCAATTTATTGAAAATGTCAATTTTATCGAGATAAATTTTGTTGGTTGGTTTAAAACCTGTTGAAAGTGTAATAAGAAAACGGATCACACTACACTACTTGTTGATACTTTATGTACTTTTAAATTATAGCAAGTAAAGTTAAGAATAAGATATACAGGGTGAGAATTTTAGGAGGAATCGACGAGATGATGATTTTTCCTAATACGGTCCTGGAGTCTTATTGATTGCGACTAACTGTTCGTATTTCATACTATTTTTAACTAATAATAGTTATAATTACTTAGAAACTTAAACTGATAGGAACTTTGACAAATAACATTGAATTACTGAAAATTTGAATTTTAACAAGATAATGTTTAAATTTAATGTGTTTATTTTGTATCTGTTGTAAGTGTGACAAGAAAACGAAGTATTCCACTTTTGTTGGTAGTTTATGTACTTTCAAACTACAGTAATAAGATTTAAAAAAAATATATACAGGGTGAACTTTTTAGGGGGCACAGATAAAATGAAATTTTTCCTAATACGGACCTGGAATTTTGGTTTTGTAATTATGGCGAACTGTTGGTATTTGATAGTACTTAAAGTGTACCGAAAATAAATTGAATCGGACAATTAGTTTCTAAAAGGCAACGAAAGCAAATTTTGGTAAAAATTCATAAATCACCCTGTACAACCCTAAATACTTGGCTAAAATGATTTTAAATAGTGATTTGTTATTAACCTTGATGGGCCCTATCTACCATTGGACTATGTACAGTTCCTCATGAAACACCCTGTATACTTTGAGACAGTTTGAGATAAACTCTTGTGTATCCCACAAGGGAGTAACGTCTAAAAGTGATACCGTAACATTGCATGCATTACCTGAGAATTTGAAAGTAGATTAATTAGATGTCTGTACTTGTATATACTGCATATTATACTAATTACAATTATTACTACCTGACTGGCCGTAAAATTTTGAAATATAGGGATGTTTTATTCGAGGTTTTATTTAAAATAAAAAAATTAATAGTACTTTCCTTATATAATATTAACTAACCTAGGATTAATAAACATTGCTAGAATATGTAATTTATGCACACATATAGGATAGGTACTCGTCAAAATTTGCTTCAGGACACCTTAAAATTGACCAAGATTTATAACGCTGTAAAACTGTCAAAAATGTATGGATTTGTGCCGGGTTTTTAGCGTTTCAAGGGAAATTTAATTGGCTTTCATCTTACCTATTTAACTCTAAGATAAAGTTACAAAAACATGTTTATACAGGATGTCTAACGAATGCCTGTTTTTTCAGTCAATTTTTATCTTGAGCACAGCGTTAACCAAACACCCTGTATATTAGAATTTTATAAAATTTGCTTGTCTTATGTCTCTGCTTTAAAACATTTAAAACAATCTTGGTCAATTTTAAGGTGTCCCGAAGCAAATTTTGACGGGTATAGATGGTCAGAAGTTACATAAAAGTGTATTACTTTTAAATGGATTCGATTACAGTCTCCACATGGACAGAGTGAGAGGAAACATTTGCAAATTATTATAATTTCTTCAAGCTAAAATTCCAAAATCTTCAATCATTACTTCAAATAAAGTTACACCACTTGAAAAACAAAAACGACTTGATTTAAAAATTAAATGTCTATAACGTGAAATACAAGCCCTCAATTTATTAAAAAGGTTCAATGGTGTGATTTTCATACTTATTGATTCATGTCACTACAAAACAAACAACTCCAAAATGTATCCAGCAGCAAATCTTCAGAAACCGTTTTTCAGAAAAATATTAACATTGTTGAAAATTCTTCGTAATCGTTTGACAATGAAGAATTTGACTTCTTAAAAAGATGTTAAATTTTGTCCTGCCTTCTTCTGAAGTTTTGGTCATTTTGGATGAAGTGTAAAAAAGATTAATTCAATATCGACCTCATTCTCTTAGTTTTTCGTTTAATAAGTTACCCTCTTAAGACGAGGTTTCATAAAGAGAAGACTTTGAGGAGTTGATATTAATGAATTAACGTGAATAAAAAATGTTACAAATAATAGACAACTAGAGGATTTTCAAAGCTTAGACATTGTAAAATGTAAATATATCGGGTGGTCCAAAAAAAACCGGAATTTTCATTTTACCTTATAACTTTTTTATTTTTTCAGCGATTTTCAACTTTTTGGATTCGTTCGACAGCTAAAGCTTTCAGCTAAACGATTCTGTCAGAAGTTGATATTATCATCATAAATGTCAAGGCAGACGTATTTAAACTTAAGCAATTTTTAATAACTGCTGGAATTTTGTTGAAATGCCGAATTTACAAACGGTTTGTTTCATCATCATGACTGGTCTTGTGGCGATATTTTGATGGGTAGTTTTAAAAAATCGGCGAAAGAACTACGGAGCTGTACCAAAAAATGTAGAGGCGTGTTAGCAACGTCTCGGCAGCAATGGTAAAAACAGAAATTTTTATTTTCCTTTATAACTTTTTTGATTTCTTACCGATTTTAATTTTTTTTGGATCATATAAAACCCAAAGCCTTCCACTACAATACTGAATGTCAGAAATTGACATGAATCATAAATCCAATATGGCGGAAGTGGTCAAATTTACCTAATATTTAAAAGCCACTGGGATTTTTTTTAAATGGCGAATTAAATGGCTTTTCTTTTAATCTGGAAGCCTTATCTTCTAAAAACATTTTCACGCATAGATCACGAAAATCGGTTAAAAACTTACAAAGATGTAGTTGATAACGTAATCATGTGCCCCATAACAATAGTATTAAAAATAAATAAATTCTTAACACAGTTACCTATACACTTATCGTCATGGTTACAAAACAAATGAACTTGGATACTTAACTGTCACTTCGGCTGTTTTTAAAAAGTGTTTTGTGGTAAAATGGTGTGGTCAAATGAAGACAAGATTTTCATTAAGAATTTATTGAAAAAGTTGAAAATCGCTGAATAAATAAAAAAGTTATAAGATATAATGGAAATTCCGGTTTTTTTTGGACCACCCGATATATTCAAAATCGTTCGCTCTCTTGTTTAGTTGATCACGGTTGCATTGCTAAATTAAGTTTAGTTTAAACCGTTTTTCTTTGATGTGAACTTTATTGGCGAAAGTCGAGTGTTATATGTGTTTGGTGTTTTAATGTCAACTGCAAACTACTTCAGAAGTATAAATTATCTGGTGAGGCGTCTCTATTTTATACTACTCTGATACTTTGTCCGTGTGATTTCCTAATTTGTAAGAATTAGATTCCACATTTATAAGCGACTTTTAAGTAATGACCATCTCGGTACACATAATCTTTTCTGGAACATATATTATTTAACAAATTTGGATTATTTATAACGCTTGCATCATTCAAAGTGAATTTTTGGTGAATAACTGTTTTCAGTGAGAATTCATGACATTCGAATTTAGTTCATAGAAATTACATTCCGTCTTAATTGACTCGCAAAATTATCGCACCAATAGAAATTCACCATTAGTTGTATTTTAATTTTTTTTATCGTTTGTTTATTTTTCTTTTGGATTGTATATCGATTCTTCTGGAATATTAGTCCAATACTCATTTTTAGTCGAAACAAAATTTTACTTGAATTCCAGATGTACAGTCGGTGCCACCCAAATGTGAACGCATTTTGGTTGTCATGGAATTTTCTTCTGAATTTCATTGTAGTAAGTCAGACTTTGTTTAGTGGCGTAACACAGAGAGGATATATTGACAGAAAATAATATTACTTTTATTATTTTCTGTTACGATAATAATAATTGGAAGGACGAATCCCGACACGAATAATATAAAAGAAGTTAGCAAAATAATTAACTAATATTACCTACATGTTAGTGGAAAAAGGTTAATATTAATTATTCCTTTAATTTATTCATGTTTAACGATTGTGAGAAATAAAATGACACAAACTAAGCGTATTAACAATAATTAATATATTTCAACACATACCTAATAATTTATAATTCAGAAAAACATTAATAAAATAAAAATGGTAAAAACTAATCTCTATATTTAAAAATCAGCAATTCGTCAGGCCAGATAGCTTAAGATGTCTTTGTGCTATTCTGAAAGACCCTGGGAATAATGTTTCTCCTTGAGTTTTGACAGTTGTTTCGAAAGGATTCTGATGGATAAATTCGACCAGAGCATTGTCTTTATTCTCATTGGGGACCTTCCCTATACCTTGCCTTATAGATCTTTGCAGTCTTTGTTCTTCTTGCCAGCGCTTTTTTTTATATAAAGTATACAACTTTTACCAACATTTAAATCAGCAGCCACTTCACTCAAAGACTTATTTTCTTCCAATTTAGCTATAGCCCTCGCTTTTGGCGCTTCAGTTAAATGTCTTGGCATAGTTATCTTTATTTTTACTTTTGACAAATTATGACAAATATATTTGACAACTATTTTCAAATTTTACGGCGACTATGATTTAAAGTGCAAATTACACTATACAATTTTGCCGTTCACATTTGGGTGGCGCCGACTGTACATACCAATGATATAAGTAAGTGAGTATAGTTGGAGAGCCCTCGACCAGGATTTTCGACCTTATCGCGACACAAGGATTCTATTTTTTTTTTCAACAGTTCATGTCAATATGGGAAAACAATTCTATTGCGACTGACGTATATCTCGTTGCTAAAGGAGTGAAAAAAATTATCGATAATGTAAAAAAAATGGGTCATAATAGTTATTCAATTATCCGAACTCGACCGCGGATGGATATTTAGCAACGAAATTTTCAGGGATCCGAGAGGAAAGTTGCTTCTAGCTCTCCTGAAAGTTAGGTCGAAAAAATCATCAGGGAAGGGGAGCAAGGGCCCCGGATAAGTACAGTTTTTCGGCAAAATTGACCTTTTTAAAAAATTCATATCTCGGCTAATATCGGAGATGGACCAAAAGAAAAGAGAGTTGTTCATTTTTCCTTCTTCTTGACCGCCGTCTGGATCCGGATCCTCCAAATTCAAAGGGAAAGGCTGTGGTGCGTTTCTAAAGGGTACATGTTTAAAAAGTCGCTAGAATTCGAAAAAATCGCCTTTTTTCAAAAAATCATAACTTTCTTAGGAGGCAAAATCGAGTAAAACGATTCCGCCGCAGGATTTTCGAAATTACATTGTTTCCTAAAAAAAAAAAAATACGCCGCCGGTCCATCTCGAAGGAGGCGCGAGTTATTAAGTTCGGCCCGGACGCGTGTTTGGAGAAATTTGAAAATCTGGAAAAAAAATTGCGAAAACACGAAATGTTTAAACGCTATTTCCAAACGAAAAAATCGCCGGCGGGCCACCGTTCTGGTAAGAAATCCAAGGTAGAGGGTCCAACTTAACACTACATCGTATACGCACGGTTTCGTTTCGAATTTCGCGGCAGTAGGAGCGAACGAAAAAGTGGAATTTTGACGTTTTGACGAAAATTTTGAAGTTGGGTTAAAAATCTGCAAATCTGCAAAGTAGTCATTGTTCTTGCATATCTTTCTAATCTCACAAATTTTACACAATACTCTGAGCGGGGGTATTGAAACGTTAATAACTTTCTTAATACTCGAAGGATCGCCACGAAATATAGCCTATAAAAGATTTTCCGACACGAAGACGCCTATAAAATACGACGCCACGCGTCGACACTCGCCCGGAAAAAACCCTTTGAGGCGGCAAAGTGCATAAAAATCTCGAAAACTCGAAATTAGAGCGAGTCTGCCGATCACCGTTATTTATGTTTTACCGACTGAAAATTAAATTTCACCCTTCCTTAACGTCCTGGGACTTCCTTCATAAATTAAACTTGTTTCTTTTGACTCGAACTAAACATTTTTGATGAAATTATCCGTGTCGTGATAACTCGAAATTTTGGTCGAGGGCTCTCCTACTAATATAAATAATATGCTCTTTCATTGTAGGTCCCTAAATGTGGTTGTTCTGCAGTCGTCCAAGAGATGAGGCCGGTGGTATGGAAACAAATGATAAAATAAGAGAATTATTGCGGAATGTTCTAAAGCTAAAGGATTACCTAGACTGTTCTAGAAGGTATATCTCAAGGTATATAAAGGCCAAGATGTTCCACTACAGTTAGTTGAATAGGGAACTGAACACAACCGACAGAAGGAACAGTGACAAGTAGTGAGTGGTTAAAAGCAGTAATTAGTGCGACAGACTAACTAGTGTAAGTAGTTAGTGAGTTAATAAACCAGTGGTTTAATGTTAATCTTGTTGCAATTATTGAACCCACGCTTGGGGTGTTTACTAGGAGGTGTAAACTCGTAACAATACAATTGGATCAAGAAGACTAGAGAAAAGGAGACATCACTCTCTGGCTTTCGAGTGTAAACGCAGCGCCCGCAGCGGCTCCGTATACGCAGCCTCTGGAGGCGCTGAGATCGAGCATGAGAGATGCGCAGTGCGTCACTGCGTTTCTGCTAAAATGAAAGCGTCGCATACAAGAAGACGAAAAACTATTTACTGAACACAAATAGTAAAGGCCCTCCCCACAATTGCGCGCTATATTTGAATAGAATGTTTCTATTGGTTGAATTTTTAAAACCCATAATACAACTAACCCCACTGTGCTCCAAGAGCTGATTCGATCTGTGTCGGCCATTGTGTGTTTTGACGTTATGTGCAGAGATTACCCTAATCTCTGGTTCTGTGGTTTTGATTGTTTTGTAAAGATTACTGTTTAGTTATTGGTTGTTTTCATTTGCTGTTATTCCCATTCATCTAATAAAATTTCAATACTTTGGTGTACATTTGTGTATATTAAGGTAGGTAGGCAATGAAAATAATAAATACTGATTAAATGTCAGAACCACATTTTCTTTTTGAGGTTAGAAATTCCATCGACACATATTAATTAATAAATTATTAATTTGTAGCGTGCAAAACTGGTTTTTGCGTATATTAGTCTAAGCAAATCGGGAGGGGCTTAACTATTTGTGTTCACTAAATAGAGTAGAGAGACTTCTTGGTAGCATGTAATGCATGCATGAACTCGAGGAGGGGGAATAGCTCTGATCGCAGTGCCATCAGCAGCGTCAAATATCAGTTACAGCAAGTGATGTCTTCTTCTCTCTAGTCTTTTTACATTGGATAACCTAAATAAATGGCAAGCTATGGAAAACAAGAGATTAAATGTAATGTCATCAATTCACAGTGTCAGTTCGTTGTTGTGTAAATTGTTTCGTTAGATTTCTTACTTTTGAATAGAGATTAATGAGCAGTCGATATTTTGTTGGTGAAAAATGGAACGCCTTACAAAAATTTGAACCGTTGCGAGTTTCTCTTACCATAATCTTGATTTATACAACGTTTTCGGAGAACAAATGACCACAAAACATAAATAAGTACAGATCGTTTCGTTAGACTAAATTATAGAAAATAACGATTTGATACGATGATGAAAAAATTAATACAACTAAGAACAGTTCGTAACGTCCAAATAAAGTGTTGATACTGTAAGAATACGTCATACATAAGAGAAGTTACATAAAGGTATTCTTAATTCGAAAAGTTGTGCAACATTTGCTTTTATGATTTCCCCATAGAAAAAATCACGGGAAAATCAAGTGACCACTTTACTATAATATACAGGGCGGTCAAGTTACAGCATTCTCGTTACTTGCTCAGAAGCCATAAGAGAAATAAAAAAACTTTTATAATATGAAAGTTACTAGACTTTCAGTATTCTTTCCTCATCATACAGTTTTATTTATACAGGGTGGTCCATATAGGTACATATAGCGATATAAAGCCGTAATTTTTTAAATAGGACTCCCTATGTCCGACTATAAATTATTATTCCTAGTCATATTACCTCTACAAATATATAGGGTCTAATTTATGTGATGAAAAAATCTAGAATTTTATTAATTAATAAACGTGAGCTACCATTTGTGATACTGCTCACTATCATATTCGTCTTTGTGAAGATTTCCTACATTTCACAGAGAAAAATATATAGTATATAATAATGATTACGAGAATGATTATCAAAGTAAAAATTAAGAAACAAAAAGAATGCCATGTAACTCATTATTTGTAAATACATATTACCATAAAGAACAGACACAATATAAATAAAACTAAGAACGTCATAAAATTTGACTTCTTAATTTTTCAAAGCCTATACTTAGATAATCATTATTAGATATATTATGAATATACTAAAATGGTTAAATTCAGGCATGGCCAATTTACTATTTTTCTATAAAATGTAGGTAAAATCTTGACAAACATGATAGATGGATCACAAATGGTATGTAGCTCGCGTTTATTAATTTATAAATTGATGTTATTGTTATGAAAACCTAACGAAAATGTAAAATAAAAACATCACACAAATTAAATTAAACCAGAAGATCAATATTAATCATAGTAGGTATTAGGTGTTCTATAAAATTTCTTAAAATTTTCAGAAACTATTCATATTAGACCCATCACATATACAGGGTGATTCAGTTTTTATCTTGCTAACTTTAAAAATCAATAGAACAGGATAAAATAATGTTAGTTTGTGGTATAAACTTATGTCCAAAAACGCTTCGTTTGGGCGATAGAGGGCGTTGAAGTTCCATATCATTTCTCGTTTTTCCACCATAACTTTTGAACCAAGGATCCGATCATGGTCAAATTTGGTATAGAAACACTGCTTATGACCTTACATAAGCTTCTTAAGTTTTAACCCCTCATCCCTCTTGGAAGTGTATTTTTGTGTGTTACCCCTTCTTACTTTTTCAAAACTTTTACAAAAAAAAAAAAAAAAAATCACAAAATAACTACGCTGGCATATTCACTGGTCTATTTTGTAACTTTTTCGTATCTTTTGTTTTTTCGATATTTTGCTTTGTTTTTGTCACGAATTTTATTAAATATCTCAAAAACAAAGCAAAATATCGAAAAAACAAAAGATACGAAAAAGTTACAAAATAGACCAGTGAATATGCCAGCGTAGTTATTTTGTGTTTTTTTTTTTTTTTGTAAAAGTTTTGAAAAAGTAAGAAGGGGTAACACACAAAAATACTCTTCCAAGAGGGATGAGGGGTTAAAACTTAAGAGGCTTATGTAAGGTCATAAGCAGTGTTTCTATACCAAATTTGACCTTGATCGGATCCTTGGTTCAAAAGTTATGGTGGAAAAACGAGAAATGATATGGAAGTTCAACGCCCTCTATCGCCCAAACGAAGCGTTTTTGGACATAAGTTTATACCACAAACTAACATTATTTTAACCTGTTCTATTGATTTTTAAAGTTAGCAAGATAAAAACTGAATCACCCTATATTTGTAGAGACAATATGACTAGGAATACAAATTATTTTTAGGCGGACATAGCATGTGTCCTATTTAAAAAATTGCGACTTTTTATCGCTATATGAATATGGACCACCCTGTATAAATAAACTGTATGATGAGGAAAGAATACTAAAAGTCTAGTAACTTCTTTATCTCCCTTATGGCTTCCGAGTAAATGACGAGGATACCGTAACTGGACCACCCTGTACATTTGATACACCGGCGCCGCCGCCACAATTTAAAACAAAACTAATTGTTTACATAATAGTTTCTATTACTTATGTTATAATAATATTCATCAACCACAAAATGAAATTATATAGAGAAAAAGAAGAGTTTAATTCTAAGTGCCATTGAAAATTTAAAAAAAGATAGATTATGCATTGAATATAACGGCGGCCATGTCTGTAATAGATATATTTTTTATTTTTGTTGACTGTTGATTATTTTTTAATAAAAAAAAATTGTTATTAATAACCTCATTTTTATTTTAAACTTAAATAGGTATATCTGAAAGTCTTGAAAATAAAATAGCCAAACTATATATATAGGGACTTAACTGAAATCAGAAGAAAAATTGCTATCCGGAAATGTAATAATATACAGGGTGTTTCATTTAAAAAAACAAATGTTTACCCTATAACTTCTTTAAACAACATTCAATTGTATTTCTGAATTCGAAGTTTGACGGCATTACTAAGATGCTATAATTTTTGTACCTACGAAAATTTCCGAATTATCAAAAATGGACGAGATAAAGGGGGGTCAAAATATAACCAATAACCCTGTATTTATATAGGATATAGACTAAAGTGAACATTAGGGAAAGTTGGTTAAATTGCTGAATGTTGATGGCAAAACACTTTCAACCTTAGAAAATCTAATAATAGTCTCATGTAAGCAATTAATTTAATGTAATGAATTTAATGTGCTAAGTTCAGGTAAATTTCTGTTGATAGAAAACTCACGACCGCAGCTGGGGGACAGAAGGTGTTGGAGTTAGTTGTATTTTGTATTTTTGTGAAGACGTATCTCCATCGCCGGTTGCTGTGATTCCCGTAAGTACTCGTTTGTTACTTTGTTGTAATAAATGATAAATGTATAAGTAGAACCCATGCCAAGCGAGGTAATTATGATTAGTTAACAACATTATTTTATGGCAGACGGCTCCCTCTAAGAGGGTAGTCGTAACATTTGGTAAGGTGCCAAATGTTTTAGTCATGACATTTTTAAATGGAACCCTCAGGCATGACATATGGCGGAGGCGCCGGTCATCCGGTATCTCTCATTACATTACAGTACTATATGCGGCCGGGAAGTGAGGTCTTACGGTACTAGAACCTGTAATGTACCGGAGCCACCAGAAACTTATTACGAACCAATCACAGTGTTATTTTATTACATATAAAAATTAACCTTAAACTAAAAAATAGTGTCAAAATTGTCAAATATCAAATGACCTAAGAAAATAAACAAGTTTCAAATTATACAAATATACAATAAATCACGGGATAATTATTTATGTTATAAGTGCCATATGAGGTATTTTATAGCACGCACCTGAAGTTTACAAAACGAACCGAAGGCGAGTTTTGTAAACAGCCGAGTCCTATAAAATACAGATATGGCACGTATAATATACAAAATTTTATCTACGCTCGGCTTATTAATTTTTTTATACATAAATAACTACTAATTAATTAAAATTATTTATTGTCAACACCACACAGTATATTATCAAGTAAGTAATAACTATTATAACTAACTTAATAAATAACAATAGCTGTTTGTTGATATCTCCTAGCAACCGGTGGTTTGCGTGCTTTTTCTTATAATAAATTTATAAATATATATCGCACTAGTGCTACAATGTCATTATGATATTATGAAATGAGTGTCATATTACTGTCATTATATAACGAGCGTAGATAAAATATTATTCAATATACGTCGGTTAGATGTTTCCACTTTCGTTTAGATATTTTACTCGACTGTAACAAGTCACCTACCGGACTTGTAACGAAAATTACTTGAGACCTTTTGAAATCCATTTTCTTCATATTTATAGACTATTTTCAACTATTTCTTGGGTGATTTTGTAGAAATGATTTTGAATAACAATAATAGTAATACATAATAATAATAATCTTAATATAATCTCAGTAATCTTTTAACATACTAATACAATGGTTGGTAATTTAGAATCGTGTACTTTTTATAACTGCCTTCAAAAATTCACCTGAAAAAATTAGAATATGGCAAATTGTCAGTCAAACAACTTCTATTTAAAACATTTTCCAAAATAAAAAATAAAAATAAACTTTGGAAAATCATGTTGATGTTGATATGACTACTATATAAATATCCTTTTGTTAGGAGCTATGTGTGATTCAAACTTTTTGATATTGACAAACAGTTGTGCATTTAATTGGGTACTTTTTGTAATAGGGCTCGTTAATTTGCTAGTAATATGCCATTTCATAAAAATGTATGAAGTTATGATTTGATATGTGACATCAATAATAATAATTATTGTAGATGTATAAAATGGCAAAGTAGAATTTAACAATGATTTAAGTAAACAAAAAGTTAAAAGTTTTTGTTACAAATATAATACAAACACATTTATCCATGTTTCATATACTATCTATTTATTTTTTCTTTGTTTCTTTTAGGGCTGTTTACTATTATGCTATTCTTTAATATTTCGATTTAAAATACTAAAAGTATCTAAGCGTAAAAATAACAATCTACTTCATTTTGAAATCTCCTCGTCTAAAACATAATCTGGATTTTAAGAAATTTGTTTTAGTCTCTAGAATTGAATAACTTTTAAAGTCAGTCCGTCAATTCCAATTCTTAGCCACCATTGACACATAATATCTAATTATGCCGCAAATGAAAATAGAACTCCAATTATTTTGGTAGAAAAATTGTTACAAATCATATTCTCATAAACCTTGTATACAGGGTGTTTCAGTTAAAAGTCCCCG
Organism: Rhagium mordax; assembly: GCA_963680705.1. Taxonomy (NCBI): domain Eukaryota; kingdom Metazoa; phylum Arthropoda; class Insecta; order Coleoptera; family Cerambycidae; genus Rhagium; species Rhagium mordax. The sequence goes on along the minus strand of OY796657.1, from coordinate 82,032,080 downwards.
GGCCATTATCTCGAAAAATAATAATGTTTTATATTTGTAAATGGAGGATGATAGATACCTAAGGAGGCTTTAAATAACTGTTGTTAGAATTTTTCCTCTACGGTTCACAGAGATGGCGCTGCGATGCAAAATTATTTTTCGATGGCTGGAACCTTAAAACATGATTCATGTGAAGGGATAATTAAAGAATAATTTTGATGGTATAGAAAATTTTGAAAAAACCAGCACTAGTGGAGTTATTGAATTTTTTTTTCATTTTTTTTAGTACACGTAAATCTTGATAAACTTTTGTAGCTTTTTTATTAACAGTTCTAGACTGTCGGTTACTTGAAACTTTTTTCACGTTAAGGAAAGTGCTTTGATGCACTAATACAAAATACAAAAACGTGTGTAGCACTACCGGTTAAGCTGGAACTAATAAGACCCTGCTAAATTTTAAATACAATAATCTGCATGTTATTACATATTTCAGTTATTTATTTTTTTTATCTCTTCTAATAAAAATTTGCCTAAAACCTGAAATAGGTAAGATAATAAAGGAAATACTCACTAATTTTATGATGAGCTAAATTAAACTTAATAATTTGATAACAAGCATAAACAAAAGTTTTATTAACAATAATAATTAACAATTAAAAATTTCTAGAATATGCACTACAAGCTTTTGTTAAATAACTGTCAAAATTAAAATTTAATTTTAAGGCCAACTTAATATCTCAAAAGATTAATTTAGCTCATCATAAAATTAGTATTTCCTTTATTATCTTATCTAAAAAAAATTCAATAACTCCACAAGGGCTGTATTTTTCGAAATTTTCTATACCATCAAAATTATTCATAAATTATCCCTTAATCACATAAATCATGTTTCAAGGTTCCAGCCAACGAAAAATAATTTTGCATCGCAGCGCCATCTCTGTGAACCGTAGAGGAAAAATTCTAACTACAGTTATTTAAAGCCTCCTTTGGTATCTATCATCCTCCATTTACAAAAATAAAATATCATTATTATTTTTCGAGATAATGGCCCGGGGACTTTTAACTGAAACACCCTATACAGGGTTAGTTTGGTTAATGTAAACCCCCCATTTTTATTTTTTCTTTGACCGAATCAAAAAATAAAAAAACTGGCCATACACCGTTTTTTATGTAGACTCCACACCTGCTAACTGATTGGCAGTAGCGTTTTAAATATACAGGGTACGCAAAAAGTTTTTCTAAATGGAACACCCTGTATATTTTGACAAATTTCAATTCCTTCAATCATTCTGATTACAAATATATACACATATTGTAAAATCGGTTTACTGGTTTCTGAGTTTTTCGTTCGAATTTTATTAAACGTTGTTTGAAATGTATCGACGTTAATGGTGGTTATGTTGAAAATGTTATTATAATTTGTTTCAATAATTCATATATTTTGTTGATTTACTTCATTTATTGATTCATTATATGAGTTTATAAAATAACGCTTTTGTTTTGATGTATCCATAATAAAGTGAAAATAACTCAAAAACTCAAAAACCAGTAAACCTATTTTACAATATGTGTATATATTTGTAATCAGGATGATTGGAGGAATTGAATTTGTCAAAATATACACGGTGTTCCATTTAAAAAAACCTAACTTTTTTGTGTACCCTGTATATTTAAAACGCTACTGATAATCCGTTAGCAGGAGTGAAATCTACATAAAAAACCGTATATGGCCAGTTTTTTAATTTTTAGAATCGGTCAAAGATAAAAATAAAAATTGGTGTTTACGTTCACAAAATTAACCCTGTACAGGGTGTTTCCTATAAAACTATACCCCCCCTTATTTCGGTCAATTACCACCGATTTTAATTTTTCAAAAACCGGTCTAACACAGAATTTTCTGTAGATTTTGAATATGCTATTACTTTTTTTCCTACTTCAACCGTATACGAGGGGCAGAAAGAAGTATGGTTTTTTTAAATGGAACACCCTATATATTTTTACATATTTGGATTCGCCTCATCTTTCTGATTACAAATATATATGACACTTATATATTTGCTATAAAAATGGCGTAAATAATTGAATTTAAATTTAGGGCTTTTCCTTCAAAACTATACCCCACCCCCCCTTATTTCGGTCAATTATTAACGATTCAAAATTTTCAAAACCTACACAGAATTTTTCGTAGATTTCATATATGCTATTACTTTTTTTCTCCCTTCAACGGTATACGAGGGGTGGAAAAAAGTATGTTTTTTTTATGGAATGCCCTGTATTTTTTTACATATTTCGATCCACCCTACCTTTCTGATTATAAATATATATATAATACTTATATATGTAAAAAAATACAGGGCATTCCATAAAAAAAAACATACTTTTTTCCACGCCTCGTATACCGTTGAAGGGAGAAAAAAAGTAATAGCATATATGAAATCTACGAAAAATTCTATGTGTAGGTTTTGAAAATTTTGATCCGTAAATAATTGACCGAAATAAGGGGGGTATAGTTTTTAAGGAAACGCCCCAAGTTTAAATTCAATTATTTACGCCATTTTTATAGCAAATATATAAGTGTCATATATATTTGTAATCAGAAGGACGAGGCGAATCCAAATATGTAAAAATATATAGGGTGTTCCATTTAAAAAAACCATACTTTTTTCTGCCCCTCGTATACGGTTGAAGTACGAAAAAAAGTAATAGCATATTCAAAATATACGGAAAATTCTGTGTTAGACAGGATTTTGAAAAATTAAAATCGGTGGTAATTGACCGAAATAAGGGGGGGGTATAGTTTTATAGGAAACACCCTGTACAATAGGTAACAATAATTAGGTAATAATTATTCTCACTTCTTATGGCCAATCCTTTCATATTTCCAAAGTTCGAAACAGAAACATAAATAAATTCGGGTATTTTACATATGGTTAAGATATTGGATATTTGGTAGGTACAATCGTTGAATAGTGGACAAACCTCGGGACAAACTTATAATACAATGTGAACACTGAACATATTAGTATTTAAAAATAAATACAATTTGAAGAAACTACAGTTTTAAATTTTTAGATATACAGGGTATTTTTAAACCAACCAAGAAACGACAAACGAGGATTTTATGATCTACAGTAAAATAAATATTGTTATTATTTCTAACCGCCATTGGTATTCAAGATGTTTAAAAAATCGTTTAATAGTATATATATGTATTTTTTTAATATCTGTTTTTATGTTAATAGTTAATTGCGCTGTTTTTTTTTTCAAATAAAATAAAGTTTTTTTGGTTATTCGTTCGATCCGACGTCAGTACGTTCACAAAAATATCTCCAATACGTAGCGCCAAATTGAATTAATTTATAATATGAATAATATTGTAGATGTAATCAAATATTGTATAAAAAAATATAATTTTGCAAAACAAGGGCGCATACTTTTTTTTAAGTAATTAACCTAGAATATTCTACGCCATTATTGACCCAGTTTACTCAAACTTCAGAATAATCTCAATTTAATATCTTTTGTAGTTTTTAAAAAATCTTTAACAAAACTTAACCAAACAATTTTCCAGCAATATATTCTCGGACACACATTAACAATTTTTGACTCATATTAGATCATAGATTTTCAAATTCTCGTTTGTTGGTAATTTTAAAAACCACCTTATAGTGAATATTTATTACAAGTTACCGTTTCTTAGCTTCCCAACGGTTTTCAAAATACAATAGATATTTAAAGGCACTAAGGAAGTTTATATTGATATTGTTTTTATAGGATTATGGATACAAAATCTGTAGTGTTCTACAAAAATAACGACTATTATAGATTTCGTATAAGTATTATCTCAAACAGTTTTTAATTTAAGAATATCATGGTTTTGATACTTTTAATAATGCAGTGGAATCACTGTCGGAATGAAACTTTAAGGGACTTGTGCATGTTGGAAAGTAGCGCATAACGTTGAGCTTTACATATCAGGGTGAGATTTTATTTTTATAGACTTGAAGTAGTGAACTTGAAAATATTACTGTAAAAAACAAACTATGAATCCGCTTTAGCCAGAGTACACGTGATTGTGTTGTAATTTTCTCACAAGCTGCAAACACAGTAAACGTCCGCGTTGGACAAAAAACACCAAAATTAGGCTAATGGACAATGGGATCTAGTTTTGATTACAGATAAATCGTGTTTGGAGATACACCCTGCATGATTTTTTTTTCGCTCCGGTTTTTGGCTTTACAAGCTTACCGTTTTGGCCACTCCTGCATGATTTAACAAGGGCAAAAGCGTGAAGAGAATTGACACAACCAAAGACTACAGTGCACTATATAATTACATAAGCGGAAATGGTGTCGGATGGAATCTGAAGTGATTGAAAAACGGATTTGATCTTGGTGGAGAATTTATAAGATATACAGGGTGATTCTAAAATGTATGGCCAAATTGATACAGCGTCATCAGGAGACCAAAATAGGTTGATTCAACCCAATTTACCTATACAGGGTGATCTACCACGAGTGTGCCAAACTTCAGAGGCTGGTAATTTATCAAAAATAAATGGACTTTCATTAATAAACATATGTCCTAAAACGCATAATAAGGGAGCTACAACCCCTTAATGAATATCAATTTTTCGCTTAAGCAATGTAAATGACATAATACTACAAATCAGAAATATCAATTGTTTTTAAACATAGGTGACTTCAAGCCACTTGATTTGAAGATTGATCGAATTAAGTTTTGCATATTTCACATGAAAACGCAAATTATTCAAAAACGGCTGGTGTGACAGAAATTTTGAAAAATACTTTTTTCTGAGTCATTGCATGGGAAATATTGTTATGTAAAAGTTTTGCTTCGGAAGTGACGTAAAAAAAAGTTTGGGGTAAAAAACTACCCCTCACCCCCCAAAACTACCTCAATAAAGCAAGCTGTTAATTACGAAATTTGTAATTTTATGCGCCTACTTCGAGGCCGTAATGTATGAAAATTTCATTATTTTAATCACCACCATATCGGACTTATAATCGAAAAATTGATATTCATCAACCCCCTTCAAGGGGTTGTAGCTCCCTTATTATGCGTTTTAGGACATATGTTTATTAATGAAAGTCCATTTATTTTTGATAAATTACCAGCCTCTGAAGTTTGGCACACTCGTGGTAGATCACCCTGTATACAAAAATGCACCCCTAAGAAGTTACAGCCCTTTAAATTTCAAATAAAAAAAACTTTAATTATTGATTATTCCCAAATGGCTGTAGATATCTTTTTCTAATTCAGTGTACAGGGTAGGGTGTTCACGCGAGATGTGAACCCCGCCTAGATCCTTCCCCTTTGACACAATTTGAAAAATAAAAATTCGTTCCTATACGATTTTTTCCGTAGTTTTCAAATATGTCAATCATAATTTCCTATATCTCGTCATATACAGAGTGTTGCATATTTTTTTTTCAACTTGTGGGACACCCTGTATCTAATTATCGTAGTTGGTGCAGTTTTTCATTCTGAACACAAATAAAAGAAAAAATCTAACGGACTCAAGTCCGGACTTCGAGCTGGCCATGCTATAGGACCGTAGTTACCCATCCCTTGACCGTAGGTATTGTTTAAACAATTAACCGCCGGTAAAGATTTTGTGGGGAGTGCCCAGTATTGTTGCCAGATTACGTTGCCATATCTTCTTGGAAAGCGAATATCTTGCAGTAACTGGTAGGTATATTTAATTTCTTAGAAAGTTAAAATAACGATGGCCTGTTAAAGCGCCTTCGTAATATATTGGGCCGATTATTTGATCATTGATAATTCCGCACCATACGCTGAAAGACTGCCCCAGCTTTAACCAGTGACGTAGACTGGTTAAAACTGGGGCAGTCTTTCAGCGTATGGTGTAGAATTATCAATTATCAAATAATCGGCCCAATATATTACGAAGGCGCTTTAACAGGCCATCGTTATTTTAACTTTCTAAGAAATTAAATATACCAGTTACTGCAAGATATTCGCTTTCCAAGAAGATATGGCAACGTAATCTGGCAACAAGACGGGGGCACTCCCCACAAAATCTTTACCGGTGGTTAATTATTTAAACAATACCTACGGTCAAGGGATGGGTCCTATAGCATGGCCAGCTCGAAGTCCGGACTTGAGTCCGTTAGATTTTTTTCTTTTATTTGTGTTCAGAATGAAAAACTGCACCAACTACGATAATTAGATACAGGGTGTCCCACAAGTTGAAAAAAAAATATGCAACACTCTGTATATGACAAGATATAGGAAATTATGATTGACATATTTGAAAACTACGGAAAAAAATCGTATAGAAACGAATTTTTATTTTTCAAATTGTGTCAAAGGGGAATTATCTAGGCGGGGGGTTCACATCTCGCGTGAACACCCTGTACTTTCATTACCAATAAACGCCAATGTTTTGAGATTAACAGCAATAAAATACATTAAAGAGTTAACCAGCCTACTTGTACATTAAATAATAATATTACATATTTGCTACTGAGGTTAAAAATAGTTCGATGCATCTTCTTCATTTTTCTTGTTTAATTTGCAAACTATTGATATTATCAAAAAAATAAAAGATAGAAAAAAGTTTCCAAATTAAATTATCTATCAAATGATACTGGAAAATGGACCATACGTTAACGCACAGAAAAATAAGGGTGTGAAATAAAGGGTGACTGCCCCTAAATTACCCCATCCCTTTAATGTATTTTATTGCTGTTAATCTCAAAACATTGGCGTTTATTGGTAATGAATGTACACTGAATTAGAAAAAGATATCTACAGCCATTTGGGAATAATCAATAATTAAAGTTTTTTTTATTTGAAATTTAAAGGGCTGTAACTTCTTAGGGGTGCATTTTTGTATATAGGTAAATTGGGTTGAATCGACCTATTTTGGTCTCCTGATGACGTTGTATCAATTTGGCCATACATTTTAGAATCACCCTGTATAATTCTTTGATCTGTGGCGTCTTTTCAGGGGACTGTTGATACTAACTATTCTTATGCAATAAGCCAATCAAACGCATTTATTCTTGAAAATAGTTTCTTTTGAGGTAGGTATGATCTGTGGAAAAAAAACAGAAATATCTTTTTGCATTTCTGGATGAAATTCGACGGATTATGACGATACACAAAATTATATACTTACAAAGAAATTTCCCGAAATATATCTATATTTTTTTCAAAATGATTACATAATTATTTTTTCTTAAATTGAAATTTTTCCGATAATAAAATTACTATTTTCGAATTTAAGTTCACCATTTCCGAAACTAAAATTACTTTTTTTGAAATTAAATACATATTTTTTTTAAATTCAAATTACTTTTCCGATATTTAATGATCTTTTTTCGAAATTGAGGGTGAAAAGGTGTAGTGCCACTGCACAAGAAGAATTGGAAAAAATCTATATGCAAGTATAAAGTATATCAGTTATTAAAATGATAATGTATTATGCTTATCGAGATGCTTATAATATGTAGGGATCGACCGATATGATTTTTTGTGGCCGATACCGATATCGGCCGATACCGATATATCGGCCATAATTTTTTATTATTAATATTTTGCTATAAAAATTAGGTAAAATTGACTGATTAAAAAAATCAAAAATAAAAAAAGATATACCGTTATTATTTAACACGGTTTAACAGTTTAACCATAAAAACACTGCTAAAAGGTAAAAAGAACACAGAACAAACTCCCATAAACCGCCTTTATCGAATACAATTCCATGCGGTGTATCCCCGAATTTGGCAATTTGGTTTAATTTTGTTACATTATAAGTAACTTGCCAAAACTTAACTTTAAATATTAAATTTATTTGAACATAAATATAATTACCATTTATTACAACACAATTATTGCCACAAGCAATGAAAAATTTATGTTTACGTTTTTCTGTCATCTCTGCCAACTACAAAAATCATACGCTAATGGATTACTTTAATGACTATTTCTATCACTTTAATGACGATTTCGAGGTACTTTAATGTCGATTTAAAAAAAAAAACAATTTTATTGCTTTTTAGAGTTAGGGGCGAAATGCCTGGTTGTGCAGCAGTAAATTGCAGTAACTATGCAAAATAGGGCTTTTTAATGAAACGCTTCTCCAGAGACCCTGCAAGGAGAAAAGAATGGTTTATCAAAATGAGAAGAGATAATTGGAAACCAACAGATTATTCTTGTTGATGTTCTACTTCGTCATTTTCAATGTCTCCTCCGGTTGCATCTTTGCGAAGGGCTGTGTTTGTTTTTTATTGAGTATTTGTGTTTTAACTTCTTTAAAAAATCCTTAGCAATTAAAATATTTAATAATTGATATTTGTATTAGGCCGATACCCAAATAGGCTGATATCGCACTTACATATCGGCCGATACCGATATCGGCCGAGAAGGCCGATATGACCGATATACCGATACCGATATCGATATCGGTCGATCCCTAATAATATGCACACTGAATACAGTTTCTTTAAAAGTTTAGTTTGAACTGTAAAAATCTGCAAGTATTTCAAGAAAATGAAAATTTAAATTTACAAAATCACTGCTTCTTCGTATATAAGTAATGTGTAACTTTTTTAAATAAATAAATTATTACTATATCATTATGTGATCTGTGCATAATAATAATCGTTTATTTCAAACTTTAAACATTTAGAGATTGCAAAGGTCGGACTTATTACGTAGTAACCCTTTGCTCTAACGATTTTCGCTCAATAAAAAAAATGGCGACTCTAAATATGACATTTTTTCAGTTCATTATTTTTCTAAAATTTTCTCCCAGTAGCAAAAGGTTAAAAAAATACAAACTACTGGCAATAGCTAAATTTTAGAGTAGAACAAAAAGTTAATAGCCAAAGATCTATTCACAGTTAGTTGTAAACATACACAGGTAAATTTATTTATTATGATCTTTATTACAGAAAATTATACTTATTTGCGAGTCAAAGATATTATTAATGATTAAAACAGTAGATAGCAAAAGACTGAAAGAGCACGAAAAAATTTATTTATTAACTTACATTTTTCAACCAAATAATAGGTACTATTGTTTAGATGTCAATCGTACAATTATTAAAACAAGGAGCAAATACTATTATGACCTCTTGCCCTCTAAAGACGAAATTCAATGTATAAGCAAAATACAATAATATTTGAGATAAGCAGTAAAAATTCTTCTGAAGCAATAATTATTAAATTACGGTAGGTACTTAAAACAAAAATAAAACAAATAAAACAACAAAGAAGCTTCCGACATAATCTAGAACACAAACCAAAACACTGGAAACCGGGCATGCGCATTGCAACCACAACAAAAATCTAATGTCGTAGTTCGATTATTTTTAATACCACCAGCTGTTCTTGTGTTTATATGCTGACGAATAAGTTTACTAAAATGCATTTTAGCCGCAGGTCGTGAATGCAAAATAATATAAACAGTAATTTAATTACAAAATAGAAGCACTGTTTTTGAGTAATCTATTTTATAATTTAGGCGGGCAATTTTACGGTGCGAGTGCGACGTACTATGCAACGCGATTATTGAAAATGCGATGTTAATTCGGGTTTTTAACACCTTGTGATTACATAAAAATACCATTGGTTGCAAAACTGCAATAAAACAAAATCAGAAAACGAGCCGAATTCCTAATTAATATAATGCTAGAGAAACAAGCGCGCAATCAAGTCATGTAAACAAAACGTGTGGCAAATCCATATGAAAAGGGATCGTGCGACTCACCTTGACAAGTTCATGGTTGTAATAAATTTAAAAATACTTCTCATTTCTCGTCGGGCAATCGTCATCCGGTTCATTTATCGGAACAAAATTAAAACAATTTATTTAACAAATAAATTACACAAGCACAGTGCACAAGAAAACAGGATTTGACTTGGTGCCGAAAGAGATGAAATGCTCACCGATGACGGCAAATTGCCGGCCGTTTTGGGGGGGGAGGCAAGAGTATTTCGAATGCGCAATTTCCCCACCACATTGTAGTAAGCTGGTGGAGATTCCTCCACGAAAAATCTATAGGCGTGTTGCGCAATATTGCTATATAACATCAAAATTATTATTATTTTTATGCACAAATAATTTTTTGCATGCCTACATAACAATACGCGTGCATCAAATTCGTTGGATGTTATTCATAATTTTCTTTTTATTAAAAATACTGCACTACTACAGTACGAATCATCTTCTCATAGAAATGGTTTTCCGTTCGTTTATTCTGGATCAACCCTTTCCATTAAGTTTTACTTTTGCAAACAATAATACCATGTTCACTCATCTCTATCTCAGTTGACTTGTACCTTAGCAAATAAATGACAAATTAATATTAGAACATTTTTTCAAAATAACAAAAATATGTTAAGAAATGAAAATTTCTACTGGGCGACAACAGGAAAACGGTTCATCTTACAAAGTTTATTATTTTTTCATGATACAATTTTTAAACTCGGGCCTCGGGCTACACAAAAATTAGGAACGAGAATTCAAATTTTCGATATGAATGCATTATGTCTAATAAACAGGGCTAATCGGAAGTAACACCTCCTTTATTCTTAGAAGAAAAAAAATGTGAATAGGAGTTGTTAACAACATTTTCTATTTTTTTCCTCCTTTTTTTTTGGGATTTATTGCCACATTTCTGCAAATTCTTATTCAAAAAAATTGATTTACCTATCAAAAAAATATTCAAATTAACCAGTTTAAAACTGGGAAATAACCTAAGAATAAGTATTTGACGTTATGTCAAAGAACAGTTAGAGGGTGTTTTTCTGACAAGTAATAGAAATTAAAATAAAATAAAAACACTGCACTGACGACGTTTCGGAGACTATATCTATGTCGTTTTTCAAAGTTTAAGCTTTAGATTTTTATGCAACGTGTAAAATAACACGGCATAAAAGAAAATTTAAACAATATTTTCTAAATGATTGACAAATGGCCGAGATAGAGATGTTTGTTTGGTTCCTTAAAGATGCGGAATTTTAAACAAAAGTAGATTTTGGGATTGTAAAATGGAGTCTAAGAAACACTAGTAAATTACGTAAAAAATTAACACAACATTTGGGCAGGCATCTGGAATGTCAACAGTTAAAAAAAATAAATTTGCACATAATTATCTATTTCGTTAACAATTTACTTATTTTATTAAGTGCAAAGCTGTCGAAGTACTATTCAAGTTAATTTCTTGCAAATAATATTGATACCAGTCATTATTTAAACGTCAATTGTCAATTTTTTCCAAGTTAAGTTTCCATTCTTGAAAATTTTAATTTGTCAATTTTTAACAATAATTGTTAGACAACAAATTGAAATTCAGAAGATTAGTATTGTTTCCAAATTGGAAAATGGATAGTCTATAACAGAAATTGCTTCTGAATATAACATAAATAAATGCATTGCAATGAAAGTTAAAAAAATATGGAAAAATGAAAGAACTATATCCCGCAAGCATGGATCTAGTAGGCCTAAATGAAGTAATGAGCAACAAGATGAAGCCCTTATAAATTACCTTCAGGAAAATCCATTTGAGACCTTATTTAAATAATGCAGTTTTGGACACAAATTTTCCTGCCTCAAGATCTACTGCCTGTAGTAGAATTAAAAATAGCATTCTGAAGTGTAGTTAAGCTGCTAAAAAATACAAATTAACGGAAGAAAAAACAAGGACGGATCATTCTTGCACTCAACCATATGTTGAATAATGAAGACTTTTGGTCAAAAGTCATATTTTCTGACGAAAAAGTTTTCCAGTCGTGTAATGATGGACATGACATATTCATGTTTATAGGCCTCGTTGGAAAATATACTATTAAAATTTTACATTCGATACAATTAAATCGGGGCTTCTTTTAATTTTATCTTATCTATTTAACTTTAAGATAAAGTTACAAAAAATACTTATACAGGGTGTTAAGCAAATGCCTGTTTTTTCACTCAATTTTTACCTTGTGCCCAGCGTTATCCAAACACCCTGTATATTAGAATTTTATAAAATTTATTGGTCTTATATGTGTCGGCTTTAAAACACTTTTTGAATTTTGCTCCTATCTTTTTGTAGAAAAAGATACAAAAGTTTTAGTAAAATGTTACATTACAGAGGAGAAATTTGCAAATAATGGGATAGACCAAATTTATTGTTTGTACGATACAGAAACAAGAACAGATTTTATCAATATGATAAAGTAATTACTTCAGATAATAAGAAAATCTGCACATGAAAAAGTTGATAAAGATCTTATTAAATGGTTTACCCAAAAACGACAAGAAAATGTTTCTCCAAGTGGTCGTGTCTGACAAGAAAAAGCTAGTGAAATGGTAAAATTGAAAAAAGCAGACTGGGTAGTCTAGAAGTTGGATCGAACGCCTTAAAAAAGGAACATATCAGTGGTAGCAAGATTGTAGGGGAGTCTACAGCAGTAGATATGAATGTTGTTAATGAGTAGTTAACTAATGTCTCGACTAATGTATTCGAGAATATAGAGAAACGGTTACATTTAAGGAAAAATGTTACAGGACAGGACTTTTTTGTAGTAAACTTATTCCTCTTTAATTTTTTTCTCCACAGAACCCACTGTATGAGCAAGAAAGACATTTTTAACGCTGATGAAATAGGTCTGTTTCTCTGATAAGGCTCTAAAATTTGTGGAAGAAACTTACTTCTTACTTCTGATTGATAACTGTTCAAATCATCCTAATCTTGGTCTAAAGCAAATTCGTCTCCCAACACAAATCCAAGACTAGAGCTTATGGTTCAATGAGTGATACATTTTCTTTAGGCTTAGGGAATTTTCCAAAAAGGAACATAAATTTTATTTGATTGATTTGATGAGCTTCCAGTTTCACAATAAATGGTTAGAACCGGAAAGCATATGTCTCTGTGAATAATGCCATAGTGGCTGGAGAAGTGTTAACTGATCATCAGACGATAGAATACGTTCCTTCTATTCCTGAAACGGAAATTCATTGCCTCAATATATCCATATCTGAGAAATACGTGATGATGAGTTGGTACACCATCATGCTGAAACCACATTCTTTGACGAATCTTTCGAGGAACTTCTTCTAACACCTTAGGAAGCTGGTGCTGTTGAACATTGAAAGAGGTGTTCTTTTTGTGGATGAGAATTTTCTTCACTCCAAATAAGAGAATTTCTCCAGTTAAAGACACTCCTCATCTGTAGAGCAACGCGTCTTAACAATTTCTACTACTATTCTTTCACAGAAGATATGTCAATGCAAAATTTGGAGGAGAAAGATTCAGAACAGGGCAAAATGAAAACGTAGGTACTGAGTATGCTAACAGTAGATACATTGCTACGACTTAAGCCTGTAGCTGCAGAGAGTTGCCGAATACTAATTTCAGGACCTTTTGTCAGTTCAAGATGTTTTCCTCTTGATTCATTACTCTTACTAAATTTCCTTTGTTTCGGTGGACTGTTTTAAAAATTAAGTTTTTTCCTTGTCTTCCAAAAAGAGAAGCAAGGAACGTTGGATGCGATTCTTCGTATCCAAATCTCATCATCTTTTAGCTGTCCATTAACTAAAAACTATAGTTCAAATCACGAAAGAAGACCGTTACGTCATCATTATAATTCGTAAGAATCAAATCAGTACTGCGTTAGTTATCAACAACGTCAGTCGGAGATATTAACAGTCACATATAATGGACTCCCTTTCCCTGTCTCTCTCGTTTTACTATTTTGTAAACAAAGAACGCCTGAAGCGTGCGTTGAAGATTAGAAATTAATTTGTGACGTAACGGTCATCTCTCGTGATTTGAAGTATAAATCATTCTCTTACATAAATAACAATCACATATCTCATATAAGAAGTTGCAGTCATAATTATAGTGAGGCATTTCGGTAAATTAAGAACGATGAGTTTATATCAAATCGAGTACTTTTTTTGACTAATTAATCGGAAGTAACTGCTATTAACAAAATTAATTTAATGAGATTCGACCGTGGGATATTTTTTACAATACCTATCTTTTAACGGCGTTGTCTCGATATGTAATATAGTATAATTTCTTTTATATAAATTTTAATTCCTTAATTGTTATCTGAAAAAGTTCCAAACAAAAAAGAACAGTAAAAAAATACTCCATAAAGTGAAAACAGCGCCTTTTAAGTTTAATTGAAAATTTTACTGTATTCTTCATGAATTGAAACTCATGCATACCAAATTTTATTTAAATAGGTCAGTACTTTTAGAATTAATTATTACTATTATAATTTTTTTTTAAATTCAACTTTGAAAACCTACAACTTTTGGAGATATCGTTATTTTGATTGGTATACGTAATGAATTAATTTTGTAGTGAGTTATACAGGGTGGTCCGAAGTTTACCTGACAAACTTCGGCAGGTGATAGAGGGACTTAAAATAAGTGGAAAAGTTCCTATCAACTTATGTCCTTAGGTGATTGCTAACAAAGATACAGAGTGTTAAAGCTTTGTGAAAAACAAACCATTTCTTTAATAACTCTAAAATTATGAAAGCTATTTTTAAGCCTCTTTGTACTCCTTCCAGTGGCGCCGTTATGGGGTGGGGGAGTTAAATTTTTCGCCGAAACTATGTAACACCACTGCTTTGTACAGTTGATTTTGAGATTTTCCGAATCTCTGCTCAATTTGGAAGAAAGAAGGTATCTTTTAATTTATTCGTACAACGCTTACTTTTCGAGTAAAATAGCAAAAAGAATTTCCATGACTAAACTTTATTGCAAATTTATCATTTATTTTACATTGCTGAACAATCTTGGCATCTTGATACCCAACATTAACACTATTAAAACTGACAGGGTGACTGACAATAATGTTTCATTGTTTACCATGGGCAACTAGGATTATTAATTTTATTATTATTGTAGTAAGGTTTTAGTGTTTTAGTAGAGATATAAAGCAAAAACAGCCGTTTTACTCGAAAAGTAAGCGTTGTACGAATAAATTAAAAGATACCTTCTTTCTTCCAAATTGAGCTGAGATTCGGAAAATCTTAAAAACAACTGTACAAAGCAGTGGCGTTACATAGTTTCGGCGAAAAATTTAACTCCCCCACCCTGTGACGGCGCCACTGGAAACAGTACAAAGGCAAGATTCCGTAAAACAATTGAGGCTTAAAAAACATCGCCGCCCCTAAAATTTCAATCAATAGCTTTTATAATTTTAGAGTTATTAAAGAAATGGTTTGTTTTCACAAAACTTTAACACCCTGTATCTTTGTTAGCAATCATTTCCTCTGGACTTATGAATTTAGTTAGATTTTGCTCATCAACGAACTCAATATTTTCCTTGGCCTCTAGAACGTGGTACCTACCAAATTTATAAGCTTTATCTCAAAAACTGTAGCTGCTATTGCGATACACACACACGCACACAGACAGAAAATTTTTTTGTCTGAAATTTTGTGTATCGCCATAATTCGTGGAGATTCGTCCAGAAATGCAGTAGAAATTTTCAAAAATGTTTTCACGAATACATACCTTCTCACTTTTGGTGAGGAAGTAGAAGTAGTCAGTTTTGTAGTATTCGACAATAATAGCGTTCTAAAGTGGTTTCAATGATTTTTATATCAAATAGATTTTGTATTTGTATTTTCAGAGCATCAATATAAATACATCATATTGGACCTAAATAAAGTCATTTTTATTATTATTTATTTTTATTATTTTAAACTAGGTACTTAATTATAGGCCTTTATAGCATAGCGATTGTACCACTCAACCAGTACCGACATACATGTTTCCTTTTGTACTATCATCTGTCTCAGCTACGGTTCGTCAGACCTGTTGGCCATGTCATGTGGATTTACATACGTTTTTGTAAACTTGCTCATTCCTGCTGTATCCTGTCGTTTGGTAAATCTGTATTCAATTCATTTGATTGATCATTAAACGACCAGTAAGTCGATGCGAACTTTTCTCCAACAAGTTCCAAACACTTCTATTCATCCAACCATGAAAGTCGGATCTATTACATTGGTATCTATAACACTCGTTCAGATCTTTTTTGGACATTGCACTGCCTCAATGGGAATTTTTGGCAGTCCAGTACCAGTATTGGAAGTCTACATATCCATTCAAAACAAAAGTTCTATGCGGTAAACTCAAAGAACAAACAATTAGAAAATTCTTCTTCTCCTTTTATGGCGTCCTGTATATAGAATGTATCTAAAAGGTCCATCTATTTACCATAGATTCTGGAGGTAAAATTATCGAGAGAATAAAGAATACTGATTGACCACTCTGCGTCAATAAAATTACAAAAATCAATTAAGTCTTTTAAACTTTATGTAAAATAGGTAACTGAGTAAACCAGTATTTAAACAATTTTGTCAGTTTATCAGAATTTCAAAGAATACAGAATACACACCTTTGTCGGACCCTGTTCATTTATTCTTATGTTTGATAATTATAGTTTTTATCTAAGGAAACATCTATATTTGCTTGTAGCTTCTTTGGCGACTAATCTAGCTTCATCCCCTATTGTTCTGACATAATGTGGTGCGGACTGGTGCCCAAAAAAATATTCTCATTTGTTTAATTCCAATAATTCTACCAAATATTTTTCATAAAAATAAATTAAATTCTTTTAACAATTTTTAGGTGGAACGATAACATTATAAATTTTAAACAATCAATGCAACTTATGTCAAACGAAAAAAAAATTATTTCCGCAGTTTTTTTGCACCTTAAAACTCATACAGTTTAAATTTATCTTACAGTTTCATAATTAATTGCTACTTATCATGTTTAATAATATATTATATAATTGTATCTGTATATAATTCCTGCGTTTTATATTAAAATAAAATTATATTTTATCATTTTACTGAGATGCAATATTAGAAGAACGTCGAGATATTTTAAGTTTGCCAATTATGTGAAAAGAATGTACCGCGAGCTAAACGAGAATACGTAAGAAAACATCCAAACAGTATTTACCTCGTCCGTAAAAGTTTTAAACGAGTTTATGAAAAATTTAAAAGCAAGAACCATTTAAAAACCAAAAGAAAAATAAAGTAAAATCCATTACACATGAAGAAATGGAACTTAATATTTTACTGTTTTATCAAAAAAATTCGAGACGTGCAACTTATTATATTTTTGAAATCAGAAAATAATAAGGATTTCGAAAATATAATAACATATAGAGTGTTCCATTAAAAAACCCTCAGTTTATAGAATTCTGACATTTTGCGATTGTCATTTGTTTGTTTTATTGGCAGATTATGAAAATTCATGAAATATACTGCAACTTTTGTATATAAAATTTTTCTGTATTTCTTGAAATAAACACTGTAGGGGGGGTGGCTAATTATAAGGAAAAACCCTGTACGTATAAAGAAAAAACATGAAAAATGTTCTCCGATATAATAATTTTATTATGACAAAACATAAAAAAAAAAATTAATTACATATAAGATCACACTTATACTGAACATACTAAATTAAGTAAATAATTTATAGATTGCTAAAATTCCTAAGGTAGAAGAGCAAGTTTTTCATGTATCTCAAATGGAATCACACTTTGAATATAAGTGACGTAGAGGAGACGTAAATATTATATTAGTATGAGTTGATGTATTATAAACGGTGAAAGGGTAGCGACTGGCAGCTCTTGGGACTAAGAAGTTCAGTTGGTTTAAATTAAATAAAAGCAAATATAAAAATTTTATGGCATTAAAATTTCTTAAATTACAGATGATCTAGACATAATTCATACCAAATGAAAACTGAAAGTATGCTTGTCTTAAGGTCTCATTTAAAATTCGTTCATTACATTTAATTGTTCTCCAAAGTGCAAAATTTGCGGGAAAAATAAGCTTCTTTAACTATGAAGAACTTTGTATACCGAGTTGTATACATGGAGTGACTAAAAATACGCCCGTGCTTCAAGTCCAATGCTAACTTTTCATAAGATTAAAAAATAAAAGGGGCTTACTTGTGTTTTTCAATTTTCTCTCATTTTCGACGCCATTTTTTAAACAAATGCCAACTAGGTATCGCTGAAATAAGAATTTCATGACGATCAAGTAAATGCAAAAGTATAGAAGGTGTCCTATTTATAATAAAAAAAGTTGGTATCACTTCTGGTTAGACCGGAAGTTGTACTACTTTATGCTCAATTATGTCAGATTCTGGCTTTAGTGACCTACCTATTACGTTCCAAATTTCAGAAGTCTATTTTTCATAATCACCGAGTTATTCTGTGCAACACTTTCGAGGCCACCTGGTATATGGTGATAAATAAACGAACAGTACAATAACTTGGTTAATTATTATTTTGAAACCATCAACTTGCTATCCAAGACTTTGGTTAAGTCGGTACGAGACTGACCTTGAAAATAATAGTGCTAGGTGTAAGTAACTATCTTGCACTTGGAGATATTCAGATTCATTGAGCTACCTTGTTTAATATAAATTGTAGGGAAATAAAGTCGTCCACGGAACCTATTGAAGTGAACATTCTGTCGTCCGTAAAAAATAATTTTTCACAATAAAGAATGTTGGTAATATAACTTTGATATAATTAACAAAGAGGAAAAACAACAGTGGGCCTAGATTGAAATCCTGTGGGACCCCTGACGTTACGAAATACAGAGGAAATTTAACACTGTAAAGGTGACATACTGAAGATGATTACTTAAGTAGAACTAATAAGTATAAAAGAACAACTATAACGTTCCAATTTTACTAAAATTATTTGGTGATAGAAGTAGTGGTTTGAATTTAAAAAGTTTGTGTACATGTGCGAGACACTGTATAAAACACATGTTAATTGAACGTTGTCTCATAAAGCCGTATTGGTCTTGAGATACAACATTTTTGACAACAGGATAGCTGCGATCATACAAGGACATATCAAAGGCTTTCGCAATGTTACATAATAATAACGTGATCGGTCGATAGTTTCCAACGTCAGAGGAATGACCTTCATCCAAAATGAGACAGACACTAGCCCCTCTCCACATGTCCGGGAAAGAATTTAGGTTTAAAAACAACTTAAATAATATTCCTAATGCTGGTCGACAAAAGACATTGGCACAAAGGCACAATCTTTTCTAAAGAAACTAGGGATGAAGTAAGTAATATTTCAATTGTTTTAACGAGTAAATAATTTCCTCCTCAGACGCACTATATTTAAGGTTAGGTAAATCTACCTAGGCTTAACCTAATCAGGCTCTGTATACAAAAAGTAAGGTTAATAATTATCTCTTATGTCAAAAAAATACCAGTACATTTAAATTGCATTCCCAAGACTGTTTAAATTTGTTTACTGTTTATGGCGAATGCGATACAGAATATCAAGGACATGCATATTCGATACCCACAAAAACAGAAACAGTTACCAAATACTGTAAAATTTTATCAACGCTGGTTCTGCTCTTCTGTCAAAGCAGGAACTCCAAGAAGGAAGTCTGTTGTTGATGACAAAAACATAGAAATAGGATTTCTGATATACTCTCAGGTATTTCCAATGATAAGTTACTCTGGAATCGGGATTATGCAACGATTTAATTCACAGAATCTTAATAAAGCAGAGGGTTCGTTCCATATGGTAATATGGTTCAACAATTAAAAGACACTAACTTATAATACTAACCAGAGAAAATATTTGTGAAATTGTGAACTTATTTTAATAAGGTATGAAGACGACGACTCTTTTTTTGAAAATATCGAGCGGTAAATGTATAATACCGGCTCTTGTAATATCCAAAATAAACAGCTAAAAAACTAATTTGAAGGGTGCCAATTAGGTATATTTGCGCATTTGCATATTTTTTTTTCACTGATATATCAAAATATGTGGTCTAGGCAATTTTTTTTGATATCAAAATAGGGATTATTTTTGGTAATTTTTTGAAAGGGTTTATTTTTCTGATTCCAAAAATGAATCATATTGGGATGTATAAGAAAAATTCCAGTGTCACGAATTCGAGACCTCTAAATAGTAGGTACCTATAGCTGGTTTTTGAACATTATTATTAACAAGTTTTTATTTGATATTTTCACTTGATCGAAATGTTTCCGGATATTTTTCATTCCAAACGGACGACCATATGACATGAAATCCAGTGAAAAAGTTTTTAAAATGTCAGGTAGAATTTTTGAAATTAACTTTTAAGACATGAATATCTACTTTTTGAGAACAAAAATAAAAATGGAAATATCTTAAAAACTAATGACTTTTTCATAATAGGTATACATTGTGGGTCAAAATATAGCAAAAAAAAGTCTATTATCACATTTTCAAATTACCAATAACCCTGTATATGTATATTATTTTGGATTAATGCTGTATGTATTTGTTCATCAAACAATTAATATACAAAACAAATAAAATTAGTAGGAAAATTACCAAATAATGTTCTCACTGTATTATAACGAAAACGTTTGCCTCAAATGTCTTCCAGAAAATCAAATAATAGTCTTAGTTGAGTTCCTCAAATTCTCATGTACTGCGACTTCAACGCTCTAGCCTTCTTGTCATTGTTATTTCTCCATAAATTCCAGACTTGACAGCGGTCTAAGGATCGAATCATATAATGGAATGCGAATTCATATATTTTACTATAGAACAATATATTACAGTTAGCCTCTTCTGTGAGCAATTTGTTGTCTACTGTGATAAATTATTAAAGAAATTGTGTACAGGATATTTTCCAGTAGAGGGAATTTAATAACTGAAAAGGAAACTTGGCGATTATCTGGATGTCCATACCAATAAAAATCATTGTGTTTTAAAAACCAAACTTTAACTTTTCCATGCAATCGAAAATTGAGTAATTTTTTTCAGCAATGATCAGATAAGCAAATTTCAGCATTCTGAACTAATGGGTCATTATAGTTATACGATTATCCGACATCGGCCGCGGATGGATAATTTCAGGGATTCAAGAGGACTGTTGGTTCTAACTCCCCTGAAAGTTCGGTCGAAAAAATAATCCGGGAAGGGGAGCAAGGGCCCCCGGAAAAGTAGTTTTTTTGGCAAAACCGACCTTTTTAAAAAATTCATCTCGGCTAATATCGGAGATAAAAAAAACCCTCATGTTTCCTTCTTCTTGTCCGCCGTCCGGGTCCGGATCCTCTATATTCAAAGGGAAAGGTTGTGGCGCGTTTCTAAAGAGTACATCGCTAAAATCCGACAAAATTGCCTCTTTTCCGCGAGTTATTAAACTCGGCTCGGACGCGTTTTTGGAGAAATTTGAAAAATTTGCGGAAACACGAAATCTTTAAACACCATTTCCAAACGAAAAATCGCCGCTGGGCCGCCGTTCTGGTAAGAAATCCAAGGTAGAGGGTCCAACTTAGAACTACATCAAAAATCGCAGTCTAGCTGCGATTATCGAGGCAGTAGGAATGAACGAAAAAGTGGAATTTTGATGTTTTGACGAAAATTTTGAAGTTGGGTTAAAATTTGCAAATTTGCCTGAAGCGGTCATTGTTCTCCCATCTCTTTCTATTGAAACGTTAAAAACTTTCTTAATACTCGAAGGATCGCCATAATATAGCCTAAAAGATTTTCTCGACACGAAGACGCCTATAGAATACGACGCCACGCGCCGACACTTGACCAGAAAAAAGCCTCTGATGCGACAAAGTACACAAAAAATTCACACCAAATTAGAGCGAGTCGCCTGATCACCATAATTTTTTTTTACCGACTGAAAACCTATTTTCACCTTTTCCCCAACATTCTGGGATTTTCCTTCATAAACAAAACTTGTTTCTTTTGACTCGAACTAAACGTTTTTCATGAAATTACCCGTGTCGTGATAACTCGAAATTTTGGTCCACTCTCTTACTATTCAGGATCTGAAACCAAGGATTCTTCTTTTTTTTTATTCTATTCGAGTCAAACCTGGTTAAATTCACCGTCTTGGTATTAATATTTCTTCGCAATGAAATACAGACTTATAGAAACATGTTCATAATATTGCCATCTCAAATTGCAAAAAAAAATAATTTCACGTGAAATTGAAACGTTTGTTTCTTTTAATTCAATATTTCACCTGTTAAGAAAAAGAAAAGAATACTTATACGTGTAAAATCTTCCATATGTTGGCGCCATCATTCATCCTTAATTGCTGTCGTTAATTCGTACATTTCAACAAAAAAAATAAAAAAATAAAATAAGAAATGAAGTTCGTGATTCCAAGACCACATACCTATGTTTATAAATTCCGTTTCTTCGCAGTAACCAAACTG
Organism: Rhagium mordax; assembly: GCA_963680705.1. NCBI lineage: Eukaryota > Metazoa > Arthropoda > Insecta > Coleoptera > Cerambycidae > Rhagium > Rhagium mordax. Next base: position 82,009,855 of record OY796657.1, on the reverse strand, counting down.
CAGTTTTGTTTGTAGTGTAGGTAGAGTAGTAACTTTATTTACTTCGAAATGTATCGATAAAATCATAAGGCCTTGTGCTATTATCCTGGACAATCATTATTTTTAAAACCGGCAACAACTTTCTGAAACATTCATTAATTGGACTGCAATTTCACTCTAAGAGTTAGATAAGTCCTATACATCCTGTATAATACGCACAAAAGGCCACAAATCAAGATGGTATCTCTACGCCTGCCTTAAAAACAAAAAGCATACACCCTTTAGGTAATCGATTTAGAATTGCGTCGAACCGGATTTCTTTACAATTTTTCGCGATTTTTGCGACAAACTTCTGTCAAATAGACACCCTTCAAAGTTAACCCCTACTAAACATTCCAAAGCAAAAATTCATTAATAGCAACACAAACTAATAAAGAAATAATTGATAATGGGGGCGGCAAAGTACGTTCGTATCTCAATTATTCGCGTATCCCAGCATTCTTGGAAGAAGAGCAAGAAGGGGTACACTAGTGACCTAGACCCGATAACCTTGACCGTCGTCACCACAGCTACAGCTGGATCGATCGACGCCTTGCTCGAAGTGAGAAGGAAAGGCCATGCGCTCGCTCCCATGTTATTCCTAATGTTCCAATAGGAGCTTGCATTTCCCTGCCATACCACTGACCCATCTGGGGGATTCCAACTACGTCTCCACCAACGATTCTCCCCTGCCCATGCATATTCTTGTCGATTTAGTAAATAAATGTCAAAAAAAGTACCTTGTCATTTTATTTATAATACAGCTTCCTAGAATTATTCTATTTATACCAGAGATAAAATGCACAAAGGCGCTGAAACAAAGAACGATGACAGCAAAAAACAAATTATTACATTCAATGAGGCGTCAAAAGTCGTTGTTGCAATAAAAGTAACTAAACTTTGAAGATAGTCATCAGTTCAATCACACAGGCCTCATTTTTATTGCAGTTATTAATGATTAATGAATCTCGCTGGGAACTGGAAAATTCTTAATTAAAGAAGACCGTTACTACAAACAAATAGATATTATGGGTAGGTAGTAAGTAGTTTGCAACCAATCCTCTAAGACGCTTATTAAGAAATTTAAGATAAAAAATTATGAAAGAATTTATATACTTCTACCAGTTCTACCGAAAAAAAAAACAAATGAACTTCCATTTTTCCAAACAAACTACAAAATTCGCATGAAAAGACAATTAATACCCCAAAAAAAAAGTAAACACTATATCCACTTTTAATATACTTATTAATAAAGCAGCGTTAACCTCTGAAAATAGAAATTCCTGAACTCTCTTAGGCATATTTTTTGCTTTTGGGTTTTGAGATTTTTTTCGAGTAGGCATTGGACAAAAAATACAAGGACCGGTGATTATAATCATCAATTTTTCCTTCAACAATATCAACATAAGAAGACATAAAATTTATATATTGTTATTTCTGTATACTTTAAAATAATTTCTCTGAAGACGGTTGAATAAACCGAAGGGTCAAAAAAATAATTTATATGACAAGTAATCACAATAAACTAAGTACATATAAAGTAACTAAACTTCGAACTAATTCTACAGGGTGGTCCAGTTTGTAGTAGCAGGACTTTACCAGGAGCTAGTTCAGCGTAAAATAAAGACATTTTGTCCTATAAACTATGGTCGAATTCTGCTTCGTTTAAGATCTACAGGGTGTTAAAGATGGAATTTTTTTTAGAATAATTGGCCATAACTCTATACTAACAAAAGATAACTCGTTGAAATTTAGCATAGAGAGGTTGTTTTACATTCTTTATCGGATAATGGTTGCAATTTTTTTTATCAAGAATACAGGGGCGTGCGTACGGGCTAGGCAAAAATTATTTTAATTGAAAACAAAGGTACGCCACTGTTTTTTCACAAAACCGATGTGCTTGTGTTATTCCCTGTACCATTTATCGACTTTTTTGTATCTCTTAATATGTCAATTAAATGCATCGTTTTTGAGTAATTCAACGTCAAAGACGGAAAAAACTAGCACCAAATGCTGACTTGTAATAAAATAATTTTAATAACAAAAATTTTTTTAACAATAAGAACTACAAATGGACCACAAATAAATTAATTTAACATTTTGCTGAATGCATAATTGAGAGCGTCTTATAATTGAATTAAATCAGCATTTGGTGCTAGTTTCTTCCGTCTTTGAAGTTGAAGTACTCGAAAACGATGCATTTAATTGACATATTAAGAGATACAAAAAAGTCGTTAAATGGTACAGGGAATAACACAAGCACATTGATTTTGTGAAAAAACAGTGGCTTACCTTTGTTTTCAATTAAAATAATTTTTGACTAGCCCGTACACACGCCCCTGTATTCGTGATAAAAAAATTGCAACCACTATCCGATAAAGAATGTAAAATGGTCAACAAAATTTGAGTGTATACATAACATTAATGACTAACAAAAAACACAATTTGGAATTTTTTTTCAATTTGGAATTAATTGAAACAAAAAAACGGGCACTTTTTTGTAAAAAATATTTTGCCTTTATTTTCTTTGTATCATTTTTGATTTAGCATATATCCAAATTTGCCAAAAGAAAATTTTAAGCTACTGTAATAAGCTTCAATTTGATTCACATGTCAAAAAGTTTTTTAAACCAGAGTTATGACTGTTTGAAGCGCGTGACTTTTTCAGGGCTACGTTCAAATGCACCTAACATCAACTGTATCTCGGAAATGATGAGCCTAAACAAATCCTTATTTCATGGATTATTTTTGTTATTTCATTATGGACCGGGAGCTGGCGACATTTTTCATTGTCACATTTTTTAAACCTTGGTTTATCTTTTATTTTCTTGGCGGGGCAAAGATTGACAGTGATATGTTAAAAAACAAGAGTAAATGTTAAAAATATTAAATGCTGAAACTTTTTCAATTTGTTAATAATATTTTAATAAGATATAAATCGACCTCCTGCCGCTTCTCTCGTAGACCGGTCTACTCCTGCCATAGTCATATTTATGTGAAAAAAATATATCAATTGATACAAATATTAAAAGCTGAAATTTTTTTTGTCACTTCTTCAATAATTAAGATATTTAAAAAACGTATCCTGCCGGCCATTTGATGGGACCTGGCTTCGGCAGGAGCTAGGAAGTAGTAAGGTAGTACCACATAAAACAATCAAATGTTGTCATAAGATGTTCTGACACAGACATTTTGATCATGGCACTAGGTAATATGCAATTTATGAATGAAAACGTAAAAGTTTGGTTAAAAGTAGGTGTCGGGAATAATGAGAGATATATAAATGTCAGCAAGCTGCACGAATCATTAGGTCCAGATTTGAGTCGCGCACTTCCAGCATTTCACGCATTCACAAGATGCGATTTCAATCCTGCTTATTTCAAGAAAGGCAAGAAACCGCCTTTCACAATTTTACAAAACTCTCCACAATTTATTGATACATTCTTCAAAATGCATGAATATCCAGCTATTGAAACAAATAAAATGTTTGATAGTCTGGAGAAATTCATTTGTGAAATGTACGGTTATAAAAAAATAAGTAACGTGAATTAAGCACGATTAGCTACGTTTATGAAAGCTTATAAATGTAACGACACCCTGGAACAGTTCAAACTGCAGTCGACAAGCTTTGTTGGCTCAATATTACCCCCATGCAAGGTGGAGTTGCGACAACAAATTTTAAGAGTAATTTATATTTCCAGTGTGTGGTGCAACGCACACTCCCAACACCCAACCTTATTATCTCCTTCAGATTGTGAATGGAAAGAAGTTGAAAATAAGCCGGAATTCCTATGGTCTGAAGGCGATCAATTACCAACTTCTATCGGTGACGTAATTATTGATAAAATTGCTGAAACCAACGTCGCAGGTAATAACACTTTTCCTACTGAGTAATTAATTAAAAAAAAACAATGTCATTATTATTATCATTATTATTATTATTATAATTATTACTTCCTAGCTCCTGCCGACGCCAGGTCCCATCATATGGCCGGCAGGATACGTTTTTTAATTGTCTTAATTATTGAAGAAATGACAAAAAAATGTTCAGCTTTTAATATTTGTATCATATGATATATTTTTTTTTGCTCATAAATATAACCATGGCAGGAGTAGACTGGTCTACGGGAGAACTGGCAGGAGATAATTTTTTATCTTATTGATATATTAATAAATAACAGAAAAAGTTTCAGCTTTTAAAATTTCCAACATTCACCTTTTTTTTTTAACGTAATTGGCAGGCCGCTGTCAATCGCTGTCCCGCTGGACCCCTGCAGGAGTCGATTTCTGGTTTTTGTAGCTCCGATATGACGCAAATAAAATAAAACTAATGTTTAAAAAATCTTACAAAATTTAGTGTCGCCAGCTCCCGGTCTATTAGGTAACTTTATTGGTTATGACAAACTTTTTCGAAAATGTGATCCTCTTCCAGTAGTTTGCTTAAAACCTTTGAAAAATCAGTGTTTTTTGCTTAAAAATCAACGTTTTCAACCCCAGGAGCTCAACGGGTATTAAAGCAAAGAGAACATTATAGGTGTTTTTTTTTTTGGGGTAGAATTCGACGATCTACACGTTCCAATAGTAAATTTTTTTTCGAAATCCTTGAGTCTCACCCCCCAACGAAAAAGCACCCTTATTTCTTTTTAATATTTGTTATTTGACCCATTTTGAATGAAACTATCCAAAAATATTTGAATTTAAAACAGCTATAGAATTAGTTTGAAGTGAGATCACCATATACAGGGTGGGCCATTGAAAACGAAACACGCCTGTTTTGGGACACTTAGACTAGTTTCTTGAAAAAACACTCGGACAGGTCGATTTTTGATTTTTGGGGGACAACTTTTGATGTCAAACTTGACATTGACACATCAACCCCCTAGCCCCAGCAACCCCTAACTCAAGAATTTAAATAGGGAAAGGTGGTCGAGCGACCCCTCATTTGAAGCGGTCTTTCAATTCTCTATGCGACAGCATGGTCGAAATTAGTTTTTTTCAATTTTTTTTTCGTCCCCATGAAAAGCACCCTCTAGATTAACTAAGGTGGGGGTGTTGTTTGGGAAAAAATCCTGAAACACGTCACCTTTTATCTTTTGAACGGCACATTTTGATGTCAAATTTGACTTTGTCAGGTCAACCCCCTGGCCCCAACAACCCCCAACAAAAACAAAAACTACGGTAAGGTGATCGACTGATCCCTCATTTTAAAGGTCTTTTGATTTTCTAAGCGAGTGCATGATTGTTTTTAGGTTTACCAAATGCCAAATTTCGCCACGGATCCTCCAAAATGTAAGGGAACGTTTCGAGCAGAATTTGTACCATTGTATGGAAGTTGGTGGCCACAATTTGAGCATTTGTTGAATTAATAAAAATTTATTTTGATGTTGATTTTGATGTTTCAATATTTTTCTACACTTTATTTCCCATTTTTGTAAACCTAAACACAATAATGCACTCGCATAGAGAATCAAAAGACCTTTAAAATGAGGGGTCACTCGACCACCTTACCGTAATTTTTGTTCTTGTTGGGGGTTGTTGGGGCTAGAGGGTTGACCTGAGTCAAACTTGACATCAACATGTGCCGTTCAAAAGATAAAAGGGTACGTGTTTCAGGATTTTTTTCCCAAACAACACCATCACCTTAGTTAATCTAGATGGTGCTTTTCATGGGGACGAAAAAAAAAATGAGAAAAACTAATTTCGACCATGCTGGCGCATAGAGAATAGAAAGACGCTTCAAATGAGGGGTCGCTCGACCCCCTTTCCCTATTTAAATTCTTGAGGTAGGGGTTGCTGGTGGGGCTAGGGGGTTGATGTGTCAATGTCAAGTTTGACATCAAAAGTTGTCCCCCAAAAATCAAAAATCGACCTGTCTGAGTGTTTTTTCAAGAAACTAGTCTAAGTGTCCCAAAACAGGCGCGTTTCGTTTTCGATGGCCCACCTTGTATGTGACTGTACTATAAACAGTAACAAGAGCTAGATATTGTTTCGTTAGATAAAGACGGAAATCATGTTGGGAAACACTGTTTTTACGTATTTTAGCCATATGCTCTTTAAACCTAGTTTGAACTGATCGTCTCGTTTGCCCAATATACTTTTGATACAAATCCTTAAAACTAATTTCATAAATCCTTGCATTTCTGTAAATTTTATTCTTTGGACTGCCTAAAAGTTGTTGCGATTTATTTCCCGATGATTGAACGACGGTCATTCCTAGATCTTTGAAATGTTAGCCCACGAGTAAACCATGGTAAATATGGAATCGATACATATTTTGAATTTTCCCAGTCATTCTGAAAGGTCGTAGAATTTCTTCTTCTCTGTGTCTTTAAATTTGCGTTTCCCAATTTACTTTCCAAATAAATCTGTGAAGTAACCAGTAACCGTTACTCACAGCTTTATCGTTATTAAAGCTTTTTCTTGGTGAATGGTGAAATGAGGAAGCCGAAGAAAAGAAGTGAGCGTTTTATGAGGTATTTCCAGAACTAACAATAATAGATGTTAATGATATTGAAAAATTCACTTATGTAATTGGTGGAGGAATGTTATTGCATCGTTGCAAATGGCAATTACAAGAAAAGTTTAGGAAATATTATGTTGAGATATTTGGGAAATAATTACGGCGGAAAAGTTTATGTGGTATTCTATGGCCATAATAGGATTACACAAAATTTGTTGAAAGAAATCGCCGTTCGTAAAAAAATGCATCAACAATTATATTCGAAAAAGATATGCCCTTAAAATAGGACAAGAGAAATTTCTTGCTAATAGCAAAAATAAGAGCAAATTCATAAATAAAAAATTTTCAGATAATAATTTCTCTTGTCAAGGAGAAGCTTATGCCTACACATTAATAGTTCAAACAGTTATAAATATACATAGAATCTGAAAATATTATTTCTGAGGATATCGATGTCCTTGTCCTATTAGATACTCTGACTCCAGATGAGAGAGAAAAAGTTATTTAAAAAAAACCCACAAAGGGAAAAGTTTTGAAAGAACGTATTTTTATGTAAAAATTATTCTGCAAACATTTTTGAGATTTTTTTTTCACTTAAAAATAATAATTAAAAAGTTTTTAATAATATTCATATCTAGAATAACACGCGTTCTCGCATTAGACAATGTACTCAAAAAGACGAACGCGTTTTTTAAATACCTATTTTGACTAGAGCTTGATTATATGAAAAATTCCAATACAGAGTGTCTCAGGTTTTACTCGAGAAGTTGACGATAGATCTCGCAAAAATAAAAATATAGTTCATATGAACTTGTATGTTTTAAAGCTTCGTTTTCGAGATACAGGGTGTTAAAGTTGATTAAACTACAGCTCTTGACGATTAGGTACTTAAAAAAAAATAATGCAATCGATTGTGAAATGAGCCGCGTCTCAATTTTTGTCCAAAAAGAGCCATAAATTTTCCAATGTGCGGGGCTGGGACATCCTAACTAGATATTATCCAAAAATTGGACAACGTAAGGTCTATTCGGAAATAGGATCAAATTGGTTCAAAATAACTATTAAATTCATAATCAAGCAGCTTTAGAATTTTGCCTTAAATCATGTTCTAGTCAAAACAAGTTTTAAGAAAACGAAAAAATAGCATTTTTTCAGCGGATTTTTTACTGATTCTACGCTCGATAACTTCTAATCTATCCATTTTTGGACATTGTGTCCATGGAGACTTTTGATCAGAATGGCTTGAAACATAACATACTACGTTTTCAGCCGATTTGACAGGGATCCAATTTCCATAAGATTAGTGCGGGGTTCTTTGCAAAAAGTTATGTGACAAATACTTTATCATTGATGCTGATGGAACTATACACCATTAAATATCGAAATATCTTAAACAGTTTGCGATTTATTGTGTACACAAAGAAATTAGACTTTTTCGAGAATATATTTTTGTTAAATCTTAAAATCGTATTTTTCTCACATAGTACCTTCCAATAATTAAATACAAAAATGAATCTGTAGTAAGTATAACGTATTATATGCAAAGATGATTTTAAACTGTATACATATGTTTCTAATTTAATCCAAAGCTAATGTATTAAATATCTTCAGAATTTAATTAACCCAAGTCTTAATAACGTTACCGAACAAATGGATCTGAAACACATTTTTGAATTTCTGCGTGAAATTGCTAAAATTATTGCAATCATCGCATTACTGAAATATCACACAAACATTAGTGCAAAACGAGGATGAATTCACATGATGTCAGTTAAAACAAGTGTAGCAACTACATTTTCTTGGTAATCGAAATATTTCTTTAATTATTTAATTTTAATTAATTATTTTATTAATATTATATAAACAATTTATAAAATAAAAGTAGTATTATTTGTTTTCTTGACTCTTTAATAAATTAATTGTTTGTAATATTTAATAGGAGTTTAAATAACCTGGCATTTTTCTGTAATTTTTTTACGAGTGTACAATTTAATAATAGCAAGTGGATTACAATGTTGCTTGCAATATTTTTCCAAAGCATACTGGATTTTATAAATTATTTTTACATTAATTCGAATATCAACATGTTTTTAAAAAACCAGTCCATGTTGATGACATAAGGTGAAAAGAGAATTATTTTCTCTAACTAATGGTGTAAAAATCCAATATGGCGGTCATAAGAAAAAAAAAAGTTGACTATCGTTGCTCAAAATCTAGAAGGCTTAGAAATTCTATCAACGCCATTCAATTGGTAGTAGTCAAAAATATAACCAAATTTCATTAAATTCGCATAAATGGTATAGTTAGAAGATATTAATTTTGTTTTGAAATCACGATTTTCAATTTTTCAGGATAAACCGCGAACGAATCATATCCAGCATTTCTTGGCAGGGAATTGTAGAGAATAAACTAGCGCAACTTTTGTCTAATTTAATCGATCCTCTGTATCTTATAGTTTCCGAGATAACAATGGTGGGCATCGAAAAATTCACTACCGTGTATATTATTTTTATAATAAGATCAATATTATGATATATTCTGTCTTGTAATTGTAATAATTTCTAGATTTACGTATAACTATGAATGGATTTGCTCAGTACTTAAAAACATATTCTTTTATGAATAATTATGACAGAAAATAGAACCAAATATATTTTGTTTAAACTGTTAAATTCAAGTAAACATGAACGCATATATTTTTCTAAGAAACATTACAATAATATTGCAACGTTATTAGTTTACTTATTAATTCTAAGAAAAATATAAATATCAATTAGCAACGAATAACCATTGGAGATTTGAGAATGCTAAAATAAATATAGTTGGAAAATAGTATATTATTTAACAAGCATATAATGATGGCGATTTACGAAACTTGCCTGCGGCTCTTATCGTGAACATCACTTCGTCCACGACTATACAACACTTTTTTTTATAAACAAGAAACTAAATCGTGCCATATACCCCAAAAGATGAAACTAGTGCATCAGCTACGGACACGTGTTTCGGAGTTATTGCTCCTCGTCAGCGTAGCGTAGCTAAATAAAGAATCTAAGATCTGAAGCAATAACTAATAAAGGTTAGAAAGTACAGTACACAGTACTCTATTCGAGCTTTCGTGTATCATAGACCAAATTTGTGGCTTCAGACAGCAGTCAGCACACAGAGCCCTATGCGTACTGCTCTATTTCAACCTCGGCAAAAGTGAATATAAGATAGATAGGACTCGTGGGGTCAAACATAAATAAACAAGAAACTAAATCGTGCCATATACCCCAAAAGATGAAACTAGTACAGCTACGGACACGTGTTTCGGAGTTATTGCTCCTCGTCAGCGTAGCTGCACTAGTATCATCTTTTGGGGTATATGGCACGATTTAGTTTCTTGTTTATTTATGTTTGACCCCACGAGTCCTATCTATCTTATATTCACTTTTTTTTATTTTAAACAACTAACAAACCTAAATGGACGAGATAAATCTGACGCACAAATCAATAACAAAATCACGCTTTGACGAATTGTCATGGCTTACTAATAAAAGAATACCTACAGTTTGTAGGCACGTAGGTTAATGGTTTCAAAAACAATGTTGGAGATTGCTGCGTACTTCTAACAGAAAATGCTTTGAAAAAAACTTACTAATGTAGTTATTAAGTGTTCATTAAAGTACCTCTTCGGCATGTACAGGGTTATTCATTATAAATTACCCACCCCTTATCAGCGTTATTATTGCCTATAGAAAAAAAAGTTTTAAATAAAAGTTGTGTGGTTATGACTGAATTTTGTTAAAATGCCATCAAAAGTACAGTGGCGTGCAGATTTCAGGGGATACAAAAAAATAATACATTTTTTTAAATGGGATACCCTGTATATTATTACATTTTTGGAATGATCCTTTTTTCCTGATTTCAAAAATATACCATATGTTACCCCTACCATATACCGTTTTTGAGTTATTAAACGTCGAATATCTTAGTTAAACTAGTTACTGTAAATATGGAAAAGTTAACATTATTAATGTGAGCTATGAAAATGACACTGTAAACCATTTTGATAATTTCATTAAAGAAATGTCATTTATCAAACATAACAATTGTCATTTTCATAGCTCACTTTAACAATGTTAACTTTTCCATATTTACAGTAACTATATGCCATTCACATTTTATTTACATAAGGGGAGGCTATGATATGTTTTTCTTAGGTTGTCTACTATTGACAAAATATTGAAGTGTCAGATTTAATTGATCGTCACTGTCATTTATTTTTGGCTGAATTGCCAAATTTTTTATTGATAACATTCTGTGCTTCTTTAGGGTCCCACTCTGGCAACTATGTAGAACCAATTTGAATTTGTGGTTATGTTTTTGACTTTTCAACTTAACCTCAGTAATTAAAACAGTCATTCATACCAACAGAATTCAGATTTTCCAAAGCCTACTCTAATGTAAATAAAATGTGAATGGCATATATATGCTATTCACATTTTATTTACATGAGGGGAGGCTATGATATGTTTTTCTTAGGTTGTTTCAGGGTTGTCTACTATTGACAAAATATTGAAGTGTCAGATTTAATTGATCGTCACTGTCATTTATTTTTGGCTGAATTGCCAAATTTTTTACTGATAACATTGCTGTGATTTCTTTAGGGTCTCACTCTGGCAACTATGTAGAACCAATTTGAATTTGTGGTTATGTTTTTGACTTTTCAACATAACCTCAGTAATTAAAACAGTCATTCATACCAACAGAATTCAGATTTTCCAAAGCCTCCCCTCATGTAAATAAATTGTGAATAGCATATAGTTTAACAACTAAGATATTCAACATTTAATAACTCAAAAACGGTATATGGCGGGGGTAACATATGACATATTTTTGAAATCAGGAAAAAAGGATCATTCCAAAAATATAATAATATACAGGGTATCCCATTTAAAAAAATATATTATTTTTTTGTATCCCCTGAAATCTGCACGCCACTGTACTTTTGATGGCATTTTAACAAAATTCAGTCATAACCACACAACTTTTATTTAAAACTTTTTTTTCTATAGGCAATAATAACGCTGATAAGGGGTGGGTAATTTATAATGAATAACCCTGTACCATTTGAGTGCTTCCTAGACAACTTAGAGAGACAACACTTGTCTTTTGGTTGCTGCAATTTTAACATTTTTAATTTTTACTAACAAGTCGCTAACGTGATTTCTTATAAACTATTGACTGTCCTCATTATTCACTTGAAATTATTATTCATTGCAGGGAATAATGGATAGCATTATTCTTGAGGAAACACGTACGTCGTACATAATGGGTACACTATTCAATAGTTGTGGACAAAAACATTATATTTTGGGATAGAAAAAAATACGATTTACGGGGAACTTGTTCGAATCCTATACATGATGATAGATTGTGTTCACTTATACTCTAAATATGTTAAAGGTTTTATTAACTTAAATTTCATTGAAATATATAACGTAAAATTCTACCTACAATTTCATTTTTGAAATTATATGCTAAATACATTTTATCTTATTGGGCATCATTTCCATTATTCCGCGTCCCTATAGAGAGATTGTAAAAAATTAGTCTCAATTTTTAATCAGCTTACTCAAAAGAGAGATGTTTTCAATTCGACCTGTATTAGTGTCAGATTGCTTGTTTGTCCATGTGTGCTCGCATTGCTAGATAAATTAGGCATCAAGAAACCCCACCTAAATATGCCCTTAGAAAGCATGGAAAAAATAGAACCGCCTTCAAAAACCTTATCTGGAAACAATGTCTAATAATAAAAATCCTATTCAGACTCAAATAAGAAGATAAATATACAAAATCGATTCGTTTTTGATGGTATCTAGTCAATACCGTCAAAAACGAATCGTTTTGTATATTTATCTTCTTATTTATGTTTCCTCTGTCAAGTTATATACAGGGTGGCCATTATCTATCTCCTTGCATGGGTAACTTTTTTTATTTATAGAGTTAGAGTCGTTTAAACAGGCAAAACTAGGCAGAATTGCGAGAGCAGTTCATTGCTATTTTGAGAATTGTGGCATGTCTTCAGGTTGCTAAATTATCCTAAAAATAGTCGATTTTTTAATTTTAAATAACTTTAAAATTAGAAAATAAGTGAAAATTGTTACCAACATAATATATTTTTACGTAGAATTCAATAAACGTGTTGCCACTTCCATAGCTAACACGATTACCGCGATACAACTTGCTTTTTTTTAATGGAACCCACAGTTGAAGATGGGCTCATAAAAAGCTTACTTTTTTCTAATTTCAAAGATATAAACATTTGTATGCTTACTTTTTTTGGTTATGTTGTCCTTTTTTTTAAATAACGACTGGACTTATTTTTCTCACCAGGTTTGTAAATAACATGCACCTTTAATATCAGTTAATGAAACAGACTATGTTGTCACAAGTAAATACAACGTATGCCCGGATGGACATCAAAGCGACCCTAATGCAGTCAGCTTTGAAGCAACCAACAATGGGGATGGTTGTGGATCTAATCCAGAAAGCCTGAAACTAGGTTAGTACATGGATATATGGACCGCATAAGCAATTTGAAAGATGTAGGTCATTCAAATTCGGCATATAGTTGCCTACGAGGTAGCACTCTAATCAATATTATTATAGTATTTTTGTTAAGTCATGCAATGTACTCACTCATTCGATATAAATAGTAAATATTCCTTATGGATGTAATTTTATTTTTTAATTATTACGTTTTTAATGACATTTTATTCCGTCGCAATTGATTTAAATCGTCGCAACCCTGATGGTCATAACATAACAGATATATATTTTTCATAACTATAAGTTATGTGTCAGATTTGCTGTTAACTCACGCGTTTTTTAAATTATTTAGAGAATAAACAACTTCAGAATAGTTAGTGATTAGTTGAAAAAAATTGCAAGAAATGAATCGGTAATGAATGGTGTCGTATAGCGTTAAAAGCATACAGTCTCATTTTCGAGAACTACTAAAATTTCAGTGATTTCACTACACCCTGCAACTGTAGGTCTTTTTTTTTACTTATATTAGATTACACTTGGTCGCTGAATGGAAAATGTACATATTTTTCACTCAACAACTTGATGAAGAAAAATGTGCCAATGCAGTATGAAAGAACCTTATCAATTTGAAGGTCAGAGAGTAGGTATATATTTTTGTTATTTATGAAATGACCTCGCCTGTCCTAAATCCTTCAAGAATAACCAGTTAGCACCCCTCATATTTGGACTCAACACATTAAAACAAAATAAAATATTCGATTCGGATGATTTGATTGACCTTACCTTACTATCTATTAATCTCATTTGTCTTATACTCGTATAGGTACTTCAACACATGCAAAGTGGTACTCAGATTTAGATCACCACATTAAAATCCCAGAGAAATCTTTTAAAAGCCTTGTTTATACTCCAAAACTAAAAAATTTACCACTCAGCAACTGGGCCAAAATAAAACTATGGAAAATTTCCACCGCCCTCAGTTTCTATATAGGTTAAAAAAATACATATTTATTTTCTAGTACATAATTATGTTCTATTAATATCAATAATAATAATTAATATAATGTACCGCTATCGTAATAGACCTATCCAGGTAGTGCAAGCGAGAAAGATAAATACAGCGTACTATGTGTTAAGTAAAGCAGTAGTTCGTGCGTAGTTCGTTCTGCGCAATACAAGGGCAACTGTGCGGCCCAGAACCCTTGCATGTATTTGTGCATGTTTTTATATCTAATCCATTTTCATGGAAACGGTTAACTTTATTAAAAAATCATAGAACGATTTTTTTATAGCAGACAAAATTTCCTTTCGAGCAATGTATAGCACAAACCATATGCTTTTTGTATAACAGCCCCAGATACGTTTCAATTACGGACAAATTCAAAAATGAATGAGTTTATTAAGATTCCTTAAATTTTGAACCACTCTTACGTCTAAACTATTAAAGATAGATATATGCCATCACTGACTTTCTTATAGAAAATTTAATTCTCTATAAATTTGTTTATATACATTTTCATCATATTTGTAACGGTTTTGGCAGCGTTTCGAGTCAAACATGCCGCAGTAAATCGATGCGTGGTTCGTTCTAAACACCTGAAGAGACTCGCGCTTACCGTGGCTGCCTGATTCTATTGAAATACAATGGTCCATAACTATTATGATTACATTTACGTGTGATTTCAACGTAGTAAGATGTGGGGGAAAAGTTTAGGTAGCTTTAAAGAATTTAATTTTGAAATGGCAGTCATTTAAAAAAAAAATGGGTGGACTGTCCGACAAAAGTTACCAAGACTTGCAGCTGAGAATTGGACTCGAAACGCTGCCGAAACCATTACAGTTATGGCAAAATGCATATAAACAATTTTATAGAGAATCAAATTTCCTATAAAAAAGTCCGTGATGGCATATATCTATATTCAATAGTTTATACGTGAGAGCGGTTCAAAGGTTAAAGAGTCGTAAAAAAATGAATTAATTTTTAAATTAGCCCCTTAATTGAAACGTATCCGGGTCGTTATACAAAAAGAATATAGGTTGCGTTATACATCGTTGGAAAGGAAATTTTGTCTGCTATAAAAAAGTCATTCTATGATTTTTTTATAAAGTTAACCGTTTTCATGAAAATGGAAAAAATATAAGAACGTGCATAAAAATCTATTTATTCTCTCGTCCACGCAATTGCCCTTCTGTTGCGCACGCACCATACTGTGTGACGTATTTACCACATTTCGCCTGGATCGGTGTATTGTAAGAGAACTATCTAGGTATTTAATCTCTAAAATATTCATTATAAAGATTATAAATAGATAAAATATTATTGCCGAAAATTCCACGCACAGGATCCTCGTGTATACCGGGTGTAAACGAATAGTGGGCCACCCCTGTAACTTCCTCGTTTTTAAAGATATCGGGATAAAATTTTGTATGGTGAAATAGGTAGGTAGGTAGGTTTCACCGGAAATGGCCACAATAGTCTTTTCTAAATGGACCACCCTGTATGTTTTTACATTTTTGAAAAAAGATCACATTTTGGATACATTTATACTATTTTAAACAATTTATACAGGGTTGCACGAAAAATAATTCGAATTTTAGTTGTCAATCTAGATGGCTGCGAATATGTTAAAATTATTTTTGTTCCAATGTAATTTATATAAAAAATACGAAAACGTCAATATGTCCAATACTACATTATACAGGGCGCTCTAAACTCATTAATATCACATTTTTCAAAATAGGTAACTCTTTTTTTTAAATATTATGATATGGGCCACCCGGGTATTCACAAAGCTCTATTTAGTAGGGGTTAAACGGTACCAAAAGTTCCGTAATGTGTAATCGTTACCGGCAGGAATTACAATTTTTTTAAAGAAATTTATGATTTATATCGAAGTTCAATTAAATTTTGATCAACCCTGTATATTTGTATTAATCAGAATGGGCCTCTGGCTCATTCTTGTTGCATATCATAAAATATTAACACAACACACAATACCGATTGTTAATTTTGTGTGACAATATCTCCGGCTAATGGGGAAATCTTATGCTTTGAGACCTGTATGATAAAAAGATTCTAGTGACAATACCGTTAAAAAATATGACCTTAAATTAAACGAACTGGTAAGAGAGATTTAGACTTCCAAAGACAAATTCCGTTGCTTTTAATTGCATTCACCCATTTTGAGAGCCATTCAAAATTCAAAGAACCATAATTTCAAACCAAAATCATTGTTCTTGTGAAATTAGAAATGAACACTGTTAGTTGACAACTGCTGACCTCTTAAATTGGAGATATCCAGTGAGATTTAAGAGACCAAAATAAAGTATTTACAATTGTTTTCATAGCAGCGTTTTATATACAGGGTGAGTCAGAAATAAGTACTGTAAAAAGGTAGGCGGGTACAACTTTGCGAAATATTATGAATAGTTAAATATATCTATTTTTTTCTCAGCCCCTCCTTGCTGCTATACAGGGAGACAAAGACGAACAAGTTCGGAAAAAACACTTATTTTTAAATATATTTCTTTGGGACAGGAATATCGATTTCAAAATAAGTAGTAGTTACTCCTAAAGACTAATTACTACACTTAATTTGGCGGCATTGTAATAATGCATTGGCATCGAACAAAGGTTTCAAGAATCTCTTTTTATGCCACAATTTTTTAACACTCCGTATTTAGAAAATACTATTTGTGTCTTCTATTCTCGCTTCTATTTGCCAATTCATTTGCAGTAAAAAATGTATTCTTTGTTCAACTCTAAAAAAAAATCCCGTTTTTGAGAATTTTGTTTTTTTGTGCAGCTGTAGGGTTTTACTTAATTAAAAAACATTCAAATCTTGTATAGGTAGTCAGTAAAGTTGTCAAACACTAATGTCATTTTCATGTCGCTTAAATACTAGTATTTCTTGTCAATTATTTCTGCTGTTGGTTACTGAATGCCAGTATATATGGAATGGGTACGAATTTTTATTTTGACTTACGCATTTCCATTGTTTGAAAAAAATTGCAATTTTGATGTTAATAATACCTTACTTGACATTATGTCATTTAAACAGTATTAAGCTAATAAATCTGCAGTAGGTATACCTACCTGTGTCGAATATTTCATTTGGGGCAAATGTAGGCCAAAATTTGGATTTCTTTTTAGAAAAATTCAACTTGATTAGTTTTTTACATTTGAAAAATATTTTTTAGGCCTTTGATCATATCATATTTTTTTTAAATATCCTAATTCTGAGAAGTTTTATTTTTGACGTTTTACTTCAAAATTGAATTAGAGTAAGTGTGAAACATATGTAAAAACTTCATGGTTATTGGATTTATTCAATCCCAAACTATTTGAAAAAGTTTCAGGAAGATATAATTTTTTAGTATGAAAACTTTTACTAAGTACTTGGTGGATCATAGTGTAACTTCAAAATGGTAACGTGATCAAAAGGAAGGTAGGTAGTGGTGGACCTTAACAACATACTGTTGCTGCTATCGAGACAGATAAATAAGAATACAGAACTCTTCAAAGACTTTCATACAGGTGCTGATTCAACAAATAGATATCTCTTATAGGAACTTGCAACCTTAAGAAAAAAGATTTGCGTATATTTTATTATTTGATAGTGCCTACTCATGAACGCTCGTTTATCTTCAGACATACCACGACAGTAACAATTCTGCTGGTATGATTATTAAATAATTTTGGCACAATATTTGGCCTTACCTGAAAAAATAATTTTAAAAACTTTCGTTGATACACCTGATTATCGATTAAGTGGCAGACCAGGGTGTGTCTTACCCTCAACAAAACTTCGCCGTTTTGTTATTGTAACCAATAATAAATAAATACATTTTATTAATTACTATTATTATTATTATTATTACTTATTACGAAATGACTTTAACCCAACAGCTCATCATAAATTTTAAATCAAAGTCAACAATAGTATAAAAAACAGCAAAGAATAACTGTCTTAATCAGAAGGTAGTCATTTTTATTTTATTTTATTAATAAATACTTGGTTTCACGTTCTACCTTAAATTTTGCATTTCAAAATTTGGAATAAGTAATAATTTAGTACGTATATGTTATGTATAGTATATTCGTAATATTGCATTATCTGAATGGATGAATTCGAAATTAAATTGATTTGGTTTCAATAAAGCCCTAATGATTATAAACACTTTTTAAGCTCTCGATTATTACACTCAATAATTCCTATAGTTTATTACTCTAAGGCTCAGTCTAAAGCATACGTTCTGACATGTATCATCTCTACTCTCATCTAATTTATATATTCGTCAAATAGGCATCAATATACTGTGTACTCTGTACTGTATATCAATAAAGATATTTTAAGTATTTATGGAAATTCAAGTTTGAAAGCAAACCAATCAACGATTGTTAAAATTGATGTGAAATAATGTGAATTATATCTAAGATAATGCAAACATTTGTACCTAATAATTATAAAAATTAAATCTTTTGAAAGTCGTTCTATTCTAGTAAACAATACAATTTTTTTGTAATACATAGAACCGGGCATAGACCATTCCTGAATTTTTAAAATACAGTAGAAACCGAGGCAGAAACCCATTGAAGGAACAGTATTTGAATCTTCAAATCAGTATACCGTAAGCTAATGTAACAATATATATTCATACTCGTTAAACTTGTTTAAATTGCTAGAGTATTTAGGGATAACTTATTAATATAGACAGTTTCAATTTTCAATATCGATTACTTGAATTGTTTTTTTCTTGAAGACAACTTTAAATGTTTAACCTTATTGTTTTAACTGTCAATGGTATTCTGCATTTCCCCTTTCGCCCCAAACACTTCTTGATGGTAATAATTGTTACGGTTATCTCTGAATAGGTACCTAACTCCCAAGCTAACTCCTAGCCTAGACCTTCGACACAATTACAAAAACTACTTTAAAACCAAAAATTCATCTTTTATATAGTGTTGAAATAAAAATAAAATGTTGGTAGACATTTAATTGTCCAGTTGTAGGATAGGGAATTGAAAACCCAGTAAAAATAAGCGATTTTAAATCTCATAATCTTACAAATCTCGAATATCACTGGAGTATAATAAGTATAATAATATGTTTTTTACTTATACGAAATATAATAAAAAAAATTATACTTAATTTAGATAAAGTAAGAAAACTGTTCACATTTGCAAGGAAAATATAACCTCAAAAAATAAATAAACAATTAAAAAAGGGAACAACTACAAACTTACCCCTATCAAACTTCTTTCCCTCAGGATCAATATCTTTAACGTTGAATATATCTTCAAACAATACACCTGCCATACCGAATTAAACAGAATAATAAATAAAATAAATAAATACACCTTCACCGGTTCAAAAACTCGGAATTTTGACATTCGCCATTCGCTAATCGCTATGTAGGGTCACGTTCGAAAACATCACGGAAACATATACCTTGCGTTCTTTTTTACACCGGTGGATCCACCTGGTGTAACCGGTGTCACCAAAACTGTTCTTTAATTGCTTGGTTAAATTAATCTTAAGCGTTCTTAAAGTATTGTTGGAATTTACCTGATGTAACCACTAGTCACCGGCTGCAATGCTCGGTGAGTTGGTGGATTTAGCAAGGTAAAGAGTGGGGGACTTTTATCCAATACGCAATTTTCAACCAAATTGTGACGTCAACTACAACCAATGTTTAAATCCACCACATCATACTGGTGTAAAAAAGAACGCAAGCGATGTGAATCATATTGGTGTACCAAGTAGTTGACATGGGAGTAAGTTACAATACAAACTAAACGCGCAGTAGATCCCTATCTACTGGCTCTGACATGTCTAACATTAGTAGTCCATCTTCCAAGTTCCAGAGCGTGAAATCGAATAATTAAGTATTATAGGTAATACTCTGTTTTAAATAACTGAATTCTGTAGCAATTCCACCAAGAATGGTTTTCCCATCCATAATAAAATAAACTCCTCAACGACCTCAACACAACACGTCACGAAAGGCTTTAAGAAACGAGATAGTGAATATATACGTGATAGAGATACTATATAGATACTGCTAATTAATACCTCTAAGAAGTGAAGTAACTTCACATTACAGTAGAGGAGCTATGGGACTTCTAGCTCACTTTTAAGGTCGTTCGCTTAGGATGGTATGTGTTCATCGAGAGTGGCCACAGAGCGGGTTGGTGTCGTTGCCGAAGACGTGAAGAAGCGCAGATGTAGGTTGTCAAAAAGACCGGAGGATGTGTGAGAAGGAGCGTGCGCGAGTGAGATGGAGGGTTGGGGGTGTGTTCGTTTAGACGGTGGGTGTGAGAGACAGGTGTGGGGTGTGTTCGTTTAGATTGTGGGTTGGAGAGAGAGGTATGGGATGTGTTCGTTTGGATAGTGTGTTGGACAGAGAGGTATGGGGTAGGTCCGTAGAAGTAGTAGGTGGGAGAGAGATGCATGCGTAATGTGATGGGTTCGTTTAGGTGAGTACGTGTTGTGGGAGAGACGCGCGCTCATAGGCATAGGTGTGAGTGAGAATCACGTTTGTTTTGCTCGGTGATTAAAAAAGCATGATAAGAAAACTGTGGTTATGTTTCATGTGTATCCAAAATAATTGGAGAGCTATAATAAGACAAAAATAAGTCTAATCCATTTTTAAATTATATTTAATAACAAATTCTTGTGGTAGGGAAGTCTTAATATCTACTAAATATCTCTTATCATCAGTAATCATGTCTTCAAAAAATTTCTGAATGTTGCGATGTTATTATCATCGAGAAACTTGCTGCATAAATTTAAGACACTATAAGTATAGTATACATATCAACTTGTTTTTCACATTATCATGTTGTTCACTAAATATTAACGCTGAAACTTCTTCAGACAGACGTTCAATAATCAATGGCACTTTTTAAGTCTTCAGCTTTGACCCATGTTTTGATTCGCTTGTTATAGATGATGGATGTTAAAGGACTGGTTAGCGCCCACAGAATGGCTCCCAAATAAGGTGTTGGACAGGTAATTAGATTTCTTTAAGCTTTATCCCTCATCTAATAAAATTATTCTATTATAGCTTTATGGGGGCAACGATGTTCACTATGCAACGTCTCCATCCTGGGGTTGCCATATATAGCTCCACCTGCGAGGTAATTAGTTTTACTTATACACGTCGATCGATGTGTGAGAATTAGAGATATTATTATTTCTTGTGTCCATTTTACTAGAGTACCTATTGCTCTTTCTTGCATGAATATAATTGTAATTTAATGTTTCTGCAACATCACCCCGTACTTCCCCAGCTCCGGAGGATCTACCCAACTTCTCCGGAGTTGGAGAACTCAACATCACATCCTACTTCCCCAGCTCCGGAGGATCTACCATACAACCCACAACTTCTCCGGAGTTGGAGAAATCAACATCACACCCAGCTCCGGAGGATCAATTTAATAAATAAAATATATAGACTTATTTTTGTTTTATTTAGCTCTCCAATTATTACTTGGATACACACAGTTTTCTTATCATGCTTTTTTTAATCACCGAGCAAAACAAGCGTGCTTCTCACTCACATCTACTCACCTAAACGAACCCATCAGTCATCACCACAGAATTAATAACAATTAATTCTGTGGTTATTAATTCTGTGCCATCACATTACGCATGCATCTCTCTCCCACCTGCTAGCTCTACGAACCTACCCCATACCTCTCTGTCCAACACACTATCCAAACGAACACACCCCATACCTCTCTCTCCAACCCAACATCTAAACGAACACACCCCCAACCATCCATCTCACTCACGCACGCTCCTTCTCACATATCCTCCGGTCTTTGACAACCCTCTGCGCTTCTTCACGTCTTCGACAACGACAATCACCAACAGCCCGCTTTGTGGCCACTCTCGATGAACATATACCATCCTAAGCGAACGACCTTGAAAGTGAGCTAGAAGTCCCATAGCTCCTCTACTCTTGTTTAGTGTATTTCCGAACACACTCAGACATTTCGTTCACAGCTGCCAACATTTAAAAAAACGAAAAACCCCTGGGTCCTTCTTGTGACAGATAGGGTCAAGGGTCAAATTTAAATGCCAAACAAAATGGTTCTGTGTATAATATAGCAAATGTAAACAAGTAAATAGTAAATATTAACTTCAACTTGAAGAAATGAGTAGTGTCTGATTTTAAAAGCCAAACAAACGACCAACACTAAATTTTCATCTACCTATCTTTGTTTGCCTTTCGCCAACAAATTAATAATCAATGAATAAAATACAATCCAAAACTGAAAAAGAATAACTCAAGCACCTAACAGATTTTTAAATAATAGTTATTGCAGCTTGGTAATTCATAGTAAAAATGGCAACTCTTCCACCTAGAAGGAATCCCACACCCACAAGAATATCAAAACAACATTTAACTCCGTTGCAAATTTTATTACAAATGGGTTTTCCAAAACATAGAGCGTAAGTATCAATATATAAAAAATATGTCTAAGTGTTTTCTATTCTGGTTATTTTTGTAGTGAGAAAGCTCTCGCTGCTACTGGACATAGAGGAGTACAGTTGGCCTCAGATTGGCTACTGGCTCATGTTAATGATCCACTTTTAGACGATAATTCACCAAGAGATTATATTTTATATGCATGTCCAACGGGTCCATTTTTACAGCAACTGCAGAAATTTTGGGAAAAATCTTTAACATTATGCGGCTGGAATGGTGCACATAATTATACACCACATATAACGTTGGTGTCCTTTTTCAAGGTATTATTTTTTAATGTTGACCTTAAATGTTCTCTTTGTCTCTTTTATTATAAGTTGCCTTCATTTGGGGTATTTACTCAAGACTATAACTGTTATTGCTAAAAATACAGTGAAAATAAGATAATTTACTAAATGTGTCTGCACGACTGTGTGCTAGCGATGCCTACAACGGTAATAGAATTCCTCACTTTACATCGACAAATAACAGATATTCAACCATTTGTATCAGTCTGAAGAAAGTAATCAGCATAAAATATATGTAATAATAGGGACAAATCAAAATAAGTTTAGCATCGGTGATATCCTGTACTATATACAAAAAAATTAAAATTGTATTAGCAATAACGAAAGTAATAACAATACATTTTAGAAGTATTTAATTTTAGGCTCCAGACGAAGATGTTCTTCATTTGGCACAAGGTTTAAAGTCTGTGATGGATCGGCACGGCGCAACATTGAATGAGCCTCTTAAATTAGATACTTACACCTCACCTAACTTTATGGGATTCTTTGTTGCTGAGGAACATGCAGATTATCTAAAAAGAATAGCTATGCAGTATGTAAAAGAGGTGTCAAATGCCAGTAAGAATACATTTTTATTCATGTATAAGTAATTTAGCAGTTTTTATTACTTATTATACTTCTATATGAACATATACAGGGTGAACCCCAACTTATTTATTTAATTTTAATGGATGGTAGATCCGTTAATGATAAATCCATATAAAAAAAATGAAACACGCGGCAGTTTTTGAGAAAAAAAAATTATAATATGTCAACATTTTGAAAACTTAGCAACTGGCCTATCTCAATCGAAAACAAAATAAGATAGGTCAGGTTGATCACCACTATCAATAAACTTTGCGCGAAAGTCTGTGGAACGCATATTTTTTATACCATTAGTTTACACAAGAATCAAACGTGCCGATGACTCTGCCTTCAAAACCGCATCCCATCGGACAGCTGCTAACTTTATTAGCGGCTTTTTTGTTTTTTTGGATAGTTTATCGTTTGAAATATATGTAGCCCCAAGACAACTTTGTCGGCAGTTCATGCCGTTCTTTTATATCTTTGGAATTTGTAAAAACTTAGATAAACAAAGTATGTTGTTCACCTCATATTATGTCGATCAGTTAAGATATGCAGTGGTCCTCAAAAGTTTAGTAGATTTTTACATAAGGTAGGTCAGTTTTTGAACTTTCTTTTTTATATTTTTTTACTCGTAATTCGTGTTACAAATATCAACAGAGATCTCCCCTTTAAAAGAATTTAAGTAAGTTGGGGTTCACCCTGTATATATCTAGGAAAACTTTTTCTTATGGTGTTAATGATTATTAATTATTTACCGAGTTATTTACATTCTATCCGTAAATTAATATAATTAAGCCAAAAAAAAAACATATTATTTACAGTCGTTTTGATAATTCACTAATTCAGTATTATTACTTCTACATACGTTGGGATCAAGCCTGACAAGTTTTTCACCACAAATTATTATTAAAGTGGTTGGATTTTATCTTTTACTCAAATAAATTAAAATTTTTGAATATAGTACATATTTGGTAACTTGGAAATATTTGCAATTTATAAACAAAAATCAAAAAAAAAAAATTAACAACCATAGATCACCCTTGAATATAATTCTCCGTAATTTTAATTCCAAAATAAGAAAAACATTTATTGTAAAACGTTTTCCTAGAACATAATAATAATAAACATGTTTTTGAATAATTAACGTGCTAGAATTTAGTGTCAATTTTATAGAACTATTAGGGAAAAATAATTACATTAATTGCTACTTAGTTGCAATTACAGTTCCTTAAATAAATGAACTTGCATAGTCTTTCAATAACATGGTCATGTATACAGTAAAAATCACGGAGGTGTGACCATATAAGAAAATAAGGCTAATTGTCATAGCGTTAATACATTCTTAAGACTTATTGTACTTACATCTTAGGCATGGTGAGAGTATTACTACACTTCTATCACTAGCACAGATAGAATTGATGAATCAAACTGTTTCAGCCTCAGTTGCAGTATAATTTCATCATACTAGGCTATAAAGAAATTTTATTTATGTATTTTTAACAAATTCCAATATCAATATTTTATCATAAATATGTTTGATTTAATGTTTATTAAGTCCCTTCCATGTTATCGAGCAACTCTTTGATCTGCAAAAAAAAATAATACCAATTCCTTTATTTATCTCAGCATATGGTTTTGGTGACTCTTGTTTTCTCTCTTACAGTTGGTAAACTTCCACTATTTTAAAAATGTATATGCAAAACGTGAAACTCATTTTTGTTTTATTGTTCGAGTATTCTAAGTGAAGTAATAAAAAAAGTTGTTAACTACAGGTGATCTTCTTCGCTGGTAAACTCACACGATGGGTCTTCTGCACTTCTATGGTTTTTGCTGTATAACTTAATATTTAGAAACCTTAAACTAACTGCACTCTTTAGCATGCATAGTATAACAATGTGTTATTGATGGTGATGGTTGTTTGCAGTTATTAGCGATACCTATGAGCAATTTGATGCTCTAACCGCCTGTTTTCCTTGGTGTACAACAACTACAGCTCGTTGCATCCCTCGGGGAAGTAGATGTAAGCAAACTATAGCTTTAGAGTAGTTTTCTAATTATTTTTTGCTTAGTATTTGGTGGACTAACTAAACTGTTATATATTATGGTGTTTGGAGATTGGTTTTAATATATTAATAACTTCTAAATTATTTTTAAACTTTTATTTTATAACATATATGTCAACTACACTTTTCACGATACTTTTCAGATTTGTTATCTTGCTGATAATATTAGCATTATAAACAAAGTATGTCCAATATTGTGTAGAGATAAATTTTTATTACTGTTAATAGAAAAAGTAATAGGAAACAATAACACAATATTATAAACCTATATAATTAAAATTAATTCATACAATTTATAATTAAGTTGGGCCAAACTCTCCCGCCCGGCAGAGGCGTATGCATCATAATACTTGAATAAGTGCAATAAATGAAAATAAATTTTAACAATACTGACTGTCTGTGAAATGCTCGAAGCCGTTTAGGAGATTTAAGAAATACTTTTTTTGTGTTTGCTATAAATGCATCTGCCCTACCTCTGGAAAACATTTTCGATTCGTGTCTGATCTGACACAAGATGTAATTGTAACGCTTGCATTTTACACGTAACATGTAAAAAGCTACAACTGTCCCTTTAAAGGGAACGGCCTACCAAACGCGTTGTCCCAGCACCATGGGTCACAAACATCAACACTTGACTTGTTGACACTGTTGACAGTTCAAATATTTCGAATGTCTCCAACATCACCCGCATAATTGTTTCGCCAGTACACGCAGTTAGTTTTTTGCCAGCTAGTAAAATTGGAAATGTTGGTTTAAGAGGGTCCAGTACACGTACTATAACATTTAAAATATAGTTTTTTGTACAATCTGTCGTCTCACCAATACATAACCACAACTGTGTATTTTTTAATGCACGTTTCACCCTATTTACACTTCACGTACAGTTGGCACATATCTACCTAACGATGAACGATTTGGAAAAGTTCACCTGGGGATTGTATTTATTCCATGCAGAACTCCCAATAGTGCAGATCGGCTAATTTTAATGATTCGAATCTTACGACTCAGCTTACTTTTGGTAGTTAAATCACCGAATCGACTCCTCGACTCACTTGTATTGTTTACTGTATGCATCATTATTCATTTGATCTGAAATGAGAGTCGTGGACTATTTGTTCATTTTCAAAACAATGGCATTCATAGGATAGGTAACATTTTTTTTGGGTAAATATATATTTTTTTAAATATACATCTCACTTTTCACCACTACACCCCAATATCTAGGCCATTTGTTGATCGATTTATATTAGCGATTGAGATAGGGTTTTTGTTTTTACAGATTCTTGTTCAGCATGACCTAAAACGCCTGTATACCAAATTTCGTTAAAAAATATTCATTCCTTCAAAAAAAAAAAGTAATAAAAATCAGATTTCAATAATAATCACCCTACTATTCCAGTTATTTATTGACGGATATTTACATAACTTGGTAGTCGGGTGATATAATGACGCTTATTAAGCATTAGATTAGGACACTTTTTTTTAGAAAATATCAAATAACTCAACTTTTATTTTTTTTTAATATGAAATCTTAGATTTTTATTACTTTTTTTTTGAAGGAAAAAATATTTTTTAACGAAATTTGGTATAAGTACAGGCGTTTTAGGTCATTCTGAAAAAGAATCTGTAAAAACAAAAGCCCTATCTCAATCGCTAATATAAATTCCTAATATTTGCCAATTTGTTTTGATCTAGTAGGCGTATTTAAGTTTGAAAAAAATTTTTATTAATAACTTTTTAAACACAATCTGAAAGAAAAGAAGTATACCAAATTTGATCTAAATCGATCAACAAATGGCCTATATATTGGGGTGTAGTGGTGAAAAGTGAGACACACTGTACATATTAAATAAATATCTGAAGAATAATTAATTTTGTACAAAAAGAAATTAAAAAACAACTTCGAGGAAGGCGATATCAGATTTTTTTTTTTTTTCGTAAAAACATTAACTATCAAAAGTGTTGACCCAATTCAAATGGTCTTAATAAATAAATAATATAGAAAAATTTCAGGATAAATAAATGATATCCTAGTTTAATTTTACATCTGTGTGCAGCTAACGAACTACTCAAGGTCAATAATAATTTTAAAAACATTAATTTTTTTTTGAGGCTAAACCAATGTCAACCGTAATGTTCCTATTTTGACACGACTTTTAGAGAATGACGGCAAATTCTATAACAAAATATTTTGCTAGTATTTCATAAAATTGGTTATTTCAGAAATATTCTTTAATTTTCTGAAAGTATGGTAATTTTTAAAATAATTTTTACGATATTTTACACAATATACAATATGTAAAGTATGTGAAATAATTCACATATTTTGGTGTATTAACTTATCTTCAGAATATGTTTTTACATAGAGCAAATTATTACAGGATATCACTTATTTTATTTTGGCATCAAATAATTTTTTAAATATATTGTAACCTTCTTTCGTTGTGTCGGAGGTTTGAAAGAGGTTACTTTGACGCCTGAGGGGCGGCGGTGCTTTTTAGGACGGTGTCTCGGGCACCACTTTCTGTTTAGAGTGCAGAAAGACCACTTTACTCTATTAGCAGGATAATAGAGGCTTCAGGTAACTGCAGTGAAGACACGGTTAAGCCAGGGTCTAATTAACCTATAAAGAAAACTCAGAATTTCGGATTAAAAACAGAACAAGCTTTATTCAAGATTTAATACAATACAATATATTACGGAAAATAAAGCACAAATATAAACACAAGCAAAACTTAAAGCAGGCAGGCTAGGCAAAACTAAAAGCGGCAAACTACGGTTAAAAAGCGGAAAAAGCAGCAAGCAAATAATGAGAGCGAGTAAGAAAATATACGGTGGAAACGAAAAAGCAAATCTACGGTTAAAGCAGTCAACGATGGTTAAGAAGCGTACGGCAAGCAAAAAACTATATATCAGTATGGCTCGGATGTTAATCTGTATTTGACCAGACAGGGTAGTATAATTTATAGGCAAAAATGTTCAATTTATTTTTCAGCAGTTAATTTTATGACGAGTACAATTTTATATAAAAAAAAACATGGAAATAACGGAACACACGGACTAATTTTTCTGGCTGCCCAGGGGAAAAGACGCGAACTAGTGAAGTTAATAGCAATAAAATCGACAACGCCCTGACGACAGTGCTGTTAAGCGATTACACACATCAAATCAGCAGGCCGTCAAGACGTCGAGTTTCGCGGTTATCAGATTTTATTAATACGGAGCAGGCGGAACAAAATATCGACAACGCCCTGACGACAGTGCTGTTAAGCGATCACACACGTCAAATCAGCAGGCCGTCAAGACGTCGAGTTTCGCGGTTATCAGATTTTATTAACACGGAGCGGAATCAAATATCGACGACGCCATGATGACAGTGCTGTTAAGCGATTACACACGTCAAATCAGCAGGCCGTCAAGACGTCGATTTCTACGCGGGGATAACTGATTCACGCGATTTAGGGCTAGGCCAGAAAATAACGACGACGACTTGGTAACGTTGCCAGTAAGCGATTACACACGTCAAATTGGCAGGTTATCAAGACGCTATACACGGAAGCACAATTTTGCTCTAAACCGGAACGTTACTCGTGACGTTGTACTGACTTAGAATTAAGCCACTAAAACGTTAAGCGCGGATCATACATAACAAATTCGAACATACATAGAAAAATAATTGAAATAAAATTACCGGTCAAATATAATAGATTAACCTAATATGTCTTACTCTTTCTAGCAGCGGAGCTTCCTTCTAGGCGGTTCGAATCAATACCGGGATTATTGCATTCGTCGCGGAATAATTTAAAAATGTATAAACGGAAAAGACGCGGTTCAGAAGGCTTAATTTGAAGTAAATTAATATTTGTTACATTTTACCTGCCTGTTTTATACATTTATTATTATATTTTAATTAAAAACTAATAATACTCTGGTGCTAAAATTCACTTCGTTACAATATTGGTTATTGTATAAAATATTTGTTTATTAGCCATTCACTATAATAACATAACATTTTTGTTTTGAATTAGAAATATAGGAGAACAAATTTTGTAAATTTATTATAATTATAATTATAATTATAACAGTACTTTAATAAAATAGATAGATGTACAGCATGTCGCAAGTTTCATGGAGCCACTCCTATATCTCAGAAACTACTGATGCGATTTTTTTGAAATTTGATTGGTTCTTCACTGCCCCCAATTACAATTTAATGACGTAGTAAAATTTGAGAATCATCATTGGCGAACCTTTACATAGGTTAACGTAATGGCGGATACAATGGGTTTAAAGGTGATTGAGATGTAGGCAACCGAAAAAAAATTTTTCAATGAATAATTATCTTTATTTGCAAAAAGGTTACCCAAATTGAAAAATAAAATTCTTCATTTTTTGTTCAGAACAATGTATTTTACTAGTGTTATTCGGATTTGAAAGATAATTCTAAATATTTTAATCTAACATTATTTTTAAATAGGTATATTTAATTCGAATTTTTGCATTATTAAAAAATTAAGAATTATCTTTCAAATCCAAATCACACTAGTAAAATACGTTGTTCTGAACAAAAAATGAAGAATATTTTTTTCAATTTGGGTAGCCGTTTTGCAAATAAAATGTTTTTTTTTTCATTGAAAAAGCCTATATCTCAACCACCTTTGAACTCATTATAACGAAATTTTGTACAAATGGGTTTTTAAAGGTGCTGATTAAGAATATCCCACTAACTATTTTCTAAAAAAATCGCTAATATAAATTGTCGAAAAATTCACCCTTACGTTAGCCTATGTAAAGGTACGCCAATAATGATTCTCAAATTTTACTACTTCATTAAATTCTAATTGGGGACAGTGAAGGACCACCCAAATTTCGAAAAAATCGTTTCAGTAGTTTCTGAGATATAGGAGTGGCTCCATGAAACTTACGACACGCTGTATATAAACAGATTTGATATTATAATGTAAAACACATTTAACATATTGGCTACCGAAAGCAAAGTTTACTAAATATATATCAATTAGGTCATTCCGTCGCTTGACCGAAAGCTGCAGACCCCTCACCCAGTCCACTAACGCACTGGTCGCAGTGCACGAACTTTGTCCGATGCAACTACAGTACGTCCCAAACTCACGCTAGGAATAGTGTTCAATGAGGATTACAGGGTGTATCTAACTTTAAGTTGTGTGCAATTAATTTATCCATAATTATAATATTAAATGTTCAAAATGTCTGCATTATTGTTGTGTGGACGGTTGTAAAAGTAAATTAAAATGCCATACATAAATTAATATGTCGCAGGATATAAAAATGTTTAATTCAACATTCTCGTGACATCTGTAAATTTTGTAAATTCAAATACCTTTAACATTTAACATTCGATCTTATCATTGACCTCCTGAATCAAAAAATGTAAAAATATACAGGGTATTCCATTTAAAAATTCTAAGTTTGCATCATTTCCGGTTTAACCGGAAACGACAGAAAATGTTAAATTGGTCTAATTAATGCGTATTTAACTGTTATTGGACTGGTTCGGAGGATATATTATTAAAAAAAATTCCTTAAAAACCGATTGGGTAATTAAATATATTAAAATGTTTGAAAAATCTTTTGAATCTTTTTATTTGAAAATAAATATCCAAAAGTGATAAGTATATCACACAAGGTGTTCCACTTAAAACTCCCGGCGCCATTTTCTTGATGACTGAAAGAGATATTCTATTCCTGTAAAAGGAATTCACTAGAATGTATAAATGACTTTAGTTTTGAATGAAAACGGCCTTTCTCCTCATTGAGATATAGATGGTGTTGAGATGCAAAGAAATTAATCGATCCCAGGGACTTTGAAAATAGGTGCATGTGAAATTTTAAGAATTTTTTGTAATATGAACAATTTTCAAAAAGTCAATAGTTTTCGAGATATTTTAATTTCAATATAAATTTTTTTTTAATTACAAATATTGTCGCAACTTTTTTAAATAAAATTTTTAGACGATAGGTCCTTCAAGGACTTTCATAGTAAAATAGTCTGATTTAGATAGTAATGAAACAAATTTATTTACACTCCCGGTTTTACCGGAAATTACATTATTATTTTATTTTCAATGGGAACCCTGTACATTTCGATAAAAAATTAAAGAAAATATTATTTTGAGCATCTTTTCAAATGTAACCATACATCTACAAGTTTGGTGTGGAATCGTCAATAGGTACATAATAGGACCACATCTTTTTCATGGCACGTTAAACGGACAGCGATATTTAGATTTTTTCGAGGATTTTTTAGAAAATGTTTTGCCTCATTTCCAATTGAGCTACCTAATATTTGGTTTCAGCAAGATGGCGCGCCACCGCATAATGCTGCAATTGTTAAAAATTATTTACATCGTACATTTCGAGAAAGATGGATTGCTACTGATGGTATTGTCCTCAGAATTATTTTAATAACTTTATTATTATAATTGTAGATGTATACTTTTCAAAAATGCTCAAAATAATATTTTCTTTAATTTTTTATCAAAATGTACAGGGTATCCCATTGAAAATAAAACAATAATGTAATTTCTGGTGAATAACCGGAAGTTTAAATAAATTTGTTTCATTACTATCTAAATCAGACTATTTTACTATGAAAAATGCCTCGAAGGACCTATCATTGATTTAAAAAAGTTGTGACAATATTTGTCATTAAAAAAAATATATATTGAAATTAAAAACTATTGATTGATTGATATATAGATATACAGGGTGGCCACTTTTTCAATGGGATTGTATAGGTAATTCCTAAACCGTAAGAGATAGAAGGTCGGTTAAATTAGAGAAAAGTTGTGTATTTTAAGACTTGTTAAGATGCATTTTTCAGACTTGAAAAATGTTCAGTAGTTTCAGAGATATCCTGAAAATAGTGCATCTCGCCATTTTTAATAATTGCCAATAACACGCAAATGATAAGGTTTAGAAAAAAAAGTTTTAAATAAAAGTTGAATGGCGTTCAGTTGCCTATTTAAAATTCTCATATTTGTAATTTTATCATTTCAACTGTAGGCGCCGCGACGCCCAACTTTTGTTTTTCTTATGGACGCCTAACTTTTTTTTAAGAAAATTGGTTTGGCATCATCTTATTAAACCAAATCTAAAAATTTTCTTTGGTAGATAGGTCTGTACTAGCTATTAACATATCTAGGAATGTTATGACTATCATAACTGCCGCAGATGTCGGTTTGAAATCCGAGCTCGTACAGCGAGGATTTTAAGACATCTAAGGCTGTTATGATTCATAACATCCGTGATATGTTCAATAGTTTATCGGTTTCAGAAAATAAAGACATTATTAATAGATATTACCTTTTGATATTCTCTTATTAATAACGTTTTCATTTCATTAGTTGGTCAAGTCTGTATGGGTTGATTTGTCGCCATGGTTACAGTTATATTTTGTTTGTTTTTATTTGTTACCTTTTTTCATATTACATAAATGTTTACATTTTTAGTGTCACAACGGCTACATAAAAATGGACCTTAGATTGCCTGAAAATACATTTCAGTTGGATTTCAGTACTTAATTATTATTGTTTGGAGTTTTCTGTCTGTTTGTATTAATAAATAGCCCTATATTATAGTTTCATTATTTATTATTTCATCTGTTGACAGTTATTGACAGATCTGTATTTGTAATATTATTACTGTACAAGTTTTAAATATAACTGTACAACTTTAGTTATGACTTGTTTACCAGCCTACTTTTGCATATGTAAACAAAGGATTAATATCCTGAAACCGATAAAAGTGTTAACATCACTCTTGAGCATTTAAATTTATAGGTACAGCCACGATACACATAAGCTTACGCGGTATGTTCTTGCGCATCCTAAAGCTATCTCTCTCGCACAATATGACGTCAGCTGGATTACAAAATTCGAAATTCGTGATGTAATAGGTATGGAGAATTGTGATAAATATTATTGTCGCTGCTTTTAGGGCATTTTTCTTAGTTTTGTTATCATTTCTATCAAGTTGTTGCTATATGATTAAATTTAATAAACACATAATATATATTTATCAATGATCTATTCTATAACTTTCTCTTATAGCGCTATAAACATATACAACTCTATAAAATTATAGCAGGATGTAAATGGCAACTTTACTTTTTATTATTACTTATTAAGACAGCCTATCTTATTACTTTCTATTTTCTATAATATTCAGCAGTTTATTTAAATGCAAACTACAAATAAAAAATTTCATTCCCTAAGTCTAGGGTTAGGTTTTTCTATAACACTTTACATCTCCGTTATAAACCGTTATAAATTTACAGTTGCATTTTATGGTATAGAATAGACACTATTTTATATTGGATGTAAAAAGCCAAGGTCAAAGGCTTACATCCCTTACAGCCAGCGCTGTAAAATGGGTTACAGAATAGCACCACAAGTTTTTATTATTTTTGAACTAAATTTTTTATGAAGTAAGAAAAACAACAAATTATAAAAATATGTAGCTTTATTTATATTTAAGACATGCAAAATTTAAACGTTTTACCTTTTCTACATAGGTTTCATACAGAAAAATAAATTAAGAAACAGATTAAAATTTACTTAATTTAATATTCTTTACATTGATTTTGTCCTGGCGACTACAAGCAATAACCCACTGTTTTATTAAATTAGCATCCTTTGGAAACCGAAAATACTTTATATTACTCCTTTTGGTCACTCGGATATAGTTTTTACATTTTGCCACAGCACAATTCAACATTTTAGCCGTAAATCACAACGTTAGACGATTTACACGTTTACATATTATAACATGTTTATATCACTATACTATTACAAAACACGTTTTATTAAGAAAATAGCATTGAAATTATAAGAAAACTTGGAGAACATAATATTCTACAGATCAACAAATTCAAACCAAAGCAAAGCACTGCGACTGTGTCAGTGTCAAGTGTCTGCCAGCTGACGTCATGCGCGGCGATTTCATTTTTAGGTCCGTCTAATGAGCATACCATGTTTTCTTATACCATGGGTACAGCAAAGTATGCCATGATAAACAATTAATCTATTATAGAAGTGTCATCTTTTGTAAAACTGTCCAAGTTGTCTTGTTTAAAAAACTTGTTTAAGTAATTTAAATTTCTATTTTAATTAATTGAATTAAGGTGAGGTATACACTAGAAGAGAAAAAAGATATGTTCGAAGTCTACATTAAATGTGATCGAAATTCGTTACGGGCAAAACATCGATATGTGGAATTATATCCTGAGAGGAATCATCCGAATATTAAAATATTTCGTCGTTTATCCCAAACTTTGGCCGATTGCAGTTCTTTCGCTAGGAGTAGAGATCATTACATAATAAGGAGAGAACCCGTAAGTGAAATTAATGTTTTAGGGCAAATTCACATAAATCCAGAAAATTCTTCTAGAAAAATAGCATCTGAATGTAATTTATCTAAAAGTCGTGTTCAGCAAATATTAACGAAGCATGGGTACCATGACTACAAGTATCAGCCAGTCCAAAATCTAAACCCTAATGATCCACAAAGAAGACTGGAATTTTGTAATTGGTTTGACATGACATGACTGACAATTTGTCATTAGAACTTCGACAAAACAGGATCTGGTTCCAACAGGATAGAGATGGTCCTCACAATGCGGCAATTGTTACAAATTATTTAAACGAAACATTTCCCGCTACTTGGAAAGAGGACCAGTGGCTTGGCCTGCGAGATCTCCGGATTTTAATCCTCTGGATTATTATCTGTGGGGGTATCTTAAAAATAAAGTATATGATTGGCCCGGTAGGACCATGGCAGATCTACGGGAAAAAATAATGGAGGCATTTGAAGCAATTGAACCCGAGACAATTCAAGCAGCTATCCGCCAAATGGACCTCCGAACATCAACATGTATCGAACAAAACGGAGCACATTTTGAACAATTTATGTAGCGTAGCGTGTAATAAGTATTTCTCTTGTTGTTTGTTACCTATTTAATTATTGTGTTGTTATTTAATAAAGAAGTGTACTAAGACTAAAGCAATCTTTTATTTGATTTGGTTTCATTATTCAATATTAAAGTAAATGCAAAGTAGTTTAAAAACGAAAAACAAAAGTTGACCGTCGCAGCGCTTACAGTTGAAATGATAAAAATACAAATTTTTGAATTTTAAATAGGCAATTGAACACCGTCTTACTTTTATTACAAAACGAATTTCTGTAGCCTTTAATGTAGACTTTGAACATATCTTTTCTGGTCTAGTGGATACCTCACTATAATTCAATTAATTGAAATAGTTTGCATAATTTTAATAACAGTTTAAATTACTTGAACAAGTTGAATTTTAAACAAGACAACTTGACAGTTCTACGAGTGATGACACTTTTATGTAGAATAGTTAATCGTTTATCATGGCATACTTTGTTGGACCTATGAATTCAAATACTCAAGAGTGATAATAACACTTTTACAGACCCACTTACTAAAAAAAGTTTAGATTTGGTTTAGGACGATGATTCCAAACAAATTTCTATAAAAAAAAAGTTAGGCGTCCATAAGAAAAACAAAAGTTGGGCGTCGCGTTGAAATGATAAAATTACAAATTTGGGAATTTTAAATAGGCAACTGAACGCCATTCAACTTTTATTTAAAACTTTTTTTTCTAAACCTTATCATTTGCGTGTTATTGGCAATTATTAAAAATGGCGATTTGCACTATTTTCAGGATATCTCTGAAACTACTGAACATATTTCAAGTCTGAAAAATGCATCTTAACAAGCCTTAAAATGTACAACTTTTCTCTAATTTAACCGACCTTCTATCTCTTACGGTTTAGGAATTACCTATACAATCCCATTGAAAAAGTGGCCACCCTGTATATATATATTTATATGATATGTAAAAAACAATTATAAAACAATAACTTATCTTAACAGAACGTTTCGGACCAAAGTCTAGGTCCTTTCTCAACTGTGATTACAAAAAATGGACTTGTCAAAAAAGATCACTTTGACACCTGACACTGATTATTAATTAATGCATAGATCACTAGATAAAGAATTCTAATTTATTTTGATATTTCCGTCACGTACTTCTTTTTGGAGAATCGGTAGCCAGACTTCGTCTAGCAACACTGAACTAGTAGATAACAATATTGTATTTATATTCATTTAGAACTATATACAGTGGTTTTCTGGGGCAAACTGTTGAGGTTTGCCTTTGATACTACACTTTTATCTTGACATATTTTGGCAATTTTCTTATTTCTATTTATTTTTTAGAATTTGGCGTGATTCCCAGAATTAAGTTCAATGAATATAAAATGTAAGATGCACATTGTAGAAAATAGAAAAAATGTTGAGAATAATACTATACTATAATATTAATTTCAGCAAATCTCACACAACTTATTTGCAAGTTTCTCAATTATTAATAAATATTTAAATGTTTAGATTTACCCCCATATCGCTTGTAGCGGTAGAAATAAAAATTTATTACTTGCCCCCCGTAAAACACGTTTTTTCGGAAATGCAAAAAATGTACTCCTCGCACGTACCGACAAAGGGTTTGGCGAGAGTGACCTAACTGATATATATTCTTTAAACTGTGCCGAAAGTAAGTTAAATAGTAACAACCCCATGGCTGGCTGAATCTTTAAAATTTTACTCAGGCCAAGAGGTTGCATATGCACCTAGTTCAGTATATTATGGTGTCCACTATGACCCTGGTACATAATTTAGGTAAATACATTTTTGCAGGACCAAAGAGGACACCTTTGTCTGCTTGTATTTACAAAAGGTGAAAGGGGGCCCTATAGGATGAATTCCAGGTTTTCCTTTACGTTGATTATTTTGACTGATTGATGTTTCAGTTTAGACCATCTCGTCGTGGTCTGGAAGACTATGACAAGATGGTTAAAACACCAAGCAATTAAGATAATCAACGCAGAAGAAAACGCAAAAACCATTCTGCACATCAAAAAATTCTCAGATTCAAAAGGCGACACTTATGTTCAGTTTAGTGGAATCAAAGAGACCATCCTCTCTGCGGTTTTTACGGTAGGATAATGAGGGCATCAGTGTGTGACTAAATTTTTTTAACAGGGCCATAGAGGGCACCTCTGTTTGACTTTAATAGTTGAGTCATGAATGAAAACTGTAAAAATAAAATGTTGTAATTAATTTTTAATGTAAAATCATTAAAAATTCAGCTTGGTTAAGGGTAAGATTATCTTCAGATCATATGGTGCTTAATCTATTAGGAAATTCGCTTGTCTAAACTGTAGTATAGTATTTCATGTCAAAGAATTATATTGATATGTGATGGTTAACAATATGTATTTCATATCTATATAAATATGAGATGCGGTAGGCAATATGTTAAGTTACTAATATTTAAACAGTATAAACTCACTATTATTATTTTATTACTATTGTTATTACATTTGCAGCAATTAATGTGGAACCACATGTAAAATCGTTACATTTGTCCTTGGCATATAAATTCCCTAATTCACAGTTTACAAATTTAAAATCCTTAGTGGAGGAATTAGACCCAAATGCCTCATGTAGTTGGGAAGTTCGCTTATATTCAAGAGACCCTCGTATAAACAGCAAGCAAGTACATAAGGTAAATTAATTTTAATAAATTAGTTTAGTTCAAGATCAGATTTTGTAGATGATGATATCTTATATCACAACCTCAGCAACTTGTTATTGATACTGACATTGACATTGCACCCTCATCTCTTACATTACGCAATCTAAATTAATTCGTTTTTCTAACTATTTATCTGTTAATAAATAATCATATGTATCACAGGTCTACTAGTGTCTGTTCTAATATAAGCACACCACAGATATTAGACAACCCCCAAATCCAAAGCCAAAGGTTGTTCGGAAGGGGGCTACATATTGGAAAAACACTGACAAACATACCACCTACATAGTTTAAAAAAATTCCAAATGCTGGTAACTTTTCCAAAAATACCTTCAGAAGCTGACCAGTTTAAGCAAAAACAACTAGTAACTTCCTCTTCTCATTCGTTAGTCACTGTACAGACATTATGTGCTCTTTTGTAAATTTTGTGCTCCGGTGTTATTTTTTCTTTAACATTACAAATATCTCCATTTCTTTTCAGCTGTACATAAGCTACAGCATTTTCACCGTATGACACTTTTGATGATCAGTAACAAAAATATTTTCAATTGTTTACGAAATAAGTAGGTACTTATTTGGATACTCAATAAATACAGAAAATGGAAAATATATGTTCACTTATTCTATATCGACAAATAAAATTGTGTAATTTAAAAAACAAAATAAAATTTTACAACAGTTACAAAACAATTAACCTTGTTTTGATAATACATTCGCAATATAAAGATATTTACCATATTGCTGTCTGCAATTTGTAAATGTCAAAGTAACATTTTATAAATTGTCCTTCCGTTTTACTTGTCTTTTTAATGAAAATTAACAGTAAATAACATATTTCCACCTGTTACCAACTTATCATTTACCACAAATTCTCTTGCACTTACACTTGCGCAGCCTTAAAATCAGGTAACATGAATATAAGTTCTCAACCAAGCATTTGTACTTTACAAGATTTTCACGAAAATTCACGGTAAAACATACATTCGAGCTCTGATGAAAGTGACAACATGTACGATTAGTACAGTACAGAGAATTTGGACCTTTTTTGTCAGTTGTTTTATGCAGTGTTTATCAGTCTACCAGATAGATCAGATACTACAGTCGTCTAATTAAAGAGTTCAATTAGTTACTGTTTTTATAATTTTCATTAATTTGTAACTTTAGCAATTTTTATCTCGTTTTGTGTTGGACTTTTATTAAATTTTTTTTAAGAAATCGACCTCTTACTTAAAGGTGCATGTATGGTTAAAATATTTCGGATAAATTGTGTACACCCTGTATATTTACTTAAAAACTCGCCCCTCTGTACAGCTTGCTAAAATTGCAATATATTGGTATAGTAGTAATCTAGACATATTTAGTTGCTCTCTTAAATGACACAAACAATTTTCACTTTCAGTAAATGATTTGGAGTTTCTTTTAGTTTCGCTTGTTTTTTGTTATATACAATATATCTATACATTTTCACAGTTGTAGTTAAGATTGTATCGTTCTTCTTTATTAACCCTCCATTTCTGTAGTTGGGTTAGTACAACAGCGTTCTAAATAAATAAATAAATAAGTAAATAAATATCAATAAGTTCTGAAAACTCATTTGCACATTTTCTTGCATGAAAGCGATATTTTGTTTGTTTTTTTTTTTAAATGAACTCGCCTTTAAATTCTTTAAATAAAATCTGATCTACATAATATATCTCTGAAAGTCCTTTAAAATTGGAAATAGAAGATAAAGACTATACAAAATTTTATTTAAAGTAAAGTAAAGTAGTAGTAGTAAGCTTTTTTATTATGTGTTTGAAGAAAATAATTTGTTTTAGGTAATTCATACCTACAGTCCAACAGAATCAGATGAGCTTGATTTGCGTTCAGGAGACTACGTATACATAAGTAGTGAGGCTTTAGCTAACTCACCTGATGGATGGGTTGAAGGAACCTCCTGGTTGACGGGTCTTTCTGGATTGTTACCTGAAAGTTATACACAGAGAACAGCAGAGACTGATGCATGGACTTTACATAAAAAAATATCTTTAAATCACTTATCTTCCTCATCTGAAACTAATAATTCTCCACAAAAAAATGGACATTCGCAAATGACCGATAAGGAACATTCTGTGTTAAATAATGAT
Source organism: Rhagium mordax (assembly GCA_963680705.1). Taxonomy (NCBI): domain Eukaryota; kingdom Metazoa; phylum Arthropoda; class Insecta; order Coleoptera; family Cerambycidae; genus Rhagium; species Rhagium mordax. The sequence continues at coordinate 81,969,634 of OY796657.1, read as the reverse complement.
GAAATAAAGATGCCTAGATTGCCAGATGACTATAGTTATGATGAAATTGAAAAGTCGCTTGCAAACAGTGAAAATCTTTACGCGAACCTAATGCAATACAAGCAAGCAGGAAGCACGGAAGATGAGGTAATGGTAAAATAAAGTTTTCTTTATGTAATTAATTACAAACTGTACAATCATTGATTTTCCAAATATTTATGTTCTATTGACTATTCAAAAGATATGTTTTAGCTGATAATACCGCTAAAAGTGAGGCAGTAGGCATAATTTCACTGTATGATGCTGTCTGTTCTGTTATTTATTTTAGTTAATTTTCAGAGAGGGTAAAAAAATACAAATACGTTTTAATTATTTTTATCCATGACTATTGTATAATGTACCCATTATACGTCTGTTTGCTCGACCTTAATAATACCCATTAATCACGGCAGTGATTAATGAGTCATTAATCACTGCCGTGGCCGTAAACTTCACCTCGTGATTAATACCCATCATTATACGGTCGTTGAATAATATACTATTATCCACGACCACTATATTAGGAAGGTTTAATAGATCTGTTTTCCGTGGATTAAATGCCCTATTATACACTAGTGGATTAGAATTCATAATACCAAGCTTCTATTTTTTTGCTCAAAGTAAAAAAATTCTTAGTTAAAATAAACTTGTCAAATCTGACGTTTTTCAAAATCAGAATATTTCACCTGCTTTTATTCGGCTTTTGTGCTCCTAATTTGGCCGTGGTCGTCGATAAAACGTTGAATTACATTCGGGGATTAACAGCCTTCAATCCCCTCGAAAAAAGGTGTTTTTTCTCGTAGATTAAAGGCTTGTTAATCCCCTTATATAATTAATAACTATAATATATATAATAATAATAATAATAATAATAATAATACTTTATTAACCCATTGACATACAAAAGTACATAAGGTAGGTCAGAGAAAAGAAAGACTATATAAATTCATTAATTAATCGAAAGAGCTTTAACAAAGTTTAATAATTACAATGTGCATATAATTGTCATATAATTTAGTGGCTGGCAATTTTCTCTAGGAGATCTCAAGTACATCCAAGGGGTTTATTTTTTTTTAAATTGATTTATACAATGTATAAAGTCATTTATTGAATAAAAACACTTGTTTATTAGATATTTTTTTGTTTCTCTCTTGAATTTATCATATGGGATTATAGACTTTAAATTTGCTGGAAGGGCATTAAATAGATGAACACTAATACAGCAAGGTGATTTTCTTTTAGTTGTTTAATATTGCTTTTCCAGAAGTGCTGATGCTTGCCTTGTATTATAATCATGTATGTCTTTTTGACATTTAAATCTAGCAACGTTGTTTTTAACAAAAGTTACACATTTTAAAATAAAAATGGAAGGAAATGTTAATATTTCTTTTTCTTTAAATTTATTTCTACACGTTTCTCTAGGATTAAGGTTATACAATAGTCTGACTACTCTTTTTTGGTTTACAAAGACTCTTTCCCAACCAGTAGATTGGCCCCAGGAAAAAACATTAAACCAAAGATGACTAAGCGAAAGCATAGTAAAGATTCAAGAGTCCTTTTTCATCTAGGCAGGATTTCATTTGAATAATTGCATAATATGCTTTATTGAGTTTATCACATACAAAGTCTAGGTGAGAGTCAAAAGAAAGATTTGAATTGAGCCAGGTTCCCAATAGCTTGACTTTATCTGATAGAGTGAGTGAGCTGAGTAATATTTAATGTGTTAGATAGAAGCGGTTTCCTATTAAAAAAATTGATTATTACAGTTTTGTTCCTATTAAGTATGAGCTTATTTCTTTGGCACCACGTATCCATTTCTTCATAGACTACTTTATTATTTTCTTGGAGTTCCTCAGGGGTCTTATCTGTTAGAGTGATTGTTGTCATCTGCAAACATTGTAATCATTCCTTTATTTATAAATTTTGGTAGATCATTTACGTATAGTAAAAAGATTAAGGGTCCTAAAACTGAACCCTGAGGAACACCAAGTGTTACCTCATATTTATTAGATAAAGTTTCCAACTATAATCTACCTGTTTGATAAGTAAGGCTCAATCCAGGACAACACAGGACCTCTTATGCCTAGGTAGTATAATTTATCTAGAACAAATGCTGTATTAATGCTATCGAAAGCCTTATTTAAATCAAACATGATTGATACTACGAGGTTGCCTTTATCTAGTTCATCATAGATGAACATCATTACTTTTTTAAATTAATATAAAAGATGTGTGCAAAGTGGTTTCTTAAGTTAGGATTAATAACTTGTAAGTGATAAAGCTCAGTTGGAATATTTGTTAATGCGTAATCTATCGTGCTAATAGAAGTTTTTTCATTAATATTTGTAAAGATTCGTGTTGGCACGTTTTCTGACACATGTAGCTCTGGAACGAGTCTATGATATCGAGAAACATTTTTGTAATTAGATCATCTTTTTTGTTGTAATCAATGTTAAAATCATCTGTTACAATTATGTAGTTGAATGTACAGGGTGTATAAAAACAACATATTTCGTTGTTATTTCCATGGATAACTTGTGTAAGTCATTTTATTTAAAATGATTTTTGCTTATAACTTTTTAAATTATTGTTGCTTATAACTTTTTAACTAAAAGAGATAGAAGAAAACATTTTTACGGTGGTATACAGAAAAATGAGAGCATTTTGAATATGGAAAAAATTAGGTATGTTTGTGGAGAAAATAATTTTGATGACGTCACAGTTCGTATTTACGTGATTCTAATAAATTATATTTTTTCTGCTAAATATAGCTTACATCATCCCATTTGAGATACTTTTTCAAAATTGTCTTTTCTCTTCACGTTTTCACGTAACAGGCCTCGGGCATCGAGTTTGAAACACCCTGTACTTGTAAATTTAAGGCCTTTGTAAACATTTTATTTAAGATATTGACATTACCACTACCTGGTCTGTAAACATTGACTACTGCTATATTAGTATTATCCACGGTGTAGCCTATACCACATATTTAAATGTGACACTCATTTGTGAGTAGTTTGATTGGGAGTTCTTCGGTTTTGATATTTAATTTTGCATATATTGCAGATTCCCCGTGAATATGAGACCTAGAAAACTGCGAAATAAGTTTATAATTTGGTACAGACATACATTCAATGTCTTTTGGTTTGTATACAAGTGTTCACTAAAACATATGATATCAGGTTTATATTGCTGAGTTAAGGATTTAATTTCATCTAGCTTATTGTTAAGACATTGAATGTTTATATTATTATGTAGAACTTTACAATTTCTATTTATTTGGTAATTATTATCAATTTTTAGGAATGTATATACATTATTGTTCAAGTGCAATGTACTATATAGTGTTCAAGGAGTAATGTCTAAAAAAGTATTTGTTTGGCTCATAAAATTGTTTCCAGTGGAATTTTCGCCTCTAGTGTTCGATGATTCTTCATTGAAAATGTCTCTAATTTGGAATTTCTTATAATAAAGTTTGAAGTTGAATCTACGATAAAAAACACCTTTAGGCGAAAATGTTGGTGTGTAGAAAGCGTCCTTGAATTTGAAAGTCAGCTACTACTATGAAACAATTGAATTTCCCATTTGTTGGCTGTAGTTGTTTAACCTTAAATTCTTCATTTGAGTCATTAGTTTTCATTTTGAGATAGCTTTTTATGTCCTCTTCAGTAACTTTCTTTGGTATTTTATATAGATATACCCATATTCTAGATTTAATTCCTTTAAAGTTTCCACTGCTTTCCTCTGATTGTCCTGTTTCTTTTGTTACTGAAGCACCTTTTTTTTGTACCACTCTCCAGTTCCAGTCCAGTCATTATCAACAATTTTTTCATTTGTGCTTTGATTAGGTGACTTCACAAGGTGAATTATATTATTCATCAATTTTTGCTGGTAATTTTCTAATTCAGAAGTTGTTTGCCTGTTTGGTGTCCTATTACAGCATTTGTGGATTTTCCATATTTTGTTATAGTTTTCTGATTGACCATTTCAGAATATTGCTTTGGTATGACATAACTATGCATATTGTCACACGAAACCAAACCTAAAGTCTGTCTGATGAGAGATTGCAGTGGTGGAAGTGACGACAAAAGCGCGCGCTTTGATCTTATTGGTTACAGAGTCAGGTAGGTTTACAATGGCGTTTACGAATACGAGTTGACAGGTCAATGAAGTTTGCGTGTATCGACTGTCAAACTTGTGACTATTAAGTAATAAATGTGTATTATCCTAAATTTAACATTACAAATTATCAATTACAAATAATATAAAAGGTATTGTAGTATTCCCTTCAACTTTTAGCAAATAGATGAGTAATAAATTCAATAGTAGCCCCTCAACAATGGCGCAGCACGTAGAAGTTAATTGCCACGCTTTATAAAATATTTTGAGCTGAGTAAACCGCTCTTCGCCCAAGCCACGCCCACCACTGCAATCTCTCATCAGACAGAGTATAATGAAATCTTTATATTGTACTCATTGTTGCAGATATAAAAAAATTGATATATTTAATCAATAAAGAAAAAACCAGATTGTGTAGGGACCAAACGCAGAACCTGTCGCATGACAATACTGTCTCCAATAGACCATTATCAACTCAAAAATTGCAATTGCAATGGACCGCATTAGTGTGACGTCACATAATTATGCAACCGTACGTACTACTATCATGACAGACGGGTTGCGTTCAATTTCACTGGAAATTGACCCTTAATGCATATGTGCATAAGGCGACATTTTTTTGGTATAGAAACATGGCCTGGAGTTTTATTTTATTTCTCCTGTGGAAGAAATATATAAGAACTTTCAGTTACCATTTATCATGCACAAGATATCGGAAAATATACAGAAGTATAAAGCATTACGAAAACTTTATTATTAATATAATAAATCAATATTAAAATAAAAGTTTACACTGCTGCTAACTTCATTATACTTCCCAGTTGTTACAGCTGTCGTTAGTGTCAGTGTCGCTGACGCAAACTTTATAACCTCTTATCTTGGTGTCAATAATACAATAAAAATCAATTAAACCTATTTAAAAAAACATAGAATATTAAAGAAAGCACAGGTAGGTATTTAAGCATTATTTTGTCTTTACAATTTACATATCCCCATATTTAAGAAACGATAATCAAACTAACATACACATTATAGCTTTACCTCTTTTATTTTAATTTGGAATCCTTTGGGAAACTAAACATTTTACATCCAGTTTTATTGATATGACTCTCAGGTGCAAAGCACAAACCCACATTTGAACTTAAGCACGAAAACGAGTTTATTAGAAAAAATAGTAGAATAGATTTGACATAGACTTGGCGTATCAAGTATTTACTACGGAAACCAGCGTGCTTAAAATCGGGGAAGTGACGTGCGGTAAGTACGTGAGACGCGCGCCACTTCAACAGGCCCGCATTTAACTTTCTCATACATACCTACCCATTAGGTAAATTTAATTGTTTAAGAAACCTATTAAATTTTTTTTTTGATTGGAAGAAAGGAATGGCAAGCAATGCAGTACTCCATTAGCTCAGTGTAGCCGTAAAACATTTGTAATAATAGAATATTTTTATGAAGAAATCATAATTTACAATTATTATTTTATTTAAATATTGCAAATACATTAAGTAAATGCCTGTTGAATTTTAAAAGTTAAAACTATGCAATTACAATTATTATATATATGAAATTTTCTAATTAAAACGCAGTAGAAAGTGAAAAATAATATTATTAAAAAAAGATCGATTTAATCGATTATTAATTATTCCCCTTTGGTCTCTTCAACGTACGCCACTGTACATAGAATTAAAGTATTTAAAAGACGACAAATTTAAAATACCTTTTGACCCCTTCGAGCGTTTCTTCGAGAAAAACGTATTTTGCGAGATATTTCAGGTGTTCCAGACTTTTTTCCACTCTGTATAATGTATATTCTCCTTACTAAGTATTATTATTTATTTTAACTTAACTAAAATATTTAGTAAAATTAATATCATAAAAGTATTTAAAAAAACTAATATGCTTATTGAAATAATAATGATATAATTTTATTAGAATAAAATAAATACATAGAATAATACATATAATAAAATTCATATAGAGCTATTTTAAAAAACAATAATATTAAAATAACTTTTTAAAATATCAACTTCGTTTTCGGTCGTAACCAAACGATCTGACTAAATATTTATTACTCCAGTTCTGTAAACAGGCGAGAGTGTATGCGCAAAGGCGGACATGCAGCAGGCAGATTGATACATATTTAAATTAAATAACTCGTAATTAGTATTTACTGAAAACATGAAATATGTTCATTTAAGTTGGAACCGATGTCACTTCGATTAGGACATACTTCAACAACACATTTACCCATTATTACAAATAATTATTGCGTAAACACTAAACCTTTACTGCTCGACTGCTTAAACAATACTGAACGACATTCGACTGTAGGCTCCAGTTAGGCTCTGCGGCGGCTTTACTCTTACTCCCTGGACGGCAAGTCTATGTGGTCTGTGTTTGAAACCGAGAGAAAACTTAAGTTAACGTCAAGTTCATTGTCAAAATGAACGAACACGAATTAAGTGTTTGAAGTTAGCGCTGCAAACTCATAATTTGAATTTTTGTATTCTTTATTCCTATTGGAGGAAGCTTCCGCCGCTTTACATATTAATTTATAAAATTAAAATGAAGTTTTTATAAACCATACGTGGATACATATATTTTAACATATTTCTTAAATGTGAAATAGGTATTGGAAGTCCTTAAATAGTCTTTCAACATAGAGAAATACTATAAAATTCCCGACAATGTTTTAGTACTATATATTATAGTCCTTATGAACAACGCAATACGGGTCAGATTCCCGTATTACAGTTTCGGCCGTAAACTTGTATGCCAATAGAAGTGGGGGTCGTGTCGTGACGTCACAACTAATGGAGTCTATTGCAATTCCCCCCCGGTTACTTTTTTCCCCATTAAAATCAGCATTCATTAGATGTGTACGTTCCTAGAATTCTCGGTCATATAATTAAACTAAAAAATTCGTTTATTAACCAGCAACTATTTTAACAATGAGAACTTATTTTAAGAAATGTTTATAATGTTTTACAGTGTGTATTTACAATTTGTGAATTAAATTATGACTGCTTATCTTTAACACAATTGAAGGCTAAGCTATTTTAGTGCCTAATGGTTTCGAATGTTTTAGTTGCCCTTGATAAGGTGTAACTTATGAAATTATCAGTACTGGAGTGAGAGATGTGAATTTAAAGTTCAGATAATTTAAAATTTATTTGTTGTCGATGGAAAGACGTAAATTTTTTTTTCTTCAAAAGTCAGAAAAACATGACATTTCTAACTCATTTCATGACATTAAAGTTGTACATTTTAGACGGCTGTGCGTTGCCATTAGCAGCGGAGGCAAAAGTACTTTTTCTTATGCTGTGAGCGGAAGAAAAAGTACGATTCCTTTATAAATAACATCTTTTTTTTTTTTTTTATACACTTATTTAACGTCGGCCTATTTCCGCTACCAGGGCCTATCACCGACGCCAGGAGACGAGCAACCCCCAACCTGGAAATTTTGCCGAACCTCTTATCTTACTAAGAGTAGGGATTTTTTACTTGCCTAACATTTAATAGACAAGGGACCGACTGCTTTACATCCTCTCCGAAGGATGGTATATCCTCGGCTGTGCGTTGCCATTAGCAGCGGAGACAAAAGTACTTTTTCTTATGCTGTGAGCGGAAGAAAAAGTACGACTGATTCCTTTATAAATAATATCTTTTTTTTTTTTTTTATATACTTATTTAACGTCGGCCTATTTCCGCTACCAGGGCCTATCACCGACGCCAGGAGACGAGCAACCCCCAACCTGGAAATTTTGCCGAACCTCTTATCTTACTAAGAGTAGGGATTTTTTACTTGCCTAACATTTAATAGACAAGGGACCGACTGCTTTACATCCTCTCCGAAGGATGGTATATCCTCAATACACCTCTCGCCTACAGTTGTATTGCTTCTGCGATATAGCTGATATACAAGCCGCTAGAAGTAGGGAAACGAGACCGCGTCTTTCCGTGGATAGTCCCCATCCAAGTACTAAACGCGGTAGCTGTTGCTTAACTTCATATCGCTATGAAGTGAGTCAAGTCAGTCCTCCGCTCGCTGCCAACAACATCTTAAATAATACAAAACTTATATGATTTAATTTTAAGTAAAAAACACCATAATTTGACTAGTTAAACATTATATTAAAAGAACAATAATTATTTAGTATGGGTAATAAATTATTCATGGCATATGCAGCAATTTCCGCAACCTCGCCGGGTGTACGATCAAAAACTGAGTCTGTCATTCTAATATAGAATAAGTGTGATTTAAAAAAATAATATCAAAAGAATATTTATTAAAATACAAATCGTGAAGACACTCGCAGTACGATTTAAACTGACACTTGTCGACTTGTCAAATCGAGCAACACGTACATTATAATAGGTATCCATAGCAATGCGTATGGGTGCGTGATATGAAAAATAGACAAGAGGATATTTTTGGTGTAAAAATGAATTCTGCATCAGAATAAAAAAAGAAAAACATTAAAGATAATTGTATAAAAAAAATAGAAGCGAAAAACTGAGATGTAGTGACTCTATGTAGCGCCCCCTTGCGGCAGGTCTAAAAATATTTTAAGGGTTCTATTGGAAAGGTTCATTTGAGACTACCCTCCAAATTTCATTGAAATCGATCAAGTACTTATCGAGATATCTCAAAAAGACTGTTCTCCCAACGTCGCATTTATGGGCCCGTACGGGCCTTAAAAATCGAAATTGACCAAAACGAAAATACACGTGTCTCTTTATTTTAAGACCTCTATCTGTGATTACTTTTTTGCACCATAATTCTGAATCACTGTATACTAATTGCATTACTGAAATAACCTTATAGCCTACATATTTTGATAACCCTGTGACCCCCCTGCAATAATTAGTTTGGATTATATAGAGATTAACTCTATTTTTTGTGATGTTTTACTAGTTTATAAGTGTCAATCTAAATACTTATTTTCTATTATCTAGTTTATATCTATTATTACACATTCATTGTATGTGTCTGAAGATTATCTGGAAAATTTTAAATGAATTTCCAGAGTAGTTCTTGCATAATAAACTAGTATATTTTGAATTACTGATTTATTGCAGGTAATGACGGACGAAAGTTGTAGTAGAAATGTATTCATTATGAGACATGGTGAAAGAATAGATTTTACATTTGGGAGTTGGATACCGTATTGTTTTGATGAAACAGGAAGTTACATTCGAAAGGATCTTAATATGCCAAAAAGTTTACCTGACAGGTTGGACGGTCCGAAAAGTTATTTAAGGGATTCACCACTTACTAATATTGGAATATTTGAGGCGAAAATGGTTAGTAAATTCATTATATGCACGTAACCATATATTTGAAAAATCTTACTTAATTAACAGTTCCATTTATAGCTTAGGTTAAATCGTTTAACTAGTCTACTATGGAGTTCTTCCTAAAGTTTAGAAAAGGTTACATTAAGTCCAGCTCCTGGATATTATTCTAAAGTCATAAAAGATAAGCTATGCTAAATTTCAGTGGAAGCGATTTCAACTTTTGATTTTTAAATGGGACACTGTATATTTGGCAGTTTTGGAATCAAACGTTTTTCGCAGTTTCTAAAAATTTCTTTTAGTGCATTTTCAGTTTTCGAAGAGCAGCAGTTTTTATCAAGAACAATTTCTCCCAGATAATACAAACTAATAGCCTATAAATGTGCATGTGCAGATTCTTGTTTATATTTTTTAAAGTTGAAATCATTTCCAGCTAAACAACAACTTTTTATAGCTACTTATAAAACATCGATTTACATAACAGAATTCATAGCTTCCAAAGCAAAAAAAAAATAGTAGCAGTTTATAATAAATAATAATAAAAATCAATATATCGTGTGACTTTTGTTGAAAATTTTGGTTAGCCAAATCTAGATTCCATGATGATACTATTGCTCCAATATTTATTGTCTTAATTTTTACTTAAAAAAATTAAAAATTAAGTACTTGTATGGTAAATGAAAAAATTAATTAAAGTTATTAAACCACATAGGCTAATGTCATATACATCTTTTTGTTATTTTAATGTAGGAAAGTTTTTCATAGTTATGTAAACTATGACTTAAATCGTAAAGGTTACCAAACCAATACAATTGTAAATTGTAAATATACAGGATTTACAGGAAGCTTTTTATTTACGGTTAGTGTCATGAAAGTGTTCTTACAACTCTTCTTCATTATATGGAAATATATCAAAATAATTATTTTAGTCATTTTAATTGGGAATTATATATTTTTAGGTTGGTGATGCTTTCAAGGAAGAAAATATTGATATAGACTTCGCCTATTGTTCACCCTCTTTTCGATGTATTCAAACATGCGATGCATTTTTACAAGGTTTAAACAAAAGAGACAAAGTTAAAATAAGAATTGAACCTGGACTTTTCGAGTGGCTGGTCTGGTATCCAGAGTGCTTGCCAGATTGGTTAACCGTAGAAGAATTAAAAAATTTTGGATATAACATCGATGAGAGTTATCAGCCTTTTATTGATGAGAAGGAATTGAAGGAGTCAAAAGAAAACTGTGAACAATTTTATTTGAGAAGTGCTTTTGTTGCTAGAGGTAAACAGTTTCTTTATATATTTTAAAATATATAAAATATAAAATAAGGTGGATTTGCCTTCCCTAATAGCCAGAAGGAATCTGCTAGATAATATTTCCTGCAGATAATTAATTTATTCAATAAGAATCATAAATATCACTTTAAACTTTGAATTCATAGTTTATCAATATTTGTTCTCTTTTTTGTTAAATGCTTATTAATGGGATAATAACGAAGCTAACGATCATAAATATCATTTTAATTTATGCATTAGCCTTTCTGAATTTCCCAGACGGCGAACAGACAAGCCAGTCAGTGGGGAAATAGTGTTTGAAGTTTTCATGTTTTTGTAATTTTGTAAATTTTCTGCAATTTGAAAAATCATAAGGGTGGCCTTAGGAACCCCTGGGCAAAAGTTTTTAATAAAATTATTTCCCATGCAATAGACTCAAAATAAGCGTCTTTCAAAATGTTTGTCATATCAGCCGTTTTTGAATAATTTGCATTGAATGGCAATAGGCTGCTGAAAAACCCTATTGCCGTCAACGCAAATTATTCAAAAACGGCCGATGTGACATAAATTTTGAAAGATATTTTCTCCTGAATCCATTGCATGCGGGATTAAATTTTATTTAAAATTTTTGCTTCGAATGTGATAAATCGGATTCGAGAATGTAACTCGAAACTCACATGACTTTTGAACCTCAAACTCAATTGAAAGGAAAACTGTTGGTACGTACCTGAACACGTCAGGGATGTGCAAGAGTTAAGAACAAAACACGTCCAAAATTCAATAATTCAAGCTAACCATTTGTTGCGTTGTTCTAATTTCCAAGCTACCGTAGGAAATCGATAAAATTTGCATTTACTATTCCGTCCGGTATTTTGCAATTTACAACACGGCAACTATATTGGCTCATTTTTAAATTCATTTATAAAATTTACTTTTGTGAACAAACTGTAACCACTACTACTGACAGCCTACTTTATTACAAATTTTGTCCACTGCGAGCGCTGCCATCCAATTCATTACCACTACCCTATACTCTGCACATAGCGAATAGGTTTGTGTTCTGAAAATCCTAAAGATCCTAGGCATGGAATAAGGAAATTTTAAGAATTATTGCAAGTCCGAAATTATGACAAATTATATAATTTTTTTTTTTTTTTTTTTAATAAATACACCACATGTAATTACGACCCCTTTTATCCCAGAAGGCTGAGCCTTGTGCGGGAGGAATTTTCGGCGAATAAATTGTTGTTGTTTTTAAATGTTTAATATGTACCTAATTGGATATTTTTGTTTTAGGTGTTACATCTATAAATCCTACTGGGAATATTCTATTAGTTGGCCATGCCGCTACGTTAGATACATGCTCACATGAATTAATTGGAAGAAAATCAAGATTAGCCAATGATATGACAAAACTTATACAAAAAGTACCTTATTGCAGCATACTTCAGTTGAAATATGAGGAAAACAAGTGGGAAGTTGTAGAACCGCCTTGTCATCCCATTACTCACTCGGCTAATCAGAGATTTGACTGGAAAATATTTCTTAATTAAACCTTCCATCCTTGTCCGATAATACTCATTCCAATAATTGTGATTTACCAAAGAAAGGCCGCAATATAATAAGCTCCATACATTATTTTTGCTATGTTTGTTGCATTGTTAATAGGATTTAAAACTAGTACATAGGTATATGTCTCGTATATTAATTCATTACACGTTGAAACATTTTTAAGTCTGTATTTTTATCTTATTTTATAGTATTTTAAAATATTTTTGTTACTATATAATTTTTGTAAAAATGGTAATTTTTGTATTTTGCATTATGTAACCGCAAAAAGCAGTTAAACTATACTTAATACAAAACAAAATCCGTTGCACGTCATTACGTACATCATTTACTCACAGAGAGGCACTGTTGCTAAATCTTCAAAATAGCATAGGATATGGGAGATGTCAGGAATAAGGTTATGTGATTGCTATGTTAGATATCATAAAATAAGCTTTCATCCATATTGCATTTTTATACAAAATTAAGAGAAGATACAAAACACTTGTAAGCGCAAGCAACTGTATTCTGTGGAAGAAAACTATTCAAAAGTTTTAGAAAACAATTTTTTATTGAAGAACGCACAAAACCAATTGAAACAATCAAATCGATTCAATTGGTCAAACTTGAATTATGAAATGTCAAATGCACAAAACACCTGTCAAATGTCCAACGGGATAAACGCGATTACCTTGCAGTTTTGTAAACAAAGTCGTCAACTGCGTAATAGCCATGACATTTAAATTCAATTGATCATGTACATGGTTATTCATTATAAATTACCCACCCCTTATCAGCGTTATTATTGCCTATAGAAAAAAAAGTTTTAAATAAAAGTTGTATGGTTATGACTGAATTTTGTTAAAATGCTATGCTAAAAGATTTTACTTTTGTGCAGTGGTATTACTTTTTCAACTAAACATGTCATTTGATGATGTGTAACAGTTTTTGTTTTGTATTAAGTATAATAATCATTTGCGTAAATTTGTGCTATGTGCAATCGTACATAGTCACTACTACACTTTTGGAACTTATCCACTTTGTCTCTATTGTTCATACATCTTTAGTATATTTAGTTTGGTATTATTGTAAAAGTGGTTCAATGTTTCTTTTACAATTAAAAATAAAATCCATAAATATATGTTATTTTTGTGTCTTGAAGCTCGTTTTAAGAACCATTAATAGATATATTTCAAGTCTCCTTTTCGAGATAAGAATGGGATGAAATGGGGATCTTAGTGTTCCCTTTATGAACAGGCGCTTCAAGGTTGAAAACTTGAATTTAAGATTAGAAAACCAGTTTATAAAACATTAAAGATTGGAACTATCAGAATAATTACGAACGCAACCCCTTTTCACGCGCTTATTGCACTATCCTAAAACCAAACAGTTTGGAGCTGAAATTTTCAAAGGTGTTGGTGGTTGTGTCAGATACCCCAAATTAAAACACAAATTTGTTCTTAAAATTTTATTAGATAACAAAAACATTTTGACACCAACAGTATAAAAATATAAACTGTTTTATGGGCCACTATTCAGGTATAAAGATTTTAAAAAATTGTTTAGTATAGGTGTGGCATAATAAGAAAATTGTGCCAAGATATTTCTTTTTTTGATTTTTGTATACATCGATGTCATCGATGCTAAATTTATTTTAATTTTACTCTACCATTACAGATTGAAATTATATTTCCTATTTTATGCTGATTACTCTCTTAAAGTTATTTGAAAAAAGCAAGTACATATAGTTCAAATCACGAAAGAAGACCGTTACGTCATCATTATAATTCGTAAGAATCAAATCAGTACTGCGTTAGTTATCAACAACGTGAGTCGGAGATATTAACAGTCACATATAATGGACTCCCTTTCCCTGTCTCTCTCGTTTTACTATTTTGTAAACAAAGAATGCTTGAAGTGTACGTTGAATATTAGAAATTAATTTGTGACGTAACGGTCATCTCTCGTGATTTGAAGTATAAGTCATTTTAAATAAGAAATCCAATTTCAAAACAGCATCATATTTAAACATGTCCCCCCTCCTTTAATTTTCCAATAAGAGCATCAACATCGGGTAGAATAACACCGGCTTGACGGGTTGGTGGGTCCTCTACACTAACAACTTGGATTCTTGGTGATGTGTCAACTCCAAGATCTTTTGGAGTTAGCTTTTGGATGGGCTTCTTTTTAGCTTTCTGAAAAAAATATTTTATTTGCTTTTAACGTCAAACTAAATGAAGATAAATAATTATTCCTTAGCATTAAATTTTTCATACCAATTGAATTTTGTATGTAGTAATTTAAAAAAGTTAATCCTATAGGGAACCTATGCGAGTGGAAAGTTAACTACAGAGAAGTAAAAATTTCTTTTGAATGTATTCTTGCTGTCTAGTTCTTCAAAATTCAGTATGAAATTAAAAGATAAATAAGTCTAAATTGTGAGAGGTTTAAGACACTTTTATTAACACATATCTATTTAAAAAAATAAAAAGAAATTAAAAAGTATGATAATATGATATAGTTTTTATTTAGTTACTTACCATAATATTTGGTAAAGTGGCATAGCGAGGTTCATTCAAACGGAGATCAGCACTAATTACTGCGGGAAGTTTACATTTGATGGTTTCCAGACCTCCATCAACTTCTCTCGTTACTGTAATCTCTTTATCGCCTGTTTCTATCTACAAATAAATTGATATTTTTCCTCTGAAATATTTGGAATGCAAAAGAAATTTTGGGGAAAATTAAATACACATTTTCGAGATTTTTTCCGCACTAACCAAAAGATTCGAAACATGTAATTTTTTCTCCTTCCTGAGATCTTAAAAAAATTGAATTACACTCTCAAATTTTTCAAGTTTCTATGTATACATCATTGGACGGAATTCTCAAAAGTTGTGTAATATGTGCGGGCAGAAACGCCATGGAATAGATATGGTTTAAAATAATATCGATTCCAAATAAAAAATTAAGTAATGAAAATAGCAGTTTCAGTGTTTCTAAACGAACAACGAATATACCAAGGCATCTTCAAGAACAATCAGTCACTGACTAAAAAGCTCTTAATATACCTCATGAGTTTTAAATAATTATATTTTAACCTTTAACATATTTCGCTGAACTGATGGCACTACTAAATTATTATTTTTTTTTTTAGAGAAAAATTATTTGTTTCACAAGTCATTTTCTCGGCTTTAAGCCCCAAATAATTTGATGGTCTTTGGTTAATTCAGTTAATTGTAATTATTGTCTCGCAGAAACACATAAATAATAAATATGCATCTTATTAATCTTAAAGCAACGTTTTTAAGTATTTTATAAATAGGATATAACAACAAAACGATATTGTCAAGGTCTAATTTATCTTCGAAAAAAGAAAACCAGTGAAAATCAATCATTGTGCAAACAGGTAATTACGTTAAGGAAGATAGATTAGATTCATTTATTTAACCTATAAAGCGCGCAAGACACAAGACAATATATAGAGCGCTTTGACACCTCACTGTATTCATTTAAAAACCAAGTAAAATCTCGTCAAATCTCGTGTTCTATAATATACAAGGTGTTTCAAAAGTAAGCGTAAACCTTCTGGGGGCGTAATCCTCGGATAAAAATAAGACAAAAAGTTCCTATCAACATGGGTCCGGAAATGCTTTTTGAGGAAGTTACGGCCCTTTAACAGTTTAAATAGCGAATAAAAAAGGTTCTTATTTTATTGAATCTTTTAATTTTAATATTTACTAACTAGACTGGACCAAAATTAAATCACATGTCACAATGACAATCAGTATCAGTAAAACTTCAAATTACTTGAAAACAATGACAAACGTTTGTATGATCGACTGTTGTATCTTTTTCACAATCAATTTTCTCGAAAACGGTTCATTCTCGGGATGAACTAAGAGTACCTTTTTTACGTAGAAAACTTTGAAATTTTATAATTTTCAACGAAAACCTTAATAAACTGAAACGAAAAAAAATGGGATTATTTTAGCCCTTAACCTTCCCGGTATGTGACGCCCCTGACTAAAATTTTTTAATTCTGAATTCAGCATCGAGTTCAGCGTCAAAAGTTTATACAGTGTATGTATTTTCGAAATTCGATTGTTAACGGTTTCGGAAATATTGCGGAAAAACCGCCTTCAGGGTGCCCCATTCGAAGGGCCGTAACTTCCTCAGAAAGCATTTCTGGACCCATGTTGATAGGAACTTTGTCTTATTTTTATCCGAGGATTACGCCCCCAGAAGGTTTACGCTTACTTTTGAAACACCCTTATAACTTAATTTTGTTTATTTTAATTTTATTGTAATATTTTACCCGTTATCTTGTTTCTGATTTATGTAATTTGTTCTATCTACTTATTTGTAAATTGCAAAATGGCTTAGCCGTATAAATAAATAAATAAATTTTCAATTTACAATACTGTAATTGTGTGCAGGGATTATAAAGCCTGTATTTTTTGTATGTGATAGATATGTGTGTATAAATTTTGTGTTGACTGACATGCCAAATTCTCATGCTGGTCTTGTACTCATACCGGAATATTTTTCAAATACTTGTAAAGCAGTGGTTCTGTATTTAAAACCTTTTCTGTAACAGATCGTCCAAGATTGTAATTAAAAAACTTAGAACTAATATCCCTTAATCGTTGAACAGTTGCTGCAAATCTATGTTTATGTAGTGCTAAACAATTTGGATAGGCCCATGTAAGGCCTAGGCCACTAGAGCCAGTATGACCCTTTACTTGAGTTAATTTACGTTTGAAAAGGAATAATTTTTAATAAAAAACTTTATACCCATATTTTCAGAGAAAATAAGACTCGTAGCAAAAATGTTTGTAAACTTGTTAATTTTTTTGAATGGGTAATTGACTTATCTCACTCAAAATTGTTCCATCATT
Source organism: Rhagium mordax (assembly GCA_963680705.1). Classification (NCBI taxonomy): domain Eukaryota; kingdom Metazoa; phylum Arthropoda; class Insecta; order Coleoptera; family Cerambycidae; genus Rhagium; species Rhagium mordax. The sequence continues at coordinate 81,952,473 of OY796657.1, read as the reverse complement.
GGTATGCAACATGTTCATCATACTTTTTCACTTCTGCTAGTTTTGTTGTTTAATATGTTAAGACTAGTTTAAGTTTAAACCATTTTGACAAAATATTACTAGCAAACTGCTCAAAACTGCGAATTTTTTTGTACTAATTATTTATATCTTGATATAGAATACCAGTATATAAACAGGCGATTTAATATTAAATAATAGAAATATAGACGAAATTTGCGTTAATAAAAATAGTCCCTGAAGATTATTTTCTTTGCATTAAGGTATACGGTACGGTATACATAATACTATTTTCAAAGATATTAATAATTGGTACATTTCTTTTGTGAAATTGCTAATTTGTACCTCCGTCTTTATTTCTTGAAGTGAAACTACCTACAATTTGAAAACAATAACTATGAGAATTGTTGGTGCTGACAATATGTCACTTTTTTTGTTAACACTTGTTTATGCTCATTCGCACAATGAGAATCTTCTCCAAAATTATGTGCTCAAACAGTGTCATTAGTGCTGAATATACTCATTCTAAAATCCTATGAATTAGACAAGATTGATCCTTACTTACGGATATAAATGATAAAAAAATATATAAAATTTTGCTTAAAATCCTGCCATTAAGATGTCTGAAATGGGTTGAAAGCACTATCTCTATTGCCCAACTTCCATGGCGCTGTCTCTTCCACTCCACAGAAGAGAGTTTTTAGAAAGCTATTAGGGATTTACATAAGAAAACTTAGCTAATCTACGAGTATTACAAAGCTATAAACCATTTTGTCAAAGGTCATTTATTCATGTTTTTCTTATCCATCATTTATTGTGAAATATGTTAAATGATTGATAATACTGCAATAATTTAAAATGAGTTAATTACGTTCTGAAGTAATTATTAAAGAAAATAAGTTGATGCCTGACAAATACAAATATTAGCTAACTATTAAACAAAGCCAACAAAGTTTAACTCTATAGTGATAATTATAATAATTCTTACTTTTGAGGCGTACGTGGCTTGTGGCCAATCCAAAGCTGCTGCGGTCATCTGTGCCGTCTGGTTACAGTCATCATCAATCGCCTATAGAAAAAAAAAATTCTTTCCTCTGCTAAATCAGCATATTTTGTTGTTCTGCCAGCGACATTTACAGGGTGATTCATAAGTAATGGTACACAGACCAACAGCAGATTTCAAACGTAAAAATATTGCGATTTAGCCAAACTTACCTTAGTCCAAAAGTTAATAGTAACCAAGATACAGGGTGTCAAAGTTAAAACTTATTTTTTAATTTTCTCTTGCAATTTAATGAATTTTTATATTTTTCTTGTGAAAGTCTATGAGTGGGGGTTATTTGGGGTGAGGAATCATAATACACCTTCAATTTTGGTATAACTCCTAGAGGGCGCTACGTACGCTGTGTTTAATGTGTAAAAAAGTTCGTAACTTTTTACCCGCACCCATACGGCAGATTTCGCTTAAAAATTATATTCTTCTATCATTTCTTAATGAAAAAGGTATACTTGTTTCAAGTCTTTAAATACAACAGTTTTTGAGAAAAGTGCAAATCAAAAACTCCATGCAAATTCACTATGAGATTTCAAAAATTATTTTTATTATTTTGGCGGCAAAATTCGGCAATTTTTCGTTGAAAACGTTGTTTTCTGTTATGTAGTTAATCCCGTTTAAGTGGTTATTGGCGTAAAAAACAACTTTTCAAAATTTCAGACATTACAACAAAACAATTTTAACTAGTAGGCATAAATAATTTTATTCCAAATGGTAAACAATGCATTACAAATAATAACAACAACATATAACTCCGAATACTACAATAAATATTCAACATGATAGTGCATTCGGTGAGTCGGACGAACATACAAATATTTGGGGAGTCAGCCAAACTACCACCTCCCCCCGTTTTCGAGGATGCTGAACACGATGGTGAGGTTTTTTCTGCTCCCTGAGTTGACCCTACCCCCCAAACGGCCAAAAAACCTTCCCCAAAGGGGAAGAATTGCGTATTCGACATCTTTCACCGGCAGAACTTATGTCACCCCCCGTTTTCGATGATGCTGAACACGATGGTGATGTTAGTTCTGCTCCCCGAGTTCACCCTACCCTCCAAACGACCAAAAAACCACCCCCAAAGGGGGAGAATCGCGTATTTGACTTCTTCCAACGGCAAAACTTATGTCACCCCTCGTTATCGAGGATGCTGAACACGACGGTAACGTTAGTTCTGCTCCCCGAGTTGACCCTACCCTCCAAGCGACCAAAAAACTACCCCCAAAGGGGGAGATTCGCGTATTTAACGTCTTCAACCGGCAAAACTTATGTCACCCCCCGTTTACTGTGAACACGTTGGTAATGTTAGTTCTGCTCCCCGAGGCGAACCAACTCTCCAAACGGCCAAAAACTACCCTCCAAGGGGGGTTAAAAATGTGTTTCGTGCTACAAACGAGAAAACCCACGTTATCTCTCGTTCTTGAGTTGCTGGGCAAGAGAAAGATATTACCAAATCACCTCGACAAATGTTGAAAATGATTTATATTTACATATAGTAAATAAGTAATTTTATGCATCAATAAAAATGTTACTTCACTTACCTCATAAAACCGCTCGTCAAAGGGGTAGTTTGTGTTTGTTCGAGGGGTTCGCGGGGATCGAGGTGACTTGGTAATATTTTCTCTTATCCAGCATCCTCAAAAACGAGAGATAACACGGGTTTTCCCGTTTGTAGCACGAAACACATTTTTCACCCCCTTGGAGAGTGGTTTTTGGCCGTTTGGGGGGTTGGTTCGCCTAGGGGAGCAGAACCATCATCACCCTTGTGTTCAGCATCCTCAAAAACGGGGGGTGACATAAGTTTTGCCAGTGGAAGACGTAGAATACGCAATTCCCCCACTTTGGGGTAGTTTTTGGCCATTTGGGGGGGTATAATCAGCTCGGGAGCAGAACCAACATCACCATCGTGTTCAGCATCCTCGAAAACGGGGGGTGACACAAGTTTTTCCGTTAGAAGACGTCAAATACGCGATTCTCCCCCTTTGGGGGTGGTTTTTTGGCCGTTTGGGGGGTAGGGTCAACTCGGGGAGCAGAGCCAACATCACAATCGTGTTCAGCATCCTCGAAAACGGGGGAGGAAAGTAGTTTGGTTGACTCCCCAAATATTTGTGTTTTTCGAGGTTTTTTCCGACTCACAGAATGCACTATGATCACTTCTCTCATTTCTGAATTCAAAAAAAAATATGTGATGTTCAGTTTTAAGGTATTAAAAAAAATTTAGCAAGAAATAAAAACACAACACTTCTGCAACAATTAATTATTGTTTAAAAGATTTGACAGGTACTTTTTGTTTTTATGCATACTTAATAAATATTTATCTTTTTCTTCAAGCGTATAACAATACTTACATTACATAATGCAACACGTCCTGTAGAAAGAGCCTATTATTGTATTGGTACAAATATTTCTCATTTTTTTCCTAGTACAAAAATGAAGTAATGTATCCATAGCAACGAATTAAAAATTTAAGTTATGACTTGTCATTTTAAAAGTTGACGTCGCGCGTCGAGCCGTTTTTTAAATTTAAAAGCGAAAATGTCTGAATAAATGTAGTGCGTACCACATGAAATACTTGAAATTGCAAATTCACCTATGACATGTTTCATTGATAAATAAAATGGTTAGTATTACTTATATTTTTTTTTACTAAACTTGAACGCATTTGACCTGATGTAATTTTTCAAAAGTAAAGTTTTGAAATTTTTTATTTTAACGCTTGAAGAAAAAATAGTATATGTCACTCGGAGTAGAAGGCTCATTATGTGTTTCGCCCAGTTTGCTGCCTCGGCTGAGCAAACTTCTGGGCTCAACAATAATGGTCGCCTTCTACTCCTTGTAACATAATATACTATTATTTACTCTGATAATGCTGTATCTCAACGCCTACTTTTAAAAATAATTTTTCACAGTGCATAAAGAATAGGTACGCATAGAATTTTTGATTTGCACTTTTCTCAAAAACTGTTGTATTTAGAGACTTGAAACAAGTATAGATTTTTATTAGGAAATGATAGAAGAATGAAATTAATAAGTGAAATCTCCCGTATGGGTGCAAAAAAGTTACGGTCATCTTTACACATTAAACGCAGCATACGTAGCGCCCTCTAGGAGTTATACCAAAATTGAAGGTGTATTATGATTTCTCACATCAAATTACCCCCACTCATAAATTTTTACCAGAAAAATATGAAAAGTCATTAAATTACGAAAGAAAATTAAAAAATAAATTTTAACTTTGAACCCTGTATCTTGGTTATTAGTAACTTTTGGACTAAGGTAAGTTTGGCCAAATCGCAATATTTTTACGTTCGGAATCTGCTACTGGTCTGTGTACTATTACTTATGAATCACCCTGTAGAACTAGATTCTATATGTGATTAGTACAAAGAATTTTGTTGTAATACAGTAGAGACACGATTTAGTGAATTAATTCCGGCAAAGCGATTGCACTATTTCGGGGGTGTTCACTTTTGCGAGGTTTGCAATTAAGGGCACCTATTCAAAGAAATAATGTTTATTTTGCAAAAAATAACAGTACTATGCATGTAGGTATATGTACATACTAAATAAAGGTTTATAAAAAAATATATAAAATAACTTAAAACATAACATTTTTTTGGAAGATGCCTCTTTACTGTTCACTGTATCGCGACGCAATGATAAAATTTATGTGTTCACTCTACGGGTTCACTTAAGCGAAGTTCACTAAATCGCGACTCTACTGTACTTTTAAAATTGGAACCAACCACCCAGTATTTATTTACTAATATAAAAATTCTAATGGAGTAATCAATTTTTTTTTTTAAGTTGTGAAGTAAGTAGAAGTATCAACAATATAACTAATTTAAGAAATTCTTTGAAATGTGGATCATTACATAAATATGGGCAAATGTTTTTGTTAGTATAGACATAAATTCATAAGAGAAAACGAAAAACTAAATGTGTACAAGGGCAGAACCGTTCACATTTTGTGGGATTTAGAAACACCACCGGCTCATATTGCATTCAATAATTCTAATATACTACTCACAAGACAACTGATACAAAAGTTGTGAAATTAATAAATAAATTGCTGCTATTCTACAATATTAATATGCACAAACCTGTTTCCCAACAATTATAAGGTCTGCCTTTTCGTTCTGCGCAATTTTTGCTAATATTTTTGATATATGAATAGGTTGCAAAGTTTCGTAGTCTGATCCAGCTACTTCCACATGTATGCCTTTGTCAGCTCCCATTGCAAGAGCCGTACGAAGAACTTCCTGTGCCTGTGGTGGTCCACATGATACAGCAATAATTTCAGATGCTAATTTCTTTTCCTTTAATCGAACGGCTTCCTCCACAGCTATTTCATCAAATGGGTTCATAGAATGTTTTACACCTTCTGTGACAACGCCAGTTTTGTCTGGTTTTACTCGTATCTGAAAAATAAGTAGTAATCAAAATGACTGCTTACATACTTTATAAATTGATATAAAAGATGCAGGCATAACGGCCACAAAGGTAAGGCTGTAACATATAATTCTTTTTATAAAAATTTATTTACCTTAACTGCATAATCAATTACACGTTTAACTCCTACAAGTACACGAGCCATTCTGATTTTAATTACAATTAGTTTATTACATAAAAGTAAAAGAAACTTGATATAAAGCAATACTGCAATTATTGTAGTATTGAAAATATATACTAAAATTTGGTTTGGACTTTGACATAAGTCAAACGTCCACCAAACTACTTCTTTATTCCGTTGGCATAATTGATAATTGCATGAAACAGCTGATTACCGCGTGTTGGCTACACTGTGATTTAAAATTAAAATGTCAACGTTCTGTGATGTCAACCGCGATTCTACTGGATTCTACCCCAGGTTCCACTACTACAATAGTCTCATCAGAATACAACAACTTTATGAAATCGATAATTTTCAATAAACAATGTTCGTTATGTTCTGGATATTGAAAATTAACTAATGATCACCAGAATAAGGCTGATTGGCAACATTGAGTAGTGAGTGTAGTTGCAGACTAAATTTTTGTCAGAAAAATAAAAAAAAATATTTTAAAAGAAGACACTCAAATTTATACTAAAAAAATATGATAATTGCCTAAAGCGAAATATTCTCTTTTAATAGGACATTTTTTATAAGCACAATAACGTAACTCATAAATTTGCCTAAAGATTTTGAGGATTTTGAAATTTGTTATATATGTTGCCAATGCCAATATGACAGGTGCTGAAGTGACGTGTCCAAAAGTCTAAATCATTTTTTTGTAAATATTGGGTATAAATTAAGCTATAAATGAATTTTATATTATACAATTCAAAATGAACTATAATGCAAACACAGGCGGTAGGCAACGTAAGTATGTTTTGGTTATTTGTGAAATTTGTTATAACATAACCTAAAAATAATTTTTGAATATTTTCAGCATTTGGACGCAAAGTAAAAAGAGTTAGTGATGTAAATTCAATGGGATATAACCCTTACGAGCAGGGAAATGTTAGTGTTCAACAAAATATGTATCCAAATTTAGAAACGGAAGTAAATTCATTCCAGCAGGGTGAGAGAGTAAAAAATTATGTCAATAACGATGAATAGTCATTTATATGCATCTTGAAGTAATGACGTAAAGGTTGTTGTCAGTACAATGTCTGTAAGACTCATTTAAAAAAAAAATAAAAGCTCAAAAGTATCTCCACCACAGGGTGTAGTTAGAAAAAATCATAATTCATATGATTCTTTTTAATGTTGAATGTCGGGTATTTAACTTAAATATCACAATAACCTTAAAAGATAACAACCCCAAAAGACTTACACATATTCTATTTCACATACCCATATTAGGTCTTTACAGAACTAGTTTCTGTGTTTCATTTTATATTTGAAAAACATTGATGCTTATTTTGAAACAGTTATGACACCATAATTCTGTCTAACGGAATGAATGAATGTTATATATTTTTTTCTATATGTAGGTAAATAAACTGTCTGATTGAGTGATATAGGAAAAGGAAATTTTATGAACATGATAAAGCTTCGTTTAAGTATACTGAATTATTTTTACTAGTTAAAACTTGACCAGCTGTTAATTGAATATAACAATTAGTGGTTAGTTGAATAAAATGATTCTTTAATTGGTTTGCAAGGTAGGAATACAAACAATACTTATAAACTACTATTTAACATAGAATTATAAAATTATAATTTCTTAACTAGTTTATATTGCACCAGTACGGTTTTGATGAACATTTGCATCTAAACAACTTAGGTACCAGTTAGGCGCAAGCCTAATTGAGAAATTAACAATGCATCATGTGTACACCAAAGGGCTTTTAAATGTTCACTATAATCGATGGGAAAGGTAAGAAGTCTGATTCGTAGAAACAAAATTTATACATCTATATGTATCAATTTGGGAGAATTAAAATATGTTAGCAAGGGTAGAAAATAAAATAATAAAGTGCCTTCTGCAAATACTTTGGTTGTAAAATATCGAATTATTAAAGCCTTGTAATAGAAGTTACGAAACTATATAAAATATGGTGATGTAGTATTGATGGTCACTAATTCGTGAAAATCACGTATCACGAGATGGCGCTAAAAATTTAGTGTATGATAGTGAATAATTAACACACCTTTGACGAGTGTCAGTGTTTTGACATTTACGATAAAGGAGGTTAATTCGAGGGTTAATTTAAGTAACACTTTTCTTTTAGTATTGTGTAAACCGTTTTATTAATTGATTGCTTTGCTACATATAAACTAGTTGAATATAATAACAACACTTTAAACATACTTTTAATTTAAAAAATCACAAGATAAAAAATTTAGGAAACCCGCCAACTGACAGTGACAGTAATGACAGTGGTTTGTTGTTCACTATCATATTAAGATTACGCCAAAAAATATAGATGTCGCCCTTTTCGTGATTTTCACGAATAGAAAGTGATACTCTCTTCTTTGACACCACTAATAAAGATAAAATTAGTACTGGAAGAGGTGTCACTCCCTGGTACGGTGAAACGGTCAGGTTTAGGGCCGCGAGAGGGTGTCCACAAGGTGGGGTTCTCTCCCCCCTGCTGTGGCACTACTCGTGGATGACCTACTGGCTATTCTCACTCTGTGGGATGTTGAGGTTCAAGCATATGCAGACGACCTAGTGATTCTGGTAGGAGGAAATTCTGAAGGGATGATCTCCAACACCCTTCAGAATATACTAGATACGGTACATAGCTGGTGTGAGAGGGAACAGATGTCTGTAAACCCTCACAAAACAACTATAATACCATTCACCAGAAAACGGAAGATGGATAACTTAGAACCACCTTCCCTATTAGGTGAAATCATTCCATTTGCGGAGGAAGTGAAATATCTAGGAATCACACTAGACAAAACACTAAACTGGAACTCCCATCTGGAGAAGGTGATCAACAAGGCAAGGCTATCCTTGTGGACATGCCGTAGAATTTGCGGAAAATTCTGAGGCATTGGCCCACAACAAATATACTGGATTTACGTCACAGTCATAAGACCTATGATAGCTTATGGCTCCATAGTTTGGTGGACGAAGGGGCTACAACGGACGGCCAAAACCAAACTCTCTGGGCTACAGAGACAAGCGTGCCTGGCGGTAACTGGTGCAATCAGCACCACCCCGTCAGCTGCTATGGAAATCCTCCTGGATTTACTTCCTCTTCACATTCATCTGGAGAGAGAAGCCAGGTGGGCAACATACAGACTTCAACAAGCGGTTATTAATATGCCGCAGGCTAACATCATGGAACACAATGGGCTGCTGGATGACATGGAACGTCACAGTATCTTAGGGATGGTCTCAGATGTTATGCCTACCAGGACCAACACCGAACTGCCCTTCAACGTCCTATTTCCTGGAAGAGACGAATGGGAAGAAAATAAAATCGACCTATTAAGGGCAGACAGCTGTTGGTTTACTGATGGCTCCAAAACACCTGAAGGAACTGGAGCCGGAGTGTATAGTTGCAACCCAGAGGTTAGAATATCCACAAGCCTGGGGATCTATGCAACTATATTTCAGGCTGAAGTTCACGCCATTGAGCTGTGCTTGCGGAGGCTTGAACAATCGCATCCCAAGCGCAGATCAATAAAAATATTTTCAGACAGTCAAGCAGCTCTCAAGGCTCTTGAATCATATCGGTGTAATACTAAAACGGTATGAAACTGTCAGAAAGCCTTAACCCAACTGGGAAAAAGCAACAAAATAACTCTGGTCTGGATACCTGGACATTCTGGAATGGAGGGCAATGAAATTGCTGACTCCTTAGCCAGGAAAGGTGCAGGATCACAATTCATTGGTGTACCTGTACTTGGCATATCGTCAAGTACTGCCAAGACAGCAATCTCGGCCTGGGCTGAGAGTAAAACACTCCAGCACTGGCAAGACTTACCAGGATTGATCCATTCAAAGGCGTTCATACCGTACCCTTCGAAATCAAGAAGTAAGAAACTATTAGAGCTTAACAGGTTAAACCTAAAGACTCTAATTGGCCTGTACACAGGGCACTGCAGACTAAATCACCACCTACACAGAATTGGACTGGCGGAAAACGCCGAATGCCGTCTGTGTTTGGAGGATGATGAAAAGGCAGAGCACATTTTATGTGCATGCCCCGCTGCAGCTAGAATTCGGTTCTGAATGTTCGGCAAAGGGGAACTTCTGCCGGAGGACCTGGACAAAATATCACCCAACAAGGTTATCAGCTGTATTAAAAGACTGAACCTGTTGGGTGAAATATAATTTATTTCATCCCGTCCGGAAAGTACAACATTACAGTAATCATATGAGGCCGGAAAATGAGACATTACGGTATCAGAGCCGGTAAAGTACCGGAAACCACCGGAAACTTATTACGAACCAATCACAAACTGTTATTATACCTTTTGACAGTTGTTTGACATATAAAAATCAACCGTAAATTAAAAAATAGTGTCAAATGCCAAATGACATAAGAAAATAACCAAGTGTCAAATTATACAAATATACTAATATACAAGCAATGACGGGATGAAATAAAATATCATTCGACACACGTCCGTAAGGTGTTGTTCCAGCCTCGTTTAGATATTCTAGACTCGGCTCCTGACGTCGCCTCGTCCATAATATCTACTCGACTGTAACAAGTCACCTTCCGGACTTGTGACGAAAATTACTATTGGAGTGAGCCACAATAGACCGAGCTGTCGCAGTGGAGGGTCTGATCAACAGCCCACTCACAATTTACCAATTACCAATTACCAATTACCCTGGTACTAGACAGTTTCTTATTGCGATTAATTAATATCCTTCCATGTCTTATAGCCATTGATGAACTTCACATTATGACCGAACTAGGCCATCAATACAGGGTGAGACATAAATGGGACATAGAGTAACTAGAGATAGATTCTTTGACTCAAAATATGAAGATTTAACCGAATATGCTTCAGTGAAATATTCCTAGTTAATGAGATACAGGTTAAAGCACATTTTTTAAAATAATTTTTCTAGTATAATTCGAAAACTATTTGACATAGGTATTAAGTTTAAAATCGATACAGGTAGGTTTCTTGTGGGAGAAATCATATTTTCATATTAGCTTTGACCTCAATTATACAGGTTGTCACATACAATGCATTAAATGAAAAAGATGTGTTCTATTTTTTTTAGAATAGGTGAACAACCATTTTTATTTAAAATTATAATGTGTTCGCTAATTCTAAGTAAAAAAGTTATTTTGTTTTAAGTCACTAACGGCCATTCTCACCGTAGTTTTAAAGGAAGGTTTAGCGATAAGGAGTGCTTAAATCTGAATTTTTCGTTGCACCGTTGCTTAAGCGTTCTTAAATCGCCTTAAAGGTTCCTTAAATTTAAGCCCTGAAAAATGGTGGCTTAAAGCTGGTTTAAATTTAAGAATAGTTCTGAGCATGCGCATTTTTACAAATTACGTGTCATTACTTGATTTTTGATTTTGATTTCAATTTTCAATCTTTAAATTACCTATTTTATTATAAAATGGAATCTGATGATGAAGATATCTTTGAGGACGATATTGATATATTGGAAATTATCGATTTCGGGTTTTATGTGAGAAGAAATTATTTTGCTGAATTAGATGAGCTAACTTTCTTTAGGCGGTTTAGATTGCGTAAAGATACTGTTTTATATATTTTGACTTTAATTGAAGCCAATTTGGAGTTCCCCAGTAATATGTATGTGTTAAAATATATTCCCTTCCATAATTTAAGTGAACAGTACGTAAGTAAGATTTTTGTTCGCAGGATACAGAGTTAGTTTTTTTGTTTTCAATTATATCTTTATATTTACTAAAAATATTCAAGAGGAGGATCTTTTCATCGTTTGTAAAATTTGCGGACCTCACTCTCTTCCTCGGGTTTTCCATTTTATTCTTATTTTCTAAATACAAAACGTGATGTAGATACAGACAGAATAAAATAATGGATGACATATGACATAACAAAGAACGTAACGAAGTTGCCAACAAATTACAAATGACCTAAAAGTAGGTGTATACAATAAAATCTATACTTATTAAAGCGGACTTAAATATTTTGCGGTGCAATGCAAACAAAGTTAAACCATATTTAAATATTTAAGCAACCTTAACTAAGGGTTGCTTAAACAGTAATCGGTGAGAATGGCCGTAAAATCAACCTTTTTGAGGTATTTAACGATTAAAAGTTAACAAAAATACATGGCCGTTTAGCTATTCTCAAAAAAAAAAATAGAACACAATATTTTTTATTTAATGTATTGTATGTGACGCCCTGTACAATTGAGGTCAATACTAATATCAAATTATGATTTCTCACCACAAGAAACCTACCTGCATGTAACGATTTTGAACTTGATACATCAAATAGTTTTCAAGTTATAATAGAAAAATCATTTAAAAAAAAATACTTGAACATCTTGTATCTCATTAACTAGGAACATTTTATTTAAGCATATTAAATCCTCATATTTTGAGCCAAAGAATCTCCAGTTACTCTATGTTCCATTCTTATGACTCACCCTGTATATGAAATAAAGCATTTCACCTCTGGATAAAATTGATAGAACGTTGTGTAATTAATCTTCCACTGTCAATTTAACAAAAATTGACAAAGCAACTTAAAAATTTCACTCAATAATTATCCAAAGTGTGTGAGCAATAATTTGTAACTTACCTAGGGACTTCCAACATGCAACGATGCCATATGACCATGTCATTTTATTGTAAATATTGTTCCAACTGCCATAAATGTTTTATGATAATAAGCATAAAAAAAATAATGAAACTAAAGATAATTTTTTTTTACCATAGATATGCATATTTTTGAAGAAATTATTTTAGCGACATATTTTATTTATATTTTTTGACAAGTTTGTTAGATACTAATATATCTTTATTATTAAGGTTATGTGAGTAATCCTCCATATGATCAAGGTTTTGCAAGTACCCCGAAAGCACCACAACCTCCAGGTTTTAATAACTATAATGTTCAGACCCCTTACCCAAATATGAATCCAATGGAGCAATCAGTCCCGAATTTGGGAGTTCTAGGGCAACCTGTAGTGCAAGATATGGCTATGCAGTATGGACAACAGGTATGTCACGTTTTGAGGGTTTTTAATCCCTCATATTTTATTTATATTTATCTGAGAAAAATGAGTTAATACTAATTTAATGTATCCTAAACAGATTTTATTAGAGATTTGTTTTTGTTATACAAATCATTGACATAAAAATACAATGATCCTTTTAGTAGCAGGTAACAAATTGTACGTTAATGTAAACTCAATAATAATTGCCAAAACTTATTTCTGACATAATCACTACATATTATATTACCCATTGTAATATATTCATCTTGCTACCACTGCTCGATGCCGTTGAAAGGTAATAGCTTTGTTCGTAGAACCGATTTATGATAGTTTGATGACTGTAGAGATGTGATTTTTAATAGAGCTCTGAAATTTAAAAGTGCTTGGACTTAACACGCGCAATTCTATAACCAAATGCGCATGTGTCGGACAGTTTCTGATGGTTTTCTGACTACTCTACGATCAAGGCTAATATCATATATAACTCCATAGTGCCATCATGAATGTGATTTCCTGAATTATGTCTTAATTATTTGTCTTACGCCCATGCTAATATAGCCTATGGGCAACACGTCAATTAAATTATTAAAAACACAATTGCTCCAAGAAATCTATTCTAGTGATAAAAAAATCAATCACAAATTTTAACTACTGTAATTGGTTTGGCAGATGTTTATTGTTATTGTATAAAAAGTTGTAAAATTCTTTTAAATAGGTTACTTGTTACTTATTCATATCGATTTCTTGCTGGATGATTGGGTTGGTGCATAATTATCCGGCGTTTATTTTTGCTCATTTCAATCAACTATTTTTCAGTTGCCCAAAATCCTGACATTAATCCAGGCAACTAAATGTTTTACTCTTATTATTTCTTTTATCTGCACACATGCTAGACTTCATGATAATCTTCAGGTTTTGGTGGTTTGCTTCCTCACTCCTCAGTACATCAATCGGTATTCGAGTCATATCTGATTCTATTATGATCAACCAATTAAAAATCTCAATTTCTACAAAACTACTGTGAAATGTCTGCTTACACTTTTTAATAACGTAAAGATTTGTGCCTTCTCCTTGATGGTTTCTTACCTAAGGCAACTTCTGGGTATTTGATATCAGTTGGGGTCTTTTGTATGTAATTTATGCCCTAAAATAGTATTCTATCATGAGTAGATTATGTAATATATCACTGAATTAACTAAAAGGTCAGTTTTACCATAAATTTTTTTCCTTTAATAACTTACACACATATCACTGCCAGTTGGATGTCAGAGTAAGGGGATGCTGACCCTAGGACTTCAATTACCCAACGATGGTATAGCTATTGACAAGTTAGTACCTGTCTTAGGGTCAGCTGCTTTCCCTTACTCCAATATGCAGCTGATAAACTGAAAGTTTTTGAAATTTGTCCAGTTGACTATTAGACTATGGATACACATTTTTGATTTTTATAAATACTTAAATATTGGTAGACTCTCATAAATGCTAATATAACATTTTCTATTATTTTATATATATTTATTTTAGTAATATTTTGTTTTCATTTTAGTTGGCAGGGGCTGGAAAGACAATGCTCAAAAAAGAAGTTGAAAGATTTGTTCCTATTTCAAAACTGAAATATTATTTTGCAGTAGACACCAAATACGTAATTTCAAAATTAATGTTACTCTTTTTTCCATTTACTCATAAGGTAATTTTTTTATCAGTGCGTTTTGAATAACATTCCCTCAGGTTTTTTACATTTATGATACTTAAAACACCAACATGTCATGTTGTTAACGTTAAGATTGATTTTAGGAAAAAACAGAATTTAAGAATTTACAAGAAAAAATAGTCACGTTAATGTATGTCCCAACAACATAAGAATTACTAGACAAGTAATGAAGTGGACTCGTCCACGTACTCAGCGTCTCATTGGTTACAAACACGTGGCGCACCAATGAGACGCTGAGTACGTTGGACGAGTGCAAACAAATCGGAATCATTACTTGTCTAGTAATTCGTATGTCGTTGGTATGTCCTTTATCCTAATGGGTTAATTATGAGATGATATTATCGAAGTCACGGTTATATTTTTTCTTCTTCAGTCTCTTAGTAATTGCCTATTTTTTTCTATATACCTCTTTTATCTAAAATATCTTGGATCGACCTTATTTGTAATAAAAAAAAACATGAAAATAACTGAATTATTTATCTAAACAGTAACTGTTGCAATTGATTTATCTAACCAATATAAAGTTTACAAATTCATGATGTCATTTAAATACACCTAACTTTAAAAGTTGCATCCTTGAGACAGTTGCCGTAGGTAAATGATTTATTCAAACTTGTTGAAACAAATGTCTTATAAAAACGACACTTGTGATGGATGCAGTCTATAAACACCACTATATTTTACGTAAGCGTCAACAACTAGCCAAAGCCTGCACAGTGTACAATTTCAGTAAAAATTTTATTTATTTATTATTAATGATAATTATTTTTCTATTTTATTTTTTAAATGCGTAATCAATAACGGTTCCTTAGATTGAAATAAAATTGCATAAAATTGATTTTGAATCTAGTAGGTTGGAACACTTCTTGATATTTTGAAGAAATATTCAATAACGTATATTTAATTGTTCAACATTTATGTGGTAATGTATTTCATAGTTGATTGGAATTTAAATAGGAAATATTAATGTGACCGGCTATTTTTGTTTGTATAACCGTTAATTACCGCTGCGAATGATTTTGTGTGCCTGAAACTGATTGAGAAGGAATTTATGACGTGTCACAAATTTATTAGAATAAACGGACCGTGGGTTTGTGTACCTTGATTCTTCTGAACGGCCAGATGTGAAGAATATTTCCACGTCAATATTACTCATTTAGAATGACATCAATATATAAAAAGAAACTACTAAGGAAGGAAGGAAAATAATGGGCAATCACTTTTAATTGCCTATGTTTCTTTTTGCCACCTTGATATTTATTAAAACTAAATATTTTGATATTAGAAACAAAAAGGAATGTAAATCGGTAGCCTATAGGATAACGAAACATATATTTTGAGGTGTATATGAATTTCATTTGGTATCGAAAAAATCAGGTTCACTTATTTTCTCGAACTGTATACTTATCGAGGGAATGTTATATCCCCTTATTTATTAAAGAAATCAATGAAATTTTACTAATATCGTAATTTTTAGGATTGGTCAGTTAAATATGAACAAGATGGACCAGTTCAGCCGAGATTTGAGATTAATGCCCCTGATTTATATATCCCAACTATGGCTTATGTAACTTATGTTCTCGTTGCTGGTTTAGTTTTAGGAATGCAGGAAAGATTCAGCCCCGAGCAAATAGGAATATTAGCATCTTCTGCTTTAGCCTGGTGTGTTGTAGAATTAGCTGTTTACAGTTGCACCCTATATATAATTCAAATTGAAACCAATTTGCGAACTCTAGATCTGTTAGCTTATGCAGGATACAAATTTGTTGGTACTATTCTGAGTATTTTAGTTAGCCTTGTTGGTGGTAGAACAAGTTATTATACTTGTTTAATATATACTAACCTGGCTTTGGCATTTTTCTTGGTACGAAGTCTTAAAGTGCAAGTTTTAACGGAAGGCAGTGTCCAGGAGACTAGTTATTATGGGTCACAACAACCTACTTCGGGTCATAAAAGGAGATTATATTTTCTTTTATTTGTAGCAGCCGTACAACCATTTTTGTCTTGGTGGTTGTCTTATCATCTTATGCCTTTAGAACTGACATCTTCCACCAATAAGGCTCTATGAAGATATTTTATTGGACCTTTCGTGTTAACTTATTTACAATATTTAATATGCATGTTGAAATATACTTTATATATTTTAGGTAATCTGTAACTTAATTTTATATGCGAGTGGAGTAATAAAAATATTTTTTATAGAATCCTTTTATTTAACATAAAAGTAATAATATTATACAGGGTGGGGCAATAGTGCGTCGGACCTCGAATCTTGAATTCTACGATAGCTAGAAATTTTTAAAAAAATTGCAAGTAAACTAAATAAAAAAGTCTATAACTGGAAATTATTTTCGAACATACAGGGCGAGCCAAGACGAAATTACAGGACCAAGTGCCTTTTTTTTAAATGGAATGCTATGTATATCGGTACATTTTTTGAAGCCTCTTTCTAGGCTATTCATTCCTATATTGGCATTGAATATCTCCCAAGCACTTGGATGTAATGAATTTTTTTGTTGAAATAATGCAATCTGCAGATGGATATTAAAAAAATCACCACAGTCAATTATGGGTTTTCAGAAAAACTTTTGTGAATACCATCTAATCTATCTAATTAATGTTTTTGACTACTTACAAAAAATTATCGTTTTTCATTTCTACATCACATCGTTGGATAATATACAGGGTGTTCCATTTGAAAAAAATGAGAAAATTCAATTAAATTCAAAAACATTAATTAGATGTCTCTTATTAATAACTGGTATTCACATAAGTTTTTCTTAAAACCCATAATTGTGACTGTGGTGATTTTTTAAATATCCATCTGCAGATTGCATTATTTTAACAAAAAAATTCATTCCAAGTGGTTGGGAGATTTTTTTTTTTTTAAACACTTATTTAACGTCGGCCTATTTCCGCTACCAAGGCCTATCACCGACGCCAGGAGATGAGCAACCAGAGCAAACCCCAACCTGGAAATTTTGCCGAACCTCTTATCTTACTAAGAGTAGGAATTTTTTACTTGCGTAACATTTAATAAACAAAAGGGACCGACTGCTTTACATCCCCTCCGAAGTATGGTATACCGGGTGTAAATAATTAATAGTGGTCCACCCGTGTAACTTCCTCGTTTTTAAAGATATCAGGATAAAATTTTGTATGCTGAAATTAGGTAAGATTTCCAACTTTTTGAGACCTATCCGCCATATTTGTCACTTCCGGTTTCACCGGAAATGGCCCCAATAGTCTTTTTCTAAATGGACCACCCTGTATATTTTTACATTTTTGAAATAAAGATCACATTTTGGATACATTTATGCTATTTTGAAGAATTTATACAGGGTTGCACGAAAAATAATTCGAATTTTAGTTGTCAATCTAGATGGCTGCGAATATGTTAAAATTATTTGTTTTCCAATGTAATTCATATAAAAAATACGAAAACGTCAATATGTCCAAAAATACATCATACAGGGTGCTCTAAACTCATTAAAATCACATTTTTCAAAATAACTCTTTTTTAAAAAACATTATATATGATATGGGCCACCTGGATATTCAGAAGGCTCTATTTAGTAGGGGTTAAACGGTATCCAAAGTTTCGTAATGTGTAATCGTTACCGGCAGGAATGACAATTTTTCTTAAGAAATTTACGATTTATATCTAAGTTCAATTCTTAAATTTTGATCAACCCTGTATATTTCTGTTAATCAGAATGGGCCTCTGGCTCATTCTTGTTGCAAATCATAAAATATTAACACAAATATACAGGGTTGATCAAAATTTAATTGAAGTTAGATATAAATCATAAATTTGTTAAGAAAAATTGTCATTCCTGCCGTTAACGATTACACATTACGGAACTTTTGGTACCGTTTAACCCCTACTAAATAGAGCTTTCTGAATATCCGGGTGGCCCATATCATAATGTTTTTAAAAAAGGAGTTATTTTGAAAAATGTGATTTTAATGAGTTTAGCTAGAGCACCCTGTATGATGTATTTTTGGACATATTGACGTTTTCGTATTACTGATATAGGTACCTACATAGCATTCCATTAAAAAAAAAGCACTTGGTCCTGTAATTTCGTTTTGGCTCTCCCTGTATGTTCGAAAATAATTTCCAGTTATAGACTTTTTTATCTACTTGCAATTTTTTAAAAAATTTTTAGCTATCGTAGAACTCGAGATATCGAGGTCCGACGCGCACTATTGCCCCACACCCTGTATAAATAGATGCGTTCATTAACCACATTCCAAATTAGAGAACCACTCTGAATAATTAATAAGTTTTTTTAATATATCTTTAATTGCCATAAAATTACAAATAATGCACTGAACCACAGCCCACTGTAAGGGGGCTATGACTGATAACAAGATTTTAGTTGATAGTACATCAGGAACCAAGCAGAAATTTTGATAAAATTGACAAATATTCGAAAATTTTAATAATATACATTTTTGACGTTAATTGTGACGTTATTCTGCCGCCTTTTAAACTGAGTGACGTCACCGTTCTTGCGCGCGGGCATACCATTCTCCTTATACCATATGCATGGTGCTGTTTCTTGACTGTTGTAAAAGGAAAATAAATTGTGATAGACTGCTTAGGTTGGAAAAAAATATTAAAAATAGACTACTAATTTTAGGTTGGAATTCCAATAACTTACAAAAAGCGTCTTATTTTATTAGATTAAGTCAATTAAAACTTTATTAATAATGCACAGAACAAGATTTTAGTTCATAGCAGGAATCAAGCAGAGAATTTGATAAAACTGACATAATATTCGAAAATTTTAGAAAATACATATTTTTGAGGTTAATTGTGACGTCACCCCTGCCATTTTTTAAACTGAGTGACGTGACCGTGCTTGCGCAATGCATGCGGGCATACCATTCTCCTTATACACATGTAACTTGCAAATAAATTACAGGAACCTAGTGTAGTTAAAAGAAATAAGTACCTCTCACCTTCACTATTTACATTTTCGACACCGACTTCTTCGACAGCGTATGTTACACTTTAATAATTTATTTACTATTATTTTTTGGGACAAAACTAGGCAAATTTATATCAGATATTATTGATAAGTTGCTTTTTCTTTAGTACCATTTTTTTATTTGGTGAAGTCTGGGGCTGCACAGAGAACGAGATACACTTTTTTACACCATTGTAACAAAGAACCCTACACCACAGAATAAATTGTATTGTGTGCGTCGTTCTTTTCAATCTCTTCCATTTCTCATAACTGTTCTGTGTTCTGTGCTCATAACCTTACATATTCTGTGCCTTACACAATAGCTTTGTTTGTCATCAGCCACTAGTGTACACTTTTTTACACTTTTTGCCAATAAGTCGTTTGTTATAAATTAGTGCAGACAGTGCTAGCCGTTTGGTATACCAGTATAGTGTACACTTTCTTGCACTTTTGACACTGACTCCTGAGGAGGTGTAACGAGTGTCGATAGTGCAGCGCAGGCACCTGAGTTGAAGTTTGAGGCTGTTTTGTGGTTTGAAGTTTGAGATTTACTGAAACGGGTTGTCTGACAGAGGTATGAATTGAAATAATGTGATTTTGTCACAGTTATTTAATGATGAGAGTGAAGATACTGGTAGTGAATCTATTATTGCTATTATTTATAGGTTATGTTGATTTTCTGACAAGAGTACGTACACTCTAAAGTTGTTTGTTATAGAATTACACATCTGCACTAGTTAACATTTTGTACACTTTTAAACCTACACTTTTCTGCACTACACTTTGATGACAAACAAAGCTATTATAAATTATAACCTAACTTAATATTTAGTTTTAGTAGTAATTGTTCTAAATAATGGAAAAGTTAAATTTCGCTTGTAAATTAGGAGTTCTTAGTCGACCTGACGGATCAGCTATGTTTTGTGAAGGTGAATAAACGAAAGCATCTTAAATAAATTTTAATATTTATCTCTTTTAGACGAAACAGTTGTTATTGCAGGACTCTATGGGCCTGTGGAAGTAAAAATGCAGAAAGTTTTAATTGATAAAGCGTCTGTAGAATGCAGCTATAGACCTAAAAGTGGATTGCCAGGTAAGGCTCTAAGTAGAAAAACAATATTCCAACTTCCGAATATGTTTTACAGAAAAGTAAATATTTACCGTCATTATTTTTAAAGGCGTCGAAGATAGATTATATGAATCATTGATTAGAAATATCTGTGAAACATCTCTAATGGCAGCATTATATCCAAGATCAGCTGTACTTATAAACCTCCAAGAAATGCACAATAATGGACAGGTTTGTTCAATTAAAACATAATTTTAATTTCTAATTTTAAATGGCATTTGTCTCTCATATTATTAATTTTAAAATACAATTCTTATAATTTAAATGAAAATAACATTAATTTGATTTATTTTAGTTGATATCCTGTGCTATAAATGCTGCGTGTCTGGCATGTCTGGATGCAGGAATTGATATGAAGTTTATGTTTGGATCTGTAACATGTTTTTTAACAAAACAAGGACTATGCTTGAAACCTCCGATTAATGACAAAGACATCAAAGCATTATTTGTATTTGTGTTCGATAATACCAAAGGAAGAATTTTAGCATCTCACACGAAAGGTTGCTTTAGCAAAGCACAATATGAAGAAGCATTGCACTTAAGTAGGGAAGAGAGCAAAAATGTATTTATATTTTTCAAAAAGTCTTTACATTCAGATTAAATATTATATTCTCACTTGGACATTTCTTTATTGTGGTCCAAAACCAAAATACTACAAATCTCTTAATTTTATGAGAGCGCCAGCAATGCTTTCTTTGGGAAAGTGTGGAGAATATCAAGTTTTTTGCTAATGTTCAGATGCATAAATGCTATTTATATCGAGGGGCAATCCGCTGACGAAAAAACGTACGAAGATTTCAAAATTTCTGAAACTTCAAAATACCTCGAGCATTTTTTTCCGAAATTTTTAATTTTTCTACGAAAAGTGTGTCTTGACATATCTATACAGGGCTCGGGACAGGGTAAGTCAACAAGTGTGTTATTTCTTATGGACATTGGAGCACTCTGTATATTTTTACGTATTTTGAAAGAGGACATCGATTTATATATCCTTAAAATTTTAGGTTTCAAAAGCTGAGAATATGACAGTCATTAACAGTCAAAGTTATAGTACATTACATACCGAGCTGGGAGGTGCTTCATTACAGCCGAGGGTTGATATCTGACAGAGGCGCTCGCCGAGGTCAGATGTAAACGCAAGGCTGTAATGAAAACGACCAGCGAGGTATGTATACTATTTTATTCACAATCATTGTATAATAACATAATATCAGCATACAATTTTTTTATTTAATTGAATAGATAATGAATGAGAATTAGGAAATTATGCAAAATAAGTAGGTAGGCTGCAGTGATAAAAGTTGAGCGTTGCTAGGTAACGAGCATTAAGGTTCTTCTGTCAAATAAATTAGGTTATTTCCACAAGTATTTATTATCAATAATTTCTGTTAAATTCGCTCAAAATTCTACAACAAAATGTTTGATTCTGATCATTTGTGACTTAGAGAGTGTACTTCACCAAATTTTAAAGCTGCTGCACAAAAGACAACCAGAAGATTTGCTGCCGCAAAGTGTGACTTGCCGGAAAAGTGACGTTTCTAGCCGGTAAAGCTACTTTACCGGCTAGCTGGCTAGCTGGAAAAGAAGAGTGAACAAATGCCTGCCTCCCAACTTTTTATAAGCTGGCAATTGAAGCATTACATATAATATGATTGTGAATAAAATATTTAACAAATCACTTCAACTGAATAGCCCACTTTAATCTTTTTAACAAACTTTCTTTAATATTTACAATCGCGCAAGTAACTATTCATAAAACAACAAATAACTTGAAATTTGTGCCACACTGAAATTGTAG
Organism: Rhagium mordax; assembly: GCA_963680705.1. NCBI lineage: Eukaryota > Metazoa > Arthropoda > Insecta > Coleoptera > Cerambycidae > Rhagium > Rhagium mordax. The sequence goes on along the minus strand of OY796657.1, from coordinate 81,930,178 downwards.
ATTAATTTTTATAACTTTTATTTCTTCAAAGTCTACCTTTTAATAAACACTATCTTTGTCATTTTCAACTTTTGAAACCTGGCCAGCGAGCGGAGGACTGACTTGACTCACTTTATAGCGATATGAAAAGTTAAGCAACAGCTACCGCGTTTAGTACATGGATGGTGACTATCCACGGAAAGACGCGGTCTCGTTCCCCTACTTCTAGCGGCTTGTATATCGGCTATATCGCAGAAACAATACAACTGTAGGCAAGAGGTGTAACGAACTCAGCAACTGCTTACTCTAAACAGGAACCAACTGAGAATCGTAACAGGGTTGCTCACAGGTCATGCACCAGTGAAGCAACACCTACAAAAAATGGGGCTGTATGAAGGTGACCTGAGCTGCAGACTCTGCGGAGAGGAGCCGAAAACAGCGGAACACATACTCTGCCAATGCGTCGTAAAAAAAAGAATATATTTGGGGAACTAAAAACGCACCCGAGAACACTGTCACACACACCGGTCAAAGAACTGTATCGGCTAATTAGCAACACAGGAATTACCGGAAGGATTTGAACAACCAGGGAATGACACAATAAGCCTACATGGCTGCAGTGTCACCGGTACTGTACCCAGCAGACGGCCCTGGAACTAGGAAAAAAAAAAAAAAAAAAGTGTATTGAGGATATACCATCCTTCGGAGAGGATGTAAAGCAGTCGGTCCCTTGTCTATTAAATGTTAGGCAAGTAAAAAATCCCTACTCTTAGTCTCCTGGCGTCGGTGATAGGCCCTGGTAGCGGAAATAGGCCGACGTTAAATAAGTGATTAAAAAAAAACTTTTGAAACCTTGAATTTTGAAGAGATATACAGGTTGATTAAAGTAGAAGTAAATACTTTACCTGCATATAGGTTACTTGGGCGATTTCATAGCACCTATGGTTTGTAGGTCAATAGTCCTTATTTACCAAGATACAGGATGTTTTATTAATTATGCTTGTTTTTGTCTTGAATCATAACTTTAGAACCACTATATAGGTATAAAAAAGCAAAATTTGGTGTGTATGTTTTGCTCAATCAGCGTTACCGATTTCTCAATTTAGTAGAATCAAAATACAGGGCCGGACAGAAAAAAAAAGAGAAAATTGTTAAATTTCAAAAACAACACTCTGTATCGAAAGTTTTAAAAATCCGTTATAAGATTCAGAAAGAGCATAAAAATAAGTCAAATAAAGTAGACTTTGAAATTGCGCGCCTCATTTTTCTATTTACTTTCTTTGATAAAAAGAAATATTACAAAACTAAGAACTGATTATCTCATACAAAATAGCGTTTTTTTCTCATATTTGACTTCGAATTAATAAAAACTTTTATATTGAATAAAAAACCATTCATACAACGTTATAAGTTCTGAAAAGTATTTAACCTTCCAATTAAAACCAACAGATTTACGAATTACTTTGAAAATTTTAAATTTGTTTAGGTAGGCTTTGACTACAACAATTAAAATTTGAAACAATCAAGTGCATTGTCAAATTTCTTGACAGTTCATAATTCCTAAAAGGTTAAGATGTTTATCCACGACTATTGTATAATGTACCCATTATACGTCTGTTTGCTCGACCTTAATAATACCCATTAATCACAGCAGTGATTAATGAGTCATTAATCACTACTGTCAGTGATTTTATCCACGACTATTGTATAATGTACCCATTATACGTCTACCCATTAATCACGGCAGTGATTAATGAGTCATTAATCACTACTGTCAGATGCTTCCTTGATTTAGCTATAATATTATATTGTTCTGCTACAAACAACAAAAATATTTAGTAGTCGTGGATAAAGTATAGTATTCTACTCCCGTATAATGGCTATTAAATATCCACTCGGTGATTTAGGCCACTCGCCTGCGGCTCGTGGCCGTAAACTTCACCTCGTGATTAATACCCATCATTATAGGGTCGTTGAATAATATACTATTAAACTTTTCTCACCTAAAGAATAATAAACTTTTAAAGTAAAATGCCTCAAAAGTTTATTTTAAGTACCTATAAGTTAGTTGAGAAAAGTATAAACAAAGTTTAGCTTGACCTTTTATGAATGATCAACTGTCAGAAATTTGATAACGCACTTAATTGTTTGAAATTTTAATTGTTGTAGCCAAAGTTTACCTATAAGAATTTAAAATAACATGTAAACCTGTTGGTTTTAATTGGATGGTTGAATACTTTTTAGGACTTACGTTTTTTATTGAACGTGAAAATTTGTATTAATTCGTAGTCAATTATAAAGAAAAAAACTGAGAAAAAACGCTATTTTGTTTGAGATAGTCGGTTCTCAGTTTTGTAAAATTTCCTTTTATCAAAGAAAATAAATGGAAAAATGAAATTTGCAATTTGAAAATGTACTTTATAAGCCTTATTTTTTTATGCTCTTTCCAAATCTAAAAACAGATTTTTAAAACTTTCGATACAGTGTGTTGTTTTTGAGATTTAACAATTCGGCCCCTTTTTTCTGTCCGGTCCTGTATTTTGATTCCGTTAAATTTAGAAATCGGTATGGATGATTGAGTACGTAGAACATACACACTACACTAAATTATACGTTTTGATACCTAGTGGTTTTAAAATTATAGTCCAAGATAAAAATGACAAAATCAATAAAACACCATGTATCATGGTAATTAAGGATCATTGACCCACTAACCATAGGTGATATGGAACCGCCCAATGAATCACCAGTATAAATCCGCATGTTCTTTCAAAATATGTAAAAATATACAGTGCGTTCACAATGAAAGGAATAAATTCAATATAATCTGAACCACGTGGTTGTGCCAAAAACGCTCGGACACGTCGATTTGTAATTTTGAATTGGCACATTTTGAGTTATACGGCAAGTCAATGTCACTTCCGGTTTTTCCGGAAGTGACATCAACTTTGTTATTTTAAATGCAACACCCTGTATTTTTGTACTGATTTGTATAGACGATAAAAAGACGTTTCCAAAAATGTAGTTAACACGTTTTTATTATGAAACGTTTTTGTATTATTTACAAACTTACTGTAGCAACTGTCTTAAAAATTCCTAAATTATTAAATGTTCAATGTGTTGCATATTTTGAGTCACACGGCAAGTCAATGTCACTTCCGGTTTTTCTGGAATGTCACTTCCGGTTTTTCCGGAAGTGACACCAACTTTGTTATTTTAAATATAACACCCAGTATTTTTGTACTGATTTGTATAGACGATAAAAAGACGTTTCCAAAGATGTGGTAAACACGTTTTTATTATGAATAATTACTTTTTGTATTATTTACAAATTTACTGCACTAACTGTCTAAAAAATTCCTAAGTTAATAAGTGTTCAATATGTTGCCCGTTTACGTGAATGCATTTTTGAATTCGAATAATTATGTCTCTTTGGATATTGCGAAACATTTCTGGTGATATTAGTCGAATTTCTTGGCGTATTCTCTCTTTTAAGTCATTAAGATTGTTAGGTGTCGGTTCACATAAACTTTGGATTTTAAATAACCCCATAAGAAAAAATCCAAGGGAGTTCGATCAGGTGATCTCGGCGGCCACTCAATTGGTCCCCTTCTACCAATCCATCTATTGGGGAATGTTGCACCTAGAAATTGACGAACTGCGATCGCATATTGGGGAGGTGCCCCGTCTTGTTACGGTCAGGATGATTTTCACTAAATAATTTACATAGCTGCTGATGAATATGAACTCAATTACCAAAACCAATCATTATAAGCACCTCAATTCGATCTTTTTCCGTTAAATTCATTTTTTAGGTTAATAAATGTCACTTGAACTTACAGCACTAAAAAACTTATAGTAAGCGTTGAATAAATTTTTAAGTTGTCAAAAAATAATTGTGAAGTGACATTTATTTACCGAAAAAATGAATTTAACAGAAAAAGATCGAATTGAGGTGCTTATGATGATTGGTTTTGGTGATAGAGTTCGTACTCAACAGCAGGTATGTAACTTATTTAATGAAAATCATCCTGACCGTCCACCGATTAGCCAATCTGTCGTGAGTAAAATTGGAAAAAAATTTAGAGAGTTTGGCCACGTTAGAGATTTACCTAAAGGCCGAGCAAAAAAGGTACTTGAAGATGTTAAGTTAAATGTCCTTCTACACGTTCAAGAAAATCCCCATGTGACGGTTAGAGAACTCTCAAGAGAATATGAATTGTCAACGGGATCAGTATCAAAAATTCTTCGAGCAGCTAAGTACCATCCTTATAAAGTACACCTGGTGCATGAATTGTCGGAAGACGACTTTGATCGAAGAATGCAATTCTGCGAGCAAATACAAGAAATGCACAATGAAAATTTGAATTTAATAGAGCAAATTCTTTTTTCTGATGAAGCCACTTTCTGTTTAAGTGGTCATGTAAATAGACAGAATTGCAGATACTGGGCGACAGAAAATCCCCATTGGATGCAAGAGGTTCACACACAATATCCTCAGAAAATTAATGTATGGGCAGGAATTATTGGCAATCGAATTATTGGGCCTTATTGCTATGAAGGAACACTAAACGGAGAACGCTATTTAGAGTTTCTTCAATTTGAACTTATTCCTGCTTTAGCTGTTCTTTTTCCCAATCCACAAGACCCTGACGTACCAAGTGAGACAATTTGGTTTCAACAAGACGGGGCACCTCCCCACTATGCTATCGCAGTTCGTCAATTTCTAGGTGCAACCTTTCCCAATAGATAGATTGGTAGAAGGGGACCGATTGAGTGGCCGCCGAGATCACCTGATCTAACTCCCTTGGATTTTTTCTTATGGGGTTATTTAAAATCCAAAGTTTATGTGAACCGACCTAACAATCTTAATGACTTAAAACAGAGAATACGCCAAGAAATCCGACTAATATCACCAGAAATGTTTCGCAATATCCAAAGAGACATAATTATTCGAATTCAAAAATGCATTCACGTAAACGGGCAACATATTGAACATTTATTAACTTGGGAATTTTTTAGACAGTTAGTGCAGTAAATTTGTAAATAATACAAAAAGTAATTATTCATAATAAAAACGTGTTTACCACATCTTTGGAAACGTCTTTTTATCGTCTATACAAATCAGTACAAAAATACTGGGTGTTATATTTAAAATAACAAAGTTGGTGTCACTTCCGGAAAAACCGGAAGTGACATTCCAGAAAAACCGGAAGTGACATTGACTTGCTGTGTGACTCAAAATATGCAACATATTGAACATTTAATAATTTAGGAATTTTTAAGACAGTTGCTACAGTAAGTTTGTAAATAATACAAAAACGTTTCATAATAAAAACGTGTTAACTACATTTTTGGAAACGTCTTTTTATCGTCTATACAAATCAGTACAAAAATACAGGGTGTTGCATTTAAAATAACAAAGTTGATGTCACTTCCGGAAAAACCGGAAGTGACATTGACTTGCCGTATAACTCAAAATGTGCCAATTCAAAATTACAAATCGACGTGTCCGAGCGTTTTTGGCACAACCACGTGGTTCAGATTATATTGAATTTATTCCTTTCATTGTGAACGCACTGTATAAAGTGCTTCATAAGAAAGAACACACTTGTTGTTGACTTACTCTGTATAGATATAGATATGTCAAAATACACTTATCATGGAAAAATTTAAAATTTCTGGAAAAAATACGTGAAATATTTTGAAATTTTTTGAAATGTCAAAAATAACTAAAATAATAAGGGTGAACTTCTAACAGCAGATATTAAACAGTGGAACGTTTCAATCACGATAAATTAGGGAATGACTGTGCGGAGACCTCGGCGGAGACTGAATATTTTTGTTGACTTAATTGCAGATTTGAAAGTATTAACATTCTACATAGAAATAAATAAAGTTAAAAAGCAAAATATATTTTATTGTTAATATAAAAATACAATAATTATACTAATGCGGATATTTCCCTTTAGGCCGGCGACAGACTTGCGGTTGCGGCAGCGGTTGCAACCGCGCGGTCGTGTCTGTCGCGCGGTTGCATCACTGCATGTTGGGACAGTATTTGAAAAACTTTCAAGGTGCATACACTATGCACACAGAAAAGAAAAAGAAGATATTGGGTCCACCCTATACATAGTTTACGAAGTACAAGAGGACAATTTTTTGTCACGATTTTTGTAATCCTCAATAGACACATTCCACAAACACTCTTTCTGTTGCACTGTCGTTATAGTACAGGTGGCAGTGACGATTTTCGGTACTTATTTTCCCAGTCAGCAAACATGGATAGAATTGTCCGGTTAGTAATTCTAAGCAAAATTCATATATATTTAGGGGGGGGTTTTCCGATGGGTTGAGGCAGAAAATGCATCAGAACATACGAATACACAGCCCTTTTTTTTCCAGTGATAAAAATTGTTCTAGTAGTAAGAGGTATACTGAAGTAAAGTAAAAAAAATAGTCTGGCTAATCTGTGAGCAAGGATAACATGTCTGGCAGGTGAAAAACTGAAAAGTTTTCATCAAAAAAATTTCCCTCATTTTCGCAGTCATGAAAATTTATAAGATGATGGCCTTTATTATAATAACAGCTTAAAATACAATCTGGCTAATGTGGAACACCCCCAAAGCCTTGCCAGACTCGTCCAAGGATCGTCTTGGCGCCCTAAAGTCGGCACGTTCGATTATACAGTTGATTAGTGTCATACGTACATGTTCTTTTTTATGAGAGCATTAAACAATGAAATACAAAATACAAAAAATAAGATAGGGATACAAGGGACGGGGGTCTAGGCTGTGAGTCTGGCAAGGCCTTCGTGATTGTAAATGTCAGCCAGACGTGTACTTTCTATGAAAATATAGTATAATCTATCATGTGACAAATTTTCAAACCTGGGAAAATAAGAGCAAAAATTTTCTATTTTTCCCATTTTGAAAATGCCGCCAGACTCATTTGCCAATTCCGTAAATCAGCCAAACTTATTTTTAATTACAGTTTATGATTATAACAATTTATATACTAAATTTCAAGCCTGGAAAAATAAGGGTTACGGATCCGCAAAATCAGCCAAATTTTTGAATCCGCAAATTTTCAGCCAGACTCACTTTCCGCTATCCAAGATAAGCCAGACTGTTTTTTTCACAAACTTTATGTTCCACTTTAGTAAATGTAAAATATTTATGACTGGGAAAATAAGTGGACTTGTATTTTATTTTTATTTTTTGAATCCATCCAAAAATTTTAGCCAGACTCAAGAATTCTTGTTTTTTGTCACTAAGGGAACAGATTAAAATATATACACCGACTGGGAAAATAAGTACGAAAATAATTCACTGCCTCCTGGACTATTATAAATTGTTCAGTATCAAAATCACCCTTGTTGCCGTGATTATCGCCAAACTACAACTGCTGAACAATTCATCCAACCGCGCACGGTTGAGCTACAAGTGTGAACACCACGCTTATTTAAACCAATGCAACAAGACTTCATGCCGCCAACCGCGGCCCAACCGCGACATGCTGCGGTCGGATCGCGGCAGCGGCCGGCTCACACCGCAAGTGTGGCATCCCTGCATAGAATATGTGTATTTTGAAGAAGCGCGGTTGTGACCGCGCGGTTGCAACCGCTGCCTCAACCGCAAGTCAGTCGCCGGCCTTAATTGTTGTAATAGGCAAGCAATTTTTTGTGTTAAGAGCATAAATTAACACACGATATCGCCACGATATTTAAAACACTGCAAAATATTAAATATTTAAAGTAGCACAAGATGCAATAACGGATAGGAACCAACATAACAAAAAAATAACCAAACAACTTTTTTATGTGTAACCATTGAGTAAAAATAATAAAGAGGCGCAACTGTCAGGGTTTCGAGATTTTAGTGTTGTATTTTTTCACCAATAGCTTCATGATCGTCTTCAATTTTAAGGGCTATACAGCCACATTACAAATACCTTCCCATAGCACTAAAAATTGATGACAATCGTGAAGTTATTGGCAAAGAAATACAATACTAAAATCTCGAAACCTTGACAGTTGCAACTCTTTATTATTTTTTATCGGTTTCAGGATGTTAATCCTTTGTTTACATATGCAAAAGTAGGCTGGTAAATAAGTCATAACTAAAGTTGTACAGTTATATTTATTGCTTGTACGGTAGGTAATATTACAATACAGATCTGTCAATAACTGTCAACAGATGAAATAATAAATAATGAAACTATAGGGCTATTTATTAATACAAACAGACAGAAAACTCCAAACAATAATAATTAAATACTGAAATCCAACTGAAATATATTTTCAGGCAATCCAAGGTCCATTTTTATGTAGCCGTTGTGACATTAAAAATGTAAACATTTATGTAATATGAAAAAAGATAACAAATAAAAACAAGCAAAATATAACTATAACCATGGCGACAAATCAACCCATACAGACTTGACCAACTAATGAAATGAAAACGTTATTAATAAAGAGAATATCAAAAGGTAATATCTATTAATAATGTCTTTATTTTCTGAAACCGATAAACTATTGAACAAATCACGGATGTTATGAATCATAACATTCATAACAGCCTTAGATGTCTTAAAATCAAACCGACATCTGCGGCAGTTATGATAGTCATCACATTCCTAGATGTGTTAATAGCTATTACTCAATGGTATAACTATATAAAACGAGATATAAAATATAAAAGAAACACAACATAACCAAAAACTTAGTATTTATAAGTTCCTGCTTTATTTAAAAGCTTGCGAAATAAAAATATTTTTTTTAAATCTACTGAACCAAGATGTAGTCAAAAAATATCTCGAAGAATACTCAATAAATCCATGACTAGAAACAAAACAAATATATAACTTCTAAATTATTGTTAACTTGACTTTCAGCCATAACTAACATGAAACTGACCATCGAACAATATTTCTGAAAACAATAAACAAAATAGTTCAAACCAGTTTTTTAACAAATAATTATGTAACTGTTATTTATATTACAAATGGGAAAATAGGCATTATTAGAATACGCGCGCTAAGGATCGAGGATTCATCAGACCATTGAATAAAGGAATAATATAAAGAGGCGCAACTGTCAAGGTTTCGAGATTTTAGTATTGTATTTTCTTGCCAATAGCTGCAGGATTGTCATCAATTTTTGATGCTATGGGAAGGCATTTGTAATTTGGTTGCATAGCTTTAAAAATTGAGAATATTTCTGTAGTTATTGCCAAAAAAATACAACACTAAAATTTCGAAACCTTGACAGTTGCTACTCTTTATTATTTATTACTCAATGATCAGACATTAATTAGCACATTTGACAGTCTAAGCTAGTATAATATTTCGCAAAATTTAAATTACAATTTTTGGATATAAAGCGTTGTTACCTTGTATCGAGCCTTCTATATTTAATGAGGTCACCAAAAAAAAATTAATAAAATTCCATGCAATTTTTATTTGAAACATTTTTATTTAGCAAATAATGATGCTACAAAATAGGTACTTATTCCTAATATAAATATCTTAAAAATTTAAAATACCTAGGTCACGATTTTTAAAAGTCTGCCACCGATTCGGCGTGTTTACGAGCATATTTCCTACCAAAATTTACAAATTCTATTAAGGTATTATATGAGGTAGGTTCTAATGTCGTGATCTCTTGAACTATAAACTCTTAAACTCTACCTCAACGTAAGTTAAAAGCTAATAGTTTCAAAAAGATTTCAGGGAATTCAATGGGATTTCAAAGAATTCAATAAGATTTCAAGATTTTAATGAGATTTCAAAGATTTCAAGATTCTTAGGGAGATTTCAATGATTACAACTAATTTATTAGATTTCAAAGAATTCAATAAGACTGCACGTGAGATTTCATGGCAAACGTACGAAGATTTCACCAGTGAACCGCCCCTCGATTTATATATCTATTATCTATGGTATACGCAGAAACTATGCTCCTTTTGGTGGGTGTTGTGTAGCTGATAACCATTTTTCATAGGGGATGTAAAGTAGTCAATCCTTTCTTTACTTGACGTTAGGGCTGTTAGGAAAGTAAAATTCAGGTTGCAGATAGCTAATTTCCTAGTATCGATTGGCCCAGGTGAAATAACAAATAAAAAAAGAAGATAATATGCAATAGTAGTACAAATTTTGTTTATTCAATGTTCGGAAATAATAAAGACAAGCAATATGAATATACACTTTACAATACCTGAAGTGGAACGCTTAAATAAATTGTGTATATAGTAGGGTACCAAGAAAATTTTTAAATTAGTACTTTGATTAAGTTAATTTTTTTGGAGCATATTTTGTCGTTTCTGCGTTTATAAACTGCAACGAATTGTTTTTCTTAATATTGTCAGCAGAGGGGTAGGGTAGGAAGTAGGCCTCGATTTTTGTGATAGACATCTATCAATTTGCCACAAAATGCAGTTTTCCATGAGCAACAATCTAAAAAAAAGTTGATCAAAATCGGACCAAAAATAACCACTTTACAGGGTGGCCCGCTTTCAACTGGGTCACTCTGTATATATGTTTATTAATAATAATATGACTAATGGTTGAGATGGTAGCGTACCTGCCTCTCATCCAAAAGTCCTGGGTTCGAATCCCGGTCGTGGCATTGAAAAATACTGTGAGAGGGATTTTTCCACTATACAGGGATATTGGATGTGTGTCCCTTGCATTTAAATGTGTATCGTAGCCCCCTCTCCCGCACAAGGCTCTTCTAGAGCCTTCTCGGAAAAGGGGTTGTAATTACATGTGGTGTATTTATTATTATTATTGATGAAAGTCCATTTATTTTTTGACAAATTTACCGACCTCATTTGAAGTTTGTATAATATGTTTTGGATTGAAAATTTAAATAAACTATACCTTCTTAGTTTTAATGTTAGAAAATGAGCTTAATGACTTGAAAATTCACCAAAATAAAAACTGGACAAATCTCCGTCCCAAAGAGTCCCATTGTCGATTTTGGACTGTTCGAACCTCTTAAAGATGCATGCTTCAGTGTAGATAAATTCGGTTGTATCAACTGACATGACATACACATAAAATATAAAAAATATGCAAACGACATTTCTTGTATTATTTATTAAATAACTGAGGATTCTTAAGATTTTCTCCTATAGCACTATAAATAAGCAGGAAAGCAGGTCTATTAAAATATCTTCCTCGCCCATTCAAGAGCTCGTGTCAAGTAGGACATAATTCTCCCATTATCATTGTTTAGGAACTATATGATATATGATTAGGTTTAGGAACTATATGATGGTGGATTTCTTTACCCAACTTTTTTCCGTGTTATCTTTTCCTGTCTATGCGAACGTGTTCAATTTTAATTAATCCTTTAATTCTGTCGTATTTTTGGAGATATATTTCTTATACTTACTGTGTTATGTATGCATTATGCAGAATGTGTAAAAAGTGTGGAATATTACGTATATATCCGAGTAGGTATATATCCTTTTAGGTAGGTAGTTATAAGAAAAATGACGCTAACAAAAGTTGTTTATAATAATGCATACAAGAATTCAAACCTGAAAAGGGCATATTTTTCTTCATAAGTATTTATAATAAGATTAAATATGAAGATTAAATAAAATAAAAATACGAAAAAAAATTGTTTTATTTCGTTAATCACTGTACACTTTAATACTTTGGCTGTTACTTATTCACAAAAATGTTTAAGGTAACGAAGAAACGAAGATTTTTCAGAACTAACTTACTAAACTTACACCTCTACACCTTTCATTTATATGAACATAATGGGCTCTTACACCTCAATTGAATTAAAGGTTTTTAATAGATCTATGTGAAACTTGAATACATATTAAATATAATAATGTAATAAATTCCAATAATATATCATTCTTACTTGCTTTAAATATTAATAAGCTGTATCAATTTTTCCGTTAACGACGTCAAAAACGGACGGTCTTGCTATTGGTTAAACTCCAAACAAATTTGTTTGTGCACTGAATCCAACCCACACAATATTGAAAGTTATCTTCAATTCCACTATTAATGTACCTACATTGAATTTCTTTAAAATGTTCAGTTTCGAAAAAGAAACGATCATTAAGCCATATACCTAGAATCCCTGTAGTTTCACAAAGATAATGAAAACACGGGCTAATTATACACATTTTCATTTTACGGACGTTTAAGCGCTTTAATAACAATGCAACTTACCTATCTATTAGTAAAACGTACAGCATGCATTGTTACATGTTAACAACTAATTGAAACACTGGCAATGTATTTTTTGCATGGTTAAAACATAGTTTCAATTACTCTAGTACCAGGCACGAAACGATCACTCAAAATGCAATCGGTTCATAAAATATAAACTTTGAAATGCGTTCTTGCATGGGGTGATGTAACGAAGTATTGCTTCACTAATTTGCAAAACGGTGTGGAAATACCAGAGCATTGTTTAAAGCCATTGCGGAAAGACTAATGGCAAATGGATATGATGTTTTAAGTGTTAAGTATATAATATGTATTGACAATGAATAATTGTTATATTTTAATTTAATTACTAAAGGGGTAAAGATATAGGCTATACCTATATTGTGAAGGATAGAAATGTGTCCTTTCACGTAGGCACTTGAGTTCAAATTGGTAAGCCGATGAGGTAGGATGACTGTATTAGCTCGTCTTTCTATTTTTTGAAAATAATATAAATATGTAGGTATTTGCGATGGGAGTACGTTAAATAAACTGCACCGTAAAACAAAATGGGAGTTATGCAAAATTTCAAGGTTGCCAGTGTTTACTGAAGCAGTTGAAACACTGCAAGCTAATATTTTGACGTTGATGTTTGGCCGTAGTAGAGGAATGGAGCCGACGAAAAATAAGTGATAAGCATACATAAAAATTTTTTAAAGAAAAAAATATCTTTACCGCCTCTCGAGTTAACGAAGTAACCACCTGAAAATCCTAGAATTTTCTGTTAGGTAGAGGGAGACCTAAGAACAGCCATCGTACAGTTTGTCTTTGACAAGACTCCAACAACAACAAACATGGAGGAGTACTGTCAATGGAGTGTAGTAACAGTATTATCTTATTTAAATAACGGCTCAATTTTGGGGCCATTATGCTTACCCGTAGCTTCGGGCTTTTACGGATTGTAAGAAGAATCTCGTAAAAGTATTTTTTAAATACGGCCAAAGAAGAAAATCTGTGGGATTTAAGTCTGATGTAACGGTTTATTTTTATTTCCCATTTAATTTTATTTCAACTGCACTTTAATATCATTTTAAATTTATATTAGTTAGAGAATTTTGACTCTATATAGTGGCAATCCTACCGTGAAAAGTACGTAGAGGGTGGTCCAGTTACGGTGTCCTCGTCATTTACTCAGAAGCCATAAGAGATACCCAGACAGCACAGGTACATCCTCTGTACGTTTGATGGATATCCATATTGGACATGAAGGACATAGAGAGGATATCCTTATGAACAACATATGGACCACATGGGATATCTTATGGATATCCTTTTGTCACAACTTTAGATGTCCATACATTGTCCATTCTAAAGCCTTACAGATATCCACTGCACATAAATTCCTTTATCAGGGGAATAACACACATCTAACCTGCCCCCGGCTTCTAACTCGCAATTAATAGACCTCATGTCATGCCTGATGCATTTGATAAAAAAAAAACAAGAGCATGTGGGGGGATTTGAACCCGGAACCTTCAGCTTGCCAGCCGAGCTCGTTTGCGGTAGGCTATCACACCACTGACAAGTTGCGAGTAAAGCAAGAATAAGTTCATTGACAACTAACTTAAACTTTACAATCCGGCCTTCCACGCAAATATGGATACTTATTTATTACTACCTCGCTATACTGTATTGAATTCTTCATTCTATAAAAATGCACTTCGGTAGTTTTAACGACACAATCATTTTTTTCTACAATAATTTAACCGCATATGATGATATTTGAGGTGTTATTAATTGTCAATTAAATATCCGTAAAATGAAAATACTGACCATTTAATTTGTTGTCATTAAATATCCCTCTTTTACAAATATTTAGAAAATATTCAAGGACGACCAGAGCGGATAAAAAATGCATAATTGGTATATCCATATTAATTACAATATCGTATATCCCAAGACTTTCCAGAAATGGATATCCATAAACAGGTAAAGTATGGATATCCACTGGTTTTACTTTGACATATATCCTATATCGATATTCAAATCTGGCCCGAGGTTCCATAAAATTAAACTAATTGAAGCCCGTATAAAGAAAAATAAAATTCCACCGGAACTTTATACTAAGTCGACGCATTAAAAGATTTCATTTAGAGCTAAATAAACTAATGTAAGGGAGGTCCCAGCAGGACCTCCAGTGGATATCCATTAAAAAATGTCCACTGGATATCCATTACATACACATGGATATCCGGAACAATAAATGGACCTAAAAAGTACATATTTTGGATATCCGGTGCTGTCTGGGTATAAAAAAAAGTTTTATATGAAAGTTACTAAACTTTTAGTATTCTTTCCTCACCATATAGTTTTATTTATACAGGGTGGTCCACATTCATATAGCGATATAAAGTCACAATTTTTTAAATGGGACACCCCATATCCGACTAAAAATTATTATTCCTAGTCTTATTGTCTCTTCAAATATATAGGGTTTGATGGGAATAATAATTTTTAGTCGGATATGGGGTGTCCCATTTAAAAAATTGTGACTTTATATCGCTATATGAATGTGGACCACCCTGTATAAATAAAACTATATGGTGAGGAAAGAATACTAAAAGTTGAGTAACTTTCATATAAAACTTTTTTTTATATTTCTTATGGCTTCTGAGTAAATGACGAGGACACCGTAACTGGACCACCCTGTACTTCCTTTACTCTGAAAGTGGGGACGATTGAGACCGGAAGTCAAGCGAGCGGGAAGCGGGACTAGAGGTGCAGACTTTAGCCAAGACAGACGTAGTTCTCTGTGTGTATCTAATTCTAAGGAATAAAGTTACTTGACCGTTAAAATAGGTAACTGTAATGGTTACTTAGTAAGAAGTGAAGTCCATTCAGTCTTTGCTGAATTATGTTAGTGAGTGATAAGACAATCATTGTAAAGTAATCCAGTGTCTAGCGTTCCCAAACAAAGAGCAGAGTCAAAATGGCGATATTTCTTGCCGTTATCTTCGTAGCTTGTAGTTTTTGTTAAGCTTCTAGGTTTCTTTTGTAATAACATCGGACTGAACCATTAAAGTATTTAAAAAACTTTTTTGCTATTTTTTCAATTTATTTTCAAGACCAAAGTAATACATTAAAATAGGTGGTGCCTAATAATTAAATGAAAATAAACCGAAATGAACTTAAAATATGTTAAACCACCCCCTGTGGTACTCATGTTCCTGGTTAAGTAAATAGTTGGAGTTTGACGGTGAAATTTTATAAGTGGTGCCAAACTAATATAAACCAAAGTTCGCCGTTATATGACATTGGATGCCACCTTACAGAACTGTTTGTTGCAATTAATTTTTCTCCAAATTTTTCTTAATGGTTCACATTTTAGATTTATGGCGAGGAGAACCATCCCGCTGAAAATACCCTTCCAGTCCTAAATTCAAAAGTAATACTCCAAAAACTCTCAACCTCATTTTGCAGGTATAGTGTAAGTATCTGGCACCATTCAAGATTCAAGGATTCTTCTAAATATTATCGGAACGGTTACACTTGTCGACAAAATATGATCACTTTTCAGGTTTAGAAATACGAACCACGAGTGGTTCCTAGTAGATTATTTAGCATTGATTAAGAATTTGGCCATAAAAATTGCCTAACTCGTCAGAATTTGAGAAAATCACAATTAAATATGCGAAAAATAGTATTTTTGTCCGGAGAGCATGCAAACGAAAGCTTTTGACTTGTAGCAAGTACGAAATATTACCGACAAAAAGAATTGCTTATGGAAGGGGAATTTTTTAAAGATTTCCTTGCTCCTTCAATAAAAGGCAAGGCAAATATCATATGGTGGTGTTCAATTATCTTTAGAAAAATGTACGTTCCAAATTACTTTTGAGGAGTTTCGAGGTCATTACATAAATATACAAAATTTTGGTGAGAATGTGAAATTTTCAAAATGAACCGCTAACAATGTTGATATATACACTGACGATCAATTGAAGTGACCCAAGAAAAATTTGCATCAACTTCCAACTCATATATCTTTTGATGCGAGAATCGCAGAGACATAAATCTTTTTAGGTATTATAGATATACGCCTCAAGAATATGTGACACATTTTGCTTGTCCTTGTCTCGTTTATTTTTGGAGATATGGTGGTGATGAACGTTGAGTTATGTTTTTCTCCCAAACCGTTTTCGGATATCACAATATAGTCACTTTGTACCCAATTAAGTTAGCACAATCAATCAAAATTGAAAATGAACGCAATGAATGAGGGTACAAAATGACTATATTGTGATATCCGAAAACGGTTTAGGACACCCCATGCACGACCATGCAGAAAAACATAGCTCAACGTTCATCACCGTATCTCCAAAAATAAACGAGACAAGGACAAGCAAAATGTGTCACATATTTTTGAGGCGAATATCTATAATACCTAAAAAGATTTATGGCTTTGCGATTCTTGTATCAAAAGATATATGAGTTGGAAGTTGATGCAAATTTTTCTTGGGTCACTTCAATTGATCGTCAGTGTACTTCAATAGATTCTCACATAATTCTGTGCTTATATATATTTTTTGAACTGCTTACAGAAAAAATCATGATCACGGATGTACCTTAGTATCTGGTTTATACTCAAGAATTCGAGCATTGAATATCAACTTCCATTTCCTACGCACGGTAAACCCAAAACGACCGACTGAAATATTTCTGCCTTAAACAATGTATTAATCACCGCGTAACTTGGTTAACTTATATGTATACATTTTTTAATTTCGGAAGAGGAATCTCAGAATCTATAAACCCAGAAACTATAAACCGAGAACCCATAGTCCTTAGACTTTAACTCTAAACCAATAAATCCTTCTACATTTATGAAGGTTGAATTATTGGTTTTGGCTTTATTTGTTTTTGACTTTTCAGGTAAATATTTTCTGGGTTTATGATTTTGAGTTTAGTTTTTGTATTTATGAGTGTGTGGATTCTTAGTTTACGGGTTCTGAATTTAGGATTATCAGGTTTATGGGTTCTTATTTCGTGGATTCTGAATGTAGGGATACTAATGGGTTTATGGTTTCCAGAATCATGACTGATGGTTGAGATGGTAGCGTACCTGCCTCTCACCCAAAAGTCCCGGGTTCGATTCCCGATTGTGGAAATGGAAAATACTGTGATAGGGATTTTTCCATTATACACGGATATTGGATGTGTGTCTCTTGCTTTTAAATGTGTATGGAATGTGGAATGGAAAACCACTCTGATGTATCACATGTATTGTTTAGTGAGCAAAGAAATGTGTAGATAATGACGATTTCCATCTTTATACGTAGTTTCTCTTTGCTGGTTCGGATTTTTTATATTTACTACATTGACTGTAAAAGATTACTTTCGGGCGGTCGCAGCACGCTGTATCACATTACATCTCTTAAAAAACTGATGATATTTAACCAAGTTTTCCAAAATATTGCGATAGGCAATTTTTACGGCCATATTTGTATTTAGAGCTAAAAAATCTATTAAAAAAACACTCTTGTTATCTCCGCAAGTCAAGTGGCATAATATGTCGACCAGTGTTATTTTGGTACAGATTATTCCCAGCAAAACGGTGAATCCGAAACGCTCTTTAAAATTACTCCATTGTATCTACTGCGAGATCTACTGTCATTGGCATTACTTCAAAATAACAGAAAATTAATATGCTTCGGTGTATTTATAAGTTTGTAAAAACGTAGAATAGTGAAGAAAAATATGCTACAAAATAATAAAACTTGATTTGTCGTAAGGTTATATATATCCACAATGAATAAAACACCTACGTAAATACCTACTTTTAATAGTTTTCTTTATAAATGTCAGGTCATTCGTTACCAGTAGGAATATTATTCTAGGTTCCTTGTGTATCTGAAAGTCCACATTAAAAAAATTATCAAGTGAAAACTTAAAATTGTAGTACCTACATAACAATACCCAACGGATTAAAAACATAAATTCCACAAGCCTGAAGTAATTACGAATATTTTAAACAGTTTCTAGAATTATCCATTTTGTAAGTGGGATGTTTATTTTAAAAGAGACATATGACAATTTCCTTATGTTAGCCGTTTCCATCAGAGATCCTAATAACCATCAAATATCTACCTACAACAAATTACTAAAAAAGGAAAATGACACTAGAAATCTACATAAGGCTTTCATTTGAATGAGTACTGATAGAGATCGCGATGTTAATGTTAATCCCACAATATGAATTTTTTTCTTCTGCCTTGATCGTTGATGTGTTAAATAGTCTCAGGTTAGTTTGAATGGTGTACTAAATAAACGGATGACAAGATGTTTTTACATGAATTCCTCGGGCAAAGCCGTGAAGTGACCGGCAGTTAATGAACGACCTGGCCGTCTCTAAAACCATTGAATTTTAATTAACAGATGTAGGAACACGACGGCCTGATAAGACTCGAGCTTTTGTTGCTCGCTTAAATCGATTTTAATCTGTTCAGAGGTCGAAATAGAGGAATAATTTACTCCTCATTGTTGTCATTAGTTAGCTCGGGATAATATTAGGTTACATAACGAACATATTTAAATATCTTATTATGTCTGTAGTACAAAAGTATGCTCAGATAAAATCGAATTGATTTGCCTCTAGTTTATCTGCAATAATATCACACGGGCATAAAATGTGTAGTTACGGTTTCGGTCGTTTTCTGTATAACTTAAATTTTGATGAGGTATTAGATAATTTAGATATACCGAATTTTTTTATTGGCATTACTGAACTTCTAAAGATAAAAGCTATCAGATTTCAATGCATAATAAATAGCTTTATATCGATTGAAACACTATCCCTAATAGCTAATTCGTAAAGGATTAAAGTATATGGTATTAGAAACAAAATTTTTTTTTTAAATAAATCCATCTATAATGTCCCAAAAATAGTTTAATATATAAATAATCATTTTATACAGTTTTATATTTTTTACATTTTTATATTTATGTACTTTTTTCATGTTTGTTCCTCATACAGGGTGATTCGTGAGGAGAGGGTCGTACTTTACCAACAGATAGGGAACATTGAGGTGATCTTAAATCCCCATATAGTAATGGCTATAGCGGCTTCTATTCCGAAATACAGGGTGTTTTATATTTTTTGAAAGAATTTTCTTTTCGCCATATATCTGTAATGCGTAAACGGAATTCAATGAAATTTTGTATTTTTGTTACAGTAGTCATTTACCATCAAATGCGTGGGATATTAATAAAATATCAGGGCCGGACCCAGAATAAAATTATTTTTAAATTATTCCTAGAAAATAACACTCTGTAAACTGTTTATGAAATTCTTGATATTGAAATATTAATTTACATCGAGAAAGATACAAGATCCCATAAAAAAATATTTTGGCACCATTTCATTGTTTAAGTAAAAAAATTAAATTGTTGAGGAATCAATTTTTTTTGAAAAATTGAGAGATAATAGTCAGAAATTACTATATTTTCATAACAACGCAAGATAGCGAAAAAAATTTGAAAAACGTCCCGAGGTATGAGCCTTAGAAATAACCCGACAAAAAATGAATCTTTCTAGGGTCTCTCACATTTCATACATTATTAATCAAAAAAATTATTTTTTGCAAACCGCAAACTCACACGTACCCGTACAACAAGAAAAAACCGCAAAAAATTACTCAACCTCAATGGCGAAGAGGCCAAGGATGGGGCTTTACGACACTAGGTCAATTTTTAAGATTGATTGACAAAAAAATGTTAAAAAGTTACAGCTTGTTACATATAGTGCTTTTTTAGGAGTTTTGCACAGTAGTTTATTTGAACCTCCCTCTCGTTATATAGCCAGTGCTATCAAACAACACTAAACTATAAGTAAAGGGAAGGTGTAAAATAAAAGTCTTAAATCTCACAACTCCTTTTTAACAAGCTACCGGTTTCGGAACCTTTATTTAAGTTCCATCTTCAGGCTTCGGCTAGATACAAAATGAAGGATATAATTTTTTTATATACAGGGTGATTCGTGAGGAGAGGGTCGTACTTTACTAACAGATAGGGAACATTGAGGTGATCTTAAATCCCCATATAGTAATGGCTATAGCGGCTTCGTTTCCGAAATACAGGGTGTTTTATATGTTTTGGAAGAATTTTCTTTTCGCCATATATCTGTAATGCGTAAACGGAATTCAATAAAATTTTGTATTTTTGTTACAGTAGTCATTCACCATCAAATGACGTGTAAAATGGGGTTTATGAACTTTAAAAAAATGAAAATTCGTTAGGCAATATCAAATATTCTACAGGGTGATTCATAAAGAATGGGTAATATTTTACCTGCAAATTCTATAGCGGAAAATATTAATTTTTTGCTTAGTAACTGGAGATCAAATATTAATACTTGCTGAGATACAGGGTGTTAAAGTTATAAAAGCAATTCAGTAATTTTATTTGAAAGGCAGTAAATAAATACATCTAATATGTCAGTATGTTTCACTTATTTCCATAGCACACTTTGTAAAACATTTTTAGCATTTAGGTACCATTTAATTAATCAGGATGTTTGTTTAAAATTATGGGTGCGCAGGATTTTCTAAAATGTACACAGTAAAACAAGTATCCCTTTTTTGTTTAAAAATAACGGTTAAATAAAAAATTTGCAATGAGATTATAAATGAACGAAGTACAAAAAAGTTATGACGGATAGCTTACATAGCGCCCTCTATGCGATAGATGATAACATATTGGATTTTCCCATATCAAAAAACTTAATTATACCAAATGACTTCACAAACGATGCATAATTTGATAATAAAACCAAGAATGTAAGGACTCAATCTCCAGTACCCAGATTCAAAATTTTTTCGGCAAACAATTGATCTTAAATTAATCCACTAGTTAACTTAGTTCGGATTTTTAGAATATCCTCCAAGGGAAAGTCTATTTTCAAATTGAGGGCATAATATTATGATATTATTAAGATGTTCGAAATAATATACAGGGTGAATACCAATAACTCATTTTAATTTTAAGAGATGGTAGGTCTCTTAATGGTAAGACCATATACCAAAAATAAAAAATATATACCCTCTAGTTTTCGAGAAAGAAAATAAATTAAAATACGTCAACATTTTCAGAACTTCGTAACTGACCTATCTCAACAGAAAATAAATCAGGATAGGTCTTTGCCTCTGGCATTCACCTTGTTTTTTGCAATTATAAATTCACTATTTTTTGCTGTTATTGTCAATTAACTTGTCTCCGACCGCAAATTTATGAAAAACCGTCGAACGGCGGCTTAACTTTATTAGATGTTTTTTATCACGTTTTTTACGTTAGAACTTGGAGTCTGTGACTTGGATACAAGGCATGTTGTTCACCCCATAGTGGGTCAGTAGAGCGACGAAGTGGTACTCAAAAGTTTACCAGAATTTTACGTAGGGTAGGTCAGTTTTCAACTTTCTTTTTTATATTTTTTTATTTGTAATTTGTGTTATAAACATCAACAGAAACCCCCTCTTAAAATTAAAATGAGTTATTGGTATTCACCCTGTATAATATCTTTCGTTTTTGTTTTCCATTTCTTTACATACTTTGTGATCACTTTTATAATTACATAAAACTTCAATAATATATCTGTTTCCGAAGCTTTAAAACACGATAAGTGTTTTTACGACACCCTGTATTATCCACGTCGAGTTTTATTTCTTTACCGCATAATATGCATATCTGTAAAACATATCATTTAATAAATTCAACCTTAACTCATCGTACAACGTTATAGAGAACGTAGCCAGGAATTAAAGTAATTGGAGGGGTGGTAAATGTAATTATGATCTACCATATAATACTATAGCGCGATATAAAAGTAGACATGTAACGTTAAATTAGAATCTGGTCTGGGGTCCTACCTGCCCACCGTTTAATTTTAATGGGTTGCGGAGCGACTAATGACGATTGGCCCAAGAACAGAGCGAATAGTTGGTTGCCAGGATATACCGTGATCGGAAACAATTATATTCGCGGCTAAAATGGATGGTAGTGAAATGAACTTGGCCTCCCTGGCCCCCGGCTCTGCCCGCCCTAATATATACCTTCAACACAACCGCACCAATTGCTTATAGGTAACGATAAAATAACTGGAAAAAACAACACTTGGCAAACATTATGATAGCGGCTGAAATTTTTTTATAAATAATAAAGTATTGTAATTATTGATCATATCTTCGGTAATGTTGTCAGAAATAGGTTTAGAGCGCTTAATGAAAAATGAGATAGCTGTGACCACTGGTGTAGGAAATTGCTGCAATAAAGATTGCCAGATTATTTGTGACGCTCGGTGAATTGCATTATATATTTACTGTTCCAGCGGTTATGAATAAATGGATTTTTTAAAGGCATTATGATCTATTTAAAAGCCTATAAAATTATATTCTCTATGGATAAATATGAATAAATGGAGGAAACGTTAAAAGTAGTAGGCGACTGAACTTGCTTCTCTGGTCTGATTTAATGAAAGTGTAATTGAACTACTGGAAATATAAGGAGTAGGTACTGACAAAGGTATCGATATCTTTAACACTCTTCCCAACAAGTTGAAAAACAGATTTTAATTATTCTGCTTCCAAGGCCTTCAACTCGAGTGTCGAGTAACAATATCATCAAGTAATGAATGATTTACAGTATCACGTGTTACTGTATCGACAGTTTTCAAAATTTTCTAAACCTGCCAAATTATGTGAAGTTGAAGGGAATCATAATGAGATTTTACATTCCAGAAATATACAGTTGAGAGTCATTATGTGGTTTTTGAAAATAATTCCATATTCTTTGTAATCACTACCAAGAATCAAGATTTAAGATTCAAGATTCCATGCATATAAAAGATAAAAATTTTGAATTTTTGAATGTACTTAACTAAGTATGTATGTATGTATTATTATTATTAAGTAAATTATTATTAGAACATTTCAAAAAGTTTCAAGTTGAAATTAACGAGTTTAACGAAAATTTACAAGACATGTTAAAATTAGACAAGAGAGTTATTGAGACCTACTAGGTGTTAACAGTACATTCGTTACCTTGATTCAGATTCACGAAAGAATCGTGCAAAAAGACCATTTACGTAGGATTAGCAATAAAATATGTATCTGGGATAAAATCTCCCAAACAAATTCCAACTGGCGAATGCGAACATCAATTAATCAAAATACAAAAGGATGGCCCCAGAACTTAATTAGACGTTCCTAAACCATAAACTGCGCTAGCCTAATTTACCCGTGAAAGGGATTTTATAATTACGAAACATTTTTAGTAGGTAACTTTAAATTAATATTCAATTAAAATGTTTTTTCAGATATAGTTATCAAATAAAAGCATTAAAAGTATTAATATAATCGTAATAAAATCGTTCGAAATGGTTATTACAAACAACAAATGAAAAATAAAGGAAACAAACCTAAACCTGTCTTATAACTGGTGCATGAGACTTATTCATTCTACAGGGTGGATTCAACAAAGAGGAATAAGTGAGGTAAAAGAATCATTTAGAAGACTATTGGTGATAAAATAAGACAGAGGCCTTTTTCCACAGTAAAGAATAGAGTCTATTTGGAGTATGATTAAAATCTAATTATCTCGTAGAAAACAT
Source organism: Rhagium mordax (assembly GCA_963680705.1). Classification (NCBI taxonomy): domain Eukaryota; kingdom Metazoa; phylum Arthropoda; class Insecta; order Coleoptera; family Cerambycidae; genus Rhagium; species Rhagium mordax. The sequence goes on along the minus strand of OY796657.1, from coordinate 81,906,363 downwards.
CAAATCCAAAAAGTAACAAACGAAGTGTGATTCCTTAAAAGCATATTGTTTGTTTGAGTACAATCTAAATTTAATTTTTGAAACTTTGAAATAGGCGCTTTATAAAAAACAGAAAAATATAGAACGTACTAGAGACATGTCGAAAAAATCGATAATACAAGATTACCGGAGAAAGTCTACAATTATCACTCAAAAGGTACAAGAGATAGGTAGACCAAAAAAAGATGGTCATAAAAAGTTGTGAAAATAGTACATGCTTACAGCTTGTCATGAATTGAAGAAGAAGAAGAGGAGAAGAAGAAGAAGAAGAAGAGGAGGAGGAAGAAGCAAAAGAAGAAGAAACTTTAAAATTGATGACACTTGTCACTGTCACCAAATAAGAATGGTAATCCATTTATCAACAGACATAGATTTACAGTAATTCTTCTAGAAATATGTCCAAGAAATATATGTACTGTCGAATAATTTCTATAATTTGTGTATAGTATATGAAGAGATGAGTACATGCGAATAAAACCAACCAATATAAAGGAAACTATATAATGTAATTCTTACTACCTCCCAAATTATTTGTCAGAAAATCAGGCACGGATAAAACGAAGATAAACTGATACAACAAGAACCAAATTTCTCAGAGTAATAAACACATGCAAACGAAAATAAATGAGAAAGAAACATACTGCTAAGAGTTTGCTCATGATGAAATAGCATAGTATGGTATAACAAAGCAAAAAAAATATGAATTGATGCCTCCAAACGGAATACCAAAACAGGAGTAAGTGAACAATTAGAGTCAATGGATGAAACGGAAGAAACAAATAAAGCGGAGAAGAAAAGGAAAGGTTAGAAAATAACAGGAAATAGACAATACAGACGTATTACCTATCACAAAATCCTAGGACTTTCCGGGAGTTACTGCAGTGACTTGAGAGGCGATTAAAAAAACATTTTAAGAAAAACATATACGAATGAAACTATATTGGAAAGGTTATCGAATGATCCAAAAGTAAGAAATTCCAGGAAAAATGACGTAGAGCAGGAGAGAGAGAGAGAGAGAGAGAGAGAGAGAGAGAGAGAGAGAGAGAGAGAGAGAGAGAGGAGAGGAACACCATAAAAAAAGTTAGAGTTCGAAATTTTTCCTTCGCCTTCCATCAATTGATCATCAAATTTAGGTACTTAAAAAGCGCAATGACTTCTTAAAAGCAAGCGTACTCCATAGCTTAAATTATATTGATCTTCAAAGGATAAATTGACACAACTCATTGTTCATTACGCAATTAATTAGGATTGATTTTTGTATTTAGGGGGATTTTTTGTGGTAATTTTGAACTAACTAGGTTGGCACTGCTGCCTCTAGAGATTTATGGTTGCTAGTTGGCAGCAATGAGTTAGTAGTATTTTTAATTTAAATAAGAGAGTGTTGGATTGGAGTGCTTTCAATAGTTTTACGCTTCGTTTCACTGCTGTATATATGTATAATTTTATTGTAAATAAGGGACATTGTCTCCCATTTATCTGTGAGTGGAGTGACTGGCCAGACAGAAAAGGAGAACGGAAAGAACCAGGTAAAGTGCTACCTAAGTTTTCATCGATTTCTACGATAGTTCCCCAATTTACAATTATTATATTGTGTACAATTTGTGAAAAAATACAGTCAAAAACACTCATTATAACGATAAGTAACTGTCTCTACCAACACAACTCGAGTATTCCACAAGGATCTGTTTATCATCTACTTTGTTTCTTGGTCACATTGATGACCTACTTTCTGCTACGGCTAATTCTAAGCACAGTTATGCTGACGACAGTACTTTTCACATATGCTTTTTGTTTCAGAAATCGGTGAGTGCAGCTGATTCCTATACAATTCAAGATGCAGGCAGCTGATTCCTATACAATTCAAGATGCAGAAAAACCAACTTAATTAATTCTGCGATTTGATTAAAATTGAGGCATATGGTTTGTTTTCCAAATGGAGTAAACATCAGTATATTCGACTGAGTTGTGACTAGAAGCCTCACGATATTTATGAGTATCTCCGATACACGGTACACGTATGTTACTAATATGGCTAAAAGTGTCCTGCAAGGAAGATAGATCTATGTGCTACTTTACTCCGCAACAGCTACTGTTGTTGTAAACACAAATATAGCTTTGTTTGCACATATTGCACATACATTTGGAAATCTTCACCTAAAACTACATTAAAAATTTTGAACTTAATTCACAATTGAACATTATGAATTGACGACGATGTAGCTCTTACAAGCTCAATACCCACTTTGATTCATCATCACATTCTTGATGATCAAACTGTAATGGAAAAATTACGCCGCTAACATCAGCATATTTATAATAAATTAGCCCTTTTCCTTAAATTCTATGTGTCAAACATCGTTTTATCGTCACCAACAACTCCAACAACCAACACTTTTGCAACCAAGTCCGTAAAATACTACTTTTAAATCAATCGTGTTGGACATTAAATTATCGACATTTTATGGACATTTGACTGGTGTTGAAGTAGTTTATCACATCTACTCTTTAGCGCTGGGTAGAATAATTACTTATAAAGAGGCGTAACGCCGTAATAGTGCTGGTTGTGAAATATTGGTGGCGCTTCCGCAGAAATAACTCATTGTTGCACCTCTTTATAATTTTTCACGCAATGTCTTTTGGCTATACATACAAGTGGTATTTTGGTATTCCAGTATAAGTTACTTTTTTAACTCTTTTATAGCCTAATGAGCAAAAGTGGCAACCTGTACGTCAATGAACTGAATTGAATCAGTTTCTTGATGAACATTCATTTTAAAAGCATTTGAGATTTTAAAGTTTACTACTATTTGTAGTGTTTTGGTATATTAGTGGTATTAAATGCCACTTTCACAGTCTAGGAAGTAAAATGGGACGTTAGTATCTGGCAAATGCCACTAAAATTAAAGTTTTAATGACAAGATACTTTTTCGCCGATGGACAAACTTTTTAACTAAAATATAATTTTTTCTGGAATTTTTCTACCAAGGTACTGCTTGCCACATTCATGGTGAGCGTATGGAATAGGCCTCCCCTTCGTGAAGAGCTGTTCAATAAAAAAGTACTGTTTTAATATTATATTTAGTTATCTTACTTTTCGCAATTTAAAAAATGAAGAATGAAGGATATCAATTCTTCATTCTTATAAATAATTTAAGTCTTAGTTACTTTCCGTTGATTATTAAACATAATTCAGTTATTTTATATACATATTTTCTCTGTTGCTTAAGGTATTTGTATTTTGCAACAGAACGGCATTAAAAGTAAATTGCATTAATTAAGAAGCTAAAGTAAAAGTTCATACCTCAACGAGCATCTCACAAAATCTCAGTGCATCAGCAAGAACTTGATTTTCTAGTTTCACCCAGTATAGTATCCAGCATTAGTATTCTCTGACATGCGACACGGTGCATAGATATTATTGTAGCATAAAAAGAATTACCGACAATAAACTTTTGCCGAAGTAACATAAGTCAGAGAGTATTGGTAGTATCCCCGATCGAGCAAAAAGTATAAGATCTCTATTATAATTTTACAGCCTTCCTTAACAAGAAGAGACTTGAATAAAAAACCACGTGGACATTCACATATAACGATGGAATCTTTATGAAAGTTTCTGCAAAAAAGACCCACATCAGAACAATTCCGAGCCGCAGCAATTCATTAGCGAAATGCCGAGATTTATTAGTGTATCCAAAGGCGGAATCGGTGCAGTTCTGTGGGGACAATCGGAAAGAAACATCATCTATGAAGCGATCAAACATTCATTTCTGTTTTCTCCTCTTTTATCCAATTAGTGAAATATTGATATTGCCGTCTGCTGCTGGTATTCTTTGGTGAGGATATTATTACAAGAAAATGGTATTGAACGAATATGTAACGAAATAAATAAATATCAACAAAGCGCTTTATTGCCATCACGTGTTTGAAAGTTTAACTAGTTTTCAATAGCGTGCATTTATAAAAAATGTGATGCATTTAATTTAACAAATTTATTTAGTATTTTATAGAATATAAATTTTAGAAAAAAAATGATTTGAATTAATTGCCTCCTTCTTCTACACATATGATGGCCGTTTTAATTTTAATTTAATTTAAATTAAACATTATCGTCACTCCCTTTTTCCCTTCTTATAGAGAGATGCTACACATTTAGCGACGACAGACACACACCCAATATGTGAGTATACTGCGATTCTCTTTTTATAAGACTACGCAGTCGTGCAAATTTGCAGTCTACATGTCAGTTTATGAATATCGATATGAGGAAAATATTATAATTTAGTTCTTTTTTTAGAATAGAAAGAACGTGTCTATTACCAAACACATTAACAGCTGAAACAAAATTATATAAGGTATGAGCAAATATTTGTTTAGGTACCTATCAGTTGTTCTTTATTTATACAGGACTGCAAAACACCGATTACTTAACACTCGTTGCGCATTTTACTCACTAAGTCGACATCATCAGGAGATGATTAAAATTCAGATGGTTTTATAATATTTCAATATTACCAACCAAAGGTGAGCACAAGATTAAATTATATTGTAACATAATATCATATAGGCCTATATAGGCGATAAGCAAAGGGCCAAATGTTAGATATAATATCGATTCTGCCACATAGGCCCAAATAGACCTTTACCCATAGGTTTCGTTGCTCCATCAACTTAGTTTTTATTATTATTATTATTTAAAAAACCAAGTAGATGATGGTTCTGCACTCTGCAGCAACGAAACGTCGTGAAGAAAATTGGTGGCCAGCCGCCTGTCTCTTGTTTCTTCATAATCGCAGTATCAAAGAAAAACAGAAACTCATATTTTTCAGAAATCTCGAAAACGAAACAAAATACTGCGATTTTTTATTCGCCATATTACTCAGCATAACATTCCACAATTTTTACCTAAATTAACATTGTTTGTAGGCTCGAATTTGACTAACCCTGTATATGTATTATAATGAGACTTTTTCCAGTTATTGATATTAATTATTTTTCGTAATTTTTTGTTTCCCCTTTGTTTTAAATTTCCGAAAAACGCAAACTGATTCTGCGAGCCAAAATAAGAAAAAAATTGTTAATCATGTTTTTTCAAAAAAACACTCCTAACCGAAATTTGTTTTAAATTTTTTTCTTGGTAGTTTTTATAAAAATTTTAGAAAACTAGAAAATATTAAATTGAGATTTCGTCCATTTGAATGTCTAATATAATGTTTTAAATTAATCATTTTAGACACGAAAAAAATGCACGTTTCTTAATTTCATTTTTTTTTAAATTCACTTTTATATTCTGCAATTTAATCATACTAGAGCAATGTTTCGATTTTGTTCTGCTTTTTTATTTTTTAACATATTTGCGTTAACGTAAACGACAAAACAAATGAAATTTAATAAATAGCAGAAAAGTAATTTCATTTAGGAAAAAGCAACGCAAATAACTACTACATAATAAAGTGATATGTAATTTAGAACATAAATAATAGGTCGTTAAAGCCAGAATATGAAATAATTGTGTACAATTACTTCCGGTCTAACCGGAAGTAATAGTAAGTTTTCTGTTTTAAATCGAATACTTTGTACATTTTTATACATTCTCGTTTGTCATGAAATCATGATTTCAGTGATATCACAAATTGACATTTGTTTAAAGCTGGCGTCAAATATTTGAAAAAAACTAAAAACATAAGTAGGCCTTTGTGTACGCAAAGTTCTTAATTAAAAAAGCGTGTTTTTCCCGTAGATTTAACATTTTTTTCAATTAATGGAAAAAATTAAATTTTGTTGCTGCTGTGGTGAATAGCTTAGGGATTTTAATTAACAAAAACAGCAACAAATTCTTAATTTATCGTCAATTAGTATTTTATTTTAAAGTTTAAAATTTGCATTAGCACTAAATAATTCTGAATTCTCGCGCTGAGTGACGTCTTAAATCCCAGTTCCCAGCGCACGCACACGATTCTTATTAGGCTAGGTCTGACAATTGACATTGATGATATTAATGGCGGATCATGACAGGATGTTTGTTTTCATGTTCTTTTCGTTTGTTTTTTTAAATTTTGTGGAAATACGGAACAAGGTTTTGTGAAAGGCGCTTCGGAAAACTTGCCAAAAGCGGATTCCTGCATGATAGACGAATTTTATGTTTATGTTTACGTTTCATTAATAGTTATTTATGTATCAAGGCATTAAAGTTAATCTTTTTATCATGAATGTGGAGTTTAGTTGCCGAGGCCCGTATGGCCGAGGCAAATAAGCCACATGAGTGATAAAAAGGAACTTTAATGCCGAGGTGCATATTACATTTTTTTTTAAATCCAAAAACTATTAAATTAAGATTAATTAACTCTATTTTTTAAATAATTTTCAGTGACATTAAGAAATGTCATAATTATTTAAAATTTTAAGTGACCTTAGGAAATGTCATAATTATTTTTAAATGTCAAGTTGGAATGATTTTTTATAAGAAAACCATTATTTTTAGCAATTTAGCAATTATAATAGTGATAATACAATTCTGAATTTAAAAAACTGTATTTATTTACCTTTTGTTACAACACAATTATTATCAGTATCAATAAAAAAATAATGTTTACATTTATCTGTCACCTCGGCCAACTACAAAAATCGTACAATAATGGATTACTTTAATGACTATTTCTATCACTTTAATGACGATTTTGAGGTACTTTAATGCCGATTTAAAAAAAATTTTTTTCTTCTTATGCTAAACGATAAGAAAATAAAAAAATACGGGTGATTTATTTTTTTATGAAGTTTTATAATTTAAAATAAAATATTATATTCAACAAGTTTTATTAAATACATTACATTATTTTTAGTTACTTTAATTTAAAGAAATTTACAGGGTGTTTTGAATTTGAACGTAAGGAAAAAATTTAACTGCATGTTATTTTTGATTGTTTTAAAACAAGTACGGCATAAATTATTTGATTATCTGAAGAATAAAAAACTAGTTAAAAATCCGAATAATTATTGTATTTGTTTGAGAACCACTTATAAAAGATTGCTAGCTGCCAATGAATTCTGTCTAGCTTCGCCATAAATTAATATCATGTCGACAATTTCAGAATTCGAATAAACATTACGACGGCCATGACCTTCTTCGTTTTCATCCGTACCACACACCTCAACACATACACTTAAAATGGGGTACAAAAATTTTTTTTTTTATTTATTTTTTTTTTGCATTGGGTCATAGACTATACAGTCATAAGGGTACAACAATGGAAACAGCGAATCGGAATCATACAAAAAAATAGCACTGCCACAGCTGACGTGCGTCTCAATACTGAAATTAGGTTAGTAGGTTTTTAACACAGCAGCTGTGCTATTATAATCTGTTTACCTTTTACTAACGTACATATTACTTCAGTTGTCATAAGGTGTCGCTACACTACGCTACGTTCCTCAGTCATCGCTCTATTAATTCCAGTGATCAAACATTTTATTTAAAGAAATTAAATGAGGATATCTTTGTAAATAATCACTTTTGATTAAAATAGATTCGTCATTAGATGTATTTGACTATGAATTTTTATCTGTTACATTTTTTTCCTTAACTTTAGTAACACCCTGTATAATCATATAAGAAATAAAATAAAAAATAGTCTTAACAAATTTTCAAACCTAGATTATCTGGAGTACACCTTGTTTTTTAAATATTGTATTCCATTTTAAAATAAGAAAATTAGTGTCATTTTCGGTTAAACCGAAAATAGTATACTGTGCAGAAGTATGTCAGATTCTGGTACTAAATTTCAAAAATTTATGTTCCATAATAGCCGCTCTATTCTATAGGTAATAATTTCGTGGCCACCTGGTATACTTACTATATTTGCTATATTGGCAATAACAAATTATTTTGCTAATGAAAAAATCGTTTTCGACACAACTATTAAAAACAACTAGTTTATTGTTTTCATTTATTGGACTCATGCAAATCAGAAAAATATAATACTTATTATTAAACGTGGTCTTAAATATTACATACTTCCTTTTGTTCTGTCTCTCTTTTTCTCCACATTTTTCAAAATATTTTTTGATTCAAGTTTAGCACGTTCTTCTTAATTCGTTTACTCCAGTATGTCCTGACAAGCTGTTTCAGATAATGCCACTATTTATGAAACTGCTTTAAGCCCAAGGTACGGCAGTAGTATTATATTTTTGAAAAATGACGATGAGATTTTTACTCTTTTCACATGTAATGGTGCCTACTTATAACGGTGCTCTCTTTCTATATACTTACGTAAACTTAAGACGGAAAACTCGGGCGCCAGTTCTTTAGTTTTTAAGTGCAAAGAACTACACTTTTTGGCTCTCCTATTGGGAGAACAACCCTGAATAGCGAAACAGCTGAAGATACGGAATGTCCGGGGATCGGAAGCTGGAGGTAAATAAATGACAGAAATAATAACTCGTGAATTTTACTCTTTAAATCAATGTATTTATTCAGAAATATTAATGGACAAATTAATTAACTCTAATGCATGTCAACTTTATGGATGGCCCAAGTGAACAGATCTAACCAGTTGATGCATATAATGACTACTTGGCTTAACGTAGGTTTTCCGGTAACCTATTATGCATTGAGGCTTTTAAGATGGCCCAAGTAAACAGATCTCATCAGCCGATGCATATTAGAAATAAATTAGCTCTAGTTTGATTTAGTAGTATAATACAACGATACTTACTGACAATAAGATCTCTGAATATCTATACTTAACTGAAGGCAGTACCTACAAATTGCAGCGGACTACGGTGTGTTCTTACCAATATTATATTCAAATAAATTTACTATTAAACTCGGAGCGGCGGTACGGACGGAAATGTTGACGGCTTCGGATTGATCTGGAACGGCTGGTAGATCGGATCTGATGCGGCGGAATGTCTCGGACTGAACCTGGACTGCTGCTGACTTTCTCGGAATGACCCGGAGAGAACGCTGCTCTGCTCTTTTGTTACCTTTATGACGTATCTAGGTGGCGTGATAAAGGGGCGGTCACCGACTTGAAACGAGGGATTCATATTCACAACCCGACGTTCCTTGCGAAGTTCAAGCGGATTATGCAATTAGGAGCATCAATTCGGAACGTCAATAACCGGAAATGAGTTACTTGCAATTTCTATACTATATTGCAAAAAGAAACGGATTAAAACAGCCACGGATTAATATTTTAACGGGTTTTAGTAACGAATGATTTTTGTTTCCGACTCGGCCATTATTTATAATAATTCTCGGATTTTATTTATACCGGGGATTGTCGAAAATTAATCAATTAATTACTTGACTGCTTGTTTACCAGCGGACTTTTTAACAACTCATTACTAACTTAACTAAATCTGGACTTACTTACTAAAAAGCGGCGGCAGGGTGTACCGAAGTGACGGTAATATTTAAAGCAAAAATGAACATTCCTTGATTGGAAAGATCACTTCGTTACACACATTGTGGATTATCAGTGCTTCATCACCTCATCATTTTTGTAATAATTGGAATAATTATAAGTCGAAGTAATGCAACAAGTGATTGCAGACAAAGTTTTTCATGTGACCAATACCTGTATCAATAAAAAAGCAGACCTTTTATAGTTATTATATTTTTGCATTGATTTTAATACTCTTTTATCGCTAGTATACGCCACATCATAAATAAAAACTATTTTAACTCAGCTATGCAATTGCAGTAAATAATTTTATAGTATGTAAAATGCATTAACATGAAATTATAAAAAGGTTTTATGTGTTTTACGATCAATCGTATCGCGGTGTATAAACCGAGTATATAAACTTTTATAGGCGAGGAGCTGAATCTGATAGGAAAATTTAGTGTTTTTTTTAACTGAATTGTTAAGTTTCTTAAAGTTTATGTGGAATTTGAATCTAAATTTTTTATTCCAAATTATGTTGATTTTCAGCGTTATTGTGTTGTGCTCCATCTCTTTTATATTAACGGAATGAGATTCAGATTTTCAATTTGTAGATTCAACAAATTAAATAAAGCCATGCAATCGTTTTCGTATTTAATATTTATTTTTTACTTATAATTATTGTTCTTTCCATAACAAAACGCAAGCAACAGTGTAAATCTATGACGACATCGTTCTATTAGACATATGCACTAATCGCTTAATTGGAATAAATTTACAAGTTCAGACGTCTTTCCATTGAATTCTTTGTTAATTGTTTTCACCAGATCCTCTTCAGTACTTGCGGATTCCATCAACTCATTCACATTCATAAGAAATTTGTACATAATATAATTAAAGATTTTAAAAACACTTGGAGAGCACTAAGAATATCATATTTCAATTCACCAGAAATCATGAGTGACAAAGTGACTACCATCAAATACGTAACACGATTCAGTTGAAAAGTCTTAGCGTCTCAAGACATAGTCTTATGGTATTAATTATCAGATCATTGGATAGAGTAAAGCTCTTAAACAACCATGGTATTTGGTTTTCTGGATTATTTTTTTTTATAATTGAGTTTGATCAAAATATTTATTTTTTCACTTAGGGTGGTTTTCACGCATCAATAGAGAACTATGTGAACAAAATAACCTAATAGCAACTGGAGGAACATTATATACATAAACGCCTTTATTATGGAGTACAAAATAAGCTCCACATGAAGAAATAAAGTTTGAATATGTACCGTTCGTAGGATTATATTAAGATTCCACAGATGCCTATACATAACTGGGTGTTCAACAATAACATGTCCAAAACATGAAGCATATAAGGAGAAGTGAAATTGGGTGTTGTCACGCAAAATCGAAAATACCTCGAAACAAAAACTCCTAGATGTATTTAATAAGAGATCTTTATTTTAGTGTATAAATTTTGGTGTCATGTTAACGTCTTCTAAAAGCTCTTAAATTTATGGTACTCAATTTTGAAACACCTTTCTTGGTTTATGATGGCAAGTTTTAAATACTCTTAAGCACTTACTTTGGTAGAAACTAATTTACTCACTTGAAATTATGAATAAAAGACGAAGAGCTTTTACGCGAATTTTCTTATACGAGTATGTTTATGTAAAGAAAAAGAGGAAATGGACCCGAAACTGATACCTATTTGTGGAATTTTAATTATATACAGGGTGTCCCGAAATAACGTGAAAACCTCTTAAAGGTAGATTCCTCATCAAAAAATAAGTATAGTCTTTTATGTACAGTAAGGTCGAAAACGGCCTCCGCTAGACCTCCTCAAAGGGGGGCACCAAAAAGTGATTTTATTTTCTTTTCTCGAAAGTGACTAAAGTTAGCGGAATGAAATTTGGGCACGACTTTGTACTTATGGAACGTCTTCTTTTCAATACATTTTTATTTTTCTACTTACTTTTTAAATGAGTTAAATAAACAACCCCTATTGAATTTTTAGTCAGAACTTTTAAACAAATGAATTTTTTTTTCAAATTAATTTTTTTTCAGAAAGCCACATGTATTCTACTACTTTCATCTCTCTTGAAAATTTATCGTAAATCTCATCAATTTCAAATAAAAAAATATTTTCTGACCCCTTGCGTAATAGCCGTTTCTGTTAAATTGAAAACGGAGTTTGATACAAAAAGAATAAGTAGGCATGTGTCACTGTTACCATAATGTCATGTTATTGTCATGAATCAAATCTGCCAAAAAAATCACTTTTTGCTGCCCCCCTTTGAGGAGGTCTAGCGGCTCAAGGAGGCCGTTTTCGACCTTACTGTATATAAAAGACTATACTTATTTTTTAATGAGGAATCTACCCTTAAGGGGTTTTCACGTTATTTCTGGACACCCTGTATATTACAGCTGTTACCTTGATTCGAATTAACTATTACAAAAAGTGCACGGCAACGCTTTTTAAATATTTTAGATAAATATAAAGGACCCCAGAGTAACCTCATCAAAAGTTGTTAAGAATTTATGTATGAAAATACTGTGATACCAGGTAAAAATGATTGGATGTTAGGTTGCTGGTTTCGTCTTTAGGATCGTAAAAGTGCATGGCACTTGTTACAATCATTTAAAATCATTTAAAACATATGAACATAAATGAACAGTTACTTGAAGAAATTTGGTTATGGATACTAAAGACATGATTAAAAAATCGATAAGGAATAACGAAACCGTAATTTTCTCTTGCGCATTCTATAGAAAATATTCTTAAACTCAATTGAGATTAATAGAATAAAATAGCAAAATAAATTTTACTATTCAGTCTAAATCCTCTAATGTCTTAAAAAGACATAAATACTCTTTTCAGAGCTTATTTGCAAACTATCTACATTTAACTGATAAAAATTTGGTCAGTACTACGAATGTAGAAAGCAAATAATTTAATAATTGCAATAAGCCCCACCAGACGGATTAATCCAAATTTATTTTGCTATTTTATTCTATTAAAAATTTACCTCTATGGATTTCTGACTTCTTTGGATTTCATTTCTTTCAATTGAGATTGTACGTTGGCCTAATTCCATACCCTCGAACACGAGTGATCCAACTACCCTCTGCCAGATGGCTCCACGAGTTACACATTTGGAGTTTGGCCCGCTTCACTGCTATAAAACAATTTAATAACCACTTTGGTGGTTGTTATTGTACTATAAAAGTATCATGGGAAGTACTCATCTAGTGCAAATATAGTAGCCACAGTAAACTGGCAGCACTGAACAGATACAGATCGTAAAGTAAACGAGGTGATCACATTTATGCCGACGATACCATAAACTCGAATCAAACGTTATGATGAAGTTCATTTTATAGTTTTATACTTATTCAGGCGTTTGCTTTCCATCTTTTTCTGTTGGCGGATTTGCATTAATATTTTTGTAGTTTATTTTACTAGTTGGACGACAACAAGAGTTAGTATATACAGGAGGACGTAAAAAGCTGCATATTAATAATTTTATTATGAAATATTACCTTAACTTGAACGAATCATATTTGACGAAAGGAGAATAAGTATTAACGATAAAATAGAAATGAAATAGTAAACTTGAGTTGGTTCTGGCCTTTTCTGCTTTTATTCAAAATATTTATTTTGTTGTATTAATATTAAATTAAAATATTGCTCTGACATTTCGAAATAATTTTGTGCAGTTGATTTATAAATATTTGGGCGTTGGGTGAAAATATGAACCATTCACTCAACGCTTTAGGGAAGAGAGTCAAGTGTGACATTGTTCAACAATTAGTATCTATTTATACAAATTCTGGCTTTTGCTCCTTTTTTTTAGCAACGTGGCTAATATCCCCATAATGATCGTTTTACAGCTATAAATCACTAAAATTTTTTGACAAACCAACGAATAATATATATGTGGAAATGACTGATCGGCGGTTTAAAATTGCTTGTAAAAATTGTAAAAAATGACAAATTGTCTGAAATAGATGACCTTACCTGGCTATTGAGTTTTGAAGAAGTTTGATAAACCAACCGTTGACAATGTAGCGTTTTTATTTCACTTATGGCCTCTTCAACGAGTTATCATTTTTAGAAATTTTTTCAAGGACACCACAGATATTTTCAAATTGTAATTATAAATTAAATCAACACGAACTTTGGACAAATGAGGTGTCTAATCCTGATTAGTTAGGTATAAGGAAGCATATGACACATTTCAAATAAGAAAGAATTGATATATTTAGCGATACTTAGCATGCACTTGAATGTAATCATAGAATAAATATTGATAAAGTATAAGATTAATTAAAGAAGTAATAAATAATAGAGAGCTAGATGCCATTGAAAATTGAGCCGTTGCAAAATGTAAAGATAGCTTAAATAGTGATAACGGGAATCTCGCAAACAGCCATTTATTTACTTGGTATAAACTGACACATATTATTATTATTTTATATTTCGATGATACCGACTTGATTGCTGAAATATCTGAGTGGGTAGGACTAGATTATTTTAACCTAACTCAAAATCACATTCACCAAGTTGAATTAAGTATTTGAGATATTCCGAAACGAGAGAAAAACATACCAGGTGTCTAAATAATGAAAGTATTTCGAATAGAAGATTTTACTTGTCCATAGAAGAAAGAAAACATTTATTTTTTCAATCTCCGTCTCCAGCGCTCCTACCGGAAGTTTTTGTCTGCCAGCGTAATTGGGGTATGTGAAGGACATATACTAACTACCTATGCGGAAAGATATCGGTAATAATTCGATTTAAAGAAAATGTCCCCTACCGCCCACCATACCATATTCCCCAGCATAGAATTAACAAATTTCAGCAATCATTTTCCTATCAAGCACCGTATATATACAATAATATAGATGATCACCTAAAATTGCTATCTACAAACTCTTTTAAAATGAACTTTAAAAAAGATTTACTTGTTAAACAAAGTGATGACATTTATCATCATTAGTTAATAATTGTAGACATTTATATCTTAACTTTCTCTCTTTTTGAACTTTTCTTCCCCTCTCCATTAAGATTTTCTTATGATAAAATTTTTTTTTCTGTTTCTATTTATTATTTAGGTTAAAGTGTAAGAATAGTTTGTAACTAAACTTTCGCCTAATAAAGTCCATTTATTATTATTATTATTATTATTATACCAAAAAGTTCCAGAGAGAAAAAAAATTCTGGGCGTAATTCTTGCACGGGTTGCAAATGATAAGGTTTTCTCTGGACGTTTTTCAAAGAATGTAATGCAGCTGATGGCAAAATGCAAACAAAGGGTGCTGTGATGAACTTTGACAATCAATGCCTGTCTGTCACCAATAAATTTGTCATTATTACGGAGTAGTACCTACATTGTTTGTTCTGTTTTGTTCGCAATAATGCCCAGAAAATGTTCTAATCAAGAGTATGCAGATATTCATTACATTTATGGATTCTGTGATGGAAATGCTGGGGAAGCTGTACAGGAATACCATAGAAGATTCCCTGGTAGAAGAGTATCGGACAGGAGGGTTTTTATTCAAACACATCGAAAATTTTGTGAAGTGGGATTTGGAAAGACCATAATTAACGACAGAGAAGGAAGAATTGACCCCCGTGTGACTGCCTTATTTGATGAAGATCCAACACTGAGCACAAGAAGAGTAGCTATTCAGCTAAATTTTAGATCGCACGTCAAGGTATGGCGTTCTTTGAAAAACGACCACAAAAAACCTTATCATTTGCAACCCGTGCAAGGATTACGCCCAGAAGACTATGAAAGAAGGGTTAGATTTTGCACTTGGGTGTTGGAGTCAGTATCTGGATCCAAACTTTCTCCAGAAGTTTCTCTGGACGGACGAGGCTGGGTTCACCAGAGCAGGGGTGGTGAACTACCACAATCTGCATGTGTGGGCGCATGAAAATCCTCATGAAATTAGACCTGCCAATTTTCAAAACGAGTTCAGCTGCAATGTGTGGGTAGGACTAATGGGTGATCAAATCTGTGGACCACACTTCCTACCCCCCCCCGTTTAAATGGGGTGTTGTTCCACCAATTTCTGGAAGAAGACTTGGAGGATAAAAATAAAAATAAAAAACAATTAATAGGCAAAATTAAAGAAAATGATGAAGAAATAACAGATCCCTTTCAGATTTGCCAGACATTTAATCATAAACACTCAGAAATTGGTGCCAAACTGGCTTCGAAGGTTAAATGAAATAAAAAATATAAAGAAAAACTAAAAACAAACCCCAGGTCAATGTTTCTGAGTACAACCTATCCCGAGGAGGTAGTAAAATCCATCCTTCAACTAAAAACTAAAAAATCTGTAGGCGTTGACTCAATAAGTTCAGTAACTTTAAAACAGATTGCAGTAGAAATATCTGAGCCACTTTGCTATTTAATAAATAAATTTTTTGAAACATCGACTTTTCCTAGCGCTCTTGGTGAAGCCATTATATAAAAAAGGAGATGAATCTGATCCTCTAAATTACCGACCGATATCACTAGTAACCAGTATTTCAAAAGTTTTTGAAATCGCTTCTCGAGTTTTACAGCAAACATAATAAGTAAAAATCAATTTGGTTTCCAAAAAGGTATATCTACACAAGACGCTATATTAAATCTTACAGGCAAAATTTATTCGGCCGTCGACAGTAAAAAACCTGCCATTTGTGTATTTTTAGATCTATGCAAAGCCTTTGACACGGTCTCACATCAACAATTATTTTACTCCCTAGAACATATAGGAATAAGAAATGAACCACTCAAATTAATTGAAAGCTACCTATCGAATCGAAGGCAATGCGTCAAAATCGGAAACAACTACAGTGATTTTACAAATATTAAATATGGTGTGCCACAGGGAACAATATTGGGTCCCCTATTTTTTATTTTATATCTCAATAGTTTATTCAATATCGAAACATGTGGATCCATTATTAGCTTCGCAGACGACACAGCCATATTTTATTCTGCTGAAAACTGGGCACAACTAAAGATCAAAGCTGAAAATGACCTAGGAAATATAAAAGAATGGTTCGATCATAAACTATTAACCATCAATTATGAGAAAACTTATTTCATCCCTTTCTGTTCCTATCAAACATCCTTACCAAAATTTAAACAACTGAAAATAAGCGAGACAGACAAGATTACAATATCTTCAAAAATGAAATACCTAGGCATTGTTATCGACCAACATCTTACTTGGAATGAACATGTAAACTTTGTAGTGAATAAACTTAGATCGATTCTTTACCTATTTAAGCAATTAAAACAATACCTAAACCAAAAGAACTTAAAAATAGTTTACCACGCACTTGTGGAGTCGCATATATCTTATGGCATTATCGGTTGGGGAGGAATTCTAAATGACTATTTGAATAAACTAAATGTAATACAAAAAAGATTCCTTAAACTTATGTTACATAAGGAAACAACCTTCCCTTCGGATCTGCTGTTTATGGAAGCATCTCTGTTCGACGCTAGACAACTATATTTCTTGACGTTGTGTACAAATGAATTCTCAAATAAAAAAGATAAACTACAACATCAAATTAAGACACGCAACCAAAATAAATCGAAAACCCCTAAAATGAAAAAGACGATCGGGCAGAGATCTCATTTATACTTAAAAGCAAAGGCCTACAACAAACTTCCAAATGACGTTAGAGACGCTAAAAATGTTCATGTATTTAAGTCAAAGTGTAAACATTTTTTATTCACCATACACCCAGAGTAGAAATACATAAAATAATTGACATGAAAAACAATTAAAAATAATTAGATTTAAAAATATTACATATGTAGGTACACCTAAATACATCAGTATGTCTAAATTCTGAAAATATTTAGATTGATTGGTACCGGTCGGTCTCAAAGATGCAAGATTCAAAAATTTAAAAAAAAAAAATAAAAATAAAAAATAAAATTTTTTTTTAAAAAGTGCTCTAAACTAGTATTAAAATGCCTAAGAAACAAGCGCTTCTTAAATTGTAAATTGCTCTTGTAAGTTCATTAATTTAATTTATGTGTATTATTGTTATTGTTATTATTGTGTTAAATTATAATTATATTTTTTATACCCTTGTTATTGTTATTGATAATTTATTATTACTGTATCTTATTTTATTTTGTTGTAAGTCCTATACACATACAAGTGTTTCTATGGCACTTAAAGTGTGAACCCTGTTTATTTAAACCTGCACGTTTAAATTGTATTTTTAAATATTCTATATTTTGTAAATATGTAAGGTAATAAATAAACCATCTATCTATCTATCTATCTATCTTCTTGAGGACGTCCCGCTAAATCAGCGAATTGGGAGCTGGTTCCAGATGGATGGTGCTCCTGCGCATACTGCTCGGCAAGTCACAGAGTGGCTAGATACAAACTATCCACAACGGTGGATCGGCAGATACAGGGGGGCGGGACAAAACGAAGACCTGTAGGCCCGGTAACTTGGGCAACCCGGTCACCTGACCTCAACCTCCTAGACTTCTGGTTCTGGGACATATCAAAGGTGAAGTTTACTAAACTGCGGTAAATACCGTTGAAGAATTGCAGGACAGAATTATTCAGTCCACCAACAACCTGAAGAATCAGCCTCATCAAACTTCTGCTGCAACAAATGCGCTAGTTGTGCCAGAAATACATTGAAATGGGAGGTGGACATTTTGAACATTTAATTTAGTGATTCAAATAAGTAGGTGTCAGTTCATTAATTGCTATTGCTACTATTATTATTATTGTTGTTGTGTTTTGTGTTGGCTGTAGACAGTAGGTTTGTTGAATTTAATTTAAAATAATTTATTATTCTTAATAAAATTTATGTCGTTTTTGCAAATGCGACATTACATTCAATTTGAAATTACTCGAGAACGGATCCAATCATAATTCTTTTGGCACATTTCCTTCCAAATTGCACGGGGATTCCAAAAATTATATGACTTTTGCAAAATATCCAGTGGCGTGGGAAATAGGGTGAGAAATAGAGGGTGTCACCCCAGTATCTACGCCACTGGTGATTTTTGACATGAGTTATTCTTATATGATTGTAGGTATGTAGTTCAGTACTGCCTGTGCAAAATTTGGTTAAAATCGGTCGTATGGTCTAGAAGTTATGACAAAAAAAACCGATTTTTTTATTCCAACTTTGAAGGTCTGTAACTTCGTTATTATGAATTTTTGATATAGGTTTTTCGGGCAGGTCGACTTATTTTTCGATGCTCTATCACCTCCTTAAAGGACGACATTTAAAAATGAAACACCCTGTATTAGCATTAGTAAAAAATTTAAATTGGCGTATAGTACAGAGACTTTATAGGGATAGTGGCAGCAAAGGGTTGTCGGCATTTTGATTGGTAGTTGGATTCACGTGGTATGTACCGCCATTAAGCCGCTGAAAATGCTAGAATTGTTTAAGCTGTCATATTATACTGTGTATACTTGTGTACATCTTTAACAATTTATTGTGCCTTTAAGTGTTGGTTTAGTTTATTATTTAACCTCATGCCTCATTGTTGGCCATTCGACTGTTTACTCATTTATTATTTAATTGAAAAAGTCTAGGAAAAAGTTGTGTTAAGAATTCTGGAAAATATAACTTTCTTTTGTTATTGGTTAGTATGAAATTAATTTTCTTTTGGCTAAGAACATTTAATGAAATTTATAACTTTACCTATAACCTCACACGTTCACAGATTTTTATATCATAATACGAGTGTTTGACAACTAAAGAAATCCAAGCCAAAGTGCTTTTTGTTCGTTAGAATTCTAACCTATAGTTAGCAGTCTATTTTAAATAATCTACAATATTGAAACTTTATAAATCTACTGTCAGAGAGTTCTTGAATGTTACAATGGCAAAACTTAAAATTTGAGGTTAATGTTAGTTCTGAATTTAGCCACAAATGGCGGGTGGGTGTTACTTTGGCTCTATTGTCGTAATGTCCCTACTTATCTGTAGTGTATTGCATTGCTAGATTATCTGAACTATTATATAGCATAATTGCTTCAGCGTACTGCAGACACTTATACTTCAGTAATTGCATAAATAATGCATAATGTTTAAGGCAGATCTGCGAATATGACATGAGTCACGAATTTATGCTATAACTCTGTTACGTGATATCACTATTTAAACTTCGGAAACCTGAAGCACAAACCATGTAATAAAAACAGGAAGATAATGATTGAGTAAGAAGAAGAAGAGCTTGAGTTATTTTGATAAGACTAACGTAACGCTTGATGATGCAATGAAATATTTAGATCCCTTTGCAAGAAAAAAAGTTCTAAAAAAGTTTTCCTTAAACATTTTGAGAACCGTTTTGAGAAATTCCTACAAGAAAATATCCGAGGAATTTAAGTTCGAAAAGTATGGAAGGTATCCAATTTTCGTTATATGTATTATTTAGATGAACTCTCACAATTCGAGGGTAATGGGGGTGGAGCTCCTCAGCTCCGGAACACACTGTATATGTGTGAGTTAGAAAATGCTTACAACTCCTTCTGTGGATTAACGACAATGAATATTTATGTAATTTTAATATTATTTTTAGGAAAATCGTAAAGAAATTTAAAATTTTTGTTTTTTTAGCCCGACCGAGAGATCAAGAAATATGATCAATAGCACCCATGGATTTTCAAATATGTACAGGTTGTTTCCTTTAAAAGTAGTTACCCCTTCTTATTTCGGTCAATTATTATGGATTTAAATTTACACCCCTTGTATACATTTGAAGGAAAAAAAAGTAAAAGCCACCCTAAATATAGATCAAATTTACAAAGCTGTAACTTTTTTATTTATTTACGGATTGCAGATATTTTTCAATTATTTTAATCCTAAACTCTTTAGCTTTAAACAACAGTTTAAACATATTTAAATTTGCTTCATACGCACCCCATCCCACAGGGTGATATATGTAAGCATGTTTTTTTCTTAGGGTGGCTCAGATCAAATTCAGGTCAGTATAAATCTACGAAAAATTCTACGTAAGTTTAGTTTTTCAAAAATTAATATCGGTAATAATTGACCTATATAAGGGGGGTATAATTTTAAAGGAAACACCTTGTACATGTCTTTAGATAGACCATTACTATTGTGACTTCCTTGCTATATCAGATTGCTGCTAAAGTTTGGATTCAACTGGTTACCGATTGTTTTAAAGTTTTTCGCTTTCAAACTGCTTTCCTTCTAACGAAAAACATTTTTGCTAGAATCACACTTTAGAAATGAGTCTAAAAATCGAAATCTCGCGATATAATAATATTTTATATAGAAATATTATGACTGAGAAACAAAAAACTACATTGAAAATATTGAGATGTTAATAGAAATGTGTTTTCGACTATTGAACGCAAAGAAGTTGTTTTTATAATATCTGTCTGTGGATCGGTCAGTCTGTGTTATAGATAACAATAAGAACGAGTTATAAAGACGGTGGAATTTATGTAATTTCAAATACCTACATCAACAAACGTATGTATCACAAACGCTGTATTGTAAAAACAAAAATGTTATAATTTGTCATTCAAACGCGCAGTTAGCAAGCAAATCCAATCTTAGTCCACATAAAACGACGAAGATGTGTAGATGGCTATGAACAGATAGATAAAAATAAAACAAACTGCGCTCAAAGTTGGCATGAACAACAAGGGTTAAATCGGTCCGCGCGGGCAAACAGGAGCGTATAAAAAAACCTTCCAAGAGGATATCTGGGGTGGGTAGACAAATGGGTGTCGCTGCATATGTAAAACGAAGAGCCCAGTCACCCTTTGTCTGTCATTTGTCACTGTCCGAGCGCTGGGGGCGGCACACGTAGTCATGGAAACACGCACACGACCGTTGACGGCATCGTCATACTCTCGTCCAGAGCTCACTTTGCATCAAACTGATGTGAAAAGGAAGAGTTATTTATTTACCTAAATCTAGCCTGAGGGCCACTGTTCGATGGAGTAAAACTGCCATTCCTGATGGCTAATTTTTGGTGTAAAACTTCAGGAGGGATTTATATTGCAATGAGTCGCTTCTTCACTTTGTGTCATCTATTTTTTTCTATTTTTCACAAATTATAAATATTTATAAAAAAAATTTTTAATTGTATACGTAAAATACAGGGTTAAAGAATGAGTTCTCAAGTTTTAAACTTAGTTTCTTTAATCTCCGTATAAAGCAAATAATTAAGAAAGAATCCCATGTTCGAAAATTAAGTTTGCAATTTGATTTTTTCTGATACCTTTGTTTCAGTAGATTTTATATTTATGTTAACAGCACTCGTTTGAATCATACATTGAAAAAAAACAAGGAAATTTTGCAATTTTTCAAGAAAGTTGTTGCTGTTATTTTGATTATTTTGACACTTCTGACGAAAGGGTAAACGTTGCTAAAGGAAAAGACGTAGCTGAAAGTTTAAATTTAAAAAAAGACGAGTAAATCCGAATCATAGGTATATTAGTATTAACATGAAATTTCACACCTAAAAATCTGAAGGTGTTGGAGTTAGCTAATATTTCACGAGCATGAAATACAGTCGATTTATTTCAAGACTAGGGGACACAGATATCCAACGAGATCACCCGATCTTACGACTTGATGATGATTGTATCTTATGGGGTTAAAAATAATATGCAAGTTGAAATTTCCTAATTAGTTTTTAAATCTATGTTTTTTTCTCACTTCTTATTTCAGCTATATACTATGACCAATAAGTGGCGACCGAAAATAAACATAAACATACATAAATACGTATAAACACACCACAGATATTAGACAACCTCGTATGAGGATACATTTGAATTTTCATGAAACAGTTGACTGAAATAAAATGCCAGCAGGTTCCCTAATACTTGAAGTAGCCAGCAGATTAAAATATATTAATAAACGCCACAGCACAGGTAATACGACCCCACGTATCCCTAAAGAGACCTTCTGCGTGAGGGGGAGATATACATTTAGACACACCCAATATCCGAGTATAGTAGGATTAATTTCTGTTTCCCAGAAAGTTTCTATTCTGTGGTCGAAGAAGAAAGTTGTGATTTGTCCGATCGTTGCCTTTTGCAGTGGAAGTTTTCTAACATAATTTTTTTATATTGCAAACCTTTCCTTTACATAATTTTTTTTAAATTCGTGAACTGTCGCTTTTTTGCCATTCCTCCCCTTTGACGTTGTCCAAAATGACTCAGAGATCAAATGTCTAAATAAAATTGTGCATTTGTTAAAATTCCATTAATATCAAAAAACGTATTAAATATGTATACGAAATTGCACGCACACAAAATAGTTAAAATATGGCATTTATATGGTGTACTAATTTCATGTGTTGAGAAAATCTTGATTGCTTATACTACAGGGTGTCCCGAAACTCCCGCCTTCCCCTCTCGGAGCTAATTCTCCATGCAAAAATAGTAAGAAAAGTACCTATAAACATGTGTCCGGAAATGCTTCCTAAGGGAGCTACGGCCCTCTAAGAATGGCGCAAAAATAGGTGTATTTACTAATTATCTCGGAAATAATTTGGGACAACTTTATGAAACTTGGTTAACTATTTTGGATCATTAAAGGTTATTGTTCTACAGTATTAGCCAAAATTAATTTTATCCAGGGGCGGAGAAACGAGGGGTCCGTGACATTTGTTTCTACATATTAATGTTTCAAGTTGACATTTTTAGTATTTTAATCCCTGAATATGATTCCCTGGTTAATTCTGCATAAAAAAGGTCCTCTTTACAATACCCATATGGCAAGCCGTTTTCGAGTAAAAGCGGTCTAAACGAAATATTGGGTAAAATGTCAACTTGAAACATTAATATGTAGAAACAAAGGACACGGACCCCTCGCTTCTCAGCCCCTGGATAAAATTAATTTTGGCTAAAAATAGTTAACCAAGTTTCATAAAGTTGTCCCAAATTATTTCCGAGACTAGTAAAAACAGTAAAAACACCTAATCCTTTCCGGACACATGTTTATAGGAACTTTTCTTACTATTTTTGTATGGAGAATTAGCACCTAGAAGGGAAGGCGGGAGTTTCGGGACACCCTGATATTAATTCAGGATGAACCTCGAAAAAGGTGGTTGTTACGACCCACATTGAAATTTATAGAGTATTTGATTCAGTTTTCTGCATGCAAAATTGCTAGCAAAATTGTATTCCCTTCTGAAAAACAAAAAGATTGATTTTTCAATTTAAAAATGTAATTAAAAATTCTAGAAAATTTCGAAGC
The DNA here is from genome assembly GCA_963680705.1 of Rhagium mordax. NCBI lineage: Eukaryota > Metazoa > Arthropoda > Insecta > Coleoptera > Cerambycidae > Rhagium > Rhagium mordax. The sequence goes on along the minus strand of OY796657.1, from coordinate 81,882,688 downwards.
AATATATAAATTAACACCAACTTGACTTCAATTATTTTTAAAAACTATAGTTTGAAAATTAAATCAACTCCTATTCATAAAAAATTTAAGGAAATAAAGTAACGCACTTTATAGCGTAAATGTAACCTTTAATTAAGACATAATAGTGCTTCAGCTATGTAGCCTCTCTCACGCAACTTTGAAACATTTCCCCGAATATTCAAATTGCACGTAAATAAAATTTTCATTTGAAAAACTTCAGAATTCATTTAGTATATTTGATGAGGTGAAGGTAAGCGTAATATACAAGGAACTTTTTGAGCTGGGGGCTGGAATCGGTGCTTTTGGGCCGGGTTGAGCATCAGTCAAAGCACGGTCCATTACGCAGGGCTAAGCGATAGCGGCTAATGGCTGAAAACCGGAGATGAATGGCCGGTTGAAAAGCTAGCCCCGCTCAGCTTACTGAAAATCATCGACCTAAAACTCTCCCTGATGACGATATGTTAATTTCATCCCGAAAATACCATTAGCGACAGAATTACATAAAATAGAGAGATCTTTTATTCACATTGAAATCCAAATAGTCGTGAAGGATTGTGCGGCTGTTAAAAACAACGTCATAAACTTGGCCAAAAAGACATTTGTTGGGCTGGTGGGTTCGTATTCATATATAAATTGGTAGCCAATTCAAATGTTACTATTAAAACAACAAAAAATACAGGGTGGAAGCGCATCAAATTTCTGTAGCATGTAACTTGTTATAGAATATAGTAAAATTATTTTGTTTTAAAACAGGCTGTCTTTGATCGTATCTCTTCAGGATATAACTAGACCAAATAGGCGGTACACAGTTCCATATTTCCTTAGTTCTATATATTTTGTAAAGTTATATTCAGTATGTCAATTATATTCAGTATGTCAATATGTATTTACAAAAGAACTATTAGACATGAAAATGGAAAAATCAAATAAATCAACAGTAATTCGCAGATGCTAAGTGACGTAGAAACCAGTCGGATGAAGAGAAACAAACGTACATGGGAAATCTATACAAGGTAAAACTAATATAAAATAAAATAACAGAGTGAAAAACAAACAGTTTCCTCCCCAAGGCAATGGACCAACGGTCATAATGTTAAGAGACAAAGCTGATCTGTTTGCAGAAATACTATTTTTGGTAATTCTAACTTGACTGTCTAGAAAAAGATCTACTGCAAATTCTACTCCTATCTGTAATTTAATGCCAGTAATAGTATTTTGACACCATATTATTAAATATATGTTTAAAAATCTGAGGACAAAAAACAGGTCTTGATGACATTACGGTTATTGTACTCACATTATATGCCTAAACTCCAGCACCTTGTTGATGCATTAAATTTTCCTAAAACAAAGTGTATTTCTACTCAATTGGATCCAATAATTATAGTGTCATTGTCTTCCCATAATTTCCAAAGTAATGGAGCTACCATCAAAATGCAAACTTCTTCAATACCTCCAACCTGCAGATATATTAAGCGATCCTCAACACGGATTTCTTTGTAAAACAAACTTTCGCGTTTGATATATCCAAAGAAATGGTTAAAGTATACCTAGTATCAATGTCTCTGAAATAAGTTACCATAACACCGACATAAGATAAAATTTACTCTCTGACCGTTCACTTTTCGTGGCGATTCAAGATCAATTCTAATATACCTACCACAAAGATCTATTATATTAACTTTGATCCTTTTTTATATGAATGACTTATTCTGCAACGTGTAAGTCAGTGCACACCTATTTTAAATTATAAAATGGGATTTGTAGACCAATTTAACTAAAATAAAATTAAATGTTTTTGTTAAGAAAAACAAAAATGGACCTAAAGCCACCAAGTCGGTTCAAGTAGTAACTAAACATTTTTAGATAATATTTATGTTCGGGTTGATCATGTGTGACAATCTCTCCAACAAACTCATGTTACTAATTTACCTAAGTAGCAAAGAAGCTTAAGTCTATAGAAAAATTGGAGCTCCTGCTTCTATAATTCTCTAGTTCTGTTGTAAATCTTTTAATTTAACGTAGAAATACGTCCTGGTCTAGTACACAATGCATTATTAACATGAAATCTCTGAAGCAAATCATCATAAGAAGTTTCAATTTTAGGATATACTCATACTCCATCATTTTTATAGGCCAAATTTTTGTGTTTCTGACGAAGAAATTATAGAATTGTATTCGTGATAGTGATAGTCGATAAAATCGAAACTTGACAGAAGGATCTAATATAATGTGGAAAACTATACAGTTATCTTTTTAGACAATTTCTGCAAAAGCTCTTAATGGAAAAATATTTTAAATATTTGCCACATTATTGCTATTATTTCTCTTCCTTTTCTTTTTTGGGATTTATTACCACATTTAAGTAATATTTTTGCTATTTTATTTGCCAACACTTAGAACAAATGTACTCCGTTTCTAATTTTCAACATTGAAAATGTTTTTAGTTTCCTAGTATGGGCCCTGAATTCCTGAAAAGTGTCATGCTGCCTTTACAGCGCGTGAGACTCGAGCGGTATCGACTAATGCCGAGCGCACCATCGACTACTATCGACCAAAGCTGAACGTTGGCCTTAGTCATAGCACGAAGTACTGGAGATTGGAGCCGGTATTGTGAGGTGAAAGGTTACAGTCAAATGAAGATTGGTTTTCTGAATGTGATTTATTATCAGACCACTGTTCAGTGTGCAGGTGAGCAAAATTACTTTGATAGAGAAATTTCTGCAAAAAATTACAAAATTTATCGTTATATGTATATCGTCTTCGGCTATATTTCGACAGGACAAGAAGAAATAAGCTGCTCGACTTGCCTCTAGATGTTAAGTTTGTTGGCGGTTGTTGGGGGTGACTTTTTTAACACCGTGACAAAACTCGTGTGAGATATCGTTGCATCGGGGATCGAGAGAGGAATCGAACACACATTTTCAAGCATGCGGATCATGAAAAAAATACTATCAGAGGCGTTTCGTCATTTATATACCCTTTAATGGACATAAACTACCCCTTCCGCGTGTTTCCCTTTCTTGAATGCTCGACAAGACATGGGTAAATGTTATATAAATCGAGTATTCCATGTATATATAAATATATACCTGTTTTATTAAAAACAAAAGCTTTGACAAAGATATATTTTTATTACGTCTACATATTTTTTATTATACATATACCACTTTGACAATATCGAGAAGAGTGAAAATCAATTTTCCACCCCCTGGCAGGGTAGAATCTACCCCAGGGGTCATTACGAGGCCCCTTAGCCATCTACTGCTCAAGTCAAAAATAGTAACAGAAAGCCATTGGTGCAGATATTGGGGTTACATATCCCCTTTTTAGAAATATGCAGTGCGCCACTGGATATTTTTGAAAAAATTATTAAACTGCTAAATTGCCTATGGCATTCTGAAGAAAAATGTGTTCTTGTAAATTTTTGTCTGCAGGTAAACTGACATTATCAAGATTAGATGTTATATTATAAAGTTTTTTTTTAATGAAGTTTCAAAACCCTGTATACAGGGTGAATCTTAGAGTGGCAGCCATATTTTTGGGGTTAATAGTACTAGTCGACATGAACATGAATCCGAATTTTTTTTTTTTAGGTTGTAAAATGGCCGAGTTATGAATTTTTAAAAAAAAATTGCGATTCAAGTTTCCTGTAATTCCGGCGCCGCTGGGCAAGCACTTACTGCATTACGTGTGACCGGTCGACAGTGTTGCCAAGTGTAGATGATATAAAACTCTCGCTAGCGCATTCCACTGGCGGGGTACCCAAATTCAAATAAAAAGGGTTTAAACAATATTCATTTTTCATAGCGCGTAAAAAAAAAAAAATTGTAGTTTTGTGTTCCCATAGTGAACGATGTCGCCTCCTATAAATATGGCCGCCACTCTAAGATTTACCCTGTATAAGTTATGGTACATTTTTCGAGGTATGTCTATCATTATTTTGCGATTCTCTATCGCCTCTCAAATTAATGTATTAAAATCTGGACCACCCTATATATCTACTGAAATGTTTCATTATTATTATGTTTTCTTCACTAAAATGGGTGGAATCCTGTTTTTTATATATTTCCACACTTTACAACAGTTTATTTATTTATGTGACAGCAAACGTCAAATATGATCATATGTCAATAATTTGACAGACAAATTTCCATTTATTAATTTCGCTCAGGTTAGGTACCCTGGAGGATGAAAATTTTCCGGAAAGTTTTTGGGTTGTCATGGTAACGAAACCAAAGACCAACCTGATTTGGTAAAAAAGTGAGGTGTGAAATTTTCATTTTTATCATATTCGAAATGAAATGAAATGAAATCTGCTCAGGTAACATACTCCAGGAAACGTAGGCTCAAGGTGGAAAACTATATAGGATTTGATTTTTATTTTTTTTTATACTGGTCTAGGGATGCTCAATTTGGGTCTGAGTTTGTGGGACACAGCTGTCCCCGGAACATCCCCATTCACCCCCCCAAAGGGTCTTTTTTTTTGCTTTTTGCTTTATATCGAGCTTCCGGTGCATGCTATCGTAAAAGTACCTATATTAAAAATTAAAGAGGAATAAACAGTGCACAATATGAGCCATGTTTGGTTGTTGTACGTCAAACCGTTTCTTTGCACGGGCACCTCAAAGTTGGCCCTCCCTTTGAAATAGACACTTCGTGATTTTTTTATTGTGGCTCACAGACAATACTAATTAAAAATAAAACATATGGCAGTTTCTCACCGATAAATACCTGATTTTTTGGTATATATCTGTTTTTTCTGACATTGCTCTTTTTCGAGATACAGGGTCGTCTATCCTAAAATTCACTCCATCGTATCACCGGGGTTGTTCATATAGGATAGTTCAAAATTTATGGTATTATAGACTTCAACGTGCTGTTTGAAAATACGTATCAGACGACCAGATTTTTTCGCCGGAACTATACCCCTTAACCTAAAAAAAGCGTTTTTAGGTTAGGTTTTTCTTTAATATTCGCTCTTCAGGGCACTCTATGAGAAATCGTCACGTATTGTTGTATACTCGCTTATATGGTTTATGTATGGGTTTCATAATTATTTTTTTTTACAACACCCTGTATTCGAAATTTTTTTTTTATAGAGGGTTCTAAAAAAAGTATTTTTTTAACGTTTTCTAATACGCATATGTTTTTACTATATGCCATCTACTTTGTATATCTCTATATGGTTTGTTAATTAGACTACCCCTTCACCCCAAAATCGATACCGCGGCGTAACAGTTTATCAGAAAATTACATTATTCATGTTATGCACATATTCTATACGCATGTATGTATTGCAAACGGTTTCCTCAAATATTTTCTCTGAGGGTTATTAAAAACAAATTTTCTTTTACCGCCTTTTAATACGCATATATTATGTAGCTACTATGTACGGTATTCTTCTGTTCTAAGTGTATTTACGACAGAAATACATTGACAATGAGTAAACGTTACTTATGCTGACTGTACTCCTTTCCACACCACCTGAGAGGTAGAGTATTTGGCGAGTTTTTTTTAATTGTGGTATCCCCATTAGGGCTACTCCACAGCGATAAATCGTCTCCGTTAATAATACTTGCGTCGCTTAATTCCGGAAGGACCCGGTTGCGCTACGTCCTCTTCGAAATCAACTTTTGCGATAGCATGCACCGGAAGCTCGATATAAAGCAAAAAGCAAAAAAAAAGCCCTTTGGGGGGGTGGATGGGGATGTTCCGGGGACAGCTGTGTCCCACAAACTCAGACCCAAATTAAGCATCCCTAGACCAGTGTAAAAAAAAATAAAAATCAAATCCTATATAGTTTTTCACCTTGAGCCTACGTCTCCTGGAGTAACAGTTAGTTGTGCAATTAAAGTCGACTAATATTGAGGCACGAGAAGTGGCGGGAAAGGTGATATATTTTTTTACTTTAAAAGCTGTCTGTTATTGAAATTTCATAGTACAAAATTAAAATATATATAGAGATTGTTTAGCATTGTTCTATTTTGTTTTCTTAACTGTGTTTCAAATTAGTGAAATAACCCCCGGAAAATTGTAGAATTTTTAATTAGGTACAGAGAGATGGGGCTCTACAGTTTATTGTGGAGTCCGAACCACATCTAGGGTTTCGACAGTTCTCTCTCCATCTAAGTCCAAAGCATATCAGAAAGAAATTTTTAATTTCATCGATCTTCGCAACTAAGTTTGTAGATATCCAACGTATTTACCCTCTCAGACACCGTATTCATTATTTCCGTCAGTTCATTATAATTCATGTAGGATATAAAATGATGATTATTATTTTTTGAATTATTGTTAATAAATAATCATTTTCTGTTTAGCAATTTGCACGTATATTTAAGGAAAAAACGAACATTTTCAAATAAACGTACACTTTCTCCTGGTTGTCAGTTTTTATTCACATCATATTTCGCGCTTAGCTGATAATGATACATGCATTAAAAATAGGGGGTGAATTAATATATAAGTCGAGAGGGGTGGGCGAGGGGTTGCGATAACCCACCAACAATGCCCAGGAAATGTAGTTACAGTGCTCAAATGACACATGCATGATGCGATTACAATTATATGAATATGTATACGGTTCCCGGGCTCGAATGGAAACTCCTACATGAAAAGGATGAGGGAGAACCCTGTAAATTTAATACTATCTAATGCAATATAATACTTGGTCACTTTGCGTTATGATGTAGATGTACTAGTGCAGCATTTAGATAAATGTGGACAGAACGTGAGAGGGACATGGCAGTTTCAGTATGACATATTTCATAAAAAAATATAAATAGAATGAGATAATATATGACCTGAACTGAACTTGAGTGAAGAAGAAATTTAATGTAAAACAAATTTTTAAACGATTGTTAGAAAAAAAAATGTCTTAAATTTTTTGAGGAAGAAATTTAACAATGCTAAAAGATCAATCAATTAGGATGAGTACAATCGAGCATTGAGAAAATCTAAGGTAAAGTTCTGGAGGAGCCATGGTGAGAATATCGAAAGTATTCCGGAACGTGACAGACTGCAGGAAAATGATCTAGTAAACAATTAACGCGTAATAATCCCTTTTGGAACTGATACAGGGCAACATAACAAATTGGGTAAAGAAGAGGCATTGAAGGAATCCCCTTAATGCACTTTCTTGATTCCAGCATAATTGAACAATTACTGGCAGAATGGTAAGCAGTTAGAACTTGACATACTTAGTAACGGAGCCATCAATTATAGATTGTTTACAAATAATTTCTTTCCTTAGGTTTGGGTGAGATTGGAGCTAATAATCAAAACAACAAACTGTTTTTTAATAATGTCGACGTTTCGAAATAATTTTTATCATCTTCAGGACAATTCAAAATAGTTTATTGTTGTCAATATATTAAAAATAATGGATAAAAACATTAAACTGATAAAACTCTATATAAAAAACATACAACCATTACTATTGAATGTCAACTAGGACGCTTCATTGACTTAATTCCATCAGGTTCATATCCGAGTGGCAGGTTGTGCCATTTGTTTATCCATTACACTGTTAAGCCGATGTTAGTTTAAAGTAACAAATATATTAACAAATACAATGCAGACAAGAATTTATTCAAACTCTAAAAATGAAATATTATAAGGAATTTTTTATACATATTAGAAATGTGTATTTAAAAATATTTCGAAATCAAGGTTGGACATAATTTTTATGGAAACAATTTTCTATTCAGATAGATGCGTTTCGTTTCGTGAATTAATAAATAAAAAGTGATTTTTACAAAGGTGATTGCTGTATGAATGAAATATTTAAAAAAAACTGGGCACTACCTACAAAAATACACAGTAATTTACGATGTGGACGTATTTATGATTTCCAAAGAAAGTAATATTTCTCTTCCTAATAAAAATGCATGCATGCCCTTACGGAGTAATTTCAAATAATCAAATAATCATTGTATGAAAAATTACTCGGTAATGCAGTTCGTGTAGGTACCATAAGCCAAGTGGAATTTTAAAATAATAAATTATTTACATACTCGTCTGATGAACATTATCTGTTGTATGTTTTTTTTTTATTTGCAGATATGCTGGAACGAATTGACACGCAAATTTCTAAACAGCTTAACCGCATGGAAAGTAAATCAACAATTCTTGGCATCAGGTGGTGAATGATACGTTTCATGTAGTTAATCATAATATAATTTATAAGTTATCAATTGTACTTGTGACAGATTGTTCTTATAAGCTACGCAAACGATTTAAGCTAAATCAGATTTTTCACATTTACAGATTTTTTTACACGATAGAAATAAATCGATTTAAAATAACACTAACCCTAGAGGAGTCAAAGTAATACTATAACGTCTAATTTGGAAACAAATCATTGACGTTAGGTCTATTGTATGTTTTATGATATTCAACGAATTGGTTTTTTTTTGAAAAACGGAGTATACATTATACAAAATGAGCGGCGTAAGTCATGGTAAATGTGTATCTCGTTCTGTGTACTATTATTAATATCTTAACACATAAAAGTATCGCTCAATGCAAAATACAACGCATATAAAATAATCTATTGTGATTGTAAAGAAAATTTAAAAAATGTAAGAAGTTGTGAAAAACTTTTTTTAATATAATAAGGCGATGGCAATACCTCATTTGAAAGCCCTCCTCAAGACGAATTGACACTGCTCATTACTTCAATGAAAAATTAAAGAATATTTGAGCAATATAAGTCAATGAACAAGAATTTTTTATTGGAAGTCATAACAGAAACAATTCGTATAGCATCCTGACGTGTTTTCTAACTTCATCAGAAGCTTAAAGAATTCAATATAATGACGACACCTTTCAGCTCAATTCAGAGGCGATTCAAGGTAGCACATCCAGAAGCAAACATAGGTACATATATAAAGAACATATCAATTTCCAAAATAGTCATTCAAAGTAATGCGTTTATAAGAACCATATAAGAAATAAAAAATTGAACAAATATTTTTGCTGATTTATCAGAGTTCAGAGAAATTAGACATTGCATTTCAAAAAAATTCCTGGAAAGCTGGATTTTCGTATAAATCTTGATATTGTAGTTCTAATAAAATATCAAAGTTCCCATGCATGGATCCGAGTGCCGCTAAAAATTTTACGCGGGGTCAAAGATCACTAAAAACGTTTATGCGTGAATATCTCGCTAACGGCCACTTTTACAGAAAAAATACCAATTACCAAATTTATAGCTTATGAAATTTCCTACGTAAGAGCATTGTTTATATAAACAATGGTAACAGTAACCGTTTTGGAGATAATTCGATTCATAGAGTTGTAACCTTTATGTTTTTCATGAAACATTTTTTCACTTGGTGTCCCCAGTAGGCCTAATCAATCTTTGTTTCGTTTAAAAAATGTTTATTTTTTTAAAAATTATAATGAATTTCACTAATTAATTTCTTATTCAATACAAGACTTATTAACCTCAATAATAATTATTATTCATCGTTAGATTCTATTTCAATCTGTATGTATTCCTCTTTATCATTTTGTTTTTCCTGTTCTTCTTCTGCTCTCTTCTGTAGTTCCATATATTTAGTCAGTCAATGGAGTTGCAATTATTGACGTTATTTATATCTTCCAGTTAAGCACGATTAGCTTTGGCAATTACCACAAACTGGTGAACAATATAAAGTTTAAGCTACCACCCTTGGTACAATTACAAAAAATAATATTCAGCAGTATGTCTGGAGCAGATGGAGGCAGAGTTTGGATTGGTCCAAAATATTATCCATTAACGTCCATCCAGGAGTAAATTCGTTGCCTAGGCATATTAGAATTTGGTAATAGACCCAACATAAATGATGCCGAGCAGCACTAGATCTTCGTGGAAGAATAGATAATTGAACAGGTTTTTTGAGCTGTATAGGTATTTAACTTTCGTAAAATTCACATAGATCAAAAATTTGTGGTAATTACCAAGGTAAATTGCTTAAATGTAACATCCGATATAAGTAACATCGATAATTGCAACTTCACTGAAGATGTAAATTCATCGTCTGACTGAATCTATGAAAGTACAGGAGATAGAAGAATAACAAGAAAAGCATACGGATTGAAATATAGTCTGAAGATGAATATTAATTATTGAGAATAATAACTCCTGTTTTGAATAAAAAATTAGTTATTTTGAACAAATTCATAATAATTTCTTTAAAAATGACCGTTAATGAGATATTCACGAAGAACTATCTTTGGTGATCTTCGACCCCGCGTAAAATTTTTAGCGGCACTCAGGTCGATGAACTTTTGACATTTTGTTTAGAACCACGATATCAAGGTTTATATCAAATCCAGCTTCCCGGGAATTTCTCCGAAGTTGGGCCTTTTTTTGTCTAATTTCTCTGGACTATCATTAAAATACAACATCCAGTGGTATATAAATCCAATTACATTATTAGCCGCATTAATTTCAGTTACTTGTATTAGAAAGCAATTGCAGGAAAACAGCATAAATATAATATTCACTATTCGCTTACGGCTGGTTTATTTTCGTTATATTCCGAGAATGCATTTCAAACGCCACATGGTTTTGGAAACAGTTTATGATAAGTTGCATGTGGAAATCTGCACAGCAGAGAGGCTGGTATGGCACACAGCTCCGCAGGATGCCACCGGGCTTTAATTAAAGGGAAACGAGTGCCCCTTTAATGCGGCATATCTCGTGTGCGCGATTAAGGGCCTGTCAAAAACAGAGAAATTCATTTTTTCGCGTTCGTTCTTTAATTCCTTTTTTATCAGTTAAACGGCATTCATCTGCTGGCTCGGCTTGGTTCGTCAGGGGCGTAAGTAAAGGGGTTGTGCGATTCTAGGTGTGTTATTTTTATAGCTAGATAAAAGTTTGTTTGGCCATTATGCATTTTGTGGAATTTTTTTAAGGTCCAATAAACTTAATAATTGTATGTTTAGAGATGAAACATCAATGTGAGTGTATCAAATTGGATATGTTTTTTGTTATTATGCTTGTATAAAACCTAAATAAAGTCATTTATAAACTACAATTATTCTTATTAGGACAGACATATTATGGCTAAGAGAAGATTCACTGTATCCTTCTAGACCTGAAGATAATCCATTCTAAATTTTCGAAAGCCATTCGAAAATTATACCTAGATCGTCGAAATTTTGTCGATTATCATGAATATGGCGATTCTACTTCTGCTGAAAAATCTTCATGTAAATATTGATTAACGAGTCTGACATAACAAACTATTCTAAATAGGTAAGTAAAACCATAAAGCTTCTATTATAGTTTGTATGGCTGAATTTAGAAGTAAACATAAAATTGTCAAGGAATTGATAAGTTCAGTAAACCAGAATGTGTTTGTGCTTTTGATAACAACGACAATTATTATTATGAAATAAAGCAGGACTTAATTTTTATTGGAAACCGGTCTATTTACAGTTGACTATTAGTAAAATAGATAGTTCATTTGAGCACAGAAAGATTATTATTTTGATTTTCGCGAAACTAATGATTTAAACAATAATTTTTGGATTCTCTTTCGCGTTGAATATTTTGAATTTCTGACACTTCTGACGATTTTAACATGGTCCTCTTCTGGTGACAGAAATGTTAGTAAAAATATTCAACGTGGAATAAACCCGCAAGCTCTTCTACAAAGCTAATATTTATTATGTAATCCAATTCTGTCACATTTCTTGAAAATATATTTGACTGCCAATTCTCACGTTGACAAAGTTTTTTGAATTTTCTACAGTATTAAATAACAGTGGGTATTTATTTTGTTGGTCCTACAACATATTAAAATGTAAGAGAAAGCTGCAGCATTTATTGGTATTTGAAAAGAAGAATTTGCATGTTATTAACAAAACTGTACATATTATGCTCGCGATAATATGACGTAGTTGTCACTAAAGGGAATTCTTGCGGAATACCAGAATTGGTGAAGAATGAAACGGATACGTTTTTATAATTGGTGTGTATAATTTTTTATTAGTAAATAAAATTTCGTAAATAATATTAAAGCAGATATAATAAATTAATATTTTTTAAAGCTATTAGGATTATTTTGGAATAACAAACCAACAACTAGAGATCGTATCCAATTCTGCTACATACAATTTTTGGTAATTATTAGTAAGACTCACTGACAGAGGAATCCATTTTTTTTATTTTGCTCCATACGGAATATAACCAAAAATCCGGATAACTCCTCGTTTTATTTCATGAGGAATAAAATACATAAATAAAGAAGGTATTGTTGAAATTAGTAGTAGTAGTAGTAATTACATTTTGGCTTTGATTTTGATAAAAATCATTAGCTCAGCGCCAGTTTGTTGAAATTGAAAACAATAACATTTTAACAAAACATAGGTATGTCTTCGCCTACATTCAATCTTAGCCTTTGCCTGTCTGTATAGAGGATAAGGGATAAGTTTGGTAAAATGTATGAACTATTATAGTGGCAGTTTAATTTTCTTTGTATGATAGTTATTTATAATATAGTTGATGTGCACCAGATGATGGTAAATTAAAACTTGAGTGATAATAAGATCAATTCTGTCTTTAGAAAGGTACAAATTTTCATGTTCTTACGTAGATGATTTCTTTTAAAAATCACTCTTATCAAATTTTCGTTTACAGACGAGGAATTAATCATTTAAATTATTTTATATTATGCGATCCATGTTGTGATGGTATTTTGCAGGGGAAATATTTAAAAAATTTAAGAAAACCAAGACCGAAAAATTACTTTTTAATCTCTGGAAGGTGCGTAGTCGATTAAACTCATATTTAATACGATAATAAATGCTAAAGCTTGTACAGGGTTATCCAACGAAAAGGCCCTCCCTTATATTTTCTTTATTTTTCGAGTTATGAAAAAATGTTTCAAATAAAAGTTGTAGTGAATCAAAAGAACTCATTTAAAACCCCTGCAAAGAATATACAGGATGTTCCATGAAAGCGGGACACACCTAACTTACATTTTTTTAAATGGAACACCCTATATTTTTTTACATTTTTCAAATCTGTGTTTTTTCGTGATTTCAAACATATATATATGTTGTATCTTATCTTTTACTGTTTTTTATTTATTGCAAATTCCGTGAACAATATTATTTATACCACCAGCATCTGCATGCTTATCATTCAGGTTAACCATGGATGAAAAGTTTGCTTTTTGAATTTATTCAATTATTCTGTAAGGCATAAGTGTCAAATTAATTGTTTTTCATCCATGGCTAACCTGATTGATACGCATGCAGATGCTGGTGGTATAAATAATATTGTTCACGGAATTTGCAATAAATAAAAAACAGTAAAAGGTAAGATACAACATATATATATGTTTGAAATCACGAAAAAACACAGATTTGAAAAATGTAAAAAATATAGGGTGTTCCATTTAAAAAAATGTAAGTTGGGTTTGTCCCGCTTTTATGGAACACCCTGTATATTCTTTGCAGGGGTTTTAAATGAGTTCATTTGATTCACTACAACTTTTATTTGAAACATTTTTTCCTAAATCGAAAAATAAAGAAAATATAAGGGTGGGCCTTTTCGTTGGATAACCCTGTACTTACTCCGTAAATTCTTTTTGGTAAAAGCTGTTTGTAGTCAAATATACTTGTAATTATTGCCTGTATGCCTATCGCAGAGTTTCATTTGGTTATTATTGAAAATTCTCTATTCGGAAATAAGGTTCATAAATGAGAAAATATGAATCGTACTCGTCTTTAAATTTTTCTTTTCCATATTCATTAGACACGTGTGAAACACCCAGCCCATTCGTACTCTAACACAATATAACTTGATTTTATCTAACTTTATAATCTTTATTTATAATTGCTTGTCTTCTTGTCGCAGACTTCCATTTTTTAATTTATTTGGGATTTAGCGATGTAGCGCAGTTAATTGCCTAAGAATATAATCCAATTTTTGACTCAAATTCCATTTATATTCCTTAACTAGGTGGATTATTGTCAGTATGAGAGACAAGACCGCGGTGCGAAAATATTTAATCAAAAAATCTGCATTCCAGATGGAAGAAAAAAGCGGGGACGGCGAGAACGGCCACCAGTGTAGTACGAAACGATGGAAAACAAACACTGCGATACTTTCTATGATATTTTTCTTAAAGATCCTCCCCATGAAATAAATGAGTATTTTGTGAAATGTTGACCTAATTTTGGATACAGTTGACCTACAAAATCACGTAATAATCTCAAAAATCATGGAAAGGCTTTATATGTCCCCTTTATAGGTAATAAAGAGGCGTCGCATTTATTACCTACAGACAGTTGGGACAATTCATTTTCAATTCCTTAAATATTGATTTAGTTTTTACTGTGCAGTCGTTCTATTCTTATTCCGCATTTTGTGTCTAACGTATTTCATTTAACAAAAATGTCGACGAGAGTTTGTGTGAATAAAACCGATAACTTTTGTCATATTTGTGGCGAAATTACTGCGAAAGCGCACTAAAACCTGTATCTTCATCTATAAGGTTGGTGATCAAGATAAGTCGTGAGCTTCAAAAATTTGTTACAGTTTGTGTTCGAGACCATTGACAGGGTGTTTGAAAGAAAGGTCTCATAAATCTGTGCCATTCGCAATTCCAATGGTTTGGAGGGAATGGATGAAGGAAGTACTAGCAAAACCAAGTGCAGCATTCATTACCCTAATATTTCCTCTGCAATCAAACCAGTGCTCCATGACATCTCATTACCTATTCCCCAGCGTCCTGAAAGTTACACTCTTGAATAGAATAGCGAATCTGAAGAATCTCCACCAAGTTGAAGAATCTCCACCAAGCTGGACCAAACTATTACATCTCTAGTTCTGATGATTCGACTTCTAAACACAAGCTGAATTGAATGATCTTGTTCGTGACTTGGACCTTCCGAAGATAAAAGCGGAACTTCTTGGATCCCATCTGCAGCAATGGAACCTTTTAGAAAAAGGAGTTAAAGTATCCATATACAGGAGGAAAAGACAAGCAACTTTAACAATTTTCTACCATATATACCAGATCAATGATAGCTATTTATAATTCGTCTAAAACAAGTTTGAGAGCTGTTTTACTTTTTAATGGCAATTGGTAACGAATATTCATTAGTTCAAATGGTCACTCAGCAAATATGAAAGAAACATATGACAATCTTAAGACATTACTCAGGTGCATAAAGTACAAAGACCACAAATGGAATATATATGCAGATTTAAAAATGGTAGCAATATTGTGGAGCAGTCGTGCAAAAACAAAAACATTATAAAGTTAAATATTGGCCTCTAAAGCAAAACAACTACCGAGCTTGGTGTTAAAAATGTGCCATGAGAACCATTAGGTAGCTCAGAAGGAAAATATATATTTACCCCCACTTCACATTAAGCTAGGCCTCATCAAAAAGTTTGTTAAGGCACTGAATTAAAAAGTAGATGCTTTAAAACTTAAATTTCAACGTATAAGTGAGGCAAAAATTAAACAGGGAATTTTTGTTGGACCGCAAATTAGGCAACTGTTTAAAGATGAAAACTTTAGGACAACTTTAAATTACACTAAAAGACGAGCATGGGATGCATTTGAAAACATTTGAAACTATTTTCTTGGGAACAATAAATCAGGGAACTACCACGAACACGTGAAAGAACTACTCTCAGCCTACCACATCTTGGGATGCACATGTTCGCTAAAACTCCATTTTCTCTATTCTTGTTTGAATTTACTGCCCGAAAATTTAGGAGCAGTATCAGATGAGCATGGAGAAAGATTTTACCTAGACGTTGCATCGATCGAGAAAAGGTATACTGGAAAATGGAGCCCAAACATGTTGGTCGACTACTGTTAGAGTCTAATATGGTAACCCCCGGTGGTTCTTATAAAAGGAAGATCAAAGTAAATATTTATATATTGTTCTTAAACTTACTGTTAATAAGATGTATTATAAGTTTCGAATAATAAATTATTATAATAATAATAAAAATAATTGTTTAAAGCCAATAAATTGGATATTATGTCGTATTTATTGAGTTTTCCTTAATGTCAAAATGTTCCCGCTCCCGCCTTCCTCACCATAGGAGACTGATGCCAGAATTCTAAGGTCAGAGCTAGATTCAGCAAACCAAATTCCAGGGAGGAAAAAAAAGTTTTGAAATTTGATCAATAATTTTAGCGTTTATTTTTGCATATTGGGGATCGCCGCATTAGAACTTGATAGTGCTGTAGAGTGAATGTACAAAGAATAAAGGGGTGGGGGGTAAGGAAAGTGGGAGTGAATGATGGGAGTCCCTCGAAAAATTAAAAAAAATGCATTAAAAGCTAAGTTAAAACATTTCCAAACAAAAATTTTCATTATAAAGTGATGAAAGACTAGGTTTCTGCACAGATGATATTGATTACTTTGCTCTACTATAAATTTTAACAATATTGTTTATAAAACAGAACATATTGATTCTTTTATAAATGCCACTATATTACAATAGTTGAGTTCGTTTTCGTCAGAATCGAGGCTAGTGAGCAAATGAAGATTAATGGTCACAAGACTTTCGAGTCCAACGAGTCAATTACCTTTACCGAACAGAGCCGGTAGATGACTTTACTTTGATTTGTTAAAAATTTGTCATAAATTTTTACAAATTATTTCTGGATCATATGTATGTCCGGAAATATCAGAATAATATTTGCATTGCTTATATTCCAACAAAACCTGGCTTGACATTTTCAATTAATAAAAACCGTGTTTTAAGCTTTATGAAGCTCAAACCACGGAACAACTAAATCGTGGAGTATGTGAAACAAAACCTAAAATAGAATACAAAACTTTAAGGAAATTTGTGTGCTTGGGGTTCTGAAGCAGAGGGTTACGAGCTACCTCAGTGTCCTCGGATTTTCGAATATCAAACGCTGAGCACATGAACTAGAGCAAAGTTAGGAGTCACATTTGTAGAAACCGATACCGAATTCAGTTAATAAAAATGTGCAAAAGTTAAAAAATTTAATATGAATATGTTTCTGTATGTTTCGGAAGCCACATTCTATGAAGTTTTCAAGAAGGTGAAACATTTTGTGCATATTTATAGTGACTTTCTGTATGCAAACTTTATTTAAGTTCGTTCTTAAAATAAAAGTTTCGGGACTAGCAAAGCTTTTTATAAAGTATGACCTTTTTTCCATAAAGCTACAAAAGATTCTCGTCTTATCCATGGACAAGCTGTATGCTGTATGCTCACTAATATTTGAAGAAAATTTAAATTGCACATACGGTCCGACCTATGAATTGCAGTTAGGTAGGAACACAATAAACAAACAAATTAATTTTGAAAGTATACCGTTAGTATCTGTAGTTAACCAGGCATACATGTCGAGTGTCGGGCCAGCGATATAGTAGATAGTGGATGGATATACTAAAACAGATAGGTATCGTATCGTCGAGTTTAAAACAAAATGTTTAAAACAAATGTTTTTTATATGTTCAATCAGTGCCGGATTTAAGAAAAATGGCCTAATCGGCAAAAATGTCTCCCCCCTTTATAACAAGATCTTGAGTCATTGAAAATCAAATTTTCGAATTCGGGGTGGAGGGGGCCCTCGAAACATTCAAGAAAGAAGTCAGACAGCCTCAACGAATCAACGAATACACTTGGACAAAATTTGGAAACAAAAAATACGTGTTTAATATTTTTTAAAAATTTATTGAGTGATACCAAACCCCCTTCTCTACCCCCTGGGCGTGGGCTGGGAGTAACTTTCAAATCTCAAATGGAAAAACCCATATTTTATTGAAGATTTAAATTCTACAACCCGAATTATGTAAGATTTGTTTGAAACATTTTTTTCGAAAACCCATATTTTATTGAAGATTTAAATTCTACAACCCGAATTATGTAAGATTTGTTTGAAACATTTTTTTCGATTCGTGATAGATGGCGCTGTAACCGCAAGAAATCAGATTTTGTATTTACTTGAATAACTCGAGAAATACACTTCGAAAAATAAAAAAATAACATTTTTAAAAAAGTTAGTGATACCAAGTGTGTGTGATGGGCACAAAAGATTATGTCCACGTCACTGTTCCTGGGTAATGCTAAAAGTAGTTGAAAAAATTCCACGTCATCTATCACGAATCAAAAAAGTTGTTTCAATTTAAACCTACTCGTAAAATCCAAATCTGCAATAAAAATAAGGGATCAAATTTGAGATCTGAAAGTTACCCCACCCCGGTCCCAGGGGAAGGGAGGTCAACTTTGGTATCACTGGATAGTTTCTTTAAAAATATTGAACACGTATTATTTTATTTTTCGATTCAAAGTGTGTTTCTTGAGTTACTGAAGTAATTTTGTAAAATCTGCGTCATCTATTAGGAATCGAAAAAATGTTTCAAACAAAACTCATGTAATTCGGGGTGTAGAATTTGAATCTCCAATAAAAAATGGGGGTTCCCATTTGAGATTTGAAAGTTACCTCATCCCGCCCCCAGGGGGTCAGGAAGAGAGTCAACTTTGGTATCACTGGATAGCTCTTTTAAGAATATTGAACACGTATTTTTTTATTTTGCAAATTTTTTCTCGAGTTATTCGAACTTTTCCAGACTTTTCGGACACCCGGTATATTCGTCGACGCCCTCTGGCTTCTTTCCTGAATGTTTCGAGGAGGCGCTCCCCGGATTTGAAAATTTGATATTCAATTACTTTCAAGATTTTGTCTCCCTGTGGCACACTGATGAGAACATAAAGAGTTCGAAACCGGTCTGTGTCTGGTATAGAAAAGACAAATAACAAATTTGGCTACCAATTTGGATTTATAGGTATAATTCAATGGGAGTAAGGGCCTTTGCCCGTCCAGTAGTTGTTTCCTATAATCCTATTTATTAAGCATGTTTTAGTCCATCAGGGCTCAGGTCGCCGCTCTTGGTGCTTGCTTGGCAAGCCGCTATCGGTCACAGAGACACCGTCGATGTCTTGACTGGTAGTAGCAACTGACCACCAGAGGGATGTACTTATCCCTCACTACTTAGTATAATAGTACATTAAACAACAAGTTTAGAAAAGCAAAGTTTTACTAAACGAATATAGTGTTTGAGTACGAGCGAGCGCAGCGAGCGAGTAACTCAAAACTATATGAGTTTAGTAAAACTGTTTTTCTTACGAGATTTGTTTATACTATTTTTTCGCATTTTGTGTTAGTAGGTAATTATAAGCAAATAGTGATAGACATAAAAACATTACAAAGTTTGAAATTTAAAAAATATCATAGTAGGTACTTGTGTAGTAACCTGACACGGCTTTGTTTATTTACGTAACAACAATGAAGTTTCATTTTTGTGAGTCGAATTGATTTGAAGTTATATATTAATTATAAAAATGAGTCTTACTACTAAAAACAATTTAGAAAATTGTTCTGAAGATATTTTAAATGCCGCTCGATAATATTTAAATAAACAATATTCTGTCAAACTGTTTTTTATTAACAGTGACATTTCTATAGTAAAGTGACATTTCTACGTGGCAAAGTGCCACTTTATTAAACGATTTTGAATTTAGTAAAATAGCATATTATTAGTCAAAATGCGAAAAAAAACATTTGTTCCAAACTTTTTGTTTTAAACATGCCCACCCTGGTAGATGCACATATTCAACGGCAGAAGGAGTTCTCTAAGCCACCACATAGAAATTAGTGGTGTAACT
The DNA here is from genome assembly GCA_963680705.1 of Rhagium mordax. Lineage (NCBI taxonomy): Eukaryota > Metazoa > Arthropoda > Insecta > Coleoptera > Cerambycidae > Rhagium > Rhagium mordax. Next base: position 81,862,989 of record OY796657.1, on the reverse strand, counting down.
GTTTTGTTTGTGTAATTCCCATCGGGACAGCCTCGGCTTTGGATTTGGAGGTTGTCTAATTCTATTCTGATGATTTATTTTGAAAATTTCATACCAGCATTTTCTAACCAATCAGAAGTTTGGTTTTTGTTCTGTTAACTATCATGGCAGATATTATTTCCGAAATATTTTTGTGCAGGCGTACCCTGGGGAGAATTATAGTGGAAATTTTTTGACAGTTGCATATAAAAACACGAAAACTTCAAACGCTATTTCCGAACAAAAAACCGCCGTTGGACCACCGTTCTGACAAGAAATTCAAGATAGAGGTCCAACTTGGAACTACATCGCGAATCGCATGGTCTCACTGTGATTTTCGGAGCAGGGGAAGCGAACGAAAAGTTTTGACGTCTACCGTAAAATTGACAGTTCTAATTTTTTAACCTAATCTGTATTTATTTTTTCATTTGATATACCTAGGTGTGAAATTTTCTTACCGAATACCACGCGTACTTAAATTATTTCTGGAAATTTTTCTTGGTCACGAATATTTTAAGAAAAGTATTTTCAAAATATTCGTGACATCGAAAAAAATTCAGGAAATAATTTAAGCACTAAAAGCACTAAACTGACCGGGTGTTTTAAGCGAGCTCTGATCTAAACATCTAGAAAATAGGATTGGCAATTTAAAATTTTTTTTTTTGGTAATTATCTCGAAAGGGTATTAAATTGAAAAATACGAAAGTAACACAATAAGTGTTACTAAGATTTTCAAAAAAAAAAAACGGTTTTTTTGTGAAACAATTTAATTTTCTTTGACTTTTTTTAAATGAACCTCATTATTTTTTTATAGAACTAGTCAAGGGGCATTTTTCGGTTTCTACAGCATCTCAGTCGGTGGAACCGTTTTTGAATTTATTTTTCAAATGTTAATTATCTCTACTTCTGGTTGGCCAACAACTTCCAGTGGCCATTTTTGTAAGTATCTTTCATTACGAGAATTTGATAAACATCTAACAAAAATTCGGGTGCATTTTTGTGAACAAGTACACAGTCAGATCGACAAATTCGATTAGAAGTCGACTTAGGTCAGCTTTATCGAGATCCGATGAAAATTTCGATGTTTAACCCCTTATGAAAATCTCAAACATTTGTGTCGTCTCACTGTCGTTTAATTATGACAATATTATTATGATGCAAATAACGCATTGCATCGACGAGGCCATGTAAAATTTTTTAAAAACAAAGTTTCCTTTTGTTTAGAGCATGTTTTTTTATAGAACAGTTAAAATGTGTTTAAATAAGTTTTAAATAAAAAAAAACATGTTTGTGTGTTCAAAATGAAAAATATGCTATTTTTGCCAACCCTGGCATCTACTGTAATATTTCAATAACGTTAATTTATTCTTACAAATTAACATCCTTGTGTTTAACGTATCTTTTTAATTCAAACTCAAGTTGATTAAAAATGTTATGCGTCAACGATTTATTTTTATTTTATAAACAACATTGCTGAAAGCATTTGTCTTTTAATCTCTTAAGTGGCAAATTATAGATTCACTCTTGTAAAATACAAAGTAAACGACTAACAAAACCAAATTTGGGGGTGTAAATTAGATATATTTGCGCATAATCTCAAGTCATTTTATTTTCACCATCACCACAAAAATTTATTTTTGAAAATGACAATAATGGTTTTTGAAATTTGGAAGGACAAAATTCTTCTGATTCCAAAATGATACATTTTGGAGTAAATATGCGGCTGTAGTAATTTTGAGCCAATATCAGTTTTATTGTCACTTTCATTACATTACACTAATATTTTTAATATCTAGCGCTCTTTGGGTCACCACATTTAACATAAAAAAAATAACTGCACCAAATGTAATTAATTTCTTTAGGATTATGAAATTGAGTCTGTTCGTATATTTCAAAATGTCATCTCTTAAAGCGTTGTGTGAAGTTAATGACATTGCTACAGACTAGAGAGCATGTTGAAACAGAATTAGGTGGATTGAATCATTAATTTCTTCCACGTTTCGAGTTACATAATTAAGTTTTTGTTATCGTATCAGTATTTTTATATAATAATGCAGAGATCTTCTATATTTTTATATAAGAAATGCAGAGATCAATTATGTACTAGATAACAAATACACCATACGGTTTAAATAATGATACCGTTACCAAGATTTTCAACATTGTACATATTTAGTACTGCCCTCTTTTATATCGTTATGTATTTTATCAATTAATTTAACGTGTGTATTTCTGGTATATAATTAAATAAAAAACTTATTGATATTTTCTGACGTATCGGTTTATCATTAACCATCTTCAAAAACTATTTTAACAGAGAAAACTTATTTTCCAAAATGTTTATACTGATTACAGTGAATACGATTTGTGCATTAAATGGCATTATAACTAACGTTAGAAAGTTATTTAAATTTTATGACTGCTTAGGCGATCTTTAAACCAACTGAAGGCTAAACTATAGTACCCGGTGCTTTGATATGTTTATGTTACCCTTGATAAGGCGTAACTTACGATGTTATTAATAATAATAATGAAGTTAGAGGTGTGAATTTTAAGTTCAGATAAAATGTATTTGTTTTGTTAATAGAAAACATATTTTTTTAAATTTATTTTTTTTTGTAACTTCTATATTTTAGTCACTTAATAAGTTAAAATATGTTTCGCTTAAATTCTCTATAATAGTGGTTTATTACGTCTTCATTTGTAACATTTTATGTATTATTGTTCATTGGTAGTTCGGTTGTATGTAAGATTTAAAATATTTTCTTCTGGGACCACTATAAGGGTGTCCCATTTCTTTTAGGCAGATGGTAACTGTGTTTTTCTTAATGGCAACCTGTATTTTTTTAATTTTCTCGAAATCTAAATGAAAAATAAGGTATTGTATGTGTAACGCTCAAATGAAATATTGACAGTGCTCGAGATATTCAGCTCGGTATGTTTTCTTTTCAATATTCGTCTTTGACTGATTGTTGAGCAAGAATGGTTCTTTGAAATGTTATATTAGATATTGTGAAATATCGGATGCGAATAAAATCATGCCGAACACGATAAAAAATTTTTTTAAGCATCTCCGTAAATTCAAATGGAACACCCTGTACCTACATTATTTAACCATAAGATGCACCATTGAAAACTCTACAACTTTACTTTTCCTTTACCTAAATTGGATACTTTTTCTGAAAAAGGTAAACGGAATTAAATTAATCGTTGATATTTTCCAGCACACACATACAGTACGGTCCATCGCAATGGGAACAACTGTGCACCTTATGAAAATAAATCAGAATAACCAATGCTTGCCCGTTTAATGAATTATTGCCATGCTCTTCTTTTCTTTTTCTATAAGTTAGTACCCCATTAGACACGGGATGATGTATTACTGTTTTATCGGTTTTATCTAAAAATAAGATTATTCGTAGTGTTTTTTCCGAGGTTTTTTCACTTTCACTTTGTCAAATAAAAATATTGCAGGGTTCAACAACTTCCATTTTTCTCTCTCTACCTGTACTGTTTCTTATAGCAAAATGAGTAATAGAGCTGATGAACTGTGACGGATCGGAAATCGTTGCATTTTAATTCGATTTCTACTAACGAACTATTGGCGTCATCTCTGTCATTGAACTACAATATTAAAAAAAATATGAAACTACCAATCAAGTCCAGATTCAATTGATCCATCTACCAATTACTTCTTGATAATAACAAAATCAATTACGAAAAGTTTCCTGTTGGAATTTCGAATACCATCACCTCTATCACCGCTTTTATTTTTGTATATTATACTCTTCAAATGACGCATATGCATATATTAAAAATCCAAATCTTAGGTCCCTAATGTGGTTAAAATCTAAAACTAGCTGTAAAATTATATTAATAATAATATTATAATAATAATAACGTCTTTATTTCAGTCTTAGTTTTACAAACATTTGGTTACAATTGATTTTCAATATGGCATCATAGGCGAAGTTCAAATCTACAATAAAATTATAGATTTGTTCTACCACTTAACCTTAATTGTGCTTAGTGCTGCTAAATTAATATTATTAGGGAATTAGAAAATATATTTTATTAAAAATAAACAAACAAAATATGAAATTTTGAATAAAAATAGAGATGGAGGGGTTATTTTTTTATTTCTGATTAAGTAAAAGTTTCTTATAATTTGATTTAAACTGACTCATACTCATTTCCTTTAAACAGTTCGGAAGATTGTTGTAAACATTACATATTTGATAGCTGAAGGAGCGTTTAAATTGTTCAAAATGGTGAATAGGTTTATTGTAGATTAAAAAAAACAAAAATATAAATATTCGAAAGCAATACATATGTGTCTAAAAACTAAATTTGATTGTATAGAAAATTTGGTACGACTTATTATCATCGGTGTAATGCATACAAGTCATCCCGAAATGGAAGGAAAAAACCCAATTTTGTTTTCCTGATACCTCATACAGTAGGAAAGCAAACAATGACTACAAAATAAACTTTGTACCCGTAATTATTAATAGATTTATAACGATTATAAAGATTAAGGATACAGTAGAAGAAATATTTTTTATGTTATCTGAATTTTATTAAGGTAGGATTAAAACGTTTTTTTTACATCCAAGTAGAGAAACCTGGATTTAAAAATGATTGTCAGATATTATACCGCATTAAATATCCCTATCTAATATAAACTTTATATAATTGTCTTTTAATCCTTAGATATATTAAAAATGTAAAGCCGGACCATATTTAGTTTTATTGCTCCGAAAATTTATAGTTCCTATTTTTATATTTATCTGATTGTTAATAATTTACTAAACATTAAAAAAAAATTGTTAGCAATAGTCCGGTTTCCAACAGCTCTTAACTTTTTCGTCTATGTGTATTGATCACTTTTTATAGGCACGAAAATCTTTGTTGATTATTAAATTATAGTTACGTATTTGTAGTACATATTTGTAAAGTACCACTAATAGAGATCTCTTTCTTCTGGAAACTTTGATATCAGATTAATTTTTAGCAGCATGTAGCAGTAAGTTAAATTATATCCTTCAAGATTCGATGCTTGTTCTAGATATTTAGTTTTTCAAACACATAAGAATTTTTCAGATATATGAATCTTTAATAATTGTATTTGTTTGATCATATTGAATCGTCATATTTTTTGTTATAAAATACCTATGGATTGCAAAAACATCTGTAAAAAATCATTAAGTGTTGGATGTATGTGATAGAGAGGTAGACGTCTGCTCAAAGTGATTGTATGGTTAAATATTTACCCGTCTTATTTATTAATACATAATATGGATTCTTATAAATATTTACATTATCCATTGTGATACTCGACTGGGGCATAATAAATATCAATATTTAATTCCGGGTTAGCGACAAAAGTTTTTACGTTGTTCTTTCGGGGTGCATTTTTACAACAGAAAACGCATTGTCCATTGTCTATATGAAATAGTTTTTTAATATGTATATTTCGATATGTGATTATATGTTCCAGTGGAGCTTCGAAAACTACTAATACAATGAATTAAATATATTTCTTTTATATGCAGTGACCAAAGGTAAATTAAAACCAACCAATTACAAACAAATAATATTAATTATTTATTTTTGAATATAGTAAACTAGATATTGGATATCCATTTTACACAATCTCTTTTTTTTTGAATTCGCAGTTAAAATTATGACGGCGTATTCGGAACATCTAGATCTCAGCGTTGTCCTCCCACCCCCACCATTTTCTGAACGATTTAAATTCGAACCACCCTTTAACTTTGAAAGGTAATAAAGGGTGTCTCAATAAGAGCGCCGGATTTAACGTTAGAAAAAAAACACTTTTTTTTTAAATTAAGCGAATATTTATATTTCAACGTGAAGGGGAATAGTTGCGATTAAACATGAAACACGACATCCGGCAAATGGTCACCACGAGACCTCTGGCACACGGTCATTCTCTGGATAACTTTTTCGCATACCTGTGGCGTTATTTCCGCAATAACGCGTTGTACCTCTTCTCTCTTCTTTACGGCGTTCAATTGTTGTGGCCTATTTTCATACACCTTGTCCTTTAGATAACCCCAAAGAAAGTAGTCCATCGGCATTAAATCACAAGACCTTGGTGGCCAATGTTGACCGCCAAACCGAGAAATGACATGGTGTGGAAACTTTCACCACTTTTGTAGTGAGTTTTCACAATAATTAAACGTTGCTCGTTTGAATAGTGCTGCATGCCTTCTAATCGCGTGGTTTGTACATGACAACTGTCAACAAATGAACACGGAACTAATCGCACAAACCAAATGGCAGCAAATTCAAATCCGGCGCTCTTGTTGAGACACCCTTTAGAAAATGTGATTTTAAGAACGAAGGTCGTCTAAGGCAGCATTTTTAAGGTACGGGGTGTTAAAATTTATTTGTTAAAACGGGAATTATGATGGTATAAATTACAATAAATGTGACGTGTGTGTCATATTTGACTCACCACCAGTAGCGCGCTAATTGCTAATTTATTTTTCTTTTTCTAAAACACTTTATATGCCCATAGAATTAAAAAAAGAGATATAATTTCCTAACCAATTGTGAACTACAAAGATTAATTTTTTCTAATCAGATTTCGAGTTGATGCATAGAGATACGTCAATGTTATTATTTTGTCCTTTATGAGAGATGCGGGGAAATGGTGTACGGTTGTTTTTCTTCAGCTTTTTATCAGTTTCTGAAAGTAAAAAAATGAAAGCTTAAGATATGTACAGGGTTTATACTTTATGCAGTACATAAACACCGCCGTTTATGTGTATATTATTAAATTTCTATTTGTAAACAAAAATCCAAATGTTAAAATTGTTATATTTATTAATTAAAATTATGCATTAACTTACTTTAAAGGAAATTTGAAAGAAATCCCTTTTGTCCGTTGATTAGTCGATATTCATATTAAACTATAGTCAGATTCCTCGTAACTCTGTATACTTTTTTGTTACTTTATTTATTTTTTCTTACCCCTCGTTACATTATTCAATATTTTGACCATTAAAAGCATTTAAAAAATATCTGGATTACTGAAAAAATAAGCTCCACGCCTCTGACTTTACGTCAATGGAATAGGTTTATGGCAAAATATAAATTATTTTATTTAATTTGTTTCTTTTATAAATTAATTTCAATGTGCATATTTCGTATATGACAACATTTGTGGATTATGTGTTTACTTTATATCTATAGTAGTTTACTGGTATCACGTTACTGAGAAACACAGTATACTAGCTAGGAGAGTTGAGTGAAAGAATTATAAAGAGGCGTAACGCAGTAATATTACTGGTAGAGAGCAATAGATGGCGCTCCCGCAGCATAGGTTCGGAGATTGCCAGTGGGGTTAAAATTGTCACACTCTGATGATACCTCCACCTTTCATACTACAATGTTGTACATACGAATGAACGAAAGTGACAATTTTAACCACACTGGCAGCTTCTGAACCGATGCGCCATAAAGAAGCAATTCGCGAAAATCACGTACCGCGAGATGGCGCTGAAAATCTAGTATGTATATGAACCAAATGGTGAACAACAAACCTCTGACAGTGTTTTGACATTTACGATAAATTTAGAGGTTAATTCTAGTAACAATCTTTTTTTGTTAAAATATCGTGTCAACCGTTTTATTAATTGATTGCATTGCTATATTGTTTATAAACTAGTTGAATATAATAACAACACTTTAAACGCACTTTTAATTTAAAAAATCACAAGATAAATTTAAGAAAACCCGCCAACTGAGAGTGACAGTAATGACAGCGGTTTGTTGTTCACTATCATATTGAGATTACGCCGAAAAATATAGATGTCGCCCACTCCGTGATTTTCGCGAATTGTGTACACAGAAATTGTTTTAATACTGGCAGTTGTCTTCCGATTTCCGAATCGTCTTTCTGTGCTAGATTAATGAATTCCTCTTAGTTTTACAATTTATTATACTATTACATATTATACAAATGCCTACTCTTTTATTTCTACCTACTTAAGTAGGTAGTGGTAAGTATATATATTTTTAAATAATATATATATATATTTTGAGTTTTGAATTGAATACAATAAATAATGAAAATTTTCTCTAATTGGAATAAACTTTCCTACTCTCTCATCTCTTTAAAATACTACAGTCATGTTCCATTGAAGTGGTTCATATTTGCATGTGTTATGAATTGGTTTATGTTAAAATTAAAATTATTATTATACCGCATAATATCAATACCACCTTTAAATAAGGTGGTATTGATAATAATTAATTACGTGGTCGTTTCCTACACTCGTATGTGATGCACATAACGTCAGACATGAGAGAGAGATGGAGTATCGGGATGCGCACTGACATACTATGGTATGTGACTAGTTTTACAAACATGAAATCACATTATATATTAATTTTGTTAAAGTTATTTTTAAACATCGGTAACCACATTATGCAACAGTACCTATACAGAAGAATTCTCTTCACATTTATCTTCATTTAAAAAAAAATATATTCTTAACCGCCTCGCCTCCAAAAGTCACTGAAGTAACCCCTGGAAAATCATAGGGTTTTTGTATTAGGTAACGAGAGAAGAGGCCCTACAGTTTATTATGGAGTCCGAACCACATCTAGGACTTCGACAAATTTTTCTCCATCTAAGTCCGAAGCGAATCAGAAATTAATATTTAGTTTTCCTCAGGATGAATTCGAACCATAGATCTTCGCAAGTACGTATCAACGAATTTGCCTATTCGGCTACCGTGCCTATAATTTAGTAATATTATTACCGATTTTTTAATTTTACTTTCTTACCAAAAGTACACAAAATTTCAGACTAAAAAAAATTCTGTGTGTGTGTGTGTAGCTACAGCTTCGACCATATAGGAATAGACTCCGTTTGTTTACGTTTTGCGCTCACAATCGTAGAAGGGAACAATAGCGGGTCAGGGGAGACCAGTAGAGTTCGATTCCATGGGTGTGTATCATTTATATAGGGGGCCAATATCGACAAATGCATTTTGTAAATGAATTGTAGAATAAGCAGTTGCTGTTTTCAATTGTACGTTTGTACGTCCTCTACTTTCAATCCCAAAGCATCTAACCAATTTTTTTCTCGCATGAGACTCTTTAAGGAACACAACAAACATTTAACAGAAACATTTTACTATCCCTTTTCTACGCTCATGATTTATGTTTACTTACCTGTAGAATGGTCGAGCACATCCCTTATCACAATATTTTCTGCAAATAACACATTTTTTCATCATTCTGAACAATAAATGAGTGATCAAATAGCAATACGGCGAACAAGCATGTCATAATTGTCAGAAATGTCAGAAGCTTGTGCAACAGGGTTGCCAATATGTTCTTAGAAATTAACTGAAAATACTTCACAAAAGTATATAGACAGGCAAATCATGATGACTTTCCACGATATAAATTAAGAATTTTTTTTGTCTTTTTAGTGCTAATTATATAGCGCGAAGTTTTAAAAGACAACAGGTAATTTAATGATAATTAGAAAATTCTTATTCTAACTTTCCCTAAAATTGCCATTAAATGATACAATTTGGCACAAATGCATCGCTTACTACCCTCCGTTCCCCACCGTTATTTTTCCAATCATCGAAAACTTATATAAACGGAGTCTATTCCTATATAGTCGAAGAGCTACAGTTTTTGATATTAAGCTTTCAAATTTGGTACATATTTTCTTGAGGCCAAGGAAAAGATTGAGTTCGTTGATGAGCAAAATCTAAACAAAAAAAAATTTCAAAAATTTTTCCATGAATACCGAAAAAAAATTACTTTAATTATAAACTCCACCACACGGTGAGGAAGTTCTGATCCCATCGCATCGGCAGCGGTTTTTCTCTTTTTCTGGCTGCCTCCTTTGTCAAAATTTTTGCTGCATCCCAGTTTATCGAATGTTCATATTAAAAGCGTGTTTCTCAATGTAACTTTTGTGTCTACCCAATCTTACATCGAAAGGTCTAGATTCTAGATGACTGACCATTACGTAGGTCACACAATCTTTCCATTTCTCTATTATTTGTTTAAGAGTAAATGAGGAAACAATGTTAAAGAGAGAAATATGGTAATTAGTTCTAGTTATGGTAAATATTTTATAGGTTTAGCTATCAGTATTAGGGCATACCTATTAACAATATGCGCTGTTTTTATTAAATATTATAATTCCTAAAAATTGTTGTAATTCTCTTATCGCCGTATACAAGGATGAATCTTTGTTACAAAATACACCTATTATAATAGATACAATGGAGGTAATCCCGAGAAATCATATTTTTTGAAAATAATAACTTCTACAACAAGCGCCTTGTATGTATATGTTATGGAAATCAGATCTTCGATTTATGCATTTGGGATGCGCGCAAATCAATTATGCTATCAAATATTTTCTTAAAAAATTGACTACTTAATATGATTTTGTAATTCTAGGCCGTGGAATGAAGATAAAAAAAATGCTTACGGCAAGGTAGATTTCGAAAATAAAATAAAAAATCTATCAACGCAAGCCAAAATACGATGGTGGGGCTGCTCAAAGTGGAACGCATTGTATGTATATAATTTGACTAGCTTTGGAGTACTTTGGAATGAGTTCATTCAGACACGAACATTAAAATAATTAATTCTACAAATATCAAAAATGTAGGAATATTAACATAAAAGACATGCCTCACATTCAATTGACACGATGTCCTGGCAAAGCAAACAGGGTTGGCAACGGAGTTAACCAACACATATAAAGGCATAAGAACGATCCCTTTGCTCTTTATATAATTTAATAAATTTTCCCAAAGTTTTAATTCTAGAGACTAAAAATGAAAATGACGCGCTATTTTGAGAAAAATCAGTGTTATTATTTAATAGTTTGTGCATTAAGAATATATCTGCTCAATTGCAAAAAGTATCGGTAATATCTATAAGTCGATACTACCGAATCGATAATAACGCTACAATCTTATAACTCTATCAAGCTTAATTTCTGTGGTCATAGTCCAAAATTTATCTAGTGAAGGCCGTAGAAAACGAATCTTGTAATAAGCCTGTTAAATATAAAATCCCCTGTTCCTCATTTATTTTAGATATGTAAATAGATTTTTATAATTTTGAATTCGAATTTTAACTCAATCGTTATTTTACTTCCTGAATTTAAAAGTAATTCTAGAAATTTCTGAAGCAATTAAGAACTTATTTACATACCTTTTAAAATTAGAGTTTGAAAAATATAAAAAAAATTGTCCAACTTTTCATTGAAACTGTATTGGCAATTTCTAATATGCAGGAAACAGAAACCAATGCATTACAAAAAAGTTGCACACTTAAAAAAGCCCTGTGACGACATCTACTTACGTAACCTGTAATGTTTGTAACTGGCTACTTACAAACAGAACTCTCTGGCTTTGTAACACTTTTTAGACGGAAACTCGGACGCCAGTTCCTTAGTGTTTAAGTGCAAGGAACAGCACTTGTTTGGTTCTCCGGTGGTGAGAACGTTTAGGGGTAGCTAACAGATGGAGATACGGTTATTTGTCCAGGGGTCTTAAGATAATTGTCTTGTCAACTGGACTTGGACAATTTCTCAAACGGGTTAATTAGAAATAAATAATTGAAATAATAACTCGTGAATTTTACCTATGTAGACCAACGTATTTATTTATTAAAACGGTAATGAACAAATCAATAAATAGGATATTTCAGTGACTTTGCAGTCGAGTGTGTACAAATTTGATAATGATAAGAAATATGCGGGCTGGCAATCAAGAGTATATACGCGTGAATATGATTTTATTTCGGAAGACGGTGAGTTTTGATAACCGGTGTCTGTTTTCGCGGCTTCAAACGATTTCGGACGGCAAGCAAACGGAATTTCCAACAGGATAGAGTATGAACGGCGGGCGGTCGATTAGCTATACAGAGGGTTTTACAATACAGTGAACTACTGCCACAAACGTAGAGCTATTTACCAATGACTATTTTTCGTAAGTTAAGTTTTCCGGTAAAACTTTATGCACTGAAGCCTAAAAGATTGCCCGAGCGAGCAAATCTAACCAGCCGATGCATATTTAATGAAGCAAAAGACCAACGGAGGAATTACTAATTAGCTCTAGTTTGATTTAGTAGGATAATACAGCGGTACTCACGAACAATAAGATAAGAATATCTATACTTAACTGGCGGTACGGACGGATAGTAGCGGACCACGGTGTATTCTTACCAAGATTATTTTCAAGAAAATTCATTACTATAATTCGGAGCGGCGGTTACGGACGGAAGTGAAAACGGTGACTGCTTGGGATTGATCTTGGACTGATCTTCAACTGATCTTGGACTGTTCTTCAACTGATGCGGACTGAACGCTCCTCCGGCGTTTTATTACTTTTATGACGTATCCAGACGGCGCATTAAAATGGCGTACTGACTTGAAACGAAGTACTCACAACGTTACTTACTGAGGTCGAGCGTATTATGTAATTAGCAACATTGACTCGTAGCATCAATAACCGGAAATGGGTTACTTGCAATTTCTAGACTATATTGCAAAAAGAAACGGATTAAAACGGACACGGATTAATATTTTAACCGGTTTTAGTAACTAATGATTTTTGTTTCCGACTCGGTCATTATTTATAATAATTCACGGATTTTACTTATACGGGGGATTATCGAAAATTAATCAATTAATTACTTGACTGCTTGTTTACCAGCGGGTTTTTTACAACTCAATACTAACTTAACTAAAACAGGACTTACTTACTAAAAAGCGGCGGCAGGGGGTACCCAAGTGACGGTAATATTTAAAGCAAAAACGGACATTCCTTGACTGGAAAAATCGCTTCGTTACAGCCCTTTAAGATTTGGTTTTGAGGTATCCTGAAAATAGTAAAAATCCTAATTTATAAATTATTTGAAATAACTCGGAAATGGTAAGATTTAGAAAAAAATATATCAATGGTAATTTATATTCGGTTACAATTATCTCATTAAAAATAATATACTATAATATTTTTTATACAGGTAGATCGTAACACAAGACAGTATACTTTTTTTACATGAAATATGAAACGTCCTGAATTATGTCGATTAATTCATTTGTAAATTAAATTTTCAGTGTAGAATTTGTAGGGTTTGTTTTTTTAACAGTGTAATGGTTGTTGTGGTAGAAATGGAATAACATCTCAAATTTAACAGCATTTAACTCAAATTCGAATATTTCACTGCTGAAATATACAGTGTGTCTCCGGAAGAAGAAAAAATCTTTATTATTGATTTTACGACGAACAATCATTCTTTATAAAAAAATTTGTTTATCGAAAAAATGAGTTTACCTTAGAAAAATCTTAGAACAGACGTACCGGGTGTTATTAAACTAATAAAATATGAAAATGCCTCAAAATAGAAGTACCATTATTTATTTTATTAGACAAAATGTTTATTAACCAAAGTTATTTATATTGTTTAAATGTTAATTGTGGCATTTCATAAATTATTCCTCTTCCTTTTCTTTTTTGGGATTTATTTATAATCCAAAATAAAGCCTAAATACAAATTTTGAAGCCTACATTTGGAATTTTAAATTTCTCTAAACTTACAATTTTTTTTTCAAATATTAACATAACAATCTAACATTAACTTCAACGTCTTGATGATTGTAGACAAAATTATTAGTCTCCTCCAACCCTACAACATCCACCCTTTTAGTAACATAAAAGGCTATAAAAGGTAACAGATAGTTTTCCAAAAGACGCACATAAATATGTTGGTTTAAATTTTCTTCTATGAACTATGAGCCACCGATTTGATCGTAAAAAATTTCGCTCCATACATTTACTTTTTCATAACGTTGACTTCATTTGTGAAAGACGTAGTTTGAAATTTAGCCCAATAGCGACTATTTTGGTGCAAAACGTTGCTTCATCAGTAAAAAAGAACATAACTTTTTCCTACGAGGTAATTTTCACCGACCCGTAAACAAAAATTCAATCGCTTCTCTTCATCTCCATTTTCAAGTGTATGTCTGAACCTGGGTTTAAATGGTCGAACTTTGTTTTCCTTATAAAATTCTTTGTAAATAACTTTTACTTACTTCCAGTCTTTGGGAGCATTTCCTTAAAGATAATTTCGTGTCGTCTATTATTGAATTTATTGCCAAAAGTGTTACCGCATCGTCTTCATTGTACTTTTTCTTAGGGTTTGTAACATCCAATACAGATCCAGTTTTATCGAATTTGTTTACAACTTTGCGCAATGATTCGCGCGATACCGCTGTGTTGAGGACCTTTTTGTGGAAAAGATCAATTGCATGTCGATAAGATACGTTTCCAATTCCAAAACATTTACTCAAATAAATTCGTTCTTCTTTGGTAAACATTTTGTAAAAAATGAACAGGAAAGGATAACAGGATAACTATGAACAAATACAGATGTAAAGTAGTACATACTTGGGAAATATCGACGTGAAATATTCTTCACAAAGACAATGAAACAATGATGTTTGTCAATTCAATATTATCGACAGCAAACTCTGTTTTTTAATTCGAATTTTCATAAATTCAATTTAAAAAGATAAACACAGTAAAAACATAAAATTCCAAATGTAGTAGGTTTCAAAATTTGTGTTTAGGCTTTATTTTGGATAAGAAACAACTTTGTTTAATATCATTTTGTCAAAAAAAATAAATACTGGTACTTCTCTCTTGAGGCATTTCATATTTTTTTAATTTACTAACACCCAGTACATCTGATCTAATATTTCTATATGGTAACCTCATTCTTTCCACAGTCAGCAATTTTTATAAAGAATGACTATTCGTCGTAAAATCAATAATAAAGATTTTGTCCTCTTGTCAACTCCATCCGGAGACATACTGTATATATATTAATGGAGCTGTCAAACAAATTGAAATATCTAAGACTGATAAAGTTACTTAAATAATTCTTAATCCCGCTGAGTGTTTGCGTCTCCACTTTAAAGAGAAAAAATACCGATGGGCATGATTTAAAAATAATTTATTTATAATCAGCATAAAAGTATCGTCGTTATCCAAATATCAACAATTATTTAATGTATAAAAGATTAATGAGCTAATGAATAATATCGTAATTATTATAATGTTAGCTTTTAGCTGTCAACATTGATGGGCAATAGAGAGATATGAACCTCGTGAGTTTGTGTTAAACATGACGGATCATATATTACTGAGTATATATTAAAAGGTTGATAGTATCTTGAATATTTATGAAAAACGATTTGCTTTTTATTATTTTGCTAAGATACATTTAATGTATACCTACTCATGAATAACAATTTAATTTTTTTACGTAACTTGTGGAATGTGTCTTAGTAATGCCTTTTTATTCAAATGTGTGTGCGTTTAAAAACATTAAAACAGTGTTTGGCAAATCCCCATTACTTCTCTGATTGCGATTCTCCCTTGCCTATATCGAGTATGTTTCTACGTGTAAGCATATCTCTAATTTTGCCAAGTCATTTTTTACAACTTAACCAATCTAGTTCACCAGTTTTCCCTTTTCCCTTTAAACCGCCACTGGGGTTCACGTACTACAGGTGCGCTCCTAATATAGCGAAGTGTTTTGGGATCCTCCTGGGACCCCAGGAAATGGATTGGAAAACTTCCATCCATTGATTTGTATTCGCTTTGCGTCTGCCTGCCGCTGTACTCACATATTCACCGAACAGTTACTTTATTCGCTCTCAATTCTAAGCATGTATATATGTATACAGTGTGTTCATAAAGTAATGAAACCGAAGAGATTTTCGGAAGAATTCTCGAACAAGTCACTTTTTGTTTAAAGTCACGTAACTTTTGACGAGATAATCACATTTGTCTCTAACGTTTACCTTTTGCGGATAGTGAGTATGATGTACTCTTATCCATTTGGGATATTTATTTACCTCCAGTTTTGTCGACTACCTTCCCCATGTTAATGTCAAGGTGAATTCATCAGAGAAAATAATATTTTTTTCTTGAAGATGAGTAGCATTGCACATCCATTAACGTTTGACAGAACTGCATTCATCGATCTGAATCATCATCAGAGAATTCCTGCACTATAGTTATCTTATGAGGATGCCACTTTTTTAGTTTCAATACTTTATGTGCAGATGGAACACGGATATGGTAAGCCAACTAACCTGGCTGGCATGTGAATGTTCTTCTCCAGCTAAAAAAGGTCCAATTTACTCTTCTCGTTAATGCTAGGGCATCTCTTGAGCTGATCTTCAACGGAACCTGTTTTTCGAAATGTCCTCTCGATTGCTAACTGTTGATTGGTTATGGATTTATCTAAGTCTTATTTGACAATTAAAAATATAAGGCTTTTCTTGAACAAGTATCAGGTACCAGTAAAATAGTGAAATGAAATTATATTAGTGATAACGATAAAACTATATTTTTTTACAAAAACAATTGTCTGTATTAGTACTAGGGGTTGCGTGAAAATTCTACAGAAAATAGGGAAATGAAAATAGTTTGCGCACCAACGCCTATTCTACGGCAAAATTATTTTAAATTCATCAAACTATTTATTGTATACAGGGTGTTACCAAAGTTAAGGAAAACATTTTAACAGATAAAAACTCATAGTCAAATACATTTAATAACGAATTTATTCTAATCAAAAGTGATTATTTATAGAGATATCCACATTTCATTTCTTTAAATAAGCCACAATAAAATGTTTGATAGTCACTGGAATTAATAGAGCAATGACTGAGAAACGTAGCGTAGTGTAGCGACATAGTGAAGCGACACCTTGTGACAACTGAAGTAACGTACATAAAAGGTAAACAGACTAATAACACAGCTGCTGTGCTAATAACCTACTAACATAATTTCAGTTTTGAGACGTATGTCAGCTGTTGCACTGCTATTTTATCGTTCCGATTCGCTATTAGTACACGCAAATTAGGAAAAATAGAAGAAAAAATGTATAACCAAATTATATTTTCAGGATCGACTGTTTATAGGAGTAACATTAAATATCTAAAGAGTTATGGCGACGCTAGACAGAATTGTTTGACAGTTAGTAATCTTTTATACGTGGTTCTCATACAAATACAATAATTATTCGGATTTACAACTAGTTTTTTATTCTTTAAATATTCAATTAATTTATGCCGTACTTGTTTTAAAACATCACAAATAACATGCAGTTCAATTTTTTTCCTTAAGTTTAATAACACCCTTTATTTTTAATAGAAGATAAAGGGAATTTTTAAAATTGTTTTGTATCTTAGAAATTCTAACTGGAATCTTTTATTTCATAGTGCCTTTTTAATTCAAAAACTATGTTTTTTACAGAGATATTCTATAGGAAAAAAGTCTAAATTCATCAGACTATTTATTTATAATTTATTGTATATTTTTAATAGAAGAAAAATAGGGATTTCTATTTTTTTTTTCAGAAATTCTTACTGGAATGTTTTAATATACATTGTGGCTTTCTTATACAAAATCTATCGGAAATATGACAAAAAAAATTAAATTCATCAGATTAATAATTTACATGGTGACTTTCTTTACTTGAAAATTATTATTTTACGGAGATATTCTATAGTAGGAAATTCTAATTCCGTGAAACGATTTATTGTATATTTAAAAAATATATATTTTTAAATGTTTTTATCTTAAAATTTCTTAATGTAATGTTTTCATTTATATGGTGGTTTTTTTACACGAAAACGATGTTTATTATAAGAACCTTAATTCTTTGAGTTAGGGATAAACGTGTTGTGACTTAGTTACTTAAATTATGCGAAAAGAAAAAATAGAAATTTGATACAAACGACCCAAACGAAAGTTCATTTCCATACTTTAATTGATTTATTAGACATTTACTACCTGTACTTTAATGGTATTCATTAGGATACAGTATTTTCTATTCATTGAACTTAATTCTGGAAATCACGCCAAATTCTAAAAAATAAATAGAAATAAGAAAATTGACAAAATATGTCAAGATAAAAGTATAGTATCAAAGGCAAACCTAAACAGTTATATAGTATAGTATAGTTTTAACCGAATATACCTAAATACAATATTGTTATCTAAAATTCGTATCAGTGGTTTTCTAGTATTTTATATTTTATATTCATTTAAAACTATAAACAGTGGTTTTCTGAGGCAAACTGTTGAGGTTTGCCTTTGATACTACACTTTTATCTTGACATACTTTGGCAATTTTCTTATTTCTATTTATGTTTTAGAATTTGGCGTGATTCCCAGAATTAAGTTCAATGAATATTAACTATCCGCCACAAATAAACTACAAACAATATTTACAGTATTTTCTTTTAAGATACAGGTTTATAATCAATAGAAATGCCGTATGACAGCAATATTCAGTTAATATCACGATACACATAAGCTTACGCGGTATGTTCTTGCGCATCCTAAAGCTATCTCTCTCGCGCAATATGACGTCAGCTGGATTGCAAAATTCGAAATTCGTGATGTAATAGACATGAAGAATTGTGATAAATATTATTGTCGCTGCTTTTAGGGCATTTCTCTTAGTTTTGTTATCATTTATATCAAGTTGTAGCTATATGATTTAAATTTAATAAACATATAATATATATTTATCAAAAAAAATGATGCGGCTATTCTATAACTTTCTCTTATAGCGCTATGAACATACACCTCTATAAAATTATAGCAGGATGTAAATGGCAACTTTACTTTTTATTATTACTTATTAAGACAGCCTACCTTACTTTCTATAATATTCAGCAGTTTATTTAAATGCAAACTACAAATAAAAATTTCATTCATTAGGGTTAGGTTTTTCTATAACACTTTACATCTCCGTTATAAATTTACAGTTGCATTTTATGGTATAGACACTATTTTATATTGGATGTAAAAAGTCAAGGTCAAAGGCTTACATCCCTTACAACCAGCGCTGTAAAATGGGTTACAGAATAGCACCACAAGTTTTTATTATTTTTGAACTAATATCTTGGCATGTAAGAAAATTTTATATGAAGTAAGAGAAACAACAAATTATAAGAGTTCCATGCGGACAACGGTGTGAGAAACATCGAGTGTTAGTGCCTGGTGCTATCAACAAGAAATAACAATTGTTTTTCTAAAATAACATTAACCGACAGTGCTATTGAAGTCGATTAATAATATTTAATAATTATTAGTAAATATAAATAATTTTAATTAAAAATAGGCAAATAAGTGATAATAAAGTGTAGGTAATAAGTAAGGTAAGATAGGCTTAAGATGAAAGACACAGAGCCGCCCGATAAACCTCCTGATATTCAACCTCTGCAAAAAAGTAATGATAATTCAGTAAAAACGAATACCAGTAACATAGACTTTCAGAACAGATATAGACCGTGTGACTCCAATCCGTACTTTGTTTACGTTGAACATAAGGATCAAAATTTAGGAAGACTATTTCCAGTTAGGGTTGGTCATTACCTATTTGCAAATGAGTTATTTAAGAATTCTATTGTAGACATTAAACCAGTTGGAGTTAACCGAGTAAAAGTAATATTTAAAACTTACAAAGCAGCCAATGCTCTTATAAATCATGAACTTATAACTACTAACAATCTTATCGCATACATTCCCAAATTTTTTACCCAGAAAAAGGGCGTTATTCGTATGGTTGATACCTTTTTTAGTGAAGAATACTTATTAGAAAATATATTCCCGTTGTTATGGTGAAAAGAATGTTAAGAAAAATTACAGAACAAGATGGCAAAACTAAATTAATTAACAGACAAGTAGTTATTGTTACTTTATTAGGAAATGCAATACCGAAAAATATAAAAATTAACTTAGTAAACTTTCCGGTTGAACCTTACGTTTATCCGGTGGTTCAATGCTTTAAATGCCTAAGATACGGCCATACTTCTAACCAATGTAAAGGTAATAAACGGTGTAAATTTTGTAGTGGGGATCACGAAGAAAATAATTGTGATATAGAATCTGTATACTGTTGTTTTTGTAAATCTGGGGAGCATTCCTCGGTAGATAAAAAGTGTCCTATCTATATTAAACAACAGAACATTAAACGAACAATGGCAACCCAAAATTTGACCTTTAAAGAGGCAGAAACAATAGTTAATAACCCATCCTATGCAAAAGTCACAACAAACAATAGATTTTCTCTCTTAGACAATCAGAATAATTTCCCTATTTTACCAAACCCCTCTCAAGACATTTCTGGTAACCAACCTGATATCTCACGACGCCCTAACAGAAATAATTACTCTCAGCAGTCTCAGAATATACAAGTAAAACGAAAGGCACCAAAGCCTCTCGAGAGGACTAATGTGGCTCCTCCAATGAGAGCACGCACTAGTAGTAACAGTAGTAGTCACTCTGTCCTTCCTAATCCCTACAGGGAAGAATTTTTATCTTACAAAGAAACCTTAGTAGAAGAAATTTCCGGATTTATCAATAACCTAATTTTGAACTTAGTACCAACTGCTGCACCTACAATTGTATCAGAATTGAATATTAAAGAGTCCCTTGCAAATTTATTTACTCATCCAAAATTCACCTAACATTATGTGTAACACAAACAACAACAAAAAAGACAAATTAGTCATTTTACAATGGAATGCGCGATCTTTAATAGCAAATAAATACAACCTAGATAACTTTTTGTATGAAAATGCCGTTGATATATTAATTATCTGTGAAACTTGGTTAAAGCCAAACACTAACATTCTTTTTAAAGGTTATACTTTTGTGCGTAAAGACAGAGAAAAAGGGAAAGGAGGCGTAGGCATAATAATTTCAAATAGAATAGCATTCAACGAAATAAAATTTGTACAAAACTTTAATAATAATATTGAAACATGTGCTGTTAACCTGATAAATAACAACCTTAATATTGTGTCAATTTATAAACCTCCACATATAGTTTCTACAAGTAATGATTGGAATAATTTATTTTCACAACTCCGAGCACCTTCTATAATAGGCGGAGATTTTAATTCATATCACTGTAGCTGGGGATCCCTAACTAACAATAATCAAGGTATCAGACTAGCAGATGCCATTGAAAACACAGATTTAGTTGTTTTAAATGATGGTAGCCCAACAAAAGTTAATAGACCCAACCAAAATCCGACAGTAGTTGACATAACTTTAGCTTCCCCTTCTATATCTATAAAAAGTAATTGGAAAGTATTGGACGACCCTTTAGGTTCCGACCATCTTCCTATAGAAATATCACTTGGTTTAAATATTGAATGGGCTAGTTATAATCCATCTTCGAAATGGAATGACTCGGCGGCTAACTGGAACAGCTTCCAAACAAATCTAGACATCTCGCTCTCTAACCTTCAATCTGTTGACCCCTCTGATAAGCTGAACTTACTAACCAATGCGATTGCATCTGCCGCTGATGCTTCAATGCCTGTAAAGAAACCTCATACTTGTAAGCGTACAAAACCCATATGGTGGGACACCCAGTGTTCCACTAAAGCACATGAAAGATTAGATGCTCTCAAAGAATATAAGCGGGTCTCCAATTTTGAAAATTACTTAAAATATAAAAAAGTAGACGCGGAATCTAAACGCCTCTTTCATAACAAACGGAGAAGTAGCTGGAAAACATTCGTATCTCAATTAAGTAAAGATACTCCTGTTGGTGATATATGGAAACAAATCAAGAAAATTGCTAACAAGACCAACTCCCCATCTAAACCGTTTTTAACAGACCAGCTAATTGAGTCAGCCTTCGAATCCATTGCTCCGCCTTTTGTTGAAAATTCATCTCATACTAAAAATAAATATCATAAATCGGTATTAGATAACTTATTTACTATGGCAGAACTTGAAACCGCTCTCAAGGTTATAAAAAATTCCACGCCAGGAATAGATAATATATCTTTTCTAATACTTTCTAACTTAACCTTCAATGGGAAAAAATTTCTTCTTGATATTTTCAATGACTGGTGGAGCCATAATAAATTTCCGGACCAAATCAAAACGAGTTCCATATGTCTCATTCTAAAGCCTCACAAAGATAGCAATAGTCCAACATCATATCGACCTATATCCTTGATTTTATGTATAACAAAAATTCTTGAACGGATGATAAAATCCCGCTTAGAGTGGTACTTTGAACACAACTCGCTTATCCCCAGAAACCAATTTGGATTTCGTAGAGGTAATGGTACTATCGATGCAGTTACAACTTTAGTCACAGATATACAACATTGTTTTACAACAAACCAATATCTTGCAGCCTTATTTGTTGACATCAAAGGGGCATACGACTCAGTCGATCTATCTCTGCTTCAGAGTACGCTTACCATTTATGGCCTATCGTCTAACTCCTCTTCAAAAATGGTTGATTTATATAATAATAGAATAGTATATCTAAAAGATTCTTTAAACAATCTTCATGGTCCACGCACTGTATGTCAAGGACTTCCACAGGGTTCTGTTCTTAGCCCCACTCTTTTTAACATATACACTGCAAGCTTACATGAATTATGGGATGACACAATATCTTGTATACAATACGCGGACGATTGGGTTATTTATTCAACTCAAAAAACATACAAAGACTGTGTCAAGGTTTTAAAACATATCACATACTGCCTCAGACTTTGGCTCAATGACCATAACTTTGAATTATCACAAAATAAGTCAGCGGTAATGATATTTAGTCGCCACAGAACTCACCCTGTTACAACATTAAATTTAAACAACTATTCAATCCCTGTAGTAGATGACTATAAATACCTCGAAATCATCTTGGACAAAAAATTACTGTGGACCAAACATATTAACTATACAAAATCAAAGTGTGAAAAAGGTATAAATATTCTGAAATCGGTTACAAAAGTCAAATGGGGCTCTGACCCTAAAACTGCCTTAATGTTTTTCAAATCTTACATTCTTTCAATACTAGACTATGGAAGCATACTATATGGATCAGCTTCAAATTCTAACCTAAAAATAGTTGACAGAATACAGTATAAGGCCATACGTATATGCATTGGTGCAATGCAATCTTCGCCGACACAAGCTGTTTTGGCCGAAGCTCAAGAACTGCCTCTTCAGTTACGGCGACAATATCAAGCAGACAAATTCTTTTCCAAAATTAAAATATATAATAAATGTCTTTATAATAAATTACGTTCTCTAGGAATAGAATGTTTAACGAACCCATTCTGGGTACATCGTAATAATCCACCTCTGGCAGAATCTTTTTTGGAAAGTTTACCATATATTAACCAACTTACACCACAAAAAAACTATACAATTTTTAACTATGAGTACGGCCTTGTACATCAGAAGTCTAACGTGATAATCCCACAATATGCGGACAATGACGCCTTAAACTTGATTACTCTTAAAACAATAGTTGGCAATATTCCGACATGTCAGATATTTACAGACGGATCTAAAACTGAAGAAGGTACAGGATGTGCTTTCTACATCCCCCTACTTAATGTATCATCTACTTTCAAATTATTAAAAGAATGCTCTATATACAGTGCTGAGGCATTTGCTGTATACCAAGCTATATCCTGGATCATTGAGATCTATAGTAACAAACCGAATCCTGTATTTAAAAATATTACCATACTATCAGATTCAAAATCCGTCCTGTTATCTTTAAATAATTTTGGCTACCATAGCTATAAAGATGACATAATTTGTAAAATTAAACACCAAGAATCAATATTGATCGCAGCTGGATTCACAATAAGATATGTTTGGGTTAAAGGTCATTCAAATATTACAGGTAACTGCATTGCAGATCATCTCGCAAAACAATCTATTAATGAACTAGGTGCAATCCAACCATACTTTCCATTAACAGATTTTAATCTCGTCTATAAAAATGAACAAAACAAGAAATGGCAAACGATGTGGAAAACGTATGTAGCCAATTCAAACAACCATTATGGAAAAATTCATCCCACGTTACCAACATTCTTACCTCATATAAATTGTCCCAAAGTATCCAGATTCTTTTCTACTACAATAACAAGACTAAAATTAAATCATGGGCGTTTCCCATACCATTTAAATCGGATCGGAATCCTAGATAGTCCTTTATGTAACTGTGATCACGAATCCAACGGAGATTTAAACCATATTTTTTTTAATTGTGGCCATAACACTAATGCTACAACAAAGTTAATCAAACAACTTGCGTCGCTAAAAATTCAATTGCCTACTGATATAACTACGTTATTATATAGTAATGAACTACAAATTTTTGGTCTCCTTGTAACATTTATTAAAGAGATAAATTTAGATCTATGACAATTATTTTGGGCGTTTTAGTATAGGTTTAGTTTCGTTTTACCTCTGTTTTTCAACCTTAAAATTGTTTATCCTTTAATTCCCACCAAACCGTGGTTTTACCCTCTGTGAAAAGAAATGCCCTGAAAAACCCCTGGGCGAGAAAAGCGTCTTTACATTCTCCTTCCCAGCTGTTTACATAATAATATATAATGTAAGGTTAGCATGTTAGATTCTAGATAGGTTATTGTCGTTATTGATACTATTCAACAGTTTGTGGTGTATGAGTTCCATCCTTGAACTCGAAGCCAAGAGAAAAAAAAAAAAAAAAAAAACAAATTATAAAAATATGTAGCTTTATTTAAATTTGAATAAGGCATGCAAAATTTAAACGTTTTACTTTTTCTACATGTTTCATACAGAAAAATGACTTAAGAAACAGATTAAAATTTACTTAACTTAATATTCTTTACATTGATTTTGTCCTGGCGACTACAAGCAATAACTCAATGTTTTATTAAATTAGCATCCTTTGGAAACCAAAAATACTTTATATTACTCCCTGTGATCACTCGAGTATAGTTTTTACATTTTGCCACAGCACAATTCAACATTTTAGCCGTAAATCACAACGTTAGACGATTTACACGTTTACATATTATAACATGTTCATATCACTATACTATTACAAAACACGTTTTATTAAGAAAATGGCATTGAAATTATAAGAAAACTTGGAAAACATATTATTCTACAGATCAACAAATTCAAACCAAAGCAAAGCACAGCGGACTGTGTCAGTGTCAGTGTCTGCCAGCTGACGTCATGAGCGGCGATTTCATTTTTAGGTCTGTCTAATGAGCATACCATAGGGCTTTTCGGGTGACAAATTGGTTATAACCAAATAGGACCAAATTATAATTTGTTATAACCAGTAGAATTCGAGTGCAATCCGAGGTACTACCCAGTACTACCTGGTATTAGTTGGTTTTAACTCAAGTCTCTGATTGGGTTAATACGAGCGGTTATAAATGTGACTGCTATGAAATGTCAAAATTGTAAACAAAACTGGAGTAAACATCGTCGATAAACGTTAATTATAATTATTACAATGTATAGAAAGAAAAATGTTATTAAAATTTAAGATTAACAACGTTATTTTTGAATGCCCATGAGGAAGATGAAGAAATACCTACCTGAAAAACTTATAAATATAAATATCATAAGTTGTTATACACTATTCAGTTTGAGGAATTTTCTTGGGGTAGGTACAGTTGCCTTCTAAATTAGAAGAGGGGTGGTCCCCATAAAGAAGGGTTGCTACTCATTATGGACTAGATAAGAGCACTGTTCTACGAGTAAATAGGTGAGAACAAGGGATCGTGACTTTCTAGTCTTCTGGAAGAAGCAAAATTTCAAACGCGGAGCAGGATGAGGCATTATTGGATAATTTAAGGGAAACCCCTTTCAATACGGCCAGACAAGAGGTTTTTGAGACCAACTTTTCAGGATTGTGGGTGACAGCGTGCCGTTGTGTTAAGAATTCAGAAATTATAAATTTCTCAAGTGTAAAGAAAAATATATTAACAGAAGAAAATAAACAGTCAAGGATAATATTTTGCCTGAATTATATATACCAATCTTTAAATTTTTGGAACACTGTAATATTTTCTGACGATAAAAGTATTTAAATCGTGCAATGATGGTATCATTTACGGATGTGTCGACGGGTAAATTCAAGATTTTCTGAATATGTTTCACCACGAAACAAGTCTGGACGATTCTCTATCAACGTTTAGGCTTGGATAAGTATTCTCCACGATATACTAGTATTCTCGGTCCAGGAGTAGCCTGGCGCATGGATGGTCGATTTAATGCAGTAGCTTACCTTGACATCTTGCAAAATGTTATGCTTCCTTTTGTGGAACAATTATATCCTAATGATTTTATATTTCAACAGGATAATTGCCCTATCCACACCGCTCGAATAATAACACCTGGCCCTCCTGTAGTTCTAATATGAAAACCCCATAGAAAATGGTTGGGGTGTAATTGTCAAGAAAATTTATAAAAGGAACTTTAGACCTGCAAATGCTGAGGAACTGAGGGAAGTTATTCAAAATGCGTGAGAAGAGTTGAGCGAAGACCAAAATTATTGACAAAACCTTATAGAATCTATGCCCAGGAGATTGGATGCAGTGCTAGAGGCCAATGGGGCCGTGACAAAATATTAAAGCCTTTTTTAAATATATTTGTATTTATTTGTATGTTCATTTCAATAAAATTTAAATTAAATGTCAATGCCATCTTTAACCTAATCTCAAAATTATCCGTTCTTGTTACTTAATTTTGAATGTGTACGCGAAAGTTTTGAAAGCAACGGTAGGTACATTGGGTTTATTCTGCGCGATAAATAGAACAATGCAATAGTATATAGAACTTTTGTGCATTTCGGATATTAGGTATAATCAAATAATAAGGTAGGTCCATATAGGTATTTCAAAAAAGATAAAATAATGATGTAATTATTTTTAAATATTAATAATGTAGCAAAATAAACACTTTAACTTAAAATATAGATAAATCGTTCCCTGCTTGAGCCGGCGATTAACATGCTATATGCATTCAATTTGCGAGGCAGACTCGCGCGGCGGATTCTCGGCCTCGCGAGGCTGCCTGCTCGAGAGTTTTTTCTCGGAATGTCTGGACAACCAAACCGCGCCAAATTCACGAGGCAGAGTGATCCGATGCGAGCAGGTTTCATTGCGAGGCAATATGCCACATTCGTTGTATTAAATTAATTTAATACGCTTGTCAGTCTTCTTGCATTAAAACACGGCCAGAAAGAGGTCAATTCTTCCATTTTGAGTAAAAACTGCACCATTATATATACATCATCGTATACATCATATTATCACCCACCATATTATCACCCACCATATTAGTGTTGTTAGTCAGAAATATCAAAATGTTTTGGTTAAAAATTAAAACTAGGTAGGTCAAAACTCGAACCCCTAATAAACAATGACAAACAAGACGTCATGTCACTGTCAGTCAGATTTTGCCTTTTCTGGTACCATTCATTTCGGGTGTACGAATCTTTCGGTTAATACCGAAATGTTCGTACATAACCGTTTAGTACCGTGCGGTATTAACCGCTCTTGTCACCCGAAAAGCCCTCATGTTTTCTTATACCATGGTTAATATCAAATACATATTGCCATGAGCATGACAGATCTAAAATTTATCAATTTTGACAATTCTTTGGCAGTTCATAGTTACTGTTTAATAAACTGTAAAAATAAAGTGCTTATTTAATTATTATTATGACTGATCGTAGAAAAAATAGTGTATGCAACTCGCATTTAATGCCTATTAAGACACTCGTTTTCATTACGATACTCGCCAAGGCTCGTATCGTAATTCTTATACTCGTGCTAAATAGGCTGCATTAAATGCTCGTGGCATAATATGTAGATTATTATTTTTTGTTACCATTTTTTGTATTTTAAAGATACAGCACGAAATGAAAACAGCGAAAACCATCTTGAGGTACTATCGCGGCCGAAAAAAGTAATCGAATGATTTTCCCGTTGTAACTATGGTTCTATTCAGTGTCGCATCAATCCCAATATTTTTTTATTAGTGTCAACGTCATTGTCATATTAAGCAAAAATAAATTTTGTATTACTTAATCATGCCTTATCATGTTTTGAGTGAAGAAAAAAGGCTACATCATCGCCAAACTTGGAGAAGGGTGGTCTCAACAACGCATAGCAAGTGAAATTAATTGCAGCAAAAGCACGATTCAAAAATTAAACAAAAAGTGGAAAGAAACTCATGATCCGAGCAGGGCAGTGGGTTCTGGGCGGCCAAAAAAGAGTTATCTAGAAAACGACAATACCCTGGTTAACTATGTGAATTTAAACTTAAACCCATTTTGTAATTCTATTGAAGAATAAAGAGGCAAGAATGCAGTTTGCAAATACTTTTATTAATGAATAAGATCGTTACAGGGAGAGAGTGGTCTTTTCCGACGAAAAGATATTTCAGTCCTGCTACCTACTACAATGGTCAACTGCGAGTTTACCGTCCCAGGGGTCATAAGTTTGATGAAGAATATTTGTACAAAACAGATAATAGCGGAAGGTCTGTCTTTTTGTTTAGTTTTTGAATTGTGCCTTTGCTGCAATTAATTTGACTTGCCATGCGTTGTTAAGACCACCCTTCTCCAAGTGTGGTGATGCTGTGGCTTTTTTCTGCTTCTCTCAAAACCATACTAAACTAATTAATTGTTTTCTTATAATTAAAAAATATTAACAACTTATTTCTTATTAGTTTTTTTTAAATAAATACGACCCCACCAATGATTTCTTGTCAAAATAATTTAATTGACATAACTGATGTAAACACTCCCATTTACAAAGGAAAATTTTTCGAAAAAACATACTACTTGATAAAAAATCGATTACTTTTTTTCGGCCGCGATAGTACCTACCAAATAATGTTCATTGCGTTAGATAATATGTAGTTATTTATGTATCAAGACATTAAAGTTCACCTTTTTATCATGAATGTAAAGTTTAGTAAATAAACCACATGAGTGATAAAAAGGAACTTTAATGCCAAGGTGCATATTAAATTTTTTTTTAAATCCAGAAACTGTGAAATTAAGATTAATTAACTCTGTTTTTTAAATAATATTTAGTGACATTAAGAAATGTCAAAATTATTTAAAATTTTAAGTGACATTAGGAAATGTTATAATTATTTTTAAATGTCAAATCGGAATAATTTTTTGTAGGAAAACCATTATTTTTTGCAATTATAATAGTGATGATATGATTCTGAATTTAAAAAACTGTATTTATTTACCTTTTTTTACAACACAATTATTATCACAAGCAATAAAAAATTAATGTTTACGTTTATCTGTCACCTCCGCCAACTACAAAAATCGTACAATAATGGATTACTTTAATGACTATTTCTTACACTTTAATGACGATTTTGAGGTACTTTAATGTCGATTTTAAAAAAAAGTCATTATTATTAGGTTCCTGTGACACTAATATTTTCTAAAATTTTCTTTTGATGTATTCGTCATTTAGGATATTACCTGGTATAAGAAAAGAAGGAATTTGAATATTTAATTCATTAAATTGTTGTTAGTATCATTTCTTTATGTAAAAATTATTAAATATCTATTTTTACTCAAAAACTTTCCTATGCAACACAACAACATTTCTTATGCTACGATAACATAAAATAATTAAATCGATGAAGTAGTCCATAACTCAAAGTGGAGTAAAAATGTAAAGGATTAATTTTTCCAAAAAGCACAAAGTCTTCTCCACATGTGAATAAAATAATTCCTTTGCGGGTCATTAAAATTATGAAAATAACAAATTTCGAATAGAATGCCTAGAGAGTAGTGGAAAATAGGGTGGAAGTCTATAATATAGTCCATTGCATTTGGCATATCTTTGTGATTTATTGATATAACTTTCATTTTTTGGTACAAAAATATAATGAGGAATTTAGGTCATGACTGAAATAATTTTACTCAGATGACCAAATTAATTCCGGTATGTTGTTGAGCTTGGTGAAAATGTGTTTCTTTTCTTCTTTGTCAAAAGTCTACGCACCGGTTTAAATCCGTATTTTCATCGAAATGTCTCATATAATTTCTTTTGGCTTCAGTTAGGTTCAAAAGAAAAAAAAAATAGATTTTTTGTTTGAAATGTCTGTTTCAATATTTTACGTTAACTAGCTATTATTGCGGTTATATAATTTTATTATACATATAGAGTGTCACAAAATAGAAACATTTGAACTTCATGATGTTAAAGCGAACTTTCTATTAAAGGCCTTAATGAAAAATTGCAACGTCAACATAATTAAAATAAAATATTGTTACATATTTTTAATGCAACTGTGTAATAAAATCAATTTTCACATTTTAACTTTTATGGGGGTAATAGAAATACTCATTAAAATGGGGCTTGATTGAACGTCTTCATTGAAATTTTCACTTCAATATGAAATAAACACTAATTTCATCGGTTTCGAATGCTTCGATGTAAAACACGACACAACATTTTCTCCACGAGGGTTGATGAACGGTAGAGTGAGTTGGGAACTGTCATGCTTAAAATACCTAACAGATATTTCCATCAAAATTAAGTTCATACAGAACAGCATGAAGTCATGGTAGGCATGTTATAAGCATATTTAATAACGGAATTTCCCAAACACATACCTCAACAGTTTCTTTCCTTGGTGTAGGAACGCTTTAAAGACATGATATTAATTAAATAAGTAAGCAATGCAGTTGTACAGACACGGTGAATGAATAACAAATGGGTGGTGGCGTGCCATGTCAATCAAGTGTCTGCGAAACGTGACCGATGTACGTTTCCGGCCAAAATACCGCCATTTTCGAAGCTCGTTAATCCTTAGTACCTTGATTATGTCCCACTGCGTTTTCATATCGTCAGCAACCGCATCGCAGCGTCCTTACTGGGAAATTATCCTTGATTTCCAAGAATTGTTGTCGTTCTATTATTGTCCGGGTCTATGTAGGTTTAACTAGTCGATTTAATTGAAACGGAGGCGTATACTTATCAGTGTCTGCTTACATTCTAGGGATGCTGAACATTATCCAGAAAGCTTTTAGGTGAGCCTACGCAGCATCTATAATGTCATCTGTTATTTTTTCTGTGTCAATCAAAGTAGGTAATGAGTTATCGTCATCTCGTAAAAGGCAATAACAGGATAAAGTCAAATTTATTGACTGGTTCATGAATACCGCTATGTATTAAATTTGATAATTAAGTTTTAATATTATACAGTTTTTTTTGTTCTATTTTAATTTGCAGAATATGCGTAAGGAGCAAACAAATATAACAGAACTGGTAGTTAGTCGATTTATTGCAATTAATTTCTACACAATTTTTTGTTTTTTTTATATACGTGAAATGAAAAAAATGTTCTTTGTTGCAAATGGTCTACCTTTTTTATTTCTTTTCTTTTTTTATTTATCGTCAGCCTATCTCCAACCTGAAAATTTAGCCGAACATCTTCTTTGTTGAAGAGTAGGGATTTCTTTACTTATCTAACAATTAGATAATAGAACTGCTTTACATCCCCTCCGAAGGATGGTATATCAACTACATAACTCTCGTCTACAGTAACATAGATTCTGTTCAAAGCATAAGGTGCGACGAGGTCGCTATGTTTCTCTGGAGCCCCCCCATCCAGATATTAACTGCGGCTACTGTTGCTTCACATTTCGTAGCCTATTCGATAAGTGCACTCTTTTTCAAAACATTCTGTATAATTTAAACGGGACCGAGACGATTGTTGTATTGTAACAGTCTGCTGGCACATTAATTACAAATTTCGAAAAATTACCAACAATTTTTGGACTGCCAATGAAAAAGTTTTAATGAGTATTTGTTTCGCTAGGATGATGATAAATTAGTAAGACATGTTATATAAAATGTTCTCTTGAAATTTGTCACAGGAACATGAAGTAATTATACGCACTTTGGATTGTTACCTGATAAAATAATAGTACTGTAATTATGGTTGCCGTTAAATGATGGTGCTGGTTCCAGTCTCATGAATTATATTTCCTGGTTTTATTGGGGTATTATACCGTATTATAATCCTAGTTAATAAGTATTTAAAATTACAGGTTGTCCATTTTACAAAACTCTGCAGGAACCCCTAAATAAGAATACATAATTTAAATTTGCGTATGTATAACCAAGTAAATAGGAACGTATTAAATTTGTTTTCATTTTCAATAACACAAAGTATTCTGTGACTTCTAAAACTATTATATATTCGCATTAAAACTGTGGGACACAAAGTTGTTATAGATGTAAAAGTAAAATAGAAACTAACTTTTGTTTTAGTTTTCTTTAAAAATAATAATTGTTCTTTGGTACATACCTACATTAAATTATATATACAGGGTGATTCAGTTTTAATCTTGCTAAATTTAAAAACCAATAGAACAAGTTAAAATAATGTTAGTTTGTGGTATAAATATATGTCCAAAAACGCTTCGTTTGGGCGATAGAGGGCCTTAAATTTCCATTTCATTTCTCGTTTTTCCACCATAACTTTTGAACCAAGGATCCGATCAAGGTCAAATTTGGTATAGAAATACTGCTTATGACCTTACATAAGCTGCTTAAGTTTTAACCCCTTATCCCTCTTGGAAGTGTATTTTTGTGTGTTACCCCTTCTTACTTTTTTCAAAACTTTTACAAAAAAAAAAAAATCACAAAATAACTACCTACTCTGGCCTATTCACTGGTCTATTTTGCAACTTTTTTGTGTCTTTTGTTTTTTGTAATCCTCCAGCCTCAATACACTTTTGACATCGGCGAATTAGACCATTAACTGCAGCTGTTATTTGAACCGCATTATTTTTTATTTCATCACAAGAATTCCTTATCCTTTGAATCAATTCCTCACGTGTATTTACTGGTGTATCATAGGCAATTCCTTTTAGATGGCACCAAAGAAAATAATCCAACGGAATCAGATCTGGCGAGCGAGGTGGCCAAGCCACTAGCCCCTCGCCGGGAATCCGCATATATGGGTGATTGTTGGGGAGACGTCCAATTCATCGGTGATGATATTTTACATTCAACCACTGCACTACTTGCCTTCCGTAATACGCAGGAGCACCATCCAACTGTATCCAGCTTTCTTCGCGTAAATCTCGGAACATCGTCAAGCACCTCGTGAAGAGAATTCTCCAGAAACTCGCAAAATAAATTTGCATTTAATCGAGGAGCTAAAATATGCGGCCCGCAGAGGTTATTACTCAAAATACCTATCCACACATTTACGCTAAACTCGTGCTGAAATGAAGATTGTCTGATACAGTGAAGATTGATTTCAGTCCAAACATGGAGATTATGATAATTTACAACACCTGCTCTTGTAAAATTGGATTCGTCTGTCCATAAAATCTTATTCAAACATTGTGGATTTAATTCTGTTGAATATAAAATCCATCGACAAAAGTGTAGACGTTTTTGGGCATCTCCAGGCAGCAAACCTTGAACAGGTTGTAAATGAAAAACCCTCCGATGATCTGTTTTGATTGAGATAAATGGAGTTGCCGGGCTGCCCGGCATGTGCTTAAAGATCTGTTGAAATGTGATTATTCCTTTGTTGTGCATAATGATTTTGGTCATTGTGATGGCGTAAACCATTTTCAGAAAAACGACGATATACGTCAACAAAAACTTGTGCATTTGGAGCTGCTCTATTGGGAAAGCGCGTCCGGTAAACTACAATTACTGCCTTGGAATTACCGTCAGAGAAACCATAAAGATAATGTACCCATTAGTCAGGAATCTAGCATCTCGAAATACGCTCCTAAAAAGTCACACCCACCACTCAAAGATATAGTTTTGAAAAAATATGTACATTGTCTGGAATGACCTTGCGCATCTAAATATAGAGGGCGCCATTTTGTTCGCAATTGCAAAAAGGCGTAAAAAAAAAATTTCCGAAATTTTTTAGATTACTGAAAATTTATTAATTTTGTCTTTATACCGCATTCCCAGGCTTATTTTTTAATATTTCTTAATGATTTTCAAAGCAATTGAAAGTTTGTTCTTTCTAGATTCAGGTGTTGATAAGTTATTCTCGAAATTTTCATTAACAAATGCTACATAAATTGTTTAAACAATGCGTGTCAGAAAAGTGCAATATAAATTTCAGCATTGAGTGATTTTGAAAACTATTACAGATAGATGCATACTTTTATGATACGAAATATGCAGAAAAGAATGGAGCAATTTTTAGTCAAAGAAATATCTGCCTTGCTTTATCTTCATAAAAAATATGATTATTTTTGTACAGCGCTCCGTTGTTTTCGCTACCGTTTTAAGTGTGTGCAATATCCAGTCACTCACGTCAGCGCATCGCGCGCGCTCTGGATCCAGTGACTATTGACGATATACACTGTGTTTACAAAACCTTTACAATGCTTTCTTAGTGTACCTATTACTTTTTCGTAAATATTATCATTTTAACATGGACAATAAAACAGAGACATTTAAAGATTAATTTACTTGGGAACAAACATTATTATAACAACTTAAAATATTTAGGTAGGTAAGAGGTAAGTATGTAAGAAAACAACTAAATGAACTTAAATGTACTACTTGGGTGGGCTTAGAAAAATGACAATATAGAAGTAATATACAATACATTATGCGTGTCTAATAATCTGAATTAACACCTAATATTAGTACATTAAACAAGTTTAGAAGAGCAAAGTTTTACTAAACGAATATAGTGTTTGAGTACTAGCGAGCGCAGCGAGCTAGTAACTCAAAAACTAGGTGTATATGAGTTTAGTAAAACTGCTTTTCTTACAAGATTTGTTTGTACTATTTTTTTACATTTTGTGTTAGTTAATTAATTATAAGCAAATAGTGATCGATATAAAAGCATTACAAAGTTTTAAATTTAAAAAAGTCATAGTAGGTACTTGTTTCCGTAACCA
This sequence comes from Rhagium mordax, assembly GCA_963680705.1. Lineage (NCBI taxonomy): Eukaryota > Metazoa > Arthropoda > Insecta > Coleoptera > Cerambycidae > Rhagium > Rhagium mordax. Next base: position 81,828,129 of record OY796657.1, on the reverse strand, counting down.
TAGTAACTGACACGGCTTTGTTTATTTATACAGGGTGATTCATAAGTAATGGTACACAGACCAGCAGCAGATTTCGAACGTAAAAATATTGCGATTTGGCCAAACTTATTGCCTTAGTCCAAAAGTTAATAATAACCAAGACACAGGGTGTCAAAGTTAAAATTTATTTTTTAATTTTCTTTTGTAAATTAATGAATTTTCATATTTTTCTTGTGAAAATTTATGAGTGGGGATTATTTGGTGTGTGAAATCATAATACACCTTAATTTTGGTATAACTCCTAGAGGACGCTACGTATGCTGCGTTTAATGTGTAAAGATGACCGTAACTTTTTTCACTTATTAATTTCATTCTTCTATCATTTCCTAATAAAAAATGTATACTTGTTTCAAGTCTCTAAATACAACAGTTTTTGAGAAAAGTGCAAATCAAAAATTCTGTGCGTATTCATTATGCACTGTAAAAAATTATTTTTAAAAGTAGGCGTTGAGATACAGCATTATCAGAGTAAATAAAGATAAATATTTATCAAGCATGCATAAAAACAAAAAGTACCTGTCAAACAACCAATCTTTTAAACATTAATTAATTGTTGTAGAAGTGTTGTGTTTTTTATTTCTTTCTAAATTTTTTTTAATACCTAAAAACTGATCGCCACATATTTTTTTCGAATTCTGAAAAGAGAGAAGTGATCAAGTTGAATATTTATTGTAGTATTTGTTGTTATATGTTGTTGTTGTTATTATATTTTGTGATGCATTGTTTACCATGGAATAAATTGTTATTATTTATGCCTACTAGTTAAAATTGTTTTGTTGTAATGTCTGAAATTTTGAGAAATTGTTTAACGCCAATAACCACTTAAACGGGATTAACTACATCAGAGAAAACTACATTTTCAACGAAAAATTGTCGAATTTTGCCGCCAAAATAATAAAAATAATTTTTCACATCTCAGTGAATTTGCATGGAATTTTTGATTTGCACTTTACTGAAAATCTGTTGTATTTAGAGACTTAAAACAAGTATACCTTTTTTATTAAGAAATGATAGAAGAGAATAATTTTTAAGCGAAATCTGCCGTATGGGTGCGGGTAAAAAGTTACGACCTTTTTTACACATTAAACGCAGCGTACGTAGCGCCCACTAGGAGTTATACCAAAATTGAAGGTGTATTATGATTCCTCACCCCAAATAACCCCCACTTATAGATTTTTACAAGAAAAATAAAAAAATTCATTAAATTGCAAGAGAAAATTAAAAAATAAGTTTTATTGACACCCTGTATCTTGGTTACCATTAACTTTTGGACTAAGGTAAGTTTGGCTAAATCGCAATATTTTTACGTTCGAAATCTGCTGTTGGTCTGTGTACCATTAGTTATGAATCACCCTGTATAATAACAGTTAAGTATAATTTTTGTGAATCGAATTGATTTTAAGTTATATGTATATTAATTATAATAATGAATCTGGCTACTGAAACACAATTTAGAAAATTATTCTGAAGACATTTTAAATGCCGTTCGAGAAGCAACTTCGAGCATACTTCCTTTAAAATCCAAGGAAAAATACGAGAAGGTATATGAAATACTTTCTGTCAAACTGTTTTTTATTAACACTGACATTACTATAACAGTAAAGTGACATTTTCATGTGGTAAAGTGCCACTTTATTAAACGATTTTGAATTTAGTAGAATACCATATTATGGGTCAAAATACGAAAAACACATTTACCCGCACAATAGCAACCTATTATGGACGACCATTTACAGTTATTAATTTAGGGATACATATATACATTATTCTTCAACTCCCAACCAAAATCATTTGGATTGGGAATTTCTGGATTTACCTCAGTCGCATTTTTCCAAACAATTATTTGATACGCGGCTCTTAAAATTTGTTGATAAAAAGAATCCTCGGTTGGTGGTAAATTTCATATATCAACGCCTTAGTGCGGCCTTAGAGATACTGTGGCCTTAGTGTCTAGGCAGGTACTCATTCGGTTAGAGCGCGCGAGATAGGTATGTTACAATTATTCAGCGCAACAACGCAATGCCGCCGTGCAAAAAAATTCGTATCTTTTATAACATTAAAGCAATGTAGATAATTCTTTGACTAAAAATTGCTCCATTCTTTTTTGCATATTTCATATTATAGATGTATGCATCTATCTGTAATAGTTTTAAAAATGTCCCGATACTGAAATTTGCACTACACTTTTCGGGGACGCTTTGTTTAAACAAATTCTGCAGCATTTGTTAACAACATTTTCGAGAATAGTTTGGTAGCATATGAATCTAGAAATAACAAGCTATTGATTGGTTTGAAAACCGTTAAGAAATATTAAAAATAAGCCCCGAAACGAGGTGTAAACATTTGCGACTCCTGATTCCCGACTAATTTGTAAAAATTCTTGGCATTTTTTTTAAGATTAAAAACACTTTTAAATGAGACTAATAGCAATTTTGACAAACGTCAGTTTACATAAGTCGCTGTAACGCTGTAACGCTAAATAAAATTTACGCGGCTGACACTAACTACATTGTCACGATTTTATTAAATATCTCAAAAACAAAGCAAAATATCGAAAAAACAAAAGATACAAAAAAGTTACAAAATAGACCACTGAATAGGCCAGCGTAGTTATTTTGTGATTTTTTTTGTAAAAGTTTTGAAAAAAGTAAGAAGGGGTAACACACAAAAATACAATTCCAAGAGGAATGGGGGGTTAAAACTTAAGAAGCTTATGCAAGGTCATAAGCAGTGTTTATGACCTTGATCGGAACCTTGGTTCAAAAGTTATGGTGGAAAAATGAGAAATGAAATGGAACTTCAACGCCCTCTATCGCCCAAACGAAGCGTTTTTGGACATAAATTTATACCACAAACTAACATTATTTTAACCTGTTCTATTGATTTTTAAAGTTAGCAAGATTAAAACTGAATCACCCTGTATATTATCATATTGTGCAACTTCCTCCGCTTTTCAGTCATACTTATCCATTTTATGTATTTTAACAGGCACATTAAGTAAGTAAGCTATATTTCTTATTATTGGTCCAGTTTTCCACAATTGTTCGTTCAATTGTGAATTATGCAACAAATTTACAAAATTCATTAAAATATATCACCTTCACGTTTGGTGCAAGCGTTTATAGTATTGTGCATAATTTAAAGTCCAAAAATCGGCAAGCTAACCATATAAAGACATTAAAGTGCCGCCGCCCTTAAAACAAGTAAATAATGCTTCTTTTGCATTTTGCATTTTACATACTCGGTGCATAAATAGATGTGGTTCACTCCGTTTGTGTCTTTTGTCTACTCACTCTACTCGCGTGCAAATAGGTTATTATAAAAATTTTAACTTTTTCAACCACAAGAAATTTCCTTCTAATTACAATTAGGGTCTTCTACATGTCTCAGATTTTTTTTATATGGATTTACTGGTTTGGTTTAACACGTCTAGTAATTTTTGGATCAGGATCATGGACGATGTAAAGGCAACATAGAATATTGCAGGCATGTAATCACGATTAATAACATATCTTTCCATTTTCCATTTTTCACACCAATCTAATTGGTAAATCTCACGGTTAATAACTCACTCTTTCAAGTTCTTGATTTAAAAGATAAAATACTTCAGTGGAAGTTTGCAAGTCAAGATGCAGTCAGATCAACTGAATTAATTTCGACGTATCTAAAATTATAGAATGATGTTCAAATAACCTCATTGGCTGTGTTCTGTTCTGAAAGCTTAACAGTTTTGAATTTACAAAATTGTGTTTGTATGGATTCGCTTACCTTTTTGCGTAATGCTAGCCTTTACTATCGATAGTTTCATAGAAATTGCTCAGTTGAAGTATTATCGTCGTAGTCACACATCTCTTCACATCGAAGAAGCATGACTGTCTATAACGTCTACTTACCAGATATCCTTTCCTCAATTCCTCTTCAGATACCAAAGTTATAGAAATTTTCACCCAATTTTCTCTTCCTTAAGTTCTATTCTTCTCAAATTTTTAAAGCCAGAATACATGGATACCTCCTATAATCTTCCTGCACCCCTTGCATCTTAACGCATCGATTTACCCTATTTAAAATTGAAATTAGGAAGTAAAGTCTAATGTTTTATTACTTTCCAGTAAAAGTAGATATAAATATGTAAAACTGAAAATTTCCTTTCATACTTTTTAGAGATCTTTTCTTTATATTTTTTCTTGGTTCAGATTTAAAATAAATACATATTATTTTATATAATATGCTAATAATATAATATAAACAGTCTTTCGACGCAACGATGTGTAAAAGATAAAAAATATTAAGCTGAGTATTTTCTTTTTTCGGATTTCGCTCTGCTTCTTGCTTACAAAATTATTCTAGCATTATTTTTCATGCGGCCTTGATGGTAAAAAATAATTTTCCTTCGAGTAAAATACATTTTCTGTGAAAGATACGTAAATATATAATTTGATCGTAGATTATTTTAATTCTCAAAAAGAAAACATCTTTTTGTACGTGTTATACCAAAAAATGATTAAGAAAATGTATTCAAAATAGTAAATTACACCATCGTGCAGAGTTTGACAAAAGATAGGTGTAAAAGACCAAAAGTTAATCTACTATTTTTTATTTTTGGAAAAAGTTTTAATATTTTTTACAAAACAAAATAGCCTAATTTCTTTAAAATTTTGTCTAGTAGTATAACTTGTTATTTTGAATCATTTATCTTAATCAGTTTTTGATTTGACACATATACATAAAAAGGACTTACGTGAAGTTTGCAATTTTCTTTCTGAAAATTAAAATAACCTATTTTTGATTAATATAACGTTTTATTCCAAACAATATTTTTTATTAACAATTTGACACAGTAACGGTATTTCACTTAAGAAAAATTAAATTTTCCCTTAACTATCAAACCGCGCATAATTTTGAAAAACCTAAAATATATAAAAAATATCATAATCTGAAAAAATGAAAACTCAACTCAAAAACTTTTGGTCTTTTACACCTATCGTTCCACTGTATATTATCGTTATTATGTTCCCCTGTTGTGATTTATAATACATTGCACTTTCTAGTGTACTGGTTTGAGGGGAATTAATAAATTATTATTATTCAATATTGCCGTCGTGAAAATTATGGACATATTTTTACCTATATATTTTACCTCATATATTTTACCCCAGCAATTTTTTAACATAAAATAAGAAACTTCCGACTGTCGATTCTTTAATTAGTCGGCAATCCTGATTGGTAAATGTATAAATTTATGAGCTATTTTAAGCCACGTTTCCTGGCGTTAAGGGGAAGTGATTTTGAAAAATATTTGTCAGTGTGACTAGTTTTAATTATAGATCATAGATCATTTCAAATTTTGTTACATGTATAGCTATTGACCGTCTATTTTCAACTAGGTTGAAATTGTGGGGGTGAGTGGGAAAACACAAATAATATCAATTTTCTAGTACAAATAAATATGATAAATTCTAGATAGAAGTATTTTATTGTGCGTTCTTGTCAGATAAAATAAAAAATTAATTATCTCACTTCTCATTCCTATGTCCAATATTTCTATTACGCCACTTCCTCTACAATAGACAACTACATAAATAAATATGATATTATTTTTATGGAAATTTTTTATTTTAATTTTTTATTGATATATAATAAATACGTTGCTTAGGAAACATGCCAGTGGTCCTCACACAAATCTGTTTCAGATTTAAATTGGGCAATAGTACGTCGGACTTCGATAGCTCGAGTTCTATGATAGTTAGAAATTAAAAATAAAACAAGTACCTAAACTATATAAAAAAGGCTACAACCAGAAATTATTTTCGAATATACAGGGCGAGCCAAGACAGTATTACAGGATCAAGTGCTTTTTTTTAATGGAATGCTAAGGATATCAATACATATTTTGAAGCTTCCTTCTAGACTCCTTTCACTCGCATATTATTATTGACCAACCACTTGGATGTAATGAATTTTCTTGTTGAAGTAATGCCATTTGCAGATGCATATTAAAAAAATCACTAGTCACAATTATTCGAAGATTTCAAGAAAAAAATATGCGAGTACTAGTTACAAGACATCTAATTAATGTTTTTGAATCATTTTCACTTACTAAAAATATACAGAGTAGCTAAAAATGATTTTTCAATTTGGAAAATTAAATAATCCTTTTTTGGGCTAAGAATATTCTGTTACTCTCCACAGCTAAACCATAAACAACTGTATTGTAGCTGATCGCGGAGGACACTGGAGCATAATAGGACACCAGAAGGCCTTCCTCATTTAAAACAATTTTTAAAATCAAAAGATACTGAGTACTGTTTATTGAGCTACTTAGAGTAAATTGAGCGTCAATCATTCCAATTCAGATAATCATCGATTCATCGATAATCATACCTAAAAATTTAGAACAACGGAATGATTATCTATATGGAAATTTATTACTACTTTTGGTTCGAGCCGAAAAAATTAATCAGTGTTAAATTTTTTTCGCGTTTAAAAAAATTAAACAATCCCAATCAGTTTTACTCGTCCAAAAATGTTGAAGTTTACAATATATACACCCAAATTATTATATAATTAAAACACTGAATACGAGTGTATATCTTATTGATACAACGAATTTATTAACTAAAGAATATTTTCTTATGTAAACGTGTTGATATTGCCCCACTCTTTCCCAACTAATTCCATCAGAACAGTAGCACAGAAGAGTTGAAATTTGTACAATGAAATATCGAGCCGGCGTTGAAAGAGCACGGCCAGCACATTATAACATCGGACTCCTAAGTCCGGATCTCTAACGACCATTGGTCATCCTAGATTGGTCGCGGGGGTCCGGTGACAGTTTCTATATAGGCTTGCGCTCCGGAAATTGTGTCCAGTGCCGCTGGTCAACTTCCGGTTCCGTTCCTTACCGTACTCGCCCTGATTCATTGCCCTTATCATAGACCTGGACCAAATGACTTCTCTGCCAGAATTTTCCCGTTTTCCCTCTCATGCATATCCGGTCCAGAATTATTAGATGTTCTGTAAACATTACTCAAAGCTGTCCCCACATATGAGACGAGAAGGAAAACCTTTCATTAAATTGGAATCGTTTTTTCTGAAAAGGTACAAAGACGATAATTTAGTAACCAGAATTATAAAGCTATAAAACTAACTTTCACAATGTACTTTGTTATATACGGTTTCAATTTGACCGGGTCTCCAAATTTGAATAGCTCTTATCTCTTTACCATACCAGATGTTTAAAAAATGAGGACTGATTTAATTTGTAATTTCTTATAGCATAATTAATGAATTCGCAGTGTTTTAATTTCAAAATTCCATAGTTAATGTTTCAACAAAAAAAACCCTAAATTCGTCCCACTGGGGATACACTGACCGGTGAACTTGACATTGACTGGGTTACGAACAAATACCTCTACGCAGTATTCGCAGTGTTCACCAAGTAAAACCAAAACTGAAATCTAAAACACTAGGAAAAATTCACACTTGACATCATGGATACACATGCTGAACTACGCGGGCAACGTGGTAGCTAAGAACACAAAACTGAAATCTAAAACACTAGGAAAAATTCACACTCGACATCATGGATGCACAGGCTGAACTACGCCAACACAACAACACGATAGCTAAGAAGAGTGGGGGTACAGGCATTTATGTCGCTACATACATCAGATGTTCTGCTCAGGAGCGTCGTGAATATTTAATAAATATTCAAAAATTGTTTTCTTGACTGTATTTCATTTATTTTTGCAAATGACTATTTTTAAGAATTTTTACGGACCATAGAGCTTAACGGATTAAAATTATTCAGTGTATTTCAAATTCACCCTGTACATATACTATGTCGCATGCACATAGTAATACTTTAATGAATTTTGCAAAAACAGAAAGAGTATCAGATGATCATATTTTATTTGTAATAACACGACAATGTACTCGTATACCCCAAAAGTGATAGCACTAATCGTCCTACCTCCTACCCATCATATCATGTTAGATTTAACACAGCAGGTACTCTTTTTGATCATTAATGCGAAATCAGCAGTATCAAAAGTCAAGCACTTTTTCTTCCACTATTATGTAATTTCCTGCAGATCTAGTATTGAATCATTTCCGGTAGTAATTCTTAAGAGGCGTTCTTAACGTTCAACGGTTACTGAATATTCATTTATACCTCTGGAATAGAAAAAATACAGAAATTATATTAGGATATGATTACTTAAGATAAAGCAAATCCAGAACCTTGCAATTATTTTGGTACTATCTCAACCACTAGTGAAAGCATTTTTTTAAATCATACGATCGGCCTTATACTGCTTAAAAAAATTCATCTTAATCAATCCTCTTAAATTTTATTCCTATACCTACACATGAAATTAACTTTCCTTTACGATGCACTTCTGCCGAGATATTTACCTGTTTAAGATTCCTTTCCAAAGCAACTTATTGTAGATTGAACAATGATACAGTAGCTGAGTTTGGAGTAGAATAGTGTATAATAAATATTAATCAGAAGACTTTGATCTAAATAGTTTACTTTTTAACGCCGTGACTGCAAAATGGGAATGCCTGAATTTACAAGATAGTTAATCAATCTGTTTGGCCCATGGAGTATTTTCACTTAAGAATAGTGATTCTGAGGAATTTCGATTCCAAACCAATTTTTAATTGATGACCATTAATGGATATACTACTGTCTACTGGAATTTACCTTATGGTGTTATTAAAGTTAAGCCAAAAAAATTAACAGATAAAAATTCATAGTCAATTACATTTAATGACGAATTTATTCTAATCAAAAGTGATTATTTACAGAGATATCTTTAGAAGGAATTAAAAATATTTTCTTCAAAAAAGTGGAATAATTTCTTGGATAACGTTCATCAAAGCGAGTAAAGTTCATTAGGACAGTGTTATATTTTTCTTATCCAGGAGTGAACTAATCATGACCACGATACTTTGATGGAAGTAATTTTTCCAATTTTGTAGCGCATCTTCAAAATTGCCAATTTTTAGAAAAAAGTAGACTTTTTAATTTCGGTTAGTTCAATCAATTGCGTGTGAAAAGAGGATATGTTTTTGTTTCAGGAATTTGTAAGGGGTCGTCTACTGTGAGTAGAAATTCAAGTTGACGTATGCTACAGTTTTAGAAATACTGCCTTCTTGAAAAAAGGGATGAGTTTCGTGATTTTGAAATATCTCTCCTGTCAAGTTTACGTAAAATATAATGTTGATTCAGAGGTGGATTCTGTTGGAAGTGTTGTGGGTACGGTTACAGTTAAGATTTCTGTGGTCGATGATATAACTTCTGTAGATGCGAAAGTTGTGGTCTCTTCTGATAGAAGTCTCTACAGATGAGCTTGTTATTAACCTTGTAATTTGACCTGTAGTAAATTCAGAGGTGGGCTCCGTTAGAAGCGTCGTGGGTACGGTTACAGTAGTAGTCATAAGACTCCTGTTATTGATGATGTAATTGGAACTGCTGCAGATGCGACAGTTGTGGTCTCTACAGACGAGTTTGGTACTGACGTTGTAATTTGCTCTAGTATTACTATTGTAGAGCTTGAACTTCTCTACATTTCTTTCCGTAGGATTAAATTTTAACGATTTAAAGGATGGGAAGTAAAAATGTTTTCTCATATTTCCCGTTCTCTGTGAGTCGTGCGGCAAAAATATTTTTATCGTTTTATATTCAGGGAAAATCTGCAACTTCTACATGAAACTTTTTCGTGTGTAATTCATATTCAAAATTGTACAACTGTGATTATCACAATATTACACACACGAAAAAGTCATATATAAGTTGCATCCTTCATGTCAATTTTTTATTGTTTCAAAATAATGGGTTATTCTAGTCGTCTTTTTTGGCCTCAGTGAGTGTTGCTTTTTTTTTTTCCTCCTTAGGGCTCATCTGCCTAAACACCGAGGCCACTGCAGCCTCCTGAGCTATTGTGCTAGTGAGTGTTGCTTAGACTAGTTCTTAGTTTCCATTTGCTAAGCAAAACAAATGAGACATTTTTTCAAACCCAATATGCCAGAAAGATTATGCTAATAATCCGAATCTAATAATTGTTCATACGCAGTGACACAGTAGCTACCCAAATGTACCTCAATTTTAAAAAACCAACCCCTCCTAACTTTTGTGGTCAGGAATGTTATGGTTCTCATGCTGCGTTATCAAGAAATATCAATACCTTAGCCATCGAATGGAGGACTATTATTCCTTTATAGATGAAGAAGGAACTGCTGATGCCCTAGATGTATAAGTTCGGACTCCACAATAAACTGTTATCTCTCTTTACCTAACACAAAATGCTAGGATTTTCCGGGTTACTTTGATGACTTGAGAAGCTGTTAAGAAAACATTTTTTTTATTCAACCATTGATGGTTATATTTTCTTAATCAATTAACTGATTATTCGCGTTATTTCTGAATTTTTACATTCCTAAAAGAAACATTATTCAAAACCAAAATCTTAGAAGATAATTTTATTTGAGGTTGTTTTACACCTCCTTCACACCAGCAGATCCCTCCCGTATGTCTTTTGTATTTTTACACTAAATCGACAAATAATAATAATCGAGTGTTTATATTTTATTTCGATAAACCGTCTATGCATTGCTGACCTGGGTCAAATCATCGTTACAGCAGAAATTCTCCATTTTACCTCTTTTTGCGCATCCTGACCTAATATTATTAGATATTCTTTAAACATAATTCAGCATTTACCCCATGTTGCCCTTCATATATGAGATGAGAAGAAGAATCCTTTATGTATTGAAATTTAAATTGAATGCGTGTTTTTCATTTTAAACATGTGAATAATTCTTAGCATTATGTACCGAAAAGTTTTGAGTAAAGACGTTCTCTTAAATATTTTATCGGGAATATAGAGAAATGTATGGTTTCTTGCATATAACGTTTATTTCAATAGAAGTATAGATTGGTTGTACGTAAATTTCTCCAAAAGCACGAAACAAATAAAGACATAAATGTGGAATGATTATAAAGCAAATATCTCTGTTTTTTAAAGTAGATTATAACAATTACTCGCCCCTTTTATTCTGCGGGCAAGGGCTCACCTGTTTATTAAAATTTTGGAAACTGCAAAACCTCTGGAAAAATTCTATTCAGAAATTGCATTTCCCAATTTCTCAAGATTTTGTGGATTGTTTCGATAAGCTAGATTTTTCAAGTAAAGAATTCCTTGGTCATAATAAATATGTCTATAATAGCTTTGTTCTGTTGTGAATTTTTTAATATTGTCTGATTCTTAGAAATTCGTCAACACCCTAGAGGTAACCTTAATGGTTTTTAAATTTTATGCCAAAATCACAAAAATCCGAATTTCTCACAATAGTCCGACGTTCATTCATTAGTTTCATTATTGAATCTATTTCTAAAACATGATTCTAGTTAAAAGTTTTTATTCCAAAGACAACCTGTAGATCTTGATTTTTTGTTAAATATTAGTAACTAGCTTGTATATTTTTTATATAACAAAACGTTTGATTTAATCATTTATTTTCAAATATCTGCAGTGTATTTATTATTGGTTCCCACCCTAATGCCACGAAACGTACATTACATAACTTTTTTTAATTATTATATCCAAATAATAACAATGCAATTTTCATAGAACACACATTGGTTTTGTCAATTTGGTATAATAAAAATATGTTCCTAGTTTTGTCCTCTGTTTCGAGTTTATCCGGGTATAAAATTATTTATCACCAGTCGTCCCATTTTCCAGTGTAATCATCTCTTCCGAGTCGCTAGTGTACTTTTCCTTGCTATTTTACAGGCAATGCATATGAAACAGACTTATATCGGAGGTGTAAAACAAAATTATAATAACTTTAAAGTTATTCGAAGCACCTCATAACCATAACGCAAGGGGATGGCAAATGATTTGGAGGGTGTAGATTAGGATTCCTCGTGTGATAAGCAGTTACTTTTCATCTTGTGCGGTGACACGGCTCTCATTTTAGCGGCACTTTGCAAGTCTATCATCTCCAAACTTATTATTATTTCATGTTATTGCAAATTATCCATCAAGGAGAGGTCATGGAAGTGAAGACGGAGTCGCATGACACACAAAAGAGAACATTTTAAAAAATATCAATATAAGTAGATGCTGGGAAAGCTTGCTTGGACTTGAAATGACATGTTGCCAACATTAAAAAATGTCTTATCTGGCAAAAGAAGTTTTTGATCAGGTTTAGTATTTTCTTTGGACTACAGGAAGGTGATGAGTTTACGCTGTTGAGGCGTTAGCTTATTTTTCTACATACATAATAACTATTAAACATTTAAGTTTTACGTATTAAAAAATATTAAGTATACAGAGTTTACCCATAAAAATTTTCAGGCTAAATATTTTGAAAAATAAAAAAATTATTTGAATTATGTATAAGCCGAATGCTCAAATTATTTTCTCAATAAAATAATATGTTTACAAGTTGTTTTTATTCACTTATTTCATTAATTGCTTGATGTTCACAATGCATTTATTCTAGTAGCTTTTGTGAACCACACAACAAGTGTCTTGACAAATAATAATCAAATTCTTTTATCTCAAAGGGGATTTGTTAATTTTATATCCACTTAGTAAACAACTTTGAGTCAGATTATTACACATTTGATTCAAGAGTACCACAAGGATCAAACCTAGGTCCACTTCAATTTTTGACTTTTATCAACGTCAATATAGGTATATAAATACTATAAATACCCTAGTATAGATTAGTCATTTTGATAACAATATGAAGATTTATAAAAAACAAGCATATTACAGTTACAAGATAATGAAATATTTCATTGGTGATTACATTATGTATTTTATTATTAACCAATAAAGACGATATTATTATTATTATTTACAGATCGAAAGTTATAGCGTTCCCAACCTTCTCGTATGTGAAAATAACTATTTTAAAATAATAATATTTTTTCAATAATAATATTTTAAAATAACCCCTTTTTGAAAATACATAATTATTTCTTTCCAGTATGCCAATTTTCAAACTATTTTTATAAACAGTAGGTTGTTTACATACTCATTAATAAAATCTTGAATTGGTTTCTTAATATATTAACAGTCTTAAATCGCCAAGTTTAAGTAATACCAATGTCTGATTTGTTATAGACGACTATATGGATGGACAAATATTCACTTACAAATAATTAGAGCGTATCAATTTAGGTTAATATTTAGTTAACTTTCGTCGGGTAGGGTTGTTTATTAAATAATTAAAACGTGCCCGTTTATTTTTATCTCGACCCATATAATAATAATATTCCCAAATCACTCACAGAAAGTAATTTTGCTTGTTTGCATAGGGTGAAGAGACACATTTAATGCTATTAATTATATAACTGTATAAAAATGTTTGGTCGTGTCATTACAAATGAAGTACTTCGTATGGCCTCAAAATATGTCTAGACGTGCGTGGTCCAAAAGTCAACGTACTGTATTATACAAGAGCGGTTGGGGGTGGAGAAAAAGGATAAGAAAAAAAATTTAATATTTGTAGGTATATTCTTATATAGGATAAATAATGAAATTATGCCCTATGTTTAAATTTGTAGAACCTACTTTCAGTGTGGGTAACATAAAACTCTCATCAGGACTATTTTTATTAAAATATTACAACTTTTTTTATTTTTTTTTATTAGTTATTTTCAAAAACAATGGGGTTCTTCTATTTATTTACATTAAATTTCAACTCGATCGGACTTTTAGTTCTGACGGACACTTTGAATTGAAAGTGGTTTAAAAATCGACGACTAATAACAATGTAAAAATTTTTTTGCTTTTTGGCGATATTTATGATTTAAAATTCCTATTGTAAATGCAATATATCCTTTTAGTGGAGTCGAGTCGGGATTTTGGCTAAAAAGCCGACAAAATTTTGTAGCAAAAAAACCTAACTCTCCTCCCGTTTTCGAGGTTGCTTAAAACAAAAAACATAGTGGTTGTAGTTTTTAGCGACCGCAACGCCCTCAAATTGCCAAAAACTAGCCCTTCTTCGCGTTTTCCTATTGTAAGGCTAGTAAAACACCGTGTTTGGAGGAGAGTAGCTGGAAAAATCGTTAGGGTTTGACAAAAAGGGAAGGATAACGGCAGGAGAAGGCCGTTAGCTACCCCTAGGGTTGTTACAATCCTTCCAAAGGATTGAAAAATTAATTTCCTATTCTTTTTTCTGTAGTCTCTATACCTTCGTTTTTGAGGATGCTGAATAAGAAATAAATAGTTTCATCAGCGTCTGACCTTTTCTACCCCCTTAGACGGGCAAAAACCACCCTCCTAAGCTTTCGCTAGTAAGCATGCTCGTCAGCCTGGGGGTGTCTAGGTAAGTACTTACATAATTGGAATTGGATGATAAGTGAAGGCAAGGTAAGGTAAGGTAACCATCTTTGGGGGATTGGAAATTGATTTTTTTTCTTTTTTTAGTTTTAATCTCTTATATTTTCGTTTTTGAGGATGCTCTAAAGTATAGCGTGAAAACGGCTGGTTATACGTAAAAAATGTATATAACCTTTATTGTAGAGTATTTCCTATTCTTTATTTTTTGTAATAATTAAAAACACGGGGGGGGGGGTGGAGTAGGGTTCATTGCTGCAGAATTTTGTCGGTTACTCTTCCGACTCCTTGACTCCACTTTCTCCAAAGACTATAATTAGAAGGGAAAATTTCAATGTTGAATCAAATTTCATAACAAATGAACATGCTTTTAGAAAATATCTACCTCTGTCTGCTTGCAGTGAGAACACGGCATATAAAAAAAATTATATGTGTAGTTCAATATCATATTTCTTACAAACAAAATAGGTGTTTCGAATATATTCATTATTTGCCCATTGCGTACCCATTGTTTAAATAATTCTTATAAGGGAGTACAGTGTTGATTTATGCAAAATTTTTGTATTATGCCCTGCTTTCTGAGATATCAGCCCGTAGAGTAGCGATAATCAAGATATTCTTTAAAATTTCTATAGCATAGGTATACAATGTTCTACAACAAATTCAGGCACCATATTTTGAATTACTATTTTGCTAGAATTTAAAAAATATAATCTACGTATAAATAACATGTTTAATCTTTTTTTGAAAAATTATGGAACTATGGGTATAGAGCGAGGTATAGAGAAAATGATAATTTGCAAAAATATAGATTATGTTCACAAAAAGAAATCTTATGGAGCATGGTTCTGAGACCTTGGAGGCAATTGAATAACCCACGTCTTCTTATCAGTCTGTTGGGAAAAACTGGCTCAAGATACCTTCTAACATCAACCGAGTAATGTGGGGGTGCGCCTTTCGCCATCTTGCTGATACCATTCATTTTTATTCGGTATATCGGGATTATTTTCGTTGGGAAATAAGTCGCCAGACGGGATATCAGAAATTCTTGTAAGAATTGAAGGACCATTTAAAGTTTCATCGAAAAAGTAAGGCTATTTTCCACAATTGCTGAACAAACGTTTACCTTTTGCGTATACCGAGTATGATGTTCTCTCATCTATTTGGGATTTCCCTTTGCCCAATACCTGCAGTTTTGTCAATTAACTGCCCCTGTTAATGTAAAGATGGACTCATCAGAGAAAATAATATATTTCACTTAAAGTTGATTAACATTGCAGGTATTTATTAACGTTTGACAGAACTGCATTCATCGATCTGGATCATCATCGGAGTTCTTGTACTAGAGTACCTACTAGAGTTTTTTTTAGTTTCAATACTTTATGTGCAAATGCAACAGGAATATCATAATATCGGCTAATCTGGAAAAGAATTTTCTTCTACAGCTAGCAAAATGTTCAATGCTCTCTTCGTTGATACTAAGACGTTCTGTTTTCGGCCAGTCTTCAATGAAGCGAGTTAATCGAAATTTCCCCTCAATTTTGCTAACTGTTTATAAGTCAAGTTCATTTATTTTTTTGCTAACAAAAAACAAACCATATTTTGTATCTACGGATACAGCACGAAATAAAAATACATTCTCAGCGAAAACCATATTGAAGTACCAAATAATGTTCCTTGCCTTAGATAAAAATTTATTTTTATCAAGTCCCTGGGATACCTACTAATCTTTTTTAAAATTTTCTTTTAATATATTCATCATTTAGGATATCACCTGGTAGAAGGAGGATTTCAATTTGAACATTTAATTCATTGTACTGTTGTTACTATTGCTAATTTCTTTAAATAAAAATGGATTATATATTGTATATCCATATCTATTCTCTAAAAAATTTTCCTATGCAACACTACAAAATTTCTTACGCTCTGCTTTGTCTGTGGAAAAGTATGCTCTTTCAAACAACATTGTCAAAAGTGTGGGTTGCTCTTATCGATGACGTCATATCAGGAATAGTGATGACGTCGCAAATACGATTACTCGTCAAAACTTGCGTGACTTAAACAAAAAGTGACGCAGATGTTTCCGAAAAACTGTTGTTTCGAATAACTGAATTTATTCCTTACTTTATGTCACTGTAGTTGGGAAAACTAACTTTTATTACTATAAATACATATTAAGGAAGAAAATATTTTTTCTTATATTAAAGTAAATCGATGTGAATGTTGGAGGTTGTTAATTATAAGTTTAATATTTATTCGTAACTCATTGGACTAATGGTCCGCATATCAAAAAGTAAACGCAAAAAGAATGTTAAATGAAAGCCGAGCTAAGTAAACACATAAATTCTACTTGGTGTGAATTAGATGTTATCCTGCTCAGGTTTAAAGAAAGCATTGCAAGCAGTGAATCAGATCCGGATTAACCACGTGACACATATGGCACCCGGCCTAGGTCACGATATAAAAAAGTTAAATAAAGAAAAAAGGGATTGATTTATCAGCGTCGTATCAATAGTATTTTATTTTAGCTAATATACGGTTTTGGGCTAATCTGTTATCAGCGTAAAGACGATTTTTGTATGCACATAAGGGTAGTGGCTTTCATTTGTTTTATTTATACACACCAAAAATTTGTTGTGCTTTTATAAAAATATTTTGTATGTAAAGTTTGAATAAGGGGAAAGTTTGTGAGGTGATTTATTTAGAATTGAAAACTCCATTAAATAAACGTCATAAACTTCAACATGTGTTTTACGTCCATTAAAAAAAACTCAAATCTTTATATTAACGCATGCATGTATATTTCCAAGATTCATGGACCTTCTTTAACTAAACAAAACTCTCTAATTAATATTAACTTCAAAACTCACCAAAATACTTACGAAAAACTATGATGGACTCTGTAACTCAATTTACAAGTACCTGCTGAAAAGTTTGATACAGTTTCGTACTGTATAAATTGAGATATTTTGTTTATTTATTTTCACTTCCATTTTTTATAACGGAGTTTCGGAAGTGTTCATTATTTCTTTACTTGCGTTAAAGATTTTATAACAATTTATATGATGAAGTTCAGTTCTTGGATTTTATTAGGTATGAGGATTGTGCCAATTCTTAATAAATTGAAGTTATTTTAAAACAACGTTTATGGAACCAATAAGCCATCCTAATATTTATTACACCCGGTCCTGCAGCGAATATTAGGACAAACAACGCAGTCAGGAATGAGTTCCAGGCCTTGCTCCTGCCGCAGCTTTCCGTTCCTGCAAGATGTGATGGAGTTTAGGTCACGCTCATCGATCAGTCCCCGATAGATTCGATTGTAAATCTCCCCATCGAACTCGAAATATCCAATATAATTAAGTTTCCAACCGAACAGCTTTCGGCATTTTTAACCGGCTGCTGTTCTCTTGTGCACTCCAACAGCTTAAATTTAGGGAAGCGGTTCGGTTAGAGATATACGAGAAATAAAATCTTTAGATTCAATTATTTTCTGTTTCAATTATTACGAGTGTGTCGTGTCCACAGACCAGTCGTGTCACTTGCCTACATTACTGGGCTAGAGGTTCAAATTAAAATCTAGCTTGTGGTTTCTTTTTTAAGAACCTGACTCATTAAAGAAAAAATAAAAATAAACGTCATATTGTATACGAGGCATAGCAAAAAACTGTCCTCTGAAAATGTTACAGTTTGTACATTATTACGAATACATTGTAGTTCGCCATTGTGAATTTGAATCTAAATATTTACATAAGTATAAAGAATATCCCATTAGACACAGTAATTATAAATCTCAATTTCACAGTATCAAAATTAGCAATTTTTCAGTGTTTGCAAATTTCACAAAATGCAAACTTCACTATTTTCCTTCATCGGTATATTTTTTATATGAAATGATGACTAGGTAAGAAAAAAATGGTCAAATTTAGAAAATTTTTAAACATCAGTTTATTTTTCCAGTTAGGTATAAAAAGCTGTAAAGAAATTTACACAGAATTTCCCTAGCTCTTGCATCTGGAAGCTTTTATAATCCAATTCTTTTTAATATATAAGAAAAGTAAGGTATACCTAGCTATAGGCGTATACCTACATCAACGTCTAATAAACTTTACACAACTTATTGTGACTTACTGTGCAGTTATAGCAATACTCCCAGATGATTACGCATCATTGAAATGATTCCAAATAATGGAATGATTTTAAAAATTTTTTTTTCTTATTTAGTTTTACTGCCCACACTGTAGGTATATATTTTCCTTGTTAATAGGGTCAATTACGTAGTAAATATTATTATAAAAAGTTAAAGTTTTTAAAATTAATTTTGCCCGTTTTAGGGTGTCCACATGTTACTAAAAGGATAGACAGTGTTTTCCTTGTTCATATTAATATAACTACGAAATTTTGCTTTTCTTCATTTTTTTAGGGTTCTTACCTTGTATATTTTTTAAAGGGTAGCCAGTTTCCGCCTTGTTAATTTTATAGTGTTAAATACAAGGTATACAGTAAGGCGCTGAGCACTAAGCGGTTAGGAAAATCCTATGCACTGATGTACAGGGTGTCCCAAATTGCTTGATTTTGTCTGGTTTTCCTATTTCCAGACCAGGTAGAGAAAAACTGACATATGAGTCTAGAGCTCGATTTTTTTGAAACGCCGATTGGTGAAAACCACATTTCGATATCTCTAACCGTTTTCAAGATATCGGCAAAAATTGACATTTTACAGATTCCGAAAAATTGTCAACTTTTTTATTTTTGGATATTTTTTCAAAAGGTAAAAACTTTTTGACGTAGAATAAGATGCATTTGTCAAAAAAATATATCGCTTTTCGATTGTTTGATATCAAAGCTAACTTTGTTATTTCAAATGGAAACCACAGTTTTGGCTTTGACTTTAGAAAATAGGAAAAAAAAATAAGCTTTCCAAAAATATATATGCCAAGATATGTCTATTCATCCTTGCTGCCAATATAACACATATCTCTTTAAATATAACATTTTATAACGTTAAAAAAAGTTTTTCGAAATCTGTAAAATATCAACTTTTGCCGATATCTCGGAAACGGTTAGAGATATCGAAATGTGGTTTTCACCAATCGGCGTTTCACAAAAATCGAGCTCTAGACCCATATGTCAGTTTTTCTCTACCTGGTCTGGAAATAGGAAAACCAGCCAAAATCAAGCAATTTGGGACACCCTGTACATGTGCAATATGGCTCACAATAGCACCATATAAATAGTGGGGTGACTATCGAGTGTGCCCGCGATCGATGCGATCACCTTATCACCGATGTAGAGAGATGTTATTTACTTTTTCTGAAATCGCCCAGGAATGTCTACTTTCTCGGCGTAATTTCAGACCCCAAAATAGCATATTCTAGTATTTTAGTCCATTGCTAAGCAACCATCAAAAAACGAGTCCGGGAAAGTACTTTCCCGGCCTAGGCCGGGAAAGTAAGTTTCCCGGACTCGTTTTTTATCTACATTTAGGACAGTAAATAAATATACGCTGACAAATTTAATTATTGACACAGTTCATTACGGCGACATGTACCGGCCACACCAAATATTAAGGCAACCTAAAAAGTAAAAACTACATCTAGATAATTTTAAAATTCTCACATTTTAAACGTATACCTTATTCATTAAGTACACATAAAATATGATCTGGTGCTTGAGTAATAAATATTTCAAGTTGTTCATTTGACAGAACTTTCGGCTTCTTTGGTTTATAGCTGTCACCTTGACGTTTCCGGAAAACGCGTAATTTCGAATATTTTGATATATCAATGTTTTTCTTTGTACTAAGTGTTGATCTCAGCATGGGAGTAATTTGACTATAACGTAGAGATGCCTTCAACTGAAGATAAATTAGAAATCATGACATTTTCAGATCGGGAGGTCATGTCTTTTTCGTGGCAATAATCCATGAAAATTTAAAGTCACATTATTTGCAGCTCTTACTCTCTGGTGGTGTCCCAGATACCTGTATGTCATCATCAAACTCATCATTGTCCATTTTAATTTGTAGTACGTATTGAAACGAAATAAGCACTCACATCAATAAATAAACAGTGCAAAGGAAACGATTTCATAAGCAATTAGATTGCAATGAAAAAATGTTATGTATTAATAAAAATTTCTTAATTATTATAATATTAATTGCGATTTCAGAAAAAATAGTATGTGTATCTATTAGAAAAAGCACATTCCCGGACTCCGTGTTGCTTGTCTCGGCTGCGCCTCGACAAGCAATCTTCACAGTCGTCCGGAAATGTTAGGCTTTTCCTACTAGGTACACAATGTACTATTGTAGGACTGGTCGTCGCAGTCGCCAAAGACCTTGGCATGCCCCCACTATTTAATTATAACCGCGCTAATCTGCACATGTACATAAATACATAGGATTTTTCTACCCGCTTAGTGCTCAGCGCCTTACTGTATATTATTTTCATCTGTCTAATATTATTTGAGTGTTCGCGCCAACAGACCGATAGACATACTTTAATTTTCGTGATTTACATTATCAGAAATAAAATTCGAGGAAATCTCGCAGGATATTTTTTTTTTTTATTCCAATAATACTTCTCCTTAGCTAAAGTGAGAGAAGTAAAAATGTTCAATTATCATTACCATATGTTAAAATTTTTTCTTTTCATGGATTATGTTTCTTTTTGATTTCTCAACAATCTGACAAATAAAAAAAAATTACCTCAAAACGCTATCGAGTGGAAGTCGATCTATTCTATATTTGCTGGGACTATGTGATTTTGTAACAATTAAAGATTACTGTTTATGAAAAATGAGTCAAAGAACTGACACACATTTAGTGTTTGAGGATGTTGAGTAGAAAGTTCCTCCATCCAGTGGAGTTTCTTATGACCAGTATCTGCCATCGATCTATTTAGGGAAAAGGTTACTTCATCGGAAAAACAATTTCGTCATTGGTATATATTTCCCTTAGATGAAAAAAGGTAAATATGAAATACCATTTTAATTTTTTATCATAATTTACAGTTAAATACAAAAATTAAAATTAAAATTTCATAATACTTTGACCAGAACAGTTTTCAAATATTTTGTTAAAAATGTCAAAGTCTTCATTCAGATTATCAGATTCATTAGACAACTGTTCTTTGCATTCACGTTTCAGCTCTTTCTACTTATTATGTATTAATTATTGTTTCAATAACTTTAGATCGTGCAAGAATGAATTATTTTCTTGAAAGTGTTGGGATCCTTCCCATTTTTTTTTTTTTGATTAAATTAAACTGTGTATAAGAATCCAGAATGTTCCTAAAGCCTACCTTCATCTATTAAAATGTTTGCGCTTATATCACAAACTGGAATCAAACAAAGACTGACGCGATATTTTACATTAAATTTTCTTCACAGCTTACTTAGAAATCTGATATTTCTCATATTTTACACTAGTAAATAATTTTTCCTGACATTGTGATACAAGCTCTACTGAACCATTAAAAAATCCAATATAGCGCTCATAAGAAAAACCAAAGTTAACAGCAACTCAAATAGAAATGACTACAGAGATTTTCTGGCAGTACCAACGAAAGCACTTAAAAGTGTCCTAACAATGTAAATACTTATTAAAATATCATCAGTCATCAAAGTAGACTGATAAGTTTTTTAAAATGTATTTTTTCAGTTTTTTGAAAATATCTCGAAAACGGCGATAGCTAAGTCAAATTTAAAAACGCCGTCGAAATGGTAGTAAAATCCTCTAAAACTTTTCATATCTAACCTTTTCTCTATCTCTAATAATAACCGAGATAGTAATGCATGCACCCATTGCACCCCCAATTTGGGACAGACTCTAGACATTATTAACCCGTGTGCTCCCAAACTATCTATATACTTTGCGATAACAATTTTTCTTATATTATTCTGGATAGCTTAGAAATGCTTTAGTGATTTTTCAGAAAATTGGGTTAACATTTTTTTAAACTGCTTATTAAAGGCTCTATTTATATGTATTTTCTGTGTAGACGATAAAGTAAATTATTTACCACATAAAATCGCGTGATTATTTATATCAATGCAAATTAAGAACACTGGATGCAGCAGACAATATATTATTATGTACATAATATGTGAAAATTATACGACAAAAAAAAAATGCTAAAACATAAATAATATATTACGTACGCACATGCTTACCTCTCATTTATTCTACTAACTCTTTGATTATAATTTGTTACAAATTGATCAAAATCAATTTAATAGCGATTTACATAAATGTTTGGTTTTAGTGGCATATAAAATAATACCTTTAATCGTTTTCTTTTGCTCAAACCGACAATAAAATTTAAATTAAAATCGTTTCAATTTTTATGGGGCGTGTATTTAATTTTATGACCACACAATGTTTAGATTTGTTGCAGTATTTACTCTTTTGAAGTTTTTCTGTTGAACCGTCAAATCAACTCAAATGATTTATGATTACAATGTATTAAAAATAACAGAAAATACAGTTATTTATAAATTATAAAATCATTTCATTTGTCAGATTTTATATTTGTATATACGCTTTCTTTATAGTTTACAATCAAGTACGCCATTTGAAAAGATTATATACTAAAGCTGCAGTATAATGAGTTGTAAAATTTTATGTAGGAGATGAAAGTGAAAAAACTTTTAATTAACCTTTTTTAACTCTACGTTAAGGTCAGGCCGCAGGGGAGAAAAATAAAGAAAATAATGCCAAAATTCGAAGCGTATTTTCTTGTATAAAGTGGTAGGTCTGAGGTAAACTAATAAAATTAAAGTCAGTAATGAACAGAGAAACGGTATTATTAAGCGTTCGATGTAATTTTTTTAGTTTTTGGTTTTACAACAATGGGATTAAAATATGTAAGTCTTAATACACATTACACGTAAAATAAATCATGCACATCCCTACTACAGTAAATATAAGTTGCGATATTAAGTTCTTCAATTCAACCTAAAAAACATGAAAGAAACGTAAAAATATACTTTACCTACGTCCACTACTGTAAGTACTTAAAAACACATCGTCTGCGATCAATGTAAGATTCCTATTACGCACGGTAAAAAAATCGCACAACTTGGAAAAAAATCGCACAGTTCGTACAGTTTTCCTAGCAACCGCCTAGCAACGGTCAATACAAACAAACTTATTCGCTAAAAATTATTAAAAATGACAAGTGCAATACTTAATGTTCTGACGCTGTCAAAACTGACATAAGCGATAAATAATAAAAATGAAATACAAACTTTCAATAAATACGGTCGTAGGTAAAGTATAGTACATAATTCGAGTTGTAAAGCAATTACGCACTCATGGAATTATCACACTCGACGCTAACGCGTCTCGTGTATAATTTTTCCATTCGTGCGTAATACGCTATTTACAACTCTTATTAAGTAATATACTATTTTTTAATCAAGTATAACTCGACTGTTTTGTTATGCGTCAAATGGCTTATTTTATAAAAATAAAAGATTGCAAAAAAATTTTGGGAGAAAAATTTCACCACCCCGTCATGTCACCCCCAATATTCATTGACTCTTTTTCTAAGTTGGCACAACATACAGACATATTGACAGACATAACTTTTGGATTTTAATTTATTATCCAGATAGACAGGCGACAACAGCATTTTTTCTTAATAATTCACAATTGCACTACTTTTCGTCTATCCCAATCCCAATGAGTGACGATGTCATCATCATTAAGCTTTCAATAAATAACATTTAGTGATGAATCCAGATTCTGTTTGTGTAAAAATATATACGTGTATCCCCGGATTGGATTCACAATAGGAAAAAGATTTTTATTTTCGATTTTTCGACAAAAACTCTCGCTTAATAAAAACTCCTGTTTACTTTGAAAACGGCACTTCTACTAAGAGTGTTGATATTTTCTGTACAGGGTGACCGGAAACATCCATAATCTGGAAAATACTTTTTTATTTTCGAAATGCCATTTTCAAAGTAAGCAGGAGTTTTTATTAAGAGAGACTTTTTGTCGAAAAATCTAAAATAAAAAAGTATTTCCTATTGTGAACTAAATCCGGGTAAATACTTTATACAGGATTCAAAATATTTCTCAATCTGTCACTTACAATTGATCTCGCTGAATCTCTGCCTTGCATTAAAGAAAATTCTGGTGCCATGTGTTGGCATCGCAGTGATAAATTCGTTATTCCTTACCCAATTCTAACGAAACCGTAATCAGTTAATAAGCTGATATATATTTTATTACCCAGGTCTAGACTGTTTGTTTCATTGGTATTTATGATGAAATAATGTAATATTCCAGGTTAAGAGAAATACACAATAATCAAATATATAGGTTTTTTTTTATTTTATTTAAGCTGCCTCGTTTAATATATTCTTAATTTACTTAGAAATCTGTCTAATATAATAATAATTGAATATGCATGTTTATGTTTTTGGAAATACAAACTTACTAGGTTAATATGTTTTCTACCAACTTAGTTTATGATAATTAATAATATGATATGAGCGATTGTTAAAAAAGAAAAAAATCATGGTGACGGTTTTCTTAAAATCGTAACTGAGCGGCATCAGTGGCAGAAAACGTCAATGAAGCTGAAATAGAGGCTGAGATGATTTAGATGTATCAGCGATGGTGTTGATATCAGTAGGTATGGGGTACACACAACGCATAACCTCAAAAAGTGGTTTGTGCAACAGCTTCAGCAATGTGGAAACGTCTAAAAGATATACATGAATCTTTATTCGTGCACATCTTTTAAACGTTACTGAAGCTGTCTCTGTCTGGCAAATAATGAAGACTTACGATGAAGCAAAGCAGACGTATAAAATCTGACAGCAAGACTTTTAAAAGAAGAGAGTTTATTCCATACAGAGAAGGTTGACCTGCTGCTATAGAAACAAGCAGTAGAAGAATATAAAGTTAAGAAGAATCAATTACGAAATGGGGCGTGACATCTGTTAGATAAATCTGTGGATAACGAGAACATTAAATGTTATCTATTTATTACAACAAAAAGGGATATTTTTAAATCTGGTGTACAGTAAAAAGACTGGCCGAGATAAATGGAAGAGAAGATCAGAGAAAAATATGATCAAATAGTCAGGTTTATACCATTGAAAGAATACACATGATACACGAGTACAAATTGGAGACCGTTCACTTTTTGAATCAGAAAGATTTGGTTCTATCTTCTATCATAGTTTTAGCATTAATGGAAGGAAAGGGGAAGCGGAGCAACGCCTACCTAAGAATATATTGCATATGCGAAAGTTAGAGAAAAATCTACTTTTAGTAGGAAATGTGGCCGGCAGAAAAATGAGTTTCATTCGACAATAAAATTGAGGTTAGTAATCAAAGACTAGTGACCGCGAAACAGAACCTAATCAATTAGTGCTACAAAATGTTACTCAAGCCAGTATTAAATGAGAAAACAAATGTGTCAGTACAGGATGCTGTGCTCCAGCGTGAGAGAATGGATCAGGTAGATTTTGGTTCTCTGAAGATGCTAGTTGACAATAGAAAAACTCCTGGAATTTAAATAAGATCTATCTGAGTTACAATGGGACACTTTCGATGTGGAAACCAAATGCCATTTAAAGAGAAATCTCAAAATCAAATAAAAAAACCTGGAAAATTTATTCGCTTTGATCTTCGTGAAAAGACATGTTGGATGAAATGAGTTTATAAAGTTAAAAAAGTAAACCAAATGCATTTATTTAAAGGTATAAAGCAAGACTTATGGCTCAAGGATTTTGTTAATGTAGCAATACCTGTATGACTCGATCAGAATTTTCCTTGTCTATGATGACATGGGAATGTGACAATTGGAACAAGAAGTTGGTAGATTTCCTATCAGTCTTTAATTTAAAGCAGCTGAAAGCAAATAAGTGTGTCTTTAAAGCATAGTTTGAAAGAGAATATTTGAATTTGGTCCTATATATTGTAAAAATAAGGACACTATTGACTCAATGCTTACATATCATGAAATATTATTACAGTAATTGAACTACTATGTTGAACTTCAAATTGTTATAAATAGGAAAGAGCAGATGTTAATGCAAATTTTAGTTATGATGCAGAAGATGTAAAATCAATCACAGGATGTATAGAAGTGCTAGCAAAAGAACCAGTTACATGAACATCGAAGCGACAAGAATAGTTCGCTCGATCTACGATTAGAGCAGAATATGTAGATGCCTCAAATACGTCATAAGAATTTGTATGGTTACGATATCTTTTATTTGAACTTGGAGCTCAGATGATTGAACCAACAAAACTTTTTGTGGAGAACCAGAGTGCATTCAACTTGTTAAAAATGAGGGACATCATAAACTTACTATCCCCGAATAAAGTACCGCGACATCATAGAATACTCAGCAACAATACTCAGTTCAATATGTGCCATTAGAAGAACAGTTGAATCGAGGGCTTTTAAGAAACAAATTCAAGAGAAACTGCAGTAAGCTATCAATTGTATCTTTTCTACAGACAGAAACCTAGTTTTAAACATATAGTGGGTATAATGAAATATGTTTTTCTGGTTATTAATATTATAATATACTCGTAGTTATGAACTAATCGCCTAGAAAGAAAAAAAGGTTTGGTCTCAATACAAATTAAATTTATTAATTTTTCCAATAATTAATTATTGATAGTTTTTTTCCGAGGTTTATTCAGTTTCTTTTAATCATTCAATGGCATATTTTATTTATTTCATATTACGTACTTATTTTTATTTTCATCTAAATAAGAGCAATATGGTAGAACATTTTCCATCTTGTCATGACACTGAAAATCCGTTAAGAGTATTAAGTTAAGTACTTGAAGACGTCATAGTAATTTCTTTTTAATAGCGAAACTCAACTTTTGATTATGTAGCTCATTCTCACTTTTCGGATGGATAAATAATCATGTTGCTCGCCATTTTAAAAGAATAATTGGTACGACATTTCACCACCATATTTATATATAAATATAAACTTATTTTGTGAAATTCGTGCAAAATTATTTGTCAAAACACAAACCCCTCCGACATACTTATGTATTGCTGATCAAAATTTTTTCTTTTATTGCCATTCCATGCTACGGATACTTACTTACCTCATACAAATAAGTCTAAAGCATTTATTAAGAAAGGTACGGTTATTAAAATATGGAACCTATAATACATATACCTACACCTACCTAACATCTACAATTAATTGAATTCAGAAAATCAAAGTATGGTCGATTTAAAAGTTCATAATTTCATATTCCTGATGATCATAATTTGTTCTTTGCAACAAATTCAAGAAAAGATAAACGTTTTGCATTTACACTGTTTTTTATAACTGTTGAAAACCCTGTAGGTATGGATCAAAATATGGGGAAAAACCCTTGTCAAATTTAACATTATATTAAAAACTTTCATAAGTGATTATAAACGCGTGATTAATTTATTACTTTTAATCACCGTCTAAACGGACCGTCATCAGGTGACAAATGAGCTCTCTACTTTAAGATACGCAAATTGTAAAAATATATAATAATAAAATTGGTTTTCTAAATAAAATATAATAATAATCCCAATGTGAAAACCACAAGAAGTTAGAAATTAATTGATGCTGTAGCTGTAGTTTGAAATAGTTTACGAAATAGTAATTAACCTATAATATTTGTGGTCTAAGCAATCATTCTTAATTCCATTACTGAATTCTTTAAATAATGAGTTTTCAACGTATTGTTCTTTCAATAATAAAACAATTCAGACATACTCCTTGCAAGCTTAATGTCAATTACATGTACACGTATGTTTTTGATTATTTCATTTAATAACACAGCCAGCTGTTAAATCACCCCAGCGTGTGATCATGGAGTGCAGGACAAGCATTTGGAGATAGGGTGCAGAAGCGAAATTAGCCAAGTCATTCGAATGCAGAGCTAAGACAGGTATCCTAAAAGTTTATGGTGTGAATACCTACTCAAATATTTTAAAAATCTAGACTCAGTGTGCTGAATTAAAATGTTCACTTCTTGTGTTTTATGAACTTGAGATAATTGAAAATTATTATCGCAATCTTATGCTTAAATGCTAATTATTATTAAATGCATTATTTTAGGATACAAAGTGTTAAAAGGTAAATCACCAACAATACCTTCCTGATGAGTTAAAACACGTAACAATTGCAAAAGAAAAACAAAGAATGCTTGATTAAATCAGGGTGTGTTACGTTGGTGCAACTAAAATTGATAGAAATTTCTAAATCTAGTCTGGGGATAATTTGATGCAATATGAAATAAATGTACTCGAAGACATCTTCAAGGATGGTGCGTTGCCTTACCACTCCCTAAATTTTTCTCTTGAAATAGGTTGTCGAGAAGCGAGGTTTAATATAGGTCTTTTTTCTTACTATTAGTCTAGTCTAGTCTTGTAGAAAGGCGCTGTTTTCGAGGAAAATAATACAGATAATTGCATTTCAATTATGCCCCCAAAATTGTATGAGTATTTTTTTTGCAACTTAAAAAAAAATCCGTGTCATGTAGTTAGAATGATACATCATCAAATCCGACAAATGATCTAGTTTGGAGACAAAATGAGTGTGATAATATTAAGCTTAAAATAATTTTGAAGGCATAATTCAATGGCTCTTCCTACAAAACTAACGAAAAAGAGAAAAAAAGATTTACTATAAACTTACTACTCAGCAATATAACTGTTTTCCTATACATATTTCCAAGAAAAAAATATTCAAGTTCAGAGTAAGGTGATCTGTCACACTTAAAGAAGCATTTCAGTTTAATTCTCTTTCACGTTGCGTCACATTAGCTCTTGAACTAGATCTAAGGAATTTTTCCGCGTTCTTTGTTTTTCTTTCCAATCTACGTGCCGAAACTCTTTAGAAGCATTTTTGGCTAACAACAATTTTGGTCAATCTTCAAAATTTTGGCTCCAGAATTCACACCTCAATTATTGTAAAGCATTAAATAGACACCGTGTATAACAAAGTGGACGACATCTAGTACGCTTTAACAAATGTAAAAATATTCCAAACTGAATATATTTGCTTTCTTATCCCATAAGTATGAGTTTAGCGTTTATGTTCACGTGTTGTCACAAAGGACGTCAAAAACACATTTAGAGGGTTGAAGTTATTTGAAAATAAGAGTAAGTAGGTATTTCATAGCAAACAACTTTTCTATATGAAATACTTGGTAATTCAATAGCTATATAGCTGCCTTAAAGCATGTAACTCCTTTAAATTTTTGTTTATTATATGAATGTGTATACACGTAATTAAATTCAAAGAAGTGGAATTATCAACTCCTAAACATATTAATATGATGAGGTGCAGTAAGGTTATTATACGTAATTTTTATTTGAATTATTGTCCTTCTTCCTAGTATGTTTCTTATTATTAGTCATCTTTTTGTTTTGTTTAGGTACATGTCATCATTTTACGTGAAGAGCTTTTTAACATTTTCCATAAGAAGTACTGTGTTGAAGGCTTTTTGGAAGGTTATTGAAAGTTTCAATAGTTTTAAATATTGGAGTGTTTAAGCTTATTTGTGTTGTGACATTAGTTAATTTAAAATTGTGAGCTGTTTTTGATGCTGTATTGGTAGGTTTGATTCTTTTGAGTAAGCCGATAACTGTTTTTTAATTTGTTATTTTTAGCTTTGTAGATAAATTTACACTGCTTTATTTTTGACATGGCTGCTATATTGGGAACCTTGGAGTGCACTTCAGTGGTGGAAGTTCCATAGGCGGGATTAAATATTACTTTTAAGATTTTATTTTGTAACCACTGAATTATTACGTTCAATATACCTACGTTCCTCATAACGTTATTAAGTACCCTACTGTTGGTCGAAAATATGCGTTATATACAGGGTGTTTCAGTTTCTAATTGCCAAACGTTAATAGGTGATAGTATTAATCAAAATAAGAAAAATGGTTTATTTTACGTTAATTTTATTGCTTAAACAATTAAATAAATAAATAATTGACAGACAACACAACTAAAATATCTATAAGAATACTTCAAGTTTAATACAAAATTTTTCAAATAAGTAAAGAAGAGGCCGCCGCCAGACGACGGTGAATAGAAATTAAATGTATAATAAATAAAGTTATTTTATTGTTTAAACAATGAAAATTAATTATTCATGACAAAATCAGTACTTATAAGATATCTATGATGAAAGAGCTTTCATTAAAAAAAATTCATCAAATAGATTGAGGAGAAGCTTCAAGACAACTGTCTAATGAAATCGCTTTGAGCTTTAAATGCATTAATACACGTGACATGGATAAAATATGAACCGACCAGATATTTACTGAGTATCCTGCATTTTTATTAGCCTCAAACATCCCTAAAAATATCTCAAAAGTCACAATAAGTCACTCATATTTTGCAAACGAAAGTCACCCCCTATCACCAGCTCTAGTAAGTGAGTTACAGGGTGCCAAATAGTGTTTAAAACAGGGGTTTTTTGTTAATACCTTAGAAACTCTTACCGATTTTCTTGATGCTTGATGGGTAAGCGTGTTATAATAAGATATTTGATATAATTAGATTTGCTTTATTTCTTCCTGTATATTGAATTTTGTTTGTTTATTTAATTGATCATGGCACCTGTATATCTAATGCTCCTACCGTCAAAATTAATATTTCCCTTTGCATGTTTAACTTGTCAATAAAGAAATCCAAATATTTATGATTTGTGTTCTCTGTAATTTCATATCCTTATTGATGTGTATATTTGGTGGGTATATTTATTTATTTTTTTGATTAAACAACGTAATTGTTGTTTTATTTATATTAAGTTTTAACTTATTATTAAGTAACCACAATCTGTAACGACTTATCTCTGAATTTCCTATACTATGGATTCTCTGGCAGTTTGTCATGTCTAAAGTAGTACAGTATTGTCTGCAAACGTGTAATACATAGTTTGCAGATGTACGTCTTTTAGATATAACACATGTAGGGAATACAGTAAAGGCCCAAGAACAGACCCTTGTGGTATTTCATTGTTACTTAGCAAATTTTTACTAAGTCGACTTTAACAAACTGCAAAAGATTTTTGAACTATAAAGATATCCTATTATGCACTTCTTGATTCCAATTCATTTTAATTTATTTTTGAGCCCCAATACCAAATTTCATTAGGAAATTCGCAATGATCAAATTAAATGACAATTTGACAAAACGTTGAGTTATATTGTGTATAGTTCTAGTTTACAATCGTAAAATGCGTTTGCATTTAAGAGAAAAAATCGAAATAATAAGGTTATTTGGTGAATGGGGCTCTTAGTAGCAGAGAAATAGCCGCAGAATTTAACCAAAGACATCTTTTACGAGTCGTTATTAGTCATGGAGATCTTCAACAAACGCTTCTAAATTGTTCTGATAATGAAACAAATTTCAAAACGTTGAGTTTTTAAAAAACTGTTTGTTGTTTTAATTATCTTGCCTCAAACCAATGGCAAAGTAAAAAGAGTATATTATAATAAAACAGGCAAATAAACGTTAATCTAAAATTAATTGTAAATACCAGTATTCAGAGAAAGTTAACGTATGGTGTGGAATTTTAGGCGACTGGATAGTTGGTCCGTTTTTCTTTGATAACTCGTTAAATGCTAAGCGTTTAATTTTCCGATACGGAATTATGGAATGCAATTTTATTGAAAATATTCCTCTTAATGTGCGACATGAGATGTTTTTCCAGCTAGATGGTGCATCAATCCATAATTTCAAAATTGTTCATCGGTGATTGAACGAACATTCTCCAATGCGCTAGATAGGAAGAAATAATCCCTATGAACTCTGGCCTCCTAGGTCACCCGATATTACACCATTAGGTTTTTATTTCTGGGGAACTGCAGTGAAGAATAAACTTTACAAAACAAGGCCCAGAAATCGAGAGTTTAAATGAGACACACTGTATATAATTTAGACAGTCTGTTGGTGCACTATGAGAATGACTGTTACATAAGAATTCTTTCTTCTATGTAATTCATCAGTGATGTTATTTTTAAACAAAAAATGTCAATATTTTTGGCTTTAATCACTTTTTATATAGGGTGGCGCATAAGTCACGTTATGATTTAAATAATTAATAACTTTGTTGTTTAACATTTTTTTTTATTTTTGCTTTAGGATCATATAGTGAGGACTTGGGAATTTCATATTAGAAAAAATCAACTCCGAACAAAGAATCAAAATTGTCCAAATATATTTTTAAAAGCAAAATTACCACAGAGAGCATACCGTAATTTCTTCAAAACGCGCGAGATGGAAAACAACCCAGCGATGTGCTTCCATCAGGATGAAGCCACTGCCCACATAGCCCCACAGACTATGACTCTCTTCTTGACGATATCGCGATTTTCCAATTTCAATTGCCTTTCCCGTTCATTCGATTTAACGGCCCCAGACTTTTCTCTTTGGGCTAATTAAAAGGTAGGGTGTAAGAAAATAATCCTAGAATCATATAACAGCTTAAGGCCAATATTCGAGAAGAAACCCAGGAGTTTGGACCTGCAATCCTAACCAGAATCATAAAAAATTCCACGTCAGGTCGAGGCTAAAAATGGTCGCCATTTGCAAGATGTCATTTTCAAAATATAATGTAAATTATATATCCAAATCATGCATTAAACGTTAAAAAAATTAAAACAAAAAAATATATTAAAAAACTTATGCGCCACCCTATATAATTTTTGAAAATACTTAAATTAGAGAAACGGGTACGTAGTTCTCGGTTCTCGTGACCATAATTATTATAAATAAACATAACTTTCGATATAACAGAAAACTACCACTGTATGATATTTTATTCAAAATATTTGTAAAAATAGGGACAATAACGTCTATAGTATCTCCAATAGAACTTCCATTCATTTTGAGTTATTTTATAATATTTTTTATTTCCTCCAATTTGGCATTCTCACCATAAATGCTATGGACAGGATTATTCTTTAAAATTTATTTTGTCAGGTTTATCGTTAATTTCTGAATTACTCGCTTCGATAATATTATGACCCACAGTTGTAAAATATTTATTGAAATTATTAGTTATAAATCGAGGTATATTTTTAATTTGGAATTTTTATATGATTATTTCTATTTCTATTAAAAATACTATTTACCACTCGCTACTGTTTTCTCATGTCAGACTCTGTTTATAATACAATACTGCTTTGTATTATCTAGAAGAGTAGCTGCTTTCATGTGTTCTATTATGACAGTTTTAAATAGTTATTTTCTAGTTCTTCTTGAAGTATTTTAACGTGCTCAATTATTAAATGTAAATATTCTCACTCCTCACTTCTCAATAGCTCAAATAATAAATAATCTTTCTTTCTGATTAGCTAAAAAAATAAATGAAGAGAAAAAAATTAACTGTCTTACATCCTATTTCCCACCCACCCTGTCGCTACGTCTTTTTTTGCTAACAGGCGTGTGAACACGTGAGGGTGTGTATTATTGCAGACATAGAGTTTTCTCATTTACCTTGTCTTATAGCCCTCATACCTTTTAGGTTGGGGCGTTAGTACATAATTCCCAATTTCTAACAATGATAGAATTGTAATTGTAATTCAAGTAATTTAACGAGATACAAACCTTACTTAAAATGCTGGTCTCCTCTCCAAAGATAATTAAATATCTTTAATGTAATGTCCATTACACTGTTTTTATAGACTTCGTCTTCAGTATAAAATTTACTATGAATAAAAAATATATGGAACTAAAATATAGCCAATTATCTTATATTAAGGTTCATTTTTTAATGCAGTTGTTTAAAAAATGTTTAGTTGGTGTCACTAGAGTTTCTCTGTCGCCCTGGTTTCAAATTCGGGTGGGACCAAGTGAGGGGATCTGCTCGAGTCACATCTCTGGAAACGGATGCAAAATTGTGGATTTCGTGTATCTTCAATGTGGGCATGCTAAAGATCCTTATCTCCAGACAAAATGGGGATTCGGAAAAAAATTCTTGATTAGGGGCACCAGTGTTTACACAAGCGCAATGAGCTTATCGTCTGGCGCCGGTGATTACCTTGGTCGCAGAAATAGGTCAATAAATAATTAGAACAGCTTCGCAAAATTACTCATACCTTAATAATTTCCATAATTTTATCTTACACAGACAGTCTAAAATATAACCAGTAATTAAAAGATTAGATCTGTCAGAGGTGGTGTATTGATTGAGATTAATCAATAAAAATAATTTTTCTTGCATTACATTACAATAATTGTATTTAATATAGACCAATATTTTATTAATAATATTATTTTAAGTAATATTATTATATCTTGAACTGCCGAGGATTTTATAGACATTTTTATAGCTGATTAATGGGTCTTATCAATAAGAATATTATATATAATATTTTTTTGAATTAATATACACACAACTGTTATTGTCGAATTGTGTTAAATAATAAAAAAAGGAAATGGAAACAAATAAAGAATCAAGTTATTCGAGAGAATCTTTTGTTTACCAGTGTAGTTGTACATTTTAAGGTTAAGTATATTAAAGAATGTACCTGACAAGAACTAAAGTTAAGTGCAGAAATACTAGATTTCAGATATACAGGACATCAAAGTTTATACGGCAAAGGTATCCTTAAGGAGTTTCTCAAAAATCAACTTAACCATGTCATAACCTAGTAGGTTAGTTACGAGTTCTGTTAAAATGGTATTACAAGAACCTGATTTTAATAACACTTTACCTAATACTTTTATAAATAAAAGTAAGAAAAGTTCATGTTCGAGTTTCCTTTGTTTCCAAATATTTTTATTTTATTCTTGAACTTCCTTGTTCTTAACTAACCCAGGGTAATTTAAAATATGTCGATGTAAGGTACACCCATCAAATTCGTTAGCAACGTTTGTGGACATGGTATGGAAGATTGCCTGGTTGAGAGGCAAGCATACTTGACTCTCACCATGGGAGCCCTGAGATCTTCTTCCGGTCGTGAAACTGCGATTTTCTAAAGACAAAATGAATTCCAATATAGGGTGTGAGTTGTGTGTAAATATGTAGTTTTTTTTCTAAAAATTAATATAATTTTAAGAAGTATGCTTTAAACATTTGAAAAATGAACACTGTCTTAACTAATTTATAAGTAGGTACTTGGATCCATTATATTTTCTAAAGGTTAGGTTATACTTTTTATATTTATTGGGTGTTTATTGAATTTCATAATTTTACATACCTATACGTAATAAAGGTTTCCAATTCCAATTTTTTCTAAATATTATGATTGCCAAACATCTGAGAAAATAAATAAAAAAGCTAAAAATGCGTCTTTTCAAATAATACCAATATCCAGCCTTTTTATTCATATTATTTTATCCTCAAAATCCTGACATCACACAGCTCTAGATTTACCTTCATAAAAATTTTAATAGAAATAAAATCACTCACTTTGTACCCAATCAATCTTTTATTTTAGTAGATATTAAAATTAATTCACAGACAAATTTATCTGCTTCATCTGTTCGTTATTTTGATATTATTCCTGTTAAATAATTTTAATTCATCAGAATCGATTCTACAAGATCACAAGAAAAGCAAGAAATATGCTAACATATTTCTGTTCTTTTAAATACCAAACTGAGAGATTGATTTAACAGACGGTGAATGATTTTATTCTATTAATATTTTTAGGTAGGTCGTCTCATTTATTAAATTTAATTTAGACTCGAATTAGATGTCTGACACAACCAGTGACGATTTTCGTGATACTAAATGAGACTTTTATTCATATCAATCGCTTGCTAAATAACTACGAATATACCTAAATAACGACATCAACCTGATTTGAAAATTTTATGATTTCGTTTCAGTATTTTTTTCTTTTTAAACAAATGACTAAAATGTTATTATTATTAGGACCTTTTGAGATTCCTGAAATTTATTGTCTATTAAAAAATAACTAAAATGGTTCTATATGAAATAGGGGTAAGTCAGGGCGAGATGCTCCCCATATAGTTCAAAGTAATTTTAAAATGTTAACCTAACTTTTATATAAAACAATGTTTGTATTGTCGATAAAAAAAAGAACTTTCTTACACTGTTAACACACCCTGTGTAATTAAACCTTCGATGGAAACGGTGAAATGGATATGCTCATCCATGTATTTGGCGGTGATTTGTTTCAGAAAAAATACATGTTTTTATTATAGAATGGGGAAAATATTTAAAATTAATTGTACCTACTACAAAAAAAGTGCAAATATTAAAACGGCGGAACTTTTTTTTAACACTGCATACCCACATAGTACTTTTCATTTAAGCTGTTCACCGTCATGATAATTTCATAATAAATTCACATTTCAAAATATTTTAAAGTTTAAAAGCGATTGTGTTTATCTTGTCCTACAAACACGAGAACGTGATAATATTTCACACTTTTCTAGTATCTAAATAGATGGGTTTTATAATAGATCCCTATTTTGATTGTACTTTAATGTATATTTCAGAAATGATAATAAACCTGTTAAGTACAATTTTAGTTTCGGTGAGTGTGTTAAAACATTCATTAGAAATACTTAGAATAAAATGGCCAACGAAAAACGGGATTTGTTTTTACCCAAGGTCTCTTGATCTGTTGATCATATCGATAAACCTTTTTTTACGTAATTAAGAGAGTGTCTAGTGCAACGTTTGTTAATACAACATTTTGTTCTTCTGTAGTTTTTGAACATATTCAGAAAAACAAAAACATTGAACATCTTAACTTGTTTTTTTTTAATTAACACCTTGTATATCTTTATAATTTTGGGTAGAAATTTCCCTATTGATTCCAAAAATGAATTATTGTTATGTTTTATAATAGATTTTGAGATATTTAATATTAAATATAACTCATAATTGAAATAGCTGGTCAGGAATTATTATAGTCTAAAGGCAGTCCCAGACATTGCATGTATTCGGCGAACATTCGGTATTGTTCATAACTTCGACAAAGCTTCAACATTTGCTAGTGTTCATGAAGAGTTTTTCACGGTTTAATTCAGTTGTACCACGTCAGTGTACCCTTTATTTTTAATTAAACAATTCAGAATTGAACTGCAGCACGCATGGGACCGCCTTAATATTATTAATATAACAGAATAATTGTCTTGATAGTTAAACATAAACAAGTGAGAGAGATGTACTTTTTTTTAATTTTTTAAATCTGTAATATAATATTGATAAGAAACCTGAATATTGCTGCTGCCACTCTCTTGATTATTTCAAAAATTGTAGATAATCAAAGAAATATCTGGATGGAAATAAATAACCTATACGCCCATTGTAGTGGGCCATGATATCTACAAAAACTCAAAAACGTCCCGAGGTACTAAGGTACTCTTCTTTACTATACATCGAATATCTACCTAACCTCTCTACATGCAAAATGGGAGTCTCTTAAAATTTTGTCAAAAAACACGAACATTTTCTTGACCCTGTATCTTGGAGCAATTAGGTGAAAATGGATCGCTAACTGAAAATTAAAAGGCCAAAGGAACAATCACACACCTGTCAAAATTTGAGCAAAATCGATCTATTAGTTTTTGAGTTACATACTTTGAAAAACTATCCAAAATTCAAGGTGTTCGAGTTCTAATTTAATTAATATTGATTAAATGTCAGAACCATATTTTTTCTTTTTGAGGTTAGAAAATCCATCGATTCATATTAATTAATAATTTAATAATTTGTAGCGTGTAAAACTGGTTATTGCATACATTGGTCTAAGCAAATGGGGAGGAGCTTAACTATTTCTCTTCAGTAAATAGAGTATAATATACCGGGTGACAACGAAATTATTGCACAAGCCGCCATTTTATTGTCTTTGAGGTTACAGTTTCGGTTTTTTGGTCGAAGATACAGTTCGTTAAGACCCATATTTTGCCTGGAAAAACATTTGTAAATCACTTCCGTTTTTTCCGGAAGTAGACCTATGGCGAGAATTATAAATAGAACCCTGTATATTTTTTTGACCATTCGATAGGGCTTAAATTTCCTTTTTCAATGATTTATCACAAGTGGCAATTTGTTTTCAAACTGGCGGCCTTCTACTATTAAAATTATTTAGATTATTTTTTTATATGCAATACAGAGTGTCTACATGAATATTGTGTCGGCTTAAAAGTTATGGTACGAATTATATTATTCTGAAGTATGAATACTTCATTAAAACAGCTGCAATTACCCAACAGATTACAAAATAATCAATTACGACTGGGCATGCGCAAAATTCTTGAGATAGAATGTTGATAAA
Organism: Rhagium mordax; assembly: GCA_963680705.1. Classification (NCBI taxonomy): domain Eukaryota; kingdom Metazoa; phylum Arthropoda; class Insecta; order Coleoptera; family Cerambycidae; genus Rhagium; species Rhagium mordax. Next base: position 81,789,461 of record OY796657.1, on the reverse strand, counting down.
TGTTGATAACTGTCAAATAACCAAGCACTGGCTTGCTACTTGGTCTACGCGATTTCAATAATTTAATAAAGAGTTCATATAAACACCGAAAAATTTTACATAGGTACTTAATTGCTTTGAGTTATTGTACGATTAACATATTTAACGTGTAAGCTATAGTCAGTTTTCCTACTTGAAAACAATATTGAATCAGGTTTTAATGTATTTATAAACCCATAGAATTAGTTACGTTGGCTTTATACAGCTTAACTCAGTAGAATTCGAATTAATAGGAATGGTGGTATCATTTGCGAACAGTGGTATGTATTTTACAAGTGACAGCCAGCTTGTTCATAAATAATATAAATAATAAAGGTCCCAAAATACTTCCTTGTGGGACGTCTGTGGAAATCGTAAAAGAACTAGAAAGTGATATATTACCAGAACTTTTTATTGCAACAAATTGAGTTCTTCCGTCTAGATAATAAATAATAATAATAAACCCCAACAAGAAACGAAAGAAAATTAACCTATAGCATAACTGTTAGACAAAATTGGTATATTTACTTCGGCAATCGCTACTTCCCACACTATTTGCAGGTTTGGCGAATATTCGGGGAGACTTTTGAGCCTGTTTCCAGTAGTATTGTTTACGTTTAGTATTTTAAGTTCAATTCTATTGAATTAAACTCCCAACACCTCCCCTGCATTGTCGTGGTGCAACTATACTAAATCCGTGGAAAACCCCTCGCGTACACTACCGGATTAGCGGCCATTAATTCGCATCAACTTGCCGATTACAGGGCCTGCTACTATGTAACTTTTCACGTAGGAATCTGTTAAAATTAAATGTAAAATTTTAAATCTACACATGGTCGTCTGTAAATTTGAACAGGCTTTTATATTTAACATATTAGTTACAAAATATAGCCTATCTATGGAAATAGAACGAACACACGCATTGTCTGGGATCGCCTTTTATGGAGGGAATATGCTCTAATCGCTTCTGTTAATACAAGTACAAATAATTAATATAAGGTAGATTTGTTCAATTAGTTCATCACCAGAGCTTTTTGTATTAAAAATATTCCCAATATACTAGTTATTCGGTCATCTTATACTGGGCCAAATAAGACAGTGGATATACTTACCATATGTCAACGGCAATTATCAATTCGTGTCACTCACTTTTTTACAATTTAAATGCGTCACTTGGTGTAGGATAGGGGGTGGGAATTTGATTAAAAACACAGTTTATATAAGTACACAAGATGTAGCATTTAATGCTCACGTTTCAAAAAAACACTATACAGAGGACACGGCGTTACCAAATTAGTTTAGAGGTATCTCGTCCCATAATCGTTTATAATATTAATATATACTTTCATTAAAAAGCAGAACACAATAAAGATTCCTCTCATACATAACACAGAGGTACGATATTCTCTCATTGATCTGTATTGATTTTTTATTTTCGTATACATTGGATAAGGCGATAATGATTCATGATGGAAATCACTTAAAACGAACAGCCAACATTCTTATCGGAGGTAAATTGTATTTACAATAAAAACAGTGGGCGGGGCGAGACGGGGGTTTGCCCTATTGGGCGTCGGTATACAATGTAGCTTAGGCATAAATATACTTAATACAATATATACAATATACTCGAGTACATTAGATCAAAAACTATAAGTCAGGGTCTCGTGTAAATGGTATACAACAAGGCCCCCGCCTTTCCCCGCGCCCCAACAAAGGTAACGAAAAATACATAAGTATAAACAATAGAAGAATTAAATATATGAGCGAGCGCGTTCCCAACCACACGCCTCTAGGTCAGTGTTTTGTATGCGATAATTTTATAATAATAATATTAATAATAACCTATATAACATCACTAAATTCGTATACGTGTGTGTCTGGCGAAGAGCGCGTATGGTGGAGACCCCTTCTCGCTTCAGAGGTCTTCCCGAGTCGATAGAGGCTTCGCTAAACAACATTAACAACAGCCCTCCAGGGCCCTTCGGCGGCGCCGCTGTCGGCTTGGGAATTGCTCCGAATTTCTGGCAAGTAAATAATCACGTTATACACCAAATCATCCGGGTGGTACTAGTAACAAATTGTAATAAAGGTTCAAAATTTATAATCTAGAAGTGGTACGATATTTTAACTTTAATGGTTTCAGCCATGGACCACCTGAGTAACTTTGCGACATTCTGTATACTTGTGTATTTGATATTATTATCCTAGTCTTGCGAGTAGCACTCTCGCTGGTTAGTTTCTTCTCTAGGTTCAGTAGTTACGTATATCGTATCGTATATCATCATCGGGACAAAGGGAGAGTCCAGGTTTCTCAATTAGCAAAAAAATCACAACAGATATAACAACTATTATTTTACAACAGCACAACCTTGAATTATTTTTTTGTACGCGTCGTACTTTTTGAATTTTTTTAAGAAACGTGACGGCGGATAGAGTGAAGAGAAGGGGATGTGGGAAGGAGCGGCTGATCGTTTTGGGGGAAAGGGGAGTTGGCTGGTCGGGACTAGGACGAGGGTGTTGTAGGTAACACATCGAGGAACCTAAGCTACGAGACCACATCACTTTACACGTTTGCGGTTGTCCTTTTGCTTACTGTCGGTGTAGTATTTTTATACTTTTCGGTGGGGCACCTCTCCGGGGCTTGCCTCACCTCACCATTATCTATGTACAGCAGTCAGCGCACGAGTAGTCTAATACTTTTGTACAAGTTCTTCCCGTTAACTAAACACTGGGGCACTACATTTACACTTTGTACAGAGAATAATCACATTTAAGAGTTGCATATTTCTATGTCCATTGTCGTTGTGACACAAGAGAGGGGACCTGCAACAACAAACACAAAATTAGATTTAAAACGCTTCGACAAAATTACTTTGATGATTTTCAGGGTTTTTCGTTAGCTCAATTTGGCATCTGGCCATTATCAAAACGGCAGGCACATAATTATGGAATATTTGAAATAGTAATAAATAATTTTTTTCTCCTTTTTCTTTTTTGGAATTTATTACCACATTTCTGGAAATAAAATATATTCAAATTAACCAGTTTAAAATTGGGAAATAACCTCTACGCCTTTGATGTCAGAGGAACAGTTAGAGGACAATTTTGCAAACAAATAAAATGTACTTCCATATTGACAAAAACGAAACCATCAAATCCTGAACAAAATTCAAAAAATTGTAGGTATTTACAGTATCCCGTGCGAGCAGTGTAATAAACATTATGTGGGTGAATCATCGTCACTTAATGTGTGATTGGGCGAGCACAAAAGGTATATTAGAAAAGGTGAAATAGAAAAATCTAAAATTTGTGAACATGCTTGGGAAAAGGGCCACAGGATAAAATTCAGCAAAAATTTTTACCAAAGAAGCAGAAGCATAAAAAGAAAAACCAAAGAATCTGTAATCATTTTACTTAATTATCTTCATTAAGTAAAATGATTACAGATTCTTTGGTTTTTCTTGTATCAAATTCTTTGGTAGAATTTTGTTCAACTTGTTTACCAATGTTGAGAGAAGAACTCAATAAAATTAATATTACTTATTTAGTATTTTTCAACAATTCTATGGTAAGTATCTATTGGAAATGATATAAACAATTTTCTTGTATGCCGTGTTATTCTACACGTTACATAGAAAATCTAAAGCCTAGACTTTGAAAAAGAAAATAGATATAGTTTCCGAAACGTCAGCCCAGTATTTTTGTATTAGTTTTATTCCTATTAGTTGTCAAAAAACATCCTCTAACTGTTCCTCTGACATTACGCCAAAGGCGTAGATGTTTTTCCCAGTTTTACACCGGTTAATTTGAGTATTATTTAGATAAATCAATTTTTTTGGATAGGAATTTCAAAAATGTGGTAATACATCCCAAAAAACAAAAGGAAGAGAAAAATTATGGAATGCTACAAATAATATTTGAACAGTAATAAATAACTATTATTTCAGTTCTTTTCTCCATTCTGACTCTTAAAAGGTCAATAAGTATTATAAACGAAATAGATTTTATAATTGCAATATTTTTTTTATTTATTATTTAAAAAAGGGACTTCTCAATGTCACGAGCGTACAATACAGGTATCAATATGTGGCTGTGGCAGTGGCTATTAATGTTCACTAGTATGAAGCACGTAGATACATATCTACACCGCCATAATACTTCTATGAGTTTCCAAAGTCACCTAAGGAAAAACATAACTTGTTGACTCATAAGACTAATACATGGAATCATCTACTGAAAGTTTATTGCAATCAAAGTTGGGTGAAACCCTGAATATTACGTAATATAAAGAAATATATGAAATAAGTATTTGAAATATATACTGTTTGTACAGCTACGTTGAAATTAAATGCCCAATCTATACATTTATAAATGTATTTACTAGATATAATTTGCATACAACATATGTCAATACTTTCATAGGTAAATACAATACAACGGACCTCTGGGTTGACTGGTTCACTTGTCTGTTGTTGTACCCTTGAACCCACATCACAAATATCCCAATATCCAAACGGACATTTAATTTAGCTACATGAAATATGGATTCGAAAATATTTTGGAGAAATCCTCGGAGTGGTCGATTTTTACTTTGAATTAGTGTCTTCTGCGTTGATTTTTTATCTATGCCGTCATCGCCACGGTTATGAGGCCATCTACATTCTTTTTATCAGAACACCCTGTATATTTTCCATTTTTTAAATCTCTATGGAAGGTTGATTTCAAGGACCTCTATACTATTTCAGAGTCCATAAGTTTGGAGCTACAGCTACAAATGTTTAAACCTTCTTGTGCCTGCCAGTAAGTATCCCAAATGACCAGTGAATTCTTGATGAATTTTATTTATACGTTCTTAAGAAATGTTGTTACATTCTAATCTAATTTAGATTTTTGATTCTTAAATATCATTGTCAGGTTTATATTTGAACACTACGTCTTTTAGGTGACCCCAAAGGAAAAATCTAGCGGGGTAAAATCCGGTGACCTTGGTGGCCATTCAACATTACCACGTCTTTCAGACCTTAAGTTAATTTTTTATCTTATTATCTATTGCTCATTGATATTTTATTGTAAATAATCACAATGGAACAAGAATTATTTAACTTCAAAAAATAATATTGTCAAATGTCTGTAGCTAAAAACCTCGCTCCAAACTTATGAACTTTAGACCCTAAGTAGCTTTCCATAGATATTCTAAAAATTAAAAAATCTACAGGATGTTCCATTAAAAAAAGTAGATGACGACGACATAACCTAAGCAGAGATGACGTCGTAGCTAAAAAATCAAAGCAGATGAAGCTCAAATCAAAATAAAAATCGACCTGTTCGAGGACTTCTCCAACATATTTTCGTATTTAGAAATAATGAATTTATTTATTCCATACTTTATGTACATATTGTATATCTTTATCTCTATTTCGAGTATAATTATTTAAATATGTAAATTACAATCAGTGTTGATATTAAAAATAAAACACGATGTATGTTTCTCCCAACAATTTTTATTTATTTTTCATTACCGGTTCACTACCGGTTTCGTTAATACATTAGATCCACATCATCTATTCTATCATAGAAATTTGAATCACTACTTTCATAAGATAGTCGAAAATAGAAATATTCCTCGAATCTCGATAAAACTTGGATACAACAATTTCTATCAAATGTAGAAAATTCGTTCTGCCGGTCTGTCCGTCATAAAAAAGAACCCGCATCCTTTGTCTAACGAATACAAGAAAATCTTAATTCGGGAGACAGGAAGTTGTTGGCCATTTGAATTTTTTTATTAAAAAAGTTATAACTCAAACACGGCTGAAGCAATCGAAACGTGATAAAAACCGAAAGATATCCTTACTAGCTCTAAAAAAAAGTAATGAAGTCTACTCTAAAAAAGTCAGGAAAAATTGGACTTTTGGGAGAAAATCTATACGTTTTTTTTTTTGGAAACTCGTACCCGTGATAACATAACTTTCGAAAGTATTTTTTGATTTTGATTTAAATTCTGTTAATAGGGAGATCTTTGGATGTTGAAGTTAATCAACTGGAAATGAATAATATACAGGGTGTGCGATTTAAGATCGGAACACCCGCATTAAATATTTTTTTTTTGGGACATAGTGCTCGATGAGCTCTATTTGACCATGTGGAAAAATTTTAAATTTTCATTTTTTCAAGGCCTGCTAAGGCCCGCTAAATGGGTCGAAATTTAGAGATCGACTATTAGGCAATTTTTTTTCGAAAAAATGGATAGCGCATTCGATTCAGACGTGCCTCAAATACCTTTATACAAAGTTTGAGTTCAATACCTTATATAGGGTGTGTGTCACAGCGTAGCGAATTTTCACATTTTTCACTGACCCAAAAAAGGTAAAATATTCATTCGACTTAGAGCCATGTCAGATATCTAGGAACGAAGTTTTATCGCTGTATCTTCTGTCTGGATTTCAACAATTTTTTTTTTATTAAGTAGATATTTTATTGACATTAAAATATTAAAATCGGTCAACGCGTTCCGAAATAATGGGATGTTCCGGTCTTAAATCGCACACCCTGTATATTCCAACTGCTAAATTTTTTACTAAAATTTGAGACAAATTTAAGTTTGCTGTATTGATATAAATATTTTTATCTCGAAACATTCGGCAGATTCTATTCAGGTAAAGTACTAATGAAAATTAATACCTTTTGAAATAGGTATACGTGATTATCATATAAATTCCTAATATCTTAACCACGCACGACAAAATTGCAAATCCTATTTTCAAAATGTATTCTACTTTTATTGATTAGCAATGCAAATGCATACATAATTATTAAAACATGTGAAGATGTACTCCACAATTTTCGAGGTCAGAGTGGTCCTTAAAAAAGACGACGTTTACTTTGTAATACATATGATTCAAATTCCTGCGACTGGCAATGTAAATCTAATGTATTCACGATGCCGGTACATATAAAAATAAATGGTAATTTTTTAAACGGACATTTTGTTTCATTTATTTATAATTGCTTATCCGTAAAGATGATTTAAAGAATCTAGTGTAAATGACTGTTTATTGAACAAGACATATGTAAATTTCATAAATTCAGTTAAGTCCAAATGAAGCAAGAAATTATTAAATAACTAACAAAACATAAGAAACAACAATGGGAGTATAATATCAGATTAGACATTTCTATATTCCAAGGGTTGTAGTCGCGCAATTAGCTCTTTTAATTTGCTGGAGGAAAGAACTGAATTTCCAAGAGGACGCATTTTGCTTAATCTCCCTCTAAAATTAAAATATTTAAGTATTTGAAGTAAATCCTAAAAACCTTTTTAATTCAAAATTTGAAAACCGTTTGGAAAACCCTAGAGAAATTAGTTTTCTTTTTGACTTTGGATTTAAAGAAAAATTTAAATACCCAGGTCAATAAACTAAGTCTAAGGTTGAAAACATACAAAGTAAAAATTAGACGGATTTTCTATTTATGGGAAAATTTGAAAGTTCTGCATGTATACTTATTTGTAACGCTCGCAGTTTTTTAAATTCCTTACTTTTTTGAATAAAATCTTATTCGCAGGGGTTTTGCTTTTTAACCCACTACTATGAATACTCGTATTAATATAATGAAAGATATCTTGGAATTAACAAAACAAAAATAAAAACGATAATTTTTCTAAATCTAGGCAGCTTCAACTTGTTTAAAATATTAAAGTAAAATAAATATTTAAAATAAAAAAAAAAATACATTTAAATTTTCTGCTAGCTAGAATTTAAATTATTTATATTCAATAAGAAAACCAACATAAATGTTATTTGTTTTAAAAAATTCGATTAAGCTAAATAAAAAAATAGGGCAACAAAATTTTAAATTATAAATATGTGTTTTAAATTAATTAATATTATATTTCTAACTAGCCCAAAGTAATTTCAGAATTAAAGTTTAATGTAATAAAGTTTAATGACCACGGTAGTTAAATTAATATTAACATAATGCGAACTGTGAAATTTGCTTGAGTAATTTTCAAATAATGTACTTCTTGCTATTTCTCACACATCTTAAAACAAACCATTGTATTCTAAGATAATTTTCGTTATTACTACAGTCATTAACGGAATTACAATTAAGTATAAAAGCTTTGTGCTGAGCATATCAGAGAAATTCAAGAGGCGTTAAAATAACCAGTGTGTGTGACCTACCTCACAGGTGATGTCCATAGTATTCGGCGGGATAATGTGCGTACTGATTGTGGAAGGCTGGGTCACCCGGCGGCCGATGCATCATCTGCTGTCCATCCATCATATAACCCATCGTACCATCGGGACTGTATGCTCCACTAGGACCTGCATGAGGAGAAAATACTGTTAGTGGTGTAACACGCTGCCCTATGACCGCAACTGTTGGATTGTTTCCCTGCACCAACGCCAGGACGTTGTTTTTGTGGGCAATTTGAATTTTGTTTTTGTCACTTACAACTAACCCAGGACATTTAGACATTTTCAGTAAAGGAATAAAGGGAAAATAAATAAAGTAAGATTGATTGAATTTCAAATCACGTGCAAACACATTTGACGATTTACTTTAGTAGAAACATCGGATTACACTTGAAATCTTGTAGATTTTTAGTAACGTGAATGATTTAGATAATGCTTCTTGTTAGTTCGTTCCTCTTGATAATGAATATTGCTTTCTAGTTGATCAAAATAGAATAATGGCTTATGTGTCTACTTGGACGATATTATAATCGTCACTGGGGACTTTGAATGAAGTTATGTAATGAAAATCTTGATACGAGGAAAGTAGCAGTCATATTGACTTCGGCTATTCCTAAATACGTTGAGGAAGACTGTCGATTTTGGTACTGTTCAACATTTTTGGTATCCGCACCATGTTATGAATTGTTCGTCTATTTAGTACAGACTGACTCAAGAATACCCTAATGGGGAATGGTTATTAGTTACATTATTCGTGCCTTGAATTGAAACAGAAGTCGGTTTAGCCCAATGAAAAATGGTTAATTCCTCGACGGATCTCTATTGGTCGACTGACGAGATGGAGTGCCATATTGTTGCAGTTTGACTTAAAAATTATTCACTGATGTGCATTGATAATGTGGTATTTCACTTTCCTATTATATCAAGACATATTTTTGGTTTAAATCCATAAATTCACATACAGTCTATGTATTTTAAGAAAACTGATTTTAGGAATAATTTGGAATTATACCTTTATTTGGTATGTTCGAAATAAAACCAATGTAGTTAGAGAAGGTATTTTAAAAATTTTGAAAAGTGGGAAATGTTAATATTTATTGCTGTTTATTAAACTCTGACAACTCAGTGGTTCTACGTAAACTTCGCAAAACTTATAGATCTTATCCCATATTGTACACCTTCATCTGGTTGGTCGGAGTATCAACAGTTTTTTTATGAACATTTCATAGGTACTGATACAACTAGTGTTTATAATAAAGAGGCCATCTTCTCACGATTTTCAAAACGAGTTGCTTTCCATAACTCAAAACGTAGAAATTTTTAAATTTGTTTTTTTAATTTTTCTTCACAGGGTATTTAAGGTCTTCAAGTGATTTTTTTCACAACAGGTAATCTATACCTAGATAATCTTGGTCTCTAGCTTGCACTTAGATCATATGAAAGAACCTGCAGAAAGATCCCAAACGGTTTCTTTTTTTTTAACAAAAAGTAGGTTGCCAATTTAAGGCGAACTAAATATATTTACCTATATATGAATAGCAAATTCAAGATAAAAATCTAAAGGATAGAAATGGAATCTAAAGCATTTTTGACATAAAAATAGTAAAATTCATTTTGCTATTTTATTTTTATGTTAAATGTAAGGTTCTAAATTTAAGATCTCATTCTAAATTAAAAGATCTTGATTTTCATATAATGTATACCGAGTGACCACGAGATGACGCTTATTTCTTCTTGGTTTCACAAGATATGAATTTAAAATTTGGGCACGTCAAATAACGGCTAATTACGCATTCAGTCGACAGATTTACCATTTTCTGTTACTTCCGGTTTCACTGGAAATGGTGCTAACTTTGAAATAGGGTAGTTATGATTTTTTACTATGTTCTATATAATTAAGGCCTAATGAAAAATCCAAGTTTTCGACCTCGGCAGACCTCCGGATCTTTGTAAAAAATCCAAAAATTTTCGACCTTTTTTCAGTTTTTCTCAATTTTGACCCCGAAGAATTAATTTTTCGCCAAAGATCATTACACTTTTCTAAAGCAGACTAAATTTGCTACAATTTGAGATCAGAACGGTTTCTGTAGACCTAACAGTGTTTGAGTTCCATCTGCTCAAAAGTTCGTAAATTTTTATATTTTGCCATTTTTAGCGATTTTTAAATTGGAAAGCTGTGAAGTACCTACCGGGGGTTAAAAAAATTCAATAAACCCCAGCCTAGGCTTCAAAGGGGGTCTGAGGGACCCACAGTCGTTCCCGGATCGTCGATAAAATTGATAGCAAAACTAAATCGTATATATTTTTTATTTCATAGCAAGTGAAACAAAACATGAAAAACAAAATTTGCCCATAAAAATGTCAGTCTTTAATATTTTTATCTCAATATGCTATAACTGCATGCAAAATGATCTAAATCCAAAAATGTGAAAATATACAGGTTGTTATATTTAAAAGTGCAAAGTTAGAATAATTTTCGATGAAACCGGAAGCGACAGAAAATTATAAATCATTCGAATGAATTTAGCCGTTATTTGACGTGCCCAAATTTTAAATTCACATCTTATAAAACTAAGAAGTTATAAGGGGGAGCGTCATCTTGTGGTTACCCGACATAGGTACAGGGTGATTCCTGTAACGTTCTCACTCCAATTTTTTGGTTTGTCTGGTAATAAAATTTTTCAAAATTGTAAAAATATACAGGGAAATCCTCGGGGAAATCCATTTAAAAAAACACAGCTATGTTTTTTCTCTTTTATTTGACATTCAATTGTGTTTTTGTTGAAATTTTCGAAATCCTTGAAAAAAATAAGTTACGTTAAATATTTTTATTTTATTTTCAAAGACAAACAAAAAAATTGGGGGTGAGATCGTTATAGGAATAACCCTGTAGGTACATACTAGGCATACGTATTATAGACACTTTGAAATCTGTACTTTTTGCAAAAAAAATTTCAAATATTATTAAATTGTTTTAAAAATATCTTATTTATAAAATTTGTGGGTTCTATTTATAAAACTTTTTGAAACACGTTATGGATGATTAGAAAATATTTCTGTATAAAATCTGGAAGCGGCAGTTGAATTTGGAGGTCACATAGGTACATACTCACTACAAACTACAATACATTTCACTGACTGGAACAATAAATACTATCTAATTATCTCAACGACTGGCACTCAGTGACCAGATTAATTATTTTTTTTAATTAATTTAATTATTAAACTATTCTAAAATAAACAAAAAATATAGGCCTTTATGAAAATCACTTTAGCTAGCGCCTTTTACTCGAAGACCATAAAACCCTGTATATATAACTTTACTTCACTGTATAGGCCCACTGTATATTTTATCGAGCCTTTTTTAAAAACCACTGTATATAAGTAACTGTAATTACACTGGAGATTCTTTGCATATACAACATGCTTGCCTCGAAATGGAAAACTAAGAAACCCAAGTTATGCATCGCATTTTTAGTGAATTCGGGTGAATTTCACCCTAGCTGCGGAGCTGTCAGTTGGCCGATTGTGTGCCTCGCGTGATGGATCGGCCCGTGAGGGTCAATGGCTGCCGCCATTTCTCTTCGCCTGTCTCCAGCAGGAACAGAAAAGTCCGGAATCGATAGCGTACGAAAGAACACTCTAACATCGACAGCCATTAATAATCCGCACTCTCGAGTAGAGGAATTCTTAGCGAAATGCCGAAATAAAAACGACGACAGGCTCGGTTACGATAACCGATCATACAAGACTTTCCACTTACAATTCATATCAACTCGATTACCGGCATGGGATCGGCCCATATCTTCATAAAAATGCATAACAACGTTAAGCTTTAATGGAAATCACGATTCATTAAAAAATGTGATAAGACGGACGTGCAAGGAACGCCACACGAGCCAATAAAATCGTCTACTTTGTGTAAAAGAGGCACCTGGTGCAGGGAGACTGATATGTAACGAAAACGAAACGGATACAATATGTGTAACATTAAAAATATAATTTAATTACCTACGTACACACTACACACAATGGAAATTAAATGTTTAGGTTTAAAATATGACTATACTATGTTTTTCTTACAGAGAACAATTTGAGTAAAAGTGGGATTTTCAAATAAAAAATACTTAAATATTCATGGCATTAAGTAAATAATTTGCAGTATAGATTTTATCTTTGCAGCAAAGACTTAAATAAGTCAAATACTTTATTACTCCACAGGGTGTTCTTAAATACATTTAACAGTGGATAGTAATGCCTAAGAATCATTATATCGTTGGTAAAATTCGGATTTTCAACAATTATTTCTTCCACATTTTTTTTTCAACTCCACATTATGCTACATTTTTGGAATAAGCCTAATACTCTCTTTCAGAAAATACAAAAAATCAACACTATTAATGAACTCAAATCACTTGTCACAATATTTCAAAATGACGTCATAGTCGGCAGAAATGCACCTTATTTACACCATCCAATTTTCTTAGCAATTAATTTTGGATTTATAAAGAATTTATGCATTTGCTGTGAACTTTGCCTAAAAGTTAAATTCTAAAATTGGGCTCTAATGTTCAAACGTGAAGAATTGTTACGGCCCCACGTACGATCTTGATAAAATCTGAGTAAATTTTAAAATAAACAACGAACTATAAATGACACGAGATATAGTGAATAATGAATACACAATGACTTCACTATATATTGCTATTTTAAGTGTAATAATCTTAATTGCCGTTCATTCAAAGCCTCACATCCCATTACTCTATTTACTCGATTCATGGTAAGATTAACCAGACACTCTACACTTACCTGCTCTATTCGACTGGTCGATCATGGGCTGAACTATTCTCCGCCTCGCATTGATGAACCTGAAACAAAAGCACAACGTTAGCTATCGGATGCATGGCAGTGTCGGCAAAACTGTCAACGCTCGTCAAAATAACGCTGCCGCTAATGCGTCCCGACACCGGAAATGATTGGGTTTTCTGCCGACCGATTGGTCGCATTTCCGAAGCGATGCGTGTATATAAATGCAACTACATTCATCAGCTGCTGCAGCTAGCGGACTATCTGTGCATCGCAAATTGCGAAAAGATAGAGTATTCGTCGAATCCATACATCAGAAATCGATGTGGCGTACTTCCTATATACTTTTATGAATAATACAGCGAACGATGCTAGTATAATAGTCGCCGTGGGAAGCGGTCTCGACCCGCTCCCTAATGGATAGGGGAAATTGATCCTACAAAATTCCTAGTAATTTTGTTTATGTGTGACGCGCGAGGGAAGCTACAGTCTCGAAGATGCTGGATAATCGAAATATGGCCCGTACGCGACACACAGAAGCTGCCCGCAAAATTCTACCTCGGTTCCTTCCCATCGACAAATGTAATAGCCTCAATCTCCGCGTAAAATATATATGAACCCGATTACTGGATATACAGGATTATTAAATTAAAAACTATTTAAAAATATATCAAAATGGATTACTGGATATGTTGAATATGATACATACTTCGTCCAAACACAGAAACCAAACTCTGGTAAATAAGGATTTCTCACATTTTAATTTAGGATAACTTCCAACCCCCTTCTTTATTTATAATTTTGAACTTGGAATTCAACCAAAGCAACTACTGCTCCAGGTAAGGAAAATAAGAAGGCATTGAACTACATCAAATAATTCTCAGCATTTTTAACTTTTTTTATTTCAGTATTACTTTCTCTCAAAATGCTAAGAAATAGTTCGATCGTTTATGGAGATATGCGATTTTATTTTACCAATTATAATATACATATTTCGATGTTCTAATGTAACATCAATATATCTAAAGAAAGTTACATAACGTTTCATTTCATGTTAAATGATAGAATCTTCACTCACAGAAAGACCTAAAGAAAGTGTTTCTACAGTGTTATTGTTAGTTTTAACAAAACAGCTGACAAGCTGCGTTAAATTCACATGGTATTATTGACGAAGAAGGAGTTCCTGCGTTTTGGTGGAAATAGAAGGTCGCGACCGTCGTAAGGCGATGTTTTTCTAGACAATTTGTTCGTCGAACATTAATCACAGCGTAGCAGGAGCGACAAGTTATGCACGCTCCTCGAGCAAGGATTAAAGGAGGGCCCTAGCATTGCGTTATTCTGAGTAGAATTCGCCAGACACACATGTGGCGCGAGAATAAAGAAAACAGTAATTGTAGATCTCGAGCCGTGTCTTTATGGACGGGGGCGGCAATAAATTCCCAGTTTAATATCTCTCAGCACATAAACGCGCGGGGTCGCAAGCTGACGCCGATGATGGAGTCCACGGGTTGACCCGCACCGCTCCAGCTGCCGCCGCTCGACCCGACCATTTGCTAACGACATAATTACCACCAGGGGTTAGCCCGTTTTAGCTGGGGAGTAAGTCCGATCGCAATTTCGAATATCACGTATCGAACAAATCATCGAAACGTCACACTGACCGCACCAAAGATCGCCCTTTATTTAGACCAACTCGAGACAGGCATAGAAATAGGACTCAAACAGGCAATAACGGGCATTATCACGAGCCACGGCCAATTTCTTCAGATTTCAGGAAATCGGCGGGCCTGACACTGCGTGCGGAATCTACAAATAAAAGGTCCATGACAATTAGAACTGAGGAATAATTCAACAATAAAAATTCCTATCATACGTTGGACTTATCGCAGTTGCGATTACCTACTATTGGATACACTTTGGGCAACGTAAATTATTAGGGGTGTTCAAATTAATCAACGACGTACCCTAAACGCTTAAATTCGGGGTTGCCTACTATAACTTCCATATATATAATGCGTTAGTTAAACGTGATATTAATTGTTTGCATCCGTAGTGTCATTGTCAAGAAGCATAGCAATCGCACCTAATCAACCCCGGCTGTGCGAAAATACAGAGAACTACGACGCGATGGTCTCAGTTTATTATCGAGCGTGTGGATCCCAATTAAGCTGCAGCAGCTGTGAAAATTAATGGAGCACAGCTTTTAAGATGTAATTGGGCACATTCATAACTCTGTGCGCCAACGATGTAACGTAGCGCGTGTGCTATACAACGCGACATCTGATTCCTGATTCCAAACAACACTTTAATGTGACACTGTTTAATTAAATCGAACTATTTATGACTATTTTCGTCATTTCAACTCGTATTAAATACAAAAATAGGTTCTGTGAAGCTAAAATATCCGTGCTATGTGATGTGAGAAATGCTGAAAGAATCCCTAATACAATTGTTTTCATGTCCAACCCTTTTACATCTAATCTATCATTTGTACTAGAAGGGGTGAGCTAAGCGATTTCTCATCGTCCCTAATGCGGAAACGATAATTGTAGGAGCAGAAATGGAATAACATTTATTTGTAAAAGTCCAACGATCGGAAATTCAGACAAGTGTTGAGATGGAGAAAGCAGAGTCAGCGAGATGATCATTAGGCAGGATTAGAGTCCCCGCCGTAATAATGGGCCGCATTCCGTGAAACCTTACACCGAGCAAAGGGTTGACGAAAACAATGAGTTAGAACCACTTTGACGCCCTAATGCTGTTTGCTCTCACAATCCAATCAATATTGGTTCACGGAAGACACAAACATTCTTATTGAGAAAACAATATCAATAAAGAGGAATTTCTGCGTTGAAGTTTGTCGGTTCTATCAGCTAACTAAATTCGGATGTTTCATTTGTTAATAAAATAAAATAAATTAAAATAGTTTGTTAGGCAGCCATGTGGCGCGAAAAAAAATAGGAGGCAAATTCTTGGTAGATATCTCAACGATTATATTATTTTATTATAGACCACGAACTCAATGTTTCTTTTAGAGTGAAGGATGCACTTCAAAGGAGCATAGATTTCAGCGTCCGTACATGCTGATGGTGGTAGACTTTTTTTGTCTCTTTTCTTAGGGCTTGTCTGTCTAAACACCGAAGGCACTGCAGCCTCCTGCATGGGCTTATTGTGCTCTCCCTTAGCCAATCTACTCCACCCATTTCAGTACCTCTGTACCGCTGATCAAGTGATGCAAATTCGCAACTGAACGAGTTGGGTGGTTCCCGGCTCTGTCAGGATCTTGCTCTGGTCTGGTTGATAAGTCAAGTAGAAATTTAATTATCAAAATAAAATATATTAAATTGTGTGTACGGTTTTTAAACGTTGGTTATTTATTGGTTATCCTAATTTCCAATGCCTTGTCTCTTCCATAAAGGCTTCTTGACGAGGAGTGAGGAGCTACTGTTTTCCATTCGGTCTTTTCATTTTCGGTGGCGCAAATAAAAAATTCGCAGCTGAATGGCAAACCTCGGGCTGATAAATTTCAGTGAATATTGAATTGCAAACTTAGATGAATGATTTCAAGTTGAACAACTGGGCCTGATGATGTAGCAGTCCTGTGGGTTACAATGGAACTTGGTTATGTACCAAAGTACTTTCTTCTTCTATATAATGAATTGTAGTAAGTGTTAAATTCCAGCATAGCTATTGAACGGCTCAGGACATTATTGAGGAGTCAGGAAAAAAAAGATTAAATAATGTTGATTTGAGCTGAATCCAAATTCCAGATACTTTCAATTTAAACGAATTATACATTGCATGTAGTAAGATGGGACAATCTACTGGAACGAGGGAGTTAAGAGAAACATTTTTGATACTTTCAACAACTACAACGCAAACCTAGCAGCTAGGAACAAAATCGATCTCCTAAAGCGCAATTAGATAGACCATTGAACATACTATATGTCTTGGAGTTACCACCTACGATTTTTCGACTGCAATATATCGATTAAATTTATCGATAATACGGGGAATGGTTCTCTATATTATCTTGATCTAGAATTTATATGAACTGAGTGTTTGAAATGTTATGAGGACCTGCGTTTACTCTATTAACCTTTACATAATTTTTTTAAACAATACTTTCTTCAAATTATGAAAGTACCTACGTAAAAGTTGGACTTGATAATTTACCGTATTAAAATAAAAGAGTATCAAATGTTGCTCTAAAATAATTCAATTTGCCTTTCGGGCCAATAAATTTAAAACAGTCTAGCTGGGATTTTTAACTAAAATAAAGGGAAATAAAATAGTTAAAAAACCAATGGATTCAACGAATTGAATGCGAACTGATAGTATTGTAAAACTGTGCCCTATTATTTCAGGTTTGAAACGGAGTTCTACAACAGGGAAGGTAGATAGGACCTTATCGAACCTCGGGGCTTTAATCGAGGTATATATTTACCAAGTATAACGTCATCAATACTGTTTGTTTGGTGTAACTACCTGTGTTGCAGGATAAATTATATTTTCAAAGAAAAACATACGTTATTATTAGACGTGGTCTATGCGGTATGAATTTTAAAAACAAGGCGTAGAAAAAGGTATAGGAGTAAAATTATCGTAGTTAAAACATCATTAAATACAAAACAATAACGAAGGTTTTGCTTTGATGTTATTCGAATTGAAAGAATAAGCAATAAAAAGAAATTTACCGCCGTATTGATTTATTTGCTATAGCGGCGTATAAGGAGGTATAATGCCATTATTTAACGATGCTGCATCTCATTTCTAGTAAGGCTGGCAACTGTTAATGTATGAAAAACCTTTCTAGCAATATCAATTCCAAAAATTAATTCACTTGTTAATCCATTTAATTTAATTGAAAAGGCTTGTATAACTGGTCAAGAATCTTAATAATCGTCGGGTTTTGATGGCATTTCAACAAACAAGGTGTTTTTCGTCCAACTGGAAGGTTTATGTGCAACTAGTTATCAAGAAAAAAATAACCCAAAATTACCCACCGCATTCTCGCCATGCTTTCCAAAATAATGGAGCCATTACAAATGCAACTTGACCAAGTATAAAATTTCTAACTGAGTGCCAATTATTTTTTAAAATTTAAATAAATAGGTTATTTCAGAATGTTAATTCAAATGTACTTACATGTGTGTTTAAAAATAGGGAAGACAAACCATTTGCATACTTGAAAACTTTAGGACAGTATTTTTGTTAAATTAAACTTCGTACCTTTACCACAGCTAACATGAAGTATTCGGAAGTTTCAGTAATAATTTCACCACCTTCAGATAAATTCACAAAAATACAAGAAGTTTCGATCTGGCCGAGGATCTGGCACTGTTATCCATACAATATAAATCTAAACAGTAGGTAATGCCAGAGTGCAGGTTTACTCGATGCACTTTAAATACTAAAAACACGAAAGCCAACCTAAGGTGCTGTTTTGAATGCACTTAAAAATACATTGGAAATGAAACGAAAAAAGTGAATGCATAGAATTTCTGGCACATCGAAGTCGGCATTTTAAACGTGCGATTTGTATCAGACAGAACGACATTGACCACGTCATTGTTCGGCTGTCTTATGGCATTTCGGCCACGTAATTAATTGCACCTTTAACGCTACGCGACCTGTGGGAACATTCCGATACCCTAAGCAGAGTAGGATTTAATTTTTATACAATCCTCAAGTTAATTCTAAGAAATGCGGATGATATGGAAGATTATTTACATTTTGAAGATGAACTTAATAATTTTTTAAAGTTTTCATTAGATATTCTAGAAAAGTTGATGTTATCCAGATACTTGGTATAAATTGTATTACGATTTCTTAAACAAAACTACAAAATATTTGGTGCGCAATTATACAAAAATTTTGAAATCTAAAACAGCTTCAATTACATTTATTAAATGATTAAAACATCATGAAGATTCTTCTGCTGTACCAAAATCCAATTACATTTACACTGGAAAAAGGAGTTGCCCTTTTGTAACCTTGGACTCTCGAATTTTTTGTTCTTGTATTGTGGTATTTGGTATTATCCTTTATTCTGTGTGCTGAATGAATAATAGAAGCTGCATTCATCTTAATGTATTTTGAGATAGTAAATAATAATAAATAAACGAATTTAAAATCTGATAAAAAAATGAAGATATGCTTTTTAAAAAAGGCACAAGATTTTTAACGCTCTGTATTATTGATGGCAGATATAAATTAACAAAAAAAAAAAAAAATGAAATAAATAATACCTACTAGAAAAGTAAAGTTCTTGCAGCAAAAAAAAATTCATACTATTTAAAAACTCATCGCATAACAATTCTAATAAAGGCATGCCAGACTAGAACAAGCTGGGTGATAAACAATTTCGTGAAAAATATCCAACCTTACCTATTTCTCAAGGCACGTGAGCAAAATTGCAAAACAATTCAGAGACTTGGCCATGTCAACAATTTAATTAAAACGGGGTCATCCTTTTGTGGACGATAATATTAAATTGAATGTAACACCAGCAGAAGAAAATCCCACAAGTTCTGCACGTGATAATAACATATCATACTCTGTTATAAAATAGTTGAAAGTTGCATTCCTACAAATTCCCACCAATACGTGACTTATGTGCAGACGATCTCCACCGCATGGTTGGATTTTGTGAAAAAATTATGAATCACTAGAGAATGTTTTATTTTATACCGGGCTAGAGAAAATCCCCATTGGATGGGAAGCAAATACCAAAATAGTCCACAAAGTATTAATGTTACTAGTTGATATAAATGGAAATCGCATTATCGGTTCTACTTCTTTTTATGGAAACCTGAACGGGGCAACATTTTTGAATTTTCTTCAGAGTGAACGTTTAGTCAATTTTTATCTAAATCGAAAGGGATGGAATGGCCTGTGAAGTCACCAAACCTCATCCCCTTACGATTTTTTCTGGTGGCTATCTAAAAATGTGAATTATTTGACCAGCTCAAAACAAGTTTCTTACGTGGAAAATGTAAGAAACCACTTAAGTATTTAAAATTAGGTATTGCCAAGCTGTGAATGACACAATAAAATAATAAAAATATAAAATACTCACATAAACACAGTTTATTCAGTAACTAAAATATACGGTTGCATACAAATTGCAACAAATATATTGAATAATTATTTGCAAACCATGGTAAACTAAGAGTTAAGGTTTTAATTAAAATGAAATACTACTCAATAGTATCTGTTCTGTGAGGAGTCAACTGCCGGCAAAAATCGTGTACAACCTCCCCATAAGCCCCCACAGATCAAATATCGAAATCTCAGTGAGTAGGTATAAACTTACTCTCACTTGCACAGTTTTGATAGGTGTCTGAAAAAAGTTGAAGTCGTCGTCGTAGCTACTACAGTTTATGATGGATTTTAAGGAGGAACTAGTGGAATTATTCCACTAAACGGCGAGAACATCCCTTTCTAGGCACGCCAATTAGTAGTGGAATATTTAAAATATACCTTGTAGGTAACGTATGTTGGTTTCAAATTTATTTTTTATTTTTGCAACGTAAACAGTGCTCCGGTAGCAACCGAGTTAAATTGAGAGCTCCGCACCGATGGCACCGCAGAGGGCCTGTTAATATCACTAGATTTTGTGGTGTACGCTCGTTTTTGTTAGGCATAATGTCATCAGGACAACTCCTTTGTTAACCCGAATAAAGCAGATAGCTTTTCGAAAATACAGCGCTTCTATACAATCCAAATTGCATCGGGGTGGGTGTTAATGGTGCTGCCAGGATAATGGATGGAATTGCATTAAAATGTGATCTGCATAGCTCGCTTACATTCCGTTCTCGCAAATGTAATTACCGAATCTTTCGGTGGCTTCCGTATCGTGATGAATACGAAGAAGAGACGGGGTGGCGTCGTTCTCTGTGAAACCGGTATCTCGAGCGGATCGCTTAATGGATCAGGTGGCTAGAGGCGCGCCTTTTTCATGTAAGGACAATTAGAAGGACTGGGGAGGCTTTCCAATACTGTATAGTATATTGTTGCCGGTGGCAGAACAGAAAACGTCGTGTTCGGGGCGTTATTCTACTACAATCGATACGAGAAGTGACTTGGCGATTTCATATTTACATCGAACTCCACTAATTGAATACTCTTTTAGATACACGACTAAAATCGAAACTTTTTTGTTCTATAGTTTGGCTAAGGGCACATTGTTACATCGTTAATTGATTATTTTTCTAAGGGCTCTACGCTAGCTATTGACTTATTGTACATTGCGGAGCAGTGACCCCAAAATAACTGGTTATTTTTATTTTTACAACAAATTAACATTAGAAAAATTATAATCACAATCAAGTTGTTTATACACAACAAAATTATTACAGAATTCCTTCATTACTTTTCTGAATTGGTAAACACTCTGGGGTATGTACGTATGTACATAAATCTAACAACTCATTTAACTACTAGTTGATTCATCTCGACTCTAGCTCTTCATAAATAAGGGTAAATATTTGCTTGGGAATATAAATTGACTTGCACACAAACATTTTAGCTCTCGTATTTTTTTGTAATAAAGAAGTTATCCTTACCTACCTGTTAAGGTATTTTATTATTGATTTTTCTATTCCTACCATCTAAATTTGCGCAATAATTTATTACCTAGTAGGTATGTAATTTTTAAGATCACAGGAGTTCAAAATGGCAAATGTCAAAATTATTATTTTTTAATAATAAATGGAGCAATAAATGATCACGTAATAAATTTTTAGGTTTCATTGCTGCCAATGAAAATATTTAAATATTTGGCGGAGGTTCCGGTGTTATAAGCATTTATAATGGCATGTTCAAAACATAATACCCATTTCTTTATTAATATTGCCCTGAAATATTATTACAAATGTATTTTTGGAATGATAGAAACATTTTTGGGGAACTTTGTTAAAGTTTTATTATTCTAAATGGACATTTTCATATGGTTTACTTGAGTTACTACACAAGTAAACGATATTGTATATCCATAATCAGAATTCTTTGCTTGGAATAAAAAAAAACACATCATACTTTAGGAATGCGTCCAAAAATGAAAATAGACAGTTGAAAAGACAACGTTATAGAAAACTGAGAAAAAAAATAGAGGTAATGGTCGAATACGTTAGAGGTATGATCCTTCTAAATCCTTGAGAAGACGAATCTGAATGATTTGAATTGTTCTAATGCAAAATTTATTTACACCATCAAATATTGCTCAAGACTTCGTTTAGCTAATACATTTTTGCGAAGAGTTCCTGTACCGTTTAAAAAAAGTGATATACTGGACATTATTATGTTCAACACATGTTTCAATTGACAATTACACGATGACGAGCTCACTCGATGGGTAAATCCAACACCGACAAAGTTGCAGCACAATTAATTTTTTTTTAGAGAATTTTATGAGAGTAAAATAGTGGATCAAAATTTATAGCCATCTCGTTGTCCTGATATCAGTGCTCTCTGGTTACTTCCTTTTTCCTCGCTTGAAAAACAGGGTTTAACAAATAAAAAAAACACACCACAAAAATTAGACAACCCCCAGATTCAAAGCCAAAGCCAAAATAATCCATAAAATATTGAAGATTTTGCCTTGACTTTAGATCTGACATAATAATAAAATTGCAATAGTCTAATAAAAATATGCGCTCGAAAATAACACATTTCTCTGAAATTAATAAACTTAATCACCAAGTGTCATAATTAAATAGATATAAAGCTAATTTGAAGAGCTAGAGAATAAGAAATCCGGCTTGACTAATTTTTAACAGATAAGTAAAGGCGTGGGCGCTGTAAAACTTTATCCGGTCAATTTTTCATATTTCCTCATGCAGATAACCCCGTCTCTTTTTTAATATTCGCTTTTGGAGTATAGCATGGCTTTGGATGATGAGAGGGCGCCTTCGTAGCTCGTGTTTTGTTTGCAATTTGGCTGTAGTTCAACCCCTGGCTGGCTCACGCTCACTCTGGGTTGATTCTGTTTTTCAGCAGCCCCCGGGATCCCATGCCGGCGGCGTGTAGATAAGAGAATTGCACTGTCAAGCCAGAATGATATATTTGACCAACATTTCCATACAGCAGCCTCGCACGAGGATTTCCAATGAAGCGAACGTGCGTAATCTACACGACTCGAATTAACGCACACCCCCTTTATCCAGGGGTTATCTCGGTTGGTACACCTGACGATATGTTTGAGCTAAGCAAAGGAGTTACAGTCATTACGAAAACGCTCCTTGCCGCCTCATTGGGTAGCTTTCTCCATCACGATGATGGATATCAGACGACACAACGCACTATTCGAAAACTGAAAGCAAATGACCCGTGATTTTCACAAAGTTTGTGTAACTGCTGACTTTAAGAGGGTGAATTAC
This sequence comes from Rhagium mordax, assembly GCA_963680705.1. NCBI lineage: Eukaryota > Metazoa > Arthropoda > Insecta > Coleoptera > Cerambycidae > Rhagium > Rhagium mordax. The sequence continues at coordinate 81,766,054 of OY796657.1, read as the reverse complement.
TGTAATGTTCACTTATTTCAAACTCATTACTGAAGTATTTTATATTAAATAAAATCTGATATGAAATACTCCATTTGTCATTTTAAATTTACCGATTTTGATAATAGTCGCTAATATTAGATATCATTTAAGCATTTAAATGAACTAACAATACAAATAACAATAAACGATATCGATTACTAATTCCCAAGTACTTTTTTCTTGGCGTTCAAAGCACTGTAAAAAGACAAGTGCATGCAATTTTGATAAGCGTTTGAAAATTAATTGTACGATTAATATTATTATTTTCAACACCATCGTGCTCGTATTAAATTTTTTTAACAAAAAAAAATTAATAAACAGATAAAATAAAAATAAGGTAGGTAAGTTCGTATATAAATTGTACAAGGTGTCTGCTAAACTTTACCTTTGGGTTCCAGTTTTGTTGGTGTAGACGTAGGGAAACAAAAAAATAATCCAATTTCTCTCATAGATCTAGGAAATATTTCGGAAATTATATAAGGACTATTTGTAAATATATATATGGATATCAGTGAGCATTACGTTTTGTTTTGGAAAAAAAATCACAATTTAAATGAGAAAAGCACTTTCCTTTTTAGTTAATATAAATTCCAAAAAAAAAAAAAAACAACATTAGACTTCGTTGTTTTCGGGCAAAAAATTATAATAAGCACGGATGAAAATAACAGTAGCTATATTTTTGAATAACATTTGAAAAACTGGACCAAAAGCACTACCCAGTTTTGAATTGATAGGTATTTATAATATGCCCGGAATAAAACACTAGAATAAAAGAAAATAACACTGCAAATAAATAAATTAAATTTCATTACTTTTATAAACCTCCCTATACTTACTTACCTCTTATAAGTTTCAGCCCTTAAATTATACGAAAAATGCATTAGGTCCTTTCTACCTAATGAAAATGGTTTAAGCTAATCTCAAGTTTGTCAAGTAGTTTATATTTGCCTACGGCGTTTTGGCAAAAGGAGAAAGTTCTAAACCTTCCCCTTTAGGAGGATGAATGATTTGATTATACCTATATTTGTTGTAAACTAGGATAGTCAGTGTTTCCTCGTTATCCTCATCTTATATGAATACATTTTATGAATACATTTTAGTGTTTGCATCACATTCAAAGTTCAATGATCTTGTTCGGGTAGAAAGCAAGCTTATGAGAAAAGTACATTTCAAAAAAATATTCTATCATTATCATTAATTAATTATTAAAGTTAAGAAGAAATTGGCCGCATTACAAAATGACTTGGCTTGTCTATGGATTACGCATTAGTTCCAGCTCAATGTATTCTGATAGCAAATGTCACAGACTTTTTGATTGAGAAAATTTTATCACCTTTTTAAAGTAGCTCCTCAGTTTTTAAGTAAATTAAACATTATGGATAGATAATGATTACAATTTTTTCCAGAATATCAGAATTTAATAATTTAAACTTGCGCGTCTCAAAATCAACATTCTATAAAGAAATATTTCATGTTAGTTTAAACTTAGTTATTCCCCATTTTTCTCGTATTGTTTTCATTTTCTTTTATTTATAAATTTTGTTATGCACGGCAATCTGCATATCGTGTCAGTAAGTTGTAACACTTCTACCCGGATATACCCTCAATTCAGGAGCCTCATGTTTATACAACTTTGATTTGAGATACACCGTGTGTCCGGTTTTATGGGCGCTTACCACGGGATATCACAATCTAATTTTTGTGGCTAACGTGTCGAGTGCGGCATTGGGATGATACAAATTTATCTTAACCCATGTTACTTTAATTAAGTTTCTAAATTTACGATATTTTGATTTTTTTATTAAATAAGTACTTATGGGGGTATGAGTTCACGTTTGTTTGTAGTATTGTTATTTTTAGTGGCGACCGATAAGATTTTATATAGTTGTATACGAATGGTCAATATAAAGGCGGTGGAATTTTTTTAAATTCAAAATATAGTTCGCTATGCTTTTCTTCTTAAAACGTTGGGATGCCAACAATCTTAAGCAGTAAGAACATATAAATGCTTGACATAGTTAATTGTAAAACACCTCACTCAGTTTTTCATATTACTGATTTTGTCTGCAATTATTACTTATGCAATATAACACTAAAATATACTTACTTGTTTTGCAAATACTTATACACCTTTTAAAGTGCCGGTTCAATTCTTAGAATGTTAAACCATCTATTCTAAATATGCCGTGAGAAAATTGTTGACAAGCAGAAATCTGTATATATTTGCGAATAACTTTATAAAAATCAAAGAATATTCCTTCATACAATGAATTAGAAAAGTGGCAGGCATGCGAGAGTTGAAGTCTGAAGTCTCTCTGTATCCCAGCGTCAATACATCAAGAGTTCGAGGATTACAGAGCCGTTCTTTCCATCTAACATGATACGTGTTTTATACGGCGGCCGCGTTTCCACGACAGCCAGCTCCAAGTGGAAAAGCAGCCATAAATAACGTTCAACCTGCCGTGTCGCAGTCCCGTTTTCCCTCAGGAATGGAAGCGCGAAAAAACTCAACGACCAAAAAGCTCCCGACCAAATGAAAACTCTTCGAATGGATCACTTTGTGAAATAAGTTGATATAAATAAAAATGGCGTTACCGTATCAGCTTATGTAAGTATGTTTACGTCTCTATCTATGGAAGTATGCTTCTTTCTTTTGGGGCTCTTTGACAATAATATTAATTTTGCTAATTGATAAAGTTTCGTATTTATAAATTTATGCTTAAATTCGTAAAAAAGGAAATGGAAAAAGTACTACTTAAATTCATTGTTTTAGTTTCTAAATAATTTAAAAGAAGGAAATAAACATTATAAAATATTCAATTAAATTTCAACAAATTGTGAATTTTATAAGTTGGCTTAAAACTTGTTTTTAAAATATTTGCTTATCATGAAACTTTTCGAGATATTTTAATAAAATATAGATCCGCTCAATGCAAAGTTATGCAACAATAATTATAAAAATGAAAATAATTTGCAGATGATTTTTTTTTTAAATTAATCCGTTTTTGAAATATTCTTAATTTAATTGTGTTATGCGTAAATTTTTAAAATAATTTGTATAAGTAATACAGGGTTGTTGGGCCAGATATTTTTAATTAAGGGATTTATTTAAGATAAGGAAACTCTCGCATACTAATTTCATTAAAAATTATTCGTAGCTATTTACGTCATTATCTATGATTAAAAGAGTATCATATAATATACTTACGTACAATATTTAATTTGTATGAATGTGTGTCTCTTTATTAATTTGGTTAATTAATAAATCATTAGTATACAGGGCGACTCAACGGTGCGATAAAGTCCTACATTTCCTTTATTATCGCTAATAAAAACAAAAATTATTGTAGAAGACCAAAATGGCTACATTTTAAAATTAGTTCGAAATATATGGGGTGGTTTTGAAAGCGGGGCTCTATAAATGTCAATTGTTTTAAACGGAACACCCTATATATTTTAAAAAATTTGAATTCTCCATGAAATTTTCGATATTTCTATAGGGGATTTTATAATCTGAAACTTATAATTCTCTAGATATTTAAGAAAATTAAGAAAAAAAATTAAATTTTCAGCATTTTTTTTATTTACCTACTGTTATTTGGTCACTGCGTTAAGTTAAACAATTACCCTTTCATTTCAGGTTAAAAGAAGGTTTATTTTATTTTATTGATTTATTTGTTACAAGGTGTTCAGAAAATGTTGACATTTTCAGAAAACTTCGAAGCTCATTTTCTCGCTTATTTCAAATGGAACACCCCATATTTTTTTACAGAATATTTCAGGCCTATTTATTCTCTACAACTTATGTTACATAATATATGTCCTATACCTATCCTAAAGGGTTTAGGAGATATTCGCAGATATTTAAATTTTTACATTATTTGGAACGGTTTTTTATACCTTTCAATCACATTAGCTTCGATAAAAAACAAACATGTTCGGAACACCCTGTAACAAATAAAAAATTCTTGTCTATAGTAGTTAAAATAAACCTTTTTTAACCCGAAATAAGAGGGATTCTCGTTTAATTTAACACAGTGACAAAATAACAATAATTAAAAAATGCTGACAAATTAATTTTTTTCTTAATTTTCTTAAATATCTCGAGAACTCTAAGTTTTAGACTATGATATCCTGATATAGTAATATAGAGAATTTCGTAGAGAATTCAAATTTTCAAAAATATATAGGGTGTTCCGTTTAAAAAAATTGACATCCATAGCGCCCCGCTTATACGAATCCCCCCCCCGTATATTTCAAACTAATTTTAAAATGTAGCCATTCTGGTCTCCTACAACTTCCCTATAAAACTCATGTTTGTATTATCGACAATAAAGGAAATATTGGACTTTTTCGCACCGTTGACTCACCCTGTACATAAAACAATTGAATTAGAGTAAACGATTAAATCTACCAGATTAATAAACGACGGGAATATAATAAATAAATCGGCATATTAAAAATGCCTCGATCTTTTCAATAAAATTTAAAATTAATTCCATAACTTTACTGTTTAAAGAAATCAGTCAATCAGTCAATCACAGTTATGAAGTTTATGGACGTATGAACTACTGGTTGTTCTCTTTTTAGTGATGAAGTTTCAGTGAACGCTTAGGGGTGATGCCTATTATGAAGAAATGGGATTTATTAACAGCGATTATACGTTTCGAAAAACGCCTTTTTGCAAAGAACGAAAGGTGCTAAACCCGCCTCATTTGTGGCACAATTATTTGGTAATTAAAACAGCGGACCATATTTTGCAGTTTTATGACGCTATAATTTATAATACTGTTATAAACACATAATAAAATATTATCTAAAGTCTAGATAAAAACATGTGTAGTCATTGGAAAAGTATGAACAAAACAAAAGAGACAGATATTTTTAAATTTTTTTATAATAACGTAAACAATTGTTGCTCCTGTAGGATTCTTTGCTTAAAAGAAATACTATTTTTAAAATAGTCATAACTATATTAATAGCCCACTTTCTACTTTTGAAATGAAATGCAAACAAAAAGTCAATCGTTTAAAATTGTACTAATTACTTGTTGGATTTGTTACTAATATTGTTCATTTTCATAATTTATGATCCTATCTGATACCAAGACAGTTGCGAAATTATATTATTGTACTGTAGAAATTCAGCGATTAAACAGTAACAGTCGGAAGAGGACCATTTGACTAATTACGGAATCAGTTTCTTAATAGACGTCCCAACACAGAGGTGGATGGGACCCCGGAGGATAGGGCACAATATCCCGACGGAAGGGTTGTTGGTGTAATCAGCGAAAGATAACGCTCAATCCACGTATGTAGGACTTGGTTTGAGAAAGAGTGGGGAACGCGGGTCGTTATTGTTCCAGCGGTCCCTATTTTCATTTCCTGCTACAATAGTTCATTAAAAAGGTGTTTCGGAGGCTATTTGGTAGGCTATTAGGTGCCCTGATATTACTCCTTGGAGAGCCATTCGCCGCCGGCGGCATCCGACGACAATGAAACTCACTCGTAAATTGCCACCGCGGAACACGAGGAGAGAAAGAGACAGGCTGACCTGACTCAACGTGACCGACCGGCCGAGCAGTCAGCTTGTAATTCCAAAGTTGGCTGCTGATAACTGCGACGGCTTCCCTTCTCGAATCAAGCCAGCGACGACAATTTATCACGGACTCGCATTAACCTAGGTGAACCCCTGCATGGGGAAGGCAAGACAATGTCTCCGAGCGGTAATGGTATGGGGCTGTGAAAAATGATGATACCGGGTTCCTGAAAAACGAAAATCCCTCGAGAGAACGGCTAAGGTAGTGTTCCAGCACAAGTCATGGGCTTTCTGGAAAAGAGCTGTTTGTAAGTACAATGGATTCGAGCGAGTACTCAAGTGAGTGGAACCGGCCCGGCGTCACGGCCAAGTGAAGCACGTATTTCCGTGGAGAGCAGACAGTAATCGCCCTCTTCAGGCTCGTAAACAGGGCAAAATGACCACCGAGACACTGCAGGATGGCCCTTAATGGATTCCGGCCCAATCTATGGTGGCTTCGATATTACGAGTGAATATTCGATAGCAAGTACGCCATCAACTAACGTGATAAATTGTGTACCGACATAATAGCATTATAAAAATCGATGACAATTAACGCGTGCGCCCCGCACCGGCTGATGTGGCGAACGCCATTTCCAGCCGTAATCTCATTTGCGCGCTGCCGGGGGACGAAATCTAATTAGCGCGGAAAGCTGATCGGTAATTACTGCGATTAATCAATCCATTCCCATTCCGGAAACACTTCTTTTTACATCTCTTCTCTGTGTGTGTATGTCGATTGGTACATCGCATCATCAAAACATTAAAAAAACATACCAACATACCGTCAACTAACAAATCACGGAGACATTATTTAAAATATTAGCGGCAAGCAATTAAGCAGAGAATTCCACACGCTGCAAATCTGCCCTTCGCAAATTAATATCGTGTAGATTGCACAATAAATTACTCGACGCCGAGCAATATAAACTAAAATTAGGACTATCTAGCTCTGTACTGTTCGTAGGCGGCGAGGACGTGTAAACGAGGTTTATTTGAGTATGGCTATTGCACTTACCAATTGTTAACTTGTAGTATCGTAAGGCCGGTATCCTGTGCAAGTTGCTTTTTCTGGTCCTCCGAGGGGTACGGGTGCTGAAACGAAAACGAAATAATTAATATTATACTCCAAAAGTAAATCACTTTACTGTAGGTACATACAGAAGCATATTATATTCAGCAATTATAATCACACTTAAAGGGGGGGTGCGACCGACGCACAGTAATTTACGGAGAGGCGTTTCTGCTTCAGCACGACACGTGATTATCCGTGTTCGTCATGACGGACACCATTGTATAGGCGTGTCAGCAGACGTGCAAACATCATCGTCATCCTAATAATCAGAGATCTCGTAAAACTGAATAGCAAGGTGTACAAGGCAATCGAAGCAGTTGACATTCAAAACACGGGCCAGCTTAAACGATAATCAAAAGATATCCTAAATCCTATTTGCTCCACGCAGATTGAAGAAGGGTAGAAAGGCATGCGGCGGCACGCTCACACTCCCCATTGTCGCCGTACTGTACCCACCTATTGAATGAGTTTTACGAGCAATTCCATCTACAGGTCGGATGAATTGGCGGAGCATCGTTTTCTCAGTCGTTTTCCATAACATTACCGCCGGGAGAAAATCTACAATATCATTTAGGTGGCAACCCTCGAACGAAAGCTGCGGAGAGGGACGCAGTTTTGAATAAAAAAGGTATGGAACGGAAGAATTAGGAGAGGACGTTTATAATTATTTTTGCATAGTTAAAGATCGTCGCGACGCAGTCCCTTGAGAGCCGAGCTGCATTCGCCATTAACCGTCGACCGGAATCTGTGGTCGTAATTCTATGAAAAACAGCGAGCTCAATCCATTCATTCCCCATCACACCTCGCAAGAGCTCCACGGAGACCGATAACCCCATCTTCAGTGTCTCTCTGGGGCGGTATAACCCTTATGCGGAAGCCGTCAGAGCCGCCTCTGTTCGCAGAATTCCGCAGTTCGACTTGTGCCATAGCAATGCATAGTGATTTTTACGATTATGCTGGGAATCCAAAACGGCCTTTGCTTGCCACATATTCACAGACACACACACTACCTTTACGCCGTTATTTGCGTATCTACAGCGAAAATGTGAAACGGGCATGAAATTGAAGAGGGTGAGACCTTGATCACATATTTGGATGTGCGGTAGCTGATTTCAATACACCCCGGGGTACACACACACATCACCTGTAGCAGATTTACTGCCGAAATCGCATCCAAACAGATACGATTGGAATTGTAGATAACGATAAATAACAGAACACCATTCGTCTTCACGCACTCACTGGGAAGGAAGTGAGACGAGAGTAATTGCAACAATACAACGTTGCGAACAAAACGGGGAGAACCAAACAAAGAATCCGCGACTTGCCGGAATGAGAGAAACATGAAAATGCCGGGGCCGCGTCGTTATAAATGATGGCCCGCGACAATGCAACCAGACGCTCGACAGCTTTGGTATAAGCATGGCGCACTTTTTACATGCTAGGCATTTGAATAATCATGAACGGATTGCTTGTTGTTGGACTAGGAGCTCTATATTTTAAAACGCGGGTCTATTGTTCATTCCATTTTATTGATATCCACAGCGGAGGATTACTACTATGTAAGCGACACCGGTGTGTTAAGTGAGGTACGCGTAGATCATTTGGTTTCTGCGGTAGAGACGTTTGCGTGCTTAGTCCAGATAACGGCGCCACTCTGTCATCGGTGACGTTATCTCTAAGTAAGCCACCATCGCGTTGTCGGCTAATTGTGGGCTGCTTAAGGTAAGTATTTTAAAATTGGCAAAGTTCACAATTTCAGTCGATCATGGCAGTAAGTTAGGGTCCAGCCTAATACGAACTCAAATCCTGTCGGATTTCGATTCGGCTCCTGCAAGTAGGACACATGTCGACGATGAAATTCCCCTGTGGATAAACCGGGATAACTGTGCCGGAAATATAGCCTCAGATGCAACCGCGCCGGAAATGAAATCTCGTAGCCGGAAAGACTACTTTTTTCGTTCCGTTGCAAACATATAGAAATAACCGTTAGAGCCAAGGGGTACAAATAACTTTACAGAGTCTACCCTCGAATTTTTCGATAATCGAATATTGTATTGGCACGCGACGAATACGGCACGTACTCGGATTAGGAATATAAACGAGGAGATTTGGCTAGATTTATTACACCGGCAGAATGTAATGAAAGAGAAAGAAGTTTACCTAGGCCAGTCACGTAGGGATAATTACCAAACAGCGGAGGAAGAAAGGCGTGCTTTAATTAATATTTTGAAAGACTTAAAAAGGTGATAAACGCTCGTCGATTACTGTATACAAAAAACGTGTATAAAAATCCTGCTGTTCATTGTGCAGGACGGTAGGCCATCGATCGTACGTCGGTTTGGGTTCCCTCTCGCAATATCCGATAGCAGGATTAGCGCATAGGGTTTAATGAGTCGTGCAAGTAATCCGGGATCAGAGAACGATACCCGCGCGGGGATGATGCATCGCTCAAATATTCATGCGTCGTCGACTGGTAGCCAGGCGATGGTCTTTAGCGCTGCTCACGTATAAAGTGGCGCGCATTAAATATTGAGGCTCGCGGTCAAGAAGAGATCCCTCGGGAGTTGACGACTCAGCGTTATCTACGGTTTCCGGGCCGCAACTTCAATTGCGGACTCCCATCCTTTAATTCCGTCTGACAGGTGGACGGGCCATACTCGCCTCGTTCTTCGCCGGGATTTCCTAGGGGAGCCACTCCGACCGTCTTATATCACGCCGCCGATACGCTCATACCATGCCGGACGGACGGACAGTAGCACAGTCGAGAGCTGGACTGAATACGGATAAGTGCCATGGGGTGGCGATCCTCGACCTTTGCATGCATGTAGCGGCTAGATAAAGCGTCGAGAACATTAAACGCCACCAGCAGAGATGAAATGGCCCTGAGGGGGTCGCCCTAATCCCAGGCTACGTGAGGGTCTCGCTCATAACGCCTAATTTCCTGCAGAACCATCGTCATGTTGAACAAACCTTATTACGTTTATAATATAATAATTTTGAAAGAATTTACTAAATAACTTTAAATTTATCGCACGTATTTGCATAGGTGTTGCCTTCTATTATTGTAAGTTTCCCCGGTGCCTCTAGGTTTCTATGCGTATACAAATTACATCCTAATCTAAATATATGAATTAAATACTTACTGTCAAGTGTTGGAAAAGCCACGCTCTGAGTATATTTGTTGCTACTTTAGGAAATATGCCTCTCTTTTTTTGATTTTTCTTTCCATTCGTGTCGTCGTCTTCCTCGCCGGTACCCTCCCCGCTGCCGATACTCGCGTTGCTGGCATCACCTACAACAAAAGCATCTCCATGTAGTATTTCAACATTGAATAAGGCCGACCCCGACCGCCTAATTACAGTACGCAATTTTGCGGGTGTTGTAATGGCTCTCAATGCAATGCCGTGTTGTATGCAGAGCAAGTAAGTGAGGGTGAACTGAGAGGGGTTTAATGACTCACACGCAAACTAAAAGGGGAAGAAATCAGATTAGGGGCGACCTACGACTTTCACAACCGGGGACTGTTGTTGTTTGTTGAACGCCGACGAATTGTAGTCATTACCAGATACACAAACACACGCGGTTTCCAGTCAATGAAAGAACTTTAGAAATGCCCTCTTCAAAACGATATACATGAAGTACTAATTTTCGTTCTCAATGAAGATAATACTATGAGTGTTTGTAATTGTAATCTATTTATTGAGTTCGCAATAAGGCTTTAAGTAATATTGTTTAAGGACCCGTCGTTTTCAAGATGCACAGAAAAATGTGTTCATAGCAGCGCCAGACAGCAAAACGATTGATTTATGCGCTTTAATGAATCGGGGTAAGGGCTTGCATTCTAACAACCAACAAACAAGCTCTATCTAAACACGAACAAATTTCATCGAGTGAACTAATGGAAAAATAAATAAACTATATAAATGGAACAAGTAAAATCATTGGTAGTTAACCTTTAATGGTTCAGGCTTTATAGAATAACGAATAACAAAACGTATTTTGTAAATGAATGGTAAATATAATAAATGTAGTAAGATTTCTTTACACAATGAATGTACATAGTTCGGTGGCGATAATATGATCTGTTGTCTATAATCTAACATGGGTTCTTTTGTCTGGACTTTAGCCGTACCGTAGTCGCAGGTTCGTTAAGATAATTACGCGGAACGAAGCACAATGCACGGTGAAATCCTGGGGAGAGACAGTCCCGAACGTTTGCAGATAACACTTGATTAATCGTCCTCAGCGTTTGCTGCTGGATCATCTGACACGGACTGGTTTTTGGCGATTTAAAGTTGGATAACGACGGACCAGGAATGTTCGATCACGATATCGTCCCATCCGAGCAGGAGGTGCTCCGATAACTACAGGGGCGAAGAGAGCCAAGTAAATTTATCACCACTACCACTAAACCCGTATAAATCCATCATCAGTGCAGCAAACACGCTCTATACAATCCACACCAGGCGCAGGGTGCATACTGATTATCTATTTTTCTTCATACTGAAGATTGCCCGATTTAATTTCATTATGTGAATATTTTACCATAGATTACGAGGAGCACTACTGCTGTTAGTTGTATGGGTATTTTTACGTGATTAAAATCTCACCTAATTACGTACCTATATTGTAGGCGTACTCTTCGCAATGGGGTGCAGCTTTCGTATGAACAAATAAAAATATTAACTATGTATTAACCTTTATTAGTGTTAACATTGCAAATGTTACTCGACAATAATATGTCACATTATAAATATTATGTGCAAAATTTTAAATAAGCAAAGTTTATTTTTGGTCATTTGCAGTTAGGGAATTATTTTTTAATTTATTGTTAAATTTGCTCGTTCAAGCTGTAACTGGAAAATTTATGTTTCAATTAGAAAAGAAAAAGTATATCTCCATGGTTTTAAATGCGTGATTCATTAAATAATCTACATTCTAGAGTAGAAAAATTCTGTCTTATCAAATATTGGCAAAAAAATAAAAATTATACAATTTTTTTGGTGTTGTACAGTACAATAAATATTTAATTGATTGATTATACAATACTAAAGGGTAAAAAAATTAGTAATATATAGAGTACGTCAATGACGGGACTCAAAAATTTGATACTTGGAACCTCTGTTAAAACATTTATGTATTCAATTTTTTTTTAATGCTATACACTCTGTTTTTTATCAAAATAAAAATGTAGGTATGCATAAGCTTTTGAGATATTTTTATCAGATTTCGTTGAATTCATAACCTATATGAAGCTTAATACGCGGTTTAGGTCTTCAGATAATTAAAAATTAAAATTAAATTTCAAAAGCAATACAAATTTTATAGTTCTAGTTACAATGGTGTGCCAATTTAAAAAATATTTTTAGGAGGAATCACAATGGGATGATTATGACATCTAGCTCGCGAGCGTGGTGATTATATTTTTCAAATATTTTCAATTTCAAATAATTATATGACCAAGAATCCTAGGAATCTACACATCAAATTAATTGATATTAATGGTGTAGAAAAAAAACACTATATACCTACAGGGTGTCAACGAAATTATTAGACAAGTCATAGCATCCAGAACTCTCTAGATATAAAATTGAGATTTGGAGGACATAATATACAGGGGAAAATTTTTCGATATTTGTCACATTTCTGTAATTTCCGGTTTCGCTGGAAATGACCTCAACTATGAAATTTAATTTTATTTTATTTTTACATTTTTGGATTCCTGAAGAGGGGTTGGAACCTTTGGTGTAGAACTTACACTTGGAGTAGTTTTCCACACACACCAAAACACTTTTGCACACACTCGACGCGCGTTTCGCCAACCAAGTTGGCATCATCGAGAGATGATTAATCATCTCTCGATGATGCCAAGTGTATTTTTGGATTCTAGAGACAATTTAAGGTGCAACTGCAATCGTTTGAGAAATGTTTTAGCACACTTGATTTTTTTGACCTATTTTTCTTTCTGCATCTAGATTGGATGTAAATACAAATTAATGATTTAAGCACATTTGAGGAGTTATCCTAAAACAGTTAAAATATAAGTATACTAGGATAAATTTCTTTGTCCGAAAAAATCCCAGTGCTACGGCCGGGAATCGAACCCGGGACTCCTGGCTGAGAGTCTAGTATCCTAGTCTCTCAACCAACCAGCCATTTCGATAGACCCTTTCAAGCTGAATTCAAAAATATATAACACTTATATATTTATTTCACAAATTATAACATTATAATAAAGATAACAAACACAAAAAACAGTTACAATAATTATGAGGAAAAATTAGACACAAGCAAGTCATGATTGATTTTTTTTAAAGCGTCCTGTATTTTGTTGACGTAGAAAAGATATTATTACAGATCCAAAAAGTCCATTAGAAATTGATCAAGAAAAGTTTTTGAATGGCAAAAATATGTTGAGAATAGCGAAAATAAAGGGGGAAACACCTTTAAGCTGGACACCCTGTACATTATGTGTCCAAATCTCAATTTTACATCTAGAAATTTCTGGGTGCTATGACTTGTCTAATAATTTCGTTGACACCTCGTATATCGTTCATACATTGAAAAATAATAACAACATAAAGAAAATAATACAATCTAATATTTCATAATGCCATGCCATAAGTTAGACTAAGTAGGTACTTAAAGATATTACGCTATTAAAGTTTACAGATGATTTCTTCAAATTTCCAATGCACAATAAACTGCTTTCAATATATTTTTTGTAGAAAAACGCTACTTTTCCCATCACATTTTGAAAATGATAAATATTGATCATAGAGTAAAAACCACGAAGTTACATGATGTAGTTATCATATTTCAAAAACAGAAAATACATCTAAAATGATTTTTATACCATCGCGTGTATCTCGAAAATATTTAATGTATCCCAAAAAGTACATGTCGATTGTTTACAATAGCCAATAAAAAATGTGAGAAATAGAGGGGCCCCGTCCATTTTTCAAAAAATTTAGAATTGTTCTATAGTTGCAAAATGCGATTTGTGACTGTCTTATTTTTTGGGCAAATAGCTTCCGGACATGGGTATGAAATTTGCTTTATAACTGATTCTAGGCAACCATTAAAAATACACGAATTTGAATCATTCTATATTTACATGCAAAAATTTTTGAAGGAAATAAGGATTTAGCAAATTCTACTAGACTCTAACCTAATGAATGCTAGTTAATATAAGTATTTTTTTTCTATAAATTGACATAAGTCACAGATTATTTTTACCTAGATGAATGTGAAAAGTAAGAAATCGAGGATTCCAGATTGAAATAAAATATATGAGATTAGAACTTATACCCATTTGCATATATTTAATTTCACTCTCTGTCCATTTGGGAAAGTGGACGCGAACTCATTTATGAACAATGAAGCTTTTTAAAACGGCCGCCCATTTAGGTATAAATAAAGCAAACTACTTTCAGATATGTTAGTACCTTTGCAGGCTAAACGAAGTACCTATTTGCTTAATTAATTGTGTAATTTAGCTCTTCTCCGGCAAATTAAATTACAATTGGCATTTGGCATTGCCTATCTGATTAATTCTTGTTTGTAGCCAAAGGCGTGTTGAGCGAAACAAAATCTTACATAAATCAAAATGTGATTTTTTTTTGGCCCCTAAAATGATTTTTTGATAGTATCACTTAAAGATCGGTATGTATGGTACGTTGTAAGAAACGATCGTTGGTCGCTTTACTCGGGCACTGTCTTGGGAATTGGCTCGGGGCGCGAGGTGGGCGAGAAAGCATATAAAACTATGCCGTCCATCGTTGGGGTCTAATGATGGGTCACGTCACTCACCATTGGCCGGTGCGCAAAGCATCTCATAAAAGTATTACAAGTTCACCTCTTGCTTTGTGGGATTCCAATCAGGCACATCTGATGACTACCCTCTCTCTCTTCCTCTCAACCCCTTGGAACGTGACTGACAACGTGAAAATTCGCTACACCATCCCAAGGCTATCGTTGTATTGCATTATAAGCGTATAATGTGTGCTATTATCATATTTACATAAATTATAATAACTTATAAAAACGTAATTTTTATAATCTACCATGGAGAACGTATGGCCTGGTGCGCCATTACTTTGGATAAAACTTACACACTTTCGTATTACATTATACCGTCTTATAAGGTTATCAAACACTGTAATTTTTTCGCCCTTTGTGAGACCTTAACAAAGCCTTTTGCATACAATAATATTAATAGAATTATTCCGCTGTGCTATCTTTACAACTGTTAACCGACTCTTCAATACATTAATTTACATATCGTTTTGCCTCGAGCAATACAAAATTGATGAAAACTGTTTCACGATACCTTGTTATAATACCGAATAAAAAACGAAACATAAAATATAGCGCCAATTTTGTCATTAATGATAAATATATAAATAACAAGCATGCATATCTTTACATAATATGAAATTATAGGCGAATTAAATAAAGTTAAATTAATAAAAATATCCTCATAAATAAAAGCGAGTCTGTCGATTCTATTGTAAACAGCAATATTAAAAATTCCTTTGTATAAGCGGCAATAAATTGTAATCAGATACTTGTAACAAGTACTTTGCCATTTGATATATAACTTGCGTTTGCTTAATACCTATTACTAGTTAATAAAAATATTCAATTAAATAAGTATTTACTAATAAACATACTACTTTTTTACAGGCAAAAAATTTTTATTAAAAACTGGCCTAATCATTTCCAGAGATTACTTCAACTTTCAACTTTTGTTTTGTTATTCATATTACTAATGTCATCAAAGATTCCAACTAGCTTAGAGTTAATAAAATTTAGTTTGGAATATCTATCTAAATAATTAAGTATTAAAACATAGTTTTGTAATAAACGAGTAAAAGTTATAGTTGGGCGTTGTTGACTGTAACTGATAATTATTATTATTATTATAATCCAAGTATAGGTATATTTTTTAAGTTACTATCAATCATTAAAATTTGCATGACTCTAATTTCATCCTGCTTGGCACAATTAGTATATATTATGAACAATTTGACTGAGATTTTAAGTCATACTAGTTTGAAACTGTCTACACACAAACAGACGAACGGGTCGTTAATATTTAGGTTCAGCCTGTTATAAAATGAAGTTGTGTACAAACACTGACAATACTGTTTTCTGCATCAGAAATTTAAGTACCTATAAAAAATTATAGTAAATTTCTTGATATAAAATCCCTTCCAATAACGAACACAAATGTGGGTATTTTTATTAAAATCAACCGACTTAAAATGGCAGCGACCTCCTTACTTTACTCTACGATTAAATCGATCATACTCTACTTAAAAATTGCCAGTGAATTTTTTAAGTACCAAAATATCTTAGTCGTGTTATTTTATACTTATTGTCACAGCATTAATAAAATTAATTAACGAAATGGTATATTTTTGCCGAAAACGTATTTAAATATATTTTTCAGGCATTAAAATAAATTACGAGAATAATTTAAATAGGTACGTAAAACGAATAAAGCAAACATTGACCTTTCCAAAAGTCTATTTTAAGTAGTTCGCACTTCCTTGGTTCTTAAAAATATACACTTTTCGAGCTCAAAATATGGCGCCATTAACTAAGGCTAATTATATTGAGATTATATAACGTCTAAATGATTAGTTATATTATTTATCATATATGACTGTTTTATCAGATTCAGGCAAACTAGTTGCTGATGCTAATATTATAGATGCCATTTCCGATTAAAAGTGTTCTTTGAAATCAGCATCAGCAGAAAAATCATACACACGTATTATAAATGTTGATGAGGAAAACACAAAATGTAACGCTTCAGCAGAGAGTCACGACATTTATTTTGCAATTCTTTAGCACATCCTTAACAAATTGGTGATATATCAAAGAGTTTGGTTAGTGGAAAGTGTTATTCAAAGTACGAGTTAATTTTAAAAAGAGAAGATTCACTGTGTTGTAATTAAACATTCGTATTAGAAAAAAATATTCCTTGTCGAGTTAAGAGAATATTTAAAAAATTAAGAATAGAATTATAAAATAAATATCCCAACTAATTGCTTTCATTTAGTGGTATAGTAGAGTTAAAATTCAATGGCGTAATAATCGCGTTTTTAAGATTGGGTCGCAGTATCAGGACATCATATCTTTAATTTAAGAAATTAATAAGCATGTATATATGCTAAATAATGTTTAATTTAAATGGCACATTTTGTTAAAAATTCCTGTTTATTGATCCAAGATGCGGTTTTTCCATATTAACAACGCATTAATTTTTGTATCTTAGCTGTTATCATGTTTAACTAGTTTTTATTTAACAAAATATTATACTCGTATTAGGTGTTAAGTAAACAAACATCATTCATACTGTTTTAATTCAACATAAAATACAAAAAGTACCTTAATTGTACGTTACTCTAATCTCAGCACATAAATATGCGAGTTAGTTAATAAAAGAAATGTAAAACAAGATTTCATAATAAACCAAATCCCTATAAACTTTAATATCTACTAATTAGCACATAAATATGCGAGTTAGTTAATAAAAGAAATATAAAACAAGATTTAATAATGAAAATCACAGCTTAGATCTACAAATAGGGTTAAATCAGTTTTTAAATAAGATATAATTAGTAGATCGAAGAACTATTTATTACTATAAACGAGATGAAAATATGACGATTTAACCTCTATACTAAATTGCAACCTTGACGAATTATATATACTTAGCTCTATCATCAGAGATGATCCTCAGATGGTTGGAAGACATGTTAAAGCAATAAGCAATGACTGTTGTATGATAGAAAATTGTAAAAACTGTAAACAATTGCTTTGCTTTAATTTAATACTAAGTCGGAAAATTATTACTTTTCTTAAACTTAGTTGCATTTTTCTCAGAACTATAAATTTTCCCATAAACGAACTAACAATTTTAAAATTTTACAAATTCTGAAATTGTTGCAAGTGAATGCATGAATAAAGAAGTTCCATGAAATTTTAAGGGTGGCCCACCCCTTATAAACACCTTGTATCCACTAATTTATTAGACACCCTGCATAACCAAACATTAATGAAATACTCAGATTATACAAGAGTGGACAAACTATGAGAGTTCTAACCCACTTTCAAGGCCATTTGCTCCAGATGGCATGAGTCCATCAGCAGTGACCACGGATAGGGTTGCTACACTCTGGAGGGTTCGCAGACTCTTCGGACAAGCTCTTCGGAGACAGGAGTCAGAGTAAGAATCTTCAGAAGCTGTAGTCAATGACCAGTTTTAGTCGAGAAGCGTTCGTGCAGATATCGCTGTTGGAGAAGTGGCTAATGGGAGTAATGGGGCCTAAGAGTTTGCAGAAGTTGTAGTCAATGACCAGAGGCTTTAGTTCGAGAAGCGCTCGTGCAGATGTCGCTGCTGGGGTCTGTCGGGGGCAAGAAGTAGTTGTCAATGCCCGGAGGAAGGCTGTGGGTTTATAGAGAAGCATGCGCAATGGGGTATGGGGAGAGAAGCATACGCAATGGGCCACGCTGGTTTTGTTCTGTTGGGTAAATTCAATGGTGGTCACCGTGGTCACTGCTGATGGTCACATGCCATTCGGAGCAAATGGCCTTGATAGTGGGTTAGAACTCTCATAGCTTATATATATTACAAGTTCCTTGTTAGTAAATTTCATTCTTCATGATCCCCTGAAAAAATTTAGAAGGGTATTTTCTGGATACATTTCTCTGTTTTCTATATATACGATTTTGGATATACCTACCTACTTGGTATTCCAAATTCATTTTTATTTTTTTTTATATACTAATTGCTCACTTGGGTATCATGTTTAGCGATTATAAACAGTCACTATCTTTTCAATGAAGGTTACTTTACTGACAGCACGTGTAATTGTTATTTATTTGTCTTTACATGTACCTAATAAGTAATACCTAAGTAGTTTCGCTGTTGTACGGGAAATTTATAATTCCAATTTAATTTAAACATGGCTTGTTGACTTTTTCTAATTTGCATAATTTATAAAGAAACTCTAACATTATTATTTAATTGATCGGTATGCGATTTTCAGTTTCACTTGAGTTGCTGCAGAGAGAGAAAGTTATTTTTGGGTTCACCATGATGAACAGTTGGCCCTATCACTTTTTAGATTCTGAAATCCTAAATAATGGTACAAAAATTCTTTGTTTTAAAATTTCCCAAAGGAATGAAATAAAAACTCTAGTTATCTCAATGAAAAATAAAAAATATGTATGTAGCCATAAAACTCGATTCGATGTTTTTTATACTGTAAAGCAACTTTTTGTAAAAAAAAATTTTGGTTGATTAAAAATGCAGTTTACTCAAAACTATTTGGAAAGTAAAGTAGCCAAGAACATTGCGTAGTGCGTAACAGTCTAGACAAGAATTGTTTTATGTATTTCAGCACCTGTCCAGTATATGAGAAACACTATTTCGAAATTACTGATGTTTAATTACATTCTGGAATAGTTAAACAGCGCGAAATAACTTTAACTCTTTTACAATGTTTTGTATTTTTGTGGACAATATATTGTTGTATCCATCCAGTGTAAACTTTATAAATAGGCATTAATTTGAGAGAACATTGTAATCCAAGATTTGGAAACCTAATGATAAATTGGTCTTCTCTTACCCGTATATAGGGCACACCAGATAGTTCTGCCAATATAGGTATTACTTATTAAGTCAGAAAAAGCGAGATTTTTCCGTTTTAGACGTGAACGGGAAAAATATGACTTTCCTGACAAATTGAACACATATTTTTTTCCACTTCAATATTGAAAAATGTTAAAAAATTATAAAAATCGAGTAGCTTTATTAATAAAAACTAATTCCATAAAACATCCTTAAAATGCCAGTTAAAAAAAAAAGATGAATTTTGTTAACTGTGGTAGTTTTCGATGTCGAATCAGACACATCACGATGATGTGAAAATTAAGGTATATGAGTGCCATATCCATGTCGCCATGAAACGGAGGCGTTCGATAGGAAAATAATTAATATTTTTGGTCATATATTATTTTTTTTCTCAGTGTCTTAATTTACTACAATTTTTTTTTGATAATTTAACACGATAAATGTATAATAACTATAAGAAAACTATAGCCACGAATTGTTTATTAATGTCAGACATAAAAATTTTAAAATGATTAATTTTCTTTATTCTGAAATTTGACAAACTTGGTTTTCCAAATAACTAACACTTTTAATGAAAATTCATAATTGTAGTCTTTATATTTTACCTAAGAATTTTTTTGATAATATATCGATTAAGAAAAACGTCTAAAAATAGCAAATATTTTCACCATCGAACATCTCGTTGTTCGTCAGTTTCTTTGGAAACGATGCCTTAATTTTGAATAGTTAAAACTCGTTACCTAAATTGTCAATTCACAATTTAGATAACGAAATTTATCCAAAAATTAGTTTAAAATGTATGCAGGTTAAAAATATTTCGAAATGCTCGAGAGTCCTTAAAATTTTATTTCCGGTATCAATAATCGCCATATAATGATCTAAATTTTCTCTTTTAAACCTTTATTAGCATTAAGTTTGAATGTTAAAACTGAATTATTAGTATTTTAACTCAGCACGCTATAACGTCATACAATAAAGTTAAAAGGAGTAATTTTACGCATAATGCGCCAAAGTTGTAAAGCCACATGCCAACATTTTTACGATGGATTTGGATTTTGGGAATACAATAATAAAAAAGATTTACTATAATTTATTAAAGACATTAAATATTAATATTTTGCCATTGTAAAAAACGTGCGCTGATAAAAATTTATATTTAATTTTAATATTTAACTTAAATATACTATTTTATATTTTGAGTTCTGTGGCTGGCATCTAAAACTAGCGATTTTTATAATATCACCGCTTAATCAGTGTGGTTTTTGGACGTTTTGGTACAGACAAATATTTAGATATTCAACAACTCGAATAGCCACGTATAACTAAATTAGGAATTCCTTTTCTCTATGGGTGAATATGCGAGTGAACAGGACCGGACTAAAATTTAAAGTACCTATAATTCTCTTTGATGTGCAATATATTTTTCTATCGTGCAATATTATTTACATATTGTCATGCGAAGATTGAAAGGGAATAAAAATTTGGTCGTTGGCAAATGATGTTCTCTTGTATCAATGACAATTTCCATATACTTAATATCTATTCAGTGTTATATGGAAAAAGTATAATCTTCTAAAAAAATGTAGTTTAAATTAAATTAATATACCTTTCGCTCCCCGCATCATTAAAAAAATAGGTTGTTAGATTAATCGAATTTGTACTAAATATATCATGAATATCAATTTTAAAGGTGACTTAAATTTTAACGTTTGCTTCACAAATCACAGATAATAAAAATATTTAAAAAAATAAGTCAGTAAAAATTAATTTAAAAGAAATTATTTGTTACTGTAATGTCCGAAAACTGAAGTTAAACTGTCTTTTGAAATAACGACAATAAGAGAAAAGTTACCGAGAACTAGTACGAGAACGAAGGTCGATATTTCCGTTAAACAGATAGCATCATCGACTTCTTCGAATTCTTGGGTTGTGCCTTTCAAATAGAATCATTTTTATATTTATACCTGCCAGTAAGCATCCCAGGCTCATTAATATTTTGTTAATTTTACGAAGTCGAGTAATAATTATGGGTTTCGTTAATAACATCCCTTGAAGATTTTAATTATAACTGTAAATTTGTGAAAGAATGCGGCGGGCTATTTTTGTAAAATGTCAAGATGATATTTTGGAAATGAGTTCGTTATCACACATGTCGCGCTGCAGAGAGAAAAAAAACTTGTAGAATAAACATGTGCCTCTATAGCTTTGGAAGAATTCCAAGTGAACGAATTAAAATAATGTCTGTCGTGCGAAAACATAAAATGCATCATTAAAGAAGTCTCTCGTGTGAGTGCTACGAAGTTTTACTGATTTAACGAAATTTATGAGCTAGTGGTATTAAGTCGCCATCAAAATAACTTACTATAAGATCTCCGATTCAGGCTTATTGTGACGACGCGTTTTCGACATCTAACATGACGAAGTCGGACAGGTGCCGAAATTTATATCGCGGCGCCGACCAAATAAACAACACACACGGAAAATACTGGCTTGTTATGTCTTTCACATGTGTTGTGCACGAAAATACTCTTTGAATACATTTGAGGGATGCTGCTTCTTTGAAAGACAGCACCTTAAACAAATGTCACTTCGGGAGTGACATTTGACAGTCGTTTGTTTTCACATCGTAGAGTTACCACGGCAATCATCTTTAGACAATGAATAGGCGATTTATTTTCAATGACAACCAAGCTATCTCTATATAACTATTAACATAAAGTTACATGTGTTATTAGAGATAGACAATGGACGATATAAATTTCACCTACTATCAAAGAGATTCGAAAAATATTTATAAGTTACAAATTATGAGGAGCTTTGTTTGTTTGATGGTATATTATATCGATATGATTTATAATACTGCTTATGACTGCTTAAACAGCCTCAAAATTATAGAAACCTACGTGACTAAAAATTTGAATTTGAATACAACTCGACGAACACCTACTTAAATGAAATCAGACTAAAAAGCAAGTACAGTGTATTTTTAAACTGTGGGTAAACGTATAAACGCAACGCGGTAATAAAATAACAATAACATTTAAAAATCCCGGAATGTAAACCATATTTATTCGTTTCGTCGCGTTGGAAATACCTGAAAAACAATAATGGATGGCTAAACGATTATGCACATCATTTCTACACGTCCCTGCCATTACAATTGCTCCAGCGAGTTTCTGGTTTTACGTTCGAGGGTTGCACTACTTGTGGTAGGTTATAAAAGCTCTTCATCTATGGGCCTGTCATCTGCAGACAAAACGATTGACGAAGTGCACGTGGCATTATTTTTTAACCAACAAAGGCCGATTCTTAATGCGTGAGATCGATCTAGGGGTAATTAGTAAGGGATGTTTCTCGAAATGAGATTTCGGTGGTTGAGTGATGGACCTCGTTTCCAAGGTAACAATTACCTTTTGGTCTCCCCACGTAAAGTCCGGCATGAGAACCAATTACGGAGCGGCCGTGATGGATGGTCCAATCACAGAGGACGCTAGTGAGCAGCTCTTCTCCTTACACCAGGTCACCTGTTGGGGTCATCGTCAAATTACGCGCCTTACTAAAGTCTTATTCTACTCCGACGTCATTTTCAAGCACATTCTCACGATCACCATGGTTCAAGGCGAGGGAACTACTTTGTAGCCACAAATTGCCGCCTAGTGCAAATTAAATGCCTAATAGACTGTATTGCCTCACTTGTTATTGCCTTAAAAGGAAGAGTTTCTTAGATTACTAGATGTTGAGGATAAATTAGATACACGTATTGAGCCTGCTTCGGCTTTGGTTTATGTTCTGTTTCCATTATAAATAAATGCGTTGCATCAGATGTAAAGTATGTGGTTATGCCTCCACTGCTGGTAAATGTTTTGACGACTACTCACGATTTCATAAATTAAATCGCTCAACAAAATAAGAACTTGAACAGTTAAGAAACTGCAGATATAGATTTTTCAGTACAATAATTAAATTGGTTAACGGTCTATTCGTTCGTTAATTCGCATGGTACCTAAAAATGCTGTAAACTAGACGAAGTTGGTAATATTAAGTTCTGTAATACTTCAACTTTACAATCATGAAAATTATTTATAATAAATTTTAGCCAAACTCCATTTCGTTTTATTTACAAAATCGATTGAACAGCCGATTCAGTAATTACATAATTGCACAAAACGCGTAATTTACCCCCGCAAGTCCTAACATACTGTTTATGCACGATGTTGTTTGCATATTGCAGAGAACGCTCCGCTGACGACGATCTCGGAAAAAGAGGAGAGCCAACTCGCGCGCCTCCCTACAGTTCGCCATTTCACCGCAACGCGCCACTAGCAAGGCGCAGCGCATGCGCCCCACATTACCATGGCTGCGAGGCGGGAATGCGGTCGTAACCATGACAACGTCTGCTGGGTATCCCCCCGCGTTCACCTCTTTGTACGGTGGGGAAAACGTAGTCGGCGCGAGAAAGAAGCAAGACAGCAGAACGGCGGACCACACTTCACCGGAGGCAGGCAACTCGATGTTGTTTACTATGGTTATTGGTACAGATATAAAAGATTATAATTTTCTACGTACTACAAATTTGATCACATGAGAATGCGACTAAAAGAAGAATCTACATAAGTGAAAGAAAATGTATTTGAAAAAGGCAAATGTATTAACAGAAAGTCAGTAGGTAAAATAATACGAATTATTTCAGTAAAATGTAAACAAAAGAATGCAGCCAGATTAATTTTCTATCTACTTTAACAAAATAATAAAAATGGAGTAGTAGTTGGAGCAGGAGCACAGAAATGTTTGGAAATAGAGGCTAGGCAGAAATAAAATATTGTGCAAGGAGGAAAGTGCAGAAAAAAACTTGCATATAGGTAGTTGTCTAACAGGTAAGGCAAAATAATAATCCTCTTCAGCCAATACATAAGCATGCTGTTATTGGCATTATGGTGAGGAAATATAGAGAACCCTGAAGTAGGATATTACTCACCGGGACTACCAAGGAAGACGGAGGAATAAAGGACGCCTCTTCGCGCAGCGTCGGTGGCTGCCCGGGCGTCGGTAGGCGACGACCACTCTCGTCGCGGACACCACTTGCCTGTAATGGAAAAACAATATACTTCAATGAAATAGACATACGACAGCCATTACCGCTAATAATAACCCAACATATATCTACTACATTCTACAAACCCATATGCTACCTTTGGTAAAGGGAAACATTAGATTAAGCCCCCTTATACATGCAAAGGCATAATAATATTAATTTCGGGAAATATTGGGAAGTTAACATTTGAAGGTACCTATGTAATTTTCCTCAGCTACAATTTGGAAATTCCATTTGGATATACAATTTGAAGTGTTTTTTTACTGACAAATAAATATATGATAGTCACAGAAAGATACCTACTAAGTATTATTAGTTTTTAATATGTCGTTGTGGACATTTTTAGAGATAATATTTTTTGTAATCACTTTTTTAAATATATGATATATCGTTTTAAAACCACTACTTAAGTAGGTAGTTGTAGTCATAATACTTATAATATATATGTATACACACACGATTAACTATTTTTAAATAAATCTTAATTTGATTGCGTCTAAAAATTATTGCAGCAAACACTGGGTTATTTTTATCACGTCAAAATTAAACAGCTTTGTTGCACTTTTACGATTAATATAATTTGCTTTTTCTGAGGTAGTGAAACTAAGTCGCAGACTATTGTTAACTGGATGGTGTAACTCGAAATATTGTTGAAAGTTTGGCCAAAGCGTAGCATTAGGTAAGGTGAGTGGTGGGTATTAGGCGAGTTGTAATATTGCGTTTAGCGACCACCCGTTGAGCAAAGGACTAGCAGTAATCCCTTGGAACGATGGTAATGAAAGTGGGGCATCATCCAGAGCTCCGTTGGTGCTATACGATGTTCTAGGACCCCCTTTATTGCAGCTCGTTCCTGTGAATCTGCAGTCCGTAGTAGCGCTATTGAACCGTCATCTGTTTACCATCGATTACCGTTCTCCTACAGAGAAATGCTCTGTCACTGTCGTTCATTTCCGTATCCGCCACTGCCTGCTCCTGTCGTGTTTTGCACTAAATTTACACACAGCTATCATGTGCACTCAATAACAGATCAATTCCTTTTTTTATTTCACCTTGACTCCACTACATAACCTATAAAATATCAGACGGTCTGCATTTTTCTTAGTGCTCTTACAATTTTCAGTTTAATAGCGATATAAATTTCTCAGCGGCTGCATCTGTCTACATAAACATGTTTAGTTAGCTTCACAATATACGAAATTATAACTATTTTAGTTATTGATATTTTGTACCTACTTATTTCTTGTAAGTTTCAAGGCAAAATGTGTTAACAGATCCTTTAATTGTCCTTTCAATTACTCACGCCTACACAATTTAACGTTTGGATAGGTACGAAACCTGCGTAGGTGCTTCTAGTAGATTTTTCGAACCGTGACCCCCAATTCCACTATCACGTCTAAGTTACTTACGCTTACAACCCTAAAGGACCATTGCTGTAGTGCAGGAACATTATTTTTTCTCAGCATTTTAAAGAAAGAATTTTTAGCTTCAAAATGTTTTTCTGCATGATTTTTTTTTCACCGCGATATACTGTTTTGCTTGAGGCTTATTTGCATAGGAAATTTTCAGCAGCTGAATATAAAATCATTAATTTTTGTGGTTTTAAAAGTGCAAGCAAATCGGAAACGTCGCATGGTATTTGGAATCACGGATTTGTGTTCAGCATAAAACTAAAGCACCTACGCACCTACATTCAGTAACTTTCCAAAGGTCGAATTTTGTAAATTTGTGTATCTTCACTTAAATAAGAAATTACTTCAATGTTTTCAATAGATTCAACCCAACCTATTAGTTGTTACTTTCTTACTTATTAAAACGTTAGCAATAACTAAACGTGTTTGACAGACTGCTTTATGGCTACAAGGAATGCTGGTTGTCCTTACTAGAAATTATAAAGTGGTTAAATTGAAATGATTTTCTATCATAGTGAAATGATGTAGAATAAATCATAGGATACTACTAGGTATCTGTTACGGGATGGTAGAACAGAGATTATTAAATAGGTATGTTAGACCTCGACAACTTTTCCTTTCATTATGGTTTTCGGTCCCCTACCACACTTTTAATGAATCACTATAATAATAAATAATGTACACACTCATAAAAAAAATTCATTTACGTAGTAGAAGGTATGATTATCGCATTACTGAGTCTAAAACATTTACTCTGAATGTTTCTTATTTAACAATCTTTAAAAAATAAAATGATGTGTCTGCTACAAAAACTTGGAGTTTAACGATAGGAAACAGCTAGTCACGACCTTGAGTATGCTTGGGTGGTTTAATAACAGTTTCTTGTGGGGGCTGAAGTGTTAAAAGAAACCATATCTTTAGTTTCTACGAGAACATTTACTTTAAAAATACCAATAAATCGACATAGTGATTACTGATTAGATTATAGAACTTTATTATTAGATAATACAGATGATTTTATCCAAACGAAAGGCATATATTTGCTCAAAAAACATAATTAAAATGATGCATGGTTATTGGTAGGCAGAAAAAGATAAACGTACCTATGTATGTAAAAAAATGAAATAAGTTACTGATCACAACGTAAAAAATGTTGAAATCTTAAGGAAGATAATAACAGAACATTTAAAAGTGTATAAACGAATGTCTGCGAAAACAAGAAATGTAAATGGCAAGCGGAAAAACTTAACAATAACTGTTAGCGTCAGTAAAAACTAACGGATGAATTGTGAATGTGTAATCACTATCAGATAACTATCGGAGATATCTTAATAGTTGTTTTCCTAGAACAAGTTTCTTTATTTGTAATTAATTTAAATTAAATCTATTAAAAGATAAATAGAAATGTAAATTGCAGTCCCTTATTCAAACATTTAATTATATCCCATTAGTAATACACAAAACACGATTTTTTAATTTAACAAAATGAATTTTTATGAATTTTTTTAAAACTCACGTTAATGGTGACACATTAAATAATACGAGAGATACATTATCTAAATCGCATGTTAATTGCATATTATATTACTTACTCATGTTGAGCGATACTTTAATCATTTGTTTATTTCGTAGTAGAAATGACAGTTCCATAGTTCTGTGATAACGGCAAATTAGGTGTTAACAATCCATTAAATAATTTAAATGTTGCCGCAGTGAACAAACATATTTAGTCTTATCACTATATGGATATTACAAATATTTGGCAATCTGCTTTTTATCCATTTTATTGGCTTCTAATGAATAATGGGAAAACCTTTTTTATTGTTGAGATTACGCAAAAAAGTTAGCATAGATTTTGGTTAGGTATATCGAATCACTTCAGAAGCTGAACCTAGATGTCATGGTAATTAATTAAACCAAGTTTTCCTCAAGGTTCTCGTTTTAAACGTCTCCGGATGATGCCGACTTGGTTGGCGAAACTCGTGTAGAGTGCAGTGTTAGAGTTTTTGTTGTTTGTGGAAACTACGTCAGTTCTATAGTGTCATATCAAGAGGTTAAGCCCTGTTCAGGATTTCCAAATTTGAAAAAAGCTACTAATCCTGAACGATATCTTTAGGTATATTTTTGTATTTTTCCGATTTAATCAGCTAGATTTTGGTGACGGAAGGCCGTTAACGCTTTACAAATAATAATATTGTTTTTGGAAAGTTGGTTCCAGCTCCAGAGATATTTAAGATTTTGGGCACTTTGTCACCTATACATTATGTATATAAATATTCCCTTCTAAATATTAGCATAAAATTTAAGATACACTCTTTAAACCATTAATCTGAGCAAAACAATTTCTTTGAACTAGTATTGATGTGTGGGTTAAGTGGCAATTCGCTGCTAGCTTCTGTTATTTTTTATATTAACGTCATTTGGAGGAGAAGAAGAAGAAATTGAAAAGAATAGAAGAATAAATTGAACAGCAATATTGATCATATTAAGTGGCCAGTGGAATACATTAATTTTAAATGATATTGTATAAAAACTTTGTAACAATTATTAACGATGCTATAGACACTTGCGAATAAAAATTTGACGACAACCGATGACATTCTAAATGGAATGGAATTCTAGATAACCTCAATTTTTTAAATAATTTTCTTGACAAATCGGTGCCAATCATTTTATTTTACATAATATGTATTGGAATCAAAACAGCATTCATGCATGAATTTTAATTCCTTGGTATTCGAATTAATTTTTAATGTTGTTGACTTTATGATATTCGAAAGTCTAGTAGTTTGAATTGTAAATAGGTATGCAGAAACTTCATTTGGTACATGCTCCTTAAGAATTGCCATAATTTAAATTAAAGGAATTCCTTCTCGTAAATCCCAAAATATTTATAACTGTTAATTATCTAAAATTTCCTTATCTAAGGCACTTAATTCTAAATATGTTTATTTATTTCTCATCATACTCTGAAGCATCGAGAATAAGCCTAGTTCCAACATATTTTACAGGTGATTTATGTTAGATATATCATACCTCTATCAAAAAAGCAGAAAGTATTTTCCAGCTGTTTTGGATATCAAAATAACGTTGCTTAAACCAAATGCGATTTACAATACATTGTTGATTGTTGAGTTGGTAATGATATAATCTATTAGCTAACCGTCCACTTCATATTATAATTTATGGCGTCAGTTGTCATAAACGTTCTCTGCCAAAACACATATTTATGTTTTCAGTTTTTTCTTCCTTTCTATATTATTTTGGTTTCCAGATCTATACCGATTTATACAATCGCTGATGCGCGATATATATAATCTCTACCAGGTGTTTTTTTTTTCATAATAAAATTTAATCTAAATAGAAAAGGCAACGGCGGGTTTTTACCTATAATGATATTAACTACTTTTTCTTTTGTTTCATCAAATCATAAATATTTTTTAACATCGTACTTACATTAATAAATCAATTCCTTGTTAAAGTAAAGAACTAATTGTGTAAATTGTTAATAAAATCAAGACTGGTAAACATTCAAAACTTAGATAATCTTTTTCTCTTTAAGATGAGGAAGAGTTATACCACCAGCCACTTTTTTTGTCACAAACAGAAAACACAGAATCATGCAATTTTCTGTATGAATTAGAGTAAAAAAATCAGCCTTTACTTTTTTGCAACCAGGACGACGAAGAAGCGATCCAAAAGTTATTTGAAGGTGGTGTGAATAGAATTTTGATATTGTCATATAATTTTAGGTAAAATAATTATAGGAACAGGCGGCTCTGCACATTTCGCTTTACGAATTAAATTAAGATGAAGTCACGTTCCAAAATTTATAACGACAAGAAGTTGAAAAGTACCAGTCTATTTCTTATTGTATAATTAATGATTATCAACGGCAAAAATGAAAGGGCGAATTTATTAAATCATTATTGATAAACAAGATGATTATAATTACAAAATACAAAACAAATCCAGTTGTCTCGTATGTAATTAAAAAGAAATTTAAAGAAACTTTAAATTAATGGTCTCAAGTTACTACTAACAAGAGAGAATTTTTTACCTTCCGTAAAGGCTTCAGTAAAAATTATTTGCTAAATTCTTCTGAACTCATTTTCTTTCTCTACTGTCTTCTCTATTTGCGCAAAATCGAATAAATTTTTCATGACCTAACATCATTTAATATCTTTACGTTTTGATTAAGTGGATTTTATAAATAAAATTTGTGTAGAAAATATGTGTATGGTTTCTTTTCACAGTAACCACGTTATTATATTATCATGTTTTATAATGCGCTGAATTAAAGTAATCCAGTTAATATCAAAATCTTTTGGACCATGCACGCAACATCTCATTAATCCCTCGAACTATGAGACGTACGATAGTTTTTATACTGTCTGGCCATGATTAAAAATATAAATCAACTTTAAAAACATTTTATTCTCGATATCGAGTAACGCTGGGTCAGTTTTCGTTTGGTTCGCGTCGTCGTATTTGAAGTAGAAAAGGCGCGGGGGCGAAGGCTGTCTTTCATTCCTCCGCAACATCATTCTCGTTTGCCATTGGCTCCCACTTCTCCCTTTAGACGTGCATCTGCTGTCGATTCTATTCGTAAATCAAAATTGCGACGCGAATCTACCCTTTAATACCCACCAACCTGTCGTTACAAAGACAGAACAACGCACTCTCAAATCCTCCCCGTAGGACACCCGATACACAATTGTTTTGCAGTCAATTGCTTGAAACCGTTACTTTCACTTACAACAGAATCAAAACAATTCACATTCCTCTCTATGTATGGTTCAAGACTGAATAGTTTTTGAATTGATAATTATTATATAGGTACCTAATAGAAAAACTCTACAAATTGGAATATCTTCAGTAATAAGCAACATCTGGGATAACGAACAGTTGTGATGAGATAATCAATATTGTTAAATAATTAATTATTATTATTATTCAATGTTTATTATCTGCTCGGAAAAATGGTGAATCGCCAGAACCTTTTTTAATACCAATCAATATTTCGATTCTTTATGAAGTCGGAAGATTTAAAAAAATTGCAAGGCGCAGAGCTTGATGGTAGGCAAAATTAACGAGTAACCTAATTAAAGACAACATCTATCTAAGCCATCATATATTCAGTTGAATGATCCGCTCTTGTACCTCACCAAACGAAATATTGAGCTATAAATTTGTAGTCACTTAGTCTAAAACAGACGAATTAAGAATAAAAATAATTGCAGGATGCGAAAAGGCACGTTGATATTAATTTCTAGTTATGTTGCTGCAGAATATTTGATCCAGTTTCAATACACATGTTCATTCAATATAGAAATGGATTATCAGCAAATTTTATCTATTTTCAATAAACGTTGTTGACCTAGTCCCAGAATCTAAAAATTAAAAACCAAAAGCATGTAATGTAACAGCTGCATGTCCATAGTCAACTCCTGATGCCTTAATTTTGTTGATAAAACGTAAATATGTAATTGCTAATAACACCACAGCTGATCTGTAAATGTACAATAACACTTCGATTGCCTCGAAATTAGCGCATTCTTTCTATAAACCAAAAATCGCATATACGTAAATAAATCTGGTAGCGAATATATAAACGAGTGCGTATGTGTGTGGGTGACGTTTAAAAGAATAATAGTGGGAAATAGAATAGATGGCAGAGGTGACAGATTTAATTTATGAAATAATGTTTGGCTAAGCGTGGTAATATTCTTTGATTTAGCGTAATGATTCATCACAATTTGCGCGAGTGACAGTGTACTCGTGGCTGGTATCGTTAATTGGTGCGAGCCTGCGCTTTTAATTAATTACAGGACATGTTTTTGAACGCGATCCGTAATTGACCGGCCCGCATCAAGTCAAGTCGTGGCCAAGTCCAAATGTGAGGCCGACCTACGACAACAAGTCCACGTCTAGTACGTAAATCAAGGAGGCCGACCTCGCACTGCGACATATATCCTCGACGCGAACTCATATTTCAAATTTTACATACAACTACCGTTCCTGATGGCACAGTTACCCATGAAAGTGAAATTTACACGAACAACATTCTTTTTTAGAAGTTCAAGCAGAGATGTCTCGACGAGATCTACATTTACCAGGAATACTCATAAAGGTCAACGTTACAGTTTCAGTCGAACAAACAATATAAAGAACTTTGCTTAATAATAAAAATATTAGAAAAATGAGGAACGAATTGCGAACCAATATGGATTATTGGAAATAAGTAAATAGTGCAATTCAAAAGAATGCTCTGAATGTCGAATATGTTCGCCAAATGCTCTAGAGCTGTGGTAATTCAAGATAGGCGAGTTTGGTGTTATGGCATTGGTTAAGCAGACGACTTTAAGAGTGATCGAATTTTTATTTCTACTTTCCAAGGGAAGTCTCGTGTACACTTTATTCGCAGAGTAAATCAGATATTATCTGCCTGCTATCGCTGGTTACAAACCAAACACCTGCAATGAAAGTATATTAAACAACTGGGTCTAGATCTAAAGTAACGTACTTAAAATTTTCAAAAATTCTAAAGTTTATGGATATTTTTGTAAATGAAAAAGTAATTTTGGAAAAACAGTTAAGATACGAAAACAATTTTGATTTTGTTCATGAACTCAAAAAAAATTGTAGCGTTCGTGGAGTAAATCAAATGAATTGCCACAGTGCAGAGCAAATGGATAAGTTTACGAAAATGAACTATATGGAAAATTGTTAGCAATTCTAATTTAGAAGGAAAAAAGAGGTAATGCTGTTCCGGCATAGTTAGATCGAAGTACCGAGGTTATATGTGTAGAAGAGTTTTTGGGTTCTCTTTCGCTCTGAATATTTTGGAATCTGGACGTTTATAGGACATAATTCGTTAGAACGTATGAAGAAACGTACCTTCAACGCATTGGTTATAAATTTAAAAAGGTTAATAGGCAATTGAAACACCAAGAATGGCAAATGACACATTTGAAAAAATCAAATGATATATGAAAAACAATTATTTACTTGGAAAAAACGTTTGATACAGATACACATAATACTCCATCAAAAGATTGGGTCAATTGTATTGATCGGAGTAAAGTGAAAGAACCTTCAAACTGAGGAAAGAGAATAACGATGAAATAACATGTTATGGTAGAAAAAAGTTACTTAGAAAATATTATGTCCATGTCGCTATTTTTATTGTACCTATATTTAGTCCTATAGAGCAAATTTTATGGCATCAGCTAGAATTAGAATTCGACGCAAACAATATTTCACTTAATCTAAATATTATATTGTACAGCAACTAATTGATAGTGAGGTGGAAAACTCTATGTAATCACAAAATTATCATAGATATCTAGAAAGTTAAAGATTTTGCACGTACAAAAATATACTTGAAGATTTCCAAATGAATGCTAGCAAACAAGGACTTCCTGTTTATCTATTGAACTGCTGATGGGATAAAAAAAAATTGAAGGCAATTCATATTATGATAGAAGATCCTTATCTCTTGATTATATAAGCATCTTATCGATAGCGATATATAAAAATGGACAAGAGAGGAGAATATTTTATCGAGTAAAATTTCTTTTAGAATACAAATTTTTGAGTGAAAATTAAAGTCACTGATTTTAGAGGTGCATTGGACAACTTATTGATCAAAGGCATAGAGTAAAAAAATAAGAAAGAGGCGCAACTGTCAAGGTTTCGAGATTTTAGTGTTGTATTTTTCTATCTATAGCTTCATGATTGTCTTCAATTGTAAGGGCTATACAGCCACATTACAAGTACCTTCCCATAGCACTAAAAATTGATGACAATCGTGAAGTTATTGGCAAAGAAATACAATACTAAAATCTCGAAACCTTGACAGTTGCAACTCTATTATTTTTTACTCAATGTCAAAGGGTAATTTTGAAACGATTGCTATAGGAAATAAGGTTATAAAAGCAGTTTATAATAATTAATGTTACAACCGAAATTCCAGGTGTTTTATTGGAAAATATCACTGTTATTAGTGGTGTTGCTATTATTGACTCTTTAATTGTGAAACAAATTGGCAGCAAAAGGATGCTTCGTTCCTACTGTTGGTCCCGTTGTTTTTTTGATTTTTTAAGACGTATCAACTGGAGCTTTTAAAAAACCATATTTCCTTATTTTTAATGGAAATTAAATATCCCAGCAAAACCCAATTGAACGTAATAAATTAGTGCTCTAATATTTACCAATTTCACTAGTACCTAAATTGACAATATATTATTATAAAATTA
The DNA here is from genome assembly GCA_963680705.1 of Rhagium mordax. NCBI lineage: Eukaryota > Metazoa > Arthropoda > Insecta > Coleoptera > Cerambycidae > Rhagium > Rhagium mordax. The sequence goes on along the minus strand of OY796657.1, from coordinate 81,731,964 downwards.
TGTTATGGGTCATTTTATATTAGACACTGACATCCGAATGAGTCAGTACAAGCTACAACTATAAAAAATAAGTCAGGGTTGGGTACTATAATTGGGAATGATTTTGCATAAAAAGACAAACAAAGATGGAAAGTAAGCAATATTATAAAAAAATACTAAGATTTTTTCAAATGTTTCGAAAATAAAGCAAGCTTGTGTGCAAGACAAGAAGCCATACTTTTTTTTTGTGGACCATAAAACTACAAAAATTATCTCAACCGATTTTACCACAAGTTGATCGCTGGCCAAATTTTTTCAGCATAAAATATGCGTAGATAATATGTTCTACAAAAAGGTAGCATAATTTGTTACATCTTGCTTAGTTGTCAAGATATTTGAGAAATTCTCGGTTTTTGCTTATAATATTGTTTATAACTGTCTGTGTATATTTAATTTTTTGATGCCAAGTCAATCCCAATTATAATATTCAACTTATGGTAGTTGCAGGTTGTACTGATTAGTTCGGAAGTAAACATTTCAAATCGGTCCAATATTATTCATTCATTATGCCCAATGCCCATATATGTCAACAAGGTTTTCAGACATCAGCTATAAAGTATACTTATTATAGTGTCATTCACATGTGTGGAATTCCTCGTTTATGAGGAATTTAGCATCTAAGAAAATAACCTCGGATGAAGCTAACAGTAATCAGTAAGGATAAAACAATTTAAGTCCAACTGTATATTTTCAGATTTTTCACGTTGGAGATGCGTTGAGTAGTAGTAATAAAGATAAGAAATGATTACTGAAGTAACGGTGATCGTCGTTTATAATTTATATTTCAAGAATTTATCGAGATGTTTTAAATTAACAATAGTAATAAACATACAAGTAAATTGTGCAATATCATAAATTATGCTGTTGTATATTTTATAGTAAAAGAATTTTATTGGCTATTACTGATATAAACTTTCTTCGATTAAATATTGTGTAGATTTCAATTATTTAAACTCTACCTTTAAATTTTTTGCAGAGGATTACGAATGATAATTAAGTAATTTTAAGATGTTTTTCAATCGGTACGTACTGAAAGATTTAGTGTGTAAGCCTCTTTCAGTAAAATGTCAAAATGATGCTCTCGACCGCTGTTCAGTTGTTAGTGGTGACTGTAAAAAGTCCTCACACGGCACAATAACTCTGGAGATCACGACGTCTCTATACGCACATCATATTTATGGCCGCGATTGAATCCCAGCAAGCACCGTCTACAAATTTAGCCGGCCGTTTCTTTTAGAATAAATTGCTCTATTTGTATACGTCTCTCGACAAATTAAAACCGCATACGTTTTTACATTTCAAATAAAGTTTAGACCATCATCAGACTTACAAATCGATGAAACTGATATAGTCATGATTGGCCTACGACAAGGATAACCTGCAGACGACATATTTATTGGGAACATAGATAATCTCGCTCGCTCTTACATACCAAACAGATATCATATAATTTGCTGTAATCGCTGTAATCAGATTTCAATTTCAAACATGTTTTTCGTATATTCTCAGTATAGAGACGTACGCGGTTTTGTTTGAAATGGAATATTTTATAACTGAATTACTTTAAATAAGCACTCATAATATTTTAGTAGTGTCAGTTTACGATATTTTTAATAAATTCTTCAGGAATATTCTCATGGTAAATGACAAGGGAAGTGCAAAATGGCTTATTTATATTCCCTCAAGTTATCATTAAATATACGACTAGTTTCGAGGTCAATACGATTTCATCTTCAGGTAATTTTACAAAAAAGGAAAAGTAAAAACTACACTGGCCAAACTAAAGGGTTGTTCTGAGTGATTGATTATGGATTGTACGATTTCAACAGTTGATATCTCAAGATTCACTCAAAAAAAATGTGAAAACATGTTTTAATAGTATTTATGTAGATTCTATTAAGGTCACGAGATCTTTATTTTCCTCTATTGGATATAAGGGGAGGAACAATATATGTTTTTTATTAAACAGACCACTGTGTATATAAATCTCTACAGTACACAAAATTATAATAATTATGCACTTAGTTAAAAAAATGACAAACTGAAATAAAATTACATGACCTTAATAGGGGCTACAAAAAATCCTATTGAAAGATGTTTTAAATTTTTTTTGTTATCTTGAATAATTTTTGAGATATCGAACGTTGGAACCATACAATCGAAAACGAACATGTGGGGGATGTGCGTTAAGTCATTATTATGTTTAAGAAGGTTAAACAATTATTGTTAAATTGCAAGTAATGAATAGAAAGTGAATAATTTAATTATGAAAAAAAAAATTACAAAATTATAATCATTCGAATGATGGGGCGATAAGACAATGTATGTATGTATGTATGTATGTAAATAAGAAAAGAGTTATGCGAATCGAGGCGAAAATGGAACTTCAAGATACTTACATAACTTGTACGAGGTTAGTCATCATTCTCCTTGATTAGCATAATAACTCTTTTCACATTTATACATACACAATAGTAATACACGTATGTATACTATTATTATTCAAATCATTATTACAATTCTATAACCATAGACCTATACAATGTATAATGTATATTATACACCCTCTAACTGATCCTCTGACATTACGTCAAAGGCGTAGAGGTTATTTCCCAGTTATAAACTGGTTAATTTGAATATTTTTTAGATAAACCGAATTTTTTTGGATAGGAATCTCAAGGAATGTGGTAATAAATTTCAAAAAAGAAAAGGAAGAGAAATACTACGTAAGTATAATATTATAATTTGGTGAACAAGACTATTTTTTAAAAAAGTCCTAAAATAACTTCAACTCATGACATGTGTGTCATCGATGACGAAAATAACATTAAATTTTATTTTTCTAATAGAACACTTTGTATATTTTATTATTTTTGGAGTCTACAGAGTCTACAAATTCCGAGACAAATTCTATGTGGTGTTGCAAAATTTAAATTTTTTTCAAAAATAATTTTAAAATTTTTGAATTATTTAATTTTTTAGTGTTAAATGGGAATAAAACTATATAGTTTTATTTACGATATGTCGTATTCGAAATAAAATGTTCTCTAATGTTGCGCATGGTCCATACACGTTTCATAAAAAAAAATGAGTTTTTTATCAAAAACCAACACTATCGGCCCACAATACACATAATATTAATTTACTACTAAGAATTATTGTTTGTGTGAATGACAGAATGGAGATAGATATATTTTTCTCAAGTCACAGCATTCTGGATTGAAAAAATTAATAAAAAATATTAAAATTATTTTGTAAAAAAATGCAAATTTTGCAACGTGATCAGATAGAATTTGGCCCGTAGATACCAAAAATAATAAAATATACAGGGTGTTCCATTTAAAAAATCGAATTTGATGTTATTTCCGTCGAAACCGGACGTCGGCCATTTTGAATATACACGTCACTAAATTGGAAAGTAAAGTAAATATACATGTTCCAAAGTTCAAAACAGTTTGGTCATAAACAAAAGAGCTATAAAACTTTGTTTAATCTGAGACCGAGGTTTTAAGTGGAAGAGCAGGACATCACAAACTTTATAAAGTTTTTCAACAACTGAACTTCGCCTCTTAAGCATCTAGCATTACAGGCTAAAACATGTTGTATTCTACTACTTTGTAATTCTGCTGGTTCTTAATAAAGCCAATATTATTATTATTATTATTATTATAAGCCTGGGCCGGTTCTCGTGGCCACCCGGTATAGATCATGTGATGCTTCTATTGAGAAGCCTTTTAATTCTCTATCGAACCAAATCAATTTTCAATTATTTAAAAAGTTTATTGTAACTGATCGATTATGATATATGACTGTGCAAACGGTTTGATGTAATTTAAGAAATAACTTCTTCGTTCCAGGAAATCTTCCGGATGAAAAATATCTTGAACAATCCTTAGGGATTGAAAAATATCTTCAACAATCCTAGGGATTGATTGTTGAAGAAATTTTGAAGCTTCAACACGTTAATGCATATAGGTATTCATTAGATTTTTAAAAGTATATATACATACTTACTTTCGATCCTCTAACGCTTTATAGTTTCGCCGTATGCACGGGAATTTCGCATAGGCATTCGTTGAAATAACTCGAATTATGTATTGCTGTCTATTTGAGGATAGTTTGTAGAAGGTAAATTTTCCATTTAGAACTCGTAAATGCACCTATGTAAGCCCTATAATTTATAATGGCCTAATCCCTAAAATAATCAGAACAGAATAGCACCGTTATGTGCATAATACAACGTATGAATGTTCTCATAATGTCATGATAACAAATTCTGTGTACCAAGCAAGTGTTGTACTGCCTTAAGCCAATGAAAATATTTAAAAAGTGGTGATATTTAGTTATAATATTATTCTCGATTATATATTTAGGTATATTACTTGCAAATAAATTTTTCTGCAAAATTCCGAACGATCATGAGGTGTATGACGCGTAACTAATATTTATTTTAATAAAAACAAGAAAAATACATAATTTTCTAGAGCCCCTTTTTATATTAGAATCGCGAAAAGGTGATAAAGACGCGATTTGTTGCCGGAAATGAGGGCGCGGTCGTTCGAATGTCCATCAAAATTGAGAGGAGGGCCATCTCTGAAATAGATTTGCCGCCGGCGTCGGCGCATCGAAACCGACGTTTACCGTCGCGACGCTGTACTTCATCCTGTTTCGCCATCTTGCTTGCAATCTACTAAATGGCCATCGCGATAAAATTTACCGACCCGGATCATCTTAACTCATTTTAAATTCAACTACTAAATGTTTTACTATGACAACAAAAAAATACTGTCCTTAAAAATAACGTTACTATTTACTTTTCAAATCTTCGGACAGTACGATAACATTAATATACGAGTAATGCAAAGATTTGTTTTTTATAGATGGTAGGTTTTATGTGCATCAGAGCTGCATATTTGCTTTTGAGTCATAAAGGTTCAATATATATATTTACGATGGACGGAGAGAAAAATCAAATTGTAGTACAAGGTATAATGGCTCGTATAACTGGCTAAGTTGCAAATTTTATTGAAAAGAATGCCTATAACAATCCATAAAACCTTGCATTTATATCGCAGTGAATGATGTTCGCGACAGATTTTAGTTGGGTAGTAAAAATCAGCTGATCGCTATTTGGGTATTTGCCGGGGGTATAATAAAAACATTTCAGGCCTCAATAATGGCCTATATAAACTGACGTTTCGAGACAAGTACGAACGACATGACATAGCCGGAACTCGACAGTTTGATGGCAAAATACCACATCGTGGAAAATCAATAGTTCTCTACGTCATAGGCACTATACGGCGCAAGGATGAGTTGGTTCTCTGTTTTTCTCTTTTCCAACACAACTTTGTGAAATATTACTGTATTAAAGCGAAACGCGAAGAAATTCTACTTTGTTGTTTCTATTTATTTAAGGAAACTCCAGCGGAACGCTTTTTCTTCCACCGTCCATAAACTACAAAAATATATTAATGGAATAAAAACTTTTATTATCCCACACAACGGCATAACGTAAATTATATATGTATGCAATAGGTATGTATGTAGACACTATGAATGATTGGAAATGGTATAATATACACACCTCTCAAGACTCCAGTTACGCAAATTTCTTGGTAAAAATTATTTCATCGGAAAAAATAATAATCACGATTTCTCAACCAGGTGGTAAACATCAGTCAGTTGTTAAATTTCAAACAAAAGTTAATTTAATTCAGTTTTGGAGCATGTATAGAATCTTAAATAAATATTTTTAACACAGATTCATTTTTTTTCAATTCGAAAATTTCATACACCTGGAAATTGAAATTATGAAGCAAATCGTTTTATATAAAACTGGATTTAGATCTGCATATTTTCTGTCATGGAAATTGATTGCTATAATACGAAACTCTCGTTATTACAGGTTTGGCTATATTATTGAAATTAAGGAAATTTTACTGTCGTGCCTACCCTATATTTATTGGATACAACTGCGACATTGACAGGTCCATCAAATTTCGTGAAATTATTTTCTCCTAAGTTATCATGACAGGCTGCCAGACGGCAGACACATATATTTTTTAAAGGTTTGGATTTAATAAGATAAAATTGCATAATTCGATTGATTTCCCATAATTTCCACCATTTATTGGCGAATATTGTTAAACTTATATAGTTCATCAAAATAATACAAAAGCTCAGGTTATCGATATGGACATGGACAGACTGAAAGACATTTGCAAAACCATTTTTTTGATGTTAGTTAAGTTCGAAAATGTATAATTCTGTCAAGATTCGTTAATGACGATTTTCTCTATGATCACTACACTTCCTTGAAATAATTATTTCATCGCGAGTTCATTTATCGCTATCAGAAATATTTTGACTGATTTTTATAGGGCAACTGCTGTTTATAGACCTATATTGTAATAATGAAATGATCAAGATAACACATCGCATACTGAGGGCGTTGTCGAATAAAAATGGTAAGGTTTTTATTTGCGTACATATTGACTTTTTATAACCTACGTACGTACACAATATTTAATATTTTGTTGTTTATATCTATAGATCAACAAAAAACATATGAATTTTTGAACGGATGTCTTATTCGTCGACGAATAAAATAATGTTAGGTTAGGAAGGAGATACGAAAAAAAAGTGTAACAAAACGAATATTTTTGTTTGTGTTTTAAATAAAGCAAACGTTTAATAAGTCGTAACAATTGTTCAAAACGTTGTCTTCTACAGGCTAACATGCACATGGGTCTTTAAAGTAGTCCTTAGCAGAAATATATACATATTTCGATTTTTTTCCTATTGGGTATAACCTTGAGTATAAAAAAATTACCTAAATATTAGAATATACACACGCGTGTTACTCCAACCTATAAGAAATAAACTGGTGTTGCATTTTCTTGGTTAAGAAAAAACAAAATCGCGTATTATTTTTTAAAAATTTAAAAATACACGAGTTTATGACAAAATTTGTTGACCAAGTATGGGGTTAAATTGAGATTATTATTATATTACTTTCAAGCATTAAAATTCGACGTTCTAAATATTTTTACAGATGCTTTTTTATATTATTCATTTTGTAAATTATGAGTTGGAGAACGATAATTATTTAAATCGAATAATGAAAAAAATCATACCAATCCGAATTCATGGGAAAAAGTGATTACACGGGAAAAAGTGATTACCAAGATGCAATTATTTCCAAAAAAAAAATTTAAGAGAAATTTGGATTGTGTTTTTTGTTTTTTCGAAAGCATCAAAATGGAGCTCGTAGAGAGATAGTATTTCCATTTTTTTATATTAATCAGTACAAAAGTTGTGGTAAACATTTCAGTCAATGTTGAGGGTCTGCGAGAAAATTTATAGATAAATATTTACGTATTCAACTAAAACAAAATTAAAACAAACCAGGTGAGTTTCCGCATTAAGCCCTAAGTAATTATCGGTAAAGTGAACATTTAGTAGATTATTAATTCTTCAGCCGATATTAAAAATTTATGGGTTTGTATGAATGTAAATGATAAAGTCATGTGTATTTGAAAACATGCAATACACCTGTTAACCGCATCCTTAGGGAGTTGGACGGCTCCCCTAATGTGGCGTTGTCTCTAAACAGATTTTAATGCACTCCCAAAACAATGACACGCACCCCAAAGTCATAACCACCAGGCGCTCAGCTCTAATAAATATTTTTACGGCTCCCTCCCTCTCGCAAGGAACATCAGCCAAAATGCAGGAGGGACAGCTTGATTGCGTTATTACGTGGGTCACTAATAAATTTATAAAACTGACATTATTTTTAGAACTTTAAATGATATATGCGTCGCGACGTTCCGTGGTTAGTCTTTTACGGTACCTGATATCCGAGTTGGAAGTATACATTTAGATGTATGATTAATTCGGGTTTTAATGATATTTTAAATTGGAATTCGCAAACATTGTATTTCCTTATTTCTCTCTAAACCATAAACCAGATTTACATAAAAAATTATTTTTCTCTTCTCTTTCTGCAGTCATTTTTTAAAAGTTTGTCACACGTACCTCTGACAGAGTCATCAGTTGAGTTGGTAAGTAACCCATAATAAAATAATGAAACGTTAAAAATAATCAAAATGTTGAAGCTAATTTATTGAATTAAAGAAAACATGAGGCATTTATAAAAGTCACAAATAACACAATTTGCCTCAGCTTTACTTCCAATATGGCAGGCATGCTGGTGAAATTAGAATATTTTAAAATATTAGACACAAATGAAAAAGAGTTTTTGACAAATATACCTTTAAAATAATTGTTCTTGTGTTTATTTTTGGTATGTTCATTAATCCAATATTAAATTTGACCATATTGTTTTTAGAATTTAATTAACTGTCCTCGACAATAGAGAATTTCAGTCAACTTTCTAAATCGATTTGGTTAAGACAGAGTATTGGAAAAAAAACTTGTTTATTGGCATTTACAATTACCATACTCCCAACATTCCTTGGAACAAAATGGAACTATATCTAATAAAAATATGGATGTAATTTCAATATGAAGGCAAAATAGGTAAAAATAAAAAAATATTAGATGCTCAAATATCAAAGTGCGCAGGGTCAAGCAACAATATTAAAATCATACGACGCAACGAAAATTAAAAAAATTGAGTACAAAATACAAAATCAATTATATGGTGATTAATACTGGCGAGTTCGGTAAAGAATTCAAAAGTACAAGTAGACTCAATTACATTACTTTCTGTTTTCCAATGTGTAATTGCACAGTAAATATACTTAAGGGTTTGTTTAATCTAGCATTCCATCATGTGGACGTCACACGAGAGTAATTAACTAATTTTCCTTCCTGTTATTTGAAAAGCAATTGTTTAACTACATATACATCGTTGCAATTAAACCTACAAACTTCTCAGAGCCGCTCCCTGTTTAATTATTCAATAAAATGGGTAAGCTCGAAACTTCTGATTAAATTAAAAATTCCTGAGCTTTAATCAAAAGTGTGCTTCCGTGATATATTATCATCCGTATTCTGCTATTTTGGTGTAAATAATTAACTTACTACGTTTTAATGTTTATGTTTGTTGTTTCAGTTGATTTTATGGTCGGTTTTCGTGTGGATATATACCAACTTTATCAGAAATATTATTTTGTTTATATTAAGCGTGGTAAATACGTACAGTTTAATTTTAAATTATATAAGGCATAATATAAAAATAAACATAAATAAATAATAGTAATAATAATAAGAACATTAATTTAGTTGGTTCTATTTCTTTTTTTGACACCTTAACTCATTTCTCGTAGAGAATTTTCATTTTTTTATTTATTCTACAAGTGGACCAACGAAATATGAAAATTTTCTTTTTTATTTTATTTAATTGTAATTACCTATAAGCTCAATATCAGGTAATGTTATAATAATATAGTCTACAATTTTATTCCAAGTTTATTTATGTGATTTAATTCTTACACGACAAGTTTTTATTTGGCATCTGGAGAACTTTTCATTACATTTGACATCGCAAAAAGTAGGTCAATAATAAGGAATAGTAACAGAGTGAGCCATAAGACAAGTGCCTACTTGGAATAGGTTACTTCGGAATTGCAGAATAATGTTTGTGACGACATTTCATTGATTGCGTTGACACAACGTTCATCAACCATCGTGCTCTCTTAAGGCCATTTTTAGTCAATTTTTCGCCCCGAGCAAAATTTTTTGCGCTCTGTGCAAAATTTTTTCCGCCCTGCGCAAAATTTTTTCCGTCACCCGTTTATTCAGAAGAAATAGTACCCTAGTAAAAATGATGCTTAACTTATAAGGGAAGACAATTTCCTTATAAGGCCCATATAACAAATGCCTATTAATTCCTTATAAGGAAATTTGCCTCCCTCAGAAATTTGTCGCCCCCAGAAATTTTCCGCCTTTCCCTTGTTGCCCCACGGTAAAAATGGCACTTGTCTTGCTAGAAAGTATGTGTAAGTTTTAGGATTGGTGAAGTTTAGATTGGTAAATAGAAGCAAAAAATATAAATCAGATTTTTGCGAACCAGGTTGACGAAATCTATTCACCAAAATGAAGAAAAAACAGTGCTGGTCACTCCAACATTTCAAAAGATTTTATAATGGACATGACGAAAATAAGGTCTTTTTGCTGATATTAGATAGAGAACTAACATCCTCACAAGTGTCACACTGACTCAGTTACGATCCGAGCGGTGTTTGTTTATCATTAACGATTTCTTTGTTGCATTATGCTTAATTTTGTAATGGTGGCATGGCCAGCGCTGTATATAAATCAAACAAAAGATATGCAATTGCAGAAGAAACGTTATCTATGACAATTTGATGATAATGGCAATGATAGTAAAATCAGTAATAAAATTAATCAATTCTCTACCATTAGTCTGAGTGAAAATATCTAAGAAATAAACACTGGTGCAATTTAAACGCAGTCACATTGACACTATTACTTAAATCCATATTGTAAATTAGAATTAAAAAAGGAAGAAAAATGCACAATCATTCCGAGACCATTATCGAAAATGCCTTAAAATCTATACGCTCTCTATATACTCTACTCGTTTTTTTCTCATTAGCAGGAGCAATGTAAAATGTCTCTCTGAAAAGAAGATAAAAAGCCCTCACGGATATCACAGAACGTGTCCGAGGAAGATAACGTGCAGGCAGCGGCCCGACTGACAACTTATAAAGTGTTGTCAGCTTTTTAGAGACTACTAATTACGTAGGACTTAGCGAGGTAACAACAAAACGCGCGTGAAATTCAAACAACGCGAACCTCTGGACACTGCCGCCATATTACATATTCTGGCCAGACGACAAAACTTGAGATACAGCAACGATACATAATTGGTCCAAATAACTTGCACACAATGAGGTTCTGAAACGAATCACATACTTGACTTTGAAGTACGGCGATCATAATATAAAATATTATTGAGGTTAGTTTAAATATTTTCATCTTCACTAGTTCTTAATAACATTTTATGGTATTTTTATTGGAATATACCGGGTGACACAGGAGACATGTAACCCTCTGTAACTTTGCTATTTAAGAAGTTAAAATTTTGAATTTTGGGGAAGTTGTATAATGTATATTGCATAATTGTCCTTTTCTGAGCCAATCGAACATTTTCTTCAACTTCCGATCTAAGCAGAAGTGACCCAAACTTTGTTATTTTAAATGGTACCACATATTTTCTTTCTACGAGCGTGCGTAAAGTACTAACTTTATGCACACTTTATAGTGCGTAAAGTTAACATTTACGCACTAGTGCGTAAAGTGTTTTTACTTTACACACTAGTGCGTAAAGTAAAAAAGTAAACAATTGCATATTAGAGCCCCCATAATAATCATTTTATTTTAAAAACGTTAAATATGGTTATTTAATTTTATGTAATCCATTTATTTATTATCACGACATATTATTAGATAAAATATATACCTAATTCTCAGTATTCTTTAACAATAATGTTTGAATTTGTCTAATTCTGTAGTTTTATTGATATTTGATTAGTTTCACTCATCTAAAATTAAGTAGGCTATAGCAAATATTAAGTTTTTACATTTTGAAATTTTCACATTATTATTAGATAATTTAGGTCTAGTTCGGTAGTAGCAAAAATATTGTATGCAATTCGTGCGTAAGGTGAGTTTTGTTCACTCATGGGATTGTCGCACTCGCCTACGGCTCGCGCGCTTAATAATAATAAAAATTATTTCATAGAAGAAGTCAATGCAGGAATAAGTTTTGCATGAATTCAGTACCAACTCTATTCTATTGCACGAAATATTCCCTAGTATTTAAAAATATTCAAATAATTCCATAAAGAAATGTTTATTGTTTAATCATTTTGGATTTTCAACTGTTCTTTTTTTCTAAAATTATATTTTGACACCTCACAGAAATTCTATCAATATTTTTTACAATTTTCGAAAACTTTTAATCAAGACCAAAGGATACTCTTTAATTAAACTAGATTTTCTTTAAATTTTCAAATCGGACATAGATATTTATCCCATTGCCTCTAAAATCATCATATAGATAATTTTACTAAAAATTAACAGTAAAGTTGTATAATGAAGCACAAGTCAAATTCAAAACACGAATACACAACTCAAAAATGTTTGATCATTTACAGTCATACTTCCATCTGTAGTCTAAAGCCTTGTCCAGACCAAAGATAACATTGTTAGAAACACGTGTTACTAACAATGTTATCCACAAAGTTAAGCAAAACCCAAAAAAATGTTAATAACGTGTGTTGATAACTTTTGTTGAGTAACATTGTTAATAACAAATGTCTTGAAAAGTTTTGAAAATGTTTATAACATATGTTTTCAACAGTGTTATTAACATAAATTAGTTTCCCACCAGTGGTCGGTAAAGATCAAAGGAATGTTAGTGACAAATGTTGTTAACTTCAATGTGGACGCAATTTTAGGTATTTCCGATATTAGTTATATATAGGGCATAGTAAACCTTGCGTAAATACGAACCCCCATTTACCCAAAGTTTATTACCATAGGTATGTAGTTTAATTAAATTTACCGAAAAATTCCCATTTTAAAATCATATACTGGAATATCCAATAATTAAGAAGTGATCTGACCATTTTATGATCATTTTTATTATTCTCATTTTCTATATATATGTGACATTGCTAAATCGAAAATTATTACAGTACGAGCGTCACTACGGTGTTAGTACCTATAACTACAGTGCTGACGATTTGCTCTTGTCTTGACTAGTGTTAATATTAAAATAATAATGGAGTGGTCAAGAGAGAAAATTTGTGAGCTAATAGAAGAATAAATGTGTTCAACTTTTAATTTATGTGTAGACATGATGTTTTAAAAACTTTGTTGTGCAAACAGTTCATATTTTCTTGATAACAATGTTTTTACAACATTATTTTTGTGTGGACAAATCTGGTAACATTGTCTAAAAACATTTGTTAAAAACAGTTTTGTTATCAACAATGTTTTCAACAATGTTTTTTGGTGTGTACAAAGCTTAAGATGTTCAGGTTTCTACGTTAGCAGCGTTCAAATTTCTTATACACACGGACAACGTGCCTAAATTCGGATATTACCGCTTTTCGGCTTAAGTATCTATATGTCAAAATATAAAAATTGTATACGCCAAAAAATACTAAGAGTTAATTTTCTTTCATATTTCCGAGTCACTTTGCTTTTATTCTCAATAACATTTGCGTTGTTAAAACTGAAATACCAAATCCTGATCACAAGCCAATATTTTTCATTAAACAGAGAACGAATTGAGGCGGAACATTCAAAGTCATATAAGCTTAAGAAGTTCATTATAAAAGTCTGCTTCCACATACAAAAAGGGTTATAGTCATCTAAACACCAGCTGCAGTTTATACGTCCACAAATAGAATTTCATAGGTAAATTGTGTGCATGGGCCCAATTTGGTAATTTAGCCTAACTAAATTTCCTCTACCCCTTGAACCCCTCTTGTATTCGTTCTATTCCACTTCTTGACCTTTGGCGATTGAAGGTAAACATAAAAAATTATTGCGGCGTATTCGATACCGAACTACAATTTTCTCTTATAGCCTACGTGTGTGTATATGTGCGTATTATAACCACCTGCTTTCTTTAAAACATTTCTACTTTATATTTTATTATTTTATTTACTACTATATTTTTAATAGGGACTGACTCATAAAAATACCTTTATGACTAGTATCTTATAAACAAAATACAAATTTATTCATTTCTGTATCAAGGCAAGAGATAATGTTGGCGTAAGATTGAAACAATCGATAAAATGGACATTGAAGGAAGTGACTTGCGAATTTTCAGGCACCTGGACGCTTAGAGCGCCCTCTGGCATATTCTAATCGACGTCCCTGTCAGCTGCGAGCCATTATATTTGATGATTCCGCATTTTGTGACACGAGGTGCATTAGTGCTACTCTCTCCAATTTACTAATTATTATAAAACGACCGACCATAACACGAAATATTACAAGCTGATTGCGATATTAATCCCTACTAAACAAATGAAATAGTTTAGAAAGTGACAAGGGTTGCCCAAATAATTTCTTAAAAATATGTTGAAAATGTTTGGATTCGAACGGTTCCTATTCACTTGGTTCGTAAGCAGTATCTATACTCCTGATTTTTTAAAAAACAGGTAACAGTTCAACTAGTTATATAATGTTAACTTACGATAACGGAAATGCAACTCTAGAAGTGAAAAGCGAGAAAATTATAATTAAACTTCGTTAAGAAAATATTTTAAGGGATATTAAAAAAAACAAAGAAAACGATCCCCTTATCCGGCTTATCCCTAAAGAGATCCTTTGGAGACGAGGGTGTACACATTTAGAGATAACGGATAGAAACCCAAATCTTAGTATACCGGGATTTGTCTTCAGTCATATCGGATTCAAAGAAAATTTTTAAATCTTTAGTTAAGTATGGGAAAATAACGTAGCACGTTCAAATTTCTATCAAAGTAATGGTGATAATTAATATTAAAATCTCATATAAAATATTTAACCTATAAAATCAATGACATAAAGAGAACAATTGAAGAAGTGGAAAGACGTTGTTGTTGACGCTAGTAGGTACATAATATGTGAAATGTGGTTGGTATTACCAGAGGGCGATGAGGGTACAGTCCTCATCGCCCTCTGGTAATACCAACCACATTTCACATATTATGTACCTACTAGCGTCTTTTGCTCTTTCCTCACTGATACTACTAATTTTTATACATTTGTTATATTTTTATATGATAATAATATAATATAATTATTAAGCGAGACGGACCATTTCGTGCCACCTCCTGATAGTGACCACTCATATTTTAAACAGTTTCTATCTTCAATTAAGTACAACAATGTTTTCCCACATCTTCAAACTTTTTAATATGTCATTGATCAAATTATTAACAACATTCGCTTAGAAACTAGATTCCGCTTTTCGATGATAAAAGCTGCGTTTTACCCTACATGACCAGACCAATCCATTCATTCCATTCAATATTTCAAAGACACTAAATATCGATAATGTGATTAAAATTTTCGTTATGAGACTAATGGTGATGAAAATCGACGTTAGTATGCAAGTTAACACGTGACACGAATGTCGATTCTTAAAGGAGACAACATCAAGAAGTATCTGTTTACACATTCCAAAATTCAAAATTTGATAATCGGCAGTTTCCAAATTCTTAGAATAAATGAAATATAATATATTTTTTACAATCAATTTTAAATTCCCAACGATTTGATTTGACAGATCAACGGTTACTTAATCCGATTTCAATTAGTTGATTTTGAAGTATTCATTAAAAGAATATTGTGTGAGAGTAATTCAATGGGGATTAGTGCTGCTACTTTCAAAATGTTTTCGAAAAATTTGTAAGAAAACGATCTAAAATTCCGTATTTGTAAATGTTACAATAGTCGTTATCTGTACTTTTTATTCGTATTGGATTATTTGCATTCTTAATCTGATATTTGCATAAAAACTTGTTCTTCAGCTATTGTATATTTTTTGTAAATTCCAGGAGCTCACTCCAACTTGCAAAAATCATTCTTAAGAGTTTGAACCCGGGATAATGTGTAATGTGTTTCAGGCATTAAATTTGCAAAAAACTTTTATTGTTGCATCTGTACTGTATACATATTTCGTCGGCTATAAAACACAAACATTTGCATTAATCACTGAGGGGGCTTCCGTAGATTTATGTGACGATAAGCAAATCTTGAAATAGTCAGTTATTAATCTAGTTTTTGCGAGTACGATACGTAGATATTGGCCATCCAGCGCACGTCACATTTCTAGCGACTCCGATCCACCGCAAATAGATTACGTGATCCCATCTTCGTCATCTTTATGCACTACACGTTTTAGTTCGGTCGCAGAAATTGCAACACGTTACTGTTACTTTCTGTATCGTTCCCTCGCTATGTATTCACGCCCCATCCGAAAATTCTATCAATTCCACTCGATGGGCACATACGAACACATTAAATACTTCGCTTGTAATCCAACATATTAGGAAGCGTTCAGTAAATTAACTCAACCTGAACTAATGCAAAAAATTACGACGGGAAATAACTGCATCGATTTTTCCTGCCGAAGTCATCAGTTATGGAAATAGGCTTAGAAAAGTTTCATGTTGTTGAGAGAAGCCTCTACTCAAATGCTTCTTGTTGTTTGAATCGAGTGTAGTTAGTTCTATATCTTATTTGCTTCGTTCAGAAATATACCAACAAGGTACCTATTTGATTAATGACGCGAGCATGCAAATTACTATTTTTTATACTAATTACCAAAACAAATGTATTCATAGTGCGAATTAAATAGTGAAAAGAACATTTTTTTATTAACTGAAAATGCAATACCTACTGACAATAAGAGTTTTCCTAGTGAAGTTTTTCTATTTTTCCAACACGGCGCCGAAGGATACACATTGAACCGATCAAGTAAAAGCAATTTCCACAACGCAAATTCTCACCACAGTCACCACCAGATTTTTATTGGTTATATAATAAATTCATTACTTTAACAATCCGTTACTCGCTATTAAGTTTTATGACGCATTCACAATTAAGCGTATATTTATATGCATGAAGAGAATCAAAAGTGCATTTTAGCAAATTATAACGATTAATTTTTTTACACAGCAGTTGTCGTAATTAATAACATTATTATATTAACAATACTCGCTTGGGTCAAGCCAATGTTTACATTATCACACACTATAAATTATGTGTATCAATACGACACTGCTTAATTGTGATATACGTTATATCGTTGAACGCCCCAGCCTGATATTAACATTCATTTACATGTTAATAAATTCTACTAAAATACACACGAAGGTTTGTTGTCACTATTTATTCCATAAATAGGAAAATACTATTTTTGTTGGAAGCAGTAAATTATATTTCATTCAAATATACAGCAAAGCCAGTGGTTATTATTAATGTCTTGTTTATTATCAAACCAATTACAAACTTAACAAATATTAATAGCTAAATTAATGATTAAATAAATAGTAAAGAAAGTGATTATGTTAGAAATGCTGTTGTTATTAGTTTCATTCCTACCTGACCCCCTTATATTAGTAGTGATACAGAGACATCTGCAACATACGTCTGGTATTCAACCACTTACCCATGGCGTCTGAAACAAAAGAAAACATCAATTAGTTTACTGATAACTATGTCTACAATAAACCTAATCTCGAAACAGTAAAGATCATGGAGGTACGAACAAGGAAGCCGTTTATGTTTTGTTTCCCAGTTTGCTAACGGAGAGGATCACAATGACATGCAGCTTTTGCAGGCTCTTTATTGGAATGGAATCAACTCAGCTGACTCCATCCGTATTGTGATGCCTATGTTCGTACTTGATGATCTTCACTGCGTACATAAGGACACACAGAAGAAACACAGATATGGGAAACTATGTTGACTTATGATCGCGGTATATTAGACTTTTTGGAATTAAATGTGCCAATGAAATTTTCAGCTACCAATGATCTTTCAGCAAAATGGAAAATTCCTTTTTGTGAAAAAGTTATACGCTGAACGGCCGGTATATATACATATATATGTGTGTAACATTAAATAGTTTGCGAAAGGTCATTCGCTTAAACAAAAAGATTATTTAATTTCTTAGCATATCGCTTCGAACACTTTATTACTGACACACCCATTTCTGCTACAACTCATTTATTTTTTGCTTTCGAGCGTCTGTATAACTACGATACCGCGGTCGGTCCATTTAAAATCTTACTTTATCTATTTAAGGGTGGTTTCTTAATTACCTTGCGAACGGTAATGACCGCGCTTAATTAAACTACCTGGCTACCTGTCGTTTATTTGCCGAGTAGTGCAAACGCAAAGCAGCAGAGTCGTAAGTGTGTGTGTTGATAATATCTACCGCACACTGCATTCCATCAAATTAAGATCATTTGAATGGCAGTCGAATGCAAATGTTGTGGAATAACTCTGTCGGGGCGTATATGTAGCAAATTTCACAGAAAATTTTATTACCGCTAAAAAGCATTCGCCAAAGACTTATGCACATTTAAAATCCATTAGTTACAACAACGTAACAGACGTTGTAGAAAATTTATTTACTATCACTACACACAACAAAATTACCATAACGACATTTCTTTGCTGCAATGATCAGTATCTGTATTATTCGAAACATTTTAAATCAGTTGAAATAGAGCGATGATAATTTTATTTCAATTTGTGTCAAACGGATTAGAGAATTTGAAACTTGAGCGATTTCAAATATTTACCTGCTTATGATTATCCAGTAGGTTCTAATAACTCTGATGATTATTAGATTATTTATAATCTTATATTACATAATATATAGATATTTATTGAAATAAATAAACAGTTCCGTGAATATCTTAATTATAAGTAATCACAGTATTAGAAACTAATGTGAGTAAGTTATTTTGTGCAATATTTTCCCCATTACCTGCAGCTTTGCAGAATAAGTACCTACCGTAAATTGTCCATTAAGTGCTGCTGCAACTGATAGTGAGGAATGCCGGCGCAGCGTTATGTTATGACAACGTTGTATACATTCAGATCTAACGGAAAAATATACTGACTATGTGTTCTCGCTTCTCAAATACTGGTTAAATATAAATCCTTGAATCATAAACAAATATTGCATTTCCATTGTTTGCGAACCGAGAATATTAATCATTGGTACTATTAGAAAATGATCCCATTTGCCCAAATCAATTTGTGTTTCTTTAACTTAAGGGGAGGCAACAATATAGGCGGTACAGAAATGTTGTGCCGTTGTTGACTTTCTGGGATGCGAAAAACGTAAAACAGCAATAGCATCACCATCGGAATTAATCTAGTCTACGCGACGTAATCAGAAGTCATTATCACCCCGGTATTTGGTTAAAAAAGCAATAGCCACCCCACAATTACCTCGTAATGGGCCATCGTCTCTTCCTTGATCAACACATAACAATCGCGAACCCTCCCGAGCTGCATAATTTCAGCAGTAACCCGGGATTACGGGGCGAGTGGATGGACTGTATTCCCTTTAATTAACGTTCAGCACCTCCGAGGCGAGAAACGTTTGTCTCGGTCAGCTGGTGTTTCTCGCGAGGTGCATGTCGAGGGCTCATAACGCGCGAATATTGCCATCACACCCTGTCCAACCCTCGCTAAGTGCAGGGCCGGACACTCAGTACACGCGAGCCCAAGTTATTTATGTCCATAGTCAGCTGAGTCGATATACTTGCTGTTTAGCTTCGCAATCGATCGGAAATTTAAATAGAGTTTGCTGCAAGGAACTCAGCTGACGATGAAATAGCAAGCGGACCATTTTACTGACGAAAGGGTCATCAAATCGTATAGTGGGTTTCTAAATAGAAGTGGCCGCGATGTCGACTTGTCAACCTGTCAGTAAAGGAAAAACGTGCGAATTCTATTCGGTGACAGTAACAGAGCCGGCGTCCTCATCAAATATGGACGCACAGAAGGAGGTAGCGTGCCATACATTTTTAATTAGTCCTAGTGACGTGAAACGGAGCGATTATGCAAATTCCGGTGTCAGCGCGCTGCCGTACCGACCGAAATCAAATTTTCCACCCCATTGAATCTGAATGCGATTAAGAGGAAATCGCAATCGGGGTGCCGATTTAGTTGCAACGCTACGCCGCCACGTTCATGTTGAGCGGCTCGCTTAGAAGAGTATTTTATTAAGGTAACTGGTGTC
Organism: Rhagium mordax; assembly: GCA_963680705.1. NCBI lineage: Eukaryota > Metazoa > Arthropoda > Insecta > Coleoptera > Cerambycidae > Rhagium > Rhagium mordax. The sequence continues at coordinate 81,712,151 of OY796657.1, read as the reverse complement.
GAATGTGTAATGCGCTATAAAGTTTATACCCCGGTCGTTACTTGGCCTTAACCGCAAATCCCGCACGCCATATCTTGTCTTTTACGGACCCGGCAATAAGATAGCACTGAAATGACCTCTCCAACGGTCCAAACGGCGTCGTCAGTCTCGCCGGACCACTTGACGTAGAATTAAACTGATTCCGATGAGTTTTACATAAGAGAGGATGTTTTATTGATTGTAACTCGCACGCGGTAATTGTTGACATTGTGGAGCACTACAAAAGCTCGTAAACGCGGCTACGCATACGCAAAGAAAGACATTCTTAAGAAGCAACCTGAAATAATACAAACTCCCATTTAAATTAATCATAAAACCTAAGATAAATATATAACGGCGCGTTTGATCTCTCTTTGTGGGTGCGACAATTTTATAGTTCGTAAAAGCGCAGCAACTCTAAGAAAAGCATTATTTGTTACAGTACAGAGGGTGGGGTGCCTGCCTAGTCTCTTGCGCTTCGCTCGATTCAATGATCACGGCTTCGAATCTATCAGTCCGCATTAGACTTACTTACAACTTTTCCCATATTTTAAGCTCTAAAAGCATTCTGATCTAATGCTGCCGCATAATAGCGGCGTCTGCGTAATAATGAAGATAAATCAATAAGTGCAACGGTTCTCCTAGAATGAGGAAGGACGATCCAATTTGCAGATGGTCAAGGAAGTCGACGAGGACCGGAATACGGAATGGCGTCATTATCGAAGCGTGAAAGAGCAGTGGCGGCCGTTTAGCGTCGATGGCCGGTATAAAATCAAAACAACGCGTGCTCGTCCAGATCCCCGCCGCGTTTACTGCCCGATATATCTCAATCAAAAGTGCACAAATCCGACAGTTTGTATATCTCCGCCGAGATTCCGAATGGAGATAGACAAAGGCATCTTTCCTTCCCTTCGTGTGCCCATCACGCACAAATGGAAACCCGCAATTTATTTATTACCCCAAATTCATCCTCAAATAGCATCGCAACTCTCCTAACTATCACGAAATAAATGATCCACAAAATAAAAAAGTATGTATCATAAGCAGAAGAGCAGGGGCGAACATGCCAATTTACTAATATCTTCAAATTGAATGAACGAATGTTATTCAAAATATAATATGCAGTATTTTTTTTATTTATTTATTTATTTATTCATTTACTAACGGATAATCCATTTCAGTATAATTTACAAAGAAAAGAGAAGAGAGTGTACAATAAGTCCTAGAAATATAATAAAGAAAAACATTATACTTTAAAATATTATATCGGCACGTACTATATTAACTAACAATTAAATTAACTAACTACTAACAAAAAGACAATAATTATGCTAACTTAGTGAGATTAATTTGAGTTTGGTAAGGTTTTAACAGCGTTTTTAAAGGAGAAAAGGGATGAGCTAAAGAGATCTATATTATTCTGGTGAATATTGGCTGTCCTTACTATTCTTGTAATAGGTTCATTAAGGCCATACCCAGTAAACACATGATGTGTGGCATTCTGTTGGCCCAGTAGAGTTATTGATGGTTTTATGATGTTGCTGGTTAAGCATTAATGGTCCATTACAAGTTGTGTACAGTCCTACCAGTAGTTTATGAATGACGTTTTGCCATTTTAGTACCAATAATGGTTTGCTGAGTTTCTACCAGTATTTCATACAATGCATTATTGCCATTTCAGTACCAATAATGGTTCATTGTTGGCGCAATCTACTTGAGTCTGCGCTTGCGCGTCACATTCCGTACCACCACTATCGTTCGCCATTTTAACCTGTGGTGGCGTCAGTCGTCATTCAATGTCGTTAGTAAAGAAAAGTGTTTAAGCAGTTGTTAGTGTAAAGTGTTTGAAATATGGATAATGGGTACTGATAAACAGTGTAATTTAGAAGTAAAAATTAAAACCATCATATCTTTTCCTGCCGCCTCCTTCATTACAAATATCTCTCAAAAAAGTTACGAAACATCAAGAAAACAGGGTTATTAACCGGCAAACCCAAACAATTAGTTTCTCTAGTAAGTGAAGTGAAACAACGAAAAAAAAAAAAATTATTGTGATAATCCTTTGTTACAGGTAACGTACGTCAGCTGAACTTTTTGAGTGGATATCGATTTGTGTCTTTTGGTATAGAAAAACCCCATAACTGTGACAGGCCGCGCCTAATCTACCCAAACACCGATCACCTGCATTTTTTGGCAAAAACTAGTTCTTAGGTAGATTTAGGTAAGCAATAAACTAAAAATCATATGTATATGTAATTATATGTATATTGATGTTTACCTTGGAAAAATGTTTTTTGTTATAGTTTTAATGATACAAATTGTTTTTATTTGTTTTACAATAAATATGTTAATATATAAATATACTGCCTTTCATTGAGAAAATAACATTTGTATTTAAATGCTATATATTTTTATTTAAAATGTTCAAACACTAAAATGTGAATAGCAGTGGCGGCTGGTATAATTTGGGTTGTCACATCTTCGTATAGGGGTGAGATATTCAAGGGATACTTAAGAAGTTTTTGCAAAAACAAAACTGAGTTTGATTAAATTTACAAGAAGTTTGAAAAATGGATTTAATTTGTAAATGGTTTGTAAAATATGTGCTGTTGGCTATTTAGTGTGCTAATATAGGTACAGTGTGCTCAGTGGCGACTGATGAAATTTAGTTTGTAATTTCTACTTTTGTAGCGTGGGTCAAGCGATATTTTAAATACTACTAAGACTAAATAAAGAAGTTTTGCAGAACAAAATTGAGCTTAAAATTTGCGAAAACAGTTGCCAAAAATGGGATTGCCTTCCCTGATAGTAAATGTTGTGGATAATTTGAAAATTTATTAAATTTTTATATTATATTTTTAAATGTCAACTTTATAAAATATTAATAAAAATTGAAATCCGTGGATAAATTTGACATCTGATTCTAAAAGAATGTTTGGCAAACATTTTTCAAATTATATCTACAAAATTATCAGGGGCAGCAAACCCATTTTTGGCAACTGTTTTCGCATATTTCAAGTTCAATTCTGTTCTGCAGAACTTCTTCATTCAGTCTTAGTAGGTAGTTAATTTAAAATGTTGCTTGACCTTCGCTCCAATACGAAGAAATGACAAATTAAATTTCACAAGTCGCCACTGATAGCACTGTACCTATATTGGCACACGAAATGGCCAATGGCACAGACAGCACTGGTTAGACACTGGTAACAGATTATTGGTCTTGGAGTGGCTGAATTGTGGTTTAATAATGGCCCAATGTTAATTAAATGAAATACCATTGAAGGCTAAGCAGTGGCGACTGGTTAAATGATGGCAAAATCTCTGATGGCCGGTGGGACATATTTTTTCCGGTCCAGCGCAGTCCAGTACTAAGCAGCCATCGAAGTACCATTGATGAGTTAGATGGCAGTTTGTGCTTTACCATTATTGGGCCACGTATGTTGTGTTTATTGGGATAATTAGTAGAATGAAAAGGAACTTTCTAATAACTCAGTGTTACGTGTTCTCCTATCATTTACATTAAAATTTATTAGTTCAAGCAGTTGATGACAGTCAAATAGACCATTTAATATTTTGTACAAGAAGCATAAGTCAATTTGTACTCAACGGCTTTCCAGAGAACTAAGGTTTAGGGTCGATAGTAAATCATTATATTCATAATTGTGTCTCTCAATGCCCAGTCTATAAGCTGTTTGTCTTAAAAATTTATTCTGGACTCTTTCAATTGCTTCGATGTAATTATTATAATGTGGATTCCATATGATAGAGTTATATTCAAGGATAGAGCGAACAAGTGAACAATATAATAATTTGAAAGTGTTAAGGGAAAAATGTTCTGCGGATCTTGTTACAAAACCCAATATTTTTAGAGCTTTAGATATTATGAAGTTAATATGTGGTTTGAATGTCATCTTGGAGTCAAATATGACACCTAAGTCCTTTATATCGCCTTTGACAGATAGTGTTTCATTTTTGATCTTGTATTCATAAACTAATGTATTCGTAATTCTTGAAAAGGTGATTTGATAACATTTACTAGTATTTAAATTTAATAAATTGATATCACACCATCTAACGAGATTATTTAGATCTTCTTGCAGAAACTCTGCATCTTTATTGCTACTGACTGTACTGAAAAGCTTTAGGTCATCAGCAAACATTAGAAAAGCAGTATTTTGTATAACTTCTTTGATATCGTTTGAAAAGAGATTAAATAGAGTCGGACCCATGTGCGATCCCTGAGGGACACCTGAGTGTACTAGTATAGGAGCAGAGACTGAGCCTCCATACCTCACACACTGGGTTCTCCTTGTTAGATAACTCTGTATCCAAGCCAGGGCAGTTCCATCTATACCGATTGACTTAAGTTTAGCTATCAGTAGTTCATGATTTACTTGATCAAATGCTTTTGTAAAATCGGTATAGATAGAATCAACCTGCAGCTTCTTTTCGAAGGCTGTCAATATGTAATTTTCATAAATAACCAAATTTGTTGCTGTTGACTTGCAATATACAAAACCATGCTGCTCGCAATTAATAATAGAACGAGTATCCCAAGATAATTTCTTAGATATAAGGCAGTCTAGTAATTTTGGGATTTCAGATTGCAAGCAAATTGCCCGATAATTGGTCACATTATCCTTTGGTCCCGATTTATAAATAGGTAACAAAAAACTATGTTTCCAAAAATCTGGAAATACACCAGTGTTTAGGGATAAATTAAAAATAAAGTGCAAAGCATTAGTTAATGTGAAGATGCAGTGTTTTAATAAATAAAGGGGAATACCATCTGGTCCAGTTGACAGCTTCCAAGGAGCTGACATAACTGAATTTATAATTTCTTGAACATCAACAACATATTGGGCAATATCTACATTATTTCTTGAAAACTGGTAATCGGGAATTTGAGTAACTTGTTCATCTTTATATACAGTGGAAAAGTATTCTGCAAAGAGGTTAACTATAGTGTTATTATTTTACGTATTGTGCTTAAACATCTTCAAAATTTAACAGCCAATTTAACTCATTCTACTTGTAGTCATAAAATTGTGAAACAGATTATCACTGTCGTGTGATTACTTACTTGATTACTTTTTCTAAATTTAACCAACAGTTCTCTCGTTACGTATATTATATTCGCTATATCGTAACGAGATTGTGGGTTTTGGATTACTCTCAACTTGCAACTGCCTAGGCTAAGTGAGGAGATAATTTGATCGACTTGAACCGAATCCCGAACGAGGTGCTTCCGCCGTCAAGATCACTTTGCGTTGAGTGCCCTTATGTTGTCATTCGATCGGTCATGCGACACGCACCTCAAGTGTACCCAAATATTAGCCGATAAGGTGACAACATTGCATCTTCGACGATGATCTCGGATGCTGTATTGTGTTGGCCCCGCGTTAATAGATCGCCTTAACGTTATTTTCCATTACAACAGAAGTGACACTCGACAATGGGAGCGAAGGGCTCGTTTTGTAATTCCAATGGCGGCGTAAAAAACATCCAAACGCCCCAACTAATTTGAAATTCAAAGTACCCAGGCGTCATCAACATAACAACTAGCGCTTCCAGAGTCGGGAAACTTATTATAATGATAGTTTAGATTTAATAAATCGGATTCGCGTCTTTTGTCGTTTATCTGATAACGGCGGCGTCGTATTCGAGTTTAATTAACCGAAGGTGACGGTGGACCTCAACGTCTTAAAGCAGATAACAACTTCCAAGTAGTTGAGATGACAAAGAGCCGCAGGCGCTGCTTTGCCAAATGAATAGCTCGCGGTTCGACGCTTACTTCCTTCTAGAAGGGGTTCATTCAAACAGACACTTGTATGTGCCTTGCTATCGTTACGAAACATCTTCAAATAGCTTTTGTTTGATTTGATAAGACTTCATTAGAATACCATCTATTGTTCGATGTTTGCTTATTAGCATTCCATTTGTGCGTGCTGATGGGCTTCACACCAAATCCTGTAATTGACCAAATTCGTATGTTTTTTAATGGGACACGCCATTATTCTGATTTGCATTATCGTCTTTTTAATTAAAAAAGAAGATCGATACGAAATTGTTATTCCATTGTAGCGAAGCAATTTTTAATCAAGACATGGTCATTTAAAGAATTGTAATTGAAGCGGTAGGGTTCTTTCGATTTAAAGTCTCGTTTCGATAAAAGTGTTATCAGTTGGGGCAGCAAATTTAAAATGTTCATTAACGATATCGTTGCAAGGGCCATGATGAATGGCTCCGGAGTTCCGCCGAAACAAAAGAATATCTCTTCGCTGCCCAATATCTTAATTAAACTTGCCGATTTATTCCCCTCGAGCAGAGTCGCTTTGTCTAACGGCGACGAAATGAAATGTAACGCCGCGCCCGTTTCAGATATACCAACTAGGAGAAAATAAAAAGACCGTGTTCGTTAAATTACACAATTTAAAAGTTCTTTTCGTGAAATGAATAAGTAAGTGCGGCGGAACCGAAGTCATTTCCATCGGGATGGCGATGTCGTCGGCGTCATTTGTTTTTATCAGAAGTCCCAAGAGGACCTGCAGATGCTGCGATAACAAATAGACCATTCGCCGCCCGCAAGTAACCGTGTTTACCTTCTGGATACCATGATATAATGACCGCACACTGCAAAGTTTTAGCCAGTTCGACAAGAAATGATCTTCGAGAACTTTTAAAGTTACGATATACCTTTGCTATGTAAACAATTTAATTGCATAATAAACCTACATGCAAGGGAACTCGTATAATAGGTTATTACTGTTATCTATTAATAATTATAGGTTAGGAATCAGTAAGGTGTTAAATGAATTAATTAACAAAACATAAATCAAAATTTCGTATGTTCGCTAATAAATATATAAAACTGTGATGACTATATTTCATGCTGTATGATTAATGGCTGAAAAATACATTACCCGTAAAGAGAATTATTGTTGTTATATGTGTGGTCTTGAGCTACAGTTATGAAACATTCTGTCTCCAGGTGCAGCAGCCTTCCCACACTTGGGGAAATTAAATCAGCTAGAATTGCACTATTATCTCCAGATTAACGTTATTACTCTCTTTAATTAGGCCACTGAAATATAACAATTGCCAAAGGTTCTTAGACAACGTTACTTTACGGAAATGATATGCTAATTCTCTTAATTAATTTTCACCTTTTAGATAAACATTAATGCAAATACCAATTTCTCAGATATAACGCACTTTATGAAATTTAGTTTTTGCCTATCGTGGACGAGACTTTTCAATTTTTTTATATTATTAAAAAATTACTATCAAATTAAATCAAATTGATAAGTAAAACTATATGTAAATTTGGTGTCTAGTTGTCTACTAAATAATACTTTAACAGTAAAACCGAAGTAAAAACATTTTTGTAAAAAAAATTTTGCTAAACTGTAAACTAGTTGTAGAATACCAAATTAAGTAAAAATGTGAGAAGTAAAAACAGTATCTCAAAAATTTTTTTTAATAATTCTTTTTCTACTAGAAATAGATTTTCACAAAGTAACCTTATCATCAATCAATTATTTGAATAGTTTAACATATTCGATTAAATCTGGTAGATGGGATAATTTGAGCAGAGTAGGGATGGAAAAATCGATTTTAAGAAAGATGTACAGGTTGATCGTTTGAAAATTCTACTTTTTAAACCTTTTTATTTTGCTTAAAAACATAGCTAGAAAAAAATAGAACTGGAGCATAGTTTACCAAGTTTTTGAAGATATATGTTGTAAGTCTGCATCTATTATAATGAATATACAGGGAGCGCCACATAGTCACATTTTTTTAAACAGAATAACCTGAAAATTTTTAGATATTTGAATAGCCCTTTTCATCCCTTTTATAAATATATATAATTATATAATTGTCATTTATTTCATCCTCAAATAAATACACTTAATTGCAAGAAAAACAAGTTTACATTTTAAACTTTTTTTAATAAAAATAACATACAAAATAAGTAGGAATCATAACATGTTTTCAAAAATTCCACCATTATTTTCTAAACAAAAGTTTATTTTTTTTATATAATTTTGCCTAAAAAGAAATTTGTCTAAAAAAATAATTTAGTTGTAACCCAAACTTTTAAGAAGATTATTTATTTGAATAACTAAGTTATTTGAAGATGAAATATATAACAATTATACATATTTATAAAGGGGATGAAAAGGGGTATCCAAATATCTAAAAGTATAAAAAATATGCTATAGATCTATTTTTTATTTTTTTTTCTAGCTATATTTTTAAACGAAGTAAAGGGGTTTAAAAAGTAGAATTTTCAAATGATCACCCTGTACATACATTGAGTATACTCTACGAAAAACTTTATGGAAAATTTGATTGGAAGATAGATAGTGGTACAAAAAATGATATTTATTTAAAAATTTACAGTTTTTTACTAAAATGATTCTAATCTTTGAAGATTTTACTCCTCAAAAGAAAGAAAGTATATGCAGTAAAACTACGGAGGTGTGAACATGGAAATTGGAGAGAAGAGGCAGGGGCGGATCTAGGACTAGGGAGGCCTTAAGCTTTATATATAAAATTATTCGAGCCAAAGAAACGTGGACGATTTTTACGTACAGTAAATACATTCTTGAAATAACGGATAAACCAAGTGCAAGAGAGAATGATTAATCAAATGATATCCACAAAACCATACAGTCAGTTGAAATTAATCAGAAAAGTGTAATTTTTTTAATTTAGACAATGAATTATATGATTGTAGAATCATAATTTACGGTAAAATTTTATTAACCATTTTTTTTCAAAATTTAGACATCTAACTGACCCTGATCCACTGATTATCAAGCATACTTTACTGCCTTTAAAGTGTCTAAAATAAAAATTGTAGATTTTTAGTGTGAACTATCTATTGGTGAAAAAAAAAAAAGAAAATGGCGTCAGAAAGTAGAGAAAAAGACACAATTGTTTTTTTTAAAGGAACGCATTATTGCATATTTTGAAAGATCTTTTACTCTCATTCCAAAAACATACCATATGTCGGCATTTGCTCAATTTGCTCCATTTGTTCTGGAAATATTTTGCAAAACAGTGCTACATAGAACATAAGTTAGGTTGCCATGAAACAAAATTACAAAATATTTCTGATAATTGCTGACAGTTTACTTTCTGATGTTCCTTTGTTTAATTCTTATCACCAAAATATATTTCACATCAACATCTACAACTTTTGTCTTTACACTTTTTTCAGAGTATGACAAATAAAATTATGTTTTTCCACATCTGAATAAAATGATCTTTCAAAATATGCAAAAATATACAGAGTGTTCCATTTAAAAAAAGCATAAGTTGTGTCTGTCTCAACTTTTCGATGCTATTTTGTTTTATATATTTTCTGCAAAAGATATTTGGCACCAAAATCTACAACTTTTGTGTCTACACTTTTTCATTCCTCTAAACATAAAGGCACTTACCTAGTGTCAAATTATATGACACTACCCTGTACATTAGTGTACATACATCTCTCCACAACTGTAATATTACAGTGCTGATTTAATCTGAGCACTCTACGCCCATGATGGGATTATAGTAAAATACTTTCGCTGCGCTTGCACCCGCACATTTTTATGGATTTTACTGTGTAACTTTATGAACATTTATGCTAGGAAATGCTTCGTTTCTAAGCCCTAGTCGAAACTGTCACGTACACGTAAACGTGAGAGTGAAAAATAATGCAAATTAATATAAAATAATGGGAAGAATTTCCAGTGTTTACATAAGCACTGACGAGCATATCCTGATCAGTGATTAGTTCTTGTAGCAAATATAGCCTGACTTAAAATGATCAGAAGAAATACATACGGTGTTACGACATTGATGGAATAGGAATTAATTTATTATCCAAATTAAAGTACGCCCATTTTCAATTCGAATTGTTTGAATTTGTATGTGTGTAAACGTGGTTGTTGGGAATCAGTCAATTTATCTTCTACAACCATTTGGGTTGCTATTGGGTGTAAGTGATTGCGTTGCAATAATTATTGTGGTATTATAATAATGTGATGTATGTTATTATATTATTAATATTATATATTTACAGATTTGGATCCTGTTAATAAGTAGACGGGTGAATTATTTCTATATATGCGTTTACCAACGAATTGCGTTACATTCACAACAACGCAACATAAGGAAAATTACCGAGATAAGGATAACATTTCAAGTATATCATATTAAATAAAAAGTATATCTAGGGCAGGAAAATGTAAACACATGAAAGCTACGTTCGTATATTTAAGCAGGTTGCATTTTTCAGAAAAGTATTTTATGAACTCAAGGCTCACTAAGTACACACTCACTGAGCAGTCTACAAACACTGAATTCTAATAGACGTTTCGTCAATATCACGTGTTAATACTAAATGTAAAAAAATGCTTATATTAATAATTGCTACTGACTAAACTAAATTTATAAAAAAATTAGCCCATTTATACCGAACAATAAGGGTTGGTTCGTAGTTTAGATGCATATATTTCTTAGATTGGTCATAATCATATCCAGACGATGGCAATTTGGCTGGTGAAACATATTACAGTGAGTGTAATATTCAGCACTTGGTGCTTATTGAATCTAAATCAGTGGTAGAAATCTTGAAATCGTAAGCAAATGATTTTTTTACTCTTTGTATAAAGAACATTAAAAAAATGCGCATGGCACAAATTAAGTAACATATTATTTACGTCAACATATGGAAAATAAAGGGTTCGACAAAAGTATGTGTTCGGTATATAACTAGAAAATTATTATTTCTTCTATTTTGACAAAAAATTGTTTTCTAAATTGTCACAATATTTAGCACATCTACTGCAGAACACTGAAGAAACGCAAATGATCGAAAATTTATATACAGGGTGTTCCAGTTTTTTGTAGCAGGACTTTAACAGTCGATAGACAATTGAAAATTATTAAAAAAAGTTCCTATAAACATAGGTTGAAAAATGCTTAGTTTTCGAGATACAGGGTGTTAAAGTTTGAAAATAAATACGGATTTATATTAATATTTCCAGAATGCTAAGAAGTATCGAATCCAAACTTGCCAATTCTTTACATATAATTTAGAGGCCTATTTTAGAATAACAAACTACTACTTTACTTAACCATGGGCGTAGATATATGGATTTACTAAGGCTCTTTTTTACAAAAAAGTAGTACGCCACTGTTATTTTCCCATGTTTTCAGTTTAATTCAATAAAGCAAGAAAAAACAAAAATTTAATGTCTCTTGGCACTTTTTGATATGACAAGCCGTTTTCCAGAAAATTTACATTTAATCAATTGATGCACGCATCTGGACGAATTTTAGACAAACTTGAAGTCGCTCAGAATTTCACCAATTTGATGGTACGAAAAGTCTTTTAAAAAGACAATTTTCAATTGTCTATCGACTGTTAAAGTCCTGCTACAAAAAACTGGAACACCCTGTATAAAAGTGTACAGCGTTTGAATTGGTTGTTTTGGAAAAGAAATTATATACAACTCCATTATTTTAACAGTATTGAACAAAATATTGAACAAAAAAATTAACGCCTTGTTTAAAAGATCTCAATTCAAGTAATTCAATTCATCGTTTATTTATTTATTTATTTATTTAGTTACAGCTACCCAACAGACGAATCCAATTACAGAGTAAGGAATTACAAAACATATTAACAAAAAGACCCTTATTATTTTAGTTTCTAAACGAATTTCTAAAGTTGTGGAACTTAAAACTGAGATGTGAGATTCAGGATTTGAAATTCATTTCCGGTTTAATCAGAATTAGTTTTACTACAAATCTATAATATAAGACTACTCAAAAATATTTCGATAGCTGATTTGGTAAAAAGTAGGTTAATGTCAATATTATTTACATTTATTTTTCATACAAACATGATTGGAATAACTTACAAATTATAATATTAATTTTATGTTTTTAAGGTAATAACTGTAATAACTTTACTTAAGTATTAGGAGTAGATTTTTATTCAAAAATTCTTCTGCATCTCTTCAAATAACGAAGACAATCCTTGGAAAAATATTGCACATTCTCAAATTTTTCTCTAATAGCTTATCGTGGATTTTAAGTCTTGTTGAACCGCGCTGTAGCTTTTCAAAAAGAAATTTTTGCATAAACAAGTATGATTGATAATGGGCGAGATATTCTTGGTCAATTTAAACCAATTCGTAATAGCTTTTCTTACTCTCTTTACAACGGTCAGTGGTCAACCATCAATAATTTAAATTAGCTACAAATTTAGTCTGCAAAAACCTAAAACTGAAAACATAATATTTTAGTGACTCCGAATATTGTTTGATATCTATTCTGTTTTATTTATTATTAGGTACCTAAATCGCACATAGGTTCTCCAAGATGAGTGCTCCTGATTATTTTTATCAATTCGCATGAGTACCTGTGTCCTAAATTTGTTAATTTTAAAAATTATTATAATTAGAATTTTCAGACCACAATTTAATTTTAAGTGTGATAACTGATAAGCAGAAGGGGCAGCTAATAGTGGCGTTTCGTGAGTAATATCGCCTGTGGAATGATAAGTAATTCAATCTCCAGCCTACCTCCCTGTCTGGTGCACTTATGTGGTTTGCGTGCGATTGTTTTTATACAAGGGCGCTTGACACTCAACAAGACGCCACTTTGGGCCGCAGCACTCAGTATTAAATATTTTATAAAGACAAATAAACAAACTTAATAGGCCAATGAATTGTGTATTGTTTGATTTATATTAACCGCAAGTGGTTTCCTAACTACCCTTGTGGTTTTCTAACAACTAACGGTCATAAAAGATTCACAATTTTATAGCATAGGCGGCACGACGCATTTTAACCTACGCCACATGTGTGTTTCCTGCGTGTCGATGCGTGTTTGTCTTTAACTTAATAGGCCCATGTGGCTCAAGAAACTTGAGTACATCATAAAGATATTCACTAACCATATCCCTACTAGCGTTACTACTGTCAAAAACTGCATCAAATATAAAAACTTAGTCACAAGAAGCGTAGTGCTTTCCCTACCACTCATGAATATATATTAACTGGAAATATAGTGTCAGCATTTGAAATATATTTATGGCCTTGTAGTGAGACACAGAAAATGAAACTCCTGGAGGTGAAGGAAAAATAACTTTTAAGAGTAAAAAATCGATCAGTAAAAAATACACATGGGGCCTACTGTAATTAAGGCCGGTGAAAAACAAGAAATTAACTTGATCTAGGATTCTTGGCCATATAAATGACAGTTATTTTTTATTATCTAACGTTTCGGCTTATTCAACCATCTTCAGAGCCTATTTTAACAAAATAAAAACTTATTTTAAAAAAATGTTTGGAGTAGTTTCACAGTTCGTACTTATAATGTTTATCTTAATTTATACAGAATTAATATTTTTAATTTTATATCTGCTTATGCCTTAAAGCAACTAAAGACTATTTTTGTGCCTGGATGGTTTTGGTATGTTTATGTTACCCTTGTTGATAAGGTGTAACTTATCGGCTTGTTAGTAATAAAGTGATGGGTGTGAATTGTAAGTTCAGATAATTTAAAATTTATTTGGTGTTTTGCTGGGAAAAAATTGTAAGATCTTTATTTTTTTTTAAAACTATATTTTACAATTTACAAAGAAAACACTATTGAAGCACGCACACAGCCAAAGTAAACAACGCTGACAATTAATAACTTTCATTATAATCTTTCGCCTGTTAATAATATTTAAGGAGAAATTATCTTCATCACATTTCGAGGTCTGTCATTTATTTCCCTCTTGGTCCGGTAGAGTTTACATTAAATGAAAGATTTGCAGAAAACGTTGCATGCACTTTAGTTTGCTAAACATATAAATCGATTTGAACATTTTGTGATTTTTTTCCCTAAAAATGTTCTCTTGAAATTGAATTTACATTTTGATCATGATTAGAGAAACACCAGAGATGAAGTAAACTCCTTTTACAGAGCAATTTCTGGAATTGGGATAAAAAAATGAGACAATTAAAGACTAGAATGGGTATATGATGTAGCGATGACATATAAATTACGAAAACTACTTGGCATTGTGGTAGAAGGTAATTTTAAAATTGTAAAGCTTAGAGGAGAATAATAGCGAGCTTGTTTCGCGGTTGCACGGCATGTCGTTTGTTTAATTCGAATAGGATCTCCGGTTTGCATTGTTGGAGGGATTATTTCAGAACGGAACTTGCGGAAATATAGGGACAAAAGTTGACGAGGCGGAAAGAACGAAAACCGGAGCAGTCTTGAAGAAGATCGGTGAAGCGTGCATGCTGAATTTGGAGACGCGTCGGAACCATTACGGCGTTAAGGAATTACCGCGCCACTGTTAAACACAGAAGACCCCCTTCGAAAACACCAACTTTATCAAAAACAAAGGAGCAGCCACGCAAAAAGTTAATTTTACACCCGTAATCGGTTTAATTACGACCCTCTTTTCTTTTTAATTATTGAAATTCTATATTCATTAGGATATGGTTTATTTATTCATATACACAAAAAACAAGACATATCCTATTCTTTCGACTAAATTCTGTGTTACAGTTATAATACTGATATGATTAGTTTTTTTATCTCGTTTATTTATGCCTGTATTATTAAGGTAGAACAGAATGCTGCCTTTATATATAGCGAAATATGATTGTTACAACCTCCAAAACTAAAGAGGCATTATCTGGAGTTACATAAAACGGTTGACATAAAGTATATTCATCTAGTAAGGTGAACATTAAAAATGGATTTAAATAATTCTCAAATATTTAACAAAAACTTAAGCAGGTAAATTCAAGAAACCTACCTACCATAAACCCAACCTAAGTATATAAGAATCAACATATTAAAACTTTTACTTACTAATCGCTAATTCCCAATTCCAACTTAATAACCGGTTTGTTCATATTGAATTTAAATTATACATAGATATACGACTTTGGGGAAAAAAACTAAAAATTATAAAGAAGTGGAAATACATTCTTGTAATTGAAGCCAGAAACTGGCCAAAATATAGGTGTTCATTACCAGGGGGCGACACTAAATAAATGTTCCTTCTTGCTTCGTTAATAATATTAACAATCCCTTAAAGTTAATTTAAGACATGTTTCAGAGAGAGATCGTCTTAATTTATGCTAATTTTGAACACTATAAGGTCTTTATTAGAAGCCATGTTGCTATTTAAATGTCTTCTTTGTAGAATTATTAATATCGGAATTACCTTGCTTTAGATGATAAGATTACATTTATGTCAACACGATACACGATACTGCCATATCAGTACCAAAATCACCGAATAGGTATTTAAAATCTATAATGTTACAGGTGGTGGTTTTGCAATTAAAATAATATAAAATGTTTGGGCACAAGACTTTAAATTTAATTATATACAAACTTAAAAATTTTTAAATCATGTCTTGGAACAAGTAACGTTGAGGTTCTTGAAATGTGGAAATTATACAGTATGTTGGCTAAACAATATTAGATTCTACGTTACCTAATTTTTTTTCTCCCACGAATTAAATACCTATCCGGTTTCTTCATCTAATAAATTTACTTGATGGATACATTTTTTGGAAACAGTTACTGATACAGCCTCAAAATTTATTTTTCAATTATGTTTTATATGACAAAATTCAACTCAGGACATAATATTTTCAATGATGCATCAAAAAGAATATAGAACTGAAAAACTGAAAAAAAATAATGCACTCCGCTGAACGTCGTAGAATTTTTTCTTGATAGCCAATTCGTTATTGTCAAAAAATATAATCTAAATGCTTGAAATTGATTGGTTACTTTTTTATTGGAGGACAAGATCGCCAATGCCAAATAATCGTGAATAGTTTATACATATTATTTAATTTACTTTTACTTATATATTGTTATCGGTAAATAAATAAATAGATAAAAACAGTACTAAAGCCATATCTCATTTTTACGTTTCCTCCATCACATTATGCGCATTACTTTTAAGCCAGGTTCTAGAAATATTTTTTCAGCAAGAGAAAGAAAAAAGTTATGATATTTACATCTGAGGTTATTCAAGTGTAATATTTTTATTTTCGTGTCAGTTACATTACATTGATGGGTAGGGTAAGTAGGGCGCGGGTTATCTGAAATTCAGGGGTCGACCCTTCGTCTCGCTAATGGAAGTTGTTTAAATAGAAGCATCCTTCTTCGTTCTGACTGCGCTAATAGCTTACAGAATGGAATGGAAAACAACTTTCATCACAATCCTTGAAAACAACCCTCATTTTCACCATAAAGAAAATGATAACGTTCTAGACCCACCTCGGCGGTTTTGTAACCAATTTCAAGAAAATTCAGGCTGCTATCTCGTCTCAATTATTACATTAGATTAAAGTTTATTTAGAAATATATTGTCGCATATATTCAATTAGCGTGTACGGTCATTACAATAACAGATGAAATATGAACTGTGACACGACACGGCTGTTTATTTTCATTGGGAAAAATATATCAACATCCAATTATCCTAAGTCTGAACAACGATGCCGGTACAACATATCGAGATAACCTTCTGGACCTCATTCGATGCCTCAATCCAGCACTGTTTATAAGCGGCGCAACCATGAATTGACAAATACTTGTAGAATTCTCAGAAACGAACCGCTTATCGTTGTTTCATATTTTTCCATCGAATCGATCGCTTTATTTTCTTCTTGTTGGAACGAGACCTAATCGAAATAACAAGCCAGCGTCAGATGCACGTTTATCTATCTACTAACTAGTTTGCACAATTGGTTGTAATTATAATACAAGAATTGGTTAATCCTCGCATTTTATACCTGATGGTAAATAATTATAATTTGGTAAGTACCAAATGAAAAATTAATAACAATCAGTATATAAAAAAAATTGTAACCATCATTGTTCATTTATCGAAAGAGGGATATAAGAATGGTTATTATTATGACGCTGAGAGGTTTCATTTGATTGCTAAATCACTCATTGATTGTACCCATTAGTTTTAAAAATGATACTTTATTCCGATTCTTGTGATTATCGTCGTTATCATGCCTCACTTTTGCTCAGGGGATATATTTCCATTTTACTATCGCCCTTGATTGATTTTGAGTTTCTATGGTACTTTATTTGCTATTATTCTATAATATCTATCACAAGGTTAACACTTTTTTATGCTCTACCTTGTGACATTCTCTCTTACCGTTTCATCCAATACTTTCATTATAGTCCATGTGAAGATGTTTAATGCTGGGCAACCAGGGCAACTCTTCAAAGGAAATTTAAGGTATAGAAGCAATTGTTTAAAAATATACAATTCGATTTACCTTAGAGTAGTATTGCTTAATAAAGGAATGCTTTCAAACAAAATTATAAAATTAATAAAATAAAATTCTGCGACAGAAAACTATTTTATTACAAGTTTCACTTATTAAAAATATGTATTAAAACAATACAGAAAATTCTTCAAAACAACCTTTTACATTTCTACTACAAATTATTATTGGTGTTTACCTACTACAACTTTTTGATAAGCTACTTCTTGCTCAAAAAACACTTCCTAGAGAAGAAAGCGGTATCCTATTTCATGGTTGGTTTTTGTCAATTATTATTATTTCAGGTTTACAATATATAATTCATGGTAGATCGAAATTTTTTATATTATATTTGAGAAATATTCATCTTCAGCAAAAATATATAGTATGGATTTTTTTCAACACAATGACAAACAAAGAATTTAAATAAACTAGTTTCTTAACTAACACACATACAGGACACTAGAAGCAGATCCTTTAATATCATAATGCACCAGACCACGTTTTTTAAGAATCAAGATGAGCAGTCATGCACTCACCATTGATCGAAAGTATGTTATGAGTTTATATTTTTTATAATGTAATGAAAAATGACAGTCTATATCTCAAAAAATGTCTATAACAATAGCGATTTCGTAAACAACACATATATCTTCGGAGAAAAAGACTATGAAAATGGAAACAAATTCTTAATAAAAATATTAACATTTTTTAAATAAATTACGTATAAATGAAACTGAAACATAATGAAGTACTTTCTTTCTTTGCTTGATACGCATTATTTGTTTATACAGTATATTCACTTTTGAACCAAAGCAGTTTGTGAGTGAATAGGAGATAGCAGTAAAGCGAGAGCACTACACATGCGTGACTGCATGTCGATCTCAGAATGTTAGCGCTCTCGCTTTATTCTCTCCTATTCACTCACAAAGTGCTTTGGTTGAAAAGTGAATTTACTGTATATATGATTTTATTTAGATTTTATACAAGCATAATAATAACAAAAATATCCAATTTGATATATTTATCATGATACTCCTCTTCTGAACATACAAATATAAAATTTGTTGGACGTTAAAATAATTATTGAAATCACTTCAGAATACTGTTATTGTTGAATAATGCAAAAACAACTACTCTTTATAACTACACGTTATAAAGCATTGAATTGGCAGAATTTATAGTGTCTAAAGCAAAAAACATTGAAGTAGAAATAAAAAATAATCAACTCTATAAAATCATATAACCTAGCTTTATCTTGACACTGACATCGATGTCAAAACATTAACATAACCTAGTTTTCAATTTGACTTTGACATGGGCGTCAAAAATCAAAATAACTTAGTTTAATTTGACATTGACATTGAATTCAAAAGTTATTTAGTAACAGCAAATCACATTCATTTTTAGATAACACTTATTCCCTCGTGTTTTTTACAATTTTCTTTCTTTGCTTCATGTTAATTTTGTGACATCGATATCAAAGTCAAATTGAGAACTAGTTAATGTAAATTTTTTTGGAGTCGATGTCAATGTCAAATTAAAACTAGGTCATGTTAATGAATTTTATAGAGTTGATAATTTTTTATTTTTATTTCAATGTTTTTTACTTTAGGCACTGAATCCAGTAAAATAATTGAATGCTTTATAACATGTACTTATGAAGAGTAGTTGTTTTTGCAATACTCAACAATAACAGCGTTCTGAAGTGATTTCAATGATTGTTGCGTCCAACAAATTTTATATTTGGATGTTCAGAAGAGGAGCATTACTATAAATATATCGTATTAGGTAGTTTTGTTATTATTTTGTTAGTATAAAACTTAAATAAAGTTATAAACATGTCTCAAATAAAGAAAGTAGAGTAATTTGTAGAAAACACACAGGGATAGGCGGCATTAAAATAAGAAAGTGAATATTTGTTTGGGTTACTAAGAAAAGTTTGTCAATGTCAAATTTAAATTATTTTTTTATGATCTCAATTGATGTAATTTGTATTTTTACGTAAGTGAATCATTAAATCGTACTATCCTCCTGATGATTTCCAATAAGAATGAAAGAGCGTGTACATCTTCTTGGGAATATCGTATTTTTGATTGGTAACCGTAAAGAATGAATTTTGTGGTGGGTTAAATACATTTAAATTTAATTTTCAATATTTTCCTTTGGACGCTATGAATTTTTGTAATTTAATCCAATATTTTATCATGTAATTATAAAGTCGTCTTTCTTGTAGTATTCGACAATAATAGCGTTCTAAAGTGGTTTCAATAAATTTAAATTGGCTATTTTTGTTTATTATTATGCTTGTATAAAACTTAAATATAAATTTATAAATAATAAAGTATGCTTTATTATGATCACTTATTATGTTATGAGAGATATCAAATTTTGCGACAATTTTAATTTTAAATATGTAAAACAATTATCCTAGTCAGGATATTGCTCCCAAATAAAAGGAAAAACACCTAGCACTAAACTTATTGAATAATGGCTTTGCGTGGAAACAGCTGATTTGTAATGTTCTAGTTTTTAAGTTACCAATGAACATTTTCAATGCGTACTACCTCTTAAAACTCCATTTTTTTACTCTACATCGACATCCGCATCAATAAGCACGATTTCTTTTCCGAACTAATGTCCTCACCGGTGTCACCCAAGAAAATGTGCAGTGTTCTTGGAGTGGCTGAAGAAATTAACTATTTTTTTTCATTGTACGTATTTCCTTTCAGCAACTAAATCGCAGTATTTTTATTCAAAATAGTATTTGAAAATTTAGATCTAGAGATGATATTGAAATGATGCTACTGTATGTAGCAATTAATTATGAGCTGATTGTGAAAGAGTTGTAAGTATCTCTTTGGTTATCTATACCTCCTATTACCGTTTTATGGAGTGGCTTTTAAGTTGCGTGAAGTAAATAATTTCATATTATTGTGCTTTGGATGTACCAGTTGGTTCACTAATGTTACTTGTGATGGGGAATTGTAAAAAAAGGGACATTAGTTATGATCATGCGATGACGCGAACTAATGCGGCTATAATAAATTGAGATTTGTGCGTCAGATATATTTGAATATCGGAGTTGCATTACGGGCCATACATAGATGTGTATGCCCGTGTTGTACACAATTACACATTGTGGTGACATTAGTTTAATTCACTGTCGACTAATGAAAGTTTACGAGCAGGCCACGTGAACACGTTGCCGGCGTCGCCGACGTCGTTTTATTGCGCATTCACTTCACCCGTTCAACGTTTACAGCCGGTTAGTTAGCGAAAAAGTTATATGCATCATATATGAACTGAGTGTCGTTACTCATAAGCTGGTTTAAATGTGATGTACTTCCCGACGACACACTTTTGTTAAATAGCTCGGTTTGCAGTTTTTGCTCTATTATTTACCACCCAGGATCTGCAAAATGCATATTTTTTAAATCGGCAGATACTACACTCTTTAATTTTTAAATAATTTATATAGACAAGAAATAAAAAATTGGTCCAATTGGATTGTCGAGTCATGAAATTCAATCAGTTTTCAAAAACCGAATTCATTAACTTATGTAGGGCGCCGGCGCCACCCAGAATGGTAGCTTTATTATCATGTCCATGTTAAACTTATTTTAATTTAACTTTACAAATATTTTTATTGCATCTCGATGGCATAGTTCTCTTTAAGAGGGCATGGCGTTTTCAAAAGAGTGATTCGACAACGATGGGAAATACATTTAATGTTCAGTTGGGAAGGGGAATATGTCTGAAATGTTAGAATCTGAGTCTGTCGAATCACATTATGATTATGAATAATATTATGAGTATCCTATAAATACCGTTTTAAAACCAGAAACATAGTTCCAAAGGTAATTTTTCCAGGTTAATTAACTATCGGGATAGAACGTTTGAAATTTTGTATAATTGACAGAGATTGAGATATTTAAAATTCATTGGAAATGTGGAAGTATCCTAATCTTCTCTAAAATAATAATGCATAAGGTCTCCCATTTGCTTTTAAAAAAGTTGCTCGTTACATATTAAGAGACTTACACAACCAAAACAAGAACATCATTTGAAAATATTTCCAAATTGTGCATTTTTCATTTTTGTTGTAGTAGTTATTAGTTAATATAATCGACAGTCATATGAGCTGTTTGTGGAACCTTTGAAATGAACAGGTAATTAAACCACTGAAGTTAGGATAAATCAAATTATAGAGAGGTTTTATAGGGCAGTATCCAAAAATTTGGTAGCGTTCTATAGCTTTGCATTTGTCTTTAATCATTAAGCGACTAGAGACAGTTAGAAAATTGCCTATGACAGGTTGATGAAGTGCAAGCCTTGGATATAATTCCAAGATTGATTTCGAGTTAATGGACTCGATATAGTGACCACAGTCCTGATTTCAGATCAATCACATTTTGGGTTACAACCTGATACAAGGAGGAGAGAAGCTGGACTACAGAAGGTTTTGGAGAATGCGCAGGCAGGGTGTCATAGTCATAGAAGAAACTGATTGGCATGAGTAAGTAGGACGTCGAAATGACGAAGAATGGATCTCATTTTGATGAAGAATTTAGCTCGATGTTATTGAGATTCTTCGACTTGTGGTGCCTTCTCAGGCAGTTACTGTTGGCGTAAACTTTATTGGTATGTACGACAATGTACTTTCATGTAATATTTAGGACAATATATTATCTGGAAACCAATCACATTTTATTACTGTGGACTGGTCAGTCTCAGTCATGCTTCAAAGATGATTTTGACGTGACATTATTGTGAAAATTGTCAACAAATTTTTGAGGTTTTAAGTAATGCTTGAACAACTATTCCACAAGACAAGTTGAAAAATTTGAATCTAACGGGTAGGTGGATCTGCGTAACACTAAACGCTACAGATTCCATTTTCTCTCATTTAATGTATTACAATATTACACGTTTGCTTTTTAAAATACATACAATATTTTTGTTTTCTGATACAGGGTGTCCCAAAAAGAATTCCCCAGCCGCCGAGGGTAAACTCTACGACCAAAAATAAGACGAATATCACTTATGTAAAAATTTCGAAAAGTGCCTCTTTAAGAAATTATGGTCATGCTAAATGTTGAAATCAAGACATTTTCGCCAATCAAGTTTTCAACTATCCAAGTAAGAAAAATAGTTTATTTACACTTTTCGAAATGTTTACATAAGTGAATTTTCTTATTTTTGGTCGTAGAGTGTACTCCCAGCGACTGGGGATTCTTTTTGGGACACCCTGTATAAAGATATAAATAATAATCCTAGAATACTGCTGTGTGTATTACGTGATGAAATAATATTGACATTAAGTTTCCGATCCTTATTTAATCGTGTTTAGTTCATCAAAATTGATAAATATAATGAATTTTATATCGTGGACTAAGATCTGGCCACCGGTAATGTCCATTTAACGACTAGAAGTTGGCATCTTCTATTAATGGCCAGTTGTAATTTTATATATAAGGCAAATGAACAATTATCGATTTAGTCATTAGCCGTGTTATCGCTGCTAATGCGACCAAAGAAGAAGCGCAAACTCTTCATTAGCTACTCGGCTTTCAATTATAGAAATAGTTTTATGTAAGGGGCCTTTCATTACTTACTCCAAATTACTATCAGATAGATATCCTAATGCTTCCGTTCACTTTACCAAAATTACTCCATACCGATCGTAATTGTTTGCATGCACATACGAAAATAATATTTTTCAGATAAAATAACCAAGTTGATGTTATTTTGTAGGTAAAATTTGTTACTCACCAGGATCCGAGGCGTCCAAACTTTGTTGTGATGCGGGAGGTTGAGAGAGAGGTCCAGGCGTTCCGGGCGATCTGACGTCGTCGTTGACTGGGCCTCCGTACGATAACGACGACGATGGAGGTCTCTGCAATCAGAAACAATACTTAGGTATAAATGATGATATCTTATCAATTCGTTCGCAAGGTTCAAATGGTAAATATGGGGGCGTATTATATCATTAGGAAAGACCTCAGTAACGTCAAATATCTGAATCAAGATAAATAAAAGTATGTGATAAAATATTTTAAAGAGCAATATTTTACCTGCTAATGAATTATTTATAAATTATAAATCGTTAATATATTATTCTTAAGATTTAAATATAATCAAAAAATCATGTTTGTTTCGTTGCTAATGACTTTCCATATGAGAATGTGCCAAATAATTATCGTTCTTGGCGACGAATTAATTCTTTTATGTAAATATTTATGGCCAAGTACAGTTTTAAACGATTTTTATGCTTCCTTTAGTAAACAAGGTCAGTGTATACATTTTGTGTCGCGCATAATATATAATATGCGCGATATATAATATACATTAATATTATTCTACTAAAAATAACAAACCTTATACTAGGTGAAAATTAATTTACGAGCAGTATGTATCACAAAAGATACAAGATGCTTTATTTTAAAAACTTAGTTACGAGTTTCGACTCACTCTATCGATACACAAATGCGAAAATTTGTAGTCATTCGTCACATCGAAATTACGCTGTGAGGGTAATAAAATTATTCGACACAAAAGTAGTATTCCGTAAAAATCTTTTCTATTGAAATCGAACAATACGACGTGCTTTTTTGCACACCCTGTATCACAAGAAATATTTTCAAAGCAGTTTACATGATTTTCTAGAATTCTTGTATTTATCTACCACGGCTAATGAGACCATCACCCACACACCGTTGAGTTACCATATTCGCTATAAAAAGAACAAACAGTGCTGTTGGTGTCACAAGGGAACATAACAGCACTTTTATCATCAAATTGGGTAAAGTGATGCGCGGTTGTCGTGCAACCAGCAGATAAATAATACAGCAAGGGGATCATGTGCGTCTAGTACTGGTCCTTGTCCCGTGGGTGAAGAGACACGACACTCTACTTTCGACTGCTAGGAAGACCCCCATGCAAAAATATTGAAACACGACACTTCTGACGAAGTAGGTACACTTCAGCGCTATTGCTTATGGGGAACCCTTCGGGTTGCAGAGCTTTGTAGTATAGGAAATTTGAAATATGATGAAAAAGTTATCATTTTTATATGAGCCCCACTTAAAAATAGAGAACTGAAGAATTTATAGGTATTTTAACATTTTTGCGAAAGGTATATTCAATAAAAGTCATACTTTAAATCAATACGCGTATGATATAATTTCATCTTTAATACAACATATTTTTATAGCACCTACGTAAGTAAAAAAAATATTCTCATTATTATAAATAATTGTCACCCATAATTTGCTTTAACTTGTTTTTCTTAAATTTTGGTCACGGAGTACCCAACAGTTTCTGTAAGCACATACCTTTTAATACTGTAGTCTTATCGTTAGCGATATTTATGCATGCCACGTAATATTTTTGATCAATTACAAAATAATGAATATTCATACATATTGTGGCAGAAGATCATTGTCGTTAGTGGGATTGATAAACGCTTATTCGGTTTTATCTAGAGTTAAGTTCTTGTCAAATACTATAGACAATACAACCCCCAAGGTAGTCTTAATGTGGGAAGGCCTAGACAATCTAGACATATCATGAGAATGGACTTGGTGTCCATTCAACTATAGTCGAGTAGTTTTTTATGATGAACTCGAAAATAAAATAAGTAATAAACATAAATGAAACAAGAGTTATCTTCATCTAAGTATATTGAGAATAATTTATTTTGAAAAAATTCACTGGGGATCAAAATCAATGTACCAAGGCGAGTGTCCTCGAACGTAAGAGGCCATCCTATTATAGATAAAACTGTTCCAAATGTGTTAAAGTTTTACTTTATGTGTAGAGTTTTAATTCAACTAAAAAAATATATTATCATTATTATAGAAATAATTCATTAAGGTCTTGCTGAGGACTGTAAAGCTAAACACATGGGTTAAAAATCTAAAATTTGCTGCTATATATGGAATCACGCAGTAATCTACAGAGTGACCCATTTGAAAGCGGGCCACCACTGTAAAGTGGCTATTTTTGGTCCGATTTTGATCAACCTTTTTTTAGATTATTGCTCATGGAAAACTGCATTTTGTGGCAAATTGATAGATTGTCTATCACAAAAATAAAGGCCTACTTTGCAATTTTTTTGGAGCGAAAATTCGAGAAATCATATTAGCGATTTTTTTACGTGAAAACTAAGTACGCCACTGTGTTCAGCGTCCCCTAAAACGGGTCTGTACCAAATTTCATCCAAAAATATCGCATGTTAAAAATTGATATTACTACATTTAAAAATTAATTTAAAATCTCATTTTTTCTGTTGTTAATATGCTGTCTAATTTTTTAAGAAATTCATCACAAGCTGTAATATATGAGGGAATACTTTCTACGTTTCCTAATTTATTTATGGGTGTTCCTCAAGGCTCTATTTTGGGCTCGATTCAGTTCACCATATACAGCCAAATTTTTACTTCTACTTGCTCAGTATTATTCTCAAGCTTTATATTGGGCCATTTCATTTAAAATCTAAATCGCCGCAGGCACTCGGCGAAAAATTTTTAATTCGTACAAAATTTTGTCAGTTTACATATAATTTGAAAGGACACGCATTTTTTCTTTGGGGTCAAAATTCCGATTTATTTGATTAAACAAAAAAAATAATTTGAAGTAAAAATGTATTCTTTTCCCTTTTTGTTGCGCATAATTTTTTTCAAAAATTTTTTCATAAAATCCACAAAAATAGATGGATTTGAGATTACTTTTTTAAAATTTGTTTAAAAATAAACAGCTTTTAAGGATATATGGTCGTTACAATTATTGTTGTAAACCATAATTAGTTATTACGAAAATAGAGAAAAATGCAAGAAAAATTTCGGACTTAAATCTACTACGTTGCCACATTTTCTTTTCACTAATAAAAGAAGCTTTGAGCAACATTCTGTAATGATTTCAATGTGTACTCAAGTTACAAATTTTTTTAACGAAAATGAAATTTTCGATATATTTTCTTTTTTTTTCAATGATTCACAAGTAAATATAATTAATCAAATTACTAGGAATAAAGTAAAGACAAGATGTTTATTCTGCAGATTTTTGATATCGGTGACCTTCTTCTTCAGGTGCCATCTCCACGTCGAAGGTTAGCAATCATCATGGCTGATTTTGGCTGCTGCTTTGAATAGTTATCTTCTTCCTCCTACGCTCCTCTTTCCTTGTATTTTTTTCCTCTGATAATCAATCATAACGCAGGCCGTATTTTGCCCCTCTTGCTACGTGACCAAGATATTCTAATTTACTGCTTTTAATGATTTCAATTATTTCTTTTTCTTTGTCCGCTCTCCTTAAAACTTCAGTGTTAGTTACTTGGTCTGTTCACGATATTCTTAGGATTCTTCTATAAACCCACATTTGGAATGCACTAATCGAACCCTTATATTAAGTTCAAATCCTTTCCACAAATCATTTCCATTTCGGTAAAATATGCTCGTCCATCCTCCATTCTTCTTTTGATTTTATTGGTGTAGTCATTATGGGAATTGATCATAATACCCAAGTATGTGTATTTGCTCACTTGTTCTATGTTGCTGCCATTGACATTGACATTTTCGTTATTTTGGTCGGTTTTCGAAATTATTTGAAATTATCATGAACTTGGCTTTCTTGACATTTAATGTTAATTCACGTTCTTCGCTAGACTCAACCACTCTGTTCATCTCTAAAGATCTTCGATAGACTTCATCCAGCTGTTTCTTCTTCAAGGGCTATTTTAAGAATTTCCTCAGAGTATGCATAGAAGAGTGTTGGTGATAAGACACATTCTCGTCTTCCTCCTCTTTTTATGTTTATTTCTTCCGATGATTGTCAATGCATACTGTCGCCTTTTGGTTGTAATATAAATTTGAAACAATTTGAAGGTCTCTATGATCTAGGTGTCCCATTTTAAGGATATTCATTAGTTGATCGTGGCGGAGGTTCTTTTTTGAAAATCAGTACCTGCTTAAATGATTTAAAATTTTAAAATTCATTATGTAAAATACTACAAAAGCAGGAGGCGCTTCAGATAACATTCATAAAATAACAGAACGCATGATATGAATATTCCATGTGCATTTGTGAATACAAATCATTATTATATGAGTATTACGGCATAGGTTTTCAATTGTTCAACGTTCTATCACATACAATGATAGAGCAGTGTTAATTAATATAAGATACAATGTTTTTAATTACATCCTTACATTTGTATGTTGTATGTACTAAAATGAAAGTTACCTTAAAGAAAAACTGATCGCACACATTTTGTTAGGAATAGTGTGCGAATAATTATTATTGTAGGAGTTCTAGGAAATAAATCCAATTATAAAAGGATAGTAACGATTCGTGTAACGTATTTAGAAGTAAAAACGCATAACAAATTGTAGGTTTAAATAAAAAGCGAAACAGAGCGGTCACAGTTCATTAAGCCCACCAGTTGGAATATCAATTAGCGTTGTACCGGTAGAGCACCTTGTATATGTTTTATTAAATATAACTAGGTGTGTAAAAAAGAGCAAAACGCGCGAACGAGTTAGCACTGTGACGGTAAATACACACCCCAGGCAAGTGGGCCGGAACGAGTGTTTCCTACTTCCGGTTATCGACATGTGTACTGCATCGGCAAATGATATACAGATATTGAACTGAACTGCAGCGTTGTAGACAATTGATATTGCTGAGTACTGACCTTTCTGCGATTTGACAGTCACGCATAAAGAACCAAACTGATCCTATTTAAAATTATTATGGTATCAATTTTTTGCTGAGAAATTAGTGTTTAAGTTGGTAGCAGCACGTTTGTTAGGAAAAGAACTGGCAGGCCACACAGTACAGGTTTGCAATTTGTCATTATTATATAATGGGGCAAATTAATGTTTGTTTAAAAATTTGTGCGTGCGTGAAAATAAAAAGCAGTGAATATATGCTAGCAAACGGCGAAATAATGGGCGTAAAGTAGCATTTAACTTTAGTCAATTTGACAGCACAATTAGCTCGTAAAAATAATGCGAAATCTGCTACAGAGTCTGTCTAGTGTACAGTTACGGCTATTGTGCGATCGTAACATTTTTATGGTTCTTATGAAGCACTGCGAGTGTGGCAGAGTGTAACGTCTACGGCGCACGTTTTGTGAGGAGCGCCAGTTCCACCAGATGCAGAAGCCCAGCGCCAGAACACATCAACATCGAGGTGCAAATCTTAAGCTCGCGGCTGCTTAATGAACGTCGATAATTACACCGCCACACCCACACTGCTCCCCCTTCTAATAAATATGTTTGCATTCGGCTGACACGTAAACAGACCTGTTATTATGTCGTCAATTAAAATCGTATTACGTTAATTCTCATCGTCCATGGATCTGCACCGCATGTGGGTCACTGTCGGCGAAAGTGGCTTCGATTGATTTATGGTCTACCTTGGTGTGGTGTGACGCGTCGTAAATCCCTATGCACCTCTCAATCCTCACACGACGTCACATACTATCTAACCCGACGCTTCACTCTCCAATATCTTCGCCCATTCAGATTCATACATATGCATGTGAAACAATTTAATCTGTCTCCAAATTTAATACATTGAAATAAAATTTGACGATCCTGAAAAGACATTATTCCCTCGCTGTAATTAGTCAAACTTCAGCAAGCACACTAATGGATTTCAATTACAGAAATAAAAACTATTTTACTTCACAATTATTTAATTAAAACAATGGCAATGTGTAATCATTAATGGGATATTTCCTGGATGCATCCAGTTAGCTGATATTTTGGAAGTACTTTTCTAGTTGAGGGTCTTTTAACTAATCTTATAACAATCGGAAGTTGGTAACATTGTTAGGGACAGTTGTTGCAGTGATTTCATTATGTAGCCCACATAGAGTAGACCAGATGAACAGGTCACGGACACAATTAACACCCGCACTGCGCTGAAGTCACTAGAAATCCAACAGAAGCCGGTTGTCGTTCATTAGTATCCGGAAATTAAATAAATCTGTGTCTGCGAGTCGGCGAGTCAGCCGGTTTGTTTCGGTGTCGAAATCGGATCAAGACGGCAAACTGGATGATGGGGTTGCCATCATGATTCAATCTGCATACATACACATTAGCCCAATGCTCGGTTGAAGTGGCCAATTGGCATTTGCATGAACTAGGGGCGCCTGGAAATCCCTTGGGAACTGCTAATTCGTAATTCGACTGATGCGTAGATTAGATTTGTTATAACAGGCGATCGCGGCAGACTCCCCCAAACACGACTTATCCATTTTCTAGCATTTAGTTAAAAGTCAATTATCTGAATCAAGAAGGGTGGAACTGTAAGCTTTTCATATACGCCAAACACCATCTACTGCAATATTAAATCAACTCCATATATTCCAAACAAAATTATTCAAATGTAAAATCATTATCCTGCCATTTGCTTAATTTAATATTGTCACTTCACAGTGCAGTCGTTTTAATTTCATTAAATTTCGCCCATCGATAAAATATTCAGTAGGCACTATCTAACGCTTTCAAAGATTTAGTATTTGTGTATCCTACGGCTAATTTTATAACCTCGAACGATGTAAACAGTTCGAAAATATAAAACTAGTTTTTAAGGTAATGCGACTAATGCGAGTAATTTCTCCCAGGACAATTCTCGTGAAAACAGAAAATTTGATATAACATTGAATCCATGAATTTTATCACAGCGCACGGAATAAAATTTTTTATGTAATAGAGTTTAAACAGCGTTAGGTATATTTTAATTATTGTTTTAACCCTGAACGTGAAGGTATGCAATATCTTCTGAAATATTGTGTATCAATCATATTATACAATATTACATTTACTGCTGAGTTGGGGAAATGAAAATAGGCTGATTTTATTGTTATTGCCGACTAATTCCTATTGAAAAAGTATACGTGAATGTCATGAGGCGGACTAGCGAGTGATTACATGTATTAGTGATGGTCTCGGTAGGTTTTTGCCGTGATATAGGTTCAGGCCTGCATGTTTGTGACTAGCCAGGCTAGGTTTTGTGATCGCCTCTGATGGAAAGTGTTTATTGAGCCTATTGGTTATTCTGGACATGACTCGATTATTCTGTTTACAAACAGCGCGTGGTCGTGTCGAGCATAAGAACCGCCAGTAGCGATTCAAGAAGTGGACTTGCCGATCGCCGTCGATTCGACACACGCCAACTGGACATTTACGATGTTTGCAATAACATAGCTCCAATGGCACCGCCAATGAATTCAAACAACATGGCGATCAAGAAATACGGCCAAAAACAGACACATCGACAAGCTGTTCCGACGGAGTACACTGTCCCATGTATGCGTATGCCATCATCGTGACGGCCGACCTTGCCTGTCAAACTATGAGCGATCGCTCTCTGATGACGTCAGCTCCATATGGTAATTGATTCAGTTGTAAGCGCGGGCATCGCATGTTAAACACATCACATAACGCACCGTTTTCAGGCCCCGAGAATCTCCTTAACTTGCCTTTCTGTCACAAATACATGCGGGACCATATGCTGGTTAGATATGATCGTGTCTTAAAAATCACAATTTACGATACGTAGATCCTAACTTCTTGATGCCAATCAATCCCCTTATACACCTTGGTGTGTTTATTTGAAATATTAAAATAATGCGAAGCTAATAGCGGAATAAAATGTCGAGACGCAAAGTGCCAACTAAAACTTATCTCGTTAATCCTCAGTTAATGGACACATAAATGAAACACGCACTATGCGTTATCGACACTAAGACGGGATTATTTTACCGAAACCCGAAGGGTCGTTATCGCACGTTTAAAGTGAGAAATTATTCTAATACGGCTTACTACATACACACTTATCATATTTGTAATAATATTTATTTCGTTCTGTATCATGATATTAATATATGCATGTATAATACTGAACAAAAAAATCTAAATGTTCTCGATGCAATTATGTTCAGGGGGCGAATGAACAAATAGCCAACAAATTAAGAACATCTGGTGCTGACATTTAAACAAAAAGTGCGGCGACTAGTCGAAATTCGCTTGCAGAAGACAGCAAGCACACGCATGCTTGATATTTGAAAGGGTGCTGCAGATTTTCTATTAACAAAGGCCCATTGCGGGGGAGTCGTTTAGACATCTACCTTTATTAAAGTTGATTTCAATGAAGGTATAAAGTTACACGCTCATATTTTACTTTGTTTTTACTTATTGTCTGTGGCGGTTTCAAAATCGCAGCATATTACGATGCAAGGTCTCGGTCGTCCGGTCTTATCGCAGACAGCAGGATAATTTAATTTGTCGGGGTGATATATCGTCGACACAGCAACGGTGGTGCGCTGGAGCTGCCGACGCCTCCGCGGCGCTCA
Organism: Rhagium mordax; assembly: GCA_963680705.1. NCBI lineage: Eukaryota > Metazoa > Arthropoda > Insecta > Coleoptera > Cerambycidae > Rhagium > Rhagium mordax. Next base: position 81,680,438 of record OY796657.1, on the reverse strand, counting down.
TATCCTGCTTCCCTTGGTGACTCTATCCTATCCTATCCCAAATCTCTGGGCGGGTGATGTATGGCTCCCTGTCGACCCAGGTGCCGTACTCCTCCTGCTGATAAGAGCGCAACACCTGCACATTTCGGGAGACGCTCGTTGCATAATCGATACTATGCACATTATCTACTCATATATTTCTAAAAGTGTACGTATGAGGAGTGAACAAAAAATTCCTTCGATAATTTGTCAATAGTTTCAGGAATAAATTGCGAACGAGACAATGCCGTAGGCGATTTTTTATTATCATCCATTACGGTCAAACTCACATTAATGGATCGTTACGCAGTGACGCAAACAATATCCATTCGTTCTGTTTAAAAAGATTGATTCCGGAGAACGTTACAGCGAAATCTTAGCAAGACGACGTCCGAGAAAGGCGGCGTCGGTTCGGTCAGCGCGCACTATTTCATTTTAATGGTCCCCATAGTCCCGGATTCCATTAAACTGTTTCTCCTGCGAAGTTTACTTTTGCCACTGGGACCATTAGTTTGATGCAGCAGGAAACAATTCTGCCAAAGGACAGGGATTGATATATGAACCAGGCGGTTGCTTCTTTCTTGCTGTCTCGGCAAGTCATAATTCAGTCAGCTCATTCCCATTTACTAGCACCAAAAAACACTATCCATATGGATTAAACTAATATCGTTTACCAATAAGCTTTTTAACGACGCCAAAAATATATTAATTTAATAACGTGTGCTGCAAATTCATACGGAGCGGGACGGCAGTTGTTTTGTATGTTGGTCTCGTAATAAATTGTACAAATCCACCTGTTTGCGAGAGGGAAGCTCCGACGGCGATTACAAGCCATCACTGTCTCCTGAATTAGGCTGTTTCGAGGGAATCGCTTCCCGCGCTCGCTCTCGACTCGGAGCTCTGCGTTTTACAAGCTATTTGAAGTCAATAAAATGATAATGCTCCAATAAAAGCGGCGTGGAGAAGCTCCGTACGGGGACGCCTTCTTAGGCTAAGTGATTCTGAGACGATGCAAATTGTATCAGGAAGGAAATAAAAGGCGACACTGCGACATCGGAGATTTTCCATAATGTGGTAAACTCTGAACAGTGAATCTTTCCGTGTAAGACCGAAGGATGATCGTTGCCCTTGCACTATAAATACCACGTTAATTATACCACTCAGACGACAAATGCTTGTGTGAGATGCTATTGGCAGCACGGTGCCATCCGCGCTATGGAGTACTCTCATTTTGAGCGCCTTGCAAAGCACAACCTGGCTTTCACTCACTCTCTGCATACCACACGTCTGCTATTTTTACACTCACATGGACGTACTTCGTGTACCTGTAGGTTAACTATTTGTAAAGAAATATAGTTCAAGGAACAACCATTACTTATGACTAATGGGCAAATGCTACACGTGCAGTTAAATATGTTAATTGTGGGTGAGGTTGCGTTTGGATTAAGTATTTAGAAAATTAGCATGATAAAGGGGACGCCACTGGGCATAAACATTTAGATGCGCCTCCGTCGATGGGGAAGTGTCACTATTTTAGACGGGACGACGATTCTAAAAACATACTCGGAATAGCCGAGCCGGAGACGTACAACTCAAGAGTCTGTGTCACAAAGGTCTTACCATGTAAAATTCGACATTTCGGGTTTCCGAAGCCGATATCCATCTGGTAAATATATCTTCGGTGGTGCGGCGCGACACTGAGACGCCACATTTTTCATCTGAGCTCTAAATGATTTTATTTCAACACTGCGATACACCCCGCGGTGCCCGGTCCGTTCCAAAATATTAACATTGACACGAAATCATCAGTAAAATAATCGGAGGTAGGCGATGCGATCTCCGATCGAATAACTAGATGCAGCATGCACTCTGTGCCGCTTTATCTCCGTGTGTATTCATCCGTCATCTCAAAGAGAGCCGAGTGGGTGACCACAGAATACGCAAGGGTGTAACTCAATCCCTCATTCGCAATGCCGATGCGTCAGTCTAAATTGACACCAATTACCAGTAAAACTCCCTGCTTTGGATCCCCCCTGCTTTTTGCAAACAGCATCACGAAAATGAGCTAATATACTCAGAGGCTGGCTCCCTACATCGCGTCCTCACCATTCGTAGATGTCGATCAAACGGACGTAGACCATCTTTAATATCGTGCGAGACTTAAAAGCTGCTTTTATACGATCCGATCACCGAGTTTTCTCTTCGATTATGCTACATAATACAGTTGACTCTGCCCAGAGATATTTTTAAACGGTTGAGATTCATTAAAAGATAATCTACGTATCTTATCGGCGATGTTATGTAGCTAGTGATGACGAAGGCATTTGTAATCAATAAAAAATAGATTACACGAAATAAAAAATTATCGACCAAGGAACAACCAAGATCAGTCAGATATAGTAGTTTTTTAAATATAAAGCGTTTATCAATACTGACGTTTACAAATATTATAACTAGAGCACCTTAAAATGGCTAAAATAAATAATAATACAGCTTCTTATTCTTTCTTAGGTTTTTTCTTCCATTAATTTTAATTTATTAAAACATCAAAAGGGGGGAATAACGATTATTAAAAAATTTTTTTATAAAGTCATGTTTATTATATTATTCTACACGTTAGTTGACGTTTCGCCCATGATCACGGGCTTTTTCAAAACACTTTTACATTTTTAAGAACATTACTAAACAGGAAAATCGATAACAATAATAGTTAAAATATTAAACTTTTATTAAAATTTTATAATTACAGTGGAGACATTTAAAACGTGGTTGTGGCCATTCCACCATTTTGGACCACCAACAATGGTGGAATGGCCACAACCACGTTTTAAATGTCTCCACTGTAATTATAAAATTTTAATAAAAGTTTAATATTTTAACTATTATTGTTATCGATTTTCCTGTTTAGTAATGTTCTTAAAAATGTAAAAGTGTTTTGAAAAAGCCCGTGATCATGGGCGAAACGTCAACTAACGTGTAGAATAATATAATAAACATGACTTTATAAAAAAATTTTTTAATAATCGTTATTCCCCCCTTTTGATGTTTTAATAAATTAAAATTAATGGAAGAAAAAACCTAAGAAAGAATAAGAAGCTGTATGAAATCAAAGTCCAAGAATAATCAATAAACTATAAATAATAATAATACCTAATATGGGAACAAGTACAAAAATGATGATAACGAAAAACTACATACAGCAACTGAATCTAGTGCTGTATAGGGTGTTTCAGTTTCTAATACTAAGAATTTAGAAGGCCAGAGGTACAGTTATTTTAGAAATAATATTTTTGCTAAATTTATGCTTTTCTTTGGGAGCTACACTACAATAACTAATGTCGGAGTGATTTTTTTTACAAATATCAAAAGAACTATTATACGTAACCTGAATGCTTTTACATGATATCACATCACCAAACATCTTTGATTAGATTGTATTTTTGTTCAGGCGTTTCTTTCGAGGGTCCTTGACAAATCTTTATCTTGAATTATTTCTTCGATAAATTTATTCAAGTTAATGAAGGACTGTTTATGTTTATGTCAAAAAATACATAAATAAAAACTCTTAGTCGTAATAGATAAGGTGCATTATTTTTGAGTTCACGGATCGTAAAGATATATGGTAATTGAATCATAAAAAATAGTAAAATCAAAGAAGTGAAGAAATGGGAATCTACAATAGTTAAACAAAGCGTGATTTTGATTTTATACTTCTATACAGGGTGTATTCTAAAATCACCGACAAACGGAAACTGGAGATTCTGTGATCCAAAATAAGACGAAAGTTGTTATAAATGTATTTCCGAAAATGCTTCCTAACCGAGCTACAGGGTTTTGGAAAAAAAAATTTTTGTAGTTTTTTGGAGTTTTTTCAAAAACTGCATAAGATATTATATTGAGATTTGGTACACTCGAATGTCTTACTGAATACAATTAATGAGGTGAGTTTGAGTCGATTGGCTCAATCCAGTGGCGTAACATCGTTTAAGTTACTCCCTCAAATCACAAAAAAACGTACCCCACTGCATTTTTTTTTGAAATGTTTATTTTTAGATTCACTGTTCTATTCTGCAAATGAAATCATACTTTGTGTTTTTTCGATTAGGCACTCCGTGTTTGAGATAATTTGTATTAAAGTACGACCACACATTTTAATAAAAAATTAAATTTGTTTTTTATTTAAATAATATTTTTCAAAATAACGCAGTTAACTATTACATAATAAAAATATTTTAAATACATTGAAAAAGGAATTATTAATTTAGATACTGTTCAAAATGCCCTCCGTCTTGTTGGATGCAAGCAAAATCCTGTAGCTCGATTAGGAAGCATTTTCGGAAATACATTTATAACGACTTTCGTCTTATTTTGGATCACAGAATCTCCAGTTTCCGTTTGTCGGTGATTTTAGAATACACCCTGTATATTTCAATAATGGCAAATTTAGCATAGTTATTCGATCTACCTCTCATGTAGGATACATACACAACAAAAGAAATCGCTGGGATATCTTCTCTTGTCCCAGCAGAAAATTTTAGGCTCAAGAGAAGCCTAGCTCGAGTTCTGTCATAACCCTGATCCAGTCCGGTCTTGGTTCAATTCACAGCTCATATTTTCAAATTAAGAATCATCAAATCAACGTCAATTAATGATAATTTTGATGCAGGTCATCGCACGCAGTATTTATGTTATATTTTATTTCACGATATCCAAACATGTAGTCGCTCCCAGATGCTTTATTAGGGTGTAGCCCATTTAGGAAGCAATTCAGAGTGAAATGGACACTTATATGAGTATTTCTTCGACTTCTTCAAATTTCGGTATTAAAAACGGTTACACTTGGTGCATATGAACTTAAAGTGTATTTCAAACCAATGAATAATTCCGTTTTAATGTGAAGGATCAAGTCATGGAGCCACTTCATTTCGAAAATTTTATGAACAAGTAAACATTCTAGTGAATGTCACCAAATTGTTACTTCAAACTGAGATTTTTGGATTCAGAAAAAAATTGTTTCGTCGAATATGTGATGTACGCATTGCTGTGTTAAATTTACAGATTTAGAATTTAGTTCGAAATTAAATATTATTAGAATTGGCAAAAATCGATCAGATACAACAATCATTTTGGCACATTGATTGGAGTGAGGTGATGACAAAAGGGACTGTTAATGAAAAAAATACTTACGACATCCGGCGTGCTGGCTCCATCTGTATGTGAGGTGGAGTCTGCGTTACTTCTGGTGCCACCGTCTCCATTCGTGGAACCCGTTAATTCGGGTGGTTTGCCACCATCCCTCTCATCTATCACTAAGTCAATTGGCATTTTACCCTTTAAACAACTGATATACCGATGGCAGAAATTGTCACAAAGTTCGTGCACCTGTAAAAAAAGATCGATCATTAGTGGTATTGTCCGATATTTTCGTACGGGCGAATAGTTAAGAGGCGATTATCCAATGTCTGCATCTGGGCACATTTGCATATTATACAGAACCCGTCAAGAAGACAAGCCAATACAAAAAGACGAAATGAGATGATGAACGTTATTTGCATATTGCGACAAAGTTTGCGGCCTTCGAACTTCGATTTCGGCAGCAGAATTCGAGTGGGTTCCGTCATTCTAGTGTTTTGTCTACGTTAAATTAATGACATTGGACACGGACACAAAATAATACAGTTATTTTTAAAAGGATCCAATCGGTTGGTTTAACGCTTTCTAAAAACAATTTTCCCATTAAGTTTATTATAAGTTTTTATTAAATTAGATTTTATGGTATTTATAGAATTCTATACAAATACTAGCTTCAATAAGCTGCCCACTATCATGTTAAATGCCAAGTTAAAAAACTGGTATTCCTTTATAAGTTTACGAGCTGCACGTGACTCATAATATAACCGTGTACAACACTGTTGGATATTTACGTTTTGGTATTATTGTCTGTAGCGAGATGGACCTAAACGAAGTTAGGTGTCCAGCGGCACATTTCGTTATCTGCCGCCGGTTCAGGCTCCTCAGATAAACTCGCATCGCATTTCTAAAAACATATTAGGCCCGCACAGTCTTAATGATCTTAAATTAGAATTCCCTGTTTCTAGATTAGATAGTCCAGTAGACCGAAAATCTTGGGAAGCAGTTTCCATCATAAAAGAGTGCATTCATTACTCGAGTGCTAGCGGCAAAGAAAAAGTTTGAAATTGGTTAATTATCGTATGCACGAATATTATTCTGCATGAAACAAGTGCGGCTATTGAATTGATGCTATTGGGACTGTCCACCGCGAGCGATATCGTCTCGTTTGCATGTGTATGGGGTCGGTCGGCCTCTCAGGCCGAGTAAAACCATTCTCCAAGATGGCCGGCCAAGACGTCTGTAGTAACCGGTTATGTGCATTTGCCTTGCAACAAGATTATAATATCGCAACAGAGAGAGAGATGAGCCGCTTGATAGTGTCCCCTTTTAGCAATTTAAATGTGGCTTCGAATGCAAAGCGATGCGATGGCCATCCGGCGATCGGACTGCATTCTGCCGCGCAATTTCCATATTTTTACATGTCGGCATTTAATACGGGGAATCTGAGACGGGCCCGCGGGACGGATCCGTCGTGTAACCCGAGCAGTGCATTGTGCCGATGTCGCTGGCTGTGTTATTGATCTTATGTTTTCCTCCTTCCCACCTAATTAGGAAAGACTGCCTTACAACCCATTATTACCGAATATTCGCTACTACTATACATTAGCATCCCCAAATCCATTTCAATAGCTTCGAAGATGTGTACTTTCACACAAAACCTAATCACTTAAGAGCCCTACTCCACCCTAATGCTACGCTAACAAAGAAATATGATTACCACTAGTTAGGTTTTTTGCTCCGTGCGAATAACAGCGAATATTAATGTCGAAAAGTGAAAAATCTTACCTTTTCTAACTCGAGCAGGTGAAACCGAAGTACTTGTATTGCCTGGACCATCTGCAAGGAAAAATATTCATTAATAATGTCGTACTACCTTTTTACACTCTATATAAAGCAATGTGCTAATACATCATGCTCATTAATAATAGATATAATTTAATTTATGGATAGCTATTCGCATTTATGTGGTTATTATTTAATAACTTAATAACTAGTAGTAACTACATAACGAATATTCAGACTTGAACACTTTGTAGAGCTACTGAAAAATGAGAATTTGGTGCAACAAAAATGATATCATTTAACATAAAAAGCTGTACATGTAATATAAAATAGAACGCCGCTATATATTTTTTTTTTCTTAAAGAAAGTCCCCCAGAGCTTCACTTGTTTGTTGTTATCGATGCTATATTATTCCACAATTTTCCAAACTGTTCTACCATCATCAAATCTCTATGCTCATTATTACGATTTGAATATCAGATGAAAAGAAGCTTGATGAAAATTCAAGGAATATATTCTTAAATTTTATGATTATTATTGGTAACATTATTAGCAGATGGTCTATCAAACTGCTAATAGTTTTCATTATGGTTATCCAAAATATGTATCGACGACGATTCTAAAAATGTCCTTTATATCACTCACTTGTCCTGTTGTTAGTGTCGCTCTATTATTCCACAATAATTATCCAAAATTTTTCACAATCATCATCTCTATAATAATTATTATGATTTGACCATCAGATGAGAAGAAGCATTAGTGGCAATTCATCAAGGAATGTATTCTTGAATGCATACATTTGCATACACATTTATTGATAACATTATTAGCAGATGCAGATGATCTATCATCACTTTCATTATCGTTATCCAAAAAATGTATCGACAACGATTCTAAATATCCTTAAAGCTTTTAATCAAAAAGTAAATTTTTATTTCTTGGATAACATTATCAGCGGATGATCTACCAAACTGTTAAGTTTTCAATATCATTGTACAGAACATTTCTAAATACCCTCGATTTTAGAAAGTAGATTTTCTAATTCATAGTATTTCCCTGGCTTGTAGTTTGACCAGTTGGGACTTTCATCAGTTATGTTTCCGATATTTCTAGAAAATATAAATGACCATATCGGTAAAAAACGTCAGCATGTTTGAGGATCTTTACCCCTATCAAAGGCAAGTTCATCTTTATTTGATGGTTTAAGAACATATTGCATTAGACTCATCGTTATAAGCAACTAAGGTCATAATTAATTTTTTGGATTTACAAACTGGATATTTTCATGTTTTCACCAATTTCCATACGATATAGACGTATATTAAAAAATATGTTGGCTTGATTACTGTAGCTGTTAATTTCTTTTCGGTAATCATACCTGAATTTGACCCCAAGGATCATGCTTTTATTGAAGTTACAAAAACGAGTACGAACTCCCGCTGCTACTAATTAATTTTCCTAGAGCCTTTGAATAAGTTGTAATCGATAACCAATATTGTATGCTTTTCGCCAACTTAACTCTAGAGGTACGGTTTGCATCTTATTGTTAAAACTACTCAAGAAACCGTTTGGAAGAAAGGAAAGACATTAGTTGTGATTACAGCTACTTGTAACAATAAGACTGGCGTTATTAGATAAATCACTGCTTTCCGGAGTGAATTAGCGTCTGAGTTGGTGTTTATAGGAGAGGCGTAGGTGTGCAGTCACGGAACAGAAAATTACATGTGATGGCCGGATTCGAAGTTGAGGCAAACAACCGGACCCCTGGCCCATGTTATCTTTCATCCGCACGCTGGAGACTGCAAACAATTGGAGTGTGCAACAAAATCATTACACATCGCAGGGGCGAAGAAACAAGACTCGACAAAAAGCTTTTCCACTAGACTCATATTACCTATTGTGTTCTAATCCATCCCACCAACTCAATACTCTAGTAAAAATAGAACTATAATTAACATTTAAATTCTGTAGCGTGCTAATTAACATAATTTATGTGGCATACAAAGAGGATATGTTTACACCTTTGTATGTTATGCACTTAGAAATCACCCTGATAAGAGCCATATGCAAAAGACCATGACATTTTTATAGGGTTCTGGTATTGCAGAATGTTTTTGTTACGTTTTCACTAGCCCACTTATATTTTATTTGTTGGCAGGAGTTTAGGTACCACACAACAAAACTGATTTTAACAGCTCGAGAAGTCGTCAACTAATATGCGTTATGGGCAGGTTTCATTTGACCTGTGGCCCCAAACGGCGCGCGGGTGGTCCTCCGATTTCGCGTTTATATGTTGGACACTAGTAACGCTTTAAACTGTGAAATTTGGAGAGTGGTAGCCATTAACAACAATAATATGTTCTGTAGACCATAATCTAACTAATTTTATGTTTACACTTCCCTGCACCGGCCGTTTACTTAATATCTAACGACGGCACAACAAATTCAAAGGAGTAAATCTAAAGAACCATTTTAATGGAACTCCAAAAAGAACAAGAGATAATATCGTTAGGAATAATTAATACAAAATACCATTATGAAAAATTCCAAAACCCACCATACAAGTTTGGATCCTTTCAACCATGTTAATTATAGTCGGTTCGTATCGTGTGCCTACTAACTATGGGTTCCTACTTAACTAACCAAATTCTATCTGATAATGTATTAAGTTTTGTAATTAATAAAATATTCTACTTATTATGTTACTTAAGAGGATGGATTTTCGAAACATCTAACGCGTATACATATATTAAATTTTAAGTGACACTAATAAGATGAGAAAATTATGCAGTTTTAGAGGTTGGTGAATTCTTATTGCCATTGTTGTATATAAATCTGGTAATTTTATCAATTGTACTTCCCATGGTAATGATGGTAAATCTTTTAATTAAATGGTAACAGTTCCATCCAAGCAAATTTGTACTCAGCCCACATTGTATGCAAATAACTTACGGACGCCCAAAAGTTTAATTACACATTAGAGATTAATATCTGATGACTAAGAGTGTCCGAAACCGCTTATCTTGCTTGTAAATTAATAAAAATAATGGTATAATATAGGTAGGTGGATACGGTGAAAGAAAACCGGCTACCGAACGAAAATTTCTGATTTATTATCCCCGTCGAGACAATTTTGTAACACCCGCAGCTCAAAATTATTTTTAATGTGAATCTAGAAAGGGTTGTATTCGGTAATTAAATTTAGTTTGTAATGTTATTAGTGGATGCAAATCGAGGGTTGAGTTACCTAAAAATTGCTCCCTAGGTTACACTTCACTGGCTGTGCTCTTATGTTCTGCGTCACGGAGATTAATATTTAATATAAAAATGGCAAAGCTCCCAGCATATTTATAGTACAAAAGTCTCATCACTTAAAATGTTTTTTCTAAAGTCTCTCTATCACTAAAAATGTTTTTTCTAAAGACTTTCTTTAATTTCTTACATTTTCCGATATTATACCTAGAAAAGTCTCGTTAAAGATACACTCTGTTTCTTACACCATCTACGAACACATTAATAGATAGTTAATTACGTTCTCGAAGACGATGATAACACAAACAGCAATGTTAAATAAATATTAAGTAATTATTTCAACGATTATTTAAAAAGAAAGTTCGATTTGCTCACATCAAATTTTTACAGACAATTTGAGCTTCATCTCAAAATGATGTCTACTTGGTTGTAGAAACGCGTTTTTGTATATGGTGCATTATTTTTCTGTTTGTAGAAACCTAGTCCAGTCTTGTCTCACCTAAAAGATCGCCATTCCCTCCGGGATCATTAATCTCGTTAAAATAGTCCTTAACGTTTTTATTTACTATACTTACTATAATATAAAAATGTCTCAATTAAAAAAAATCTGCAGTGGTGTAGAATGTAGGGGGCAAAAAATCCCAATATCTACGCCACTGGGAGTTTTGAACGAAACTGGTTATTTAGTAGTTAACTGTCCAAAATTCAGAGCAAATCGGTTGAAGGATATAAACAATTTTTCTTTCTATATTTTTGTATTCAAAATCATCATTGAAATTTAAACACCCTGAATTAAACTATATCACACTTGCAGAAGTAGTCAAATTGGGTCGTCTAGTTTTACGTGTCAGTGCGTTTTTATTATTGTATATTAACGTTCACAAAAATTCTAATTGGATAGTTGCTGGAAACGTGTTGTTTTGACACAGAAACAAATATTAATTATTAACTTCCTTTAATTACTTATTTTCTTGTTCTGAAAGATTTTTTGGCCACGAATATACTTGGACACAGAAATATACAATAAGAGAATTACCTATAGATCGCATGCATGTACAATATTGTACATACAGTCGTGGCCAAAAACCTCACACCCATTTTACTACTTTTAATCAGACATTTAACTAACTTATTTGTGTTGTTTAGATTGAAAACCTTTTTTTGGTCACAATTAAAACGTACACCCTGCGCTGATGTCTTTTAAAAAAACATTTTTCAAAAAAATTTGGGTATAGCCCCTTTAGTTCTCCTGTTGAAAAGTACGGTTTATTGTTAAATTTCAAGAGAAGGGTCAAAAGTGATGTTTAAATGTCAAAGTGAAGGAGTGGTTCCATCAAGGAACCAAAAAGGGTTTCGGGACCCTGAAGTCGTCCCGATTCCGAAATTCGTAATGAGTTCTATCCTAGGATCACAAAAAAAAACTCGAAAAAAAATTAAAGTTCGACGGATCGACTATGACCGGAAATCCGTCGGATGGACTATAGATAGCAAGATAAAAATTTGGCGAAAATTCACTGTTCAGACGCGTATAAATACTTATTAAAGGTTAAAATTTTGACCAAGCAGGAACGATAGCTTTTAGCCCGGTAGAAACAATTCTCTGATTAAAGAAGTTACGGCCTCCAGAAAAGTGCAGTTTTTCAGCAAATACGATCTTTTTAAAAAATCGCATCATCGGTTAATATCTGAGATGAGCGCAAAAAAAGAGTTCTACATTTTTCTTTCTTCTTGGTCGTCGTCAAGGTCCAAATCCTCCAAATCAAAATAGAAAGAGTAAATGTCTGGAGATTTGCTCAAATCCGACAAAACTCCTCTTTTTAAAAAATCGTCTTTTCTAGAAAGCAAAATCAGGGAAAACGATTTCACCCTGCGATTTTCTAAATTTCGTGCAAATTTAAAAAAAGTTTCCTCGATCCATTTCATAAGAGTTACTAAGCTCGGACGGGGGACAAAAACAAAAGAAGACTTAAACACTATTTCCAACGAAAAACCGCCGCTGGACCGCCGTTCTGGTAAGAAATCTAATGTAGAAGATCGAACTTGGAACTATTTCGTGAATTGCGAGGTCCTGCTCCGGTTTTCGACTTAAGAGAAGTGAACGAAAAATGGGGATTTTGACGTATATCCATGTCGTTCTGAAAACGTCGTGTTTCGTATATATTGTCTTTCTAACTTTACAGGCTTTCACGCACATGACCGACACGGTGCTATTAAAACGCTAATGACTTTGTAAATATTCAAAAGATCGCAACGAAATATAGCCTAAAATGCCTAGTACGTATAGAGTTATAAGATTACTTTTTGTAATTATTTTGAATCTTTATTGAGAAAATTTATTATTTTTGTAAAATTAAGTTGTTAAAATCATGAAAAATACATTTAATATTTTTTAGTATTAATTAGGCAGGTATTATATTCCTATTATCCCCGTTTTTCTATAAATTATGTTGCTTAAAAAATGATGCGTTGTTATCCACATAATTCCTATTATTGTAGTCGAGTAATTAACGAAACTTATGGGCCTTATGGTAATAAAAGAATTATTAAAAAATCGACAGTTTTTCATTTCCTAAATGAAAATACAAATTCTTTACAGGTTAAAGTCGAATTCATTTTTGTACCGCAGATAAAAAATTCCCGACAAAGGAGCACGTGCGGCGGCTTCTTTGAACGTTAAAGATGCCGCGTTTCTGCTTTGTAAAAGCGGCATTTTTTCCCTGCTTTAGAAATATGAAATGAACTATACCAATAGCCAGAATCAAAAATGATTTTTTAATGCACTTGGTGACGACCACTTTAAACTTTTTCGCCTTGGTCAATCAAGGTGATTTTGATGCAGATGAGAGTGAAATATGCGAATTCCATAATGAAGAATTTATATAATTAATTCAATGCTCATTTCGTAGCTAACGGAAAACAAAAAATTCTTCTTCTTCAATAACATTTTTTTTTTAATATTTTCCAGTTACTTCAGGCGAGAACTATTGTAATGTAAATTTTCAAAGATTCCTGTAGTTATCATTTTTTTCGAATTTCAAAGTGGAAATGTTGAAAAGAACTGATCGCGTGGCGAAATATGAAAGAGATGAGTTTTGTAGCATTTTTGTAAATTTTGATAAAACCCAATTTTTCCATTCAATACAGTATAAATATTATTTATTGACTGCAGATCTATTTGCAGTACTCGTTGATCTCAACCAACAGATCTCAATCGTATTTCAGTCTTTTGGCTTTGGGAAATATATTCACAATGGATAACTACCATTTTTAGATTAGCAAATAGGAAGAGTAAACAATATATATAATTTAAAAACTTCAATAATTTCTAGTTAATTTCAACACATTTCACAGATATTGGATACAGGTTCGAAATTAGATTTCCCTAAAATAAGAAAAAAGTTTTAAGGAAAATATTATGCCAGCAAAAACAAAACCGATACGATTATCTTGTAGACAATAATTCTGTATCACACCACGATTTGATTGTCGTTTCTAAACTGTTTAAAAGTCACCAACACTTATAAAAACCGGTAAATTAATACATTTATCTTTACCTGCTGTGATTTAAGTACTGAGTACTAGGTAATAAATAGGTTGCTACTAATTATTGCCCAAATCGAAACAATATTTTAAATTTTGAATTACTCTTGCAGTGAGTATCAGGATCAGAAATAAGCAAAAATAGTTAAATTGAAACGTTAGTGGAGCACCGTCGTGTTTTAAATGGCTCCTAAATTAAAAAACGTCTCGAGTTAAATCGAGCATCTGTTAGATGTCAGATTACAGAGTTGGTTGTCTGTCAAGTTAAGTGTGAAGAGTAAAAGCCTACCGAGATTGTCGGCTGTGAATTATTCGCGGGAACTTTAAATTTATTGACTGTAAATCAACGTTATTGACGAATTAGCCGACTAAAACATATTTATTATAGAGGAAACTATGTAAATGGCGAACCATTAAACATTTATTGTTTCGTGCTCAGTGAATATTTTCGCAGTAATGCATCGCTGTAATTACGGCCAAACGGTCAAAAAGGATGTGCATATTAAATTGAAATAACTGATTTTGTGTAGTATATTCTTTCTTTATGAATCAATATTTATTTATGTTTTAATACTTTTCTCGTGACTGTTTATACCATTAGAACTGTCTCACTTAAAAGATAAATAATCCGGCAAATATGTCATGGTGAATCATATCTACCTCGTTTGCAAATTTACATTTATACATACTATCTAGAAGAATACAGCGTCCTAGATAAATACAGAAGTCACTAAATTTTATAATACAAATAAAAATATGATTATAAAAAATATTTTTAAATAAAATAATTTATTTTGCAGGTACTTTACGTTATCCATAATCATAAACTTTATATTTTCTATAGCTACGTTAATTAACTGAAAACTGATTTTAAATATGATTAAAAGTCTAACGGTTACTACTATACGAGCACGTATTAAGTACTTGGATTTTCGAGTAATTTCAGTTAAAATAATTGTTTCGGTAGTGTTTCTATTTTTACTTTTAAGTGCATAAGAAACCAACTGATGATAGGTGATGATGAAATATTTTTAACAATTAGCAGGGTCACAGTGGAATTAGCGGGGTCAAATAGCAATAAATACATATGATAAGGCAGAACAGACACAAAACTCATCAAAGGTTGGAGAGTCCGGTAAGTACCTACGTATTTCGTATTTTGATGTTGCGTGTGCCAAACTTGTGGCCTCAAATGGTAGCAATGTCTTATGTGTATATTATTCAATTGCTGTTTTTGTTTTGTCCCATGTCTTACACAGATTAACAATTTCGAAATATGCAAGGGTTGTACTAATATATGTAGATACAATAACAGAAAAATAATGGTAAATGGATTTATTATGGAGATTATTACGGGCAGCTATTTCAGTTAGATAATAATATACAGAGTGATTCGTGATTAGATCGACACAGCAGGTGCATATAGGGGAACTCAAAAGATGACGATTTAGCTCAACTTACCTATATACATAATTCCACTCCTAAGGAGATATTAGCTCCCAAAGTGGGGGTTCAAATTTCGAAAAAAATTTAATGACTTTACTGCCTTAATGCAGAAGAACCAAATTTGATACACGATTTAGGCTCATTAGGTGTCTTAATTAACGTTAATTTAATGTTGATGTGAGTTCTTACAAAAAATTCTTTAAATTATTTTCTAATTAAAACTATTCGTATCTTGCTTTAGTTAATTTAATTCTTCTTGAACACCATAAAAAGCAAAAAAGAGCTTAAAATGAAATTTTGTATGGAGTTAAATAATTTTTTAAAATTACTCAGCGAACAAACAAAATAAGTCTGTAATTTTAAGGATAAGTCATTCCAATAAATACCTTGTGGTGCTCCCAGCTCCCAGTAACATTAATGAGCCTAAATCATGTAAAAAATTCTAGAAGAAGGTATCGTAAAAATATTATTTTTTTAAATTAAAGCTCCACTTTGGGGGTTTATATCTCCTCGGGGGTACAACCTAGTATATATTTACTTATAGATGAGTTTCGATAAATCACTGTATTTTGAGTTCCTGCTCTGTCGAGTGTCGAATTCTTTTACGAATCAACTAGTATCAATGTATTCCCAAAATTTGGATGAATAAAAATGTTTGCCTATACAGGGTGTTAAGAAAAAGTAGGTCATGCCTTTAACCACAGATTCTTTGGGCGAAAATAATGTGACTTTTATAATGTGATTTTTTATTTTGGAGCGTAGTTTTTTTTATACAGGGTGTTAAAGTTTACATTTTGAAAATTATTTTTATTAATAATTCTGTTACTGTTAAAGATTTTTACCCGAATTTTTGCACAGACTTTCATCTTATACAGATACACTTTTTGTGTAATTTTGGTCAAAAAAGTCAAAGCGCAAACGGGAAAAAGGGGGGTTGTGTTACCCATTAACCCCACAACTTTTTCATGCGTACGCCTATGGTCTCTAGATATTTATTTTTAGATTAAACACTTATTTCCCCAATTTTTTTTACTCCTACAAAATTTTGATTTAGGACTTGATTAACGTGATATTCCAGTAAATTCAGAATCATTTTCAATATTTCAGTTTCGGAATTTATTGTTTTTACTATTGTTGTTCGTAGTAATCCTGGGTTTTCTTTAAATCGACAAAAAATGCTAGAGACTTTTTTTGTTTTAGTAATAATTGTATTTTCTGTATTTTTGCTGTCTGCTTTATTTACCATATGTACAATAACTGGATTCGCCCGTTGGATAAATTATTCAAAAATTAATAAATAATTAAAGTAAATAATATGAAAAATTTAATTTTAAACACAGCAATGTTTTATTTTTTATAGTATTTTCTTTAAATTAGTGTTTCTATTTGCTTATTTTACCTACCTCAGTGGCATAGATAACTAAGTATTAATTTAGGTTTCCTAAGCAAAAATGTGTACGCCACTGTTTCTTTTTAACATTTTTATTTTATTGAACTTTTCTGACTATGCACAACAAAAAGAGTCTCTGGGCATTTTTTGTCTAAAAGTAGTCGATTTAAAGAAAACCCAGGATTACTACGAACAACAATAGTAAAAACAATAAATTCCGAAACTGAAATATTAAAAATGATTCTGAATTTACTGGAATATCTCGTTAATCAAATCCTAAATCAAAATTTTGTAAGAGTAAAAAAAATTGGGGAAATAAGTGTTTAATTTAAAAATAAATATCTAGAGATCATAGGCGTACACATGAAGAAGTTGGGGGGGTTAATGGGTAACACAACCCCCCTTTTTTCCGTTTGCGCTTTGACTTTTTTGACCAAAATTGCACAAAAAGTGTATCTGTATAAGATGAAAGTCTGTGCAGAAATTCGGGTAAAAATCTTTAACAGTAACAGAATTATTAATAAAAATAATTTTCAAAATGTAAACTTTAACACCCTGTATAAAAAAAACTACGCTCCAAAATAAAAAATCACATTATAAAAGTCACATTATTTTCGCCCAAAGAATCTGTGGTTAAAGGCATGACCTACTTTTTCTTAACACCCTGTATATTAACTTTTATGAAATAAGCATGCCATCCATGTGTCTGGGTGCAACATAATTTGATTTGATAGTTTGAGCAAGATGATGACATTATTAGTAATATTTTTCACATCTACAGGGTGTTAACAAAATAATAGTAAATCAATTCCACCGTAGATTAGGACACGCAAGAAATGAAAATTAGTGAAAAAATAATTTTCATGGAATGTCTCCTTTCTGAGGAAGGAATCCGGCAAGAAGTCTTTTACCTATAATTTTGAACTGTTTGGCTAATTTGCATTAAATTAAACAGGTCGTTTTTATTTTGATGACGACGATTAAAATACTGACTGTTCTATTGGGTTCTGTAGCGTGATCGCTTCAGATTGAAGATCTGAGCTTTTTTTGGAAAGTTATAACTGCAGATCTGATTGTATTTACCAGCATTTTTAGGTGGGCCCACCAAATTAGAACATTTTTAGGCCTCACATAGGTATCTTATTTTTCGTAAAAGTTTTTGAGTAAACACGCGAACAGTGAACAAGACAACAAATTGAGTAATTTCTGCGTGATCAGTGAAAATATTCAAATTTTTTTGGCACATAACTATTAACTATATCGTTTCTATTCGAATTACTCACAAATTTGTTTTTTTTATCTATAATTTTGATATATTTAAGGTGAAATTAAACCTCTAATTAAAACGGTGCTTTTTTCGACAAAACTACAAGAAACCAATAAACGTACTAAATTGAATGCCCCTTCCAAAAATGCAACCAAATTCACAATGACCGACCTGACCACAAAGAGTTGTGAAACTGAAGCAAATTGGTACCAATCTGCTTTGAAAAAATTGAGTTTCGTCCAAGATACCATTTTGATGATGCACAAAGTTCAGCATTTTCGTCGTGATTTCGATTTTTCTAATTTTACATCGCTCCATTGGAAAAAACTGTAACTGTAACTGTTTCAAAAATCATTTCAAGTAAGAAAGAAGCATTATGCTCGCGTGACACCCAATATATAAATGGTTTAAAACATGTTCTTGAAGATTAATTTAAAGCATTAATTAATTTATATATCATCTCAGTAATTTGCAATTCAATTAATAGAGAATGGGAAAGAATATAACAACAAAAAAAAACTAACATTAGTCTGCACAATAATGTAAAAATTGACCGGCTCTTTTATTTTTGTTTCGTGGCATTAATTTTTGAAAGGTTTTATTTACGTTGAACGGTAGAAAAGACATTAAAATGAACGAATTCGTCAGAGTTACAACAAAGAAACGTTTATATTTCGTAGATGGCCTTTCTTCTTTTTTTAAACCTTCCTCTTCAACAGAGACCAGCTTACTATTCTAGTTAGGTAAAAAAGCGACTGGTTCAGATCGTCACGTGTCCTTGTATCATAAACAGTCAGCTAGATGGAAATGTGGCTCGATATCTGATGTAAATAAGCGCGTTGGATATCGGGGGTGGCCATGCAACAAAAATTAACAAATGCAATCAAAACCCGGTCGATAATATGCTTGTAGGTAGGTATATTTAAATTGACTTGGTTAAACTAAAATTTGAAAAATCATTTTACAGATTGTAAATTTGGTTGCATGTCAATTATATGTTTTTTACGACGATAATAGTTACTTGATTAGGTATGCGTGATACAGCTTAATTTTTACGCACGGTATTTTATGGTAAAGCTAAAAGTTACTTACTAAGGAGTCTACTTCTGGATCTGCTATATAATATGGTTTTTCTTGTCGTATCTGTAACAAAATAATACAATTAGAATAATGAACAGTAGTTATTTAGCGATTAATAAAAATTGGCTGAAAAGGTTGAATACATTGAGTACCCTGTTATTTAACGGCAGTTCACTTATGATAAAAAATGAGGGAGCTTGATCGAATAGCTTCGATAAAGGTGGACCTCGGTAAGATGTAATTACACGGAGGTTCAGTCCGCCCCTAATCCACGTGCCTCAACCGCTTTTTATCCAGTTTTTATTATAATTATAGCTATTTTCTTGGAAACGTCGGACGGCCGTTTTTGTTTAGGTGTGAGTTGAACTTGGTTTAAGTGACGATCAGGTGGCCATGACGACAACTTAATAGTTAAGACCCTCTGTAATTTCAGTTGTCATCCCGATTATACCTATTGGCCTAAACGGAGGCTTAACCGAATGACACACACAGACACGCTGTCTTTACACGAACACGATTCATTTCGATGGTAAATGTACCTTTTTAAACCTTAAATTACTTCGGCCCATCTCAATTTGGGACTTTAGCGAAACCATCAATTATGTAACAATGAAAATCTGGTAAAATCTTGGAAACAGATGGGTCACATTTCAGTTGCATCGGTAATTTGCGCAAATCATACATTTTCTGCATTAAAAATAGTAAGGTAAAGATCGAATCTCCGACTCATTTTAAATGTCCAAGAGTCCGGTACTGGAAGGAATACTGCTTGAATGTATAAAAGATGCTTTTACCATAATTACAATATAAGATACCGGTCTGCATCTAGTACGTGGTATAAATTAATTCATTATTCATCAACTATTAATGGATCGCAGGAAAAATTAGAATATGACATAGGTATCATGTTACGAATTCGCTGGACAAGGACAAGAATTTATCTTTTCTTCCTTCCAACATTCGTTCATTTGGAAATGAATCAATTAGCCATAATCCTGGAAAGTCTATTAAGCCTTATAGCCTGCAATGTACGTGGTACATCTGGACCCCTAAATGAGAATAAATGAAGATATAGTGCGTTCATTTAAATTACATTAACCTGAGTTGAGACATGTATGGTGATAATAGTAATAACGATTATCGTATCACATGAACTGTCACCTGTATGCATGTACGATTATGGAGTGCTTCTGTAACAAATTGTTGATATAAATAATTATGAACCTGTAACGAGGTTTACTGGCACCGCGGTTGATTAAAATTTGTATTTGTTTCAAATTCAAATTAAAAAAACTTTTTTTAGTTGAGCTCAGCCATACATTAAAAATAGAGGTTTCGTATTTAAAATATGCACATAAACATGTAAAGTAACCAAAAGATAAATTAGAGGTCGACGTAGGAAAATGTGTTTTTTAAATTATAAATTACGACAGAAAAATTTTCCAAGATCAATAAAACATGTTCTGAATGGAAATTGATTATTAGTAAAATGTATTCGTAAATATAGTAAAATAGCTATCTATTTGCTATTAGCACTGGTCATAAAATCAGCGGGTGGTTGAAACAACTGCAATAAGATTTTATTACCAGAAATTATTGATTAAACGAGTCAGTCTATTGGTTAGATCGTACTTACAATTTTTAATTAATAATTTATTAAGGCTATCGTTATTTTTGTAAATGGGAATATAATTTAGGACTTTTGTTTTACGTATTCAAAAAATTGGCTCATACATTCATATTGAAAATATTGCAGAGCCATTTATTATTAATTTAGGTGACGATAATAATGAAAAACTTAATACATAATAATATATTGTATTTATAACCAATGTTAAGAGTTATAGACACTTTACTATATCTATGAATACTATCCAGGACAGATTGTAGTGCCATTGTAAAGACTGAACGTGATCATTTGAAAATTCTACTTTATAAACTCTTTTATTTTGCTTAAAAATATAGCTAGAAAAAAAAAATAGATCTGTAGCATATTTTATCAAGTTTTTGTATATGTTATGAGTCTGCATCTATCTTAATGAGGAGCGCCATATAGTCCCATTTTTTTAAATGAAACACCCCATATATTTTTAGATATTTAGATAGCCTTTTTCATCCCCTTTATAAATATATGTAATTATTGTAATATATTTCATCTTCAAATAACTGAGTTATTCAAATAAATAATATTCATAAAAGTTTGGGATACAACTAAATTATTTTTTACATACATGGCCATGCATAAAACAATAATGGTTTAAAATAACAATTGTCGATCTGTCAAATTTTGAACCATTATTGTTTTATGCATGGTCATCTATGTAAAAAATAATTTAGTTGTATCTCAAACGTTTAAGAATATTATTTATTTGAATAACTCAGTTATTTGAAGATGAAATATATACCTAACAATTATATATATTTATAAAGGGGATGAAATAAGGGCTATCCAAATATCTAAAAAATATATAGGGTGTTCCATTTAAGAAAATGTGACTATGTGGCGCTCCCTGTATAATCATTAAGATAGATGCAGACATATTTTTTATTTTTTTTCTAGCTATATTTTTAAGCAAAATAAAAGGGTTTAAAAAGTAGAATTTTCAAATGATCACCCTGTACAGTAACTCATGTTAAATAACAAAATAACTGCGTCACTATTTGGTCAAGAGACAAGACATGAATAAAATGAAATAAAAAAATAATAATATCAGCATATTTGGTTAATTGGCGTGGGCCCTTTCACACAGGGATAAAGGGAATTTTATTATCTGCGGTAATGGACACTTTTGGGATCATCATTTAATAACCATGGATTTATTTGATTCGATTAACAACTGAAAAATATTTCAGTACCTATATCTTTTGAGAGTTTAACAAGGTCTAAGATGTATGGATATGAAAAAAAAAAAAAGAAAATAAATAACCAGTATGTCGCAAAAATTAAGCATTCGGACTTCATGACATTCTGAATGGAAGATTGTAATGTTGTTAAATTTATTTTGACAGAAATCAGATTAATTAAATAAACATTTTTTTTATTCAACCATGTACTCAAATTAAGTAAGTAATTTAATTTAAGAGGTTCACAGACTATTAGTCCACTGAAACTTCATGATAAAAATAAAATTTTGTCGGTTTACTCCTCGGTTTACTCATATCATGAGGATACTCGGACTGACACACAAACCCTTATTTATACCTTTGAAATGGGGCTCCAGACTGAATGTTGAATACGAAATATTGTAAAGTCGGGCTCACCAATGTTTGCGGCTGACTTATTACTTACAGAAGATATTACAGACATGTACGCTGTAATACTAAATATCTTCTTTGCAAGTTTAGTGCAGTTGACCAAACTGTACTAAATGTGCATATGAGATATTTAGTATTACAGCGTGCATGTCCGTAATATCTTCTGTAAGTAATAAGTCAGCCGCAAACATTGGTGAGCCCGACTTTATTTAAGTAGTGTCTATTAATTTCCATTGTTTTTAAGGTTAGGTCATAATGATTTTACGTTTGGTCTATATGAAAAAGTGAGTGAAAAATATTTCCATAGACGTTTTAAAAGTGAAGTGGAGATGAATCACATTTTTTAAATCATGATCGAAAATAATTTATTCTAAGAAAAAAATCTATTGTTAAAACAAAATGCAATATAGGTTTTACTTCCGACCTCTATAACAGGATGATAGAAAGAGATTGCACCATATTGAGACTGCTACCTTCAAGTGGTGAAAAATAAACAAATTTTGCCATTCGAGTTAACCAACGAATATTTTCCGTTTAGCTTATGAATATTGATACTATTTTATTATTTTATTTGGTGAAACTTAAGAGTTGAAAACAAAACTTAAAATACGTTATTTTGTCACCAAGGCATTTAATTTCGTTAATACATAATTACATTAATTAATACTACTAAATCGTAAATGAATGCTAAAATTTATCAAACTGTGTTAAACGGGTATAAATCAGTTATGCACTCACCAATAATAAAACCATAACTATATACTAAATGAAATGGTGGTTACGTTTGAGAATCCATAACATAAAAAGTTTTGGTTTTAAATTATAATTCTTCAAAAAATAGTTTCAATCGTATATAAAAGAGTAGCAGATTTGGTTGATTGATACGAAAATCTGATATCGTTTGTATGATAGCCTAAGAAATATATAAATTAAATGGTTGTATTTTATGGCTATAACATACTTCACAATACACACGAGTGGAAGCTCACGACAATTATATTTAAATGTTTGTCTTTATAATTATCGGTGTTAAAGGAGCAATATATTACAAGCACGTGTTAAACTTTTATTGTTTGGTTTATGATTTTAGTATCGGTTAAAGTAAATAATTTTCACAAAAGGAGTAGTTTTATGCGAAATATCCAGACTAATTTATGATCGCTTTTTCTGGTTGATCCGCTTTTGATATTTTTTATTTAACATTAGTGGAAAAATAGTCGTTTGGTATGTATTATCTATCTAGAATTTACTGTAATGTAATTTGCAGATCTCTGTGTGCACCATAATAGTTTCTTAGTACAAACTGAAACTCACAAGTAACAAGTAGGCAGACAAACGTTTAGCATATTTTTAGAAATACTCAGATTATGAAATTATCATTAAATTGTTAAATGGCAAGGACATATTTGTTGAAAACTCAAAAATTGTGCATATACGCATGTTTTTCTTCCTTTATTTTTCTTCGATTTAAATCATACAAAATTAAGTCAAAATTTCGTGGTGTCATTAAAGACAAATCCAAGTAGGGCACCAAATCTAGTTAATTTTTAAGGAATTTTATAGTCTGTAATTTTATGAAATTTTACCTGATTTGATACTTGAACATAACCTCATTTTCCCTTTATTAGAGGGATCTATGATGGCTAGTAAATTATCTGATCTATCTTTTACTTGTCTACCATTAAATTTAAAGTAATAAAAAAAACACCGATAATTTAAAAATCAATTATTTTACAAAGGGTTTGAAATCGGAAACAAATATCAATGACGCAGAAAAGGAGTTTTTAATTATTACTCGATAACGATTTGTAGTATCAGATAAACTCAAGAGGCCTTATTTTCTATTTAGAATTGGCTGTTGATTAAGAAACCAGCCTATTTTGAAAGAAAGCAATGGCGAACTATTTTTTTCGTCACTTCTTATTTTGCTGTCATGCACGTCACTGCTGGAATTGTCAAAACTCGTTGAATCGAAAAAGAATGTTTCCATGCCAGTATAGTGCATACCAAAGCTCAATTTAATATCTTAAATCATTTTCGAGATATTTAAAAATAAAGAATTTTGCATTATTTTTTTTTGGCACCCTGTATCTCGAAAAGGAAGCATTTTTGGACTCTTATTTTTTTTTCTTATTTTGACCTCTAGAATACGTCCTTAAAATAGTTTCCTTTCCTTCCGAAACACCCTGTACTATCAAAATATTTTTCATGCTTTAGATCAATGATAATTAATTGCAGTCATTTTTATTAACATAGAAACTATAAGGTCATTAATTTCAAGTAATCATTGTTTTCTTAATAAAAAATTTAGGAATACGAAATTAAAATATTTGTGATTTTAAATGAATATCATACACACTCACACACCCTCACGGAATACTATGCGCAAAGATCATGTATATGAAATGATCTTTGCTATGCGGTTGAATTTGATCGCTATGTCCCTAAATATTAATTTGTTTGCCAACCTAGAATTATCCTGGCGATACACCTAAAGAAAACACGCACAACTTTTCGTTTCAAACGTTCAATAAAACTGTCATCGAGTTTAAACTCAAACCATAAAAGAGTATTTTCGACAAAAATATTTCATTTATTTGGGCTAATAAATAACCCCATTCTCCTATTAGAGCTGTTACTAATTGAAGCTTGTGTAAACATGTGGTTTTTCTGGAGCAAGATAAGTGCTAGACATTGTGGTATCAGGATTAGATTACATATGCTCCGCAGATGCTAACTGAAGAGTCAGAAAGGCAACAAAACTTACTTGCAGAGTCGTTAAACGTTGGCCAGGCTAGCCACCGTTGTAACATTCGCGTGCGTAATTACGCCTTGGTGGC
Source organism: Rhagium mordax (assembly GCA_963680705.1). Lineage (NCBI taxonomy): Eukaryota > Metazoa > Arthropoda > Insecta > Coleoptera > Cerambycidae > Rhagium > Rhagium mordax. Next base: position 81,655,435 of record OY796657.1, on the reverse strand, counting down.
AGATGAGCCCTGGTGGATGCTATTATCTGGCCAGTTTTACCTAACTTTCATGTTAAACCCGACCACACTGTTACTTCATACCTTCGTGCTGTGAATTGAAGTTAACCTATTCTTAAATCCCGTTTCAATAACTTTTACAACATAAAATTACCACGACAAGCGATGAGACTATTTTTATTCGAAATGTTTGCAGTAATAATAATAATTGGTCATTTCTTAGTAACCAGTACGTCTATTGTCTATTCCCTATTTTACAATTTGAAAATTAAGAGTCGTTAATAAATAAATATTACAGAAAAATTAAAAGCTTTTAACTTATTTTCCTTCATGCCCCCGGCGCATGATTATAATTGGAATTCAATTAATATTATATTATTATATCAATTTTTACATGAATACTATTTACAACTCTTACAAATTAAAAAAATATTTAAAACAACGTTGTAGTCTCGGTTGTACTTTTTAAAAATTGAAACAAACATTTTAATTGAAAACTGGAATAAAATTACGTTACAATGGTCACTATAGTATTGGCAAAAGTTGCAAATGGCTATGTTGTAGATGTGATGGTTAGAAATGTATCAATTATAACAGGATTATTCTTGACTTTATGTCTTCATCTGCGGTTGCATTCCATATAATTGCATATATCAAACCATTATTCTTGAGGGTTACGCGATTTTGTTTACTGGAATTAAAAGTAACTTGAGAATGGATGGGTTTTTCTCCTAGATAACCCCATCAAGGAAATGTTTACAGTATACCAGTTAAATTTATATTCATTCCTATCCATTTAAATCGGTATTTGCTGCAGCTAATTGAAAATTGCATAAAAACCTAAAGGCATCCGTTAGTTCTATGTTGCTCGACTGCATGCGAAGCCAGTTATTTATTAATAAGTATTTTGTATATGTTTTCTCTGAATTCCAACATTTCTAACCGGTTTTTGAAAAGCATAATCAATTTAAATGACATCAATTACGCCAATTCCTTGTTATTTACTTTAAATATTTAAAAAAAATTCTTCTCCTGACTACTAAGTGGCACATTTTGCTATTTTCAATAAACACGAGAAAACGTACGAATATATAAATTTATACAGGGTGCTTGTGAAGTGGGACTTTGTTTATAGACTCTAAATTGTGAAAATATAACATATTAAACTGTTTGAATAAGAAATATAAAATATTTCGAACTCGATCCATAGTACTTTTCTCAAAGGTCCAACCATAGTTATCAGTTGGGAAGCACTCATTATCCAAAGGTATTGGATGTTGGAGTTTTTCATTTCTATTAGGCGTTAATCTAAGAAATTTTAAATGATTAAATTTGTTATGGTTACTACGAAAACATTTTTTTGCTCTCAATATCAAAATAAATTTATTTTTCACGTTCTATTGATGCAATTTGTATCTTTACATAAATGATTTGTTAATTCATACTATACTCCTGATGATCTCCAATAAAAATGAAAGAGTACATCTTCTTGGGGATATCGTTTTTTGATTGGGATGAATGAATGAATTTTGTGGTAAGTTAAATATTTTTAATTTCAATATTTCCTCTGGACGCTATTAATTCTGCAATTTAATATAATATTTTATAACATATAGTTATAAAAAGCAGTTGTTTGTTTTTAAAGGATTCGACAATAATTGCGTTCTAAAGTGGTTAAAATAATTTTTACGTCCAACAGATTTTATATTTGTATGTTCAGAGGTGGGACATCAATATAAATAGGTATATGAAATTGGATATTTCTGTTATTATTATGCTTGTATAAAACCTAAATAAAGTTATTTATAAATAAACTATTAGTTGGGAAATCAATAACTACTTTCAGTATTTCCGTATTTTTTTTTTAATGATGAGAAATTCAATCCTTTGATGATTAATTTTGGTAATTTTATCAGATGCAGTTGGTCACCAATTAATATGTTCCCCACGATCTCTAGGCCCTTTTTGCTTTTTTTATTACTTTTATTTTATTACTATAAGGAGAGGAAGTAATAAAAAGTAAATTATGCCTAATTCTATAATAATTATTAAACTATTATTTTTATGTTTATTAGATGTCGGTTTATGTAAAATGCAACTTATGACAAATTCAACAATTTTTTGATTTAATAAGTAGGTATGTGAAAGTGTTCTCAGTACTTATGCACACAAATGCATATACATAACAATTTATAGTGTATTATTATTTTATTAATTAATTATTATAATAGTGTTATTATGAATCAGAAATATAGCCGGCTCTAAAACAATTGAAATAATGATAAGAATCCCAACGAGGGTTGTTGGTACATAACAGCAGTCGTTTGTTGATTTTTAGAGAGGCAATTAACAATACAACAATTAAATTAGAATAACGAGCAAGCTTAAAAGCAGATAGTCTCCACTAAAACAATTAATTTAATTAAACGACACAAACAGCGTCGTTAAAGACAATCAACTTGGCCGTGCAGCATCGTTTTCATCTGTTTAAAGAGAGAACAGAGGGTAGTATGCATTGCGACATATGGTAGTGTAAAGCCGTGATTTTTGCAGCAGATACTCGGTGGTGCGTAGCGAAGACCATTGTACACGAAGGTTGCTCACTTTGTTGCCTAAAGGCATCTCTATACGGTTCTGCAGCACAGAGGATCCCTCCATGCCTCTCCCTAGGGGTTTACAACAACAATTATAAAGGTATAGAGAGGTAGGTAGTATAATAAAACCCACGGTCTTTCCTACACTACACTCTAAACGAATTATCAAACCACCTAACATACATACAGGCTAAAGTAAATGTTCTTAATAAGAAATTACATTCACGAACGTTTTCAATAAATATTCAATTGAATGGACTGATCTGGCATTGCGTCATTTTTAATACGACCATAAACCTTATTATATAAATTCTATCAAACAAGAGGAGTTTTTAGATACAAGCACGATTTATTAAAAATAATACAAAGAGGGGATTTATATATAGATTATAAACGGCCACATGGAGTTTCTGTAGGCTTTACTTATTTATTAGAAAATATGAATCAAAATGTAAAAATAGCACAGTTTGTATGAAATTAATGATACCAGAAATTACTAACGTATCTAACCCGCATGTAATTTAGATATTATAGTGTATCTCCGTACGCAAAAAAAATTATTCGCCTCGGGGGACATCATAAAAATTAAGTTAATACGAGAGTTAATACCTACCAACCATTCATTAATGATATTTCTTTATTAGGCACTGTAAACGTTAAAAGTAACAACAATGTATTTATCACCTTTATACGTGAATAATTACACTTTGTAATAATTACAGTCGGATATTGCGTATTTTCGTGCGTATGAGAATTTATATAGTAAATAAAAAAATCGAATAATTTGAAGCATTTGTATGACAAAAATATTTTCTTCGCAATATGGAACTTTTAAAACCATCTAAAATAAGAAGACCAACTATTTTATGACAGTTTCTTAATTAAATTCAATTTTTTTTTTTTTTAATCTGGTTAGTAAGTAAATATTTGTATTGTTATTTCTATAGTTTCCGCTTTTAAAATGCGAAACATTCTTTCAGATAATTTGATACTTTTATTATTAGTTAGAGTAGTAAAGTCGGGCTCACCAATGTTTGCGGCTGACTTATTACTTACAGAAGATATTACAGACATGCACGCTGTAATACTAAATATCTTCTTTGCACGTTTAGTGCAGTTGATCAAACTGTACTAAATGTGCATATGAGATATTTAGTATTACAGCGTGCATGTCCGTAATATCTTCTGTAAGTAATAAGTCAGCCGCAAACATTGGTGAGCCCGACTTTAGTTGCTTTGATAAATTCTCCAATAAAATTTATTTTCAAGCGGAGATATCATAAGGAATTTGCTAGGAATTATAAAAATAATATTCAAGATAATTCAATGATTTATCTGAAATGCAAAATTTTTAATAGGTGAAAGTTATTAGCACACCAATGAAAACCACGCAGGTACGAACATGGACATCAGTGGGAGATATTTTAGTTTTGATGGCTGTATAGTGTATACTATTCTTCTGCTCTTTTCGTTATTTCGTTTCACTTCAAACACTTGAGCAACAAGGCTGATTTGCCTGTCTCTCACATTTCTGTTCATCTCTTCGATTCGTGCCTTATCTGGCAATATACTAATAACAATACTATCACCACGCCTGTGTACTACGCCTCAAGCGTGTTGTAAATTCTGAGTGTCAATTACTTATACGTTTGTTTCTCCTTAATAATTCAATTTCATTGGAAATAATTTTACCACCCTTCATTCTAATTGGCAGAATTGATTGCAATTTTTGTTTTAAAAAATTTAATACGATTAAAAGTTATTTAATAATTTATTTTAGAATTTGTTTATGTGCAAATTTAAAAAATTTTCTGTTATACAAATCGGCACAGTAGTTGGTCCAAGTTCCAATCCAATCAATCATTTTTCGAAGAGGATGTAAAACAAATACGGGTTCATATGGTAAATAAAGGCAATTTATTATTATTATTATATACCTGCGATATAAGCACGTTAAAAATCTCTACTCCGTGACAACCAGGTCAGGGGAGCCAATGGCTACGTTAGACATCAGATAAATTTTAAAAAACAGCGATCTGGTATACCGGGTGTAAACGAATAGTGAGCCACCCCTGTAACTTCCTAGTTTTTAAAGATTTCAGGATACAATTTTGTATGGTGAAATTAGGTAAGATTAACAATTATTTGAGATCTATCCGCCATATTTGTCACTTCCGGTTTCACCGGAAATGGCCCAAATAGTGTTTTCTAAATGGATCACCCTGTATGTGAAACCGGAAGTGACAAATATGGCGAATAGGTCTCAAAAAGTTGGAAATCTTACTTAATTTCACCATACAAGTTTTATCCTGATATCTTAAAAAACGAGGAAGTTACAGGGGTGGTCCACTATTCGTTTACACCCCGTATAAGCTTCTTTTTAAATCCAAAAGTAGGTAATATTGTTTTGAAACTATATCTGTATATCGAATGAAAATATTTTTAAAACAATGATTATAGCAAAACTTGTGTAATATACCGGGTGACAACGATATCACTAGCACCCCTGTTTGACACTTTAATTTTCAAGATTTCAAAATGAAACTCGGCATAGACGAATTTTGAAGTATTTGAAGATTCTTTGGGACTTCCGGTTTAGCCGGAAGTGACACCAATTCTTCATTTTTAAGTGGAACACCATATATATATTATTTATTGTATTTTCACGATCTTGGGAAAATTCTGAATAGGTTGGAATCATACTCGTATATTGTTTTTACGCTGACTTAATTTTTTTAGAATCAAGTTTTATTTTTAATCAAGAGTACGCTGCGACTAACTTTAAATCATCATAAATATATAATATAAAAAATAATAGAAAAAAACCAACTTGACTTTTAAAATAAAAATAGGTATGAATGATTTTAAAATAAGCCATAAAAAACAAAAATTGCCATTTGAAAAAAAAAGACTTGTAAGAAATTAATTTGGAAAGATTAGATTAGAATGCACCTAGTTTGTTGGTTAAACGTCAAATATTTGTATTTTTCCATTATTTTTTGTCATTTATGATGATTTAAATTTATTTGCAACACTAGATTCAAAACAAAACTTAACTCTAAAAAAATCAAGCCAGGATAAAAACTTACCAAAATATTTCAAACCTACTCAGAATTTTCCCAGAATTCTGAAAATGAAATAATATACAGGGTTTAAATATCAAGAATTGGTGTCATTTCCGGCTAAACCGGAAGTCTGAAAAAATCTTCAAATACTTCAAAATGTGACATTTTACGTTTAATTATGCCGAGATTCATTTTGATATCTTGAAAAATAAGAAGCAAAACAGGACTTCTAGTGATATCATTTTCACCCGGTTATTTTTATCCCATTGCTTATTTTTGAAGATTTAAGGACTAAGAAGTGATATAGGGGCGTCTACTTGGTTAACGTGCAATTAACGGACACAATCCAATTAACGGATAATGAAGTTGAAATAGCATTACAAATAGTGGGAATCTATAATATTCTATAAGCCTAATGGTATTGAATATATTGATACAGGTCATCAATAGTCATCGATATATTGATATACAGTATGTCCCACCTTTCACGGAGCCACCCTCATATCTCGCTCATCTGATATCCGAATATTTTGACATTTTGGTGGTGCTATGAGGTGACTCACTTTATAGAATATATTCACCACCAAAATGTCAAAATATTCGATATCAGATGAGCGAGATATGAGGGTGGCTCCATGAAAAGTGGGACATACTGTATATGTATTAACAAAATTTTCTGGACAAACCGCAAAAAATTGAGCGATAACTTGTGAGATAACTTCAAGAAACACTTCAGAGGCTTTTTAAAAATTATTTGATAATAATCCGGTTATAATACACCTATTTTACTTTTACAAATAAACGCAGTAAAGGAAACCGTATTTTTTCAAATGTACAACACTTTATATTCTAAACACTACTATAAACAGAATCCATGATAAACTAAATTTTATGTATTAATCATAGGTTTAGAACATCTGTCCAGCAAATTATTACCTTTTTAACTAAACTGTTAAATGGTGTAAAAGACAGTTGTTCCGATAAGTAAACAACCGTCGAGGAATAGGAAAACGTTCACATGGTGGCGTGTGGAAAAAAGGAATTCCATCTACATCGGCGGTAGTATCTGAATTTTACGATTGAAAGGTTCATTAATACCCCGAAGTTAAACAAGTGACTGCGAGGGGCATAAAAATTTAACAAATGTTATCATCGCCGTGCTGTTTTCTGAATTTCTAGATGGTGAGGAGAATATGGTCATAAATAAATGTAAAGCTATTTTAGAAGCCAACATAAATTATTTTATATAAGTCTACTATAAATTATTACTGCACTCTAGCCTGTAGCGGCAGGTGAGTGTAACCTGAAGGGCAGAGAAGGCCAACGGTCAGCCACGTCTTCATGGGGGGTTTGCGTTTCAGTATAAAATGAAACAAAACCGAATCAGAAATTACAAATATTTAATAAGTTTAAAACATAAATGGTTCTGATAATTAATTTTCATTTGAAAAATTATTATAAACCCGCAATTCTAAACAATTTTTTAATATTTTTACAGAGATTTTTACTATTTAAAAATTGAAAGTTGGACCACATTGAATAAGTATTGGTAGAAATAAAAGCAGCAATTATGTTAATAATAATAGGTAACGATTTTCCAGGAAATAAAAAAATACAAATTTGATTTTTTAAGACAATAAAAGAATTATTATTTATTGATGACTTCATTTAAATGAAGGATGTTTCAAATATATAGTTTCAATGTAGATTTAAACACGCAGCAAAAAATTCGAACACCATGCACACCTTATATGGGAATAAACCATACGAATTGACGCTTGCCCATTAAAGGCATTATTGCTATAGCAGTTTGTAGGTCGAAAGGAACTTGTGCAGGTAGAGTCAAAGCCAATCCTAACTAAATTCACTGAACACAAATAGTTAAGCCCCTCCCGAATTGCTTAGACCATGTATGCAATAACCAATTAATAAAAATAAAAAATTAATTAGAATCCATGGAATTTTTAACCTCAAAAAGAAAATGTGGTTCTTGCATTTAATCAATATTACCTGCCTTATTATAGACAAATTGTCACCAAAGTATTGAAAAATACTATTTTATTAGATGAATGGGAATAACAGCAAACGAAAATAACGAATAACCAAACAGCAAACCTTACAAAACCGTCAATACCACAGAACCAGAAGACATCAAAACACCAAAACAGATCAAATCTGCTATTGGAGCACAGTGTGGTTGGTTGTATTGTGGGTTTTAAAAATTCAACAAATAGAAGCAATCTATTCAAATTTAGCGCGCATTTATGGGGAGGGGCTTAACTATTTGTGTTCAGTAAGTAGAGTTTAACGCAGTACTATCATAAGCTGGTCAACTAATTGCGTGTCTTGAATTGTTGTATTTCGACACTTCCCAGGAATGATGCAACAACAGGTTCATTTAGTCGAAAATTTTTAGTAGTTCTAAAATGTTAGGAACATTTGCTAACCCTATGCAAAGAATAAAAATTTTTTCAAAATTAGTTGTGATGTTGAGAAGATGCATAAAAATGATTTTTTTCGCTATTTTGTGTCATTATCAAGAACTACCTAGATTCGATTACCTAATTACTCTCCATCTACATTTAGTGAATTAATAGCAATAACGGAATGCGAAATGAGATTACATGTCATCGCAACGGTGCCGGTTCACCGGATATCATTAGATAAAGTATTTCGACATTTCTTAAAGTGCCTTTATAATGTTACATCACATGTTTACGTTAAGCTTTTATCCAATAGGTGTTTGAAAATATCACTGACGTTTTATTATTAAAACATGTACTTCTATTGAAATTTAGATTTGAGCACTCCTTTCCCTTAAATATATGGCTGTGACTGAAACAGTCGTAATTTACGTACCTATATTTTTCAAATTAATAAAAGTCATAAAAATAATGAATTACAGAGAAAATGACAGTTCCCGTCTCATGTTTTGCGTTGAGTAATTAGTATAATTTGTATTATAAGGGTGCTTGCATAATTAAAAAAGAATTAAGAACATCAGATTATTAGAAACATTAGCAACGTGTTTAAGAATACGACACAAACTCAAGCTGCATACATTAAAAATACAGCAATTAATTTTAACGAAGTAGATGTAACAAGCCTGTTAAAAATAGCCGTAATATTATATATTATAACTAGGATGTTAAAATAAGTCTCTAGAAACGTGCCAAATATTTTCTGGTAACAAAAATAATTTTCCTTATACGTTTTACTAATTAAACGAGATGACATAACTGTTTAGACATATATGTAAATGTTAATTATTTAATATTGCGTATGAAGTACATAACATACCAAACACTAATGATTGTATCTTAATTAAAATTTGTAGTTAGTTATTTGCATATTTTTTATACCACTGGCCTACATCTCCCTTTTACAATTAACCGGGAGAAAATAAAAATTACGAGCTGCACTTAAAGCTGTCACGTTTTCGATTATATTCAGATTAATATATTTTATTTTATTTCTGCTATAAAACACCTATAAAAAAATATGTTAATGAAAGAGGTATAGTATATCACTTTACCATACAATTTCCTGTGAGTGGAATGACAACAATATTGAAAACTAGCATCATGTAACTAAAAGCTGTAATTATCTTATTCAATAAAACTGTACATTTTAAACCGATGGCATTAAATGATATAGGTAGCAATTAAATTTATGACTTGGGTAGCTTCTAATTTCATTCGAACAGTTATTACAATAATTTATGATGTCTACAATAAACACCGTAAAATTGGATGATATGCTACTGAAATAATTATTTCATTATTTGCTCACTTCAATTTTATCTCTTCAATGGATATATTACGAATTGGGTTGTAAATCGTCACGAACGGTAACTGTGGAATTGTCAAAATCTTTTATAATGTAGGTGATGGATATATGGATGGATCACTAATTGTCATAGTGTTCTAGAAAAAAAAATTGAAACTTTAAAATTATGACATACAATTTTTCACACTTTTGGTTGGGGCAAAAATTTGTTATTCCAAAAATGTGTACGATTGTGCCGACCTGAAATCATATAGATTTATTTTGCTACTATCTAAATATATACCTAAAGCTAACATTTATGAGTTAATTAAGACTGTAAATATTCATCGTTTATTTATGATTATAATAATTACGCTCTAATGTAAAAGTAATCGACTTAAATGTTCTGTATAGTTATAATCAAAGAATTAATATCCACAATCCACATCCTTGACAATTTACTTCTCAATATACTACAAACTGACTTAAGGTTTACCCGACAGATCTGACTATAAAGACAATACCAAATGAATCCGATTCTTTCACCTTGATTGATAAAAAGCCATGATAGTAAAATATCTTCCTGTAGTTGGATAAAAAGCCATGATAGTAAAATATCTTCCTGTAGTTGGATTTCACAATGGTTTCCATTATTATTTATTACATTTTCTCTTTAAAATATCCCGCTTACTATATTTTGAAAGAAGCGATCAATCGACTCGGCAAGTTTTAATTTCTTATAGACGTGATGATAATAATAGATGTCCCGAAGCAACTAAAATTACTTAATTTATGTCGAATTTACATGGAAAAGAAATTGTCGATGAGCTAGATGTGGTTCGGATTCCACAATAAACCGAGATAACATAAAAAAATTTTAATAATAAATATTACAGTTAACAATCTTTTACAGATTATATTTCTTCTAAAAATTAGGGAAAAATGTTATTGGTCTCAACCTCACCTAATAAATCTAAAGAAAATTATATAACAGGGCACTTAGTTTTAATATACAGAGTGGTAGGAAACGTTTTAGGCAAATTTTAACGGGTGGTGTAGAACGATCAAACAATAAAAAAAAACTGACATTTTTCTCTAATATACGAAGTATTTTTCCCTCGATTTTTTCCTATGAACAACGCAAACGTTTTCAATTAGGATAGTACATGGTCGATCGACTGGTCAACGGTGAGGAAATCAGCCGTGTTTACATCACATTCAAAGTTCAATGATTTTGCACCATGAGCAGAAAGCAAGCTTTTACATGATGTCTTTATTCATTATACATGATACATTGCTTTTTCCATGCTGCTACGAAAAATGAAGTTATAGAATTCATTTTTCCTTATCCAATCAAGCTGTATTCTTCTGATAACTCTAAAATTCGGATAAATATCAATTTTCTGTCTTCTATACAAGCACAATGGCAAAAATTTTCTTTTTACCGATCATAGTAGATTATCTCGAGGCTAATCTTAACATTTATCAATCGTCAATAATTTTAAACATTTTCATAAAAATATGGATTCAATAAAATTACCTTGGTTGCTATCACTTTTTGTTTCAATACATTATTTCGATGTGCCCATAACTTTGAATTATGCAACTGAATTTACATAACAACTGAACATATGTAAAGCACTTTTCTAAGCTAACTGTATATTGAGGTCGGGAACTAGCAGTAGTATATCGAAATGTTAATTGAATCGAAATATAAACCTTGCAAAAGCAATCGAAGGATTTGAGAGCGACAGCCACAACAATCTTGCGGGTGGCTATAGGAGGTTGCATGTACGAGTAGTTACACTGTTAATCATTTATAGACCCAATAACACGGTTACGGATATATTAACCCAAGAGTTTATACCTATCATGATTACATTTCTCATTCGTACAACGGAGCCATCAAAATTCAAGACATCCGTTTAAATATAAATGCTTTGGTTATCGACTGTCGGGTTCTATTCAGAATATAAATTACATAAACCTATAACCAATTAGTTTTTATCTTGTCGCTTATGATATGTTCATTAATATCTTCAATTATTCCTATGGAATTTACAAGCACACTGGATGCCTCCTTCTTTTTCTAAGCACGTACGCACAATTAAAATTAAAGAGAATTAATTATAATTATTAAATGAGATAATTTATATGTTGGATATCGTATTTTTTATATGCACTTACATTAAATCAGAAATGTCTACACGTGTCCTCGTCACATTGAATGCATCCGTTTAGCTTACGGATTATTCATTTATTGCATTATTATTCATTAACTAGTTTGTGCAGAGCATTAAATTAAAGTAAATTCCATAAATAAAGATGTATTTCCAAAAATAACAAATTAACTGGAAAACTGGAAAAATAACGAATTACTCTTAATTACAAAGTTAATTAATTACTACATACGAAATCGCAATGAGAAATATTTTAGCTTACTGCAGCACTGTCAGCACGTCAAATTTGTTACAAGCGTGAGTCATACATAATCACCACAACAGAAACAACAGCCATATGAAACGTACGAATCCCTGTAAACGAGCACAAGGAGTCACATTTTAAATTAATACAAACTAATAAATAAAATATATATTTTTTAATTTAGGCAAAAATTATCTCCAACTGGACCAACTGCATAGCAGCATAAATGACATGAACCATTTATTTAATTTTAACAACAAAAAAATGTAATTTTATGGCTTGTGTAAAATAATAGGGAATCTTATTTATTGGTCCCATATAACCGTACATATTTACGACATACTAATATTTGACGTTATTGGTTGACGTAAGTCTTCGTCGCGATTTTACACACGCGTTGACGATGAAATTAAGAGGGCAGCAAAGTTGGCAACCTTGGTTTAGATAGGCCGTTGTTTGCCTATTCTATCGGTATCACAACTACACAGGATGTAGATGCAGGTATACAGGTGAGACGATATGAATAGAATGCAGGCAAGACCTTTTGTTCGAGCAAAGACCAAACTGGATAGTCTTTGTAAAACGCTTCGCATGTTTGCCTTGCTCCGGAGAAAAGTATAATGCCATTGTGTCTGTAGGGCGGGTTCGATATCGGGGACCTGCCATAAAACCAGCCGAACCTAATTTCATAACAAACATTATTATCGCATTCTCGAAGTTTTATGTTCTAATATTAATGTTTAACATATATTGTGGGTGACGTCATGTTTAGTTTGGACGCAGAATGACGGGAATCTTCAAAGATGCAAGTTGATAAGTAGTACTAATAAAAATATTGATTTATTTTCAACACGCAAAGTTTCGTTCGAGATGCAAAGCGTAGTTTTTGTCTACATTGTACGAGGCGTGCTACAAAATTCTTCAACTAGAAATTCGATTTGGCAAAATAATCTTGTCTTTAAAGATCCAAAAGGTCTTACCATTCAAATGTAACGCATGTGGCGATATTTATGTAAATAATATTATGCTATATATTTTAAATAATAAGTTTGTATTGACAATCACACATTAGTCCTTCTATACGTACGTCATTCCTTCTATACTCACTTATCTATATTCTAAATTTCAATACTATCGGTTTTTCTGTTCTTGAGTTATCGTGTTTGCAAAACAATATGAAAAAATGTTGCACCAACTCCAATTTTTACGATTTTAGAAATCGACTGGTAATATACAATAGCAACAGCACAGATCATCATTCCTAGAAGACCGACCTAAAGGCATTACTAATTGTAGAATTTTAGCTTCTCTTCCCTATATTTCAAACTTTGGAGTTAACCAACGCCTTAAGACAAGACCGGAGTTTTTCCCCAATTTAAAACTGATAAGGTGTGACAAATATTTTATTTGAAACTTCATAAAACACTGAAAGGCATAATAATTTACTTTTATTACTATTAATATACTAATAGGTAATAATATCCGGTTTCACTGCGTTTGGTAAAACTGCTCCGTTGATTTTAGTACCAAACAGATACTAAAAAATACGAGAAAGTAAATACATTTGTGACTAGGTAAAATGGCAATCATTTTTCCTTGGTATCAATTCGTTTCTGTGGGCAACTTTGCTTAAAAAATGGACAAATGCCTTGGCTAGCTGTTTACATTGTCGAGTAAAGGAAACATTATTTGTTTTTCTAAATTAAATCCGCGAGTAAAATCAATTCATAAAACACAAAACTCATTCAACATTATTCACCTGTGACAGGTATAAATAAATAATTAAATAAAATTTATGCTGACATATCGCAATGGCTGATTAACTTGCAAATATTTTATTCAAAATTAGTACCATTATGTAAATTAAGTAGCAGTGAAATTAAAACAAATAATTAAAGGCAAGCAGAATAAAAATCTATTTAAAAAATTAACACGTTTCTTCGAGAACTGACATTTTAATTAAATCTTTTTTGTTTCCTTAATAGGCAACGTCCCCATAAAAGGTAAATGATACAATTTCAGAGCATTGGCTATATAAGAGTGATATCGCAATACGTATTAAAAAGAAATCTTAACCAGTTTAGTATTCATATTAGTATTTTTCTATCACTTTCTTGGCTATGTCGGTACCTTTTGATACAAATACCGTTGCCCGTTAGGTATGGACGTGTCCAGCGTAATTTGTCCTGCTGCCAGAGGCAGCGCGTGATACTTAAATCTGTACCTGAAATTATATAAATGTCGATAAAAGTAGAGTATCCATAAACTACAATTTAAAAACATTAAATAAACAAAATACCATCTAACATGAAATTCAATAGAAAAGGTGCCAGTTTAAAATTTAGGAGCCTTATTAAAATTACACACTAAATTGTAAACTTCTAACCGACAACCAGATACGTTAGTAAAAGTTAAGTTACATAACATATCCCGTGGCAGGCGCCCTACAGCTAGAAGGCATGTGTAACCTCGAGCGCAACTACGACACATATTGAACTGAAACAGAAATTCTGCATGAGCCAAAGTTATAGCTTTTGAGTGTTTTGTGGTTTACACTTAAAATCATAAAAAATTCTGGATACGAAAGTAAACTTATATCTTATTTTTGGATATTTAACATAGGTTCCTGAATGACATTCAACCAAAGTATGGTGGTTGCTCAATAATAAGTTTTTCTGTTATACTCAAACTATGTTTTCATGTAACGGTTTTTCAGCTGTACTCGAAGAAACAATCTGAAACTACTATTATCAAATTTTGCTGAGTGGATAATCCAATAATGGCATTTCTGCAGTTGGAAGAAGATATTCACTGGTCTAATAAGCTCAAAGTACTAGAAGTGTCATTAATGCAACCACCAAGTGTCGGTACGTTCATTTGGTCGCTGATTTTAAGAACCTTAATCGTCTGATGAAACGCAATATTTTTTCTTCCTCTTCACAAACGTCTGCGTAATGGGATACATTGTTTGTGTTGGGAAAGTAGGCCTGGGTGGGTTAACACATTATTTTTTTGTCTATCAAGTTGATATGCTACCATTAATTCAAGGCGACTTGTATGTGTCGAATTTATGGGTATGTCACACGATTATTTTGAACAATTACTTTTTTACGCGTTTAAATTTTCGCAACAAAAGTGCTCTCTGAACGCACATGGCGTTCTATTTCAAATAAGTCCATTTCGAATTGTGGATCATGTTACACCTATCAACACAACTTGTAAGAGGCATTTTTTCGAACTTCTCTGAGTGATATCTCAGATTATACTAAACTCCACAGCTTCGCACAGTCAATTACCTGATAAGGGATGGACTTTGTAACGGTACCTACCCAACCGTTCTAGGGAGTCATATACCTGAATAAGGCATGATTAACTTCTGTACAACCGTACAACCGAAGATATTTAAATGTGTGAACAAACTAAAGGGACATTAAAAACAAAAAATTTATTGGTAACGGATATGTTGTATCTCAGTTTGGGTGGCACAGCAAGTGAAGAAAGGCAATAATATTGATGTGAATTGCTATTGCTTGCGATATGTCTTAACAATCTAGTGGCTAGTGTACAACATTATTGTTTACGAGATATTTTTTCCATGCTCTCTTTAAACTCTTGTATGAAAAAATGAAACAATACTAAATTTCCAAAAACATAAACTTGTAATGGTAAACACTATTTATAGAATTATTAGAAAAAAATTCACTACTAATTTAAAATAACCTATACAATTCATAATTATCAATTTATTTAACCTTAGAAATGGCTGTAATGGTAAAAAAAATATTTTGTTGTCATGAAGAGTTTGGAATTAAACGAGCCGCCACTGCGCGTCATTTGGTACACGGTACGACAACCAGCATGTTTACTAGTTTTTTGTCGGTTTGAAAGCATGGTTACTAATTAAATCAATTATTTATACCAAATTCCAATAAAGTGTGTTTTAGCGAGATATATGCGAGTGGGTGTTTTCGATGGCAAATTAAAACCACATGGTGTTTTGTGCTCGTCGTTGTGTCTCCCGGTCTGCATATATGCTAGCATTAATATATATCCAGTTAACGTGCCAACAGTTGAGGCCAATCGCTCTTTTGGTAACACAGGAAGGATTAAGAAATATCATTAACAGTCCAGCTTATGCCAATGTTGTAAATTGGGGTTTTCCTACTATTAACCGATGAAAGTTTTTTAATACTTGTACATAATTGATATTCTGATTCTCACCTAATTTGTCACTTTCATTAGATAAACTATCTTTAAGAAATGTTTCTTGATTTCCAATAAATGAATTTTGTGGTAAGTAAAATATTTTTTCTACTCATACATTGAAAATAGCAATTTTTCCACTGCCTACTATGCGAAAGTGGCATTTTTTACTCTAGAGGCGAAAGTTATTTTCGTCTCTAGAAGTGAAAATGAAAGTGTCAAATTTATGGTTACCTACCATAGCAACGACTAAATAAACAATTGATTGATTTATATTGTGACGACGGTTATTGGTTTATAATTAAATTATGTATTTTCCAAATGTTAAAAATAAATAAAGTTCGGTAAATTTTAATCCAATATTTATTGCAATATCGTAGAAAAAATAGCATTTCCGACTCGAGATGAAATACGTTTTTTTCGTTTGTGAGAATTTGCTCGCTTCGCTCGTGGGCAAATTCTCATCTCACGAAAAAAACGGATTTTCATCTCGTGTTGTAAAATATCTATTTGAATTTCAATATTTTTTTATTTAGACGCTGTGAATGCTGTTCAATATTTTATAACATAAACGTGGTTTTAAAGAATTCGACAATAATTATTGCGTTCTAAAGTGGTTTCAATCATTTTTACGTCCAGATTTTATATTTGTATGTACAATATAACATACTTAATAGATTTCTTTAAATTAATGAATCTAGAAGTCCCTTCTGGCATTGTAATATGGGACTGAGATCAGTCGTTTTAAATCTTGCTTTTTTAAATATAATTATTTTCAGCGCATGAATTAAATTCTCACGCTGTCATCAGATCACTTTAACACATGGTAGAGGGTGTGTTGAGCATAAATATAGTTTAATTATTGTTTGTTAAAAACGCTACGAATTATATAAAATTCACTGATTTCAGTGATTTCTGGTAGGGTAAAAGATCCGTTTGATACTTCAAAATATGTGGTTTAAAGTTTTTAATTTAGTTTAAGTTAGTATACGACAATGATTGGATTTAGATTAATTGTGTAAAGGAACTGAATAATTTTAACGAATATTACTGTAAGTACGGAAACCCCCAGAAAATGATCTGTGCCCTGGAACAATGTATTTATTTAGTAACATATTCTATCATTGAAAAATTTCCTGTTCACTTATATGTATAGTTTTTGGTATCTTATTACAAGTCGTGTATTATAGGTATGTACATGCATTAATTTTAACAATGCAGGTGGTTAGAGTATGAAAAAAGAAAACATAATCATGAAAATGAAGACATTAGTCTTCCTGCTTCCAAAATTATTCAAATTGGATATTAATGTAAAATTACTGGAAATTGTATATCTAAAGAATGAAGGTCGGAAATAAATTCATGCTCAAACCTAATTTTGTAAATAAGAAAATAACGACGAAATCCTTAGAATTAGAAGCAATAGGAGAGTAAGTTATTTTTAAACGGTGAAATTCTTCATTAAAATTTAAGGTAATAGGAGAATTACAGATGACATGACTTAAGAAAAAATATACTTCAATGATCGGTATTCCATTCAATGGAAAGATAGTAAGTAGCATATGGTGCAATTTTTCAGATTAGTAAGGCATATTTTAAATACAACAGAGAAACTGATAACAATAATTATTTTCCAGCAATTTCTATAGTGCGTTTAAAGTGTAAAGTTAATAACAATTGTGTATCTAATATTGACTATATTTAAATATTAAATTGAACCTATATTATCAAAGTTACTTTTTTACTGGCCAAACAATCGATTTTACATCCACACCTAACATTCGATTTACTACGATACTAAATTTCAGGCAGTATTGTAAGTATATTGCAAATTTCAAAGGATACATTGCAATAACTGCCTTCTAATGGCTCTTAAGAAAAAGTTGATGAATTAAGAGAACGATGATAACCTAGATTTATTAAGAAAAATAAAAATGCAGTGGCAAATATCCATTAATTCCATCTAATTAAAAGAAAAACTTAGAAGACAAAAGTAACCTTTGTGTTATTCACTATTTCACTAATTTCACATTGACATGCAGTTAGTATTCCAACATCTTTTCCTAAAAATGTTCGTTCGGTTTTATTAATATTTCAAAACGTCCAATGTTTTTCATTAGTTTAAGATTAAAATATAGTATTTAAGCTTGTATCTCAAACAATGTATACCCATAAAATAAAATAAAGCTAATATTTCTAAGAACGACACTACCTTGATATTGGCGAATAAAAACCGTTTTATGGAGATAACGTTATTAAAAACATTGTTTATTGGTCCAAGGAAACATACACTTATTTTTTATAAAGATATTCAGGAGAGATTAAACAGCCACGAAATAAAATTATGCTATTTTACCCCGATGGATAATATTGTTAGAACGGCTATTTTGGTCTATTAAAATTACTTTACTTTTCAATAAAAGCAAGGTATGAATACATGAATAAATTTATCGTAATTACATTTCTTATGGAAAATAAACTGTAATTATCTAATACCGAGTAACAATTTTCTTTAAACGAGTGTATATTTTATAGTATTTAATTTAAATAAAATTATTGTCGGTAGCTGACGTTTTTTATTTTATCTGGGATTACGATGACAATAGATTATATTGTTTCTTACAATTGCCACAATTAATACGAATTAAAGGATTATGATTTTTCTTAGTAGTTCATTTGTTTACATAAAAAAATATTTTGCTAAGTCTTTATTGAACGTATAATTTCGTAACCGAACGCTAGGGTAAACAAATTGATACAAAAGCCAAGGTGGCGATAGTGATGATAAATAATAATCTGTCCTTTTAACTCTAATGTGATCCAAAAATGTTATTTCTCACCGAAAATAACAAGCAACTATTAACATCGCATAAATTTTCCGCATCACTGAAAACATGATATAATTTGCATAATGATAGCTGATTATCTGTAAGTCCAATGGAACACAAGTTTGCGAAATGTTTAATATTTTTTTTACAATTTGATTGGCTGCAAAGCAGAAGCAAATGTAATCAGTAGTTGGAACAAATACCGGATAAAATAACACTAGAACTAGCAACTTGTTCTTAAATTAAGTGGGTAATCTTAAGATAAGAGCATTTTAAATTTGAGTTGTATGTCTTGCAACATTCCTTCTCTATAAACATCTGTAACAGTTGTTATGTAATTGCTAGAAATTATTTGCAACTATGCTGTGCAAAGACATCCTCAAATACCATTGTTCAATATTACCGACTTCCCATTACCAAATTTTACATTGTTGTGGATTATTTTTTACCATGTATTGTAAGAATGCAAAACATCTTTTATATTTCATTTAAAGGTAGTATCTCAGGCAGGTGTGTTCGTCACTGTCGTCTATTTCAATAAGCACCTCCATCTCTCTAGCAAGAGATAGGTCAATTAATTATGAAGTTTGTTTTTAAATTTTTAACCCCAGGTAATGCAAGCTAAAAAGTAGCCTTTTTTCGGTCAAGCAGCTAATTTAGATTAGTTTATTTCTGACAACTAAGTACAACTCTAATTATCTGAGGTATGTGTATCTTACCTTTTCGTTGAGGTATCTCTTAGCAATTTTTACAGTATTTTGGAGTTTATACATTGATAATCGATAAACAAACATCAGTGCTTATAATGAAAAGTACGAGATCTAATTCCAATCAATCTAAAATCGCCATCGTTTAGTACATTTACAGCGTATTGATTTATTGTTAATTAATGTCGGTAGTGAATGATAATGGATGAATAATAATGAATGACTATAAAGGAAATAAATAAATATGATGTGTTTCTTAAGAGTAATTATTAGAGTTATATTTATTAATCAGTAAAATTAAAAGATTTGCTTGGTACTAAAAGCTCAATTTTGACAATAAAGGGATTAGTGATTAAGTTTTGCTCACAAATATTTTTGATTGTAAAATTATTACCATTATTAGTAGCTTTTGAAAAAGTTCTATAAGTGATGTGCTATTTTTGATAGAAACGTTTCAAACAAAGTAAAATAAAAAATGTATAAACACTTCGTGTTATATTGATGTAAAATTTAAAGTGACGAAAGTTCAATACCGAAAAGTCATATTCAAATGCAAACTAACGACAGATAAAAACGCATCAAATAGCGAGAGATCACGGTGACAAGACGGGGTGTGTTAAAACACTGTCAGCTGTTGACTTCAACTTGCAAAGCACGTCTCAATAGAGCACTGTCAGTCGTTCGGACTAATTTACTGGCCCGAGTAATTAAAAGGTGACGATTAATGACAACAAGAACCGATTGGCATTCCAGTTTAAAGTGTGAGCTATTCGACCTCGAGTCAAGCTTACCAACAGACAAACAATGCTGTTTTAAAGTTCCCTACATGGCAACCAACTTGGCTACATCGAAGCCAGATAAAGATACGAATGGTCACAATTCACAACGTCGCAGACTATACTGAATATACCGACACGCAATTTACAGCAAAAGTTTTCAAAATATTCATATCAACTAAATACTAAATGCTATATGACATGGGCATGGGATTTCCACACTTCCGTGATAATTTTGCGTCATTTGTCATGCTTGTTTTGGCGTAGGAGAAAAATTGACAAAAACATTTTTTCTTTCTCATAAAAGTTAAGTGTTAGATAAGTTTTCTATAATTATTGTCGAGTTTGTATTTTACAAAGTCGTCTTTGTTTTAAAATTGGTTCGTTAATAGTTGGAGATGACGTGTCTTATAACTGGTTCGATCGCTATTATTTATAATTAGTTAATGTTAATTATAAGAAAAACATAGTGTCAATACATAAATAGTATAAAAATACACGTTTGATATCTAATATTACGTAAACCTTTAAAAATTACCGTAGTCGCCACCCATGTTAATTTTACCGGTTTAACGTGAATATGCGAATATGCGCTGTGTATTTATTTATACAGCATATAATAAATATTTAATTAATAATAAGCAATTATTTGTCAAATACAGTTTAATATAAACAATTATACCTATGATATCAAATTAAACAAAAAAATACATTAATTTTATTTTATTATTTTCTATATGGTGATTGATGAACAAGCTATTATTTTGGTTTTGTATTATTTGTTATTATTTTTTAAATCTGCATCTTGCTCGATAATAGTACAAATAATACACAGAATACTTTTTTGGGTGATAGAGCATTTTTACATCCGGGAATTAATTGTATAAAAACTAAGTATATTATTAGTGGAAATTAATTCAGATTTTATATCTAGGTACTTAAGTTTTCTGTCGTTGTAAGCAAGTCAAGTCAGCGTTACTGTATATATTCGTATCTCTCTGATCAGCAAGAGTTCCCGAGCTCAACTTACTGTGAAAAACTAAAAGGTTCGAGTTTGCTCTGTTACTAGATATAAAATATTCTTAATTACACTAGAAATACTCTCAAAAAATAAACTATTGGTTGGCGGAAGTTCTTACACCTTCAAGCTTTAATATCGAGGAAACAATATTAGTAAATGAAATGTATTATTATAGTGGCTAAATAATTTAAGTATAAAACTGTACCTAAAAAGTCCTTTTACTAAAAGCATTATTTCCACTGATAATTTAAAAATAATCAAGAATTGAATAGATAAAAATTTTAAATAAATCGTATAATGGCAACATAATTAGTTTTATTTTTGGGGAACGTTCCTTGAGCACGAACAAGCATAAACGAACATTAACGAAAATTTTCTGGAGATTTAACATCGGCGCATCGTTATTAGTTTGGTTTTTGAAAATTTATTCTCAATATTCTTACGTGCTTAAGCATAACTGAGCATAAATAAAAAATCTGAATATTTTCTAAGCGTTATTTGTGGCGTGTTTAATTTTCTTTATCTCCTTGCTTGAGATTATTACCATGTATTCTTGATATACATACCTAAAAAAATTTATAATTTCATAACTGTGTAAAACATATAAAAGATTAAATATTTTGAATTTCGATTATCGAAATTTAAGATAAAAAAAAAGTATTTTTATTTAAAGGAGAACATTCTTGGGAACGATCCCTAGAATACGCCTCGTTTGTGCTCATTCTTCAAAAGAGAACGGTACCTGCCCCTGGAATATTGGAACAAGAATATTCCCATGTTACGGACGGGAACATTCCTATCTTTGGATCACTGATCAGCAGCATACAACTTTAACGTATTGAATGAGAATTAAGTTATGTAAGCCAGATACTACATAAATTATCTCCAAATCCAGCATGAACTGTTCGACTGAATTTTGAAAACACGTGAACCCAACTATTTCAGTCAAAATTTCAACTGCCAAAGCAAGAAAGTTGAACCCACGAGATATAGATAGTAACAAAAAAAGATCTCTTTTGACACTTAACAATATTAACCAAATAACGTAAACTTCGAATGTAGGTACACTTTAGTTACTGTACATGTTAATAATGGAAATATTTAAATATGCTTTTGTACATACCTGTATATAAAATAAATTAAAGAAAATTTATTTAAAATTTATTAAAAATTATTCAATTTGAAAATAAATGTCTATTTGCAAAGAAATAATATGTTTCTTTACACGACAATTACGACAAACGACGAGTATATAATAATTATAATTTAAACTGCTGACAGATTTTATTTTTGATCTTACATGAGTGTAGGTTTTAAATAGAAATTTGTTATTGTCAACATGATTTTGAAACTATGACTAAAAATACAACTTAGGGTTCAAAAATATGCTTTAAACGCACATTACAGGAGGAGACAGAATTGAGTGATTTTAAGTATACATAAGTACATTTGGAAAACTATGCTGGCGTGCTGGTTTTCGTTTATTGATCAGATGACGTCTTCTACAAATTATTTATACAGTAAAAGTTATTTCGCATCAGACACTCCAGCAACAAAATATATCAAATCTAATTGCGCCTTTGATA
Source organism: Rhagium mordax (assembly GCA_963680705.1). NCBI lineage: Eukaryota > Metazoa > Arthropoda > Insecta > Coleoptera > Cerambycidae > Rhagium > Rhagium mordax. Next base: position 81,632,466 of record OY796657.1, on the reverse strand, counting down.
GCCGATTGTAAATTATCATCATTATTTTTATGTTCACACATGTAACTTTTACTGCATGTATTTCTAGCACTTTTTTAACAAATATTTAATCAAAATTAGCACCTATTTGGTAAATTTTATTAAGACCATTAGGTCGAAGAAAGATTCAATAGAAGAACACTTTGACCACAAAATTGCGAAAACTGTAGTAATAAACCCAAGTTAAAAGTTAAAACTATCGCTTAAAAACATGAAATGTAAAAATTTTATTTTTTTTCAATTTGAATAACTTAATTTTGCAAACAATCGACATTATTAAATTAATAAATAAAATTATATATAGATAGTCTTCCTATACTTAGTTTAATTTAAATCTACAATTTATTTGGTATTTATTTGATTAAGAAATTAAGAAAAAGTTATGACTATTAATAATAAGTTGAACTTCATTTTCATATATGATAAGAGTTCGTAATAAATATATCGTAAATCAGATAACTGAATGTGTACAACAAGGACATAACCTCACATATTCACGTGTTAGAAAAGAACAGCATTGACAGATGTGGTTTGGAACTGATATGAATTATTGAATTATGAACAACTCTATGCTGCATATTATATTTTCCATTTACCACGTTTTATGATTCTCCAACTATATGCATTAAAGTTTTTACAAATATTTAGAACCTTCTAATAATGACTATATTAGAAACAGCGAATGGGGGATTATAAGTAGTTAAGGTCAGATATTAGAAAGATGGGCCGAAAACTTTGAAGAGAGACTAAACATAAGAAATTAGGAAGATAGATGAAGCAAATGCACAACCTGAAGAAATAGATGACGAGAGAGTAAACAATAACATCCCAACAAAAGAAGAAGTAGCCAATAAGGAGATTGATAAACCACATGTGACAACTATCGAGGAATCACCCTCCTAAACGTGACGTACAAGGTACTGGCTTACATACAGGCAGGTGCTAGGAAAGAGTTACGAATACGGGATTGATATTTACCTATCCATAGATTTCAGAAGAGCCTATGATAGCATAGATAGAGAGTCACTTTATAGTGCCATGATAGAATTTAATATCCACTTAATAATATTAATGAAGGAAACCCTCTTAAAAGTCGAATGCAAAGTTAACATGTTAAGATCCTTTCAAACACACACAGGACTACGACAAGGAGATAGTTTATCATGCTCACTGTTTAACATAGCGCTAGAAGAAGCTATAAGAGAATCAGGTATAATGACTATGGGAACAATTATTAACAGAAGGGTACAAGTACGCGGAAGGCATTGATATAATAGCAAGATCAAAAAGGGACCTAATACAAACCCTCAAAGCATTAGAAGCAACAGCGAGGAAAGTGGGGTTACAGGTTAATATACCAAAAACAAAGTTTATAAAAGTTTCTAATAGTATACTGTCTTCACATACACGTAAGAAACATGGATGATGACAAAAAGCACAGAAGAGCTGCTGGGCTGCTCTGAACGAAAGATACATCGTCATAAATATAATATATAGAGGTCTGCAGGATGGGACGTAACTTGATATTGCTCGATCCATCAAAGTCAGCAGATTGGCCACCTAGAAAAGGATGAACGAAATGGAACCCGCAAAGCAAATATTCCACCAAATACCGGTTGGAACCCGAAAGAGAGGTAGGCCCAGAGCCAGATTCAAGGACCAAGTAGAAGATAACACTGAGAGTCAGAAATTGGAAAACTAAGACAAAGAATAGGAAAAAATGGAAAGTAATATTAGAATAAGCCAATACCCACCTTGGGTTGTAGAGCCAAAGATGATGAATAATGACTGTGAACATTAGAAGAAGCAAAATATGTAAATCCAGTGGAATGACTGCTATAAATCATATTCATGAAAATACAAATATTGACAATTACATAATAGGTATATACAATTGAAGGACTCACAGTATCTTTTTTAGGACTAAAATCGTTAACCACACTTAGGGAAAGGCGAAGCATATTGAGACTAAAATATTTTATATTTGCCAAATCAATTTTGCTCAACGAGCTTGGCATTCCAGTTCATTGGTACGTCATTTGTACATCAGAATAGTAGTAAAACCGAAATCAAATTCATAATATACATTAGTATACACATTTTCTATGAATATTTAAATGAACGAACACAAAGTTATCGTTATTACTAGTCTGGCAATAAAAATCAATACTCTTTTTATGTTTATGCGTTATTTCTAAGGAATATTAAGTACGTCATTAGGAGTAACTTACCAAAACCATAAGCAGTCATAATAAATTCATAAAACAAATAAAACAGTAGGGCATGAATAATAAAGCAAACATACGTCGGTGTCAACTAATAATTTGTGGTAATTTAATGTTTATTTTTTCTAATAATGTGACAAATAGTTCACCGGTTATAGTTCCTGTGTTTTTACTAAATTTCCGGCATTTAATAAGCATGTTCGTCTACTAATCAGCTGTTACCTTAGCGTCCGGTAGATGGATTTTAATTATGAACAATGAATGCGTAATTTTGAAATATAATTGTGCCAACCAGTGATTATTATTGCACGACGAAACTTCGCACAATGTTATGTTCAAAGCATTCTCTCTGCTCGAGTTCGACTGTAATTTGATACCGTTGGCCGCCTTTCAATGGAACAAAAGGCCGCAATTGAAATTCTACAACTTGTACCTACACCGGACACAATTAAAAACTACAAATTAATTTGCACCTCGAAATATTTATGGCGAAACCACATCGATCCCCCACGACAGGCGTAACGGTTTAAACAACGAAAGAGATAAATCGACGACATTGTTCACCAATAAATAGACGAAATTATTTATTTAAGTTTTGGTCTAAATTAATTTGTTGGCTAGGCTTTTGGATACAAATTTGAATCTAAATATTTATGATGGAAAGTAATTTTTCTGCATTCATGTCTATGTTATGAAAAATAGTTTAACAGAAAAATCATCTTGTATCTCAATAAAATGTTTAATTTCAAGACGATGTGTTGCGACGAACAAAAATAGATTTTTCTCAGAGTCTCCTCTGCATATGCGAAATTGGCGAGGTGTAACTCCATCTGTTGGCTAATGCTTTATTTAGAAAAATTTTTGCAATTTATTTTGGGTTCTTCATGGGAATCTTCGATCACCAAGTATTTGTACACCATTTTAGCTAAGGAGTTACCTAGTTGCAAAATTTCAGCTTCCTTAATCCGCCTTGCGAGATTTTTTTGACTGAACATTGGACAGAGGACAAAAGCACGGAAGAATTGCTAATCAGTTATGATCCTGGATTATGTGCACTCAAGAAATCTACATAAAAATCTAAGTGAAACTAAACACTAATTTCTTTTTTAGAAGAGATGATTTTTTAATCATTATAAACCTATATAATCACTGGCTAAATTATCTTCAAATACAGCAATACAAATTTTTGTATGTATAGACGTACAGACACTATATATGGAATTTTATCTCTTTTCTGTTATAAGCTGACTAATCTGTTTCTATTGCCTAACTGAGAAGACTATGCAGTAGGTGCGAACACGAATGGGAATCCGCACCAACAGAGTTTAACTGCACGAATTGTCAAATGTTTACTAAGGTGCAGACTAGAATTACACATCATAGCGATGCTTTTGTTCGCACTTATATGGGAATTATATGGACTATGAACTTTCAATTAAATAAACTTGTTTCAAAAAAATTTCGCGTGCATCATGTGACCAAAACCAATAAATAACACAATCGAAATAAGCATTTTAAATTAGCTGAGAATAATTTAATTTTTTACATAAACATCACATTATTTCTTCTAGTTCGTAAAGGTAAAACATAATTCTCGAAAATGCAAATGTAACTCATTTCCGAAGCAGGTTAAGGATCAGTGCTTACCGAGAGAACCGATCGCATCGTCGATACTGATTGTCAGTCTCACGCGAACAGGTTTTTAGATGAAACCGACTAAAATACAATCTGTTGACAAACTTCGGTGATAGCTATACTTAGTTACTGAACGTCCTGATTTGTCTTTGGATATTCGTAGTGAGCATTAGATTTATTTTATTGAATAGTTTTTCGTTTAAATATTTTTTTATCAGAAAGAATGCTCTTTCAAAATAAACTCTAATATACATACTTATAAAAGCTGTTCTCCCCTTGTATTCATAATACCTATATTTAATAACGGTGGTAAAATCTAGTGATTTGATCATTGATCATGAAGGTCATATAAGACCTTTGGAAAACCAAATGTGGACAACAAAAACATAACCGTTCCATATCCAAACGAATTTGAAAAAAAAATAAGAAAATCTAAAATTATTAAAGTCTATTTACGTTAAAGTCCAGGCAAAAAGAAAAACAAAAATCACGTAATCAAACAATTTTTGTGCTGATACAGTATGTCACTGACAACGTCAGTATGAATTAATGTCATTTTTGGGTTAAAACTAAACATCTTAATCAGTGAGAAGGTTTCACTAAGAAAGTTGGCATCATCTACAGATTGAACAAATCGAGTGAAACGTGTTGTAATGTTCATTGGAAACTATGTTATTGTCAGGGCTACATCTGCCATTCTAACTCTACTCAGGTAATGGCATGGCAGAAAAAGTACTCTGCTCTATGAATTACGCTGTACCTACGTCAGTTTAAATACATCTTTTTGAGAATAAGTCTGTAGTGTTTTTAATAAGCCAGTGGTATTTGGTGTCCTTAGTCTTTAAATATGTATCCCCTTGTCCGTGATCCTGATGGTTTATAAATAGTCTTGGGATTACGTTGTTGTCTCCAGAACTGACTCACTCAAATTGTGCCTTTTACTGCCAGTCATCGCCCAGATCCTAATAAAAACCAACATAACAGTTTTATAGAAACCATTAGTGGTTTTTACGCATACTTGTCTGAATGATTAAATTATTATTTACAAATAAAGCTTCAGCCTATTTACATCGAAAAAGGATATTATTAGCACTCTAAATTACTAAATAAAATATATCATTAGCGCCAGATGCGAGATCCTTAGTACAAAAAATACCAAAGATAATATAAGTGAATTTGCTTGTCCGTTTTGCGTCTGCAGCCAATTAAAAGTATCGTGTTAATCTTAATGCCAATTTCAACAGCAATTTTTTAAGGACGGAACAAAGTTGCGTTTCAGCCCGACCAATGTCCACATTTTAAATTGCATGTAAACAAAATTTGCAGTACAAATGAATTGGAAATTTTAAAACAAGTTGTAAATTGTTGGTTAGACAGGCCTCATCAACTAGTGACAGGAGGTAATGAAAAGTCAGTAAATCCCAACTTTTACCTGCGCAACTAATACTGTAACTGTAAAACTATTCTTTTGAAATGTTTGGACGGGTGTCGAAGTCACCCGAGCCAGGTATGATTTACAACAAACGTCTAATGAGAAATTTTCTAAACTGCCCAATTTCGGGTTAAATATAGTTATTTAAAAATAAATAATGATACACTAACGGACCGGACTGCACTTAATCCAGTTACACTTTTTGTTAAAACCGCCTCAGTAAATATTTTTATATAAAATGCGCTAATGTACCTTTTTTCCCCACTCGCGGAGCACTATGTTGTTCGATTAGTTGCATATTTTCTACTCCACATTCTTCACCGAGATCTTGCTCTGCAACTTGGTGAGAATCGTATAGGTTGAGCTGCGAAAGACTCGCACTATATAGGTAACTTGATTTATAAAAGAATCAACTGTACTTACTAATTCCTAATGTAAAATAAATCAATTCTGCTTTTGTTAAACTTTATCAAGGCGTATAAGTACAGAGGGCTCCTAAAAGTAACGTATAGATTCGATCAAGAACTCACAAGGCGAGTGAAATTTTGTTTGTAATATTTTCTTTGTCAGAAAAATTATAGTAGATACTTTTAGGTGGGTATTATTTTAGCTGTTTATTAAATTTTACTATAAATTCAACACAATCCTAAAAAAATATACACAACTGGCCTCTCAAACCATTTCAAAAGTATTTTATAATTCATAAATCATAAGACAAGAATAAGCTATTTTTATTGATTTATTGATATTAGACAAAGAAACAAGATCTATGCAGGTGCCACACTTACTTATTTAAGATCCGAAGAGGGCATTTTGGTAACAAAATTAATCCTAAACGTTTTAGTTTGCCATTCACGATTTGCGATAACCTTCTGTTTTGTTGCATCATAGTTTGGTAATAGTAGGTTGGTCCGCTCTGTATAGAAGTCAGTAATAAATCAAAATCATATCACCGAAATTCTCGTTGGTCATATTGGAAAAAAAAAGCAAAAAAATAATATACAGTATGTCCGGACTTGTGGTAGACAAGAGGACAAGCGGACCAAAAATTTAATTTTTCGAAGAAAAGTCATTCCTTTTAAAAAGTTTGCTTGTTGAAAAAATACGATTGTAAATGAAAAAAAATAAAAATCAAATTTTTTACAAGAGTAAAGTACCCTAATTCTAAAGTTTTTAGCAAATTAATGTGTAAGAAAATTGTTTGCTCCATTGTTAACCAACAAAATCTTTAAAAGCAAAAAAATTATTGGAAAAAATTATTTTCAAATTATTTAAAAAAATTATTTAAAGCAAAAAATTATTGCTATCCAAACTTAATGAAAACCAATATCTTAGAAGATATGATAATTTGAAACAATTTTCTTAAATATCATTTTGCTAAAAACTTTACAATTAGGGTACTTTACTCTTGTAAAAAATTTGAATGTTTAACTTTTTGGACACCCTGTATACAATTTTTGTTTTTTTCATCGACAATCGTATTTTCTCAACAAACAAATTTTTTTATAAAGAATGACTTCCTCGAAAAAAGAAATTTTTGGTCCGTTTGTCCCCTTGTCTACCACATCGGCGGACATACTGTACATGTATGTTCAAAATATGTTCCGATGTTAGCCTAACAAATTCCATTTTAATAATATTGATCACATGATATATTTGGCGAACTTTCTGCCGAATTCTTTTTCAAATATTTATGCAAACTATGCTTTGCTAATAGTCCAGAAGGGTCAGATCCGAAGATCTAGCTGATCATTCGATCTTCCTGTCACTAGTTAAGAATGCCTTAATTAACTGTGGAGTGCGAAGTGTGGTGCATCAACTAGTAATGCCGTCTAGATCAAGACTTTCTAGACTATTATCTTATCTTGTTAAGATTCCTTAAAACAACTATCAAAACAAAGTAAGACAGTCTTACAAATCGAAAGAAATACACTAACGCAAATGGTGTGAATTCTCATACCTACTGTAAAAAGCACCTTTTCTCAAGGTTCGGTACTGCTGTGAAGTGATCACTTCTATCTTTCAGTGTGGCTATGTCAGCCACCTATACTTCTGTCTCATCATGATATCATCAGAAACGAACAAATTGTTTTTGACAATATCTGGATTTCAACAGTAGGTACATCTGTAATAATTTTTCGTAAAAAGTGAATCTAGTGATTAAAATTATCCTCATTTAACATTTAACTCATATACAGAGTGAACTTTAAGCTTTTTTTCATTATGAGTTATTTTTGCCGCAGGGCAGTCTTCAACTGTACAAGTACATTGGTCTCTTACCAATGGTCGTCAGGATTTTCTAACTCTTGATTTAAAGAGCTTAGGTATATCAGAAAACGTATCATATCGTTTTGAAACAGGTTCTAGAGCCGTTGATTAAAGGAATTTCTTTAATCAATGCTAGATTACTTGAAAATGTAAAAATCTATAAATTACACAAAATTTTAAACAATTTTTATACATCTGCAATAATAAAAAGATGTTATTTATTTTTTAAATTTTATTCGAAAATTTTCGCTCAGAAGCGAACAATCATAAGATTTTATTGAATTTATTAAAAATCTAAAATATATTTTTAATTTCAAAAAAGTTATGAAATAATGTCCTAAAGTTCCTGGTGTTACACATGACATGCTTTCTGAAACGGCACGAACAAAAATGGAGGGTTGCATTAAAAAGAAGTACAAACATTTTAAATTTATTGTTCATAAAATTATTTTCTTAAATGACGAATTAAAAAATGTTTGTACCTAACATGTTTATATTACAAACGTACCTACTAATATTAGTATGTTAGTTTTTAAGCAATGAATTTATTTGTTATTTTTGTCAACTTGAAAGATAATCGCCACACTGGCTTCAGATAATTAATTTCTTTGAAACAAGACTGGCAAAAAACCCGCCTTATCTTATGGGTAATAAATAATAAATATAAGCTTGATATTTTTAATAAGTATGTATAAGCAAAATGTTGGGTTTGTAGAGTTGTTAGTTTTAAATCATGATATGGTAAACGCTACGGTGAATGTATGTAAACACAATATATAATGTAATACATGTCCTTTCACATACACTTTTGCATTCGTCAGGCTGCTTTTGTATTTTTTCGGATTGAACAATGAGATACGTTGTTTATCGCAGTTGTCTGGTAAAGCGGGTCGAAGCTGTTGGACTTGCGGCCAAGAAGGCCATGAAGGGCTCAACACACAATGTAGCAAAGTGGAAAGAACTATAAATCACAAACAACAACCCTATACGTGGCTATTACGTGAGAATCCGTTGGTCACTAATTAAAAGTGTTATTAAAATACCACAAAATATCCAGCAATGTTAATAGGTTTGTGCCTAAAAGGCACTCTTTTTTACAAAGGTTTTGTGGTTATTAAGAACAGAACGTAATTACTATAAGAGTATTTGGGTGAGGCAGTTTTGTATCTAAAAAATTAAGCGTTTTGTTTAAACGAACCAAGGTGAAATTGGTATGTAGATTATTTTGACCTCTACAAACAAAAGAAAAATAATTAAGTCGTAATGGCAAGGAGCTACTTCCTATCGTTTCAGTATTGAACATGTACAATACTATAATATATTGTTACATAAAAACAAAATTCCCTGCTTGATTTATTTGATCCGTCGCGCGTCGTTTTCAAATACTCATGTACTGTTCTAGCATATGTGTAATTTAAAAAATATATAATATAAGCAAGTTCTGTGTATATGCTATTCACATTATTTTATTTACATGAGGGGAGGCTATGATATGTTTTTCTTAGGTTGTCTCAGGGTTGTCTACTATTGACAAAATATTGAAGTATCAGATTTAATTGATCGTCACTGTCACTTAGTTTTGGCTGAATTGCCAAATTTTTTATTGATAACATTGCTGTGCTTTCTTTAGGGTCTCACTCTGGCAACTATGTAGAACCAATTTGAATTTGTGGTTATGTTTTTGACTTTTCAACATAACCTCAGTAATTAAAACAATCATTCATACCAACAGAATTCAGATTTTCCATAGCCTCCCCTCATGTAAATAAAATGTGAATAGCATACAGTTTCACTTCAGATTTTGCGTTAAGGTAAAATGACATGGTTATACGAGGTTAATTAAAATCACGCCAATATTTAAACTGATGATAGGAGGCGAAAATTTACTACAGTGAAACCGTTTCTCAAAATTCTCAATATTTAACTTGGAAAATAAAGTTGGATACTGCAGAGTTCAACAAAGCAATTCTAGTCGGGTCTTATAAAAGCTTCAAAGTGTCCCTGTGTTATTTCGGTAGACAATGGTAGCAAAAATTATGACAACAACATTGGTGGCCATATCTGTGAGACTACTAGATTAAGTAATAGTACCTAGTAATAATAAGTAAGCAGCTAAAGAATCAGGAGCTGAATTGGATCACTGAGACAGTCCAAATTTTTTCGCGAGAATTCAATTAGATGGTTTCAAAAGATAAAAATAAATATTGCTAATGTAAAGAAATTGATTGGAGGTACCTACACCTGAAAGTTGCCAAATCTAGTGGAAATAATCATGATCGTATTGATCTTATTCATTGCAATCAAATAACTGCAAGGTCAAATATACATTTAAGATAAATCTTGTATATTATACATGTTTCCGTGTGGATAATGTAAATTTTACATTTATGAAAAAACCACGGAGGGGGTTATAGAGGAAAGAATCTGCAGTGAACGCATGTTCAATCATTTACTGCAACATCGTCAACGCCAATTTTAAATTAATTAATTATTCATTCCATGACATTCTATGAATAATTATTTTTTATAACGTTTTAACTGACGTATTCTCAGAAACGTATTTACATAAATGGAAAAATATTTACGGTGCTCAAGGAACAGAATTTTTCCAGCGAGCACGAGGGTGGGGACTAACCCCTCTACGACCAGGGGCCTCTGTAGAGACAACCTAATAATAAATAAATAAAACATTTCTCTTATTTTCACTAAGTACTAAGCACAATATACGTGCGGTCGGTAAGAGAAGAATCAGTGTGAAACTATGCATGGCTATGTTTAGATTTTAAACTGCTTTAAATTAACTGATGGCAAAATACTAGCTTCTCTTTATAAAAAACGCATTTTAAAAACCCCATACTTCTAAGTAACAGCAACAGAAGTTCTGTTGCAGATTGTATTCGGAAAAGATCTGCTCTTTCTAATCCCAATCTAATTATCTGACTCTTATCTTGGCAATAACTTTACTGTAGATAAACACCAATACCAACTAGAAGAAATCAGATCCTACGCACGAAAGCGTGACGTCACAACCGCTAGTCCAACTAAACCAACGTGATTGTAGTAAAAAATAACACAGGCACACAAACAAATTTGCACTATCCAATAGACTAGATTATATCTATTGGCCCATCATTAGAATTTTGACATAACCTCCGAAAACAGGTTAAAACCAGCCAAAACTTAGGTTAAAAATAAATTAAAAACCTAAACGAGCTAACCAATTTATCTATATGTATTTTAGGGCACTGAAACTAAATCCGAGGTCAGCATTGACTCATCACGTTAGAAAGTTAGAATTTTACATAACCTCAAAAGAAATCTTTAAAAATTGCGTTACGATCTTCTGTTATTGTAGCCCTCTTACTTTCGAAAGTCCTGTTCAATGACATTATTTTTCTCTTCTTTGCATTTTCTGGTATATCCCGTTTCAACATGCAGTACCTAGTCTGCCATCATATTCTCACTCCATCTTCCTTGATATCTACGCTCCATCTTGCGAATATGTTGATGAAACCGTTTCCCCTGTTCTTTACTATAATCTCCTAGATTTTCAGGAAATAAATTTATATGAGAGTGCAAGAAGTACTTAAGGTACATGTTTTAAATACTTGGAAGGTAAATTTTCTCAACTATCTAATGCGAAAATAAAAGAGGAAATATTTGAAGGACCTCAAATTTGAAAACTCTTGAGTGAAAGAGATGAAAATTTTGAGAACACATTTGAATGACCTTGAGAGAGCATGGATAAGTTTTAGAAACGTCATTGCAGGATTTCTTGGAAACTGGAAAACCCAGACTATAGAAACATATGGCTGAGCTTTTTAAAGAAAAGAACCTGAGGTTACCTAATGAACTTAAAATTGCTTTTGCACTCCTATATAAATTTCTTACCTAAAAATCTACAAGAATACCCTTGCACAGGACTTTCGAAATATATAATGGAAGAGAGGGGGTACGCTTCACGATTTTTTTAGGTTATGTAAACATGATGGGTCAATTCTGACCTCGGACTCGGTCTCAGCGCCTCAAAATACATAATATAGAAAAAGTGGTTAGCTTGTTTAGGCTTTTAACTTATTTTTAACCTCAGTTTTTGGCTGACTTAAGAGGTTATGTCAAAATCCTGATGGTATAGGTTGAAATCGATTTCAGTGGCCCACAGTATGTAAATATAAGTATAGTAGACTGTTGGGTAGTGCAAAACTTTTTTTGTGTGTGTCTGTGTAATCTTTCTATTCGTTTCTACTGATGCCTTGTTTATAGGTGATATTGTTAAAATCCGTATGTTTTTTTACAAAGTAGCTGATATAAAACGCGTAACAAGATACCTACATTACGAGTATATTTGGTGTTTTTGAAAATAGTGCACCTAATAAAAAAGTTGATAGGACACATCATTTGCAACAAAATACTTATAACTTTTTTATTTTAAATAAAAATAGGAAAGAACTAAAAGAAAATAGTCCATACTGCAACCACGCGATTATACCATGTAACTTCGTTTTCCAAGACAATGTTAAGACAGTACCGCTAGATATAATTTGCTTCAAGAACTTCGACCATTTTTTTATTATTTTGAAAATGATGTATCAGCTTTTTGGATAAGTGTACTATTGTTTAAAACACCCTGTATATAGTAAAATGCAGGACATCACAAATATTATACCATTTCATCGATTTTATCCTAGAAAGGTCAGTGAGGGGACAAGACATTTAGAGACATTCAAAAAAGGACTAGAAATCAAATCGCTCCGCCCTTAATCAACAATTTGTTAAAGAGAATAAAACACGATTTAGGGAGAAATATATAATATTTACGACTATACTATATAACGATCCTAAACTGGTGAGCTCGGTCTGTCTTTAGCGCTCAGAAAAAATAATCTATCAATTTTCCAGGAACAACCGGAAAGGCCTGGACAATTTTGAAATAAATCGTTTTCAAAATTTCTACAATTTTACGCTTTTGAAGTTCCTGTCCGTTTCTCTGAATTATCCTAACTACCTACATTAGCACGTTATACAACCTCCATCAAACATTTTATAGTAAAATTAACGATTCACATAACATAACATAAGCGGAGAATTAAAAAAATCCTCCCACTGACTGGTGTTATAATGAGGTTACTCATTTAACGAACGGTACCACGGGATTTCGGTATATCCATTACAGAACTAAAAAAAGACGATAAGAATGTGTGGATTACGTTACTCTATCTGATGCATTGAATACAATAGTGAATACGTTGTAATTTGGATCTATTGAGTCAGATAGGATGAAAATAGTGACAGATGTAAAAAATTGGTCTTTTTGATGGGGATGCCGAACACAGGTGACTTCCTTATTGTGATGCAGATGGTCCAGGATTGTCAGTTAGTCTAATCATTTAGAACCATAAGTGATGCGTGAACTGCGGGGATGAGAGAAGTACACCAGATCTGTTATAGTTGTACGCTGTATGTGTAAGTGCTTTGTGTGCAATCGACCCCCTCTGGTTGGTATTGTGTACGAGATGCATACCCGATAACTGGCTTGCTGTTATTGTTGGTAATTTTTTGGTCGCTCGAGTGGAGTTCAATATTTGACGTCATCTCCCGCGGCGACACGTCGAAAAGAGCAACTACAAGCACGTTAATCTCCACCTAGGTGGTGGCTATTGTCAGATGACTCGCTTTACCTAATCCTTTTTGTTTATTAACATTTAATCTGTCAGGTAGATGCAAAAGATTATTTTACACAGCTTCTACCATTTCGCAGTTTTGCAAGAAAATTTTAACAATTAATGCGATTATGTTTTCCAAGTATGCCATCATGGTGCCATTTTTTGGCATAATTTTTGGCGTATTAGTTCGACCACAAATTTAAACCAATAACAGAAGCAATAAATGTAATTTTTTTAAAACACGACTCAAAATTGGGGTAATTTCCACTTGGAAGACGAAAGTTTATTTTAAATGAAACTAGATTAAAAATAATTCATTGATGTAAGCAGTCTGATTGTTCAAATTAGGAAAAAAAACACTAATTATTACAGGCTTTGTACGTATAAGCAGTGTTAAAATTTTATTGCAAAGGATTTTTTAATGCAAATATGAACCAGGAATAGGTTTTAATTTAAGTCTGAAAATTACATAATTATGTTTTTTTTAAATTACATCGTCGGGGGTCGTAATTATACATATTATGTGGTGTTATTATTATTATTATTAATAACATACAAAATCGAAAGTGTTGCCAATATTTCTGAGATTACAAAATGAAGTGATTTAGACTAGGATTTAGGCGCAATTTGATAAACTAAAATTATTTTATGTAAGAACATCATATTATAGGTTAAGACGGACTTTGGTTTATTATAAATAAGTAAGTATTCTCTTATTTCTCTTTTATATTATTATCTTTGAAATTAAAAATAAACCATATTTAAAATCAATGCATTAGAGAATTTTACTACAGTACGTACACATTTAAATCAATTTTGAATACTTCGTTCTGGGACTTAAAAACCACGTCATAAATTTGTCAGCATAATAAATTATAATTGAACACTTGAAGATTTTCGATTGGTGAACTTACTCATCAGCAGACTAATATTTGAGACTTTTTGAATATTTTTATGCGATCATCATCTTCGTATTATTTGGCTGTAACAAAATTTTATGCAATAATAGATATAAAATATCCACTGTCAATTTTTTATTACTCTAATTATTTGCTCCTTCTACGGAGTAATTGCGTATAATGATGTTATTTAGTACTCTAAAGATTGTGTCGATTCTACTATACGAAGTTTAATTATGGACTGATGAATTATTGCGTAACGTTTATTTTAGTTCAGGGAATGATGATTAAATATATAGTTTACTAGTTCTACCAAAAATTTTAAAATGTCTGCTTACATATTTTATTAAATAACTTCTTCCACAGGTATTTATCACCTAAACTAATATAACAAATAAAAAATAAGCCAAATAGAAACAATAATGAGTTACCATTCTTAATACAAAGGTGATAGCCCTCGGCCGAGGTCATGGGATATATATAATAAAATCATAAAGCTCACAGATGTCAAGAATTCTTCAGAAATATTTTATCCGCCCTGTATATATAAATAATATGTAACTAATGCGAAAACAGCAGAACACATTATTCAATTAATAGCTGCTCCACATAATTATTTCATGCACAATCATTTTATAACTGGATATGTATGTGTTTTGTGTATATATCTTATAATCTAATCTAGTATGAAAAAAAAAATGGCAATTTGTAGAATAATCAAGATTATCACCTATTATAAAGTATTATCGCGTATTCATCGTATATCATTATTTAGCAGAAGTGTATATATCCGTGCTTTAACAGAATTAAATGAAAATAAACTAAAGAATTATTATCATCTTGTTAAATGATCTACTTACTACGTTTAAATTTATGTATAAATATAATATCTTATTACATCATTAAAAAGTTGTGGTGTGGGGTTTCCTTTTAGTTTTTTGTGTCTGTTTTTTTTTTGTTGTCGAGTATTTCAAAATAATCTGAGAGAAAGAGTGTGTGGAATTCGAATCTCATGTTTCTTCAAAGCATGTGGCTTGAATGTTCCTCGGGGCCCCAAAAAGACTGACTATTCAGCCAGGGGTTGAAAGTGCCGTTTTGAAGGTTCACTGCACTCCTCATCTATACCCTAACTCGGCTTTTTTCCCAGAAATACATCTGTCCCAACTTAAAAATATCACCGCAAAGATTATTTTAAAGTCATCGATAACCAGAAAGAAAGCTAGGAACTATTCTCAGTAAGTAACGCCCATTTACAAGTCTGTAAGATGGGTACAATTTAGAAATAGAATAAATGAAAGGGTATTTTGACTAGGTAAAGATTTAGAAATACATTTAGCTACAAACTGTTCGTTAATTCATTGTTCGAAGGATTTTACGACTCCATAAATTTTAAAAAATGAAATAATATGGATAATAAAATTAAGTATCTGTGTTTATTAATGCATAAAAGTCTTACAACGTAATATATTGTAATGTTGCACATGCCGACACATTACCTAGTGTATGGCTAAAAAGGATAAATTTTCCAATTTTTTTGGTATATAGTAACGGTTAAATCACAATAATCAACGGTCTCTGCGGATAAAACAAAGAGTGGGGCACCACTAATACCATTAATAATGTTTACATTATCAGAGCACATTTTGTTAGTATTATTCTATGGTAAAGACTAAACAATCCAAACCTAATAGGGAGAGAGGTATTATTCATTTCTACCCAACAACTTCCGCGATGTTGTTTAAGCATACGTTGAAATTTTGGCACGGATTCAATACAATTAAAACCTGATAGCTAGCATACATTAAAATATAGAAGCCTCTGCAAAATTTATACAACAAACAACATAACAAAATCGTGCACAGGCACTTCTCTCTAAAACGCACTAGAAATTTATATTTTGTTTTGTGCCAAATGCTTATCATGTGTTGGACAACCTTAATATAACTCTTAACACATACAATTAAATAGCCTTGTGCTGTAATATTGTTGAAATACCACGCGAGCGTCACGATTTTCTAACAAAATCTATAAATACGAAGGCTAATCCTAACTTACCACAACATTATAGCAAAATGGCGATATTAATAAATAAAGAAAGGCGTAAACCAAACAACTCTAATGCCAACGAATCTAATATAAAACATAAAATTCTATTTTAATTGCGTTAAGCTTGTAGACAACACTGATGACTTTGTATGAGGGGTTTAAGAGCATTTCCCGTTCACCCGAAACTATTTAAAAACCCCACTGTAACCGGAAACTCTCCCCCATGCATCTCTTAACAGCTGAATGTGTAAATTTGCCTAACTCTATTTATTTATTCCTCCATTATAATTCGTTAAATCGTACATTCAAATTCATACCCCTGATTTATCCGGGCGGCTGCGTACAAACAAAGGGGTTCCCCTTCTAATTATAAAGTCAAAATTCATCATTACATCAATAGGAAAGAAATAGGTTAGAAAAAAATTAACAGAAACGTAAAAGCTACATGAAAAGGTGCTTCGTTTTACGGAATGTATGCCACGGACGTAAAACTCAGGGAAAACGGCTCTTTAATGGTTATGTGGTCGTCTTAAAGCGGGTTAGAAGGGGCGAAATGTGATTCACTGGATAATAGTCTCATTATTATTTATCATTCGGTAGATTTGTTTACAAAACACGACCTAGGGGTCGTGGAGTTTGTAGCCAGCAAATAAAAACACTACAGAACTTGATATTATACAAAAAGGATACCTAACGGACATATTTTTCCTATGTTGAATTGTAGTACATGCACTGAAGATTTCGATAAGTGGATATGATAATGGCATGGCAGGTTCATTATGTAATTGCCTAGATCTAGTGAGCGATAGCACCAGAGAATCACTTCAATATGTTGGATTATTGTAATGTTGCCTTTAATTTACTAGATACTTTCATGTCTCTAGGGGAAATATAAATCGTCATCAACGAAACAATAATTTAATTTTTTGATTACTTTAATGATGGTAGACAATAGAGTCAGTCCATTGGAAATTTTCACACACCATGCGAGTACCCACAAAAAATTATAGCTATATCTCTGATATTCTCGACAGGTAACTTGTCAACTAGGTAATTTAAAAAAGTATATCCTTTTTAAGTTTCATATTATTGTGAAAATAGATTAATTTTATTATAAAATGTTTCCCGTTTAAAATTTTCACCTCTTTAAAATTTGTTTCGCAGGAATAGTTTTCAACAATGTGTTAGTTGGAATAATGTGGTAAGTATTCACTATTCAATAACAGGGGTTGGGAGCATTTTGCGCAAATTCTCATGAAACCATTTTTGCCTGAAGAATGTTTGGGTGAATCAAATTTTACTTTAGGAAGAAAAAGTGCATGAGAAAAAAATGGGCAACTATTATGCAGAAACAAATTTTCGGTCCATGATCTACTTTCCTTTATAAATTATTGTCAAAAATTTAGCGGTCACATTTCCACAATACTTGCTACGTACTCTAAAAAATTTCTTCAAAATTGCAAGTGGATATTGGAAAAATATGGGCAATATTTGTATCCCAATATTTTTGAAATTAGACGTTTAATCTTGGTACGGCTTTTTGTGATCGTTAGCAAATTTCATTGACTTTCATCCACCGTAGATTTTTAAATTGTGGGTGTTTCTTTTCTCTACAGGGTGATTATCCAGACCCTTACATGTATGCGTTGAAGTTTATCGTTTTCCCAAATACCTAAAAAAAATTTGGGTTGTTTTTTAAACATGTTCATTATGATTTAGAAGTAATTCTAAAAAACTAATTTGAACATTTTTTTACAGCTTTGTTATTTTTCGAGATATAATTTGTTATAGAAAAAATGGCAATTTTTTACATTTTAGGTTATATCATTTTAATACGATTGCCAATATGCCAATAACAATTTTTTCTTCGATATTCTGTGCTCCCAGAGCACCCTCTTCAAATGCAAATTGAACAAACTATATAACGTAATAGGAAATTAATTGACAAAAATTAATCAAGTTTTTTTATTTTCACCAATATTCTTATATTCGGCACTCAAAAATCTGAAAATAGTGTTTTATCAATTTTGATAGAATATTTCAGAATCTTGAACAATTTTACCGAAATGGTTTCAATATTATGCAACAAGTGCGTAAGGCGCTCGTAAGGTGAGATTTTTTCACGAATGGGAATTTTCCCATGAGTGAAAAAAGCTCACCTTACGCACGAATTGCATACAATATTTTTTCTACTACCAAAATGGTTACTAAGAAATATATGTATAAAGTACAATTTACTTTACGCACTAGTGCGTAAAGTATTTAATTTTTTGCACTAGTGCAGGCAGTTGTTGATTAATGCTGCATTCTGCTTAAACATTAACATACTTGTTATATGAAAAAAAAATTAACACGCCTGTACTTAACAAAATTTATTGTAGTAACGAAAATTACGTGATTAATTTTATATAATACAGGGTGTCCCGAAATAACGTGAAAACCCCTTAAGGGTAGATTTCTCATCAAAAAATAAGTATAGTCTTTTATATACAGTAAGGTCGAAAACGGCCTCCTTGAGCCGCTAGACCTCCTCAAAGAGGGGCAGCAAAAAGTGATTTTTTTGGCAGATTTGATTCATGACAATAACATGACATTATGGTAACAGTGACACATGCCTACTTATTCTTTTTGTATCAAACTCCGTTTTCAATTTAACAGTAACGGCTATTATGCAAGGGGTCAGAAAATATTTTTTTATTTGAAATTGATGAGATTTACGATAAAATTTCAAGAGAGATGAAAGTAGTAGAATATATATAATAAAATAAAATTTAAAGGTGAAAGTTACACAAAAATCATATTTAATAACAAATTTAAAGGCTTCCTTACTTAAATTTTCTAATAATAATATGAAACGAACTTCAAAATGTCAAACTTACTTAAACGTCAAAATTTAACAATGACAATATTGCTATGGCCTACTTAATTTTCAATGAGTGACACTAATCAGTTTTGAAAGTATAAATGAAACTTCAAACTTATAACAAAACTCGAAGATTATTATTAAATAATGCTGAGAATTAGGTATGTTTTATAATAATACACTGCGACTTTAAATAAATGGACTAAGTACAGGGTTATCCAACGAAAAGGCCCACCCATTTATATTTTCTTTATTTTTCGAGTTAGGAAAAAATGTTTCAAATAAAAGTTGTAGTGAATGAAATGAACTCATTCAAAACCCCTACAAAGAATATACATGGTGTTCCATAAAAGCGGGACAAACCTAACTTACATTTTTTTAAATGGAACACCCTATATTTTTTTACATTTTTAAAATCTGTGTTTTTTTGTGATTTCAAAAATATATATATATGTTGCATTTTATCTTTTACTGTTTTTTATTTATTGCAAATTTCGTGAACAATATTATTTATACCACCAGCATCTGCATGCGTATCAATCAGGTTAGCCATGGTGAAAAGTTTGCTTTTTGAATTTATTCAATTATTCTGTAAGGCATAAGTGTCAAATTAATTGTTTTTCATCCATTACTAACCTGATTGATACGCATGCAGATGCTGTGGTATAAATAATATTGTTCACGAAATTTGCAATAAATAAAAAACAGTAAAACATAAGATGCAACATATATATATTTTTGAAATCACAAAAAAACACAGATTTGAAAAATGTAAAAAAATATAGGGTGTTCCATTTAAAAAAATGTAAGTTAGGTTTGTCCCGCTTTTATGGAACACCCTGTATATTCTCTGCAGGGGTTTTAAATGAGTTCATTTGATTCACTACAACTTTTATTTGAAACATTTTTTCCTAACTCGAAAAATAAAGAAAATATAAGGGTGGGCCTTTTCGTTGGATAACCCTGTACATAAAATTAAATAACCACATTTAACGTTTTTAAAATAAGATATGATTATAATAGGTGCTTATAGGTGCTCTAATATGCAATTTTTTACTATTTTACTTTACGCACTAGTGCGTAACGAAAAAAAACACTTTACGCACTAGTGCGTAAAGTTTAACTTTACTCACTATAAAGCGTGCGGAAAGTTGGTACTTTAAGATCGGTAGTAGAAAAAATCTTTTTTGATAATTGGTTTATTGAAAATGTTTTCTAGAGTCAAAAATATGTTTTTTTAAAATGTACTTATATCATCTACCAGTCAGTAGTTGTGCTGCCACCACAAAAAGTTAAAACATGGCATTTCAGTAATTTCTTTTACCAATTTATACATAATAATTTGTTTGACATCATTGTCCAGACTTTTGCTACTGATACAATCTGACTAACTATATTTTATTACCGAAATGAATGTATAAAAAAGTTTGAAGTAGTAAAATGCGTACCTAAAATTTCACTGGTAATTAAGTAAGTAGAATCAGGATAATTAATTGGTGTACCTACTTGTGGAACTCTAAGGCCATTTAACTAGTAATAACACATGGACCAGTTATTCACTAGGTACACTAGGCTCTAATTATCATACGCAGAAAACATATTTTTATTTATAATATTTATTAAAGAGTGTAATCATCTTAAGTGTCACACAAATTTTTTTACCAAATATCAAAATACCGAAACGTGCCAAATGCGGGCTGGGCAGTTCACTTCTGTCTGAGACAACGTGCCTAGAGTATGCTGTGTATTAATAACTGTAACTTTAATCTCGTCATCTTGTAGCCCTAATATTTTATTTTCTAAATTGATATTCATTATGTTGACTCGGTCACTTAAAATAGAGTGTATTAAAAATATATCTGATACTAAAAATAACGTAATTCAGTCATAAGTTATGGTCATTATTTATGACAATAAAAAACAACAAATATAATATGTACTTATTTTAAATTAAGTGTAGTTTTATTAATTTAAAAATATAAGCAAAACTAGTTTTATGTATGTATATGTATATCAAGTGAAACCATAGCCTTGGCCGAGAATGCTAATTAGTCTGATATTGAACTTCATTAGGCTATAAATGTTTAATGGCAAAATTATTGTATGTTTTATAAAATTACAGCAGCAAAATTAGTGAAAATTATGTTTTAACCAGCATAATTACCTATATAACATGTTTCAAAAATCACTCCGCAACTACCGGATATTCCTTTGTAAAATAATTCTCAAATTCAAATTCTTTACTTGCCTTTTTAGTTTAAAACAATCAGGTACGTAGAATAAAATAGTTGAGTGTTTAACTTATACATTTCAAATGTGGGCATAAACTCGGTTTCCCAACCAAAGTAGTGCCACTACTAATAACGTAATTTAACTCAATAATTACATAAATTCTTTCAAGTAGGTACCTACTTGCTTACAATAAACTTTTCCAGTGAACATTAGCCCTTTTAAAGATACGAACGAGTTACGCTTGATATTGCTGTCAATACTGTGCAATTAGGACTAGCTCACCCACCTATTTTCCAGTTAAAGTATTTTTTAAATGGATTTCGTAATTATAACAATGTGTTTAGGTAAAATTATAAGGATGCTGGTAAATTTTGCAAATGGAATTTATTATAGGCCCTATCCATTTTTCATTATTCAGTTTATTCAGCATTAAAGAATAAATTCGTATCGTTAGGTGAAATCAAAATATCAGTTCCTTCCGTAAACTTGAATATAAAAACTAATATTTATATAAATTACACCCTGTATAGTCAATACAGAAGCAACTCTGTATTTTTATCGCTGAGTGCTAACAAGATAAAATTCAATAAGGTTATGGTTAAACTGGCAAATAACATTGAATATAAACCTATGTTATCGAATAGGTATCTAGTAAGTAAGTAAATATTTCTATAGCATTATTATAGACATGTGTATCTTTATTTGTTAGGGAAATAAAATGTGTACAATTTGTGGTCGATTACCTATTCACATTCAAATCATTTTTACTATTGTAAGTGATATTTTTTTAATGAATATTACTGTATATATTTTAAGCGAGCTTTGTGAATGCCAAGCAAGCAACTGTAAGTAATGCTTGATAAATAAGGAGAATACTAATAATGGAATAAATTAAATTTTAGAAACAAACAAGTAAAGAGGCATTTCATAAATGGTTTTATGCGTGTAAGGAATCTCTATGGGCTCTATTACTTCAATTACAAAATATTTATGGCGGAATAGATGAACACGTTTTCCAGGTATTGCCATTGCCATACTCGAGGATACTTACTTGCAAGCAGCCAAGAGCCGCTGTACCAAGTGCTATGTTGTAAATAAATATGTGACTAGTGGTCTCTCGACATAAGCGATTCAGTGCGTGTATTTCTTATCGCTATTTCGAGTATAATATAAATTCTAAAGATGTTTTACATGTGTTTTTGTGTTTATCGAAAGCGATAAGGTAATCAAACTGATAAGCTCGTTGGATATCAAGAGTAAATAAAATATAATAAAACATACTGCCTACCCGAGATAATTATATAATAAACCTGTACAACTTTTTCAAATATACACCCCCAATTTCAACCGCTTATCACCAACTGTTTGGCTGCCGTTTATAATCCCAAGGCGCTTACCTGTTTTGAAAAAACTGCTATATCTTCATTAAATGACTCTGATGAACATACATCTCCTCCCGCCACTCCAGGTTCTCTAGGTGTACATGTTGCTAATTCACATTTTTCAAATATAAGGGCCAGTAGTGGAAATAAAGGATGTCTGGAAAAAAACATTAATTTAGTAGATCATTTTACATAAAAAACATTACCGATATATGCATTAGAATATAGGTATTTTTTATCGATTTTGTTGCAAACTCCAATACCATTATGATATTGGTAAAATAATAGTTAAACATTTGCTTTCCTGAAGGTAAAGAAGAACATCGAATATGGTTTCGATACATTGAACATGGATATTTAAGATTTCGAATTTGAATAACCATTTTGTGTGTAAATATTCACAATTATTGCTGATTAGCAGGGATCGATTCGTTAGTATTTTCTACGTGAAGCATATTGGAACAAAAGTTCTAATTAACACAATATCTATATTGTGTATATCGAACCAAAATCCAAAATTCCTGCACTGGTAGTTCGAGAAGGATTTGCAAAATATTTCGCAAAAACCAATTTAACAGCCACAATATCTGGTTTAATATCAATATGAACAGAGTTGCTATATTATGTATAGGTATAAGGTTTTTACACATCTTATTTCTACTTTGTACTTCCAAATTCACATCACACATCATGTGCGAAGATAGGACATTTGGCGATACCGAATTAGGATTAAAATGTGATTATTATGGTTTGGAGGACCATACATATATGTATTTATTTATGGCAGTACTTAACAGCTGTTATCAACATTAAGAATCAGTTGGAGTTGGAATTTTGCAGATTTAGAAGCTGGTGGTCCACATCAACTGTAGAACAAAATGGAGTAAAAACATATACAGAAAAATATACTCTAAAAAAAAATCTTCCTTTGACTAGGAACTTCTTTCCTAATAAATCTTCTTAAGAAATATATTCGAAATCCAAACCTCTACCACTTGAATAAACCACAATCCTTTGGTTCACGAAGTTAGATATATCGCATTGGTTTAGACTCCCGTCTCCAGCATTTTTTTTTTTTTTTAAATAATTCTATATTTTTAATTATTTTTATAAGGAACCACATTATTTCACATAAGATTGTATGATTATTAAAAATAAGGCTACATCGTCTCCCAATGATGCCAGCTTGGTTGCAAAACATTTTTGCTCTACGGCCGATATTTACGAATTTAAAAATCTGCTGGCGAATGCAATACACGTACGCTCTTCTGTGAAGAGCATAATAATGGGAACTTTCATATTATTAAATATTATTATTTGTGTATTCCTCAACGCTTGGTTCTTAACTTATGCAAATTTTTTTAACTCCACTCTTGTAATAATTTAGTCTTTCCAAGTAAAAAAAAAAAAGATGAAGGTATGTTTCTAGTCTGATTAAAATGTAAATACATAGAAAAAATTACTTAATCTACGCACGTTAAGGATCGCGTTAGTAGTTTTTTAAAAACAAGTATCCTAATTAATTGTTGAAATGCACGATAAGCTTTCGTTCCCGGCAATTTTAAATTAAAACAACCAAATGCAACACACCCACAATTTATACAGAATCTGTACGTTTGATAAGCGTAATAAACTTTAAAACCACTATAATATATTGCATTTTTAATCAATGAACTCAAAAATAATTATTTACAAATTGTCGAAAAGTTGAAAGAATATAAGTTCCCATATTAAATCATTTTTAATTAAAACTGTCAAACAAGGAGTTAATATGTTTTAAAAATTTAAATAATAGGTCAGTAAATTGCGTGTTTATATAAGCAATAAAATATAAAAATTATCTTAATAGCCCCTTTTATATACATCAACTTGGTTGATTGATTTTTTATTTCATTGATAATTCTACAAGAATCATATCTACGCACTACAGTTTATTTGTTTATTCAAGAAGTTTAAATACGTTTGGGGTCATCCGCATATATACCATATTGCCGTTTTTATATAAATAAACAATTTAATACGCATAAAAATGACATCCTCACATTTGTAACATTATTTTATTGTTTATCTATCAGCAAGTGGATGGATGACAGTAAATATTAACTAGACCCTGTGTACATTTCAAACCGTGTTATTGTAATATTGCGGAAAACTTTATGAACATAATCAAGGCTAATATAGGCAAGCATTGTACAATTCGACGCTGGACCTTTCTGATAACTTAGAAAAATTATAGCATAGTAGTAATATTTTTTTTTTAGTAATTAAAAACGTCACATCTAGTACGTGATGAAATAATATACCTATCGTTCCAATTTATTTCTCTTATAAAGCATAAAGGTAGTAATATAATTCATAATAACACGGCACCAGATCTGGACTATACGGCGGATCCTGTATTCACAAAACAATCACCAACGGTCACAATTAAATGCACAAACTGGGAATGCTCGAGTAGATTTTTACACCACCTTCCTTAATGATAATTCAAAGTAATTATATCAATATTTTTATCGCCTATTCTAGGTATTCATTTTTAATTGCAATCTCCTAGTAAATTTCTTAAGTTTCAAATTTATGTATTATTTCCAAATTTGATCGTTAAAATGCCATGACGTGTGGACATGTTAGTTTTAACAATTAGGTTAGTTTGAATCTGGCTCGAAGGACCCAAGACATTATCTAACTTCCTTTCGATTTAGTAGCGGGTTAATAATATACCAATTAGAGCTTGTAATATAATTTCTAGTCTAGTTCCAACTGAAATTTGTATTTAATCATAATTTTTCATTGGACATAAAATACGGTGTAATTGCATTTTGAATACGTTGAGTTCGCAATCGGCAATGGCCTTTGCCTCCTGCATTTTTTGAGATTAGGAAAACCATCTGTGAATTGAAAGCTGACTGCATCGAGTTAACTCATAGGTTGGGTAAAAAAACAAGAGAGCATCGTACATCGTATGAAAACAACAAGCAAGCAAGTGTGGCCACCGCAGCTATCTTGATGCTTTGACCCGTAAATTATCTAAGGATGGCACGTCATAAATAAATCGCTACATTTATGAATGTGTGGCTTGCAGTGCGCTATTTGATAGACACACCATTCATAATGTCGTTTTATTCGTAATGTCTGATACGCCGTAAATGTATAAACTCTCCGTTTTGATTTATTTCTGCCTATTCGGATTTTTAGTGGTAATTATTAGCAGCAAATTATAGTGTAATTACTATTAACGTTTGTTGTATAAATTTTCAACACTAGTTGCTGATATCGACTTATATTAGTCATTTTTATTTAATTCTCGCTTCAGAATTCCTTAAATTATCTACTTATGGTAATTTCTAGTTTCAGTTTCAAATGTACCTACCTATGAAAATCAAAGCAAATTATTTTTAATACGTGTTTATTTTGCTACGCTGCAAAAATGAATGCATTTGCATTGTTTTTTTATCACTAGAATATGTTGCACTTCCGTCATCCATTTCGCCTTTCCTTGAAATGTTATTATCTGTGAAATTCAACATTCACGTGAATTATTTAGTACAACAAACATGATACATTACTTCAATGACAGTTTACTCGCGCCATTAATTTGTTTTATTTTTATATTTTTACCTCAACTTGTATAAATTATTCCGTTTTAGATAAACGGTAGTGTGTTAAAACATATATCAAATATTTATCTTATAGTGTAACATTAGATCGGTTATCAATAAATATGATTTTATTTTATTATTTGAATTTTATAATTTACGATCATCTCATCATGTTTTACAGCTCTTAGTAAATATAAATTTGAAACCTAATCCAGTAAGCCTACAGGCTGAATTCTTTCACTACCACATTTTAAAATAAATAAAATTAATATCAGTATAAGCAATAAACAGTGGCGTTTCAGTAAGGGTTCGTACATATCGATCTTTGATAAAATTTGTTTTTTACGATGCACATATTAAATTGATTAGTAGTACCTATCTATGTCGTTATCAGGGATGAAAGCATACAGTTGACCATATCGGCACATTAAAAACGTCGGCGTCTTTGATAGTGGTAAAGATTTTGAAATAAGTCGACGTTTTTTATGTGCCTTGTATCGATATACTCAGCTATATATTAATCACTGTTGTTGACTTTGGAATAAGTTTCTTACAGAAATTTAAAAATTACTGTGCATCTGCTTTCTATTTCGGCTAGCTAACTTATTATACATTCGCATTCGCCGGCAAATTTTCTCTTGGCTATTAAACCCACTATTTTACTCGTTATTCGTTATTCCTTTGCAATTTTAATAAAAATTATTGTGTGTAATAATGTCCAGCTAGTAAAATAACGAAAGAATCAAGTATACTCAAAAGCAAACAATAACGTATAAACTTAAAGAACCACAGCCAGCCGCGAAAAATATAAAACTACTGGTTAAACGAGTAGGTGACTCCCATTCGATACTTGCTTAGCGAGTCGGAATAATTTCTCGCGCAACTTCACGCAACAGCGAGTAGCTAGTATACTCACTGGCATTGCATAATCGCCTCTTAATTACCCTAATAGAGCCGGTACCCAGAGTTTGGTCAATTGGATGAAATATAGAGACGCAGGCGTACGTACGATGGAGTAGAGAGCGAATACCGGCTGCCAATGGCTGAGATGGTCACTACACACGTGAACATTCGATTTTAGTTGAACATTTGTCAGAATCATCTGATTCTGATACATTCTATGTCCAATTTTTGAGTAGTTCCAAAGCAAGTCATTCCAAGCAAGAGGATTCCTGAATCTTCATACTGGTTTGTCCAATTTCGTACCAAAAACGGCGTTTTTAAGCTGCTTCTTCCATCCCAAGATATTTTTTCTCAATTCTTCAATCAATAAACCACAAATAACTTTTACACCCGCATGAATAACTGCATTTGACGCCATTTTATCTAACAATTGATTCAAATTTACGCTTGAAACACGTGTGAACCAAAAATTTGAGTTCAGTTGATCCACGAAAGTTGGTCAACTAAAATCGATCCGTGAGAACGCGCCTTAAAAGACTCCTCAGGAATGGTAAATGGTAGTGTTTGTATTAGTAGCATTATCAGTCTCATGGGTTTCTGTTATTAACATTAATAATTTTAAAATGTCGCGATTCAGCGTTATATTCTGTCCTCTTTTATCATGTGTGGTTGTGTCCTTGTTGTATACACTTGGTCTTCCCATTTACCATCTTGTATCCTTCAAACCAAAATTTATTATCCCTGGTTATATTTTATGGTTTCTGTATGTTTTACTTATGTTTGCTCTCTAAGGATTATAATTTGAAAACGTTTAGATTCTTTAACTTAAATTTGAGAAAAATAATTCGTGGACTGCTACAAACCATCATAATTTATAATAAAAATGATACGGTATCTGATTAAAAGGCGTTCACAAAGCATTTATTGTAGGGTTAAAGGATGTGCTGTTTACACGTATCAAATTTGGAATGATATTAGATGAAATGCTACTTTTAGCGAGACTTTTAGGGCGTGAGGATGTAAAATATGAAATTTGGGCAGTAACTTTACTCTGTCATATTCAATATTAAGATTTTTGATGACTGATGGTCGAGATGGTAGCGTGCCTCTCACCCAAAAGCCCCAGGTTCGATTCCTGGTCGTGGCAATGGAAAATACTGTGAGAGTGATTTTTCCATTGTATACGTATATTGGATGTGTGTCCCTTGTCTTTAAATGTGTAGCCCCTTCCCGCACAAGGCTCTTTTGGGATAAAGGGGGTCGTAATTACGTGTGGTGTTATTATTAGATATTATTATTATCATATATTGCATTGAAGTAAATGCAAACCCACGCCCTAAAGTGATCTTTAAAAAGGCATTATAAAAATTAGTGTAACAATATTTTCTTTTTTACAATCATTTAAAATAAACGTTGCAAATGAGCCATTTCATTCAAAATCACCCATTCGATGAAAAATGTTTAATTCGTACGAAGCTTTGCCAGGATTTTCTATATACATACCTAATTTACGAGAACACAAATTTTTTCTTTTGGTTAAAAAATTCGGTTCAATTGATTTTTCGAAAAAAATTTTGACGTAAAACTTTAGCAAGGAAAAAAGTGTGGCAACATGGTAGATTTTAGTCCGATTTGTTTTGCATTTTTCACTTTTGTCGCAATAATTAATTATATCTATCTCTATCTATCTATCTATCTATAGTTTCAAACTATCATTGTGACTACCATTATCATTATTCAAATTTAGAAAAAAATTAGTCCAAATTCATCTATTTTTGTGGATTTTATCGCATTTTAAACGAATTTTTCACAACGAAAAAAGATAATATATTTTTTTGAAAATATACGAATTAAAAAAATTTTACCGAATGCCTTGGATCTTGGATGATTTAAAATGGAATGGCTCAAGTCTAAAAACCTGCTGCTCTCTATCAGAATTTACAATTGGCTATCTTTATAGTGATGTATCTAAGAAAGAAAGAATAATTTCTAATTTTCTATTGGGTAGTAGTTATGTTTGTACATAGAGTTTCATTTTAAATTAACTTTTAACAGCCAACTTGTGTTTTTCCCTTAGAGGCCAATTTCACAAAATATCTCGCCTAACGAATTTAGTAAATAAAATTATGTTGGTTTTGGGTGCGCCAGATATTTATTTGTAATAGGAAGCATAAATCTACCACGAGAACTTATATCTATTCCTTATTCCTTTTGTCACTGTTTATTTAATAATACTTAATTTAACTACTTTTCAGAACAGTACTGAATATCCAAAGATAGCCAGAACGTAACATCATGCCACAAACAAATAATTGAAGAAAATATTTTTGCTATATTTTATCTTTAGTAGATGGATACGTTATTTTATATTCAACTCGACGCCTTTTTGGAGACATTGAACACTTCATCCCCATGTCTCTACCGTCTCTACCTGGTGTAGCAGACTAGAAATCGTAAACAGATTAAACAAGCTTATTTTTTTATTTTTTGTTAGCTATATTGTAAATAAAACAAAATAATGCTAATGTAACGCCATTCTGATTGCGATTGCGACAATATTCTAATCAAAAAAATATGTAGGCTTCTATAGTGCAGTTAATGAACTTAACGAAATTAAGAGGTAGTAAATTCAATATTGTTGGTTAATACATCAATATGAAAAGATAAAATTTAAGGTGATTTCAGTTTAAGCAATTGAAGTGTACTCATTATTATGTTTTTATTGAACAAAAAAAAAAACTAAATATAGCGAACTTCAAATAGTAGGTAAATCAATTAAAAATTTCGCATACACCATTTTGATAAGACGAAAAAAAAAGTGATTGTTGTTGTTGATTGTTGAATTAATTACAACACAATAACACATACATATAAAACTCGCTCAAAGATTGTAATATAAAAAAATCGAATGTGGGATTTAAAGCAAAATGCGCGTGAATAAAGCAATTGTGGGTGGGTATAGACACCAACAATAATACAATCATTAGCATTATTACACTGGGAGCACCGAAATGTAAAAAATATCCACAAGCAAAACAATAATCATTTATATTTACTTTAATATAAAATAACAAAGAAGAAGAATACAGAATAAAACTTTTAAGTACGCATTCATACTGTAATGACAGCAATTTCGATTGCTAATTGCTAATTACTGGAGGCAAATGAATACCTATATGACTTTTTCCAAACTGCAAAAACTTGGGCACAAACTGTAAACGCTGTCATGTGCTAAGTGCTCAGAACTTTTTTAATGAATTTTATTAATTTCGCTCTTAGGCAAACTAAACGATATCAGGTCTAAAAATAGACACGTTTTGCCTCGTTGATTACACAACGGGACCATTGAAAAATATGAAAAATTCCTACTAAGGCATAATGGTGTGTTTAGTCGTTCGTGACCACATAGCAAAATAACGTTAGGAGTACCGACGGTAGATACTGACACCAAACGTAGTCAATTAGATCGCATATAATAAACTATATACCTATTAATAGGAGTGATTGAGTAATAGATAATAGTACGTCATTAAAAACGTGATAAGTATACCCAAGCGAGTCGTTTGCCGTCGGACGCTGGAATCGAGTTTAACAGTGGTTCAAGCTAAACCTGAAAGAGCCTCATGACATGGGTAGGTATACCTAGAGCTTCCGCACACTGTAAGCTAGATTCAATATTTGAACTCCTCTGGAGGACAATGTTTATTTAAAGGTGTCGGTAATTACTTGGCGCGTACATGTTTATCTCTGTACACACAGTATACTGAGTTTACTCTCTTAAATACCATCTAAACGACCCATAAAAATAAACGGATCGTCAGCTGCTTCGGCTTAACTTCATTTTGGAGACACGACTTTACATATAGGTCTACTTGAGATTATTTGGGAACGTTCATAATTCGGTTAAATGAAAACATAAGCGTTCTGTTAGCCATTACGGTTTTTTATATTTTTCCTTTATTAAATTCTAAAAGGTTAACTTTACACCTACTTATTATATTTATATTTATAAATTTTAACTGTAGTCGTGTCCGGTTTACATCTAAAATGACCAAGTATTTGTTATTCACAAGTTTAAAGAAATCAGATGTATGGAATGATGTGATTAAGTTTTATTACAAAAATATAAAATCCATCGGAATTTGAAATGGCCTATAATTTTACAGTTATATTTTATTCGGTTTTAACACTTATACTGGAAGTTATTAGTGCAGTTTTATCGTTAAAAATAAATAAAACGTTTTTATAACGACTAAAATTGTAATAAATACCTCAAAATATACCGTTACTAGTTATAGTGATAAAATGCACTATTTCACAAATTGAGGATTAGGAACACGAAGGATCTCCTGAGTTTAGATCAGTCGTGACTAAAGCTAACAATATCCTGACACTCCATCAGTTTTAAAACACAATATCCATTACACCTGACATCTGAAAAAATGACTGATTTATATTTACCTAGTCGGTTATACACAAATTTATCTGACAGTTTCTTATTGCTTGTGTATTGTAGAATACGTTTTTTATTTCCTATTAAATTAAGAATTTAACACTTTCTCTACAGCATTTTTTATATAAAGGTAATAAAAAAGCTATAAAACAGAGGTAATAAGTAGTAAAACCCGGAGGAGATGAGTATGGGTATAATCGATTATTAACATTTTTATTAATGTATAGGTAGATACAAACAATTAATTAATAACCCTAGTGTTAAATCTTGTATAATGAAAATGACAACCAGATTTCAATATTGGAAAATCTATTAAACATTCAGAAACATTAATTCATTCCTTCGACAATTATTTGTTCCTGCCTTGAGCATTCTGATAACAATATGATACTGGAGTCGCTGGCTGCAATTAGGTAGGTACCTATTTTCAGAATTAAAATAGATTCATCAAAAGTATACTCATTATTATAAATTTAAACCAATCGAACTTATTTTGTAAAAATTCGGATGATTAACAAAAATAAACACATAATTTAAAATAGCTGATATCCAATATACAAAATCGAGCTACCGTATTGAGAAATGGAGAATCTTGTCGATGTAGCTATCGCATCCTTAATAATTAATCTTGATAGAGATAAAGAAGATTCTGATATATTATCTGACGAATATTCATTATTTAAACACGTTTTGATAAGCTATATTTTCAATTATAAATAATAATAAATGCGAGAATAAATGTATCAAAAATAGCATTACTTGTTTTTTTCTTTAGTGGGATTTTTCCGTAATTATTAATATGTATATTGAAACCTTATAACGTATTATAAGGTATTTTTCAGTACGTATCTATTTATCAGTAGTCTTAGTAACTTTGAATTCAAGTATTGCCAAATTAGTTAGAGTTTTAATTAAAAAATCGATAATCTAATTTATCCATTTTTAACATCGAAAAAAAATTATAGGCCTTGAAAATTTAAATTAATCTCCAAATTTTCGTCATAGAGTCTTTTAAAAAAAGTCCCATTAAAATCAGATAATTTTTTACAGAGGTGTTTCCATTGAAAATGGGTCACACTGCAGATAAAGACAACAATATAAATTGGGAATTTGAAAACGAAAACAATAGTTGCTTAATTTCCCTGGACCTAGAGGAACATACCGCCATCTTAAAAAATAAATTAATAAGACATGGTTGCTTTTAACATTAAACGAGTTATCATCATACCTCTATTGCATTATGTAGAAGATAACATTGATAACCTATTTTAAAAAAATTAGAGTTAGTTGATCGGTGAGATTCACGAAACAAGGGTAAAAAGATTATTCATACAAAACCATAAAATTTTTTCGTTTTTAACACATTGACGTTGAATGTAGTTCCACTGGATTGCTAAATTTTTCAATAAAAAATTAAAATTGTTTGAAAAATCCAGTGTCGATAAAAATAATATTTTTACAGTTTAATTTATAATAATTAGAAAGAATTAACAGAATACTATATTGCCAATTTTCAAAGTTTTGGCGTCCCGCCGCCCGACCTCAATATGATAAAAACAAAAATTTTACGATTTTCTTCCGAAAGGTTTTGCCAATTATATTTTGTTCCTATTTTTGAACAAAATGACGTCTATAAGAAAAACAAAACTTGGGTGCCGCGACTCCTAGCATCTCTAAGTAATAAAAATGAATTTTAAATAGAAAACAAAATAGCATTCAACTTTTATTTTCCAACTCCTACCATTTTCTACCAGCTTTAAGTAAAATTTTCATGAATTTTGGGATATTTCCAAAACTACTAAAAATTTTTCAAATCTGACAACGGCGTCTTAACGATTCTTAAAATACACCTCGTATTTATGTGTTACCATACAATCCATTGACAAAGTGGACACCCTGTATACAGAAGCTCTTTAATAAACCAAGTTTCAATCTGGTGGAGTAATTATGATTATCAGATGGGTTATAAGAGTATTTCTATTTTTATAAATGATGTATCTGCAAATTAGAGATTAGTAAAAGTAAATAATTTTTATTTTCCTAAAATAACCTCTGCGTGAATACGATAAATCGCATAAAACACGAACATACTTTACAGTACTTACTACTATTCTACCTCCAAAATGAATATTGTTGCTCTATCAGGCGCAATTTTCATATCATTGCAGATAGGTACATACATCCTTGAATATCAAAACACCTGCACATTATTAATTGACAAGCCTACGCCCGTCATAAATTCTCATCATCTAAAGTTTATTAAATCTAAATTTAATCTAAGAATTAGCTAAGAAAATTGCTAAACATATAATTGCTTCCTACCCTAGCTGAAATTAATCATAACCATCTCCTTTGTCCATTCACAATAATTTAGACAACAGTAATTTGGGCAGTCAAAAGTTTCAATTTAAATTAGACTTAAGGAACATAATATGACCTGTTTAAAATATCAGCAATCTAGTGTTGACTAGCATGTATTTGTGAACAATGGGGTAAGTATTTGCTAACTCAAGGTTAATCAGTCTTATAGCAAATAATGGACGACTAGATGCCTTGATACATAAAAAAATATAACATAAACATTCTGTGATTCAATGACTAGGGCAAATACTGGCACCTCATCGTTCCTGCTTGATTTTGAACTTGAGCCGTCTAAATGAAGGACGCGTCACTGTCCATCACACTACCGGGTCAATATGAATGATCGATGCAAGAATTTTTTAAAATAACCTAGATGATGTCCATTTAGATTTTGATGTTTATAGAGACTACTTTGGTGAATGGAATCTTCTCTCTTGAGTTGAAGACACTTATACTTATATGACTTTTGGTTCAGTTTGTTAAGTACCATCCTCTATTCAAGTTATTATAGGTAGGTATATTAATTTTTCAATGCAATATTGATTAATAGTTAAATTTTTTATTACATATTTATATCCCACTAATCATTAATTACTCTTCACCACTATGGTATGTTGGTGCAGAATATCATGATCGTTGATTCTAAAGAAAAAATGATTCCCATCACACTCGTGCATTTGGTTTGTATGTGTGTTGTTCCTTAGTGTGAAGCCCTATCACGCACAAGGCTTTATCAGGGATAAAGCGGGCTGTACAAAATGAAAAATTTAGTTCAATAATTAATTATTAATAAAAAAAATTCTAACGTCCTGTGTATGTTTGAATAAATTAGGACCTGTGGAGTTGGAAGACCGTGGAGGCTGGAGCTTCTTCAGAGGTAAGATTTCTGTGTATTAACTGCTAATAGTTTATTTATATACATACTCAAAATTATTTTTATATGGCACAAACAAAAATATAATGTGTGTCTAACAACGATCCATATATTTTTATACAGAGTGAAAAAATGTATACGGGGTGTTTCTGAAAATAGTGCACTTATTGAAAGGACTAACCCCTATAACACTTTTTTTAATTGTATCTATGTATAAAAATTAATGAAACATTACGAAAAATTATTTCTCTTCCTTTTCTTTTTTGGGATTTATTACCACATTCCTTAAGATTCCTATCCAAAAAAAATCGATTTATCTAAAAAATATTCAAATTAACCAGTTTAAAACTGGGAAATAACCTCTACGCCTTTGACGAAAAATTATAATAATAAATTTTAGCCCCACTCTCCCACGACAATGCTAAAGCCTGCACCGTGTGACTTCAGATTAACAATCTGCTTCAAAAAGTTCAAGTAATTAACATTTATGAATTTTGACACATTTTTTAAAATAACTATTTAATAATAATATATTATCGATATCGATAATATTATCACTAGTGTCGATGCATTTTCCATCTCAACACGATCGGATAAACTCATTGAACCGTGTGGTTTCTCTCTCTAAGAATAGCCTTGTTTTCATTTTCCACTTCACGTCGTTGTTTATTACCATTACCGCATCTTTCTCAAACATAAACAGAATAATAATTCCCCTCGCCCCAACTATATGGATAAAATAAATAATTAGTTGACATGAAACACAAAAACTGTTTTATTCGAATTTTTCCAGAAAATAGTTTAAATTAAATAAGCTTTGTTGGGAACTGTGAGGGTATTCGAAAAACTTCAGAAACACCCTACTTTCTGTGGCGAAATTACTAACCCATGTGTCAATGTTTGCACGCTTTGCGCAATAGATTTCAATCTCATTCGAATGTCATCTAAATAGGTTAATAATAATCATTCGTTTATTATTATACCTAGTTGTTATAGTTTGTGCCAGGGCAGGTGTAAGCACGAAGACGTTTAATATTACTGAGGCGTGCTCCTAGTTCGGCTTGATACGATTTGTTTTTACTTTTTACTTTAGAATATAAGCAAACTGATTTTCTTGGTCAATTTCGATTTTTAAGACTTGTACGGACTCGTAAAGCGGAATCCTCAAATATAGTTTTGTGAAGAGAAATAGTTAAGCTCCTCCCCATTTGCGTAGACCAATGTATGCAATAACCTACATTACACACTACAAATTAATAAATTATTAATTAATATGTACACCAAAGTATTGAAAAACATTATTTCATTAGATGAATGGGGGAATAACAGCAAATACAAACAGTGAATAACTAAACAGTAATCTTTTACAAAACAGTGAAAACCACAACGCTAGAGATTAGGAATCTTTGCGCACAACGTCAAAACATCAAAACGCAATGGCCGACACAATTAAAATTTTATAAGAGTAAGAAAAGTTAGAGAGACAAGTATTTAATCCAAAAAAAAAGATTTAGAGACCATGAAAAAGTTGGGGAGGTTAATGGGCACCGCAACCCCCCCCCCCCCCTCTTTTACGTTTGTGCTTTGACTTTTTTTACCAAAATTACACAAAAAGTGCGTCTGCGTAAGATAAAAGTTTGTGCAAAATTTCAGGAATAAATCTTGGAAAATAACTTGAGTTATTAATAAAATAATTTTCAAAATTTAAACTTCAACACCCCGTATAAGGAAAACTAAGCGCCAAAATAAAAAATCACACTATAAAAGTCGCATTATTTTCATCCAAAGAATCTGTGGTTAACGGCTTGACCTGCTTTTTCCTAACACCCTGTGTACGTCGGGCACTTGGATGCTCGTCAAAATATTAGAAATTGGAAGCACTTCATGCAGGTAGGTATATTGAATGCCAAATTTGGCTTATCTCCATCAGTTTGGGACAGGAAAAAAAATACATATATTTTTTTATTTCAACGTTCTGCATACCGAAAAAGGAGCAATTGTGGACACTGGCTGTATAGACTTTTTTTTGGCTTAAACTAAGATATATATAATCACGTGTCAAAGCGAGGCCCATTATTTACCAAGCACCCTGTATAGTATCCTCTTGTGACAGGTCTAATATTATTGGTACCATTAGCAGGGTTACTTTGGGACTAGTGGTTAAATTTCTTTTAAATCGATCAAGTATTAAGCGAAAATCTTCAAAAAACCATTATTGAAGGCCCAACTTCATGGATTCGTTCAGTAAAAAACGAAATTTACCAAATATTACACGTGTCTTTTTATTTTACGACCCCTGTATGTTGTTTTTTTACCCCATAATTACGCATGCCCTTACATCAGATAATGCTTTTGTATAATGAACTTTTTTGTACATTTATACACAAATCGGCTCATGCGTTGTCAAAATTATTTCTTGTCTTAAACAAACAACTCATTAATTTATTTAAAATGTGCTCTAGAAAGTAACGCATGAGGTATATGAACAATAGAAATTACCATTAGATATTTCTAAAATTATTATGTTTCACTTACCCATAAATAGCGTCTTTGTCTCGTTTTCCGACGTCGGGTACAGCGCCTCCCATAACATGGTTGGCGGTTGGGTTAACATGGTTAGAATGGTACGGGTGCATGGCATGGTTCAAATGTGGTGAATGATGTAAACCGGGCAAACTGGGCCTATGGGCCACATGTGGCTCGTACATGCCTCCCGCTGCTCCGTCCATGTAACCCGGGTGGATACCATCGTCATACTGCAACAAAGAATATATAAATTAGAGGTTATTTTTAAAATAAGGACTGGATGTAATGGATATGAATAAATTTTTGTAATGTTGAAATAAATCTCGTCATTCAGTATAATAATTTCTGTTTCTAAATAATAATAAAAATCTCGCCGTTTTTTAGTATAAATCAGTTTTGAAGATGTGTAAAAAATAAATAAAAATATATTGTTATTTATGACAACAATTGCTATACCTACACACTTTTAGTGAATTTCAAGATTGCTGGCTGGCCTACTTTGAAAACTTACTTATTAGGTACGTCTTTATGTAGAATATTACACCGAGAGTTCAACAGTATCAAAGGCAAATTAATGTGAATTTTCAAATTTGAATAAACTAGTACTACTGTGATTTAGCTGTGAAGATTCGGTTGAACTGGCTACTGATTTTTTGATCAATTAAAATGGTTCCCTTGGAGCAACAAACATTTACGATAATCATACTTTAAAAATGGTGTTTTCCCGGTTATAAAACCATTACCGATATCTCTAAGAATGATGCCGAGATTCCGCGAATTAGGTACTGTTGAAAAGAGAAACGGTTCAAAAAGAACAAATAAAAGAACAGAGTTAGATGAAATACTATCCTTATAAATTTTTGGAAATGGTTAGCCAATAGACGAATTTATCTTATGGCATATGACAAACAGTTTTTAAAATGGATGAATACATTTTTTTTCTTACAAAATTTATTTGTATCAAAATATTGACCAAAAGACTTTGTACTTCGAATTAATTCTTGGGAATGGTCCCTGACCAATTTAAACAATGATAATATTCTGAATATTGCGTTTTACAAAGACATGGAATAGTCAGAATACACGAATTGAATTCAGCTAGGTATTTTAATCAGGTTGATCAAAAATGAAAGAAATTTCCTTCATTTCAGATATCATTATACTATAATTACTACTACTATAAAAGCTCATTACTATGTTTGGTTTGACTATTTTTAAACGTTTTGCAGAACAATTCATACAAGAGGGTAGTACTTAACCGGTAATTATTAAACTATGTTCAGTTATTTCAAGACAAAAACCCGTATATTATACATTATCGAAGTTATGCAAGGCAATGTTGTTGATTGACATAAAATAAATTATCCACATAAATAATGGAAATATATCACAAAGTTTCAAGCTACCCATTATTGCGATACGTTTTATATACACTTATTGTTTTACTATTTCGGACAAAAAAACTACATTGACCAATTGCAACACTAAATTGTTTGGAAACGTCTAGAATTGTACACCTTTAAATATTAAATTTAAATAACATAATAATATGTATTATTGTGATATAGTTGAGAGATTAACACAACAATTATACTCTCTCTAATGTCATTAAACAAAATTTATGTAAGCCAGAAAAATATGCCCACTTCTATATCTACAAATTTTTAATTAAAAATAATAAATGTCAGAAAAGCGATGAAGCACGCTAGAAAACACACGCTACAGACATAATTACTACTTTATTCAAATTTATGGTCAAATATGTTGTTTTCTTAATTTTTCATCCGGTTATAATCATAATTTCACTTCAACGTCAAACATATGATGATAACCTATCAGTTGTTTAAGATAAAGAACAATAATAGAGAAATATTATAATATTTATTTAGCAAATTAAAGCATTGTGTGCTTTATTCATATTCAATGTGAAAACAATTGGACAGGAGGAACTATTATATCTTTTTTAGCCGAACCGATTTTAAAAAACCTGAACACAAGCAACACAAGATCGATAGAAAATAATTATTTTAAGCCCCAAATAATAGTCTTAACCCTACACCACGGTGTAAGACCATTAGGTGATGAAACGCCTCAATGTATCGTATGGTTAGAGCGTCGCCAAACTGTTAACGCAAGAGACGCGAAATCGTAAGACAAAGAGAGGGAGTACAGGGCCGTGCGGGCTGCGCCTTGCATGTACCGAAACTGTGGTAGGTATGCACTCATTTACCGGGAAATCCGGAAGCCGAATAATATTTGTAAATTAGGTAAACAGTGTGTGCATAATATATAATTTTACCAGCTATAGCCGAATTTGTAAGTGTGAAATCTAGGGGAGGTCTAAATTATTCAAATAGAACTATATTCAATTACCTCCTTACCCTGGAAAACATTTTATTCAAGCATATCAACTTAGTTGTATTTGAAGAGACCATTGACGAATTCTTATGTATTAATCAGAGCAAAACACTAGAATTTCTCTGTGAATCCCACTCTCAAGGCATAATTACAAAACTAATTTTATTTTACATAACAATGCAGGTAATAGTTATTTATGTATCATTAAAGTTTTTTAACTTTTTATCATGAAGGTGGAGTTTAGTAGTAGTAAATAAACCACATAAATGATAAAAAGGGCCTTTAATGCCGAGGTGCATATTATTATTTTTTTTAAATCCAGAAACTGTGAAATTAAGATTAATTAACTCTATATTTTAAATAATTTTCAGTGACATTAAGAAATGTCATATTTATTTAAAATTTTAAGTGACATTAGGAAATGTTACAATTATTTTTAAAATGTCAAATCGGAATAATTTTTTATTTATTGTCACAAGCAATGAAAAATTTATGTTTACATTTATCTGTCACCTCGGCCAACTACAAAAATCGTACAATAATGGATTACTTTAATGACCATTTCTCTCGCTATTTCTATCACTTTAATGCCGATTTTGGGATACTTTAATGCCGATTTAAAAAAAAAACCGTTTTATAAAAGAGAATCCCAGACAAAAACAAAGTGTTTTTCCAATAAAAAGAAGGAATCTAGATTGCAATTAACCTGATACTCTATTATAGTTGATTCAATTTACCACATTAAACTCTTGAGCACATTGCAAGAGATTTATTAAATTAAAATTTAAGAATCAATATCAAATGTGATTAATAGTTTTTTCTCTTTTTTTTGATTTTGGACAATAAAAATATCTAAGTAATAATGCTTTATGTTTACTTAACTTGAATAGTATTTAATTTTTGAATAAATAAATAAACATTTTTTCGTATACATTATTTAATTCACTCACGTATCCCTTATTATTTATTCGTTATCACATCAAAATATACTACTATTTTTACTTTATTTACAATATCAAAAAATTATATTTAAATAAATACCTTATTGCAAGCAATAAATGATTCTTTCGATCAATGATATAATATAAAATCATTACATACTACAGCTATTTTAATTACATTCTATATAGGTATAGTGTAAAAATATTGTTTCGTTTTTAATGAGTGAAGTTAATTATTTAGATATATAATATTAGAACCTTTAAAAAGAATTGCTTTAGATTTTAAACAGCTATCCATACAATGAGCCCTATTCACGGTAAAATATGCGGCCCTAGTTCTACCATCTCTCTCTATTTCGAGCGTTAACAGATTGACGACGCGGTCGGCCGGCTTCTGGCATCACCTAATTGTCTTACACCGTGCCCTACACTTAATCCTACACTAGATTAAAAACACAAAAAATATTTGAAGTTGGAATTAAATATTTAACCAGGGCGAGAACCATAAAAGGTTTTGTCAATGTCTAATACGTGTTTGGGAGTCCACAATAAACTCTAGCTAGAGAACCTCCTGTTTCCTTCTGAAGAAATCCCATGTTTCAGAAGTACTGAACTGATTTGGAGGCGGATATTTGCACAAAAGACAGTAACTTTAGAAGAGAATAAAAGCTATCAGTTGCCTAATAATTGAAGCTGTAGGTGAGAGGGGAGATTCAGTTGTTCAACCCACTGCAATTGGGCACAGCAGGGTTGGGCTTTAAAAGGTTGCGGTTCTGAACATACAGCTGAGAAGGAAATCAACCCTTGGTTCCAACTTTGTATACAGGGTGGTCCTGTTGACTCATTTGAGGAAGAAAAGCTGCTATAAACAATTACGAGAATTTATTTTGATCACCATTGGGATTCAATCATATGGCAGTTGAAGTAATAGGTACAGAAATCTCTTCATGAAAACAGATTTCGATAAAATGCCTAAAAGCAATTACCAGATTTTTTAAAACTGCTCTAAAATTATTTGCATTTCAAATACTAAACTGTTCAAGAAAAATTATACTTTAGGTTACAATTTATTAAACTAAATATAAAAGGAAATGCCTGGCATTTCAGGTGAGTAAAAATGACATTTCAACCGGTTTAGTGTCTTTCGCTGAAACGAGGCTGTACCTTCTCAGAATGGATGTAAACCATTGGAAATATAAAAAATGAATTAGTGGTTCTGTGTTCCGTGTAGTAGTTTCTTTTGATGACTAAATGCATTCTTAAGGAACTAAACTATCAAAAGCGAAGTTTACCATTTTGAATTTTGTTACATTGTTGATGGGAGGTATAAGAGTGCAAAATCCTGTTAATATAAAGGGGAACTTAACCTAGAATGAGGAATAGCTGCGTGTTATTGTTGCTAAATATTTGCAATGGTTTCATGCGTTCCACGTTTCATGCCTATGCCGCGGGGTTCATAGGTAACATTAATTTTATTTGCCAATGGGTGCAGATGATGGATATATCGATTGGGCTTCAGTGACAGTTCTGTAAGGGGCTTGCGGACGTATCTGCTTGATCTACCTTACTTATAAATTTTGCATATCTATGTTTACACTCAAGTGGAACATTCATATTATTACCTAGGTACGTGCAATCTTTATATGTTTCTAATTATATCTTTATATTTATACACTATACATTTCAAAATACACCAATGATCTCTCGATGATCAAACTTCATTTTTCCTTCTTCTTTTTATTTATACCGTTGACGTAATCCTCAGAAAAGTATAAACACTGTGCCTTAAAATACAACTTGGCTTGTATCTAACAATCTTGTACCGCGTTTAAAAACGAATTCTACAACATAATATATTTACAATTTTTTCTTCATAAATATTTACGTGTATGCCACATTTGCGCATAATTAAGACGAAATAATTTTAATGGTTTAGAAAACCTGTACTACATCTATAGAGATAATAACAGGGAACTTTAAATATTATCTCCTAAATTTGCCTAATTAGTAGATCGTACTCACTCTTAAGATATTTTTAATGAGATGCTTATAAAAAAAGTATATGCCTACTTAGAAACCTGTCTGTATATTTAAACGATTCGAAAAACGTAGGTTCAGACCTTTGCGTATAGTGAAGAAACTTAATTAAAATTTTAATTTATTAGAAACAAAATGCTAATAAGTCATGATTAAGCATAATTATAGATTTCGAAATGCCCGAAAACTAATAACGTATCAAATTGATGTTAGTAAACTGTATACATCTTCCCTAATTAATTAGGCGGTCTAATAACGAGTCAAAATCTAGTGACAGCCAAAAGTGACAAATATTGTCGCACACACCCTAATTTTTGTAATACGCTACTATATTGAACAAATTATATTCATATCAATATACTCTTGTTAATAAATAATAAATAAAAATAAAAGTTTAGTTCCTTTAGCAAGCTGCAAAACTTTTCTGAAGTTCTTATTTGACATTCTTTAAATGAAAGCTGAATTTATAATACGACAAATGAAGAGGATTATTCAAATTGGTTTTGAAACTTCTACTATTTAATATAATAAAATACACAAGGAAGGAAGATGAAAGTTGGAGTTGTTTCAGCTTTGATTTCAATATAATTTTACGATCTATAAAATGCTATAGGTAAACAGATGGATAAAAAAAAAGTAATCACAATTAGCTATGGGTATAAAATCGTACGTCTTTGATTACTTAGTTAGGTACTTTACTATACAATATGACAAAAAATGACACATTGCATTAAGAATGTAATTAATTAAACGTATAATTTTTAAATCTATAGGTTAACTACGACTCAGTTTTTTCTAATCTCTCTGTAGTTAGATAATGTAACGAAATGTGTTAATTCGATATAATTATGATTTTTTTTTAAATCAGCAGATAATTAATGCAGAATAATGATTGAAAAATTAATTGCCATAACAACAGTATTTTGAATCAATTAATAGAAAGTAAATAGTATCTGAATATTAGCATGTACCAGAAAATATACTTTACGCAGTCCTAGAAATTATATATTATCAAAAAAACAGATGCACGTAATACAGGGAGTTCTCTTTTTATTCGTTTTCCTAAATCTTTTTGTGCTACTGTATCTTCAGAGGTGGCAAATGTTATTTTCGTGCATATTACTATCATACCCAGGAACATTTCATATTCCGCAAGTGCACCTGATCTTTCTCTTATCGAACATGTACAGGATCTTGATCTGACTAGATAGTTAGGTTCCAACCGAGGTTCCAACAATAAGTCCTTCAACGCTCACAACAAAGTTCAAATCACTTGGGATATAATGCTTCAGAAAAACCATAAACTAATTAATTAGAGGACATTCTGCGCGAGGTGTAAGATTGCATGAGGCGCCAGGTGATTATTCATTTTGAGGTAGATATCGGAATCCCATTATAATGAAATTTCTCCAAAAAAATATCAAAGATTTTAACAATTCTACAGGATGCCCAGGGCGGAGAGCAATAAAGTTCATCACAGGGGTTCGTAACTGAGTTGTAGCCCCTTGAGGTGGGGTTCCGGCTAACAGTGTTTTGCCCCCCATTTTCGCATT
Organism: Rhagium mordax; assembly: GCA_963680705.1. Lineage (NCBI taxonomy): Eukaryota > Metazoa > Arthropoda > Insecta > Coleoptera > Cerambycidae > Rhagium > Rhagium mordax. Next base: position 81,588,198 of record OY796657.1, on the reverse strand, counting down.
TAGTTTGACGTGGATTATCACCTAATGATGCAATAGCCATTATTTTGTACCAGGAGGCCCCCTTTTAATCCATCAGGAGTGTCACTTTCGGTGAAGGTGCCAATTTCATTTTATTTGGGCTTCTAAGCCCTGTTTAATTCCAAAACAAGGTAGACATTTTTCCAAAAGTATTTTTGCCTGGTACAGAAATAATCGCTATTAAATCATTAGGCTACTTGCCAATATGGTACATTACGTGAAGCTTAGTGAAAATAGCTGGCAAAAAAACTGTTAGCCAGAACTCTACTTCAAGAGGCTCTATTTCATGAATCTTCAGAAAAAAAATTGCATCAATCTTCATCGCTGAAAGGCCATAACTTGTGGCAACATATTTGCACTCGGATCTGGCAGCAGTAATCTAAAGAGTGTATCATACTGAAAACTGTTTTATTATAAATTTCCCAGAAAATTTCTTTATAAAAGTTGGCGCATCCTCAGAAATAAAAGAAAAGTGAAACAAAATTTGATTCGACGTCAGAGAACTCTTTGGACCACGTTGCCACGTTGTATACTATATCAGAATTTGACAATTATTTGAGTAATTTCTATTGATTATCACCTTACACGTACATATTGTAAGTACGTAATAAATATGTAGCTGTGACAACTTAAACATTAAAATTAATAATTTAACGCGCAGGTATACTTAAGTATATACTAAAAACGGTTGGTAAACTAACCACGTCGGCATAATGTATTAAAAGAGCCCAACTCGGTTTGCATAGGGGTAGATACAAAGGATGTAATTATTTTACTGTAATTACTATTACTCGTTTAACAATCAATTATAAACACTCTTTGTCTGTATTATTGACCACATTACGCACTATACATCGAGGAAGACATTTATGAAATTGCTAAATATTTCTAAAAATTGGCTGTCGTGGCCATGGGTAATATAAGATATTGCATATGCGGTGATACAATATTATCAAAATTATATTTAAAATCATTATCATTAATATCACTAAATCGAATGTTATATTGTAGGTAGTTTCTGTGAATATCTGTAAGTTTTATGCAAGGAGTATATTCTAAATTACAAGAATGTGTCTTTATTATTTTATCTGTAACAGATTTCGAGATATCTTATTCTTATCGTTTTAAACAGATGGCTATGCTAGAAATTAGAAAAAATCGAGTACCTCATGCATTTGTTTTCAATTCCTAGTATAGCCAGCTGTATTAGTATTGACACATCTCGGGGTGACAGAGTTGGAATAAAATATAATTTTTATTAACGGAAATACAGTTTTTAATTTCATTTCAAGGCTTTCAAAAAATCTATATACGTTGTCTAATGTGATAATTGAAGAACGTTTTTTTGATGAAATTTGGTAAATGTCAAAATCTATCAAGTTCAATGTTCAGCGGTATATACCTACAAATGGTCAATTAAGATGGGGGCTGAGGACGCTGAGATTCTAAAAACCAACACAAAACAAAAATATTTTGCCAATTCGTTTTTTTTTTAATAAAACAAACTTTATGTTTGCTTGTTGTGTGGCAATTTTTAAATTTGTTACTGCATAAAGTTAACTCCAGAGAATACTATATTAAATTGAAGGCTTCAAAATCACACAATTATAATCATATTTCACATTAAATTGCATGATATTCTAAGTGAAAGAGTATTTCCACAATATATTGTAGATTATTATAATCTTAGTATGTATCTACACTATATCAAGAGCAGTAACAATAAAATTAAGTATCTACACCGATCTGTACCGCGACAATGTTTCTAAAGAGCACTAATTTGTTTTCATGGTATGTTAAATTGGCAGTTGATTACAATCCCATCCCATTGTAACTCGTGTTCAGCGATGATGGACTGGCGGAGGAGTAGAATTAATACTCGAATCCCAATGGCGATTTAAATATTAGACCAGAAGGGATAACATCCCTATCAAAGAGATTGAATAAGTAGAACTCAATTTACAGACAAAATATCATTCTTGGTTTATCGAGTCGTGTGCGTGACGTCATATTTTGCTTGAAGCAAAATTGTCATCATTTAATGAAATGTTTATTTTTATTTGTGATCGCGTTACTTTTCCTTTAATACTGTCAATAAACCAAGTTTTAAGGCACAAAAACGCTTTGTAAACATTAAGCAATAGGGCTGTAGCTGTATGATTACCTTTTTAGACTCGATGGAAAGATGAAATGAAATATCCAGAGTTACAACATCGACAATTTATAATTATTGATACATAGAACGTTGACGTTTATAGGAGCGTTTGTTTATGGGTTATTTTACCTTAAGGAATTTTGTACAGTATGAGGCTCGAATGTTTCCATAAAATTTGAATATGAAACAGTGTACATTTGTTATAATACTTATTAAAATGGGCAAGGGCAATGCGTAAATTATGAAATTCACTTAGATAGTTTACGGATATTTACATTTTTAATTAATTACAATTTTTTTTAATCCCTTAATGTACTTTTATGTATTAAATTGATTTTAAACCTAATCGTAATTACCTAATATAGAATTTAAAAAATTACTTCTTTTTGTTTGATAAAAAAGAAGTTTTAATAAATATTCAATTTGAAATTTTTGCTGATCACATTCATAAACGCATTAATATAATTATAATTAATATACAACAGACAAAACAGGCACAGTACATACATATATATAATTTTTTGCACTAAAGGAAGCTTTTCATATTTTTAGTTATTATTTTAAATTTGCAAATTTTGACAATCGCATTGTCGAGATGTTTTAAATTGAAAATAACCTTAAAAAAAACATTATTATTTTTTTTAATAGAACCACTATATTGTGACTCGATATTAAGTATTAATTAAAAATAATCAGAGCGTTACGACCTAAGACGATGTTGTTTTTAACTAAGGATATAAAGTGTGCCCAAGGGCGAAAAAGGTGCATTTTACGCTCAACTTTAAGTCTCACATGGAGCATATGGTCAGTTGACCGGCAGCTCTGACCTACAGTGCTGTCAGTGTATGCCCATTGTATTTGTAAGGGTTGTGAAATTGATCATGCATTTTCTTAAATCCATTAAAATAAAATTTTATTGAAAAACTAACGTGCTCATACAAGCGAGAAAATTATTGTTATAACTTTACATTACAGGTATTCAAAAATTTAAGTGAACTGGTAAGGCCCGAATAACTATAACGTGCATGTATGCTACACACAAGTACCTACGAGAATAATTTCCCCAACATAAATAACTCGTATACATAAAAACCGCTTTGAAGAAATATCTCATAATTAAGTAGCAAAATATAGCCTATAATTATACCATTATCTTTAACAAATTCATAAAATTTTATGTTATCTTGCAACGGCTTGTAAAATTATTGGCAATTACGAATTAATTCATATATGTAATAATTGATTTAGTTTTATTACAGCGTAAATAATTTATGAACAATAAAACAAATTATGCATACATTAAATTAAGAAGTGTGTATCGATTTTGCACGCCATAACTATATATCATACAAAGTTGGGAAAATATTTGGTCTAGTGAGACAAAACTAGGGAAACGGGCAATTATATAGCAATAAGTCAAACGAATTTTTAAAACCGGCAAAGAATTCTATTAACGAAAGAAAAATATTGGCATCCGTTTCACACCTCGATATCGCATATTTATTTGGGTGTATACATATGAGTCGCGACATTTGTATATTATTTTTGTCGATAATATAGCAAACACTTTTTAGATTTAAGCGTGTTCGCTAGAGATGTGCACGTTTTGGTGGAGTAATTCGAGAATAACTGAAGTAACTGTCAAACTAGTCGAGAATAATATTACCAGATTATACCCAGACATGAAAGATGAAAATACCTCTTTTTGTCAAAATTCACTTCTTCCACTACTCTTTTAGTGGCCTATATCTCTTTGTGTACTGAATGTCGAAAAGAAAGGTTTCAAGTGATAGAGAAAGAAACAGAAACAGGGCCGTCTCATTTTGTTTGAAAGACTCTCTAACTATGTGGTGAGAAAGATAATTATTTTGACAAGGACAACATCATTGTCTTAAAAAGGAGGCGCCATCTTTAACAGACAAAAAAAATTATGAGTGTTAGGCGTTCTTCATGTTATTACGCACTGCATCAGGAATAGGCCCTGATTCAACTGCTTTTCTAAACTAACTAACTTTTGATATATATTTCTTTTAATTTTTATTGTAGGCTTCATTCGTTATTATTTTTGGTGGTTCTAAGGGACGATTTTTAAAACGAGTAAAAAAAACCTAGTTTTAGGACCATTTTAATTGGGAAAATGGGAGAAAACTGCAGTATATATAATATTATGAAATTATGCTGAAGTAGTTTCAAACAATAAAAAAAAGTGTACTAGTTGGCATCATCAGAAATGATGTGGACATCTTTTTACTTCATAAATCTGACGTGAATACTATCAGAGCAGGCGGCAGTTTGCTCCCGTCTTTTCTTCCAACTTATATTTAATGCTTTCTTACAAGAATTATTTTAAGAATTTATTTCCAAAAAATACCTACGTAAAATTGCAAGAAAAATCTACCTGCAAACAATAATATTGATCAGTAATTTCTTTCTACTCCGTTGTTATTTTAAAATAACAATTGAGAATTACGTTATTTTGATCATTCCTTATGGTATTGCTGGTAAATTAAAATCCACGCATTTTCTTTTACATGAGACGAAACGGATATTTTATTCAATATTCAGATTTCACTATGGTCAAGCGACGCTTTCGGAATGTTTGAAATTTCTCACAAAATGTTGTATTTAATTGACACAAATAGGTAAATATTAGAAATGCCGTCAAGTGTTTAGCATTAGTTTAATGGCAAACGAAAGGCATAAATATTTATATTTTCCGAAAAAATTGTTGTACCTACTTAAAATTAAAATATTAATAGGCTGATATTCTACATTTTAAATATTTTAGTCGGTGTAGGATATATTTATCTAACATATTAAGATTGTGAGATTAAATATAAATGGATTCCTAATATATTAAAAGTATCTTGGAATTCAAGACAAATGAAATATTTATGTAAATTAGTGGTGTAAAAAAGGACATTTAATCCGGTTTGTTAAAAAATAGCTTTTCCCTGACCGAATTGACACACGTGTATTAATTACATTTTTAAAGCCTTTTTATTGAAATATGATAAACAAATGAAATGATGAAAGTTATCCGGTTTATATACAAATTATTCGATATTTAATTAACCTAATCGTCTACTTTGTAAAACTATAGTCAAAGATGCATTCGTAAGATACTAGATTTTATGCAGTTATAAATAAGAAATTTTATGTTAGAAACGATTTGAAAAGGTTTCGATTTAATCCTAATTGGTATTTTTGAAATCAATTAAATTAAATTCTCGATTAAATTATACATAGAGTTTGAATCTTTTAAAAGCAAATATACGGCACAACAACTTTTTAAATTTTAATTGCCGCGGAGGTCTAAATATGTGCAGAAGGCAAATTTAACAAACAAAAAATGTTTCCTATGATTAATGACCTTAATTAAAATGTGTAAACGTAGGTATATACGAAATAGTAACAGAAGGGATGATTTCCGAGAGCTAGATTTTTCTCGTACACTGTGGTGTTTGCGTTAGGCGTAAGGTAATCATTAGTTGTTTTTTCTTTAGTTTTGCTTATAACTTCGCAACAATACAAATTAGGTTAAAAATATTTCTAAACATTTTTAAATCCCATTAAATATTGTGCAAAATTTTGTCTTCACTATAACAAATAAAAATCGGGATAGGTATACCATAGAAGGTAACTTAAAAAAACACAAGAATGTTTAAAAAACAAACGCGTCTCCATATTGCCAGAAAAATGTGCAAAGGTATACGAATGTAATAAGGAGCACGAACAGGCCTAAGAACAATGGAGCAAAATTTTTTCTTTACGTCGATTTTTTTATTCCTTGTCAAACCGAAAAAGTTACGAATTTTTCTAGATTCCCTATAAAAAAGTAAGAATTGCCAGAAGCTTCTATGGCTAACACTATTCGAGATATTGATTTTCAAAGTATAAAAATACGATTTTAATGTAATATTTTGTTTTTTATAGCAAAAATACATGAGTCCAGTTGCAATTTCGCGCGATAGATAGTTTCGAAGATAAACAGCGTCATGCCAGCAAGTATGCTGGTGTGTACTTTTATCGTCTGCATCGTGTAGTATAGATAGACGTTAACAGAGAGAATGTAAAAGAGTGAATATTTTAGAGTATTGATAAAATAGCGAGAAAAATGAGCCCAGGTGCAATTTCTTACGGTGGACAATTTCGGAGATAGAACTCTAGGCATCTGTTGTAGGGGATGTTGGCTATATACGTTTATCACGAGGTTTATCATGTCGTGTGGATATGATCAATGATAATCTAAAAAAGTGAATTATTTTTGGGTATTATAACAATTTTCGGAAAAATAGCGACATGCTCTAGCATCTGTTGTAAGAGATGTTGGTTATGTACGTTTATCGCCCGCGTGGTATAATATAGGTATAATCAGACGATATAAAATTTTATAAAAATTTTGAAAGAAGTCATGAAGCACACTTTAAAGAAAATAATTAATATAAGAAAAATCTTCTAACGGCTGTATTTTTATGCTAGGGCCACACAGAGCGCTTCGCTATGCTACCTGTGCTCTGTGTGTTATGTTCTCTATATTCGCTACACTAAAAGGCCAACAATGGTGGTTACGATTTGTACAAGACTCATCAAGAAGGTGGCATAATGAGTGATGATAATTTTCCTTCCATCTAGTAAATAATCTCGAATGAAGGCATATGAAAAGTATATAATTGGTGAACATCTCATTCCCCAATAAAACAGTTACGTTAAATTTAAATTTAAAAGTTGTGCTCGTCAGGCCATTGGTACTGCCTTACATACTCGACCCAAAATCTCAGCTATCTATAGATAGTGAGCACAGGGCATAAGCAGCTCTGTGTGGCGACTTATATTGTCAATAAAGGAAAACGAGCGTAACGGCCATGGCGTGCATAACGTACGTAACGCTCTTCGTGGCCTTGACATTAATGCTAGGGCCACACAGAGCGCTGCGCAAGCTGCGTCTAGTACAAATCGTGTGGACAATCGATGTAACGAACGCACAGAGCATACACGGCGCAGGGCTCCGTGTGGCCCTAGCATAATTTCTAAATATGTGTGAAATTGTCAAAATCATCGGTTTTCAAATTTCTTTAAATCAAATATTTCGAAGAAGTTCAGAAATATTCAACATTTGATTATTTAATTAAGTATGACCTTTGCATCGGTTTAGTGTTTTATTAAGTTTAGATCGAAAGGTATCTTACCTACAAAGTTATTTAGATTGTTAGTTCATAAAAAAATTCAATTAAATGTCTTCATTTTAAATTACTTGTACACACGCCAAACATTTATCCCAAAACGCACCTGAAAATTTGTTTCTTGTGTCCAGTGCGGATTCTTGAGAGCCCAACGTTGAAGTATTTTTCTATTGTCTATTGATGTTAAATCCACCTGCAAAATCTTCTTTTTAATAAGTTGGATTCTCTATAGTGTTATATTTTGTTGCAGTTATTTTTTTATTCTTTAATATCGAGATTAATATTTCATTTCGTATTTTCCGGACACTTTCTAATACATCTTTATATTTTAATTAGTAATTTGTTTGTTGTACAGTCTACTTATTTACTGGTTTGTGATATAAGATATAAATAATATGCGATTTTATTAATTATTTTGATGATTAATTCAACACAAAACATGATTCCTTTTATACAAAATATTCATTAATTAAAAATTATTTTGTTATCGCTTCGATATGTAACTTTAATTGCTGCAATTTTTTTCTAGACATTTTTTTTATCTATATCATTTAATTGTTTTTCAAACATTTTACGACAATTAAATCCGATGACTAAAACCGAAAATCAACATTTTTCGCAAAATTACCTACACATCGTCTTTAACCTTGTCAATTTAGATGCAAAGGTACTTCGACTAATATTAAAAACAGTGTAAAGGTTTTGTATTCTTTCTTCTACCTTATAGAAAAACAGGGAGAAAAAAATATATTCCTTTCTACAATTTTCAAACCGATATAACGTAAAACCACCACATATTTTTAATATTTTTGTCTAATCATAAAATAATCATTTCATTTATTAAAAGCCTCCATTTTTTACTTCATATATATTTATTAAACCATAAATTTGGGATCGCAGAGTTACATAACGCGTTCATAATAATAAATAAGATACTTGCAAACAGTTTTGTATTACCTATGTGCTTCAAATTACTGAATTGAATTTATAATGAAATAAAATACATATTATAAAAAAATATTTTACAAAATTTTGTACAACGGTGGCAAGAATTTAAAATACATATTACTTAGCTAGTCTCCGTTAAGGTGCACAGGTACTCTAATTTTTTATTGAACGATTAAACAATAAATAATTGTTGCATCATATTATAGCTATATATAGTGCTTTTCTTTTCTTGACCGTTGGTATCAATTAATTTGATGTGTATTTTCCTAGGTTTTCGGTCATGTGGTAAAATAAAAAACTATTTTCTGACGTTTCGGTTTTATTAAAATAGTTTTTTATTTTACCACATGACCGAAAACCTAGGAAAATACACATCAAATTAATTATAGCTATAAGTATAGGTATTAATTTATATTTATTTTGAGACTTGGTATCTTACCTACAACTTGATATAAATATTCCTAGCAAAAATGTTCCTTGGGCAACTTTGCCTACGTATTATCATGTAACAAACAATTTATTAAAATGCTACACCTTTTTTTAAGGAAATTACCAACCAGGATGTGTAAAAGAAATGACGAAAGAACAGTTAATATTTTTCCAATAACCGATGATGACACAGAAATACTTTTAAATAAATGTATTATTAAAGCAGAAACTGGTTTCATGTTTTAGATGTTATGATGTTCCCAGACACATTTAGATTAGATATAAAAATTTATTTAGGAAATATACATAAAAAACCATATGTTAAAATATATCCAGTATGATTTAAAATTCGTTCATACAAGTACTTATACTTGCAATTAAAATTTCACATAAATATGGAATGTCGTGAATAAGCAAAATCTCGGGGGATATATTTAAGCTTATAAAAAAATTATAAATTAATCTCTGAATTAAAAATTGTGTCCTTGACAATCTTATAACGAAGGGAAAATGGTCGGTACAGGACAATAAAAATAACGCTATTCTTTTGCCGACGTTTCGTTTACTCGACGTAAACTTCTTCAAGACTCAGAATACGCATGAAGATGGTATCTTCGACCTGTCATAGAGTATTCTAAAAGGTAAACTCGAACATGGAGCTTAATCTCTGCATGCAAAAATCATTTGCTTTCATATAAAAAAATAACACACAAAAAAATATATATGCACAACACTAATAAAAAATAATTTGAAACTTCGTGTAGACTAAACACGCTTCAACCTACATTAAACTGAGATATTTAAAAAAATATATCCATGTTCGAGTTTACCTTTTAGAATACTCTATGACAGGTCGAACATACCATCTTCATGCTCATTTTGGAGTATAATTTAATAGTAGTAAAAGGCAAATAATATGTCGATTTAAACTGTTTAGGATTTTTTTTTTAACTGAAACTTCGACCTTTATTAAAGAATAATATTGAACAGAATAGGTTACATAGTATTAAAATATGTACTATAATTTTCAATAATACGAGGTCAAAAATCGTAAAAAAATATAGTCCATATTTTATTAGACGTATAAATTGGTGTACACTTATGTCTTTTATTCGTTTTGGAAATTTATGCGTTTGTATAGACATAAAAGTCTTGTAAAATATGGTTTTAACTGTTATTTTTTAATTCAATTTTTACTACCAATAAAAACTATTTGGTCTAGTGTTAGACGTAGGCAAATAGATTCTCTTAAATGTTATAAAATTAACGATCTTTCAGAGGTCTTTTCTATGCTTTATATCTTAATTCTTTTATATCTTTCACATGCTTATTTTTTCGCAATCATAAGTCCTGCATTTTTAAACACATACAAAATTGATTTTGCAGTTTCAAAGAAATCTATCGATTCCTTTTAGTTCAAGTGACAGTATGCTAAAAGCAGTAAACGATTTATACTTAATAATTACTGTGGCCACAATAACAATGCAATAAATATTACCTTTCTAAATCAAACAAATAAATAGGGTACCCTCGTTAGGATAATTTTGCCTCTGGAGTTTAAAGTAAATTTATGATTCAGCATTTCAATGGAAAATCATAATTTATTGCCAATATGAAAAATTTATTCTTCTATTAATTTTTATCAACTATAGTTAGCCCCAAACGACTTTTTTATATTTTTGGGTAGATCTTGAGTAGCTAAAGTATTTTGCCATTTTCTTAAACAGAAAAACCTGCTGGAAGACACGGACTAGGAATAGGTAAAACATTATGTAAATTCGGAATCAGAATTTGGACATCTGACTTGATGAGACAAATACCTATTTGAAGGGTGTTTCTAAAATACCACTGCCTCGACCACTGCTATACAACAATTATATTATGCCAATAGAAATTCGTAGGTACTTACATACTTTGGTGTATTTTTGATATAAATAAACATATTTATTACTTGCTATAGATTGCAAAAAAAATCAGCAAGAAAAATGAAAGGCAAAGTATTATGTAAATGAAAGATGAAATGGAATGAGAAATCGGCAAACAACTAAAACTTCTAATTATAATTTTATTTTTAAATGTGACTAAGTACTTTCATTAAACGAAACATTTGTACACGCGTAGTACGTAAAATAATTTAATCTCGATTTTAATATTCCACAATATGCAGAAATTCAACTAAGTAATGTAAATGTTCAAGACGAGGTTGGCAATGTTCATTTCATGTACAACCATTGACTATAGGTAGGTGGTTTGTTACTTCAGAAATTATTTAACCGCTAGGTAAGTAATTATAGGTTTCATATTAATATTATGGCTACCTAAATATTTTTATTAGTTAACTTTGTAGGTATCTATAGTGAAGGTATAAAGGTATCGTTAAATAATCATCAACTACTGCAAAAATTATTGCACTTGTGGCGAGACTTGTGGCTACATATACATTTGTGTAAATTTTGATAATTTTTGCAGATTCTTCCATATTTATTGAAATTAAGTTTCCTCCTTAATAATAATAGTGCTTCCAATTATTGTTACGTTTAAGCAATTGATCTTTTAATTTATCACTGAATTATTGGTAGAAAATAATCAATTTGGCATCTAAAACTTATGTACGTATTAAAAGTTTAAAAACAATTTCTTTGAATTTGTAGGGTAGAGGACTCCGGTCGAAATATAAAATAATTTCTTTTTCACAGTCGGATTAATAATTATTATTATGAATATAATATTCATCTTATCCTTATCCTACACAATTATTTTTTTGTTGTTGTACATAGAAAGCATCTTATATACCTAGTTAAAAAACTAAATTAGGTATATCAAGGATTGTTATCTAGGGTTGGCATTAGAATTTGTATTTGTAACAAAATTTGTTTTAAAATAGTTTCTAGATTAGATACAAACGAGGATATAAATAACATTGAAAAAATCCAAAATAACTAGGTAGGTAAAATGTTTCTGGCCCCAATAGTTGATTTTCCTCTTAAGTATTCGCCATAGGCAAATTTTAAACTGTACATAGGCAAGCTTTATTTCTAGATTTAGTAAAGTGTTTATTGTTAGCACTGATCATAAATTCAGTGGGTGGTTCAAACACTGTAACAAAAGTTTATTGTTGAGTCTGTCTTTTCTAAAAATTTCTAGGTATAGGTCTCGGTATTCGTATAGGCGTAAATGGGAAAATAATTTAGAATAAGCAGCTGTGGTAAAAAATCAGACATCAGTATTTTGATTTTGTTTGCAAATCTAAAAGATCTTTTAGTTGCTTATTGAAACAAATGTGAATCAAATGCATTACCGCAGTGCAATCATAAAAGACATTTATCCACAGATACCAAGGAAATTATTGTCAATGGTAATTCAACCCTTATCGAGCATGGAAACAGTGGCAAAGAAAAAGCGGTAGAAGAAAAATAATTGTTTACTTAAAAAATAGTATCAACTACTTAAAAAATTGCGAACAATCCTATTAATGATGCCTGATGTACGGCAAAGTTAGATCGAAGTGACGAAGATATAATTTTACTTAAAATTCACAAAATGTATGAAGAATGAACTGTACCAACTTTGGAAATTTACTCAAAAGACTTGCAACAAATGCAACTGAAATGAAGTGTCGTAGACTTCAGCACTATCAGTGTTAAATTAAAAAAAACGTGGGGCAAGTTAGTATACTTAGAACTGAAAAGACTTAAAGACTGGCGTATGGAAGATTTGACAGAAATCATAGAAGAGAAAATCTCGGAGAAAATAGATCCAATTATCTATCTGCTTGGACGAAACTTAGTTTGATAGGTGCATGATAACTCACCAAAATATTCAGTATTATCCAGGAACAGAATACAATATTATATGCCGGATCCATGAAGACACAACGAAAAAATAATTCAAAGTTGATTCAAAAATTGCTCTGGATAATACCTACAAGTTACTTATCATAGCAGCCAATTAATTAAATAAAGTTTCTTGCTCAAAAGATATAAACAGTACAGAAGTAAGTACTTTGTAGTATCATGGTATTTATTTTCAAGAAAATTTAACAAATAGTTACTTCAGGTAGGTAACCTACTAAAAAGTTTTGTTATAAAAGAAGGATGCATTTGTGACAATTTTGCAGAAAGTATCAAACACTCAATCAAATAGACTTCCACCACATTCTTGTAGGTAGGTAGGTATATTTAATCATAACGAGTATAAGTATCGCATTGACTGAAGAGCACTATATTAAAATTTGAAACAATATTTTCCCAGAGATTTTCCCTATTCTAAATATTGGTGTACTGAAATTTTGAAAATTTATAAATCGATGTACCTACCTAAATAAAATAGAATTAGAACAAATAGATTTCTGTAGCATTTTATTCAATACGGGCCTGTTTAAACTACCCGCCGGGTTTATGACCAGTGCCAATAGCAGGCAGATAACCACTTTACTAGATCCTTCGCAAATATTAATGACATTGTTATACAATTATGGACATACGATTAAATAATATGATTTTTATGGGTTACGGTAATACCATAGCCTACAAAATGGAGTGAATTGAAGATATCGCGTTTAATTACAAGTTTAAACAACGATGCGTTTACAATTGAAATAAGAATTCTATGTTGCCTCCGAATCGAGAATACCTACTCAAGTTTTGAAAAATGGAAAGTATCTAATATAGGTTCAATTGTTTATTATACCTAGGTATACCTAGGTAGTTTAAAACGAAGTCAAAAAAAATTATTATAACCGTGAGACAACTAGAATGAAAAATTTCATTTAACGACGGGAAGAAATCAAAGTAGGTAGGTAGGTATCTAAAATAAGATCTTTCTGTAGTGTTTTTTCTAAACCGAGGAAAATATGTTGCTTAATTGCCTTTTTTTTCGTATAAAATAATTTTTCCATATTACTTCCACGGCGCATTCACCACAAAGTTTCAATTTCAAGAAATTCAATTTATGAGATGTTAATTTAATTTTTTGTGCGTTACCAATGCTTATCCCATTTTTTATTGAAAAATAACACCTAAATCTAGATAGAAATATTTAAAGTATTACACAGAAATACCTATCTAGATATAAGTATATTTTTTACATATACCTAGGTATAAGTATGCGATGCTTACTCATATGTCAGAGCAAATATATAATAATAATAATAATAAAGTTTATTTCGCTAAATTTTTACAGCTTTTACAAGAACATTTTTTAACATATTTTTAATATATTTCTAATGATTTTGTAAATACTTTATGTAGGTACATATGACTTATTGTGTAAATACTATTTATCTAATAAAATAGTAATATTTATTATATATCCACTACATAAGTAGGTATTAATTCAGAAAATTTTACGTACCTAGACAATGATTTTTTACGGATTCTTAGTAGAATATCTTTTATTTTTATAGGTATTACCTACATTATTTTTAGTAAGTAGATGTAGGTATATTGTTTGGAGTAATAACACATTTTTTATACTTATAACACCAATACGACCACAAATACAAAGTAACTATTAGAGTTAAAATGGGTATATTTACATTTTTCTGAAGGACATCCATGTTGAGAATTTTTCACTAGTGTTTGTACTGCCTTATTCTAAGTTACACCTAAAAATTATTTTAAGATAAATGATGCTGGAGTTGAAACGAAGATATCCAAAGAAGCGACACGTTGGGTCGACACTACACATCATCTCGCTTGGGGCACAACACTAAGTTTTTAACAACCTTTTTACGGCAATAAACGTAAAGCTATAATACGACTTTGCTTCATAATAACACACAATTACAGAATCACGACCAGGGGGTCAGGTAGCTCGGAATTTTATATAAAAATTTAGAGAACTTCCGAAAATAGGTATATGAAAATAAATCGAGGCTTCGCGTACCGCTTTCTGGTCAATTATAGATAGGTACCTACCAAACGTAATTTAATATTTAATATTAGTTTTATAATTAATTATTATATCCACATAGTTTTGTAATTTGTTCGTGTTTGCTTTTTCCAATTCGCGACGGATGGCGGTAAAAAATGTCATGTCAATTTAGCGCTGTACAATTTGCTTGTTTCAGTGATTTTATTTATTAACGTTGCAGTGCATGTATTGTACGTCCATGTAATCGTTTAAATGGTTCTTTTATTTATTTTATTCGCTGCCACATTATATGTTATATCGGCACTATATTTTTGTTTAATGTCAGCGTTAATAATTTTAAATTTTTCGTGTCGGTTCGAATTTAATTAATTTTAAATTCATTTCACTTTGATTTTTTCACGCCTAATTAAGACTACTTAAAAAATTAAATTATCACAATTTACTAGCAATAAAATAAATAAATGCTTAAGGATTTTAAATGTCTACAAAGAAGATAAAACGGCAATAAAAATACGGTAGTCTACTTAATATAGTCAATATGTCAAATTTTATTGCAACTTTTCAAATTTGTCTGGCTCTTAAACATTAAACCTTCTTATCAAATACACCACCTAATGTTTATTTACAATTTGTCTTAAATGAAATTAAAGGTAATTTTTTGAAGGAGATAAGATAATCGTTTGGGTTGGTATATTGCAGTATTAGTAGCTTTTTGGATTACGAATATTACGATATTTATTTAATCTATATATTTTTAGCTATTAACTGAAATTATAGAATGCTACTTTAATCGATTAAGATTTGCCTCAATAAAAATATGGAATTACGTTGGAAGTTTTTTTTAATTTTATCTTTGTTCTCACAGAATATACCTATATCAGAAAATTATTTTTTATTGGCAATTTTTATCAGTAGATAGGTGTATAAATAACCTTTTATACCTACCTACTTAATTTTTAAATATCACATAACGTGAAAAATTATTATTAAAAATACTTACGCCGAAAAAGTAATAGGTAGTCCACAATTTACAATTGCATTTGTTTTTTGAATTTTTAAACCTATCTTATAGTTAGTTATCCTACTCTTTGGTTATAGAGTAGGTGTATGTTTATAGGAAATATAATATATTGGATTGACTATAAATATGAATGTAGGTATGCCATAATCTTGACTCGGTTCTGTGCGACAAAACAAATATATCATCTAGGTAGGTAGATACCTACCTAGGTGGTAAGTATTTGTAATAAAATATTAAATTTTGTATTATGAACGATGTAATTTATTAAATTATGTAGTCATACTTTTACTGCGCCTATCTAATTTGTAACCGATTAGTAGATGCGTTAAAAGAAAAATTTTCACGTTTCATTTATAATGCCTGTAATATTTATTTTCCGTGTTGTCGTCGCAACGTTCGTCATAAATAAAACTTTCATTCGTCGCATTAGAAAGCAAGGAAACGACAAAAACTTTAAAATGAATCAATTTATTTGGAAGAACATGATTATTATTTTGTAGGCGAAGGAATCTCGATAATATTTTATTAAACCGTAATAAAAGTAGGGTCGTATCGTTCGTGAGCGAAATAAGTTCCCACCCGGAAAGTTTTTATTAGGATGAAATTTACTTTTTGTAAAGGCGTAAGGGCGAGGTAATTCAGAATTTGATAAGAAATTTCGCACGATATTTAATCAAATTTAAAGATGATTTAACTGCGAAATATTACCGGATACATCACTAGATAATGGGATAAAGGTTATTTAAGTTTTAGTCTCGATTTTAGTAGCTCTAAAGCAGGAACTTGTTGGAATGGTTGTCGTCGTAAAATTTCATGAAGTACTAAACAGACGCTCACAGCGGACTGTGTTATATGGTCGACTTTTTTTTACTTTCAGTGTAGAGAAATGATTTTCGAACGTCTTTTTAACTGTCTGCTCCGTAGTAAACTTTTATTGCTTCTGAGGCGATTTAAATTTTGATTTCGATTTGATATCCTACATACGGTCGCACTCCGTTAGGGCTGTTTTTGCCGCTTCGGGTCCATTAGGATTGGGGTCCGTCGGCTCGAGAAGTTTTCCCGCACTTTACACGAGTTTTCCGGTTGTTTCCCAGTTCCGATTCGTCTTGAGTTGAGTTGATTCGCGCGTTCCAATACACTCATGAATAAACATTGGTAAGGGAATGGATGCAACCAGTAAAATCCTCCGTAATAATGTTTAACGTGCTTTTCTGTAAGGCGATTAATTACTAAATAACAGGCGAATTTAATTAGGAATAAGGCTCGTTTGTGTAGAGGTAAGCGACGGCAGACAGCACGGATCGCGGCTTTGCTCGAGTCGAGTTGGCCTCGAGAGACTTCTTTGTTGGGTACATTCTTTGTAGCATTCCTCGATGATAATCCAGAATCACGGTGACTCGCTTTTTTTCGAGTGGCATTTTACGGTATGCAATCAGGTAAGGTATCTTGTTGCAGCAAAGTGCTTGTTCATCGGTTTTAAGAGAAACTAAAAGTATTCGTTGAAAGGATAGTGCTAAACTATAATTACGGGTCAGGAATACATCTATAACCATCCGGCCGTGAACATCTCGAACACACTCCCGATTCCAAACGGCTGTTAATTGCGCCTATTGACTAATCAAACGCCATTATATTTCTTCATCCATTAGTAACTATTAGTCTCGAAGCCAAACACACTTATGTCTGAATGCAATTAATATAAAACAAGCAGACAGTTTCAAAACGTCTATTTATTTCATTTCAGTTCATGCAATATTGTGGCTAGATCGCGCAGCTAGTTCTTTAAACAGGTAGGTAGGTTTTTGATTTGTATTTGGAGCTATCGTACTAAATCACAACAAAATAATAAATCTTTTACGCGCCCATAACATTTTTGGTTTTATTTAGCCATGAAAATTTTATTGGCTATGAAAAACTTACTTTTAGAGGTTGGATATTAAAATTATTTCTCTATTAAATTAATAAGGTCTTTCTAGGTAACCGTATCGGTTGATTAAACTTAAGTAAAGTTACGCTTATGCGTGCCTCAAACACAAAAGTAGTGTTTGTGAATGTTAAAAATATAAATTTCGATTAAAAATCCACTGAATTTAATGCCAATATTTTAAACACTTCACTGACTGACTGAATTTACTATTTATATTTCGCGCGTTAATTATACCATTAAAAGTCTATTACCCATAATCATACAAGCTGTATGGTTTTATTAAACTTTTTTATCGTGTACGTCATTCACTGGTAAACAAACAAAAAGTAAATTACGATAATTTAATTATTAGTGAAATTATACTAGAAACGTTAATGTTACGGTAATTAGTGCAAATGATCACATAAGTAATATAAAAGTAAAAAACAATTTATTTCTTATTATGTTTATAGTTTAACTGCTATAGGTACCTAGTTGAATATTTCAAAATAATATGCTTTTTTCACATCGCAAAATATATAAATTGCGCTCGTAGGGGCGCATTAAAATAATGAAATGCTTTCAAAGTATCCATTTTAAAGTCGTTTAAGGCATATAGTTAAGAATTTTTATATCCCGTAATTATCCTGGCCAGGTAGACTGCAGGGCGCTCAGCATTACTGACTTACAAAAAGTTATGGGCACGTAAACTCCGCAGACACATTATTTTTTTTTAAATTGGCAGCGATGCATATTCGCTTTATGTTATGACATACCTACTTCAACTGTGACATGTAAACCGTTTTATTACTAAAGAGAAAAACTGTCCAATAAGCGTGCGATTTGGTACTTTTGTAAAAATTTTGCAAATATAATTTCCTTGTTTTTATCTTTGTAGGCAACCAGAAATCATATCAATTACTTCATTTTGATGTACTATTTTAGATTTTTCATCGAAATCGTTATGTATCGTCATATCGGCGTCATTTTAATTATGAAGACCATTGATAGCTCGTTTGGTAAAACTACACTTAATTCCATAAGATTAAATATTAAAACGCATTTGTAATAAATGTTTCTTTGCAGTAGATAAGTATTTTCTTTTTGGTTTAAGGGCAATGTACAAAACAAATAATCTCACGTCAATACCAACGGCAACTACGAACACTAAATCTAAAATCAGTTGTTTGGAAGTAGGTAGTTTTGGTATAGCACCTTCATAAAAATATGGGTAGGTATCGTACTTATTAATAATAATGTTTTATTGCATATTTGCCAAAAGGTTGCTTCGCACGCAGAGGGGCGACATTGTCGATTAACTTCTCGTTATTGAGTATTGAAATGAGCTTTAGAGGGTTGGTAGTGGTAGGTACCTAGCCGAAATATTTTCCCGGGTCTACATAAACGCCGCTTGAATTCGGAATATTAAGGATTTCCAAAGGTAGGTAGTGAATTAGAATGTACGTAGAAGTTTTTGTAATAAACTTGGCAGATGAAATTCCAATTGCGTATGCACATGAGGTACGGGTAGCGTCGGGCACTGCATTAGAATGAACCGCGGCAATGTATCAAATGATTCGTATGTAATATAAATAAGGTCGAAGGCCTCGATTTGTTGCCGTCGCGTCGCCGTGAATTTGCGGTAGTGCACCAGAGCTACTAAAGTGCACGAGGCGTGAATGATGGATGTCCTCTGTAGCCCCCATCTATTAGCGGCTGATTGATGGCGACAAGACAGGACGTCGATCAATCAGCGGCTCCTGGTGGATGAAAATGCCGTGTCCAACGTGTCGCCTCCTTCGTATATCGAAGCGTACCCGTGGCTGAGCCATGAACTGCACACTGCCCGCACTCAGGGTTGATGTCCGAGTCACTGTCGCGCACTATATACACTCCAAACACTTTTTTGGTCTCACTGCACTGTCACACTGGAGGTTACCCACGTGCTGTTGATGGTCCTCGAAGAAGGTACGCCGGCGGCGCATTCATGGGGTCGGTGTGAATTTCGTCGTTGAAGCTGTCGGTTGCGCCGTGCTGCCGTTCCGAAGCGCGTGCGGAGTTCCTGCGCGTTCCGCAGTCGTCTGCCAACTGTCAATCACGCCGGTCGAAGGGGGCAGAGTGGGGTTCAGATGAATGATCTGTCAGCTCTCGACTCCGCCCCTCTACCAATGGCGGCGGGCACAGACCTCCGCGCGCGCGCTCTGCCGGTTCGTCAGTGCACTATTCTCTCCCGCCGAACACCGACGTCCGACGCCGATAACCAAAAAAATTACACCGGCGTCGAAACAACCGGGTAGCAAGTCTTGATGATACCCCCAGACATTGGATCACATCATATGGGAATAGCTACAAATATGATCACAAAACCGGACCGAATATAGTTAAATACTAGGTATCTATCCCTACATAACATTATCATCACTTCCATTTCTCCACCACCCTCGAAGAAGCCAGTAGCAGGAACATATTGTATTCATTTCTATATACAATAGATGCGCAATGAGAATCTTCTACAAAAATACCTGACCTCAATAAATTTTGATCTGAAATAGACCCATTAGTTGTATCCTCGGTTGTATCTAATGGATAATTATGATAATCAATAAAATGACGACAATTACTAATAATACTACTGATACTAATTAGAATTGATTTGCATGTAAACTTTTTAAAAAAGACCTCTTCCTAAACAAAATCCTTATTTCTTCACATACAATAATATTAAGAGTTATGATACTTCGACATTTTGAGGAAAAATTATTTTCTCATTTAGCAACCAAAACTACATTAACATCGGATACAAGTTGTATTACAATTTAAGAGTTATGATAGACATTTTGAGGAAAAATTATTTTCTCGTTTAGCAACCAAAATTGCATCAACATCAGATACAAGTTGTACTACAACTTAAGAGTTATGATAGACATTTTGAGGAAAAATAATTTTCTCATTTCAACCAAAATTACATCAACGTCGGATATTTTGTTCTATAAACAATAACAAAGAAAACGAATGAATACCTAGCTATCTAGGTTAACAATTTGATGATTAATTAATTGGTGATGTATGTTAATGAGAGAATTTAGAGATTAAACTATTTTGGTTTTTTAATGGTTTCACCCACACATAGTTATTAATTTAAAATTTTGATTGAACATCATAATTAACATTTTTTAATCTGAAATTTAATTATTGTACTTAACTGCCTTATGCGTTTGTTTTAATACTTACAGAATTGTATATCTAGCTGGCAATAAAATAAGACAAGCCATTAAAGCAACGCAACGACCTTTAAAACATTTAACACGCTCTGAAAAAATAAAAGCCTCTTATTTAATAAGTGACAAGAGTAATCCTTAATTTATTAGATTATTATGCTAAATATGAAATTGCTAAGGTATCATAATGGATAATAGATACTTTCAAAATATATATTTGGGATTAATCCACTCCGAACCTTTTGTTAAAGATCGTTTGTTTGTCACCTGTTCATATATGAAGGTAGCCATAAATCAACCACGCTTTTATTTAACAATTTACAACCGCTTTTATACGAAATTTTATGGGAAAAGGTCAAAAAATATATTTGATTTTTTTATACCTATATCTACCTAAATTAAATATATTCTTCTGAAAACGGATTTATTATGATACAAGAACGAGAGAGAAAAATACAGCCGCAAGTGTAGTATCTGTTCCCGATGTGTTTGCATTAGAGATTGATGATGCCATGATAACTTTTGATAACTTGGTTTTGCATTGGTCAATAGGTACCAACTTTTCATTTACTACACGCTACCTCTTTGTCGACCAAGCATCAGTTGATATTAGTTAAAGTTCTTATACTAATTACATATAAGGCGTCGGCAAATAACTGATTTAAAAATTTTAAAATAACATTTTCTATTATTCTACTTTATTAAATATGTATCTATATTTTCTATGAAGCCATTTACCATAAATAATTATTACACTATACATATACAGTATATTATTATGTATAAGAGTATTTTGATCATGTTATCTTCACTCTATTTCACTCAGTGTATGTATACCGAAAATAACCAATAACGCATCCGAATAATACATACCATTAAATCATTAAATATCTATATTTTAGTTCTGCAAATTTGTAACGCCAATTTATTATTTATAACTTTTTGTTACCTACAGGTGCTAATTAATAATTCCATTAAAAATATTCTACAGTTCATTTAGTACCTAGTTAAGAATATTCATTTTCGTAACTAAAAAAATACTTTATTTAGGCTTTATACAAACATAATAACAAAAAACATATCCAATTTGATATACTCACATTGATGTTTCATCTCTAAACATAGAATTATTATGATATAGATTGTTTATAAATGATTTTATTTAGGCTTTAAGATACAAGCATAATAACAAAAAACATATTATTGTAAAAAATAAAAAAAATACCTTTTTGGAGATTATCAATTTATTTATATCTTCGCTTTTATTAACTTAAGATACGAATTCTGTCATGATGTTTTTGTCTCCTGTCCTATAATATAGTTCGTTGCGATTTAGTTTAACATTGTTATTTTTTGACGAAACTAAACGCCAATGATAGTTTAACGAAAAAAGTTCTAGCGAAGCTCGTCGACGGATTTTGACCTGCGTCTACAGAATCGGTGATCAGAAGGAAGAATACAATTTTGTATCAAGGATATTTTAGTGAACAGGTTTGTAGAGAAAATGGTGGAAGGAATTTTGTAAGGAGGTATTGTTACAATTTGGAAAAGATCAAGAACAAATAGAACCTGTTACCTAAATTAACAATAAAAGAACCTACAAGGTTATTCAAAATGTTATATTACCTGGTCTATTATTAAGTATTTATTTTATATTTCATTCCAAATTTTAACTATATTAATGCCATTGTTTGGTTGGGAGGACTATGTGGGACGGTCATAAAGGAAGGAGTAAATCTGTAGAAACGGAAGGCGAAAAATGGTGGCAGTTCGCTATAGCGACTAACCAACAACCTACTTAGGTATGTAGGTAACTTTCAGATTGAAACATCACGAACGTTATTACATCTAAGACATTTTTTTGAGACTTTTTACTAGAAGTACCGAGTTGCAGTGCTTCCATCCAAGCTGCGCCTTACATGATTTACGTTTGTAACGTGTATTCAGGGTGCATCAACTTTTCGAGACTCGAAAAAAACCAACCCTTCCAGTTCGTCTCATATTCACAGCGTAGGTACATCAGCCGGGTAATAATTGAAAAAAAAGTTATAGAACATATTTCAATAAATTATATTTTTAAATAGAATCACGTACACTAAATAAATATGTGTATTTTCAAGTATATCGCAAAAATAAAACTCAATCCGTAACAAAACGTACGCTAAAAAAAATAATCAATATCAAGATGTAGAAAATAAAATATCGTCCTTTAGCTATAAACCTTCTTGTATCAACATATTTCTAACTTCTGAAAATAGTAATTGTTCGCAAAAAAGGATAGTGACTCTTTTACCGTGTATTGCAAATGGGGTATCTAGTAGGTACCCGGTATTAAAAAATAATGTACTCCTTAAAAATTCGTCTGTGCAGAACAGCTGGAGACTATTCTCAATATTGGTTCGAATTTCACTTTCATCATATTGATGATGTATGGACATGGAGTAGGTTTTATGGTCCAAGCCTTCAGAATCAAATAAGAACATTTTTTAAATAACCGAAGCAGCTAATTTTCCTAAGATATCTATGAACGTATTCCTGCATGATATGTTTTTTATTCAAAGCTTATTCGTTTATTATTATTGCTTAGACGTAATCTAATCCAATATCTGCCTTTAATGCTGTTTACCTGCAGATGAGAAAATAAAAGATATTTGTACTATAATCTCCACAGTAAATAACTGCCATTATCATAGCAGTAATGAAAGTGTCGAAAAACTCGTGCACAGCTGCATAGTTCGCGTCGCAAGAAACACTGTTCTTAACTATTTTTGCGCTGGATCGATGAAATTTCCAACGAAGCATAAATTGTGAGTTTTTATTTTCTGCGTAAGATAGCTCCGTAGAGGGAATTACATGGGGTTTTGGCTCATATTATTAGATAAAATAAATAAGCTTTAATAAACATTTTTTTATATGGCCCACTCAATTGCATTACTTTGACGATTGCAGGAAGCCACCAATGTTAATTATGTTAACTTCAGCTATCGCGAATATATCTTTAGTACATTGGAAATAATAAAATGTGTAACTAGATTGAATTTAAGCCGATTTTTTCAAATTTAATTTGTTACAAAAATGCATAATCCAACACAATATGTTAAGATGATTCATAACATTTAGACACAAATACTACACCAAGTCAATAAATTTTTGTATAGTTTAACATTGTAAAAATGTCATGTTATTTTGAAAATGGTACTATTTTTGAATTTTCCTGAGTTGACACGTATGATTAGATAATTAGTGATAAACATGTTTGCTACGTATAACTCTATTTACCTAGCTTCAATATATTACTACAGATCATTTTATTCATAATTTTATTATTTATTTATAAAGTGTATATATAATGAAATGAAATTAAATGATTGATAAATAAAATACCTGCTACGAAAATCTGGATATTTTTCGGTATTCATACTACACAAAATATCCACTATTTTTGTAGTTATTGGTGAAGTCACGTTATAGAACCTGCGACGTGACTTATGTTTTGTCCTACTCATTTACATATACATTATTGTCATAGTCAGGTAAAACGTACATAAATTCAAACATTTTTACCCTATCTTAAAGTAAAGGCGTTTAAAGTTGTACGCCTTGCATTTTAAATATTTTAAATCAAGAATCAGTCTAGCATAACTATTGGAGTCCTTCTAAATTGAGGTAAGGCTATACGATAAATAGAGAATATCAATTTGTACTTATTAATATTATTTACTTCAAAAAATAATAAATTATCTATTTCAAAGTGGTGAAATAGTGTTGCCATATTGTCATTTGGTAACATCCGGGCAATAGAAAATTGCGAAAAATATTTATTTTGTAATATAGCTACTCTTGATGATATCTCAAAACTCGTACCTACGATAAGAAATAATGAAGGAACCATTTAAATTTAAGGATATAATGGTATTTTTAACCCCGTTTTAACCAATCGACTTCATTACTAGATAAATCATGGATGGATTCAACGAATCCTTTTGCGAATATCCGATTAGTTTTTAATTAGATGTGAGAATTTCGCCACATAATTTATTCCTCTGTGTGATTTTTATATTAGTGAAAGTTTGAAATTGGGCAAAGTTTGGCTTCAATATTATTTTTATATTAAATGTTAATGTATATATCATGTCCATAGTAATAAAGGAATGTGCAGTGCAGTGGAAGCAAAAACACCATTTTTTCAACAAAGGAACGCGGACGGAGCTCAGACGGCTCAACATCTGGCTTGTGAGTGGGCAATGAGCATACCTAGAGAAGTGGATCGAGCCTTACTTCAAACAAATTTCTCATTATAAATTATTCCCAAGAAATTGTTCGGACATAACTAAACTGTGGGACCACGTTCCCTTTATTACAAACTGAGAATGTCTAGATTTCAGAGGATTACATTAGTAATCTGGAAGGCATTTAAAAAATATTTAAGTTTGTGCATAACAAGGATATTTTTTAGCGTACACATATCATTTTTTTACAGTGAGTCCGTTGAAGTGGTTGAAATTATTCATACAATAAATAATAAAAATAACAATGGCAGCAGAGGAAAATAAATGTTGGAATATTCGTATTTAAAAGATACACGTTTCTTGCACCAGTTATTTTATAATTTAAGCTAGAATAAGCTAATATATTTTAGTTGATAAAGTAGGTTTTCTAATATTCTTCCTGACCATACTAACATCCCGTTCGGTTGATCCTGATAAACGCGACTAATGCATAGCAAATTATGTGATTTTATAATTTTAAATCTGGCATCTGAACATTTCCTTAACGTCGGCTAATTTTCGCTACTGAGACCATTCACCAACGTCAGGAGACTAGCTACTTTCAACCTGGAAATTTTGCCGAATTTCTTCTTTGTCGAAAAGTAACTGCACAGTGCACAATCCAGTGTTTACTCTCTGAACTCGCGAATACAGTGGTTTTTAAGAGAAATTCGCTAACAAAGGCATTGGTTGTTGAAAAAAGCAGGGAATATTTTCAGTGTCCATGGGCGTAAGTGTGGTATTTTGGCGTCAACTGCATTGATGGTATCATTTTGACAAGAAAAATGGTAAATTATAAAATAATTCAAATAAAATGGCATCTCCTGAGAAACCATATTTTCAGTTATTGCAGCACATCTTCCAATTATACTATATTCGCAATTTTAAGACTCCTATTTACTACCTATGGTAAGCGCTATATGAACGACTTTTGAATTTAGACTCATCTTGATATCGATGATTTTGTCACAATTCTTGATGTTCAATACTGATTCAAATTCAGTAATAAGCCGAAGAACCTCACAGTACACAAGATCATAAGGGTAAATAATTAAATATCGGGTTTGGTAAATGTGATAGGTACCTATACTGTTTGAAGGGATTACTTTTACAGAGCGATTTAATTTTAAGTCCCCATAAGGACAGGATGGATTTATGAATTGGAATTAAGATGACAAGTAGTTTATATAAACTTTAAAATGTTTCGGTACAGAAATACAGGGTGTTTAAGATTATAATCGCCAAAAAACAAAAAAACTAGGTAAAATAATAGGTCATTATGTAATTTAGTCTTCAAACTATTATAATCAACTTTAAATATAAGAATAATTTTTCTCGAAAAATTGAATGCAGAACATAAAATATGTGTTTTCTATGTTTTGTTCAGTAACATTGGTAATTGGTAAATATAGGTATGTATATACTCAATAGAAATCAACAAAATAAAAAATTACACTAAAAGCAGTACCTACTTTCTTTATCGACTTGTTAAACATAAAACTATAAAGAAAATTAGACGCCCTGCGTCTCTGTAATGCAGCATTTAATTTATAAGTTTATATAGTTCTTCTTTAACTAAGAATACTAAATTTAACTTGTCCGTTTGGGGACTAACAAATGATTCACCCTGTATGTGTCTGGACAAATTTTTTATTTTATAAGTATCCATCATATGATTCTTTTCTGCTATTGATGATGGCATGGAAATACATTTTGCACAACAGAATGCATATTAAATTAATATTATAACTTATGAACAGGGACCTGTAAATTACAATAATTCATATTTAGCGTTTTTTTATAATATTTATCAAAGTGTTAAGTTGGTAGGAATGCTGCTTAAACCGTAGGAAATTTCGATATTTACTGTTGGAAGGCCTATAAACTTTATAGGTTGGAATTTCAAATTTTATTTTCACTGACTTCACTCTAAATTCAATATGAATTATTAAGGTTAACCTTCCAGAGTATTGTTTTGTATATTGTTTCTAATTTAGAAATGCAATATTTTAAAAATATACAATATTGACTTTGACAATATTTTGACATTAGATTATTATTTTGACAAAATATATCTAGTCTGAAAAAAGTAACCAAAAAATCCCTGTGCCAACATAATTGGAGGCGGGGCCTTTCAGGAATGCAACTTTCCCCTAAAAATTTTGACCTTGAAAAGTATTATAGAGAAAAAACGGACTTTAGATTCCCAGTGACTGATATTGGTTTCATAATATATGGATAGATAGATAGCGCGACTGTCTTAGTTTTATGTATGTTATTAATTATTTAAGAGGAGTCTAGATTTATCTTGGATTATTATAGTTAGTTAGTTTAGTTTTCAAACTAAAGGACTGGAGATTGTGGAGATCCTTTTATTTTTAGATTCCTACCATACTTCTATCATTTAATATTAATTTCTTCAATATCAGACTACCTTTGCTTTAAAATAAAAAAAACCGCTGCCAATTATGGAATCAGAACTTCCTCACCGTGTGGTGGAGTTTATAATAGAAATGTTGGGGGTCCGGTAGACCCCGTTCCAATAGACCGATTTTGCCCATCAACGAACTCAATCTTTTTCTTGGCTTCTAGAACGTATGTACACTGCCCGTCATATAAATGTGGTACAACAGTTAACAGTTGTAACCCGAAAATCAGGTTTTTTTAGTTGTGTATGGTGTACCAAATTTGAAAACTATAGCTACTATTGCGATACATAGATACATATAGATACACACACACACACAGACAGAATTTTTTTTGTCTGAAATTTTCTGTATCGTCATAATTCGTCGAGATTCGTCCAGAAATGCAATAAAAATTTTCAAAAATGTTTTCACGAATACCTACATAGATACCTTCCTCACTTTTAGTAAGAAAGTAATTATAGGTATGGTCGTGATGGCAACATCAGTATATAAAAGGATAATGTTTGATTTCATATTAAGCGAAAGAAATTTGGAAGGAATTTATTCAAAACCTAAGTAAATAAGTGACGCCGGCACACAAAAAAAATTTTTGGAAAATCCAAAAACAGCAATTTTTAGCGCAGTTAATTTGAAAATTTTATTACGGCCATTTGTGAATAATAAAGTTCTAGTACAAACTAGAACTTAAAACCAAAATTGGTATTATAAACCACAAGTTCCATGAGTCTAAGTATTAACCCTCTTCTTCGTTTTTTATCTCGTCTAGCTTCGCCAATTTGTAAGAGAACAACTACCGCCCCCGTCTTTCATACACCATGTTGCAATACAAATATTTGTAAGTGAATGATATTTAGACAATTTAGAGTAATGTTAAAAATAAGTAAATAAATAAATACACCACATGTAATGACGACCCCCTTTATACCAGAAGGCTCTAGGAGCCTTGTGCGGGAGGGGGCTACACATTTAAAGACAAGGGACACACATCCAATATCCATGTATAATGGAAAAATCCCTCTCACAGTATTTTCTATTGCCACGACCGGGATTTGAACCCGGGACTCTTGGGTGAGAGGCAGGTACTCTACCATCTCGACCATCAGTCATATATATAAATAGATATTTTAGATAGGATTATAAAAATGACACAATGAACATAATAGTAATATTGGAATCAAATATGGTTTAATAATGACTTGAAAAAGTTGAGAAATTGTATCGAGATAGTTTCAATAGTAAAAAACAATACGGACTCAGCGGATGTTAAGGTTTTATACATATTGTTAAAGCAAGACTATAAAAACGGAATTCAGCAGGCTAAAAAAACAGCAAACAAAAACTTTATAGACTCCTCAACTAATAAAAGTATAGCAGCATGGCAACTTATAAGAAATAGTCAAATAAATAATGGAAATAATATCAATTTTAAAATTTCTGCTGAAAATTGCAATAACTTTTTCGTAAATGTTGCAAATAATATTATCAGACTCCAATACAGATTTTAAAGATTTACTAAATAAAAATCATATCTCCCCTTCATTTTCATTTTATATGGCTCCTACTGACACTTGCAAAATTAATTGCGTTATTAAAAATTTAAAAAATTCGAATAGCAGTGATATTTATGGTTTTAACTCTAAAGTTATAAAATTTATTAAAACCATTTAGTACCAATAATTTTAACTGAAATATTTAATAAATGTATTGAGCAACAGACGTTTCCTGATGAATTAAAAGTAGCCAAGGTGGTCCCTCTATTCCCAAAAAAGGAGATTTGGATGATATGAACAATTTTAGGCCCATCTCTGTTTTACCTGTAATATCAAACATTTTTGAAATTCTAATAAAGAACAGAATTGTCCAATTTTTCGAGGCTAACAACTTATTTGTTAAAAACCAGTATGGTTACAGGGAGAACAAATCCACGTTAAAAGCTATTGTTAGTATAATTGAAAAAATATTAGAGGCAATTGACCAAAATTTTATAACGTGTGTAACGCTCTTGGACCTTAGCAAAGCTTTTGATTATGTAAGTCATGAATACCTATTGCAAAAGTTTGATTATTATGGTATCAGAGAAAATACTTAGATCATATTTACAAAATAGACATCAAGCAGTAACTTTACCATCGGGTGAATCATCATGTAGATTACCTGTAGATATTGGAGTACCACAAGGGTCAATATTGGGGCCAATATTCTTCTTAGTTTTTATTAATGACCTACCAGTTAATGTACGTTCAGAAAGCATAACACTATACGCGGATGACACTACCTTGGTTACTGGTAGATGAGGTTAAAATTAAGAGTGCCGCATCTGTGAAAGATGCTATTAGTTGGTTTGAACCTAACAAACTGAAAAACAACTCTGAAAAAACCCAAACAATAATATTTTCTACAAACTTCTTCTGTAAAACTGTTAGGTGTGTACCTACATAGACTCTAAACTAAATTGGCACAGTCATATCGAATACCTATCAAAAAAATTGAATAAGGTATATTACCAAATAAGGAAACTAATTGAATTAACTACCCTCGAAATGCCTATCACTTTTTATTACAGCAACTTTTACAGTCAGATCAGCTATGGCATATTTGGGGAGATTCAACAGAATCTGAGAGAATCTTTTAAACTCAAAAGAGAATCCTAAGAATATT
This sequence comes from Rhagium mordax, assembly GCA_963680705.1. Classification (NCBI taxonomy): domain Eukaryota; kingdom Metazoa; phylum Arthropoda; class Insecta; order Coleoptera; family Cerambycidae; genus Rhagium; species Rhagium mordax. Next base: position 81,558,091 of record OY796657.1, on the reverse strand, counting down.
GGCTTCTGTGGGCAATAGGCAGCATTGCAAACCATTATTTAAGCATATTAATATTATGACACTACCTGTTGTATTTATATATCAGTGCTTAGTGTATATTAAAAAAAATAGGTCTCTTCCTACTAATTCTATATTACATAATTATAATACAAGAAACAAAGATGCTCTTATTGTTCCCTATCACCGGCTATGTATGACTCAGCAACCCTTTAATTATTTGGCTATAAAATTATATAAAAAACTGCCACATGATTTGAAAGATAAACGAATTAATGCATTTAAGTCATCTCTTAAGAAAATTTTAACTGAAAACCCTTTTTATAGTGTTGCTGAATTTTTCGAATATGACTTTTAGATCATGATTTTTTGTTTTCCTTTTAGATTATGTCTTTAAATTCTATTCTGTGATAATTTTATGTTTTATGTTGTTTGTGATAAGCTAGGCACTTGTGGTAATATCTACGTTTCTGTTTTTGCTTATACATACTATAATATGTATACTACAAATCCTATCTATTTTATACTTATCTATATTATAAGTACACTATTATTGTCAATCTCAAACATTTATGTAGCTTGGGCAATAAAATTATTATTATTATTATTATTATTATTATTTGCTTTAATTTTGTACTGTCTTAATTTGTGCATACGGTTTGTCGGCATTGTAATTAAAATTTGTATTTGTTCTGAATCTATGAAAGAAAGGCACTTCACTTAACTAAGGAAAAATTGTTAAGAACTAAACGAAAATAACTGAAATTTATTTCTATTTGTGTATAGAGCCAGAGCTTGTTGACTAGAGTTGCAAGGGCATTTGATGTTCTACTTTTGTGAACTTCTTTAGATAAATTGTTCGTTTAGCGCGGACGTGGAGGAAAATCAGAAAACGGAAATATACACAAGCGATTACAAACGGGAAATTAAAACACTAAGCTCCTCTGCAATTGTAGGTCTAATTGATTAAACAATTTATCATATCAGAATTGAATTAAATCTTTTTTTCTAACTATGACAACGGCATTTAATATACAGGGGTACCAATTATGCTATGTTATGTGATTATATTTTGGGATTAGGGTGACGTACTGCGGTTTTCACACAGAAATGGTGGAGTGTCCCACACCCGATGCTCGATACGGTGGCGGCGGTGTTTAACACAAGTTAAAGTCTGACGTCAGCTTTTGCTACAGTGAAGAGACGATAATTTCCAGAGGTCTATGAAAAATTAGACTTTACAGTAATAAAAGGCACAATTAATTAATATCACAATATGCAAAAATATTCACATTCTTTTACTCTATTTTGAGTAGTTTAAATGAATGCATTTTATAGTGATAGAAAAAATATAGTCCTATCATTGATATTTCCATGGCGCCCAGTATATTTATTACCTTTATTCATATTTTCTCTGAAAGTCAGGTCATGCAAGATATATAGAGGCAGAGTTTAAAAAAGGCAAAGTGATCTAAATCTACGACATATTTTCGCCATTCCTATAATATATTGTTACATCACTGACCTTCGCAATCTGTCATGCTGTACCTCCCTCTGAGAAACAGATGACAGTTTTAGGATTTATTTCAACAGTTGTATTGGTAACAATTTAAGGATGGGAATAGGTTTTACTTGTCATTTTGTGGGATGATAATTATATGGCTCTAATTATAGGTTTAGTTTTCGTAAAGAATATGATATTTATTAAAAATCGAGATTTGTGTAGGTATGGTTTTTGGAAAGGTTAATTTAAATAGTAGGCGTCAATCAAGAATGTTAGTCAATAAGTATTTTTAAACACATGTTTTTTTGTTGAGATTTTCCCAGGCCTTCCTAAATTGGCTTTAGTTTTATTTTAACATGCAACCTTCATTCGAGTGAGTTTTGATGTATCGGCGTTAATTTAAAAATAGTTTTCCTGTAGGGAATGGATCAAGCGCCCATTAATAGATGTACGTACATCTACATTATAATTTACACTTCATACAAATAAAAAAAAAAATTATCAACTCTATTTTTTAAAACAATGGTATATAAATGACTTTGTTTAGGCTTTATACTCGTACAAGCATAATAATAACAAACATATTCAAATTGATATACTTGTATTGATGTTTCATCTCTAAACATGCTATTATTAAACTCATTGGACTTTCTTTAATACATGATGAATATTGGATTAAAAATTACAAAATTCAAAACGTCTAAAAACAAATTATTAAAAAAAATTTTTTTTAACTAAAATTTATTTATTATTCATTTTAATCCAATATTCATCATGTATTAAAGAAAGTCCAATGAATTTAATAATAGCATGTTTAGAGATGAAACATCAATATAAGTATATCAATTTAGATATGTATTTGTTGTTATTATGCTTGTATAAAACCTTAACAAAGTCATTTATAAACAATGCATATCAAGCAAAGAAAGAGAATTGTAAAAAAAAACAATGGTATACTGCTGACATATTTGTATACACAGGGTGTTTCGGTAGCATCAAAAATTGCATTTAAAAATTATTAAAATATGAACTATTGCAGCATCTAGTAAAAAGAATCAGATATATAAATTTGAAATGCAATTTGCAGTTCTTCCTCCTGCCAATGCGGAAGAACTTCAACAATTTCAACAAAAAAAAATTATTATAATCTGTGTTTCAAAAGATACAGCTTAGTTGAAATCTACATTCTTCGTGTTCCAAAAGCCTTCTTGATTACCTTGTATAAAAGGATTTAAGTCTTTAATCCGCATTATAGGTCGAAGAAAAATTTATTCTTATCATACATTATAACGGTGAAAAATATCGAAAAATGTTACCGACAAATAAAACGAATTTTTTTTCAAAATGTTACTTGCTTCAGAATGGATGGTTTTGAAGTAAGAGTTTGGTCATATTTGCTATTTCGATATACCTACCTAATGAAACTTATATTATAAAAAGATGCTGCGAAAATATAATATTAATAATAAAATAGTTTATTCATCACATTCAAAATTCCATACACAACAGCATTGTGCCCAAATATCCAGTAGGAATAAAAATAAAATATGTGTTGCCGACTTTTCATATAAACGTATTACATAATTCAATAAATAACGTTACCTACATATAAATAATTAAAAAAAAACAATACGTTCCAAATATCACTATGTTAACCAATATTTGGATAGGAAGTAAAATGGCATATTTAGTAAATAATTATGTAGGTAGTCTATATTTATTGCGACATATAGTATCTTCTTATGTATAATAGACCTCAAAAATGGTAAGCAGGTATTATTTTTACCATGAGTATTGAGTCACCTTTAATCGTAATTTATATACCTATATATTTTGGTAAAAATAATATACAATTTTATTTATATTAGCTAACAAGCTCTGGTTTCCACAAAAGTAAAATTTATCAGCACCAGTATTCGTTTTTTAATAGTTAATTTATGAGTTTCTCCAATTATACCAAAGTTAATGCATATAAAACAGTTAAATTAAGATCATTACATGAGTGAGTTATGTAGTTCGTGTATATTATGGAAAACACCGGTCCTAGAATGGAACCTTGAGGGACCATCCCGACCATCATTGGATCTAAACTAACATTGTGCATGACTACAATTTTTCCCACTTAATCAGTGGCGTAGCTGAAAATCTCGGGCCCTCCCACAAAATATATGATGAGGGCCCCCCCAAAATAATAAATCACCTCCAATTTCGTTAGGTACATTAATATTTTACCACATTATACCTACTCCGATTCTTACATTTCAAATATATCGGTTAACACAATGAAAGTATATAAAAAAAAATAAAGAATGCAATCACTTACAAAATAAAAATTCGGCAGCGGCGAACATTCTCCAAAGTCTTCGATGATGCGATCAGTATTTAACTTCCTTGCTCTCTCTTGCTCAATGCTTAATACACTTAATGCTGATAGTCTTTCTTGTGTCATTGAATTTCTTACAAATGTCTTAATAAGTTTTAATTTTGAAAATGACCCATCAGCTGTAGCAACAGTAACTGGTAGTGTTATGAACAATTTTATAGCAATAAAAACATTTGGAACACTTGATAGTAAAGTTTTGTGATTTTGTATGAGAAATGTAGCAAAATCTAAGATTGAGGAATCCGCAATTTCTATCCTCAAAACATTTCATAGTAACAGAAGTTCGCGAGGAAAATCTGCCGATAAATCTTCAGTATAATTTGCAGCAAGATTGCTAGCTTCCAAATAAAGCTGATCGTCATTCATTGGATTTATATTAAAATTAATTATGTACTAAATAACTTCTTTATCAATTTATTTTATTATATTCTTAAAAAATATAAGAAATATCAAGGATATAATAATATAATAAATTTATGTTTTTATAAAATTCATGCATCTTAACTATTGATGTTAAGATGAATGTAAGATTTCGTCACTTTTAATTTCGACGATATTTTCGCGTCAAAAATTCCTAGACTCGGGGGCCAAGAGCTGGAGGCTCACCCACATCGCGGGTCCTGCGGGCCCGTCTGCTACGCCACTGCCCACTTAAGTAATTTAACTTCTATTGATTGTGATAATAATTTATCTAAATCAATAGTGTCGAACACAAAGTTATTAATAATTATTATTTAACGATTTATAGATAAAGTTGCGCATAATTCTGACGTGGAAGGGATGTTGATTAATGTTTACCACAACCGTTCCGAAAAGAAGTTATTCGATTCATGGGGGCGTAGGGCAGATTTTTGACTTTCGTGGGAAATTTCTTAGGGAAGTTGTTACCCATGCTAGATCAATGCTTTGTTATATTATCTACCAAACAAGATATGGTGCCACTCTAGCATTTGTGTCTCTTACCGTCTACACTCTTATTAGTTGGGTTGGGACGCAAAGGACAAAGGACCTCGCACAAAACATATGGAAAAGTGGTCCCGGTAAAATCGGCTGAAAATTTAATGTGTTATAGTTCTGATGTTCCTGATTAAAAATCTCAATGGGCACAACTCCATGGCCAAATTTCGAGATATTTTAATTTGAAATTCGAATTCGGGATAACTTAATCTGTTATTGAATGCAATTTTATTGATATATGGTACGGTCGGCAAGTACCAATAAATGGATAATACACATAATTCCTGTTTTTTTTTGCGGGCGAAGAATCGATTGCGATGAGTCTGAGAGTTGAGAAACTCTTTCCACACCTCTACTGGCTGAAAACCACCCCCAAATGGCGTTTCTCGAAGTTCAGCGAGTGAGGGCTGATTTTCCAGTGAGGAACCTTAATAAATGTGGCTCAAAATTAGATTGCAGCGATTTTGAATCTGCCATATTAAATTTGTAAATATTAGTTCCACTTCGTAATCAGTAATTCAATTTTGAGTGAAATCGGTCTATATGTAGGTATATGAAAGAGTTGCCTGTCAGCAATACTTGCGATCTATTTTTGTCCTACAGTTTTTACATTTGTACTTTCAGAAATAAAACATTAACATACATTTTATCAAATTGGATATATGTATTTGTTATTTTTAGATTAAGTTTGAAAGTCGCTTGTTTTCTTGCATTGTCACCGAGTAACAAGTGAAGAAGTTAATATTGAAGCTAGTAAAAAATACAGAAAATGTATAGCACTAAAACCTCCATTTTCAGAAGTGAGTAGTTAGGACTTTTAAAATGTGTCGCTTGTTCTGAAAGTATGCGAGTTATGAATTGTACAATGTTCAGTATAATCTGATACAATAATAGCTTCAAATAGAAAGTGTGGACAATTATTGTATGTCTTTTGCCTAAAACGGTACAAAGGAGTCCAATGTTAGTTAAACCTAATACAATTTTATTTCTTTATTTGTCATAAGCGTGAGGAGCAAACTTCACACATACCTATAGCCCAATGGAAAATGGAAATAACATTATTTGGTTCAACTTCTCCAGAAGCAAAGTATATTTAAATGCAATTCCCATATTTATAATTTTACTTTACCTTATGGCGTTTATACAACTTTGGATCTATAAAATGCGCATTAATGCATTTTTTACCCTAGAACGCGCGTATATAATAGTCACCTATAAATTTATAAATAAACCTGCATAACCCGATAGTTTATGTATGTTAAAAGATGAAATGTCGGGGTTGAAGGGTTGCGAATATCTCCACTTCCGACGTCTTTCGCGCTGGAGAAGATGGCAGACGTCAGGCGTCACTTTGAGCACGTCAGATTTGTCTGACAGCGGCGGTGAAGGCGCTCCGTGCTCTGTATCACTTGTTTACGTCAGGCGGGAGTGTTTGAAAGATTTATTCGGTTCGCTCAATCATTTTTCATGAACCGACGAAGAGCATCTCCTGCAGGAGAGACTCCTGATTGACATTGACGAGGAAGACTCAAAAATATCATTGAAATACCGGTTGCCTTTCGGGGATATTATGTGGAGGGTATCATGTTTGGTTTTATTTTAGGCAGCAGTTGTTTCGTAAGCGATAGACAAAGAGATCTTTATATAATACGGAAAAATGCCGACTTTCTGGATTTAGAATCAGGAACGTGAAGTGTTCTATTCATGAAGCTTAATATAGGTAGGTATATACAGGGTGGGGCAATAGTGAATCGAACTTCGATAGCTCGAGTTCTGTGATAGCTAGAAATTAAAAAAAATGCAAGTAAGCTAGATAAAAAAGCCTATATATAGCCGTAAGTTATTTTCGAATATACAGAGTGAGCCAAGATTATATTATAGGATCAAGTGCTTTTTTTTTTAAATGGACTGCTATGTATATCAGTAAATTTTTTAAAGCCTCTTTCATTCGTATTGACTATCTCCCAACCACTTGGATGTAATGATTTTTTTGTTGAAATAATGCCATCTGCAGATGCATATTGAAAAAATCACTACTGTCACAATTATGAGATTATAATAAAAAAAATATGTGAATACTACTTTTTCACTTCCTAAAAATATAGAGGGTGGCCAAAAATAATTTTTTAATTTAGAATTTTTTTAATTGAATTTTCTCAATTTTTCCAAATGGAACACCCCCTGTAAGTATATCTTTCGATGATGTGAAGTAGAAATGAAAAAACCAACATTTTTTGTCCTACATCCTATCGCCATTTGTAACTTTTCGATTTATTGAGCAATAAGTACAATATTGAAAAATAAACTTAAAATATGGAGGTTCCTTCAAATAATTCAATATAAAAAATTATAAGTGCTGCACAAGTTGCCTATTTTAATTGACACAAATCTCTATGTGCTTTTGAAATTAGGTCATTTAGTGAGACCATTTCTTTCAATCCATTAAAGCCGGGTAGATAGTATTTAGCTGGTGATGTACAATAGATATAACAGTCCTATTAAAAAAGGCACTTGTAATATTATATTGGCTCGCAGTGTATAGTTTATAAAAAGAACAGTTGGGACAGAGACGTTCCCCGTACTTTTCTAACCTAGTGACCTAGTGAGTATCTTATAGTGAAGTTTAGTAGGTATAAGGCGGGAAATTTAAAATCGATGTTCTTGTACCAGAGTATTTTGTGGTTGGATTGAATTTAGCATTAAGAAAAGTCGTCATTTAAACCCTAGATATTGAAATGTTTTATTTAAAATTGATTTGTATGCTATAAAATAAATAATATTTCTAAGCCACAAGTGCAACAAAACTAAGTCACCTAGTAAAATTTTATTTGCTCCTCCTATACATTACCTACTACACTGAAATCTAGGGTTAACCAATTTGAGTTCTCAAATTCATTCATAAAAACGCGAGCTGTATAAACTCTGCTCAAGCTATTGAAGTACGACACACTATTGCTCCACCCTGTATACCGAACGATTCCACAACTATTTGCTTTATAATTTTTGGTCTTTTAAAGTTCTCTATTAAAATAACACTTGTACTAATATTGAAAATTTCTGAAACGACTTATTTTGTAAGAAATACAAACAAAATAATATGCCTTTTATAGGTGTAACATAAAACTCTTGTGCTATTAAAGGTGAACATAAATGTATCACAGTGTACAGGGTTATGCACGTAACCTTTTACTGCTGCTAACTTTTTTGTTCTTTTGCCTGGAAAAAAAAAATAAATACCAAAGTTATAGGAAATTTTCAAAAAAACAATTGAACTTCACATTTCGGAGATGCAAATCAAACTTGTATTTTTTTAAACTGAACACCCTGTATATTTTTCGTTTTTTCAAATTCACGCCTTTTTCTGAATACAACGATATATACTCGTATATGTCATACGTTTGCTCAAACAATTTACACAGTATTGTGCTTTGAAATATTGTGAACGTTGCATAATGGGCAGAATCTAAATTGCCATGGAAAAATCAAAACAATTGTTGTAATACGGTTTGACAGTTCTAGTTGTGTTTCAACATTGTTAAGAACTGTCAAACCGTATTCCAATAATTGTTTTGATTTTTCCATGGCAATTTAGATTTTGCCCAATATGCAACATTCATAATTTCAAAACACAATATGTACTGTGCAAACTGTTTGAGCAAACGTATGACATATATATATCTTTGTAATCAGAAAAAGGAGAGAATTTAAAACAATGAGAAATACCTATGTGTTCCATTTAAAAAAAAACAAGTTTGATTTGTATCTCCGAGATGTGAAGTTCAATTGTTTTTCTTGAATAATTCGTCGAAATCGCAAGAAAATTTCCTACATCTATGGTGGTTATAATTTTTTTCTAGGTAAAAAAGCAAAAAGTTAGACAAGGGTTAAATGTTACGTACATAACCCTTTGAAATAGCTCGAACGGGTATCAAGTTATCATGACAGATAAGACAGACACTTCTTTTTAAAGACGGATTTTTAAGTTCAGGAAGATATAAAATATCCCATAAAACACCCGTGAAAATCAATTTTCCCGTTAAGTAATTTTAATACGTAAGCAAGTAACAAGAGTAGATCAACTTAAATTTCCTTCCAGTGTTAAGAGTTAATAATACATAACTCTGACCTTAAGTCCAATAATTAGATTAATCTATTTCTATATAAATGTAATTTTCAAGGAGGATTATATTCCTTGACGTGGTATTAACACTGCTATAGTTTCCACTTTACACCTAATCATCGAATACTGAAATCAACATGCGTTGAGGCGGTCAAGTTGGCATCATCGGGAAATGATTCCAATTATTTGGCGTTGGTATAAAGTGGATGGCAATGTAAGTATTTATATTCTTGTCAATAAGAATATTGAAATATTTCACCGTTCCTTTAATAACATTTATCATTTGCATAAAGGTGTCAAAATACGATAGCAGACTTATTATCATAGTAATAATTATATACTTCTTAGTATTATGTTTGGAGCTACTATTTATGCATTTGCGTAATTCTTAGCTCCTCAGTTGCAGGGTAGGTATATTGTATATAATAACAATAAAACAATAAAAACATAAATATATAAAATTTTAGTACTAGCGTTAAGAGTACTTGACTTTTAACTCCTTAAATTGGTTGCCTAATTTTTATGATTATGTATTCTGTACATAAAAGTAAACCAATTTAAAATGTTCCAGTAAATACACAAAATAATACACAATACAACTCTACGTGGCATAGGTCACATTATTATTATTTACTTTTACAAGCAGGTAGAGAATTTCTAATTCGAATTTTTATACCTGGGTCGAGAAAGATTTGTGACTTTAGTGAAATAACAGATTATAATTTGCCCCTAAACCATATTTATAACAACTTAAAACTTTTACTTTGTCTAAGATTTACGTATCTCTTACATAAACGACTGTAATAATGATTATTATACCCAACGTGTAATTATGGTAATTTTATAATTTTCATTTTTCCTCCTCATGCTTAATGTTTGTGTTAACATGGAATTTGAAATATTTTAATTTGTTTGACGTTTTCAAACTTATTACACACCTAATCATTAATTTGTCAGGAAATCATTTTGCATAAATTACTGTAAGAAAAGTTTATACATATACATTATTTTAACGCTATTTTAATTTGGAAAATAAATATAAAGTTGACCTATAGTTCAAGAAAATTCGTCATAGTTTAGTTATCAATTCTTGCTTATAATTCTCAAGCATTTATTTGTTACAGCTAGATGCTCTCAGATCAGAAGTCTATTAAATAATTAGTATAATTGAAAGACCATTAAGGTTTTTGTGACAAGGTTTACCTTAACATGGACAACATTTTTTTTTTAAGTTTGTCAAGAGAAGATTAGAAAAATAAATATAGTATATTAATTAAATAATGTACCACATATATTTATAAGTAAATATATGAATATACACAGCAGATAATCACAAACTGATTAATGCGTATTTGTTTATGTGAAAATTTTACTGCTACCTTCAGTATCTCTGTATTAAAAATAATAATAATATATGAATTAATAATTTTTAGTATTCATTGTAAGCACAAATTAGTGACGTTACTTGGTAAAACATAAACTCAAAACCTCGAAGCTGTATGAGAATTAAGAAAACTTTCATAAATATACTTAATGGGCTTCCAAATTTAAATTTAACTTTTAATACTATCCATAAGCTGCTCTCGTCAATATTGTTTTCTACGAAAACTCGATGTTTTTCTTTTACGTGAAAGATGCGGAAATTTAAATCTTTTTAAGTCTTTTCTTAATCCATAATGACCATTTAAATACACAAAAATGATGATTCATAGAATTTTTTGTTAAAAAAATAATACGGATACAAAGTAGAATAAACTTTAAAGCAACGTATACAAATACGGTCCAGTAATTAGTTCGACTAGAGATTATCAGATGGTATACCTTTGAGTTACAATCTCTATAATACTGAGAGATCAACAAAAAACTCGGATTTCTTCAGAAACTATATCCCACAAATATTTAAAATTTCGTGGATTGTTTTGATACACTCAGATTTTAAAGTGAGGAAAAGGAAGAAATCAATAATTGTAACATCAGGAAAACGCGAGTGCTGTAAATTTTTATCCACTATTTTATCATTGTAAAATTCTTTTGGTATGTGCGGTGCATCTATATGGCTTTATTCTATTGGAGATGCTCTTGATTGAGCTAATTTTGTACCTAGTTGCTGAATGAACCAATATAAAAATTGCAATGAAATTTTCATCAAAGGAATTGAAGTAAATTAGTATTAGCGAAATTGCCTTCCAGAGATCGTTAGGAATGTAACGGTATTTGATTTGGTAGGTTTTTTAGTGACTAAATTTTCATATTTGGACTTCACAGAACAATTATTGGCAATGATTGATCCGATCTTTTGGTGTAGGAAATTGCAGATCATTCTTTAGAATTTTTTAACAGGTGATATAAGATAATTTCTTCTGTTGGTTTCATCACACACACAGATTTAAAGGTATACCGTTTCCCGTTATATTCTTGAAATTTCTTATTATACTCCATAATAGTTTTAAAGTTATCTATGGTAAAATGGGAAAACGGTCCTTGGATTCCTATAGCAACAGTCACGGTGGGGGGTCGATTACTCAGGAGTTCTATTTTTAACTACTTTTTAAAAGTAGTTAATAGTTCAACAAGGATTAGTTCAATGAGTTCGAGAGTACCTTACTTTTTAATTTGTTGTTTATTGTGCATTTCTACGGTCAGTTTAATATGTGAGTTTTAAGAATCTCCAGAATTTTGTATTTGTAAAAATATGGTTCGTTATTAGGAAGAAATTGCACGAAATTTCGACTTTCTTTAAATATCAAAGATAATAGAATAGTAGAGCATCTCTTTCAGAAGGTAAGTAAGAAGAATGATATTATGATGGAAAAAAACGATACATTTTATGTTACATTGTTACATATGCCTCAGGTTGTGTTATTACATGATGTATGTCCGATATCTTTGTCCAGAGGCTTCTAAAAAAGAGTCCAAATAGAAGTAAAATGCATATACTAAATGATTCTCCGTGCATAAAATTTGCTTCTGCGATGACCAGATATTTAAATAGTCAATACTGGTATAACCTTCTGGTAGGACAGTATCTACCCAGTTTTTCAGGAAATTGCAGAATCACCTTGACAACCTGTAATTAGATAGCTCTATTGAACGACTTATTTTGACACCCACGACCTACCTCATATTCAAACTATTTATTACTCAACTTGAGAGTGCATCCATCACCAAAAACGATTGTTCAAATAATTTAAATACCTTTCAAATAATATGCAATATGACTCCTTGTAACTAAAAAATATTGGGTTAAAATTTCATTTGGAGTCATCAAAAAATACTGTACATAATACGATTTGACCTCAATTTTGTCCGAACTTTGTAACTCAATTCGGTTAAAGATTAGAAACTGCATCATCAAAACTGAAGTAAACTATTAAGTTACTATTATTTTCTTGATTGGTGCTACAACTGCATTAAATTATATCAGTAGAATTAGATGTTGCCTACTTGGCACTAGAAAATTATTTTATAATTTGTGCTAAATCATTAGTTGCGACTTCTCTCATTTATGCCTATGTTGCAATCGATCGAAGGAAAATCGTTTAAGCTTGATGGATTGAGAGAAGTCAATTGGAAGATAGATATAATCTTTCTCATAACGGATTACAGACCTTCTAAACACTTTTTGAATTCTTAAAAAATGTTTTTTCAGCGGCCGCCGGGGTGGCTAAAGTACCTAACTCCTTGAAAATTCAAGATTTTGTGATTTTGTTATCATATTATATTGCGATTAGAGGTTGCACTTTATTCATCCTAGAATCTAGGACATCGACAGTTCCTCTCCCGTCTAAGTTAGGATTCGCAACCAGGAATTAACACAGTTACTCATAGGTTACTATTTGAATATGGTCATTCCAGTAGGTGAGTACCTACTCTATTTGTGATTTTACAAATGTAATAAAGAAACTAGGATACACTGATTTGTTGAAGTAGTTAGAATACTTTATGATCGATCCTATATAGGCCTCTAAAATACTCAGAGGTTAGATAGTTGATGTGATAAGAAAATTAGAAGTTTCTGATCAAATATGATACACCTACATATCTAATTGGCCGTTTTAAAATGAGTTTATTGCTGAACATCGTGATATTACAATGTTGCTTCATTTTATGATAATTTATTAGAACAAGTACAACAACAAATATTACAAATAATGTCAATAAATATATTGAAGAGGAGGAGACCCACGTTATATCCTTGAGGTACACTTAATGTTATTAAAATTTCGTCGGACTGACGATCCAATAATTTCATATTGCTTCCTACTTGTAATATACGATTAAAAGAATTCTAGAAGACTTAGTCTGACGAGTCACATTCTATTTTTAAATATGTGATTTTTTGTTACAATTGGCGATATTACGAGTATATTAAGCTTTATTACCGTTAATGAGCTATAGACAGTTATTTATGAAAAAATTATAATGAGTACAAAAATAACGTTATTACTAGCATGCAATAATAATTTTAATATGCATGATGCGACGAGTACCCTATACCAAAGCAAGGTCGGTAAGAAATATTATTAAAGGCAAGACGTAATTACAAAAAATCTAACTGTTTTTTTTATCACAAAAATATACGATACGGTGTTGGTTAATGGAAGTTCTTGTAATTAGTTCTAGCATGCAATTTGATAATTTTTATAGAAGTGTTTTGTATGAAAGTAAGCTCTGAGGTAGGAAAACAAATAATAATTTGTGAAGAATATATTAATTAGCCAATAAACTTGATTTGAAAATGTTACCTTTTCTCAAGCAAGCAAGCTTATTACCAATAAAAATGATATTGTCATTATTGCGCTTATACAGCGTGTCTTTTTAATGTTTAAAAATATCCGAGTTGGGAATTCTTGAGTACAAACATGATTATTGACCAAATATTTTGTTATCAAAAAATGCTTCCCTGAAGAGTTGCAGAAGAAAAACAAAGAAATCAGAATTAAATTTGTGTCACAAAAAGTGACTTATTGTAATTAATAATTTCAAGAAACTTCGCAAGAAGTTTTAGTAAAAAATTGAATTGCGACAACGTCAATTACATCAAGATTGCTGTAGAACATTGTAGAGGAATGCTGTATATTTATCCATCTACAAATAAATGTCACAATTCAAGTGAAAATTAATTAACTAAAAAATACTCTTGTCGAGTATTTCGGTTCCTGCTGACTTATGCAGGAAACAAATCGTTAATAAGAGCTTCTCAAAAACTTTAGATCTTCACATACCTTTAATATTACTGCTTGGTGAAGAATAAGCAATAAGTACACTTGACTCTCGTTTGAAGTCGAATGTTCGACCAGGGCCTGGGATTATTTCTTAAGAAGAAATTATAGTAACCTTCCTGCAAAGGATCTGTATTGCAGTGTAAATTAAGATCACCTAAATGAAGACTCTTCGGTTTAATATTATTTGGGTGGGGTTAAATGGAGGAACAGGAAGTGCTTTGCTCTCTTTTGTCATTTTTAACAGACAATTTATTATTAACAAGTTTATAAAGTATAAAATAAAAATACCTATATTTTTTAAGCATTTCATACCCGTGTTTCACATAAGTATTATGCAATTTTCTAAAACTTCCAAGTAAATTTTCTTCTTTTCTAATATTCACTTATCTTTACTTTTGATTCCTCATTTACTATTAAATAAGTAAAATATGTTGTAAACATTTTAAGTACAGTTATCAATATTATGGCAGATTCACAAGATACCAATGCAATAATCAAAATCAAACACCCTGTATCAAGCATTTGAGAGACGCACAGGTCGATTACGCTATCAAGAATTTTCTAAAAAAACTGTCTAATACGATTATGTAGTGAACGAATTGGTCTTCGAATAGTAGATTCCTTCGAGCACTACTGCTGATGAACATTTTTTAGAAAATCGACCAATGCGAATGCAGTCGAAAATACGAGGATGGAGGTGATCAAAGTTGAACACACTTGAGAGGTGTTAATTTAATTACCAAATGTTATTATGACATATAAATAATTGACACCTATTGATATTATCCGGTATGAAAATTGCATGATGTCGATTAGTAATCGATAATAACGTTATAGGGGTATATTTATGACTCTAATGGTAATGTTCTTAAGTATCTTGTTTCTAATTGATACCTGTGTATAATGGTTATACTTATCATCATAAGGGGTACTTATATCGACTTTAGTTTTAAAATGTGCAAATTAGGAGATTCAAATATATACAGGGTGGTCCGAATTGTACCTGCGATAATTTGGGAATCAATTGAAAATGTAAAATTAATCTGAGTTTTCTTAATAAACTTGTATCGAAAACCGTTTCAGAAATACAGAACGTTGAAGTTACATTTTTTTATATATATTTTTTTTATATCTCCTGAAGTAAACGGAATATTTTATTGAAATTTTTTTTGAACATGTTCGTGAATAAGTACTACGTTTACCTAATCATTATTTTCATTTTCCTACTTCAACTAGAGGCATAACGACGGGGGTGTGAATCCATTTGTTTAAAGAAAAAGGGTGCGCCAATGATCGAATTTTAATTTTTTTACGAATAAAAGTCCTCTTTTAGTTTTTCCGTAAAACGTATCGTTTTACAGTTAAATTGTAATTAGAATTCATTGCATATTCATTATCTTTAGGTGCGTTCTCTGTTTTTATTTTTGATTCCATAATTCGAAGATGTCGAAAATATATTGAAGTTGGTGGTGAGCATTTTGAACAGCGCCTCTTACGATTTGAGTTTATTTTGTGAAATATTTATGTTTAATTAAAATATTTTTAAATAATCCTTTTAGTCCATTTACGAAAGGAAAAAAGTTTTAACTTCGTTGACTCAAAACCGACTTTGATTTTTTTTTTGAAATTTAGGAAAAGTTAATAGAAAACTTCCCCATAGGTGAGAAGGTGTGCTTTTTACTTTTTCAATTGTTATTAACAGATAATTGTTTTTTTATTACACTCTTAATTAAAAAATCCATAATTCATTTATTTATTTAAAGAATTGCCTAAAATTTCTATCGTAACGTTTTTGAGGGCACAGATTACGAATCTGGCCTCAAAATCGGTCGAAAAACAAAACGGCGTCTGCAAAATGGCGTCGAATGTCTAATTTTTTGTTTTCTTTTTTTTATTATGTTTATTAGATATATGGGGGTTTTTGGGATCGTTGAATACGAATTTGACATTAAAACTAAAATGAAATAAAAAATGGCGGAAAAGGGTCCATTGTTGGTATTTTATTTCTTATACCGGATGACAACTGCAATTACAAACCAAAACAAAAGCTATTTATGAGCATCACAGTCACCTAATTCTGTTTTTAAAAATTAAATAAAAAATAGTTAGTTCCAAAACAAAAATCAAATAAGGCATAATTATACGTAAAATGATTCGCTGGTCTCAAAAATGTCAAATAACAGGATGTTCCACTTGAAAATCAAAAGTTCTGGTCAATTCCGGTTAAACCAAAATTACTTTGCTATTCAAGATTATCCTAAAAAATGTGTAATATATCAAGGAATTTATTCCAACCTTTTTAGAATAGGATCAAATATATTATTCTTTTTACCACGCATGTCGACGACTACATAACCAAGCTTGGAAGAATGGCAAAGGTCGTTATTTGCATGATAGGTATGCTTTTTCTGCAAAAGTTACTTCTTTGAGAAATTAATATAACAAAATTTGCCTTTATGCAACTTACGCACTTATTATATTTCTAAACCTACATAAAAAAAATTATACTTAAATAAATGCAAAGAAACATTAACACGTGATGAAGAATTGACGAGCCTTATATGCATATTAATTAATTTTTTACCCCGCTTTTGTATGTATTAAACGGATTATTTTCACGTGAACGACAAACACCCAATATATCTTAAGTATTTTATTGTGTGCGAGAATGGAATATAAAAGATACAATTTGTAATATATTAATATAGTAATAGTAAAAGCACTTTATGAATATTCAAACAAAATTATATCGTCTATTATTTTTTATTTATTATGTCATGTTTACACAACTGCTAACATTCCAATTAAAAAGATAAACTGTCTTGAAACTCACGTAAATGTCGTAAATTTTTATTATTAATTGCGAAACAGTAGCACAATATTTTAAATTTCTGTTTCTGGAATATAAAGTAATTTAGGACTACATTAACATTTTCCCCCGTGTTATACACAGAGTGTTCTAAAAATGCACACAAATTCTTTAAGATAAACTAGTTTCTATGAAGCGGAGGTTGATGGGAGGCTGTCAGAAAGGGTTTCATAGGTGTATTGAATTGGTAACATTTTGAACACTTTATTATACATTCATTAAACTCAAATTTAATGTGGCATTCTTGCCTTAAATAATAAAAGAGTAGGTACTTCTTTTATAGATTCATTGATTTTCTTTCAACCATGTTATCCGTTGTGCAAAAATACATATAAATGATTTTCTAGTAAAATCTTCCTAGGTGCACTTCAAAACATATATTAAACCATTGCCTCATCAAGTATGTCGATTATCGTTTAATTTTAAAAAAAGTCATTTTCCACTGTAAAAATATAAAAATATTCATTTCCAAATACAATTTATTAAATTTTTGAATGTAAGAAATATGCTCTTGAATTTGGACAATGTAGAAACATTAAGAACTTCGTTGCACTTTTACCAAAGTAACTTAAAGTATTTATCCACAACCACTATATTAGGAAGGTTTAATACGTCTGTTTTCCCTGGATTAAAGGCCCTTTAATACACTAGTGGTTTAGAATTCATAATACCACGCTTCTATTTTTTTGCTAAAAATCAAAAGATTCTTAATCAAAATAAACTTGTCAAATCTGACGTTTTGCAAAATCTGAATTTTTCACCTGCTCTCATACGGCTTTCCGTTCCTAATTTAGCCGTGGTCGTGGATAAAACGTTGAATTACATTCGGGGATTAACAGCCTTCAATCCACTCGAAAAAATGTGACTCTCGGCTACGCCTCGAGTGCAGATTTTTTCTCGTAGATTAAAGGCTTATAATACCCTTATATAATTAATTACTCAAGGCATTATGGTTAAACGGTAGTAATATCCAATTGCTGTACGATATCTTCGGACGAAAACCCTTATTATCCAATCAACAATTTCGAGATATGATAATGTCAAATAGGATTGCCATAACCATAATCCTACAAGATACTCTTCTTCCTTGGCCTACAAGATCAATTTACTAATCAAACATGATATATAGAAAAAGTTTCTTTATTTCTCCCTTATCCTGCAGGAAGATTTTTTTTTGCAGAAGAGTATTTAGGTTCTAGTCTGAATTGAATATTTTGAATTCTTAAAAAGATTTTCTTTAATACCCGTTAGTAGCAACCGCCTTCTAATTTTATATAAGCTTGTCAGTACTTCAATTAAATAGTCAAAGTTGCTCGAGATCTCTTAAATTTATCTATTTCAAACCGTGATTGAGAAAACCACCCGACATAATTCTTAACCACTGTGTTGTAATATAGGTACTGGTTTTTCAGAATCAATGATTCCAAGCAGCCTCAGAAGGTGTTCAGAATAAAATACAAGCAGCTAATGACAAATGAACTACGTTTGCAGTTAAAGATGGTAGAAAAACCCTATATAACTATTTTTTATCTGCAATGAATGTCGTTAGTTAAATACCAAATATAATATTGACTACTTATCAAAGTGTCTAAATGGTATAGAGTTATATTAAAAGTTTAGATAGTAGTAAAGGTTGTAAATCTGGAAGTATACAGAATTTTCTGTAACTACGTAGATAACCTAGACCTGTAACCCGAAATATTCCGAGGACTCTCGTGTACGTGTATGTAAGACCAGACAGACCCCCTGTCAATGTAGTGTCCCCGTTATGTCCCGGCAAAAAAGGGAAAGAAGAAGGGAAAAACAGAAAAAGGAAAAAAGTACTTATTAAAACAAAAAAGGATCATACACATATAAGAACAAAAATAATAATTACACTAGAAATGGTTAGAGATCTTTATTCAGATTAAAAAAATTATTTGCAGTTAATTTACATACATTTAAAAAAAAGTCGGCTACACTGAACTAATGGAGCACTGCATTGCCTAGTCAATCCTTCTTCCAATCAAAAGAACAAGACGTAGTTCCCAAACCTCACAAAACTTATGTTGGAGATTTTATTCAGTAGCATTCCAGGAAATAGAACTTCATTTCCCATTTTGCATTCTGAACAAGCAGGAGATTCCTCAATACTTACTGGTGGTAGGTAATAGGTGGGGAGTCTTTGACTCAATATTTTCTAACTCCAGGTTTCTTTAATGGCATGTAGTGTCCACTGGTTGAGGGATGTGATACATACATACCTCCAGGCTCTCCTCTATAGTACCCTGACAAGTAATTCCCAAACTTCTCCAAACTTATGATGGAGACTTTCTTCGAGAGTACCTATTCCAGAATATACTTGTAACAAATTATTTTCAATATACATATTATGCTTTGACCTACCCACCTTCAAATGCAAGTAACTAATGGTCGTAGAATAGCTGTATGTTAGAATGAATGTGGTGGTGGTAGGATATTAAAATATAAGCGTTACCTTTCCTACTTGGACAATTTTTAAACGGTTAGTAACAAAGTGTATCAGTAATTATCTGTAGATTTGTAGTGCTACTGAAGAGTCGAATTCTCAAAGCAGTGATCTGGTACAGGATAACATATATAAACCTATCAGAGCTTTATTTAGGACCAGTCTATCCATTTTCTGGTAGAGTTGTTATTGAAGCAGTTTTAAACCAATAAAATTAACATTAATCTGCATAAAAACTGCAAATGAAACTGATAGCAAAACTAAGTGAATATTACATATGATAAAAATTCTATAAATGTAAAGTAAACTGTTTATAATAATGTATGTTGTGGTTTGGATTAACGATTTATAATTATTGAAATGTTACTATATGAGATTTATTCCCATTATTATACTTTCAGATTTTGCACATCTATAACTCCTCTCTATTGTTTAATAATATGTTTATTGAACTTTTGAAAAATATATGTATTGTAAACGAAACTTTTTTTACCTATCGTCCGGTGTTGACAATTATATGCTGCATAAGTTACTTTCAAGGACGTACGTTCTATTTATTAAAATCAGTAACTAATCTTGTGTCAAAATGCAAACTCCAAAGAATTATGCGATTTGTGCTTAAAAGAAATAAATATTCTTGGTTAACTTGTATTTTGTTTAAAAGATGATATATAAAACAGATGCTAAATTGACAAATTTAATAAAAAAACATTTTTCAAATTGTATATTTTTCCAACGAAACTATATCCATAAATAAACAGAAACCAAAACATTCGCGATACTTTAAATTTAATTGTTAAATAATGTTATTTTTTGGTTGGTTTGTTTATCTAATTGGGATTCTGTTTTTTGTTCATTTTTTAAACTAAATATTTTTGTAATCGCAAATTATTAAGGTATTTACGAATCTAATATTTCCCCTTGAATACACATTACATTACTTAAAGTCAGTGTATATCTTAAATAGTTTATAAGTAATTTTCAAAAAATCAATTATCACCCCCTCATCCGTATGTACAATGATATTCAAGCATTGTAAGCTGTCTTTCGTAATATCACTATTTTAATATACTGTGTAGCAATTGCAACAACCAGTATGCATTAACAATTTAACTAGAAAAATATAATTTCTACAAATACTAAAGTGTAGTTTATATCATGCTTTTTACATGCTAGTAATGTTAAAATTGATGTTTGCTCGCCACACCGGGTACCAATAAAGGAAAAAATTATCTTTTGTTTCAACAAGCTGTTTATTTTGGTTCTTTTTTTAGTTTTTAATTTTATACGTAGATTAAGTTAATTAGTATTTTTTCTCGTCTTTATTAGGACTCTATATGCCTTTAAATATTATTTATTCGGACAATGTGATTCCCCAGTAAATTAATATTTTTAGTTAGCTCTAGAAAAAGAGTTCAGCAGAGTTTACTACATAGCCCACAGCATTGAAAAAGGTAATTGTAACCCCATCGGGGAAGGAAGGTCGTAAACTAAGAATTCGTAACTATCTATTCAAAACTTCATTTATACAGGGTGTTCCAGTTTTTTGTAGCAGGACTTTAACAGTCGATAGACATTTGAAAATTATTTAAAAAAAGTTTATATAAACATATGTTGAGAAATGCGTAGTTTTCGAGATACAGGGTGTTAAAGTTTGAAAATAAATATGTAAGTATTTATATTTATATTTCCAGAATGCTAAGAAGTATCGAATCCAAACTTACCAATTCTTTACATACAATTTAGAGGCCTATTTTACAATAACAAACTACTACTTTACTTAACCATGGGCGTAGATATATGTATTTACTAAAGCTCTTTTTTACAAACAAGTAGTACGCCACTGATATTTTCCCATGTTTCCAGTTTAATTCAATAGAGCAAAAAAAACAAAAATTTAAGGTCTCTCGGCACTTTATGATATGACAAGCCGTTGTTCAGAAAATTTACATTTAATCTTTTGATGCACGCCTCTGGACGAATTTTAGACAAACTTGAAGTCGATCAAAATTTCACCAAATTTGATGGTGCGAAAAGTCTCTTAAAAAGAAAGAATGAAACATTTAAAATATTTATTGTAAAAGTTGATTATCATGTAAATCAAAATTTTTATAACACAAATGTATTAAAACGCAACGGTCGAACTAAAATAAATTATTAGAAACACAAACACAAAAGCTAGCAACATGTAAAAGTGTCTTACTTCATTACAAGCATCATTAGCGATGTTTCATTCTTTCTTTTTAAAAGACTTTTCGTTTCATCAAATTTGGTGAAATTCTGAGCGACTTCAAGTTTGTCTAAAATTCGTCCAGATGCGTGCATCAAAAGATTAGATGTAAATTTTCTGAACAACGGCTTGTCATATCAAAAAGTGCCAAGATACATTAAATTTTTGTTTTTTCTTGTTATATTGAATTAACTGGAAACATGGGAAAATATCAGTGGCGTACTACTTTTTTTTAAAAAGTGCCTTAGTAAATCCATATATATAGATGCCCATGGTTAAGTAAAGTAGTGGTTTGTTATTCTAAAATAGGCCTCAAAATTGTATGTAAAGAATTGGTAAGTTTGGATTCGATACTTATTAGCATTCTGGAAATATAAATATAAATCCATATTTATTTTCAAACTTTAACACCCTGTATCTCCAAAACTAAGCATTTCTCAACCTATGTTATATGAACTATTTTCAATGATTTTCAAATGTCTATCGACTGTTAAGGTCCTGCTACAAAAAACTGGAACACCCTGTAGATAAACATTTGTGGTCCTTCAAGCCGGATAAAACAACTTTTGTTGTAAAATTTATATAATTAAGGAGTTTGAAATGGGTGAAATCATAGTATTATGAAAAGCTGGTAATTGCTTTTTAGAATTGTGAATAGGTAGGTCGAAACACATCAGCATGGCAATTGATTCAAAGGAACGTTAAAAAAAAATACAATTGCTACTCAAGGGACGCTTTCCGTAAAACCAGGTCTACAAAAAATCAATAGTCAACTGCTATGGTTTAACGACTAATCATAATATCATTATTCGAAGTTTTATCAGCACATTTGGTTCGTTTTATCAGCACAGGTTTGGAGGCACCATAAGGTAAGACTGGTGTGGTATCCAGAACATGTCCAGTGAATAGAAAATCGAAAGAAATAGTGCTCAGTGATGAATCCTGATTTAACTGATGAACTCACTATGGTTGAAGAACGCTTGAGAGATTATGGTATCGGATCCTACAGCATATCGAAGCAGGTAACCTAACCTTTCCAAAGGAGAATAGATAGCATAAGAATAATACATCGGAGGTATGGAATCGGTATCATTACTATCTTTTTAGAAGTCGGAAAAAACTCAATTTTTCAGAAAGAATATCATCGGCTATGTATACATATAATCAAGAGGTTCCTACAGGATGAGGATACTAATATAAAAATTTTATAGCCTGTAAAATTTATTGACCTTTTGGTTATCAGACGAATATGGGACATTATCGGCAAAAGATTAATAATCCTACAAAGCTTACAATAAGAAAGAAATAAAACACTTGAAAATTTGTTGAGTATACCAACTCGTTATCAATTTTGAGTAGTGGCAGCTGGTGATATTTAGGTTATCCATTTTTTGCTTAGGAGCATAAGATCCAAGCCATATTGAAGGTACCACTACCATGAACAAATGAAATTAAAAAAATGACGATTGAAATTTGTGAAATTTTATTTTTTAGTGCTTTTTGATTTGAACAAATTCAAAAAGTGTAAATTACTAAAAACTTTCTGGAATTTGAAACATGCCGATCAATTGTTCTTCTAATTTTAAAAACAATTTCTCTTACCTTCAAAAAAGGCGAGCACCTTTTTAAAAATTTTATTCGCAAATTTTAATTGCAACTTTTGCCAGTAAAATGTCGTTATTTAGTCTTATATGTATAGTCACGTATAGTTCATAATGACTGATATTAATTTGTAACAATAATGTCTCTCTCCTTTCTAGTAGGTCAAGACGAATTTGTTAAATATTTGATGAACTTAGAGGAATGATGCCCGTAGTGCGCTAAAATGATAGACAGTTCAGCGCCTCAAAAATAAACGGAAAAGTTGACATACCAAATACAGAAAATAGTCGTATTAGAGTTACTTCATCTGTTTTGGATACTTGATTGTGGTATCTATTCTACAATCACTATTTCTGGGATATTGGAAGTGGATGTAATTAATTCGCTGGTTCTCTTCATTAAATTTGAGGTACGGTTCTGTTCATGAAACCGTAAAATGTACTTTATTAAACAACATTTAAAAGACTATGAAGATTTTGAAGAATTATATTGCCAAAACAAGTTATAACAGCTAAAAAAAAAAAAAAATAAAATTGGGTGTTGAAATGCAACTCAAAAAATAGAAATTGTTTTTCATTTACTGTTTGCCTCTATTTTCAGACCAAAAAGGACTTATGATTCACATGGATGATGTATGGATGTCGGGCTAAGGGTTAAGAACGTAACATTTTTTTGGAATAACTTATTTCGTGCAAAACTGCTTAGCATCCAATGTACACTTTAGGTTATCAAAATGAATGGACCTGGAAAATAAAGTTGGTGTTAGATGTTTCATAGTAATTATTAGAGTAAATAACCAGGTTTGTTAAGCTCACCAAATTACAATTAATTATATTTAAAATATTACGTATGCCATGTAAAAGTATTTTGCAGCAGTATTCTTTTGCACTTTTTGAATTCAATAACCGTATACCTTTCAAATAGTCGCGGCCGGTGTAAATTCCACATATTTTCAGTTTTCTCTAAAAAAATATGGAATGATATACCGCAGTAGTAAATATTCGTTAAAGATGTCTTGGCAGTTCCATTAAGTTAAAAAAAATAGAAAAAAAAAGAAATGGGATATAAATAATAATATATTTAATACAGTAAGAATACTAAATCACAGATTGCTTGTTAGCAATCATAATAATAAATTAATTTAATACGTAAATGACAGAAATAAATTTAGCTACATTATTTAATAAAAGAAATAGAAATATACTAATCATTAATGTCAATTAACTAATAATGACGAGGAATGATGTTAAATCAAGTAAATTAAGTGATAGCAATAGCACAACTTTGTAACAAATATATCCGTTGAAATAAGTAAGTGAACTCGAGCTAGTTCATCAATCATTGGAAATGTTCGATAATGAATTAATTTTATTGCAGGTGTTGAATATTGGAAAAATATTACCAGCTAGGATGTATTGTTGCTTACTTCATATAGCAATAGTATTGGATATGAGGTAAATTGGTGTTTATGAATGTATTACTTGGCCTGGCCAAAACTTTACTCAAGTGTTCAATGGGCTGCAGTCTACAAGATTTTGAAAATAATCTTGTTGGGTCAAATACCTCACTCTACAAATTTACATTTGTATAATCCAATTGAGTTGATTTTTCTATATCTTACAGACGCCAGATATGTGTTTAAATAATTTATTTTCACCAAATGTTTGAATTCGTTGTTTCAACTAGGTATACTGATTACAACCTACAGAAATTTACATAATGGATAAAATCAATCACTAACAAAAAAATTAGCTATATTATTTAATAGAAGAGATAGAAGTACACTAATCATTAATACCAATTAAATAATAATGATAAGGAATTAAGTCAAATCAAGTAAATTAAGTGATACCAATAGAACGACTTTATAACAAATATATCCGCTCAAAGAAGTGAATGAGCTCCAGCTAGTTCATCAATCATTGGAACGGTTCGATAATGAATTGATATTATTGCAGGTGTTGAATATTGGAACATAATTACCAGTTAGGATGTATTGCTGCTTGCTTCACAATATAGCAATAGTATTTGATTTGATATGACGTAAATTAGTGTTTATTAATATAAATGTACCAAGTTACTACCGGCCTGGCTAAAATTTTGATTACTTTTATATTCAATGGGTTAAAGTCTACTAGATTTTAAATAATCTTGTTGGTTGAAATACCTTCTACAAATTTATATTAGTTTAATTCAACTGAGCTGATCATTTTTTATCTTATCGTGTTTCTTCAGAAAATTACAATTTTCCATCAAATCGTATGTTTGGCCATCGTTAGATAGTCTAAAAATAAAAAAGATGTGGACCATGTATCTAGCTTATACGCGGTCGGCAATGCTTTACTGCATCGTTAAGCTCAAAGTACACTTAGACGCGACGAATTAAAGCGCGGAAGATCTTAAATGTCATTGATTATAATGGGGTTACGCTAATTTGTCGGTTAACGCAAAAAACTTCGTTGTATTCAACTATGCGTCTCGTTGAGTCGTTCATTTAAAACATACGTTAAAAAAAACTTTTCTAAAATTAGGCAAAAAGTTACAGTATTTTAGTTTCCCGCTTAATTAATGTGTCCGCTTTGATTACATCTGTGGAGCCTGCTACATTGTCCTTACTGATACTCAAACGTAGTAATTTTTGTATACTGTGATTTATTTGGGAGATGAGAGATTTAATTTGACGTCTTACATTTGCTTGATAATTAAGCTTTTAATTACAAGAACGAATTTCGTTGTGCATGGAGAAATCTCCCCACAAATTTAGTCTTCATCATTGACATTGTAATATCAAAAGTATGCATTTGTTTTATCATATCAAACTTCATTAAAATTATTGTATTGTGTTTTAACGATATATAGTAATGCCTTTGATATTTTCTTCTTTACTGATATTGCAATATAACTTATAGTAGCAAGTGTCCCAAATTAAATAAAAAGTCTTAAAATTCATGGTGGTTAGAGAACTTAGAGATCAATAAACTGATTGGTGAATACCATATAATCAGAGCATCTAAATACAACTTCTGATGATAAATAGTTAAATATATCTTAGTTTTTCACAACGCATGCATGTTTTTTACAATTCACTGTTACCAATCACAGAGGCATTAAAAATATTATTTACACTGTTTTCCTATATGTGTTTCATACATAATAAAATTCATTCTTACCGAATCACAGTCTGAAACTTCTAAATCTGATCCAGAATAAGCTCGTGGTTATAGGAAAAATAGGTAAAAAATCCCCATTGATAAATTGGGGTGGTTTTCAGAGGGTAGAAATCGAAATAAGAAAAAAAATTTTAAATCTCGGTTATGTATAAAATTTTACCACCTAATTAGTGAAAAATTGGTTTTAAAAATCCTTTCGATGAAATGGGGAGGTTTTTAATGGGTAAAAATTAAACCTATACTCGGGCCAAAAAGAGTAGTCAGTAGAGCCAGGGGCGTACGAATTTACGAATTTCATAAATTCCATAATTCGAACAAATGAAAGCGGATTGTGTTAATTATGCATGAGTATGAGTTACCATGTCTTAAATTTTAAATAATATGCTTACATCTGGCAACATTATCTCCACGAATTAGGTATAGCAACGCAGTTGAACAATGCACATCCGTTGCGTTGCAGCATATGTGACGCCACTGAATGCGCTACGATAGACTTGCTCGACGACCTTCCTAGTAGTCGAACAAATTATTGGGTAGAAGGCGCCACGTTCAAACATGTACTCTATTTGGTTGACTATAGCAATTACACATAATGACCTAGTTGTGGTTTTCGTCTCTGGTAGGCGGATAAAACTTGATATATTTCTTTGAATTATATGGGATTATATGGTAAAACGAGCTGCCGCTTCTGTATTCCATAACAGCTAAATGCTTTGAAGAATTGCCGATAACTTTTTGCTCTACTGACTACTCTTTTTGGCCCGAGTATAGTATGTAAAATTTTGAAATTGTGGATTCAAATAGAATTCAATTACCTAGTTACCGGAGAAATAGTAAAAGAAAATCCGTTTGATGAAATAGGATGGTTTTTAGGGGGTGGAAGTCGAAATAAATTGTGCAAAATTCTAAAATTTCGGATTCATACATATGAACCATATTGGCCTCCAATTCAATGAAACAGTAGTGAAACATTTTTTTTATTAAATAGGGTGGCTATTAGAAGGTGGAAACAAAAAATTTTTGAAAAAATATGTAACATTTTATAAAAAGAACTGACTGATTTATTGGGTGTGAAAATATACAAACAATTAAAATTCAGACATACTCTCACTATCAGATGCGGTTGATTTGGCCATTTTTTCGTCAGATGTCGTCCCGCCTGGTATTTCTGGAGCAGCAAGTAGTTGCAAAAGTGCCTTGTTCTTCTCGGAGGACGACGTAAGGTTGTTATAAAAGGATCCGACGAAACCAAAAGCAAGTGCAATAAATCCTGATTTGTCACAATTCTCGAATATTTTCTAGTGTGTCCCTTCAATCAGAATCTAAAATGGAATAAAATATAATATTATGTAATTAGAAGAGACATATAAATAATTATCCGCAATAAATGGGTGTAAGGAAAAACCCCCTCCCCCAAACACAATCAGGTTTTTCATATGCATCAATATGTTCCAAACAGTATTCTTCAAAAAACAGCAGCTACTAGCAGATGCAATTTCAATACAGGAAAAAAATCAAGGCGGGAGTTTATGGGACTAAATTGTTATTAAAAATATAAGTTTAGATTTACCTAATTTTTACAGATAAAACTGTTCACCTGATGATATGCTCTAACTTGCACATCACATAATAAATAAAATCAACGATCTCTCTACAATATAGTATATAGTCCTTACCTTGTTTTATATCAGACATAGCTGCTTCGTCAAACTAGAGTTCAAAAAACCAAAAAATCAAAGACGGGAAAACACTGAAAATTCATTGTACAAATATACGCATTTAAACACGTCTTTGCTCTTGGCGCGACAGAATTCAAATGGCCGGGTATGGGGATTATGGTTTCTTGTCCTTCGAAGACTAAGCTTTACTGCCACTTAAAACTTTGTTATTTACCTATTTTTTGGAAGTCGCAAACATCGGTTAATTATTACTTTTGGCCAGCAAATTGTTAATCTCACCCCACTGTGCGAATGTTTGGAATCATTCAACTAGGTCTACCTATACTATTACAGCGGACAGAAATTTACATAAGGGATGGTGAAATCAATCACTAACAAAAACTAGAAAATGAAACATATATTTGCTGAAAACTCTTGCCAAGATTGCATTAAAGAATGTGTTTGCTGTCAACATTTTAAATTAATTTAGCTAAATGCCATATAATTAATAGAAAATCAGTACCAATATGTCGTTAAATGAAGAGGATTTAACATACCTTGGAAATATAGTTATAAAGTTGATATAATAATAAAACAAACAAGGTTGATAATGAGGTGACAGGAAATTAAATTGATAAAATTCATAAGGTAAATGACTTATTCCAACAGCATCTTCTATTATAGTAAGTAGGAAATAGTGACAATATTCAGTTTAAGTTTATATTTAATCTAGAGATGATGCAAACTTGGTTAATAAACAAATACGTTAAATGAATGTTTTGTGAAAACTATTTACTAATATCACCTTTTAATAAGATGCCTTAAGATCATCTTCATCACATAGCAGTGCAAGAGCCGGAATCAACTCATCACAAAAAAATTCAAATATACTAAAGTGTGCGATTCCTCAAAATAAAAAAAATTATTTCTTGATTTCCTGCAAATAATGACAATGTTGCAGAAATTCAAGACGCAAGATTCATGAAAAGTTCTTTGACATAAATTTTCAGTATGGATACTATTGTTACTTGCTTAACCATAGTAAAGACTCGTTTTGGAAAATTGATGTTATTTATAAATTTTTTTATTATTTAGGTTTTATACAAGCATAATAACGACAAAAATATTCAATTTGATATATCTATATTGTTGTTCCAACTCTAATACAAACCTAAAATCTATTGGACTTTTTAACTGCATGAAAAATTGGATTAAAAATTGAAAACGTCTAAAGATACATTGATGTTGTGACTAGAAGAGCAGATAGTGTGCCTAATAAAAGTCTATGCTATCGATAATATCAACGAATTCATCAAAAAATTTCTTTACGGGTGCTGGCTCAACAAACAGGTCTTCCTGTAGGAATCATTCTGAAGAAAACAGACATTTCCTAAAAATCAGTGTTTAAATTAAATTAAATAGAAAAAGACTTATTGGACCAATTATGGAGGTCGGTGGCGTAGTGGGCTTGAGCATGAGTGACAGTTATGGCTCTGGCCACACTGCCTATATCGTGTCCGGGTTCGAGACCCGGCATCGACAGATGGCAATGTCGGTGGGTAAGGATGTTTGTCTGCGTTTTTGTGTAGCCCCCTTCCGGACAGCCTTTGGCTTTGGATTTGGGGGTTGTTTAATTGCATCGAAAAATTACTGGACGTGGGGAAAAGTTTCTATAAGATTCATTCCAAGAATCAACAAGATTTGTTTTTACAATGTTTAATAGCTTGTAGAGGAATTAAACGGAAACACCCACGCAACGAAGGAGCACATCAGAGACATTAACTCTTTTGCCTATAACATTAAGGTCGGCAGAGCTAGAACTGAGGTTTGTAGAAATGCGTTTCTCGATTCCAGAAAATTGAAATTCACTTTTAGGCCGGGGACAAACTAGCGTTCAGGTAGCGGCGACCCGAACGCTAGTCTGTCCCCGGCCTTACGGATTTTTATTTTTGCTTTCGGATAGGGATTTTGGACTGAAAACCGCAGATTTCACATTTCTAAAACTGGTGAAGTCAATATTTCAAGAAAGATGCCATTTCATTAGAAATTTTATCCAGATCACTGATCTGGGTGAAAGTTCCACTGAGATGGCATTGGGCCAGATATGCAAAATATAATAACATAATATTTCAATTTCTTGCGCAGCAGAGACAGCGACACAGGTGTTATTGTTGGTGGGGAAAGAATATATTGGAGGGTTTTCACCAGTACTTTCCACTGTTGTTAGTGAGAGTCATGACGACTGATATGCTTATAGATCCTGCTATTCCTAACGGAAAATCCAAGTTTCTGAGAGAAAAATGAAGCACATAAAAAAACTACATAGGTTTATTGACAAAAACATAGAAACCCAGAACTATTGCAAAGACGTTTTGGAGTGGTCCATTACTGAGATGGACCAATTTTTCTGTAACAATGTTTTCTTTAGGTTTTAGAAAAACTGTAAGTTTAATTCATTTAATGTAGAAACACGTCTACGTGCTATTTATTTGACCTTCTGACCTCGTCTTGACCTGAACTCATTTTTTTCTCTTTATTTTATTAGTACATATTAATGTAAGTTGTTCAATTCAGAATTTATTTGAACAGATTAGAGAAAGATAATCAATTGTTTTTAATTATCTTCAAATTCGACTCTTGTAACAGGATGTTTCTGAAGTCAGTGAATCAATTCTTCTATGGCATGACCAAGTAAGATACATTAAATTCAATAGCAAAAAAAAAATCGTGAAGTGCTATCGATTATAGTACATCTGATTAATGGTTTTCTTAATATATATATAGTTCTAAATGTAGTAGTTTTTCCATTTTTGTTAGTTTAATGGTTATGAATGTTGAACGTTATGATTGTTCTCATCAGTGTTAACAATGTCAACTACTACACGCCACTGAATACAGGATTAGCAGATCAGTTTTAACCTATAATCATGTTGCCACGTTGTAGATCACATAGCATATCACTATAATGCGAAAACGAAATATTTTTCATACTGCACATACCACAACATAATATAAACTATAGTAGCGAAAAAGGACTAGGTATAGGTTGTTTGAAAAATACGTTGACATGAATCACCTATTCTAATTAAATAAGAGGTATTTTTCTTATTTCTATTTCATCACCTAATAAGCAAAATATCACAGTGACCGGTAGTACAAAAAAATCATGAATGGTTAATATTTAAGTAATATACAGGATCGTATTTCAAATATACTTCCTTACAAAGTTTAGTAATGAAATTTTATATTTTACGCCATCTATTGTTATTTCTTCTTGAATAAAAACGGAAACCGTATCTCCTTAGGATATTTTCGTGTATATCCCAGTAATATAAATAATTCCCGCTGTGTTACCTATTCAACATTAACAAAAGACAAAGAGTAAAAAGTTCACGTTATCATTAGACAATCTTGGGTAGACAATGGCAGAGTAGTAGGCATATTGTTTCAGGTGGTATGGAGCGGGTAGAATTATTCGTTTATCGATTACACAGAGTGCTCGGTGTAATAATAAGAATGAGGAATAATGAAGTAATGTGCCGTAGCTGAAATAGGTTGGTGGTGGCGGGTGAAAGGGAGTATGATCGATCCGCTATTAGCTGGCTCTTCCTACGTGCATTGATAACACCAGCTAACAGCGTTTTAAAGCATTAGTTTATTTGGATTTATTTGCTGCAACGTTAGAGTAAAAGCAATGGGATTTTGTAGTCACTGGCTGATGCAGAAGTTTTGTTACATTTCAAACCTAAATATCAAGTCCTGATTATTACTTGATTATAGCAATTGAAATATTGCAACACAGTGTATTTTTTTTATTGTTACGAACTAGTCAAGGACTAATAAGTAACTTATTTCTATTAATATTATACTAAGTGGGCCGCCCATTGACATCTACTATTTTGCTTTAACATATTGAGGCCCAATATTCTTGTACACTAATAGTACACTATACACGCACTGCTATGCTTTTATTATTGACACTGGCACATTGTAGCGTTTCGTCCTTTTGAGTCCTCTCATGTTGTAGAGAAACTGGATTCCTTCTACATTTTATATTCACGTGCCACGTGCTGCAAAAGTATCTCTTCATGGCTTCTTACAAATTTTTTGTTTGATTTGTAGATACAAATTCTATCTTCAGGTCCCGGTGGATGGGTTTTATATAATTTTTTTGGTACAACCCGCTGTATTCCATATGTCCAAATTGACTTTAATAAATCTGCTTATACGGTAACATCTAATAAAATTATGTGCCGACAAGATGGAGTTTCTTCCTCATTGTCAATAATAAACTCTAAAACTCCTCTCATTTCTTTTTCACGTGGTCTTTCCAACGAAGCTTAGTGTCAAGTATTAAGCCAAGATATTTAGGCTGTGTTGGCTATCTGTCCATTCATAGTTGCAGGGGTTCTATTTGTTTATTAGTAAAATCAATTTGACCTCATTTAGCCTGATCCAGGTTTATTTTCCACTGTTTATGTCCAATTTTGAAATTTATTAATTGCACTTGCAGTCTACTTGCTGTTTCTTTACTACTTTTGCCAATAGCTGGGGTGCGAGTATCATCAACAAAAGTAACAACTGCATTATGTTTTAATTCTGGAAGGTCACAAGTATCGAGCAGGACTGGACCAGAGCACTGCCTTGTGGCACTCCAACTTTAATTTATTTGAGCTTGGACCAAGCATCCTTTAACATATCTTTTTGTTAGACGAGATTTTCAGATTTCTGCATACTGTTCGGGAAGGGATTGATTCATCTTTAGCTCGTAACCCGAATGAAGCGTTACTGAGATTGGTGAGCTTTACCAATGCTTTCTCTGGAAGCTGATTTAACGCTTCTCCAGTTGTTAATTCAAATCCAAGAGCTTTTTTCGGATTGAAATTGTTTTTGATTTCATTCATAGCTACTGCAGGAGCGGCATGAGGATATCTTTCTTTTTCTTAGATAATGTTATCATCGAGTATTTGCACATTCTGCATATCACGTGGTTGAAAGATTTTTTCTAAATGTTCAGCAAAGCGTTTTGCTTTTGGTTTAGCAATTCCAGCCCAGCTTCCGTTTTCATTTTCGATTGGCGGTATCTGCATAATGGGTCTTTTAATTCATTTAGTTGCCTTCCAAAATGAATAGTCTGTAGTGTTTTATCATTGGTTAATTCTTTGAGAAAAATAGTTATTGACTCTTTTAAATCTATGATTTCCCTTCTCAATTGGCGTGTGAGATTATTTAAATGAGGTTTGTCTTGTGGGTCTCTAGTTTGCGTGCCTTTCTTCTTTAAACAACTATTCCTTATTTCTTTTGAATAATTTCTTCCTTTTAGACGTTCTTCAATTTCTGATGTGTTCTCCCAAGCTGACTGTTGGACATAACTAATTTTTCTATTTCTGTATCCAATTCTTCTTCTGTTTTAAGTGGTACATTAGCATTGCTTTTTCTTTAAGAGAAAATTTGAAGCCTTCCCAATGAGTGCATCTATTTACCAGCATTGGGCTATTTTCTTCTTGAATAATGTTCTCATTTAAAGTTATGATAGTCACTGTATGATCAGAACATAAGTCCTCGCACTCTTCTATATGAAGATAATTTGCAGATATATTCCTTAACTATAAAACGTCAATCAGATCAGGTATCTTCTTCGACATCGTTGACGAATATGTTGGATTTCTTGTAGATATTGGTTCACATTGATATTCCTGTATTGCACTGCGGAGTTTTCTACCGATTAGTCGAGACACCCAATAGCTTTTTTTTGCGTTGAAGTACCTCCATTACTCTCAGTACTAAATAATATGCTGCTATGCTATGCTGATAAAATTTCAAGACTATCAAATCGGAGCGAATTTACAAACTATTCTTAACAATGACGTAGCAATAGCAGATTTCATAAATAAACTACATAATACTGTATCATTGTTAGCGAAATCATTTTAAATAGTAAATGACAGGCAATCAGTAGTAGACACTTTAAATGATGTCAGGAGGTGTTCGTGTTACAAAATTTCAACAGTGTTTTAAGTAAAAATTCATATTTCGCCAGATTAAGGTAGGTTAAGGAGTTATAATAATAATACTCCTATTGATCCGTTAACTAATTGCAAAGGCTATTTTACGTTCAATAAAAGATGTTGCAAATATTACATCGTTACGTACCGAATGGTTGTTCTCTCTATACAAGACTAATTTTTTATTGCAGCGCACATTGATTGAAGAAACAATCGTGGAGACGTACATGATACTGCAAATTTTCAACCCACCTCATTCAGATTAACTCAAAAACAAATAACGATACATATTTTCTGGTAATGCCAACAAAAGGACCTTAAGAAAGTGTACCTACCTACTTAATAAATTATCACATCATGAAATTAGTCAGATACGGGAAATATTTTAAAATGCACCTTTTTAGTTGTTTGAGAATATCTTGGAAAGGGAGATAGCTAATAATAATAATAACTGAGATAGCAATGCGTGCACCCCTAATTTGGGATAGACTGTATAGTAAATCTATATTATTCAGTTCTAATTGGCTGATGATGTGATATGGATTTGTCAGTCACAAAATTGGTAAGCACATTAAAGAATTGTGTCTAAGCTTTATTTTTTCAACTCATTGTGGACTTCATAGGATTAATTTCTCATAACTAAAATTTAAACTTTCTGTACAGAGTTGCTTTAACCTAAATCAGAGGTGTGATATACAAAAAACATATTTTCTTCATAATTTTGCCCGCCTATAGATGTATCTACAATTATTGTAATATAAAGGTACATTTTAAGTAAAGTGATTTCCACTAATAAGTTGATAAATAATGAGTGATATGTTAAAACAGGTAGTTTTGTTAACGGACGATAAAATTGCATGGTAGTTTCTAAAAATCGTGCATTTAATTAATTTAATATTACCCATTATTTACATATCAGACTGCCCTCAAAATTAGATTTCCATTGTTATTGCAAATTATGTTATATTAACTATTGTTATTAATAACAGTATACTCATTATAATAGTCATTATGTTGAACATGTCATAAAATGACAGGTTTTGTTGTTTACATACACACGCA
The DNA here is from genome assembly GCA_963680705.1 of Rhagium mordax. NCBI lineage: Eukaryota > Metazoa > Arthropoda > Insecta > Coleoptera > Cerambycidae > Rhagium > Rhagium mordax. The sequence continues at coordinate 81,522,842 of OY796657.1, read as the reverse complement.
CGTTAGAAATTGTTAAAGGAAAATATGCGCAATCACGTACCATGTCAGTACAACTTTTTATTTGTATGCGAACATCTATCTCGCGATACCTACGTTGATACATTATCATGAAGTTAATGGAAAAATAATTTTGAAACTAGTCACATATCTATGCTTTCAATTAATATTGGTTATACCCAAGCATTTTCGATAAAATTTGAGTACTGCATTTAGTGCTGATAATTAAGCTTCTAAAAAAGTTTTAAAATTTTATTTTCTAATGAAGACACACATATTCTTAACTTAAGCTACGCTACGCTGATGAGTAGCAATAACTCCGAAACATGTATCCATAGCTATAACTATGATTTCTTATTATTTCTAATCTTCAAAAGCTCTGCCACAAAAATCAGGTGCAGTTTCATCGCCCTCTTAAGCGGTGGCTAGGTGGATGATATTGTCTTCAGAAAATGATCTTCTATGAGTAAAATTTGTATATTAATTTTTTCTCCAGAAGTTTTGAAAACATTTTAAACATTTTGAGTACCTAATGCAAAATTAGCTCTTGATGCTCGCCAAGAAGCCTAATTTTAAAAATGGTTATATGGACATACCTTCTTTGGGACGGCAGCAAAAAATTATGTTTTCTTTAAATCTGTGTAATTTTATTACAAAGGGGAGAGGCAATTGTGGGCTTAGTTTTGTTCTTTGCAGAAATTTAGAATAGTGTGGATAATTGCTCTCGTAAATATTTGTATAGGTACCTATCACTAATACAGGACAAATAATTCAATTTAAATTCCAATCTAGCTGGCAAGTTATCAAAAAAAAAGTAGTGTTAATGTATCTTTAGGAAACAAATTTAGAGGGCAGAAACGCCGCCGGCGCACAGTGGGGTGGAAAATAATGTTGTTTAAATGTAATTTAGTTCCAAAATTGATTTTTTATTAAAAAATATCCTTTTTCCAATTAAAATAAGTCTACAGGTCACAAAGAATTGCCAAATTTAGTTTTAAATGTTTACTTTGAAAATACATAATAGACTGCCAAAATAGAATTTTCATTTCTTTTTTTATTCTTTACAGCTGCCAAAATCAGTATCAAATTTAAAAGTTTAAGTATGTTTTTTGTAATTTTGAAAACAATGTGAGTTTTTATAAAAAAGGAGATATAAAGTGTTTTAAATGTAAATCTTTCTATTTCTATAAATAAATTTAAAATAACGTTTTCGTTTTGGGCAGCTGTCAAATTTGCTGTCAACTTGATGAAACTGCCATCTAATAATTATTTGAACAAATGAAAGTACTAGCAGACATTTGACTAAAGGTTCCGGGGGCATTGAATACGAAATTAGTTTCAAAAAAATATTATATTTGTTGGTAACTGCCAAAATTGCTATCAAATAAAAAAATATGCAAGTTCGTTTTTCATAATTTTAGAAACAATGTGAATTTCCATTGAGGAAAGGGTTTAAGTATTTTTTTAAATTTGCTAGTTCCATAATTATTGATATTAAAATACATTTTTTACTTTTGGCAGCTGTCAACATTTCTGTCAACTGAATAATAATGCCTTTTAATAACTATTTCAACAAATTCAAGTACCGAGCAGACAATTTTCTATAGGTTTTGCAGCCACTAAATACGAAATTGATGTCAAAAAAATATTATGTTTTTTGGTAGCTGTCAAAACTTCTGCTAAATTTAAGAATATGCAAGTATATATTTTCCATATACTTTCGTATTTTGCACCTCCAAAACCTACAGAAAAATGATTGTTAAGTATATTAATTTGTTGAAATAATAAAAAAATGGCGTTTTTATTAAGTTGACAGAAATTTCGACAGCTGTCAAACGAAACGTTACAACTTTATTTTAATATCAATTACTAGACTAAAAAGTTTTAATACATAATATGTATCTTCTTCTATGGAAATCAACATTATTTTCAAAATTACGAAAGATATACTTGTAAATTTTTAAATTTGACAATTTTGGCATCTGCTAACCAACATAATATTTTTTTGACATCAATTTCGTATTCAGTATCTCCAAAATTTATAAAAAATTGTTTGTTAAGTACGTTTATATGTTTAAATAATTATAAAATGTCAAATTCATTAAGTTGAAAAATTTTGATAGCTGCCAAAAACGAAAACTTTATTTTATTATCTATTATGAAACTTAATAGCACTTCTTATACGGGAATTCACGTTATTTTCAAAATTACGAAAAGCACACTTGCATTTATTAAATTTGACAGCAGTTTTGACAGCTACCAATAAATATAATATTTTTTTTACAATAATTTCGTATTCAATTCCTCCAAAGATTATAGAGAAATGTCTGCTTGGTAATTTGTTCAAATAATTATTAAATGGCACTTTTATTAAGTTGCCAGATATTTTGAGAGTTGCCAAAAGTAAAAATTGTATTTTAATATCAGTTATGGAACTAGCAAATTAAAAAAAAACATTTGATTTCCCTTCTATGGAAATTCACATTGTTTATAAATTCAAGGAAGGCAAACTTGGATAGTCTTAAATTTGACAGCAATTTTGGCAGCTGCCAACAAACATTATAATTTTATTAAATTAATTTGAAAGCTGTCAAAAGTGAAAATGTTATTTTAATTTCAATTTTAAAAATAGAAAAACTTAAAATACTTTATAACTTTTCTTTGATAAAAATTCACGTTTTCAAAATTACGAAAGACATACTTTAAAATTTTTAAATTTAACAGTGATTTTGACAGCTATCAAGAATAAAAAAAGGAAATAAAATTCTGTTTTGGTATATCCATTTATTATCTAAGTATTTGTAAAGTAAATATTGAAAATTAAATTGGGGAATCTATATGTATTTGTGACCTGTAGACTCATTTTAATTGAAAATAACGATATATTTTAGTAAAAAATTAATTTTAGATCTAAATTATAAAAATTTATAGCTTTTTGTTTTTAGTTATAAATTTTTATCATTTATATCTAAAATTAATTTTTTACTAAAATATGTCGTTATTTTTAATTAAAATGGGTCAGGAAATTAATGAAGAATTTCAAGAAGGATATTAAAAAAAATAAGATGGTTCAATAAATTCTGAGGTGTCTACAGCGATTTTTGAACAATATTTTTAATAAAATTGTTTCAAAAAGTAATAAACCGCAACTACGTAACTGTTGATGAATTATTAATATGATCTAATATAATAATAATAATAATCCAATATCGAGAAACCTCAAAAAAAAAAAAAAAATAAGTAGTCTTTTTTATTTACCAATAAGCAACAAAATTACAAAATTACAGTATAACAACAACAACCAGGTTTATATATTTATTGGAAGGATATACAATACATTTTAATGCTGCTTACTTGGAGATTAAAAAAAAAGGTTGGAGGATTTGAGTGAATAATATGAAAGTAAATATTCCTATTTACGCAATTGCTCTACATGCATAATGTATATATAGGTATAATATCAGAAATATTTATCATTACATAACCGGAGTTGGGAAAGATTTTCGAAATATCTTAAAATGTTTTAGGTTTTTAAAAAATCTCATTATCTATGAAAATGATAAACAAAAAAGGACGTTCTAATTAGGTATTCTGGCGTAGAATGATACTTTGTATTTCGGAATTCAAAGGAGTACTAAAAAAATACATATTAGCATTTAAGTGACCTTGATAGGTTTCACTCACAACAAATTTTATTGATATTTGGTAGAAAAATTAAACTCCTATAGGGAACTAAAAAAGGCCGACTACTGTTCGAAAAAAACGGTTGCTTCCATACTTTTGGAAAGTTGATATAAAATACAACTGTACCCAGATTGCGAATGTGAAAAAAAAACTGCAATACTTTTCTTTTCTTTGCATAAAAATGATTAATTTTCAAAGAAGTGTTGAGTAATTTTTCTCTGAAAAGGGGTCAAATAAATTTGGACACCTCTGAATTATATGGACGATCAGGGAAGTGGGATTTTAAGCCTTGTCAGCCTTATATTTTTCAAACGTTGGTTTTAGGGACTGGGTTGTAAAGAACAAAATACAAAGTCTAGGTATTTTTTTTTTTGATGGAACTGGTGGCTCAAAAAGAGAAAAAATAATTTTAGAATTTTTTTTTAACTTTAATTTAATATTTTTCTTTGGAAATTAATGAGGTTCGACCCCTTTGAAAAACATTTTCACACAGTGCAACTTTGGAAATCGTTATACATCGTGCAGTTAACTTTATTTAGTAACCCTTTAGATACGCAATTTATGCCGTACAGATTTGAATTTTTTGGCCCTTTGGAAAAAGAAACAAATTTTGAAATATTTTTTTAACTAAGTACTTTTGAAAACAATTTTCAAGTAAATTTATATATTTTTTTCGACTTCTCTGGGAAAAATTTTCACGTAGTTTTAAGACTAACTTAAGATTTATTTGGACTAAATTGCAAATTATTTCTTTTGGATATACCTACCTGGAAAAAAAATCACTGCGCAAATGAAGTTTAGTGGTTCATTTTAACAAATTTTGGGGAACATCTGGAAATTTTTTTTGAACTGTTTAGTTCGCGCCGCGAGAATATCATAATAAAGAGTAAAAAATATTGACGATATTTTAAAACATGCGTTGAAGTACAGTACCACAGCAGATTTTCTTATTTATAAGGGCGTCACGTCGCGCCGGCTAGTTAGTGTATTTAAAGCACTAAACAAATAACTAAAACATTCATAATGATTTTATCACCTGTCGATTATCTATTAATATTTTTTATCCGGATTATCCTAATTACTAAATGCCCCTAAATTAACATATTTCATTATGATAATGAAATTGCTGCAATAAAAGAAGCACACAACAGTTGACATTCTAATATCAGTGTTTATGTAGTATGTGCTGTCCGAACGGGAAAATATAGTGCTGTTTTATTTGTCGCTATTACACGATTCGGCTGTGCAATTAAAATTCTGTTAAAATGAAAAACGGCCGTGGGGTGCACTGCAGTTATTCGTTCTGTTTTGACGGGGTGTGTAGAAATGTAAAATAGAACTATAGTTGAAAACAGGGCGGCAACAGTCATTTATCTAAAAGGCACATACATTTTATATTCTACAAGTTCCTATGGAATATTTGACGGCCATCAAAATGTAAATATGTGGCTTTATCGTTTTTTTTCCTTTCACTTGAGGTTTTTAAATATTTTAACGTTAGGTTATGGAAACTAATATAGAATTAGAACGACAACATATAAAGCTCGATATAAAGTAAGTAAGGTAGTGGCGGCATATATGGCCCACTTAAAAAAAATATTTTTTTTCTCAAAAACTTAATAAAAACAAATAACAATGCTTACAGGAACTTAAGCGTAAACACCTTCGCTTTCAGGAAAAAAATTAAACTTTGTAAAAACCGAACGTAAAACAAACAAAAAAATTTTTTTTTTTAAATGCAGTCAATGGGCCATATTCCCAACCAGGGTTGGAGTTATGGCCCTAGAAAAATTTATTTTAATTGAACGGTTCATTAAGAAAATTGAGCTTAGACATAATAGACAAATAGACTGACAACAAAAAAAAATAAAAAAGATTGCAAATTTAAAAATAAAAAATAAAATTGTAGAAAAAGTCAATGGGCCATATCATCAAACCCATCTGAAAATATGGCACTTACAGAATTACCATAAATCTGAGCCCTTTAAAAAAATGCAAAATAATTTTTTCCACTAATGTAAAGTAAGTATTTTCTATCAAGATAAAATACTTAAACAATGTGACGAAATAAATACATGGGCCATATGACCAGTTGAGTAGTGCACATTATGAGCAACAAGAAAAAACTCTTTCACAAAATTTTTAAGTAAAATAAATATGTCACTATGTAACACGTAACTTAGAGTGTCGATCCTCCAAAATTTAGGTTTGTTTTTCAATGTTTCCCGATGATTTCACCAAAACACTTTCATTAAACTTTATTATTCGAACACCTGTTGTGACGCCATAATGTAAACTAGCCGGTATTGCCGATATTGCCGGAAGTTCGGCTTGTTATTTACAGAGGACGCTTAAACGTATTGAAAGAAACTGTGAACGTCAAGAAGTTGGGTTTGAGGCGGTTAGTTTAAAATTTAAGGGCATTGGGCCATATGACCGTCCGGGCCATATCTACCGCCACTACCTTACGATAATATAAATTTGCAAATCCCTAACGTGAATGAGAAAATTGCTCAAATAAACGTTTACATAATTGGTATCTAATTAAAGAGGAAGATGGACGATGGATTTCGGGTGCCATTGATGATACAATTTCGGAGATTTTTTTCCTCTAAATAAAAAATGGCGAAGAAAAATATGGATATTATTTGAAAGTGTCCATTTAACCGCAAAGATGCGAAATTGATATGGTTTACGAGAAAACCGTTGTTTTCCTCGAATTTGTTGTAGCAATTGAATAATAAATTTTTATTATTATTATTAAATCGTGCCGCCCTCTATCCACTTTATCCGGATTTAGGACTGGCTCAAAAAATTTAAGCAGTTTAGATAGCACTATTTATGATAAGCATTTTGAATATTTTTAATCATATATTCTAGGTAGTGGTGAGTTGAAAATCAATCGATTAATAAGGTAAGTACGAATATTCACTGAAGACTCAGCTGGAGCACCAACCAACAGGTTAGTACTACATTTTAAGATCTTGTCTCCAGTACAAATGTTATATTAGAAGCTAAGATGAATTGTCTGTTGGGATATTATTATTATAAATAAATATAATATTTCCGTTAAAGATGAAATCTTAAAAAATTTCTCCATTGACTTTACCATACCATACATTTCTTTGTCCATAAAATTTGGTCTTAGTTCTCTTCTATCATATGATTTAGAATTCAATACTATTGATTTCAGAAAAATATTATTCAAGATGGTTGAGTGAAGGACGCCACGATAACATCGTCAAAACGTCAAGAATCTAAAATGATCAAAGAGGAAGATTCGAGGCTAAGTAAAAATCTCGGTAAAAATTATACCATTACCAGGATTAGAATAGAAGTAACTCTGGAAAATCCCAGGATTTTGTGTTAGTAAGTAAAGTGAGACGAGGCGCTACAGTTTATTGTGGAGTTCGAACTATATCCACGGCATCGGCTGTTCCCTTCTCATCTAAGTTCCAAGCAAAAAGGAGATTAATTATTAATTTGCCTCAGGATGGATTAGAATCATCGATTTTCATAATCAAGTAAGTACGCATTAACAAATTTACCCACTCCACTACCGTGCCCCAAAATAACAGGAAAAAAGACATGGATTAAAGCGATAATAAAGATAAACATTATATAACTACATAGTTGTTACTCCTCATCAGAGTAGCGTAACTTAAGTAATAGAAAAGGTAGATTTTCGAAAAAATGTTTAATATTTACAGCTTTCATAAATTTCTTACTTCATGTTTCGAAAATTGCAACACTGAAGATAAAACACAGACTTTATGTGAGCAAGTTATGCTACACTGGATGAGGAGCAATTACATATATTGTGGGCTGCAACATGTTTTTTTGAAGATACTTAAGATTCATGTTTTTATTAATAATATGATTTGAATTCCATTATTATTAACTGTGTAGAATATTATGGAAGTGAAGAAGTGATGATATGAAAAAGGAGCATCCAATCGTTCAAGATCCATGCGCTTAAGATATTTCGTAATCGAGATATTGCAGCAGTTACATATCAATGACGACCTCATTTTACTTTGGAAGTATAGAGAGCGAGGCAATAGGATGATTTGTTTTTGTTTTCTTTTCTGCATGGGTTGCAAACAAGAAACCTTCCAATAGGACCACTATACCATTACACTCTATAGAATAAAATATTGATATATTAGGTAATTTAATTAGGCTGTTTTGACCCCTGCGACCTATAAAATATTTACACTTTGAAAAGGACAAAGTAGAGTTAAGGAAAAGTATTAAAGTAATATCGACATATAAAGAAGGTTGTGGCGAGTTTAAATTTTTAATGCATCCTCCACGAAAGGCTAAATGCACATGTCAGGAAATCGTTAGGCTCGTTCTGTGTTGTAAATAATACAAATCTCGTTCGGCGCTATTGTGTAGTCAATTTTCCACTAGTTTTTATTTTAAATGTTTAACGAGAATGCGTGTAATGTCAAATTGACATTAAACCGCAGCACGTGTTGATATTTTGGTTGAATAGTTTATAAACGCGATTGATTTTAAAGTGGGGTGCACGATGCACGGCAATCCTGATCGATGCCTAAATAGCGTTTAAGTTCGATAAACTTATTTCAATTGTTTCTTTATAAACATATAAGTAACATACCTTCCTCACTTTTGGTGAGGAAGTAATAGGCAACATTTGTATTTTTGTATTTGAATTTTAAGTACGTATTTTAAGAGGTGTTATATTTACATCAAATCATCAAATGGAAACAAATTATGTAAGTCCACACAATTTAAATAAAAATTCACACTTATTTAAGCATTAATTTTGTTTAAAAAAGTAAATATTTGTAAGTACAAGTTGATTACTAAAGAAAAGTTTTGAGAAAATTTGGAACAAATATAATGATTGAGGATTAATTTTTTCATTTGGTACAAAGACTTTGATCAAGGATTTAGCTAGGAGCATCGGCAACCTTGTTACTTTAGTTGATTCAAGGAAACTAGTGGACCCGTCTCAAATAAATGGAGAGACATCGAAACTTACCTAAATAAATAAATATCGTATATTTGTGGTTGTAGTGGAGTTTCTAAGGACATATATTATAAGTATGGTAAAATCTATAAAAAATATATTACAAGCATTAAGCAACCTTATCCAAAGAAATGAATGTACGGGAAGGGGTTATCATTTAAAAAATGCGGACACATAGATTTCATGATCCACCGATATTGCTAGAGCGGCGATCGAACTCTCGATGACGGCGTGGTCATTACAACATGCAACAATGCATGAGTCGAGCATTTACATAATTTAAAAATATAATGCACAAACAAACAAAAAACAAATAAATGACAGATTTCCGAATATGACATTATACAAATAGGCGATAATGAGCTTAGCTTGATTGTTTCACTAATTTCTATTAATTTATAGTTTAAGGAAGGCATGACAGTTAAAAATATTACTTCCTCATCAAAAGTGAGGAGTGTACCCCAGGTAGAACATAATATTGGCTGAACCTCGATTTTATATTGGGCCAATATAGATACATTTAAATCGAAAAAAATATATTGTATCGATATTAACAAATAGCGATTTTAAAATATTTGTAATTCAATATTGGCACTACATTATTTTAACTATTTTCAATCCAGATATATCAAAACAATATTGATGAACGTCGATAAATATTAGTTTTACAATATTGCAAAAACAATATTTACCCTACATTGGTAATGTTCTTTGTAGGCTATATTGCTCAACCAATATACATCCATACAAATAAATATTAGACTTATGATATTGGAAAAACCATATTTAACCTACGTTGGTAATGTTCTTTGTAGGCGATATTGCTCAACCAATATACATCCACACAAATAAATATTAAATTTACAATATTACAAAAACCATGTTTACCCTACATTGGTAATGTTTTTTGCAGGCTATATTGCTCGACCAACATACATCCATACAAATAAATATTAGATTTACAATCTTGAAAAAACCTTATTCACAATACATTGGTAATGTTCTTTGTAGGCTATATTGCTCAACCAATATACATCCATACAAATAAATATTAGACTTACGATATTGGAAAAACCATATTTAACCTATATTGGTAATGTTTTCAAATTATTGTTAATGTTAGTTCTTCAATTGTTGTATGTATATTTTTTACATTATATTTGTATCCAGACCTAATAAGTGTATTTTATGTGTTATACACTTCCATATTGTATATTGTGTATTGTGAGGTTCTTTACATTTATATGTAGGTTAGTTAGGTGCTGTACTTTATGTGGAATCAAAGTGGGCTCAAATTGTATATGTAGATATAGATTATATATACTATAAAATTGTTTTTTTTTAAGTATATTATACTTATTACTCGTTCGACTTGTGTAAAACAATTTATTTTGTTTTAAGCACCAATAAAGATTTGATTTGATTAATGTTCCTTGGAAGCTATATTGCTCAACCAATATATATCCATAAAAATAAATATTGGTTTTATAATATTGGAAAATCAAAATTAACTTACATTAGTAATGTTCTTTGTAGGCAATATTGCTCAACCAATATATATCCATACAAATAAATATTAGATTTACAATAATGAAAAAACCATATTTAACCTACATTGGTAATGTTCCTTGGAAGCTATATTGCTTAACCAATATACAGTGTGTCTCACTTTTCACCAGTACACCCCAATATCTAGGCCATTTGTTGATCGATTTAGATCAAATTTGGTATACTTCTCTTCTTTCAGATTGTGTTTAAAAAGTTATTAATAAAAAAATTTTTCAAACTTAAATACGCCTACTATGATTAAAAGAAATTGCCAAAAATTAGGAATTTATATTAGCGATTGAGATAGGGTTTTTGTTTTTACAGATTCTTGTTCGGCATGACCTAAAACGCCTGTGTACCAAATTTCGTTAAAAAATATTCATTCCTTCACAAAAAAAAAAATTAATAAAAATCTAAGATTTTAAAAATAATCACCCTACTACGCCAGTTATTTATTGTCGGATATTTACATAACTTGGTAGTCGGGTGATATAATGACGCTAATTAAGCATTAGGACACTATTTTTTAGAAAATATCAAATAACTCAACTTTTATTATTTTTTATTATTGAAATCTTAGATTTTTATTACTTTTTTTTTTATTTTTTTAACGAAATTTGGTATACAGGCGTTTTAGGTCATGCTGAACAAGAATCTGTAAAAATAAAAACCCTATCTCAATCGCTAATATAAATTCCTAATTTTTGGCAATTTCTTTAATCATAATAGGCGTATTTAAGTTTGAAAAATTTTTTTATTAATAACTTTTTAAAGACAATCTGAAAGAAGAGAAGTATACCAAATTTGATCTAAATCGATCAACAAATGGCCTAGATATTGGGGTGTACTGGTGAAAAGTGAGACACACTGTATATCCATAAAAATAAATAATGGTTTTATAATATTGTATAATCAATATTAACTTACATTAATAATATTCCTTGTAGGCAATATTGTTCAACCAATATATATCCATACAAATAAATATTAGATTTACAATATTGAAAAATTCATATTTAACCTACATTGGTAATGTTTTTTGAAAGCTATATTGCTTAACCAATATATATCCATAAAAATAAATATTAGATTTACAATATTGGAAAAACAATATTTAGCTACATTATACATTTATACAACCAACATTGATTTTCGCCTATAAATATTGGTTTCAAAATATAGTAGAATTTAAATTGACACTATATTGACGAAATTACTTCCAACCAATATGGTTTAAACAATATTTTTTTATAATAAAATTCGATTTTTCCCATATTGATATATTTTATGTAATTTCAGTCCTATTTTTATCAATGTACACTACCGTTGTAATGTCGCTTTTCTCAAATATCTGTCACCTAATTACTATTTTTTTTAAATAACACATTGTTATTATCTATAACTGTATAACTTATTAAATGTTATTAACTCATCTCCGGTCCAATTTTTGAAAACCAATACAACTCGTGCTTAGCACTCGTATTTTTATTATTGTCGTAATTCGTACCATTTCAAAAGAGTTGTCGAAAATAAGCGTACCAGTTACTATATAACCTTCGAGAATAAGAAATTTCAAATTAATATCTCGTTTATTTATATATACAATAGTCCATTATTGCCTTTCGCCGCCGGAGCTAAATGCAACTAATTTTATTGCAGTAGTCATCGGTAGATGGCGATCTTTGCATTTTGCGGTCTAAATAAGACCTAGAAATATCTTGGGACATCAGGATCCTTATTGGAATTAATTCTTTCAGCTGGTGTTTGCTGCAATCAGTCAGTTCCAGTCTTAGCATTTTGTGGTAAAATGTGATATTATACAAAATGCGGCCAAGCTTAGAGTGACTTGTAACTCAGCGTTCGACTGGACATACCTATTGTCCAGTCCAGTACAGCCCACTTTACTATCAAGTGGGCTGTGGTCCAGTATGTCACAGTTTGGTTTTGAATTGTTATTTATTAAGAATTTGAGGGATTTTTGACGAAAACATTTGCATTTTCTGTATTCTGTTAGGTCCAATATTTAATTTTATAGATTGGTTTATATTTGAATTAAATATTATATAATATAGAATTTAAATATCTCCCAATAAAGTTTAACCATTATTGATCGATATTGCGAAATGTTCACATTTTTTATTGACTCAATATTGTCTATTTTGGATTTAGTAATATTAAAATTTAATATGTTTCCAATATAGTTTTACTACTTTGGGCTAATTAACCCAAGTTGTTTATCAAATATTGGGTCAATATTTAATTTTAAAGATTGGTTTATATTTGTATTACATATTATACAATATAGTTTTTAAATATCTCCCAATAAAGTTTAACCATTATTGGATCAATATAGCGAAATGTTCACATTTTTTATTGGTCCAATATTGTCTCTTTTACATTGCGCCAATATTTTAACAATATTAAACCAATATCGGCCCAATATTAATGTTCTACCTGGGATGTATTCGTAAAAAAATTTTTGAAAATTTTTATTGCATTTCTAGACGAATCTCGGCGAATTATGACGATACACAAAATTTCAGACAAAAAAAATTTCTGTGTGTGTGTGTATCGCGATAGCAGCTACAGTTTTTGAGTTAAAGCTTTCAAATTTGGTACACACGTTCTAGAGGTCAACGAAAAGATTGAGTTCGTTAATGATTGTAAAATCGGTCCACTGAAACGGGATTATAATAGTGTGTCCAAATGTTGAAATAAACAAAATACATCAAAAAACAAAATATAGGTACAGGGTGTTTCCTATAAAACTATACCCCCCTTATTTCGGTCAATTACCACCGATTTTAATTTTTCAAAAGCCGGTCTAACACAGATTTTTCCGTAGATTTTGAATATGCTATTACTTTTTTTCCTACTTCAACCGTATATGAGGGGCAGAAAAAAATATGGTTTTTTTAAATGGAAAACCCTATATATTTTTACATATTTGGATTCGCCTCGTCCTTCTGATTACAAATATATATGACACTTATATATTTGCTATAAAAATGGCGTAAATAATTGAATTTTATAGGAAACACCCTGTACGTCAAAAAACAAAATGCGTCAAAAATTACTTTTATTATAAACTCCACCACACGGTGAAGAAGTTTTGATCCCATAATTGGCAGAAGTTTTTTTATATTAGCTAGCTAATGTGTCTGCTAAAGTTTACCTATTTTAAGTATGCACCAGTTACATCGGTAGATGTCTTCTTCAGTTTACAATTGGTTATTTACTGAAACATACTGGAATTTTATCATTTGGAGGAAACACAAAAAATTGATTTTACGCTAATTTTTGGTGTGGCTACATCAATTAGTACATCTATATTTCGTATGATATTTTAGAACAATTTAGCCGCTGTTTAAACTTAAACGTTATGAAATAAATAAAACAAAATTTGTATTATGTTCGTAGCTTAACTAATATTCGTGGAAATTCAGTTGATCTAAATAGTGCTGATCTACTAAATCCTTATTGAAATCTGTGTGGTCAAATAGAAAACCTGTGCGTCGTAGAGTTTAAGTAAAAGAATTATAAGAGGCGCAACGTCGCAATAATGGTGGCTGCGAGAAATAGCTTCCAAAGTGTTAGTTTTTAGATAGTTACTGTGGTTAAAATTATCACACTCGTTCGGACGAGTGGTTTGAAAAGTTGTGGAGGTACCATCGTTATCTGCACGAGTGTGATAATTTTAAATCAGGGTTGGCATGTTTAAAATAAAATATTTATTATATAGTCTGACAGTTTGACCCATTTTTGTTCTCGAGTCATTTTATAAAATCTTTATTTATTGTGCTATTTTAACCGACTTTTTTTAAATAGCACCTAGAGCTCGATGAACTGTATTTTTGGAGCAAAAAGCGCCACATTTCCTACAAAATCCAAGACCTACTACGTCAGTAAAAGAAACATTTTAAGAAACTATATTAGCGATTTTTTTAGAAAAAAATCTCGGGCCTGTACCAAATTTTATCGAAAACTTTTAAGTAATATGTAACGATTTTGTATCCAAATTAAAACTGAATAGGCACCTACCATTTTCATAAATTTATTTTAAGTCAAGTTACCTATCAATAAAAAAACATTGAATTAAATTAAACTATAGTAACACATGGTATTATTATTCTTATGCGCTTTGACAAATTAATAAAGAAATAGAAACAAGAAAAGAGAAGTTCGTTACAAAAATTACAAAATGCCCGTCATTCCTGCCAATCCACCAATTATTTCAATACACTTGTCAATCCTTTTACGCATGTTCATAGTTAGGTACCTACCTTTCTGGTCCTTTCTGGAGTAATTTCTGCGCAGGCTTGTATTATCCTAGTCCGTAGTTCTTGTACAGTTTGTGACCTAGATTTGTAAATTTTTTGTTTCAGTAAACCCCATCCAAATACTGTTTCACCCTATCCAATGATTTTTAAAATTTTTAATTTATCCATTTTCTTACCAAAACAGCGTTATAAATAAGAACTAGGTACCATCTAACTGAAACTTTAAATTACAACAACAAAATACCTATAATATCTCACTACCAAAATGTATTCGGCAGTGCACCGATCGCAAGTTTTTTCTGAATATTTTCAAGCGTCGGTTCGAAACGCCCATATATTAACATAAGTTAATATGCACATTTAAATCTTTATTATTTGCATGCGTGTTCCTCCATCTATCCGCGATCCAGTGAACGATTTAGGACTTAAGACTCAATAGTGGTTGCTTTTGTCCATACGATTTATGGTGTGACACTTTCGAATATACGAACAAAAAGTAGATTCTTGAGCTTTTCTTAAGGACCGTATGGCATAAATCACTTAGCCGCTGTTCTTAGATAGGCATAGGCATAGGCATCTCTCTCTGTGCTCTGAAAAGGTTATTTGTGTCACTCATACGGTCCATTGTTATTTTGGTTTGTTTTGTAACACAGCTAGATTTATTGCTTCTATTCACTTTTCAGTCCCACTCCCCAGCAAATACTTTCAGGGAAACAAAACATTAATTGAACCGAAAGTGTAACGGACCCACAAACCAACAACACTTTTTTCTAAAACTGGCGAGATTTATGGGGCCAAAATATGCAGCTTTAAAACCTGCTGAAAATTTATATTAAATGGTTTTTGTTTGTCTTGGAACGAGATATCAAAACTGCGTTCGTTGTATATCTGGTATTTTGTATTGTTTTTTTAATTGAATCATTTCTCCCGCATTAAATTTATAAATATCTGTTAAACTGTGCCAGATTAAAAATAGCTGCTGTTTGTTTATAAATTTTGTTTTCAGATTTGTCATACCGGAGCAGTATTATAACTGCGCCCTTTTTTTTAAATAACTATTAAACTAGGTCATCACTTATGTACTAAATGGTATAGACACAGCAAAACTGCAAAAAACTAATTATATAGCCCGCTGATATATTTTGTCTAATTTCATTGGATTGAAAATCACAAATTTTTAATAAATTGTATAAGAAGCATTTAAATCTTCACTCAGACCATACAGACCTGAGAAGAGTAATAGAGAAGAATGACTAAGTGATGAATCCTATAACTATGTTGCACGTGATTGGAAGTTTGAAAGGAAGACTAATAACTAATAGAAAAGAGATTATAATTTCTACAAACTATTCTATATAGCTCCTAGTGATATCGGTGGCATTTCTTCTGTCTATATAAAATAACAGAAACCACTGAGATTACCATACTACGACGATGTTCCATAGAACTCGTAAGAGCTGTGTCATCAACCTATCGTACGTTTCGGTTAAGTTTTAGTTGCAAAACCCCATGAAACTGTTATGTGCCCACTGAGGATTAAATTATTACAGCCACATCATGGTGGGGGGGTGTACTAGACCCCCATACAAAAATTTTAAACAAAAAGTACAGGAGACTTCAGTTATAGGGATTTTAAGAAAAATTTTATTTAATTTTTATCACGTGACAGGGGCCTTTTGAAATTATTTACGTTTAAAACCTTCTAGAACAAATTTTCGTTCTGACTTTTACTATAAAAGAAAAACCAAATTTTGGGAATATTGAGTTCCCGTCGAGCATTCATAACATCAACGTCGGTTCTTCTCCAGAAACTAACTCGTCACCATTAAGCGTCGGCGTCGTTTAGCTTTGAACCTTCATACGTGTGTCATCCATCGCGAGTGCTTACCTTGTGCGTGTGTGTCTGCTGTGAAGTGTTTTTAATCTTAATCAAATACAACTCATACGTGTAATAACCAACGCGAGTGCTAACCTTGTGCGTGTGTGTTCGCTGTGAACTGCTTCTTACAAACTCGTCACCATTAAGCGTCGGCGTCGTTTAGCTTTGAACATTCATACGTGTATCATCATCTCGAGTGCTTACCTTGTGCTTGTGTGTTCGCTGTGAAGGGTATACAACATAACCCTACTTTAACTCATTCGTGTGTAAACCATCGCGAGTGTGAGGTGTTTATAACCTACCACTACACTTTACGAACCTTTCTATATATATACTCGTATTGACCGTGTGTGTCCGTAGTCAGGAATTTTTCTACAAATACGCGCATTGACCGTGTGTGTCCGTAGTCAAGACTTTTTTAATAAATACTCGTATTGGACGTGTGTGTCCGCTGCCGAGGATTTTTTCGAACTTTTAATAAATACTACTGTGTATCTAGTGCGTGCTTCTTTAAACCAATACTTATGTCGTGTTAAGCCCTAGTGAGTCTTCTGTAACGCTCAGGATTATCAAAGCGAGACGTAACCTTACTCCAAGAGGGTAAGAGAACTATTTATTGGCTATTGAATTAGAACATTGACATTGCCGCCTGGCATAAAACTGTATCGCGATCGACTGATACTGTTACATTGGCTACTTATAGAATCAAAGAGCATTTATTTTATATTGTTAATGACTTATTGTATTAAACTGTTTATGTTGATGTGATGTGTAACTGAAGTAACCCGTCCAACTTTCAGGTGGTCAAGGCCAAATATACTAACATCAAACAGAGCTAGGAATTTATTCCAATATTTTTTACTAGTCCAGTCATTAATGGTGAACCCTTCCGGTTACACCGGTTGCAATTCATATAAAGCTCAAGTGCCAGTGCTATCATTTTTTAAGTTCACCTTAGACCTTCATTATAAGGTAAGTGCAAGTACTATAACTCCTTTGTTGATTAAGCAACACACCCTGAGATCAATCACATTAAGTACGACCCGGGATCGAGATCTAGTTAACACGCTGCCACTGGCGCCCAACAACTTTTTTTTAATATATAAATTTGTGGTGGTCACTTAACTAACCCCAGCCAGTATCCAGGCACCTTCGGGGAATTTTTCCAAACACTTTCAAATCTCGTACCCCTAAGGCGTTGTCATGGCGAGCCCAACTAGGGGCCTTGCTGAATAAAGAGTTATTCAACGAATCAAAAGCTACAACAAAAAAGAGTTACTTGCACTTTTAACTTCAGACTAAAACTCGACTGTCAAACGTTACGGTGCGCGTAGAACGTGTGCGTCAACCCGAAGAAGCGGTGCGTCGGCCGATTAGGAATGACTGATCCCACGTATCGACCAATCAGCGGTGACCAACTTTTTATGAGCGACACTTCAACGAGCAGTTCCGAGTGTTCAACGATTACTTATTTTGACGATAAACAAACAACGAACGTCGGCCACATCCACGGACCATCTCGTGTCAGCTGGGACGCCGATTATATCAACAGTATACAACCAACACATCCCAACACGGACAACATGGATTTATCTCGTATTTCTGTGTGCCCTCCGAGTCCAGGGATGACACCCATCGTTCCAGAACGTCTTACTGACCGGCTGGATACAGAACCAATGCAAAATATTATGACGCAACATGTGCGTTCACTGGTGGAAGATGTACCAAACGTCAATCCTGATCAAACTAATGCGGTACCAACACCGATAATACGTCCCCGAGTTCAGGAAGTACCCATCATGGATGCGCCTGTGCCGCAATTTGAAGCCTTTTTCCGGCAAATGGCCGAAACAATGGCGAATACATTCAAGCAAACAATGGCAAACGCTGCACAACCAGTCAACCGACATGACCGTCTGTTAAGCGCCCCAACTTTTTCAGGACTGGACCACGAAGACCCAAAAGGGTTTATTCAGCAAACAGAGGAATATTTTGCTCGGCAAAATATAAGGGAAGATCGCGACAAGCTGGCAGTAATCTCGGATTTACTACGTGGCGCGGCTAAAAAATGGCACGAGCCTTACAAAACCATTTTACCCAGTTTTCGCGCCTTTGAGGAAAGGTTCTTGAATAATTTCAATTCAGTATCGCGTATCACACGCGTAATGACGGTACTGTACGGTTCGAAGCAGATTAAAGATGAACCCGTAGGCGTGTTCATTACAAAAAAAGCCAATTTGTTTCAACGAGTCGACCCCTACAAGCCTGAGGTATTACAGCTAGAAGTCATTTTGGATCAGCTGCTTCCAGACATTCGTTCGCGTCTGCGTGGGCACCAACTGCGCAGTCTGGACGAATTAACCAGCATAGCCACATTGATTGAAGCTGACCTCAGCGAAGTGGATGTCACTAAGACATTCCGCTCAACAAAACCAGCGACAGATCCCCCAGCTAGAAATATGGTCTCCAATAGGAACACTACTGGACCCCCATCTCCGTGCAGGTATTGCCCCGGAGAACAGTGGCATTTCTACAAGGACTGTCCTACAAGGCAACAACGCTATTCCCAAGGGAATCAGCTAAATGCTAATCAAAATTACAAGGTATCGGGAAACTCCGAAGGGGCCCGGGGAGCCACAGCCTCCTTACCTCCCCCAAACGGCCCGAACACAGCTCCCAGTCAGCACTAAACGAGTCTTCCCCCCTTGGGAGGGAGAACTCGGAACCAGTTGGATCCACACACCCTTTGCTCGGATCGCCAGCCACTAGGGAAACGCTCTACGTCGAACCTGCGATGATTCATCAATGCGGAATGGAGTCAGCAACCCAGCCACTGCCTAAGCAGTCCGTTGCACTCATCTACCCGTTGTTAGGATTGCCAGCTACTAGAGACACACTCTACGTCGGACCTGTGACGACTCCACAAGGCGGAATGGACTCAACATCCACAACTACTAGCTTGGACCCTATTGCTTTAACTCACCCGTTGTTAGGATTGCCAGCCAATGAAGACACACTCCACGTCGGACCAACGGCGATTCCACGATGCGGAATGGAGCCTGCAACCCAGCCACTGCCTAAGCAGTCCGTTGCATCCATTTACCCGTTGCTCGGAATACCCGCCACTGGAGAAACGCTTCATATGGAACCTGCGATGATTCAACAATGCGGAGGGGAATACGCAACTAGGCCATTGCCTAGATTAACCATAAGTATTGCTGGCCATGAGTGTCAAGCACTCATCGACACCGGCGCTACTGGTAATATAATCCGATCAAGCCTAGTGCACATGGTCATCAATGACAGAGCTCATCCGACTATCACACTAGCCAACGGAGACAAAATATTATCAGTAGGAGAAACGGAGCTAGCAGTAACGATACAAGGTGTTTCTACAACACATAAGTTTTTCGTACTACCCAATCTAAGCGAGGAGGTCATGCTTGGCGGCCCATTTTTACAGCAGGAAAATGTCATCATTGACTATGCTCGACAATGTATAAAATTTGGACGACAACAACGACTGACCGCGTATTGGAATCAGGCTGTGCCAAAAACTGAAATATCACAAGAACTACATCCCGAATTCGCAGATCTATTCGCGGAAGTTCCAATTCAAGTTACAACATCAACAATCACTAGCTTGGAACCTATTGCTTTCACTCACCCGTTGTTAGGATTGCCAGCCAATGAAGATACACTCTACGTCGGACTAACGGCGATTCCACGATGCGGAATGGAGCCAGCAACCCAGCCACTGCCTAAGCAGTCTGTTGCATCCATTTACCCGTTGCTTGGAATACCCGCCACTGGAGAAACGCTTCATATGGAACCTGCGATGATTCAACAATGCGGAGGGGAATACGCAACTAGGCCACTGCCTAGATTAGATGACAAAATACGAAAACCACCCGATGAAGATCGGCTACTTATGCCCAAATTCACACCAACTCTAAAGGTGAATGCTGTAACTCACGCAGCCTTAATGCAAGATGTATCCCGTGCACAAGGGCGTTCACGGCAGATACGATCCAATCTTGACAGATGGGAGCGGATTCGAGATGCAGAGCAAGAACCCGAAGAGGAGGAAGAGCAAGCGTTCTACGCTCATTATCTGGTACAAGACGACCTATTATGGAGGACAACTAACGAGGGAAAACGCCTTGTAGTCCCCAAAAATGCCATAACAGAAGTCATTAACCACTACCATGTTCGTGAAGCAGCTGCTCATCCAGGCATAACAGAAACTCTTAGACAAATCAAGCGGGGTTATTATTGGAAGGGCATGGATAACCATGTCCGGAAACAACTCCGGGAATGCTTGGTTTGTAAGACTGTAAAGGGGAGGCAATTGCAGCCGCATGCCCCTTTCAGAGCAACATCGCCGCAACATACATTCGAAGTACTCAGTATCGACATTCTGGGGCCCTACCAGGAAACCCATCAACGAAAAAACCGTTATGTCATCATGGTGGAAGACATATTGACTCGGTGGACAGAAGCCTCTGTATACCCCGCAGTTAACGGACCAACGGTGGTTGGATTCTTGGAGAACTTAACAGCACGATATGGTACCCCCAGAAAGATTTTATCCGATAATGGTGGTCATTTTAAAAGCAGAGAATATGTACTCTGGTGTGCCGAACAGGGAATCAGCATACAGTACGTAGCTGCTTACCATCAACGGGCAAATCCTGTTGAACGCAAAGTACAAGATTTAAAAAAGGTGATGAAAACTTTGTTATTAAATAAACCTCCCAACACTTGGGACTTGTACGTGGCACCGGCCCTAAAAGTGATTAGGAACCGGCAAAACGCCGCTACAAAACAGACACCAGCTTGCCTGATGTTTGGCTTCGAACCCCCAGCGCCTGGCGACTGGGATACACCAGCATACTTAGCCGAGCGCGAACGTTTAGCTGGAATCTCCCCACAGGATCGCCTGGAACAGGCTCGACGAACCCAAACAGGCTATCAAGAGCGATACGCCCCACGAGACAAAGCGACCCCAATTCAGTTTCGAGAACATGACCAAGTCATGGTGAAAAACCTTCGACCTCACAAAAACACTTTTGAGCCAGCGTGGCAAGGGCCACACCCAGTCGTTCGTAAAGTCTCTGACGAGATTTACACAGTGCAAAAGGGACGACATCGCACCGATGTACATGTGGACCACTTGAGACCTGCGCCAAAGGTTCCAGAGAGGGATATTCATCATGAGACTGAAACCAGTTCCCCAGACACATCGTCTGATGAGGATCTTCCGTTACCGGAACCTCCTCCAAGCCCAATTCCCACATTGGCATCCCCCATTACAAGCCCAATTCCAACATTGGCATCCCCCATTACAAGTCCAATTCCAACATTGGCATCCCCCATTACAAGCCCAATTCCAACATTGGCATCCCCCATTACAAGCCCAATTCCAACATTGGCATCCCCCATTACAAGCCCAATTTCAACATTGGCATCCCCATAACAAGCCCAATTTCAAAATTGGCATTACCCCTTAGAAAACCTCGCCTAGACCGAGTAACAACACGACCTGGCTCAAACTCAGAGTCAGGAACCGTAGAGTCACAATCAGAGTCATTTCGTCCACTACTAAGGGAAGTAGCGCGATGTCGTCCTCAACCACAATCCGCGAGCCAAACACTTAAGTCTGGTTCGTCGGCACCTAGTCAGCCACAATCCGAGAGCCAAACACATATGTCTGGTTCGTCGGCACCTAGTCAGCCACAATCCGAAAGCCAATCGCTTAAGCCTGGTTTGTCGGCAACTAGTCAGCAACAGATGTCAGTTCCAGCACGAATGCCTATTCGGCGAAAACGGCGTACTAGGATTGTCATCAAATCATCGGACTCCGAATAGTCCCCATATAATGTCGGTTACACTAATGTCCAAATGAAATAACCGCGAGTTCTCATATTTAGTAGGGCTGACATTCTTATCTAATCATTATATAGTTAGTTCACATATTTAGTAGGGTTTAAAATTTTTTAGATCCGACCTAGAATAAGCTAATCTTAAGTTTTTCATATATTACTTTTTAAGCTCATCGATTTCTATCCAACAGCCAAGGATAGCAAACGCCATCGCCAAAAGCCAATCTCGGTGGGGGGGTGTTATGTGCCCACTGAGGATTAAATTATTACAGCCACATCATGGTGGGGGGGTGTACTAGACCCCCATACAAAAATTTTAAACAAAAAGTACAGGAGACTTCAGTTATAGGGATTTTAAGAAAAATTTTATTTAATTTTTATCACGTGACAGGGGCCTTTTGAAATTATTTACGTTTAAAACCTTCTAGAACAAATTTTCGTTCTGACTTTTACTATAAAAGAAAAACCAAATTTTGGGAATATTGAGTTCCCGTCGAGCATTCATAACATCAACGTCGGTTCTTCTCCAGAAACTAACTCGTCACCATTAAGCGTCGGCGTCGTTTAGCTTTGAACCTTCATACGTGTGTCATCCATCGCGAGTGCTTACCTTGTGCGTGTGTGTCTGCTGTGAAGTGTTTTTAATCTTAATCAAATACAACTCATACGTGTAATAACCAACGCGAGTGCTAACCTTGTGCGTGTGTGTTCGCTGTGAACTGCTTCTTACAAACTCGTCACCATTAAGCGTCGGCGTCGTTTAGCTTTGAACATTCATACGTGTATCATCATCTCGAGTGCTTACCTTGTGCTTGTGTGTTCGCTGTGAAGGGTATACAACATAACCCTACTTTAACTCATTCGTGTGTAAACCATCGCGAGTGTGAGGTGTTTATAACCTACCACTACACTTTACGAACCTTTCTATATATATACTCGTATTGACCGTGTGTGTCCGTAGTCAGGAATTTTTCTACAAATACGCGCAT
Organism: Rhagium mordax; assembly: GCA_963680705.1. NCBI lineage: Eukaryota > Metazoa > Arthropoda > Insecta > Coleoptera > Cerambycidae > Rhagium > Rhagium mordax. The sequence continues at coordinate 81,499,578 of OY796657.1, read as the reverse complement.
TGACCGTGTGTGTCCGTAGTCAAGACTTTTTTAATAAATACTCGTATTGGACGTGTGTGTCCGCTGCCGAGGATTTTTTCGAACTTTTAATAAATACTACTGTGTATCTAGTGCGTGCTTCTTTAAACCAATACTTATGTCGTGTTAAGCCCTAGTGAGTCTTCTGTAACGCTCAGGATTATCAAAGCGAGACGTAACCTTACTCCAAGAGGGTAAGAGAACTATTTATTGGCTATTGAATTAGAACATTGACATTGCCGCCTGGCATAAAACTGTATCGCGATCGACTGATACTGTTACATTGGCTACTTATAGAATCAAAGAGCATTTATTTTATATTGTTAATGACTTATTGTATTAAACTGTTTATGTTGATGTGATGTGTAACTGAAGTAACCCGTCCAACTTTCAGGTGGTCAAGGCCAAATATACTAACATCAAACAGAGCTAGGAATTTATTCCAATATTTTTTACTAGTCCAGTCATTAATGGTGAACCCTTCCGGTTACACCGGTTGCAATTCATATAAAGCTCAAGTGCCAGTGCTATCATTTTTTAAGTTCACCTTAGACCTTCATTATAAGGTAAGTGCAAGTACTATAACTCCTTTGTTGATTAAGCAACACACCCTGAGATCAATCACATTAAGTACGACCCGGGATCGAGATCTAGTTAACACGCTGCCACTGGCGCCCAACAACTTTTTTTTAATATATAAATTTGTGGTGGTCACTTAACTAACCCCAGCCAGTATCCAGGCACCTTCGGGGAATTTTTCCAAACACTTTCAAATCTCGTACCCCTAAGGCGTTGTCAAAACCACTGCTTAAACTTATTCCTTTACCATTTGAGGCTTGACTCCATTAATATTGCACATCAATTTGTCAGTCGTTTTTTCCTCGAACAACAACGTTATGAAATTTCGTATTCGATCACGTTTTACCCAAGTTCTATCACCCTCAGGCATTTATTGTCAGAGTGAATAGACTTACTTACTTATTTACTTACTTACTTACTTACTTAGATATGGCCTTCAAGTTTCCTGCATCCCTGTAATTTAATAGTTCTATCATTCATGAAGTATCATTCAATAAATAAAAAAAAAAGATATAAACAATTTTGGGAAAATACGTAATGTGGTGCAGAAATACTACTTTTGGCATTGAAATGTTATTTTCGAGTTTCGAAGGAACTTTCTCTTGGTCAAAATCGAATTAAACGGAATATCTGTAAAACGATTAGCCTTCTCTATTGATGCAGTAGTTGTCAAGTCATCCCTTTTGTAAAGAGAAAGACCTTCAACAAGAGATTTTAGTTTTTAATTTGTTAAGTATTAGTTTTCAATGTCTTCACTTTACAGCACCTTTTAATATGGCAATTAACTATCTCAAAAAATTCTCAAGACACAGAATACAGACAAATCGGCAGACATTTTTCAAAAACAAGTTTTGAGGTCGAAAATATTGTGCAATTCCACTCAAATCCCGATGTTGATTTTTTTTACGTTTACAGTACACGATGTTGTGAATAGTGGGACTTTAACATAACTTAATAGGTATACTTTTAAATAAATAATAAATATAAATAAATAACACCACATGTAATTACGACCCCCTCTATCCCAGTGCGGGAGGGGGCTACACATTTAAAGACAAAGGACACACATATCCGTGTATAATGGAAAAATCCCTCTCACAGTATTTTCCATTGCCACGACTGGGAATCGAACCCGGGACTTTCGAGTGAGAGGCAGGTACGTTACCATCTCGACCATCAGTCATATATATAAATAAAGTCTTACTTTCGCTAACAGTCAGACGTACAAAAAATAAGTGCCTGACTAGGCCTAAAAATAAAATATATTATCTAGTCGTCGCGTCGCGTCGTCAGTCTGGCTTTGGTTTTGTCACAATAACAAAAACTCTTCGAGAATAAATTTGGCAGCTGTAAGTTAATTAGATTAGTAACTGTGCATTGATGGTCAACAAATATAGAAACTTGAGGAGTTGAGCGACGGAGGTGGTGAAATCAAATAAAAAATTAAAAAACTCCATCGTGTAGACCGACCGACCAAAAATTATATGAATCAGGTAGTTTACGAAAATTATGACATTAACTATTATGAACGTTATGTAATTGTTATCTCATAAGAGAAATTCACATATTTCCTAATGAGAGCAGTGGCCTGAGTTAATTATCGAAAGCATGATTTATTCTTATTGCTATTACTAACTCCAATGCCTTGTATGCATTGTTCTGTGCTATTCAAAAGAAGAAGACGATCTTAAGTTTTGTGCATCCAGAAAACACAAACTATGAAATGCTTTTGGAGCGGTAGACAAGTATGAGCAGTCACAACCTGCTCGTAGATCTTATTGTGGAGAGAATATGAAAATAAACGAATCTACATCATGACTGACAGACAGCCAGGCGGCCTTAAAAGCCTTGGAAAATGTAGAAATACACTCAAAAGTAGTAGAACAGTGCCTTAAGATCCCGGTGGCCCTGGCAGAAAAGAACTCTGGAATGAGTACTAGGACACCAGGGTGAAGGTAGTGAGGCGGCTGACACTATAGCGAGGAAATGAGGAGCGGCTTAGGTCCTAGTTGGCCCTAAACCTACGTGTCAGACTGCAAAGGGGTCAGTAAAGGGCGAACTAAGTAAGCAACATGGCACTCAATGGATGGGGCGTCCGCCGGGAATGCAGCAACCGTGAATGTTCCTAGAGGCACCAATTAGAACAAGAACCAAGGAATACCTACAATTGAGCAGGAAACAATTAAGAAAGGCGATAGGCCTCTTAACCGGGCACTGTCCTATGAGAAAGCACCTCAATACCATGAGGGTATTAGACAACCCTAGTTGTAAAGTATGTGGCAAGCAGGAGGAAACTCCTCACCGCATTTTATGCCAGTGTCCAACCCGGCCTTATGTGCAAAAATGCGCCGGCATTTTGGGGAGACATTTCTGGAACCTGAAGAAATTGCGAATGCACCCATCGGCAGTGTCTTGAGTTTCGTCAGAGACACTGGTCTGATGGAGTCAAGGAAGCACAATAAGCCAATTGATCTTCATTGTAGTGGGCCTGAGACCACAACCCTGGTCAGATAGATGAGCGGTAACTGTTGTTGCACAAATATGCAGTGGTCCATATCAAGAAAGGATGATGTAGGTAATACTTTGTAGATTCACAACTTGCAGCGGACAATGAATAGATCTACACATATTAGTAGTATACAAAAGCACCACATCCAGAATGTGAAGTAAATAAAAGGATTCTTCCTGTGGTAAGTAGAAACAGCGATTCCAAAAGCTTTGGTCTTCCGAACTTTCAGGGTGCCTGAAATTAATATGCTTGCTGTTTCCATTCAACTTTGGAGGTAGATCCTATTTTATCTATTTTTGTGTATAGGTACATACCAGGGTAATATTGAGTATGAGCAGGCGATATCCTCATGAGTTCACATCCACTCTTGTGACTAGTGACAGATTACGAAATTTTGGGAGTTGGCGCAAAATTATTGAAGGCAGCAAACAGATCCATAGATGAACTTTTATTTGGAATGGTATTAGGACATAATCCATACAACCAGATACAATATTTAGGCTAAACCTAATTCTATCTGGAAATTCTTTTGTCGAGTACATAAAGAATCATAGCAGGGACAGACTTTTCTCGGCAAGAGGCTTATCAAAGCGTTTATTTAAACATTACAGCTATAGGGCCTCGGATTAGTTACAAAAGCTGAACAAAGGAATAGTTTCTAAACCTAAATTTTAATGGAGCTTTTGTGTGTAAATGATATGAAACAATTTGGGATATCCCTTTTATGAAGACGCGTGCTCCTCTCGCCACCACCTGACGACTGCTGTATTGCGAATAAAAAATATTGCATCACATGATGTTGACATTTCGGAGACATTTTCGAGCCTTAAAATGTTTAAAGGGCCGAAATAAAAATACGTGTCTAATGTTCTTTATGTTCTACATGGGTGAGCAGTTTTATGGAAATTGGCGAGTGGTATTTGAGTAGTGTTACTTGTGAGACATATCGCCTAAAATCGCCTTGAACGAGAAGGAGGAATGGGTCAAACACCATAAGCTTCAAGCTAGTCAATCAAGATGGTCTTCTTGCAAATCGGTGCGTACACAGCCTACGCTGTTTTTGGTACAGAAGACAATTTTGGTCTGCGAAAAAATCAGCAAAGTGATTGAGGGGCTAAAAGCGGTTGACCTTGGGATCAACTTATTTTTAAGACTAAGGTACTGCATGCTGAATGATATACAGCAAACAAATCGTATACCCTCAATTTGCGTAGGTTAAAGCTCTAATTGATTATTTGCAGAAGAGTTTTTGGATGTCCTTCTGCGTTAAATTTTGAATTCTTGACACCTCCGCCATCTTGTCGTGGTCTTTTTTTGAAGCCACGATATGAAAACTTCAAGAAGACCACGATAAGATGATTGAAACGTGAAAAATTCCAAATATTCAACGTGGAAGAGAACTCGATTACTACTACAAAAATCAACTCCGCAGAAGCTTTAGAAACAAAATTTTATTGGTTATGTTTGTTGCCATAAAAGTATTTTGATTAATTTTAATTTAAATTCTCGACTTCGACTAAAGTCTTGAAATAACCTATAAGTGACACCCGTTGACCAAAAAATAACTTGGGTGCTGACTTGATATAAATTGGCAAGAATTACTTTTTACAATACTTACGTTATAATTTCTGTTTATAAAAATTAAGAGGTATTCTGAAACACTGGACTTTGTTTATGTATAATTATCGAGAACTTGGTTTTAAATTTATAATTAGATTCGACGTCGAGAAAATTTTTGGCAAATATGTATCTTATTATGTATCTGTTTATTACATAAGTATAAATAAAAGTTATAATCACTTCTTGGTAATTATACGTAAATAAAGTTAGCGGAAAAGTGTACGTTTTTGTTAAGAAATAATTTATATAATTTAATATTATTGCATTTAAATTTATTTAATGCCAGTACTTAATATATTTAGATTGCTATAATTCCATTTCATTCACTACTTTGTAAAGCAGGAGTAGGTAGTAATTAAAAGTTTATAAAGGCAGAGAAATTTAAAGTTTCTGTTGTTTATTGAAGATAAAAAATTCAGGCGCTAAAGTACGTTCAATTTTCTAGATCAAATTTACCCAGAAATAAATGCTGGGCCGTTAGAAAATCACTTACTGTCTACAAACTGGTAAATTGGAAAACATTGTATATTTATTTATAAATAAACCTCGTGTCGGCTGCACATTTACTTTGTTTATACGAGTGCATATTTTGTTTATTTAGTTTCTCGAAAATTAAGCAAATAAGAGAATACCAAAATTTAACTGAAATTAAAGGTTTGTGGTACAAAAAAAATTACTAATATTTACTTAAAGTGTTTATATTTTTCTAAAGTAAATTACTTGGAAGTGATACATTTACATGGCGTTATAAAATGATACAATGAAATAGTAAAATAGTGTTCTGAAAAACTAATATAATATCTGTCTGGTCGTAACACATGAATGCAGCATTGAGAGATGTATGTTTTCTTAAAATGTCCTACCCTCCCTTATCAACACATAGCCACTTGTGAAATGTAAACAGAAAAATTCTTAAAAGCACAGTTTCTTTATTATTTATGACTTAAACAGGCATAGTGTGTAGTCTTTCTGAAATTCATTCTTGAAATAACAACTGTAAATTTCAACTAAAATAACAGGTACCTATTTTGTGATGTGCACTTTTGTATGTAGACGATGTCACGACAGTGACAAGTAATCTGAATGATAAAGGGAAACAGTGCAAAATACATTCTACATAGTAATTTTAAAAATCTGTTACGTATAAAATGCTTCTCAAGTATCAAATATAACGTATGTTTAAGAAATTGGATGGATACACTCCTATTTGTGTACTTTAAAATAGCTACAACTGTATTCACTCCTAACGACGATATACCAAATCAAGACATACAAGACACCTTAAACAGTGATGCACAAAAAACACAAGAACACACAGTTATTTACACCCACATACGGAAATCTCATTCCTGAAAAACAAAAAGCCGTCAGGAAAAGATCTTATTACTGCAAAAATACTGAAAGAGCTCCCAAAAAAGGACTAGTAATGCTAACGTATATACTTAAATCAATCCTTAGACTCCTTAGAAAAATATCTGATGTAATTTTCGTGCCTAAACCTAGAAAAGAACTTAAATATTGTAAACTCATACAGGCCAATAAGTCTTCTTTCTACTGTATCCAAACTTTTGGAAAAACTATTGCTGTAAAAAACTATCGACCGACAAAACCTAATTCGATAACACCAATTTGGATTCCGTCGAGAGCACTCTACAAATCCAGCAGTGCCATCGTATCTCGAATGCAATAAACGAAGCCATTGATGAAAAAGAATATTGTACAGCAGCGTTTATTGATGTAAGCCAGGCTTTTGATAAGGTCTGGCACGACGGCCTATTATACAAAATTAAACGATTGTTGTCCATTCAATACTATCCATATCATACCTAACGGATACAAGTTTTAGAACAGGAGTTAACAGGAAAGTCTCTAACCTCCACCTAATTAAATATGGTGTGCCACAAGGCAGTGTGCTTGGTCTGTACTTGTACCTAATCTATACATCTGACCTTCCCATAACGAATAATCCACAAATAGCATCCACTAACTTACAAACCATTTCCATCTTCTTGAAGACTGGGATGAAAAAATGGAACATTGTAAATGAGACTAAATCATAACACAGAACTCATACATTAAAAAAAGGAACATGTCCGAAAGTATTTATAGGCAACAAACAAATATTTTGGAATTCATCTTCATTCAAATGGACCCAAGTTTAAGAGAACTATGCTGGCTATTTCGGAGGAGATTCAGATTAGCACTCAAACATAAAACCTTACTCTATAAAACCATAACAAAACCAATTTGGAAGTATGGCATTGAGCTGTGGGGATGTGTCAGTAAATCGAGTATTGTTGTGATATAAAAATCCCAGTCAAAAATTCTTCAAGTCATTAACAGTGCACCGTTGATATGTCTCAAACCAAATGTTACACAACAACCTGGGAATACCTTTCGTCCAAGATGTTATCAGTAACAGAAGCACCAAACGTCACAACAGACTTGAACTCCATTACTTCTTCGGCATCTTCTAGACAACAGAGACCAAAATAGAATAAAGAGATGTTGGCCAATCGATCTTGGGTAAGGTGAAAGAAGTGTCTCGCTGGAGAAATTCCTTTCAGGACAATAATTGTGATTCTAACACGGATTCCAAGTTAACATACCTAATAGCTTATAGAGTGTATTGTTCTGAGTGCTGATTGTTGTTTACAAAATAAAAAAAATAATAATAAAAAATAAAGCATTTCCTTAATTTATTTTGAAATTAACTAATGCTTTATAAAATATTTCAAAATTTATTTTCTTCTATTAATACACAATATATTATAACTACCTATAAATAATTTTGTGTCTATTATCTCTAGTCAAGCATAAAGGAATTGAAATTTACAACTGCATATTTTTGGGTTGTTTTCGTTTGCTTCGTTCGAATATGAAATATAAAGTGAAAACTAGTAAAAATTTTAATGGGATTCGAGGAAACATCAATTAACGTTAAAACAAGAAAACCAGAAAATACTCTATTACTATGCTTCAAGTGTACAATATTTCTAGGTAAAAATTAGCATAATATACAGCCCCTTATTATAACACTTATAAAGACATAAAAGTCAAAACGTGGTTAGGGGTAATTTATGAGTACTTAACAGGGTTCTGGGAGGATTAAAGTTACTTCTGTAATTATATTTTCTTTATACTAATTTAAACAATTATGTTGTTTTTTTAATAATATTGAAATAAGCCTTGAATATTTTACCTTCATAGGTAAATACATATTTACATAAAAATGCTTAAATCATCTTAAATGTGAATTTCATTCTTAAATTATGTTGCAAAAGTTATACTGAATATCCAACATTGATATGGCACGAACTGACTGAAATAGTTTCCACTGGACACCAAGACACCGAATACCTACTAGACGCATATTTCGCTAACCAAGTTAGCATCATAAGGAGATAAATAAATACTTAATCTGCTTATACACATGCTGCCTACATATACAGAGACTAGAAACCTCAATAGAAACTATAGAAACTATATGGAGACTTTACATAATTCTTGTTCTACTCCATTCCCCCAAAAGTTATTTCTATTTAATGGACTCTGAAATCTGGGGTTAAAAAATATCTTCAGCCTCACACGAGGTTAGAAAGTCGCCAATTATAGACCATATTTCATCTGTTGAGTCCAACATTGGTTTATTTTTTGTATCCATGACGATGTGATTTTAAAATAAAACAAAATGGGTATAAACAGCATTAAACCAACAGGTTCTAATAGTATGTCAATACTGTTTCAAACCTTAATATAGAATACAAATTAAGTATTAATGATTTTATTTTCTTGATTTGCTACTTCTTTCTTTGACTATGTCACTATGTTTGCATAAATCACAAAAACAGGACTACTAAAAATGAATAGGAAAGATCTTTTGGCGTATTTTATTGTTCAGAACAGTTCAATATCACTAATTCCAATCCGTTTCAAAAAGTAAAGTTATAGAAATGATTGCCCTAAACTTACTTTGCTTCGGGTGAGATGCCCTTTAATAATAATAAAATGTAATAGTCAGTACCAACCGCAAAGATCTCCATATAAGTAACAGGAATGTGAGAGTACGTACACTGGGAGATCATGCTACTCGTCACCCTAGTTTTAAAAATGATTGCTATTATCGGAACAAAAAGATCTTAATATTTTGATTAGTTGATGTAAACCAATCGTTGATTAATTACTGAACTAACATTTTCAACACATTAAAGGCTTTAACAAAAGAAAATAAAAGTGAATGGTTTTTGTCTGCTCCTGATCCGAAAATAAACAATCTGTCGTCTACTTATTTATTTACAACAAAAAAACCGTAAATATTATTGTAGACGTTCGTATGTGAGGTGGTAAAGATTTGCATTTAAATAATCGTATGTAATAGAATTATTTAACCATAAAGAAAATATACATTAAACCGCGTAAATAAATTAAATTATGCAATGTTGAATGATAGGCTTTACAGTTTTATTGAATTAATAACATCTTATAAAAATAAGTGCCCCCTTTTAATTAATTAAGGCAAAAGTTTCCCATCGTGAAGTTTAAAATAGCATTTCTTATTACAAAGAGGCATGCGATACATATTAATTTCATATTAAAATAAATTATAAATTGCACATTAGCATCCAATTTTAATAAAATACTGTATGCAGTTTTAAAGCATAATGTTGAAGTCTACATCGGCACTTATTACAGGTAGTTAACTCTAATGGCCTCACTCTACCAGGTGGCTTGGTTTATTATTATTATTTATGCGAATTTTAGGATTTATGATTGTGGCTTGATGCGATGTGCAAGATACCCAACTCAAAATTTGCATTTTTGCATTTTTAAAGACTTGGTGTGTTAAGTCAGGAAATATTCGAGGTGACATTATGGTCGATATAAAAAACAGAATACCGGATTCTTGTTCATATAAATAAAAATTATTTTTTATTTCATAAAGTTGCAACCACCTTCAGAGGTTATTTTAACAAAATAATCATGTAAAGTTTTACTTGCCGAAATACAATTTCGTTTCAAACCGCAGTATTTGATCTAAACTACGCACCAAATGAAGTGTGACAGCCAAAAATTTGCCGAATTTTGACTAGCTATAACTTCGTAATTTCTTTGCCGATGTTTGATTTTCACCCAAAGGTGGAAAAAGGTGGTCTATGCGTCATTGGCGTCGGGTATTTTTTTGCCCTTCTCGTTGTATAGGGCGTGAATATAAAGCCGTGAAACATTTCCAATTTTTGACCAATAATTTGGGAAATGTGAGGGGCCCTAGAATTTTTTTTTTTTCGATGTTGAGTGAATTGTTGGGCCGATACCTCAGGACGTCTTTGAGATGTTATTGATACTTGCGTTGCTGTGGAAATATGTATCGTCATTTTTTTTTTTTTTTCTTTAAAAATATGCCCTTTTTAATTAAACAATAACAGACACCATCTAAACTGCAACATGGGATAATTTCTAATGAACATGGTTAACACCAGCGGCGTGCAATAAGGGAATTATGGGATTTAGACGCGAAAATTCGTTTTCATCAAAAAATTTGCACAGTTTCATTAAACGTTCAGTTAGAAAGGTGCCATAACAATAATTAGCGTGATTTTGACAAATTCAGAGGCGTCCAAATGGGGATTCGATAATTAAAAAAATTAAAATACCAGTTTAATTTTTTTTCCATGGCATTTGTTTCCACTTGCAAAGCAATGTAAATGTTGAAACTTTATTTCTACATTTTTATTTGGCGCTGAAAATGCCACCATAGAAATAAAGTTTTGACATTATATTTAATTTTTAAGTCTAAACAAAATGCCGCGACTTATCAGTGTAGATTTGGTGAATATTTGAAGATTGCGGCAAAGCAATTGTACAATAAGAGAGATTGCCGACTTACTTAATGTCAAGAAATCATCTATAGGAAGAGCTTTGCAAAGAGAAGCTAACAACGGTACTGCTGCTTACCGACACGGCGCGCGGCGGAGAAACAGTAGTACGTATTGCAATTATAAATACTTGGACCGCCAAGAGATCCCGAGCGCAATTGCAGTTAAGTGTCTCAGCAAACACTATCAGAAGACGCCTACATGATCTTTTTAGTCATCATTAAATGCTCGTCATCGAGCGAAATGCCCACTCTTAACAAATATTCACCTTGCGAACAGAAGAAGATGGGCCGAAGAACACTTGGATTGGCATGTTCGGATTGTTCGGTGGAGAGACTATCTTTTCGTTGATGAATGCCATTTCAACCTGTACAATTCCGACGGTCGATCGTTAACTTAGCGGAGACAAGGGGAGAACGTTACTTAGAAGAAAACATGTGTCCCCAAGTTGCATTTGGCGGTGGTGGATTGACAATTTGGGGCGGTATTTAACACAACGGAGAGACAGATCTTGTGGTATTTTGGTGTAATGTTAACAGCAGAGTCTACCTGAGTGAATGTCTGATTCCGCTTGCTCGAATTTATGGCGAAGATGTTCTTCTGGACGGTAATGCTCGGCCTCATCGGGCATTATTAGTAAACAAGTATCTGCAAGAGCAAAATGTTAATCGTAGTGAATTGCCTCCCAAATTTTCAGACATGAATCCTATTTACCACGTCTGGAGTTGGATGAAACTCTGGACGATCTCAAGGAAATGATTCCGAAGCTCTCGGAGTCATTTTCTATAGAACTAATCAACAAATTAATTTTAAGCATGCCAAGTTGGTGCAGGGACGTCAACTCTTTACTAGGATTAATATTCTTGTTTTGGCTAATTGGCAAGACCAAAGCTATCTTACCTAAACACACACACATATTCTTGTTTTATATTCATGTTTGCTTTTTAATTTGTTAAATAACGTTTTCATATTCATATACGTAAACTTATGGGATCTTTTTTGTATGCACCTTCTAAATAAATGGAATAAAGAAAGAATGAAACTGTTATGGTACCTCTTTAACTGTAACGCTTAATGAAACTGTTCAAATTTTTCAATGAAAACGAATTTTCACGTCTAAATCCCATAATTCCCTTATTGCACGCCGCTGGTTTTAACCATGTTCATTAGAAATTATCCCATGTTGCAGTTTAGACGGTGTCTGGTATTGTTTAATTAAAAAGGGCATATTTTTATAGAAAAACGAAATTTCATAAAATGGTGATATATCTCAAAGACGTCCCGAGGTATCGGCCCAAAAATTCATCCAACATCGAAAAAAAAAAAAATTCTGGAGCACCTCATATTCCCAAATTATTAGTAAAAAATTTGAAATGTTTTCCGGCTCTAAATTCACACCTTGTACAACGAGAAGGAATTGCAATGACGCATAGACCAAGGATGACGCTTTCCAGAAATGTCGAAGTTATAGCTAGTCAAAATCAGGCAATTTTTTGGCTATTCCACTTCATCTGGTGCGTAGTTTATATTATTCGTTTCAAAGCGGTTATTTCGTTGTGTTTAGCAAGTTTACAATAACAATCAATTACTTTTGAGTATTATTAATTATTGTAGCCGATCAGGGTATTATTCTTGAAATAATGGGGTCCAGAAAAAGGTGAAAAAAACGCAAAAAAAAAACGTGAATAGGAGTTAAGGTAACAATTATAAGAGTTAGGTTAAGTGTGTTTATTCTTAATAAATATACGTCATTTTTAAGCATTCTAATCATTTTCCTAAATTAGAAAAATTCGTAAGACCCTGTAAACATGCAACAAAAACATTTAATTGTAACACAATATGTCGCTTAAATAAAGTAAGAGAAAAATTATATCGAGTGCCAAATCAAATCTTTCGAAATCGCAAAATTGCTACCTTGTTAAGAGTTCAGCATCCTAAAAATAAAAAATCGAGCAAGGGGGTTTCAATCCCTTCCTGTTTGGTATAAATTCTTTGATAAAGACAGCAAATTACAGTGGTGGGTGTTGACCGTCTCTAAGCCACTTTTGAAAGGTGATGATATATTAAAGAGAAAATAGGTGGAGAAGTCGCGTTCCAAAAAGTATCCTGAAAAAGAAATGGCTGTGATTGAATTCAATGGAAATCGAGTCGCATTCTAATAGGCAAAAATCTATGAAAATTGATTTACCGTCTGAATTACATGTAAGGAAGTTATTCGAGGTGTATAACTCTTCAGTTGACAATAGACGTGGAAACAACATGTTTTTCTAAAACTTTTGCACAATAAATTTAATATTTAATTTGGAATTCCAGCAACGGATGTGAATGGTTTTTGTTATCATTTGAAAAACCATATCAAAATGGCAGAAACTGTCCAGGAAAAGTCTCGGGTTTATGATATGATGAAACTAAGATTGCCAAAATTATCTGCAAAGCAGTTTAACTTAATAATGAACAACGCAAGACTGAACAAAATGTCTCTTTCTGTTCTGGCATTCAACAGGTCCAAGTACTACCCATACAAGAGGCTTTTTATGCATCTCAGCTACAATTTCTGCATTACGGATTTAAAAACTAAAAGTCCTATTTTCTATTCTTGAACGAAAAACCAAGCAGGGAAGAGATTCCTTTGAAATTGGCTCATATAAAGCAACTTGGCCCGAATTGTGATGCCAAAATAAGAATCCCTTATTCCTTTTGGTTGCATCATAAGGCTTCACAAAGTATAACAACTACATAATTTTAGTTTTTCTTATGCGAGGACACACTTTTCTCTCTGGGTCTTTGGACGAATTGAAAAAATCTCTAAGAAACGCACGGAAATTCTGAAAAAAGATTATTGGGATCGTCGGGTCGAATAGATCAGGTGCTTAGGGAAGGATTGCAAATTGTACAACCTAAAATTGAGTAATTTTTTGAAAAAAGTAGATGGTATATAAGAGATTCTAAGATAATTTTCACAGAAGATGCAAAAAACAATGTAAAGATAAGTATAAAGCCTTTTTACAGATGTAATATGAATGAAGTCTTTATTAAACCTTAAACCCAGGAAAGTGGTTACAAAAGAAGCAAGAATTTCTTTTCACAGAACTGTAAAGGTGAATTAATAAGCTTAAATATATTGATAGCTTACTGGATAAAACTAGTTAGTTATTTTCAATGCAGTTTTTAAACCAAAATTGTAACAAAACGCAGTTTTTTTTGCTGTTTTGGAACAAAGCACAAATTTTTATAAATAACTAAGCTGTGCAAAATTCAAGGAACACCTGAAAATTTGGTCACAATTTGTCGCTGCATATCTACGGTTAGAGTTTACCGATTAAGATGCGGTTTGCAGCATCTCGACGGAAAATTCATTGGAAATTTATACAGGGGTTAGTGATTGATATGCCATTTGTATCCTAAGATGTACAGGGCGATTTTCAGACCTCTTGCATTTTTCAAGAAATTTTGCAACCTACCAATTCCTTCCAAATTTTTTAGGAATTTTTTTAACTACTTAGTTTTAATACTTGGACTAATACTAATACCCCGAAACAATTTTGCCATTTTTGGGCTAACTCCGTTCTTTATGGAGTTATGATTTTTTTTCGAAAACTTAACGTGACGCTCGAATGACCACATGAATTGATTCAGTACATTTTTATTAATTATTATTTAAACTTACATAATCACGAACAAAATAACAAAATACCAGTATAACAGAATAAAAGAACAACATAAAAAGCAAAAGAAACAGAATAACAAAGTAACAAAATTATATTAAATTATTGTGTATAACAAAAATTTAATACTTGGTGAGACCATCGCGATTTTGGAAGATAGCTTCTGACAGATAAATAAATATTCAATGTTACTATGGTTACGGTTCTTAAACATTTTTTAATGGATACGAAATTAGATCCTTAAATTTTTTAATTGGAATTTTTACGGCATTTTCACGTATCCTGTATTTAGTGATATGTGAAATTGATAGAAATGGTATCCTTAGACATGACTACAAACACTGATCATGGTAACTGCTAAATGTTATTCAATTTATGTGGTCATTCGAGCATCACGTTAGGTTTTTCGAAAAAAAATCATCTTCATAAAGAATGGAGTTAGGCCAAAAATTGCAAAACCGTTTCGGGGTATCAGTCCAAGGATTAAAACTAAGTGGTTAAAAAAATTCTTAAAAAATTTGGAAGGAATTGGTAGGTTGCTAAATTTAAAAAAAAATTCAAGAGGTCTGAAAATCGCCCTGTACATCTTAGGATACAAATAGCATACCAATCGCTAATCCCTGTATACATTTCCAATGAATTTTCCGTCGAGATGTTGCAAACTGCATCTTAGGTACAAATCACACCAAAGCGATAGGCAACTAGCAACCAGCAACTAGAAACACGCAACGTGCGATATTGTATCGGTTCTGAATTCACACCAAACCGACAAATGAGTTACTAGAAACACGCAAATGCGTTCACACACTCCAAAGATGTCCGTCGATGATGTTTTAATTGCATATTATATACTTTGGCGGATGCGTAGAAGAGAGAAGAGGGTCTATAAAAAAGAAACAAAAACAGCGTTATTGGATACGTCCATTAGCTACTACATTCCATGTTTTTTCTGTAACTTGACGCTTGGAATACTCAGGATTTGTATAGTCATATAAACACGAATATTTTTCCACAATTTGCACAAAAATTATATTTTATTTCTCTTCCATTTTGAATAAAATCGCAACAAAACTTCGTCGGACAAGCAATACGTGTCTCTAGCAATTGGACTCGATGTTGCTAGCGATAGAAATCGTATGTTGCCGACAGATATTTTTTCGAGCGATATCGCCGTCGTTCCAATGTGAATAGATACATCAAATACTGTGTACTTTTTGAAAGCGATATGTGTTGCACATCGCGTGTTGCTGGTTGCTAGTTGCCTACCGCTTTGGTGTGATGGTGTGATTTCTGCCTTAATCGGTCAACTCTAACCGAAGATATACAGAAAGAAATTTTGACCAAATTTTCAGGTGTTCCTTGAATTTTGCACAGCAGTTTATTTATTGTGACGTCATATTTTTAAATATTTTGCTGGTATATCCATAGTCAAACAGTGGTTTACAAGCATTACGTAGTCTTGGATTAGGTACCACTACCAGTAAGCGAACAGTAACTGTAAAACCTTAATCTTTCAATTACTCAAAAGAGGATTTAAGTCAAAAATTGCGTTTTGAAACGTTACAAGGGACAGTAGCCGAGAGGCAGGTAAGAAAACATTTTAAATATTTTTGAGTAACCGTACCTTTTAAAATAATTCACTGATTCCATTTTTTTTTCTGTAGAAAAGTTTGGTCGCAGACAGGAAGATTTGAATATCGTATCAATATCAGATTTTTATTTCCTAGCTGTTTTATACTAAGAGTTGAGAAAGTTGTTGATATTTTCAATATGTTTCTGATACTCAAACACCCTGTATATATTAATTTCAGCAACCGCGTCGTATAGTTTAGTATCTAACATATTATTGTCTTTCTCATTTTTGGATATACATTTATTAGGAAACTTCATTATATTATTCATTATGTATTTGAATTCTCTTTTTAAAGGCGATTTACCTCATTTTAAAAATTTTCGACAATTTTTATAGGCGAACTGTGGGCAACACGAGGTTGAGAATGTTGAGATACTCTGTATGTAATTTATTTAAAAATATGATACCTATTATATTTTTACTTTTATCATCGATATTAATTAATATATAAACTTAATATAAAAATGGATTTTTTTTTCCCTTTTCTGGCTTTGGGTGACCCGTCAGCCATTTTCTAAAAATGGATTAAAATGTTTAATATCTTTTCCCCTTACTTGTCCATAGCATCACGACAATTCTGCCTGCTGAACATAATGCTTATAAGCACCTGCTTAATCTTCAACAAGAGTATAGTTCCTGATTTTTCTAAACTTGCATTTTCTTTAATATTATACAATCGACGTATAACTTTAACATAGCTTGAAAATATTTATGCTTAATTCATTCCTTATCATTTGTGTTTAACCCAGTGAATGTTTTTAAAACAGAGGTATGAGTATAGTACTGAATTAAGATATCTATCAACACAATATTTATTAGAAACTGCATTATTCAGACAGTTATGGTTTCTACGTTTTAGAAATTAACGTAATTTATCCTGCAAATTTCAACATGTGAGTGTATGTTAATCTTTTGTAAACACTACGATAGCCGGCTTAAAATAAGTTAAGGATGTACATAAATTAAATTTAAGAAGCATCGCTTTAAGTAATTCAAAAACAAAATCAGTAAAATCAGTAATACGTCAGAAAGAGAGTTGGGAAGGTTTGAAAAACAGACTTTTTATATATAGTTGTACATTTCTGGAGCTATATAACTGGCTCCCACAGAATTGGGGTGTGACTAGTAGCTGACGATTTTGATTCAAAGTTTAAAAAATAATAAGGTAAAATGCGTTAATATTATCATTTACGTTCATATTTTTTCGATCTTTTTCAAAATATTTACAAGAGGCATAAAAACGAGTGACAACCATCAAGTTTGGCTGACTGTTTAAATCTAAATCGTTTGATTGCCAAGGCGTGGGGTGGTAAACAGACATATATGCATGGCAATAAGTATTTTATTTATGCCAACAGTTTCTAAAAGGAATTCCAATAAAATTCTGTGGCCGAAAATTTTCTTGGACATAATTTTTTCTACTTTACTGATTTGTATGAGCTTGAGCAGTAAGACAAAAACAAGGCAAAAAAACAATATTTACCTAGTTCCCACCAAGTAATATAATTTTCCGTTTTTAACATAGACCCAACGATGTAGAATGACAGGAAACATATGGATTCTTTATAGTAATATTGGAAACAATAATCTAAATTTAACCCAGTTTTGTTTCCTGATTTCAATGAACATTGATGGTGTCAAATTTTATTCAAAATTTTTATTATTTGATGTTACAGTTTTTTATTTTCTCGAAAGTAAAAAAATGTAGCTTGCAGAAAACAGTACTAATCTAATTTACTAATAAATTAGTAGATACTGCTTTCTGCAAGCTATATTTTTTTACTACGTTTTCTTAAAAATGTTTCCTTAACCGCCCCTCAAGTCACCGAATTAAGCCCCAAATCGGACTTTTTGGCATCCACAGTTCCCACTCTATACGAAGCGAAACAGAAATAAATCTTTAATTTGCCTCAGTATTGATTCCATCGATCTTCTAAACTAGTAAGTTCATATCAACATAGCTAGCTTGTGACAAATATTTTTTTAGATTTTGTATTTCATTAGTTTTATAAGGATTTTCTGATACGATGTTGGTTAAAAAACATTTTTTATCGATTTAAAAAATATTTTTTTAACTCTTTGTTTAGTTCCAACAATTAAATATGGCATATCGTTGAATAGGGGAAAAATACTTTATTTAGTACCACAACTACGCACTTGTCTTGTATAATTTTTTCCACCCTCACGAACGAATCTACCGCCTGTGAAAAAAATGTCCCCGTTCAAAGTCTCTATTTTGCTCGTAAGTTTTTCCTATCCTTTCAAATAACGAAGATATCTAATTTTCAAATATTACACATTTTTGAGTTTTTCCGTCTAAATCGAACTCATAAACTTCAGAAGTTCTTAACCATATTGTAGCTTATAAAAATCAGAACAATTTTTAATAACAATTTGCGTGTATTATTAATATTAACTAAAATATCCTCGAAGGCTCTTATAAAATGGGTAGCCTGTTATACTAACTAATAATTGCATATTAAAATACTATTTTACTTGTCTTACTTGATTTATATTAGTTTCCAATTAGTAAGTACATCCGATTCGAATTTACAGGTAATTAAGTTACAAACAAGGATATAAATATGACTGGAATGGCCGTTTCAATTATTGTACTTATTAATTTAATATTTTTGACATAGGTACATCAAAAGAGTTTTTCTTAAATAAACCCTTTGAAAGTGGTATTGAGTAGTTGCAAACTATTTTTATCTGGAATCTTATTTAAAACAACACCTTTTGATAGATCTAAACTGTTATGTAACTAATATCCTACACTTTTGTATGAATTGGGTTTATCTTAGAAATCATTAATATTTATGCTACATGTCTAGAAATGTTAGTATACATTGAGATCTAAATTTAAATGTGTTGAAAAGCTTCACAAAGTTAAAAATATTCATTTATGCTTAATACGTCTGTAGTTGTGACACTGACAAAAGGGATTAAGTCAGTTCTAAATGCGATATGAAGATAGGGTGTCCAATATAGGCTTTACAACCCTATGGCCGTGACGTGAATGATTATTAGACACCTAGTGGGCTCCAATCCGCAAAAGCAGATTAAGAAATTGACTTACAGCACAGCTTTTACTAATCTTGGTTAAGTCCTTGACCATATTGGCCGTAATAAACCCATTACTGCCAGATATGGAAATATTAGATACAATCTTAATCCCGAAGCTGAAAGACTTTTTTTTATAAACAATGAGAATTAATATAAGGTAGAAAATGATGATGGCTATGTGGATTATTTTTATTGAAAATACAGGGTGTTTATAGTTTTTTTGGAAAAACTGATTTATTTATGCTAATTTTTGCTTTTTAAATGGGTATAAAACAATAATATAGGCACGTGATGAAAATGAAAACAAGAATAAATGCAAAAAAGAAATATAACGTAAATATAATTTTGATTGAAAATTAGAAGCGCCGCTAGGTATACAAGGAATGTTATTAATTGAAGAAGCTTATTGTATAACAATTCTCAAATGACGATTGGATATAGATCCGGCACTAGCATACAGGTATGGAACTGTATGATAGAAGAACAACTCCGTGAGATCGGACAAGTGAGACGTTTATCTAAAGACAATAATCTATTGTTGATGAAGATACGTATTTAAATGTAGTCTCGAAGATAGAAAAAAATCCTTCAAGGCAAAAGGTACGGAATAATGGTGTTATATTTTCATCATGAGATTGTTTGGAACAAATAAATTGCAGTTGAAGTCTGGAAAAAAAACGGTTAGAAAATTGAACCAGAATAATTATTGTCTATAAACTATACGAAATTATTTTCTGACCATTCAAACCTTTACTCTTCATGGCCAAATAAATTGTCAAAATTGTCAAAAAAGTGAATGTACGGGCAAGCATTGTGGGCGAATCAAATAATTGCACCAATATCCTTTGAGAGTGACCTAATCAAATCCAAATCTAAATAGAGCCTAACAAACTTATTTCCCAGTTCAGACAATTTCGAAATAGCAAATTTTTGTATACGGTTTCAATAGGATATTTAATTGAGTATTCCCGAATAGATGGATATGGAAATTGTTATAATGACCTGCAAGGTCATCTGTATGACTTCAATATATCACTTTTCATGGCGTCATCTGATAAACAAGCAAAATTTTCCAAATAAAATCTGCAAATGGCCAAAATAAGGGCTAATGTTCAAAGACATGCTAATAATAATTTTGAAAATTATTTATTAACTTTAATAAACTGATTAACTCAATTTCCACTGTCTTTCTTAAACTTCGTATTAGAATTTAAGTATTTTCAATTTGAACGAAAATTAAATTTAAGAGATCTCATTTGATTTTACATGTTTAAAGCATCAATATGTAATAGACGAATAAAAAGTAAATAAAACCAGAGTCTAGATAATTTCAAACAAGGTATAACTTAACTATTTATTCGACTTAGGTATATTTTCAACAAAATGTCTGTTATCAAGATTCAGAATTTATTCCATAAGTTCCACACTGTAAACGTTCTTTACGTTCATTAAGTAACTGCGTGTTCAATTATTAAAGACATGTAGAAATAAAAAAATTTATTATATTAGTAACTGTATTCAAAATATAAAATATACGGAAAACAAATGAAAATGAACAATAAATTTCCAGAATTTCAATGTTATTATACACCGGGTGGGCCAAAAAATTTTGCACTTTTCACGTTTGCCTATATAACTTTTTTATTTATTAACCTACTTTAATGAGCTAGGTATCTTTGACAGAAAAGAATGGACTATCGACAAAAAATTTCAAAATGGCCGATTTTTTTAAATGCAAGTTGGCGGTCGGGTCGGGTTTGAAAATAGCCCTTTTTTAGGCCAATTCTTTTTGAAGAAGAAATGTCGAAATAGCACATCCAATAGGAGAAAGCAACAAAATGGAACTTTCTTTACATTTTAAGACTTCGACGAAAAAAAATGGTCCATCTGGAGAGAATCTATACATAATCATACAAAGCGTCTTTTTGTCATCTAAGCTGTATTACTTAAATTGCACTTGTTACATTGGCCAATAACTTTTTTGTTTATTAACCGATTTTAATGATCTTAATATCGTTGCTTACAGAAAATAATGGACTACAGACAGCCTCATTTAAAAATTAGTTTTTTAGGCCCATTCTTTTTGAAGAAAAAATGTCGAAATGACACATCTAATACAGAAAAGCAATAAAATTAACCTTTCTCTACATTTTAAGACCTGGATGTGAAAAACCGGTCCATCCCAAACGGAGTATAGTTATACGTAATCATACCAAGCGTCTTTTTGTCATTCTTAAGCTGTAATACTTAAATTGCACTTGTTTTTTTGGCCAATATCATTTTTGTTGTGGGTACTTTAATTAAATAATCTGAATTTTTAATCTACACTACACAAGTTTTTAGTTGTGTGCTCCCGCGCCTCCCGCCCACACAACTGGAAGTAAGCAGGTAGATACTATTCAATATTTGAATAACAAGAATAATAATATCAATTTGACAGAATGGCCACTTTGCGGCTTCAAGTTCAGAAGTGGAGAGCGAGGAGAGCGGTAGTGGCAACGTCAAAAGATGGACATATCCAAGGCGTAAAAATCCTAAAGCCCTAAAAAAATTATTTTTTATTTATTATTTCCCTATAAACACTTTTAGTTAAAAAATAATTTTATAAACATGAAGGATATATTAGGTGTCTTTAGGATCTACCATAGAAAAAATTTTCACACGCGACCGCCATCTTGCATTTTATGTCGATACCTCATTCTTTTCTGTATTAAAATCGGTAAATAAACAAAAAAATTATTGGCCAAAGAAAAAAATGCAATTTAAGTAATACAGTTTAAGAATGACAAAAAGATGCTTTGCACAATTACGTATATGGCTATTATCAAACGCGGCCGCCATCTTGCATTTAAAAAAATCGGCCATTTTGAAATCTCGTCGATAATCCATTTTTTTCTGTAAGCAAAGACACTAAGCTCATTAAAATCGGTTAATAAACAAACTAATTATTGACCAAAGAAAAAAGTGCAATTTAAGTAATACAAGTTAAGAACGACAAAAAGACGCTTTTGTATGATTACGTATAGTTCCGCTCCCGAACTACCAATTTTTCTCATCGAACTTTTAAAATGTAGAGAAATGTCCGTTTTATTGCTTTTTCCTATTGGATGTGCCATTCCGATATTTTTTATTCAAAAGCAATTGGCGCAATAAAAGGTATATTTTCAAACCCAACCGCCATCTTTTTCGTCGATAGTACATTCATTTCTGTGAGCCTCGACACCAAGATCATTAAAATCGATTAATAAACAAAAAAGTTAATGGCCAATGAAACAAGTGCAAATTAAGTAATACAGCTTAAGAATGACAAAAAGACGCTTTCTATGATTACGTGTAGCTCCTCTCCCGATTGACCGATTGACCCAAACAAAGGGCTATTTTCAAACAAGGCCGCCCTCTTGCATTTTAAGGAATCGGCGATTTTGAAACTTTTCATGGATAGTCAATGCTTTTCTCTAAGCAACGACACCTAGCTGATTAAAATCGGTTAATAAACAAAAAAGTTATGGGCAAATGTAAAAATTACAACATTTTTAGGCCCACCCGATACATTTATTTCTATTTCATTTCTTTCCTTTATGTAAGTAAACATACACAATTTAGATTGACAATTACTAGAGCTTGGAATGCACTGAATGTAGAGATCTTTAAAAAGTTGTTTTTCAGCTTAGGAATTTTACAGGATTTTGAGATACCGCTGAATAGTGTTTGTCTCAAATTTCTCATAAAGAATCCGTGAATAAACATTATTTAGATAGACAAGATATGCAGAAATAACTTTTTGTAAATTATAAAAATAGTAGAATTAAAAATATAAATTTTATCTACCTACTACAAAACGTATGAAATAGCCCCTTTATCTGGTAAATAATTTCTCAAGCACACTGCCATTATATCTGAGTGTGGTAAAGTTCTATGCTGAACTGAACTTGCATAGGAAGCATCCTGTTACACAACGGGGTATGGTGAGTGGCGAATGATTAAAGGAGATAGAAAAGATGGAGTGAAGTGACGTTAGACTAAAAGGCAATGGGTAAGATACTGTACCCTCTCTAATGGTGAGGTCATAAGTCACTCACCGTAACACAGATGTCATATTTGGACTTTATTGTGTTTGTGTCTAACTCAAAAAATAATTACTTAGATTTAGTACCTAATTTGAGCACTAGCAGTAGTCTAAACTTCCATGACCTGAAAATCTACTGCGAATTTGAGTACATCGGTATATTATTATGTTCATAGAATTAAACAGTGCAATCATGATTTATGACTTCTCATTATAAGATTATACTAGGTCATAACTATAAAATAATTTTTGTTTGTAACTGAAAGAAATAAAATTGTATAAAATAATTAGCTTATAAATTTACACTGAAAATAAAAAGGATATCAAAGCAGGTTCCTCTTATCCTAGAAATTGTAGAAATTGACACCGTTTTCATTTTGTGTTGATAAATCTAAGATGAGAATAGTTCCAAGAATATATTTACCTAATCCAGTATGACGGCCATTTTTCTAAGAAAATCCACTAATTGTACAAATAACCAATCACTAAACATTTTTTTAAAAATTAATATTTACATTAATAAATAAGTAATGAAATACTTTATTTACTATTACCAACTAACAAATCTCTTGTGAATAGAGTTTTAAATAAACTTTGTATTTGAGGAAAAATAGTAAAGCTTTTTTGCTTTCATAGATATGGAAAAAGCATATTTTGCAGAAAAAAACTATTAATTGAAAATAATACTCTCTGGATAAATCAAATATACAATTTGGATCAGTTATTGTTATAGTTTATCTCTAAAGCTAATATTTGATTACGGACATGTAATAATTCCACATTTAAAATTTCAGAGAAGGGAATTTTCCAGCCGTCTAGATTTGATGCCCCCTCCTTTGTTCGTCAATATTCGCGCGTTGTGCACGTCCAAATAGTGACAGATACTCTCATTCTTTCCATTCATCTGTTACTCTTTTTGTTTGCATGTGAAACGGAAAAATGCTATGAAATCAAACAAAAAACCACAGCGAATTTCCTCTCGTTTCTCGATGGAGAAGACACACATCTACAAAAACTTTGAAGAGATTAAATGTTTCACTTGAAAGTTTGTGTTTTAATCATATTATATGTTTTGTACTCTAAGCTTCATAAAGCAGAAGTTATTGCTGAGAAATGATGTCCCTAATTGAATTTGGAAATATATTACATTCATCCGCAAATCTGTTAACTAAACTACCATTTTTAATAATCAACACAGAAGAAAATGGTTGTCTGGCTTGACTCTGTATATTTGTTGTTATACTCTACGTTTGTTAAATTTACCATTTTTCTCACATTTTGTGCATATATATAAGATAAGTAACACTTTGTTTTTTTATGAAGAAAGACTATTTTATATCTCACAACGTTTCGAATATATATTGTCACTAATGTCACCATCTCCAGACAAATTCTCAAAATGGCACTTCGAGTAATTATGTTACTCTTGCACATCTGCCACGTTAATCGTTGACTGTTTCTTTATTTGTCATTATTTCCTATGGAATCAATAATATAAAATAGTTGGAACATTTTACTGCATACATATAACCGTCTCGCCATAATATCATCATAAATTATTTAAATATTAGATTAAATAAAATATGAACTCTCCAGCCTTCTCCAGGATAATAATTAAGGCACTTCAAACACATATTAATACAAACATTTTTATTTAGTCAATCATTAGGGCAACTTGATTACTTTAATTTCATCTGAACCTTAAGTTAATTCCACTGTGTACAATACTTAAATGAGTTGCTAAACAGACTTCCGCTCAAGTAACATTGGAGGTTGATTGTTAATGAATGATTTCAGGTTTAATAAAAACGTCTCACATCTACTAATATAATTTTTGAAAAATAATTAAATGAAAAACTGTTAGAGACAACTTACAAAAAAACATTAGTAGATATGCTATGACAGTACGAGCTCAAAATTCCATGTTATTTCTTATGGAGGTTCATTTGGGACTTTTTTATGTATTTTTACTCCCTGCACTTCCACCTAGCCAAACACTACAGCTGCAGACCACGAGCCCAGGAGGTCTTCAGTTAGGGATAATACGCTGTACTTGTAAACAGTTATAGTAGGGCCAAAAAGAGTAGTCAGTAAATCAAAACATTCACCGGCAATTCTTCAAAGTATTTAGCTGTTATGGAATACAGAAGTGGCAGCTTTTTTTACCATATAACCATATAATTGAGAAAAATATATCAAGTTTTATCCGCCTACCAGAGATGAAAACCACAACTAGTTCCCCCTGAGTTTACTGACTACTCTTTTTGGCCCTACTATAGGGATAAATTAGAGAGGGTAAAATTGGACAAGAAAGTTCCAATTGAACCTCCACAAGAAATAACATGGAATTTTGAGCTCGTACTGTCATAGCATATCTACTAATGTTTTTTTGTAAGTTGTCTCTAACAGTTTTTCATTTAATTATTTTTCAAAAATTATATTAGTAGATGTGAGATGTCTTTAAACGTGAAATCATTCATTAACAATCAACCTCCAATGTTACTTGAGCGGAAGTCTGTTTAGCAACTCATTTAAGTATTGTACACAGTGGAATTAACTTAAAGTTCAGATGAAATTAAAGTAACATGGGATTTTGAGCTCGTACTGCCATAAGCATATCGACTATTATTATTAGACAAAACATTAATTTTATATCGAATTGAAGATATTATTTTCATTGTTTAAAAGATTCGCCTAGAAGGAAAACAATAACAAGTTCCCCTTAACAGCGCTAATCACTATATAGTACAAACTAAAATGTTGACCTTTGTAAAAATAATTACAATAACTCTCTACTGTAAAATCATGTACTGTTACTACGTTCTACGGTTGCGTCATAGTTTTCGGTAACATACGTATGACACTTGCAGACCAACGGGTTTTATACCAAAACTGAGAGTCAAATGACCTGACAGTTTTTCTTAGTGATGTTAATTAACTTTTTTATGGGTATTTCTTCGTCACCACCGTTCGACTTCTCAGTAATCCCAAATATTTACTTTTTCAACGTTTTAACTACACTCAAAGCTAATCTATCGGTCTCTACAGTATTCATTTCGTATCGGTCTCGTTTAATTAAATAAGTTCATAGACTACTCTATCTCGTTTTGTTGGCTTCTGTGTATGAACACGTGACACATGCCGAAGAAGGATGAAGGATGTCAATTTTATAATTAAAACAAGAGACACACTGTGATTTGTCGAACATTATCATTATGCCAGTAGGTTATCTGTTGGTCATCTCATTTGCACTAAACATGCGGAGTTAAATTGGTCAGATGTTGGAGGTTAGAACATTTAGTTTTTTAGTACGATTAATACACGAGCTCATGTGGTAACAAAATGGAATTTAGAAGCAATTGAAGGTAAAGTTTTTTGTTCTACAATATCGTTTGTACTTTCTTCAGTCGAGCATAGAGGAACTTCTTTTGAACAAAAGGAGTTCCTTGAGAAACTATTTAATTAAGTGACGTGCAGATCTAACGTGTATACACACATTGCACGAGTCAGCTTATACCAAACTTTTATTTAATACAATATTTTAAGTCTCAAAGCCATTCCCATATTTTGAGTCTGATGAGTCATATTGCCTCATTTAAGTCCAGTGCATCATCTTCATACAATTTTTCATTAAATTCAAACTCATTCAAAGTCCAAATATGCAAGTTCAGTAACTCTCAATAATCAAACAAAACTAATAGCTTGGTGTACCAGCCTAATTGTAAGTACACAAGAATATTGGTAATAACAGTATGGTTACTTTCTTTTTATGATTAGTGGAGACGTTAAAATTGTCAGAAGAATTTCTGAGTTCTCTTCCGCGTTAACTATTTTGAATGTTTGACGTTTCAGTCATTTCGTCATGATTTTTTTCTGAAACGAAACTCTTCTATATAAGACAATATGATTATATTTAATCTTAAATAAAAGAATAAAAGAATTAACTATTGAAAATCTGATTCTTGTTCAAAAATAATTTTATTTACTGAGTAACCACCTCAATAATTTATCGGTACTATAATGATAACACCTAATAATCCTTATATAAAGTTTTCGTAATCAGTCTAATCACTTTATGTTTTCCAAAGTTTATTACGGTTCATAAAATTACTGTAAATTCCAGGTATAAAGCGACATAAATATTTTCATCACCATTTTATGAATCCTACAGTAACCGTTATCAAAATATACAGTACGATCCGTGGAACACTGTGTACACTGTGGGTATATCTTATAATAATAATAATAATAATAATAATAATAATAACAATAATAATATCATGCATGCCCGATTTATGCGACTTCGGTCTACATCCAACGACATAACGCGGCTTTACGAGTGCTATACTACCATCTACGGCACTCGTACCAGATAGACCAAACACCAGTGCTGCCTTACGTCCCCGGAGATATCGAGTCCGTTGTCGAGAACGAGAAATGCCGGATTTACTGGAACTACTCGTTCCCGACCGTCAGGCGAATTCACGCCAATAAGCCTGACATAGTCCTCCTCGACCATCAGACCAAGGTGATGTATGTCATCGAGTTCTCTGCACCTGCTGAGACAAACATCGCCTTGAAGGAGGAGGAGAAACGGACTAAATACAGAGATCTCCGGTACGAGCTCCAAGTGCTATACCCAGGCTACTCTGTCAAAATGGTCGTCGTGATAATCGGTGTACTCGGAGGTATAAAGCCCACGCTGCTCTCCGCATTGAAGACCATGCCTGCCTGCCAAACATCGGCAGAATGGTTGGCTGGTCAAATGCAGAAAGCGGTCATCCTGGGATCCCTTCGTCTACTTAGAGCACACGAGTCTGGAATCTACAGTGACTAACCCTGCGGGATGTGGGGAGTTGCTGTAGATTATTCGCTGGCGCTCTCTCTGTGTGGTGTCGGAGGCCACAGGGAGACTGTCCAGCACTTTCTTCCGGAAACGGAAAAAAAAAAAAAATATATCATCTTTATTGATACACAAAAAATAATATTTTACATATCAAAGGGCGAAGTTTAGGTACACGGCTATTCTTACACTTAACCCAAACTACAATTAAAAATAAAAATAAAACTACTTAACTTTTAACAATGATTCTTAAATTAAGTTCAATTAAAATAAAACACAAACAGTGCTCATTTAAAGCAAAGAAATGAAAATTGAAAAAAGCATCTAAGTTATTGAGTTGATAGTAAACGAGACTTCAACTTAAGTTTGAAGGTACCCAATGTGTAAATTTTTAAAGAATTATCTAAAGAATTATAGAGCTTAACAGCATTGTAAGTAAATGACCGCTGAAATATGGCTGTTTTATGAAGAGGCATGGTGAATATATTCATATATCCTTATGTTGACCCTGTGTGTACTATTTCGTGCTATTAACTTATCTTATGCGAAGAAATCAGAACCAATAATTGATGCTTGCCTGTCAAAGGAGTTATTGACATGCGGGGATTGCGTCGGCCGTCTTTTCGGTTTATTAGTAGTACTGTATTAGACATTATGTACTGTACTGTACTGATTTATTTAAAAATAAGAATTCTTTGCGTATTTCACGAGTTTATTCAATTTGGTAAATAATAATAGTGTATTGTTTTATTGAAACAAAATTCATTCGCAAAAGAAATAAAAGGAATTATGAATCAATTTGTGCACTACTGAAAGAGAAGGTTCGGGTCTATTTTCGATAATCTGTTATTAGTATACTTATTTGCTATACCACATTAATCGAGTTATGCTATTTAATTATTTGCTTCTTTCTTGCAAATTTTAAAATTCATTTTTCCATAGTACTTAAGAACTTTAAGTTTGAAAAATCAACCCATATTGATTATTTATTAGAGCAAAATCAGCAATGGTTTGTACACTTCCTCATGAAAACAAACAGTTTTTTGTAAAAGCTAAATTCGTGTTTGGAAAATGAAAAAGTGTTCCGTAGTAAATTATCAAAATTAATATGAATGGTTTTACACATGTTTGAAAATCACACGTTCCTCATTTTGCGTGTGGATTATGCTGTTATGGCTCGACCACTTCAATCCAGATTATTTAAAGATGTCTGTAATGAAACGCAATTAATTAGTTACCTACATACAAGTGATGGATATCCAAAGGATTATTGACCTTTTTTGAACTTTATAATTTAGTATAAAATTTTATTGATTTTTTACAAAATCTTCGTGGTTGATGAGTGTTGCGTATCTGACAGATATTTTCACAAAGTGCAATGAAATTAACTTTTATTAAAAGGAAGAACATTATATTTCGTAAATGTTCGAGTAAACTTAAAAAACTGCATTGTAATTTATCTGCAGCGTAATTTATCAAGGCATATACTAACTTAATATTTAGCAGGCAATGCATTAAAAAACAAAACAATAGTTTTATTGCCGCGCATATTTTAAACGTATTTTGAAGTATACAGGGTGGCACTATAGGTCATCATACGCAGCTTCATTTTTTATAATGGATCGACACCCTATATAATTTACTATTTTGAAATCCAGCGTAAAATTATCTTTTCAGCGGTTTCCGAACTCCGGTTATTGATGTTGCGTTGGCGAGTTATTCGAAATAATGTGAACATTTTGGGGACAAGGTTCAATAAATTAATTTGCTGTGTGAGTACCTAGTACCATTAATTAGGACATAAGAATTTACAGTTACATAACCAGCAATGTATTTAAACGACACAACCACCAATATAATTAATTATATTATACAGGTTGTTCTCTACAAGGCGTGAATTTAGTATATTTCAAAAAGTATTTTCTCAAATTTCTCAAATGGAACGCCCTTGTATTTTATTTTATTTTTTATTTGATACGTTAATTCTTTACAGTTTTTATATCCAAATGTTTTGGAAATAAAAAAAATGTTTAGATAATTTTCAAACCTATAAAGTAAATTGACTATTTTTAACACCTTACTTGTAGTAAAAAATCTGTCGTAATAAAATTTTGACCGCTGTATACTTACAAAAACTCCAGAGGTAAAATTATGCTAATTGTTGTATTATACGTTTATTTTTATTTCATTACATAAAACAACTCAATTAAAATGTCAACTTGGAATTTAGAAGAAAGAGTATAAATATGTGTCCAACAGAGAAAATATACAAATATTTGCATCATAGGATACACTATCTACGGTTATATGAACAGTTATACATATAAAGGTAACAAAAATATTTATGTACCGTTACAAAACAAAGGTGTTTGCAACCCGCATAAATTGGTCCAATTAAGTGGTCCAGGGGTTTATAAAGGTACCAGAAATAATATTACAATATTATATAAATTAAAGTTACCTCAACTTAGTGATGACAAATTTGTGGTTACAACTATATAACCGAAAAAGTTTTTTAAGAAAAGTGAATAGGGGAAACTAGCCGAACACTTTGGGATTCAGTGTTTAATATGAGTTCAACTCCTGTTTAATTTAAAATTAATATTTGTCGATTTCAATAAATTGATAAGAGGCTTTTATTTTGAAAGTTATAAAAACCAATTTGCAATTTATAGCGAAATAAGCCTGCTAATGATAGAAAAGTGAAAAACAAGATTATTAGACTTATTGTGACATTCTGAATAAGCTTCACACTAAGTTTAAATTTTGGTATGAGCTAAATCCAAAGTATGAATAACCCACTCAAACATACTTTCCACACCTATTCATTTATGAGTCCGTCTGTGGACACTCTGTACCATTTTATTTTTGATAAGCAATAATAATTGTCTGTGGACACTCTGTACCATTTTATTTTTGATAAGCAATAATAATTATATTACAAACGATTACCCAAGCTTATAAATGCTATAAAAATATGATATAACCTATTTAAGCTTGTTCTATTTTTAAGGCCACAACTATAAATTATATTTGTTATATAATAGAAAGCATTGTGTCGTGTCCTTTTCAAGCATTTTCCATAATATATTTTTAGTAAATTAATATTTTCTACTAAGTATCGTTTTAGTTCGATTATGTGAATAATAGTAGGCGTTATACAAAATGTTGGCACACACGTTTCAGAATTATTTAACTAAGGATATTACTATATTAATATGATTAATCACATTATTTTTTATAACAATATTATAAACTAACACTATACCTGCACATTGCTTCGTTTAATCATAGAAAATTTTCTCCAACAATCAAATTTGCTGGAAATAATTCTTTAGAATGTAAGAATCTAGGGATGTCTAGCTACGTTTTCATTGATATGATTTCCATTAAAATAGCTGATTAGAATAAATTTACCAAAAACAAACTGATTATTATATTTTTTTTTTGATTTGCTGATTTGTGCTTTGAAATTCAAGCAAAATGTCTATGTTGCAGTCTTAATATAGTCTTAAGTATTAATAGGTAATTTTCTTAGTGTAATAAATATTAAAACTGAACTTTCAATTTAGTTCTATTTCAACTTTGTAGTTAATTTGAATATAAAGAATATTTCTATTATAATGAGCCACATTTATTATTATTAAACATTAATTTGGACATATTTCATATCAGATCATCTGCGCTTTATTGAGAAGGTGTATTATGCACTATTGTACACTGTTAGGTCCATTTCTCGCCTAGTACATAATATATTTATAACTGAAGGGTGAAAAACTCCAAGAAACAAAAGTAATTTTTTGTAGTTCACAATTTTTTTCACTGCTTCGTTAGTACACCTAGTATATTTTTATAAATATAAATTTCAGTGTATCACGATAATCTTGATAAACCTGAATGGTTATTCCGCCTTCCCCCTCAAGTTTACATTTTGCACACTGTAATAAACTAAATGCTTTATCGAGCCAGTCATCGTCCTCTAAAATTTTCCATGGTGTTAACTTTTCGATTCTGTACAAATGAAATTGAATACTTTTCTTATCTTAACGATGTTACAATGATGGCTGCTTTTGCCATTAGATTTAGTAAAACAAATATTGAAATTAAAAGGAGATAGCATGCTCGAATATTAGCACCAAATAAATATTTAATGAATAATATGTGATGACAAATAGTAAGAATTGCATAACAATTGTTTTTTAATATTACGTTTTTAATTGATAATTTTTTTATATTTCCTAAGTATCATATCAAAGATCATATTAATTCGAATTGAAATGTTCTTATATGGAGAAGTAATCTATCTGATTAGTTATATGTACAAACTAGTTTGAAATAATATTGAAATTTATCCATAAGTTATGTTAAACTACTTGCATCTTTGCAGGGAAATAATATGAATATTTTTGTAACTGTTTCGGGTAAATGGAGGAGAGTTGGACTACCTTTTGAAAAACGAAATATAAATTCTTTATTCGATGCAACAAAATTATAAAAAAATGGCACAACGTGAATGATTTGTTGCATTTTTAAGGTGTTTTTTAGGAGTATTTCTTTCTTCTTCTTTTTTGTTAGTTTTCTTTTCGGTTTTTATTAACTCTGGTTGTTTTCTGTTTTTTATGTATTCGGGAGTTGTTAGCATCCCTATTATCTGCCTTCTATAGTTTTTTTACTACTGACTTGAGGGCGGGAACCAAATTTCATCTAAAGCCTTTCTAGGTTTACAACTGGAAAGGCTTTAGTCTTCAACTGGGATGATTTTTGATAGTGTAGATATGTTCATTTGAAACCCAGATGGCTCTAGTTTTGGATTTATGTCTCTTGGCTGGGATGAAATCATTGCACTAATATCTTCAATAGAAATTGTTTTTGATAGTGTAGAGATGTTCAATTGAAGTCCAGATGGCCATGGCTGTGGACTTACGTCTCTTGGCTGGGATGAAACTGTTTGCATTGTTGTGGGGCGATGAGGTTGATTTAGATTTCCATTCATTGACTGTGAATCCTCCTCTCTTTGTTGAACATTATGTTCTCGTTGGTTAGTTGATTGTTCTTAAGTCTATGTTTTTGGAATATCAAAATTGTTTGCGGCTTCATTCACACCCATTTCTGGATATGCCACTGCAGTTATGGCCTGCTCTAGGTCATCTGAGGTCCTTTGACCGTTAAGCTTTATATTTCTTTTACGCTGGTAAACATTCGACATGATTCTAAAATTTTACGAAAAATTAACCAAATTAGACCATCTCTCCAGTCGCTAGTCTATCTATCCTCAAAGTGGAGGAGAGACGGACCAAGATGTAGCCGCCAATAGATGCAACATAGACGCTTAAATTCAGGCCACGAAATCACTCAATGCAATAACTCTCAAAACACCAAAATAAAATTTTGGCCACTAAACCGGCGTAAGCAGATTCCAATCATAACACGAGAGTCACAGAATGTAAACGCGTGACTCCGATTTCAATAAGCATCGTTGTCATATTTTGGTTAATAATTGCAGTGGTCCGACTCTCCTCCTGGTCCAACTCTCCTTCCGTTACCCTATTTTATAAAAAATGTATTAACATCATAAATGATAGTAAACCAAGCGATCAAAAATAGGCAACCATGGACAATATGGACACATTTTGTTCTTTCTACTCATGAGTGTTTATATGTGCGTAATTCTGTGATCATGTGATTTAGAACTATTTGATTTTACTGTTTTATAATTTGCATGTTGGTACCTATCTTTATTTCCTGCTTTATATTCTCTGTATCCCTCCGCACTGTTATTACGTACCTA
The DNA here is from genome assembly GCA_963680705.1 of Rhagium mordax. Lineage (NCBI taxonomy): Eukaryota > Metazoa > Arthropoda > Insecta > Coleoptera > Cerambycidae > Rhagium > Rhagium mordax. The sequence continues at coordinate 81,465,918 of OY796657.1, read as the reverse complement.
CAATATTTTCTCTTGTTTATTTCTAAACCCCTACTTCTTGCTTCTCCCGCTAATTCTATTAATGATGTGTTTATGCATCTTCTATCTCTCCCCATTAGTGCCAGCGTATCCTACAACATACAATTTGTGTCATAATCTGTGCTATTGCAGGTTTCATCTGTGTTTCCATAGTTTGTGACTATATTTGCTCGTGATTTCCCCGTGTACATTTTTGTTCAAACTGAAGTGAAAAATGAGGAGGAAGTACGGAGGGGGTATGAGAAGGAAGTAGGGAGGGGTATGAGACTGAGCAATGAATTTTATAGTTATGATCTTTTTGTCTTCTTGATAGGAAAGAGGAGTCCGAGAGCTACCTATATGATCAATTGCTACGTTATTTTCAATAAATAGTTTGAATCTCCATTAAATTTCCAATGTTAAGAAGTCAGTATACTTATGAGAGCAGTATAACCAATCATTCGTATATCTTGATTTTGGATTGAACCCGGCATTAGTAGTACAGTTGAAGATGCAGAAACTCGATATATAAAAACAGTAATTTAAACCTCGACAAATTTACGCCTCATATAGAAATAGTAGTGATGTGATGTACCACTTAGCCCTAAACAGAAAACCAAAGTATCTTTGTACATGACTTTGCTTTAGTCCAAGCATAGAAGTCGAAGATCTTTTAGACACGACCATAACTAATTGATCTATTTGGATCATTTCTAAAATAGTTTTTGGAGATACAGGGATTGTGCTCGATTTAATCGAGTTGGTCTTTGAAGATTTTACTCTTATTAACTGATGTCCGTGAAGGAAAATCAAAGGAATAATAAGGATTCTTGTGGATAAGAGAACGTTTTTCGCAATACCCTGTCGACCATAACATGATTGGAATAATTGGAGAAACATAAACACAACTGACCTGAGAAGCCATAGGATAGTGACGTGTTCAAAAACTCCAGGGGAAATTATTGAAAGGCAGTAGCCTGTCTTTTTAAGTAAATGTCAACAGGGTTCGAGGCTACCCCATTTACTTATTTACTACTTTTTTACAATCGTATAAGTTATCGGTTTTACGAATAGATTAGTTATATAAATCGGTGTGGTCAATTTATTTTTTTTTTCGATACCCGTGTTATTTTCTCAATATAGAAACTTTACCTGTAAAATCATCTATAATCATAAAAACATCCTTCAAAGCTATATTTGTATTAAAATTTACAAGACATAAACAAATACACATATATTCATGTATAGGTGTAATATAATCCTTTCGAGGCGTGGAAAAACCAACCCATAGCAATAGAACCGTACTTGGTTTTGTTAACTTGTTTTGTTCAGTTTATATTCAAATTCTCTCGATAAATATAATCTGGTATAGGTACTAAGCAGGAGAAGGCAATTTTAGAGTATTAAAGCCAAGCTGACCATTGAGGATTATGAGATTAAAAAGTCAAAATTTATTAGACACGCCCTTTGTGCGGTTAGGGTAAAACCCTTTCTAATAAGAACGCACTTGTATTAAGCGGTGGTAAGTTTTTGGGGATTAGTTATTTCTGGAAATCTGTTTTGAGCATTATTATAGATTTATAATTATATTTAAAAAATCACGGGATTATCTCTTATGGTATTTCTTAAACAAATAATATAAGAACATAATATGTGGAAAATATTCACCCGATAATTTGCTAATGATTCCTCGATATATTCGTTTATCTAGGAATTTTTTCATTATACTTCCATAATTTGTCACAAGGTTTACGCTCATATTTGGACACCTATGTGGGGGTTTATTTCAACACGAGTTTCAACATATATAAGAAAAGTATAGATACATACGATTTTATCTTGAATTGTAAGAATTAATTGGAAATATTATATAAATATAATATAATAATATAAATAACACAAAAAACAAAAGTGGTCTGTTAATGGAAATTCCACCTCGGTATTTATACGTATATTGGACTTACTGAATATGAATCCTATGTTGGTTTAGCTCCATCACACCCCAGTTTTGAGGAAATCACAGATAATGTTCGAGAAACCCCGGAAAATGTAAAAACTAAGCGATCAGTCTGTCACTGGAGCCACTTTTAACAACATGACCACAAGGAAGGTGAATCCGAAGAATATCGCTAGGGGATGGGGGTATAATGGACCGTACTGTGGAACAGAAAAATCTCCCATAGGCCCATAGGCCAGAACCTTTCTAAGTGAAAAAAACTTTTGTGAAAAAAAACAAAATTATTTTCCAAAACTGATATATTTATTCAACGTTTTTGATAATCCATAAATAATAATGTAAATATTATTATACCTAAAACAAATGATTACAAACAATTTCGTACTATTTGATATGTTTGTTTTTTTAATTTACCATCGGCTGGCTTGGCAAATGGTGCAAAAGGTTTGTTGTTATGTAACGTAATGTTGGGTAAAAAAACTTACGACTTCATATTGCACAATGGCTGTTTTAATAATAAATAAATAATAATAAATACACCACATGTAATTACGACCCCCTTTATCCCAGAAGGCTGAGCCTTGTGCGGGAGGGGGCTACACATTTAAAGACAAGGGACACACATCCAATATCCGTGTATAATGGAAAAATCCCTCTCACAGTATTTTCCATTGCCACGACCGGGATTTGAACCCGGGACTTTTGGTTGAGAGGCAGGTACTCTACCATCTCGACCATCAGTCATTATGTGTGACGTCATTGGTCTTGTGCATCATGAGGCCATTAAAAGTTTTGCCTAGTGAGTTTTATCCCAAAAGGCAAGTTTTGGCATCCAGCCGTTTCCATTAAAAAAAAGATGTCAGATCGTTCCATCCTAATAAACAAGCAAAGTCAGTTCTCACCTTGAGTTCGATTCCCGGTCATGACTTTGGATTTTTTCAAAAGAAAAATCCATTCCAATGTTTCTACACCAATAAAAACAACTTATTTTGATTCATAGGTTTTCGGCCATGTGTGTCTGAAGATGGTTTAATAAAACCGAAACGTTAGAAATGAGTTTTTTTATTTTACCACATGACCGAAAACCTAGGAATCTACAAATCAAATTAATTGATATCAACGATCAAGAAAAGACAAGCACTAGGTATATAATAAAAACAACAATTTTGTGTTTTTGTCGGTCTAATAAAATGTTAAACGTAAACAGAAAAAAAATTAATCCAATTTTTTAAGTGTATTATTTAATTAATCTGGGATAATATCATTCTTAAATTTTAATTAAATTGTACAATAAAACCGTAAAAACGTAATTTTGGAAATGTAATTATTGCCGTAATTAACAATAATTCTTTCTAATTAAAATTAAAATATAATTTAATAAAAGTGATATTTTTTTATTTAAATTCTCACTAAAAAATATATCCATATTTGAACTTAGAAACTATTTTATTTTTTTTTATTATTACAAAATACCTATGTAATGCAATATTAAAGATTAACGTAATGTTGTCTTTTGCCGGTATCTAAATTCTGTAAATGTAACATGATTTGACATTTCATGCCGCATGTATTTATACCTAATTATTTAATAAAAAATATACGTTCAATGGCACGAAAAATTCCCTACATTTTTTGTACAAGATTGAGTACTTATATATAGGTACTGTTATTAATAATTCATTAGGTATTTTTATATAAAATAAGCTTTCAGATTTTAAACGATTTAAGAATACTAACAAAACAGCTTAGTCATAATATCCGAGAAAGGGGTACCTAACTTGAATGAAATTCTTCCTTTTGAAGGGATTATTGTCTCTTATTTGTATTTTAGTTGTACAAAGATGAGGCATGATTTTATGTACTTTACCATATGATTTATTATTTTATAATGAAACACAATACACCCATAAATATTTTATAATTGGTCTTGACATCAAATCATTTTATGTAATATTACTGAAACCTAATATTCGAATATTATTTTAATAAATTTTATCCTGGAAATGCCGCTAGTGATTTTAGTTAAATACTTGATTAATATAAATACAGTTTTTATATATTTGTATATTATGTACATAAATCACAGTGGTTGCAATGTATGGTTTGCAATAATTATTTTGTTTAATTTGTAATTAATACAATTTTTCATGACGACTATGACGTATATTAATAATTTGTTTAATATAGTGTGCGAACACATTCAGTAAACACAAAGGGGAGGTTCGATTTCATTAATATTTATGAGCGGATCCCAGCCATGAGCACGAATAAATTGTCAATGTTTTCATAAAATATTTGCCAAATTAATATCGAATCAATGCGGATACTGTAATGCATAATATTTAGGAAAAGCTAAGCTAACATTGCTATCACGAGTAATATACGGGGAGGGAACAAGATAAATCGTGGCGGTTGCGATTTTATTAGCAAGGTCGATTTTCAAGTTGGCATAATAGATTTGAATTTAAGCATACTAAATGAAACAAATCATTAACAAATGGTTAGTAATAATTTCAGTATCCAAATCTGTAATAACTTGTAAGAATGAAGAAGCTTCAATTATTGTTTTAAATTCTTTCGAACTGTAAATTATGATGACAACTTTGACAAATTTGACGCTAGATCAGACGAACGTTCATGGTATAGTCGATAGTTGGTTTTATTAATGTGGATTATTCATTCAAAATTTAACTGACAAATGTAAATAAACAAAATCGATTTTATGTATTCTATTATCATTACAACACTACATTTGGTTAAAACTATAATGATAACTTCAGTTACATGTTATGAACTGCGTATGCCATCTCCATAAATAAAAGAAAGCCATTATAACTACCCAACATTGATACTTCTACAAGTATGAGTAGTAATCACTTTTTTCCATAATTGGTTACAGGGTGATTCCTATAAAGTTCCCACCCCAATTTTTTGGTTTGTCTTTGGAAATAAAATAAAAATGTTCAACATCATTTATAGTATTTTTACCAAAGATTGCGAAAATTCCAACAAAAGAACAATTGAAAGTCAAATAAAAGAAACCTAAAATAAAGATGTAAATAGATTTTTCATGTAGATATTTGGTACTTAATTTTAAAGTATATACAGGCATCAAAACCTTTTACGATTCTACCGCTTGCCATATCAGTAAAGTTGTGCTTGTGAATGTCAAATTAACCCTAATTGCTTCATCTACAGTGCTTTGTAATAATCAGTTTTAACGCCAAATAACTAAATACCCATATATTCTATGCTTAAATCGATTCATGCAATTATTTATTTCAGTTTTCTAATCAATATTTATGAAAAGTTAAAAAATACAAGAATAAATAAAAGTTCAAGCGTATCTAGCCGAGCCTGTGTTTTGTTTATAACAATAGTCCAAGCACATTAACTAAATCCAAGGGGTATCTGTGGACATTAATTATTATTGATCTTTACAGGTCGCCATAAAATATGAAATTGATTTAGATACTTATTGTATATCATCTCTTAAAATATATAAAATTAAATTGGATCATGTCATAATTGTTATGTTTTAACCTTAATAGTAAAATTTTTTATTAAAATTCTATACCAACATTATTAATTTTAGCTGAAGAATAAATGAAATGTAGGCACAGGGTAGCATTTTCTTTTTTACTTGTCTTGTTACCAATAATTTTTAATTCGTTAAGAATAATTTTTTGGGAATAGCAAAAATAAGACCGAAATGGTTTTTGTCATAGACCCCAAGAAAGTAACGTGATGCAGCTACGGGTACGTGATGCAGCTACGGACACATATCCATTGTTCTTAAGGTACGCTACGATGATGAAGAGCAATTGCTTCGAAACACGTGTCCGTAGCGCATCATCATGTTCCTTTCTCTGGATCTATGACAAAAACCATATTTCTGTATTATTTAGCCTCAAAAAACTTTCTTTTTTTTCTTTTTTTTTTGAACAAAAATAAGAATAGACATTTTCAAATCCTAAGAAAACATATTACTGATAATAACGATTAACATTTTTAGTTGTCGAGCAGCAAGTGATGCCGACGCGTTTTGTATAAACAACAATTATTAATATCAAATTGGAAAATGTAGTGGTTGTTGTCGAAGATATCGATGTTGTAGTTCTATTAACAGCTTTAATTTCTACTAACAGAGAAATATATTTTCTAAAACCAGCAAGAGATCAGACATCGCAAAAAGTTTACTCAAATAAAAGTCTTTAAGAAACTAAACTACCTATTAGTATATTATTTTTACATGCATTTACAAAATGTGACATGGCGGCGATCGACATCTACGTTTTAAAACATCGGCAAGAATAACTTTGCTGATTGAAAATCGCAAAGATTTGCAAGAAGCTGCTGAAGTGTTTACAAAATCGAGTACCTACCGATATTATAGTTGTTACAGCCAATTATAATAACTCAGCCACCAGTCCCCGAAAATTTGCTGAAAATAATCTTTTGTTCGTGAAAGACTGGATATGAACCAGCTTGTGGACGCAGGAAAAGTGTTGAACATCAAAACTTCGTGAATTATTTTCAGATAAGAGTCCTTTTTACTACTCTGACGATGAGGCTATAACTATGAATAAACTTTCGTTACCTAGTTTGCACTAGTGCAAAAAGTAAGTTATTTTTGCACTGTAAATAGTGCAAAAAGTTAATACTTTTTGCATGATAGTAGAAAAATAACTTTTGAACAATATTTACGAGCTTCATTACCGTACAATTTCAACAATTTCGAAACATTTAATGTCAGAGGTCAGAGAAACAGAGAGAGAGAGAAAATCATATTTTTTCGACAACATTCCTTTTATAGACAAAGACAAGACTCATTTTCAAAAGATGCAAACTTTCATAATAACCATGCGTATGGTTCAACTGCGTATGAAACAATGATGGGCACTAGAACAAGTATTTTGTAAAAGTATCGGCTGTGTTTATTGAAAATAATGTAATTTGACCTTATTTCCTTTCTTTCAGACTGATTCCTACTATTAATTTATTAAAAATTTGGTACCACGACCATGGTCTCCCAGAACATCAAACCTAAAGCCTTTGAATTTTTCTAATGGAACTATCCCAAAATATTGGAAACGGAGAGGAATATTAAGGATACAGGCTCGTGAACACACAATATTTTCAGGACAATAGGTTAATATTGATCTCGCGACTCTAATGGCGCGACATTTTGAACAATTTATTTAATTTTAATTATATTTTCTGTAAGGTAATAAGAATAATCGTGGAAGATAGAAAATTCAATCAAATTAAATTTTCAAAGCTATCTATTTCGAGAAAGTTTTATAAACACACCGTTATACATGATAATTATTGTCATCTATGCGTTTCTGACCGTGAATATTTTTTAAATGTAATCTCATTTAGTAAAACGTAAAATGCTTAGTATAATAGATATTAAGTAAAATTAATATAGAATTATATTTTATTTTTACATCGCTTATTCAAATTTAGTATTATAAAGGAAAAATCGGGAACAAATTTTCAGGTTGTAAATAACTTCATTATTTTTTAAATTTACTTTTCTTCCCACAAATTATTTCTATTTGATTATACTTTATCCGTTTATCAAAGGCTGCTGAAATAAGCATTATATTCTCCAATAACGTTTGCATTAAAACTGGCACTACATGTCTACGTGGCTATTTGTCATACAATAGGAATGAATTTTGAAGAGGGGAATGCGCATTATATGATGTGTAACGAATTGGGAATAAGGGAAATGTTACATTGTGTATGTGTTTCAATTCAATGCCGTCTTTTCCGTACTGAAAATTATGTTAATTTACACCATTCATATAAAATATGACAAAACATTAGTTTTTTTATCTAGTAGGTATTATATTATGCTTTGAAAAAATATATTAACATTAAGTAGGCAAAGATTAAACCGAAAATAGTGGACGTCAACATTCTTCACAAAGAATAAACAAAATTTCGTTAATGTACATTACCTTAAACAGTATTTTAAATTATATCAAAACATCTGAAGTACATAAAAGAGTAACACTTATTTACGTTACAAAAAAGATGTATTTTCACGAAAAGAAAAAATGTTAAATCTTATATTACGAAAGAGTTTAATATTTTATTTTGTCTATGAATATAAGATCTAGCAATACATAATAATATATCAACAACTAAATATATTGGAAAAATATAAATGTCACTTAAATTTCATTTAATACAGAAATTATTTACTCTCAATGCTCTGCCACCTTTTCTATGGTGTTAAGCTAATTTACTAAGAACGGCCCATTTACATGAGGCGATTTAATAAATTAATGTCAAATTTCCACGTTATTTGCGTTGGTAATACTAATTAAGCCTCATTAGTTCACTATAACTAAACCTCTGTTATGAGTAAGTAGTTATGACATATCTGTAGAACACTTTAAGATATGAATGTAGATACAGTTTTCTCTAGTTAGTTAGATATTTATCACTTGACAGTCAGGGAGTAGTGATTGTTGAACACTATATATCATGTCATAATCAACGTTACAGGCGTAGGTCACAGAGAATGAAGTTTATGGATGATGGACGACGTAACAAATGTGGGAGTGACATGCCAGAAAGGCTGGTCCGGTCGACACTTCCTCTAGGGGTCATTCCTGGAGTTACATCCCCATAGCATGTAAACTAACTCACGAAAGCGGATGTCTCCACCCTTGAGGTCTATTTTTTACTGCCGATTTAGAGATGCTGATTAGTAGTAATCGGGGGAAAATCCTCATTTACAGGGTGTATTAACATATTTCTTTCGTTGCCTGCTGTTAAACATTTTATGAGTCCAAAACAGATTCGATAATAAATTTAGTAGTAGTGGAACTAGAATTATGTATTTATTCTGTAAAATCTACACATTAATTTTTATTTATTACTTCGCTGTTAATTTAAAATCTTACGTAATTTTACAGTATGTGTATATTTTGATCCAATATAAATATTTCAAGATTTTTAAATCATTTTTCTACAACGGATAAGATGTAAACTGGTGAACAATTATTATTGAAGTGGATATTGGAAAAATATGGGCAATATTGGAACCTCAATATTTTTGGAATTAGATGACTAATCTTGATATGTCTTTTTGTGATCGTAAAACTCATTAACGTTCGTCCACCGTAAATAGATTTTTAAATTGTGGGCGTTTCTTTTATCTACAGGGTGATTATGCAGGCCTTTACATTTATATTAAAGTCCATTGTTCTCTCAAACCACTAAAAAAATTTGGGGCTTTTTAAACATGTTCATTATGATTTATAAGTAAATTCTAAAGAACAAATTTGAAGATTATTTTTGTAGCTTTATTTTTAAAGATATGTATCATTTGTTATAAAAAACTGGTGAATTTTTTACCATTTCAGTTACTGTATTGCCAATAACAATTTCTTTCTTCGATATTCAACGCCCTCAGTGCACTCTCTTCGGATGCAAATTGAACAAATTATATAACGTAAGAAGAAATTAATTGACAAAAATTAAACAAAAGTTTTTATATGTTCACCAATCTTCTTATATTTGGCAGTTCGTCAAAAATCTGAAAACAATGTTTTATCAATTTTGATAGAATATTTCAGAGTCTTGGATAATACTGACGAAACAGTTTCAGATTTTTTTAGTTATCTCTATTATTATTCGATATACCCAAATTTTTTTGTATCTCTATTATTAATCGAGATACATTTTTTTGTAAAAATCCGATAATTTGTTATTGAAAGATCCACGGTTCATAAATTTGTTTGAAGCTGTCGTAGTCTCAGTATATAATTGATATGAAAAAGATGGGTCAATCTTTTTTAAAACCATTGTGCACTGAAAATGTTTTCTAGGAAATTATTAATATGTTTTTTAAAATTTATATAATCCACGGGTAGTTATGCTGCCACCACGAAAATTAAAAAAAATATTTTTTCATTCCGATATATTATTATCTTCTCAGACTGTGGTAGTTCCAAAAAAAATATGAATCGCGGTTCTCTAAATTATAAATTATACGGTTTTTTACAAAAAAAATGTATCTCGATTAACAACTAAAAAATTCTGAAATATTCTATCAAAATTAATAAAACATTATTTGCAGATTTTTGACGAAGAGCCTAATAAGAAGATTAATGGAAATATAAAAACTTTTAATTAATTTTTGTCAATTAGTTTCCTATTACACGTTATATAATTTGTTCAATTTATATTCGCTGGGAGCGTTAAATATCGAAGAAAAAATTGTTATTGCCAATCGTATTAAAATGATGTATGTTGAATCAATTTTAACATAATATGGTGCAATAGGTTGGGGAGGTGTGGGCGGAACATATATCAAAGTTAGAAAGTGTGCAAAAATTATTCATAAAAATATTATTAAATAAGGACAAATTATACACAACAAAATTATTATGTGTATTTAAATGTGTTCAACAGATGACAATATAATTATTATACTGCTATTATACCTTACGAGTAAATTTTAAAATTTAAGCAAAGATAATCTATGTGCGCCGAAAAAGAAAACATTAAAGCAGACAAAATGATTAAAGGTATATTTAGAGTTATTTTGGGTAGATTGGGACAATATTATATAATAAATTACTTAGATAAAAATATTAGGGATAGAGTACCTATATATTAATTTCTTTAAAAGTCAAATAAAAGAGTGATTAAGGACTCAAAATTCTGTCTTTATATTTTTAAAAAAGAATAAAATTTAGCATAAACAATTAATTAGAAAATGTGGGTCAATAATTCCATTTGTTAACTTAACAGCGTAATTATTTTAGTTTATTTTATATTTAGGCACGTAATTGTATTAGATTTAAAATATGTGTACTAAATATTGTATTGAAAATTAAATTAGGCAATTTTGAATAAAATTATAGAATGGGCATATAATTTTATAATTATAGTATCAATTAAATGCATGTTTATCACAAATCAAGTGTATCTTACGCGATCTCTCATATATTTATATTTATATGTATATGTATGCATATTTATTATTGTTTATGCTATCATAAATAAATTATTATTATTATATATTATGTATCACTTCTGATAGCTAGCTATATGATAGGGAAAAATCTATAACAAAGTTAATTATTAGTTAACAAATTTTTCAGTCGGCCAAGTTCGGTGACAGTCTCATCAAAAACATTCAGACACAATTAATACTGGTTTAAGACACCCACATCTACTGAATCCAAATGATTTTTTTACATTCTTCTGCACATTTACACACCCTACCTAAATATAGAACCACAAAGGAACCTGCACATTATTAAAACTATTAATTTGCTATATTCACTCTTATGTTTCCTTATATTTTTCAACTTACAAATTGACAAATTTATGGTTCTTTTATAGATCAATTAAATGTTAGATGTACACTGTGTCTATTAAAAATAACAGAAATAACCTAAATTTAAACTGACGTGTCTCCACTTTTCACCACATGAAAACAAACATAGACGAACTGGATAGCTTTGAAGTGTTTAAATTGTTGTCTTCGTGCGTATTTCAAATTTTACCAACGACATAACAGAACTCGTATATTTTTACAATTATGGGTCAATTGACGCCAAACAATCAATAAACAACAAGTTAAGGCCAAAGAGACAGTTCTTCCTCGTGTTGCATACCATATTTTTGTCTACAACCATTGCAAAGTTGCTGTAAATATCTATGTCAAACACATAACTTTTGATTTGAATTTTTTTTTAAATATATCAGAATAATAATATTTAATGGCTTGAATCTTAGCTTCAAGATATTTTAAATGCTGGTAACTTTCCCAAAATTAATATTTCTTCAGAAGCAAAAAACCTTGTCTGAGATTGTATCAAAGATTATTCTGATATTAAAAAAAAATTCAAATTATTAAATTTTAGGACTCTCCAGGAATTTTTTTTGCAAATTGTTTTTAATTTTTTTTTTCCCAAGACTCACTTTGATTCCAAATGAACCTCTTATAATTTGGTACAGCAATGTTAGGTACACTTTTTATTAAAATTCCTTATATTTGTCTTTAGAGTCAAAAATAGATATACCTATAGGTAGTTGCTTTCTGTGATTTGTCTTAAGTTTTAGTAACTTATCAATATTTGATTATTGTATTTAATCACCTCGTTCATTTTATATTTATTAATTGTAGGTAGTCCTGTGTCTGAGGATGTGAGGTATATTTTGTTCACGAAACTGGTTACATTAATAAAGGAATTTTATGGGAATTATTCCTTTGTCTTGTCAATTAAAATATTGACAGGACAAAAGAATAATTGTTTATTTATTGTTGAATATTAGGATTAAAAATGTTTGGTGACAAGGCAAGTATACCTACGTCACGCTTAATTTGTCGTTTCAGGTTCAATTTCTGCTCGTGGCACTTTGATTTTCTCTAAACTTTCTCAGGAAGAAAATAATGTTAGTACACTTGGAATATTGGGAATATGTCTATTTGATCAAAAATGAGGAGCTAAGCATCTTTAGTGATAAAGGAGGGGGCTACTGTTGCTAAAGTGAAACCAATACGTAAGACGTAAACACTATGGTTATTTCATCTAACAACAAATATTAAAAGTGTGAAAGCATATTTTGAACGCTAGAGTTAATTTTTGTTAAGGATTTATTTATAACGTTAAGAAAATAAGGGGTTTCTAACACAAAAAAACGATTGCAATACATAATATCAGCAAGTGTTAGTTGAATTTAGTACATTTGAATATTGTTTTCCTTCCAATCATTGCAGTCGTTTTAATTTTCCTGAAATATATCTAATTAAGTCAGATCACGCATCCTGTAAAGATGCTGATTAGCACTGGGAGGAATATAACTTACATGTAGTGTTGGGAATGTGACACTTTCCTGTCGCATAAGTCATCTCTGGTGACGACAGCGCACCGTTTTGGTCGGGGATTATTGGAATATTTATTGACTAACGTTACACTTATGAATGTGGTTCCTATTTATCAAACTGGAGAACACAAATCTTTCAGGAGATCCGAATAAGTACAGTGCCTTCGTTTTGGATCAATATTATAGGCACTACTTGTGTTTATAGTAATAATTTATGCAATCTAGAAGAGGTTGGTTTACCGCGGCAAATCATGATTTGGTTTTTTAAATTTTATTAATCATAAATTAATAATGTTTAATAAGTACTACTGTGAGTAAAAAAAGTAAGGAAATTGTTGTATTTTAAATACGTTTGTAACAAAAATTCTTAGAGGTAAAGGTAAAAGACAATAATCTTCAATTCTCTTATTTTTCAGTATATGGGGAAAGGCAAGCCTCAAAAAAATAATGAATATTCCTTAAGTTGTAATTTATAAAACAAATATTTTTATTACATAATTTACTGTATTTTTAAAATTAACAAAATTATTCAACATTTTTCTATATGTCTATCTAAAATTTCATAGAAATACCTGGAAATATTTCCCTTTTTCAGATTTTGATACAAAGGTGTAACACGTACTTAAAGAAAATATTTTTGGGTATCGTGAATCATCCATCAAAATTACTTTACTTAGCTAAATAAGTGTTAGCTTAAACACAGTATCTGATTTTAGTGGTACCCATTTCTAGCAGTAGTAAGGCATCAGCGTACTACGTGGGAGCAGAAGTAAGCGTTTAAAAAAGTTTAATTGCACCCTTTTTAATGATCAAAATAGCGGAGACCGCTTACCATTAAAGGCTATAGAGTCATAAAACTGTATTTTAGGCTACCAAGAATTAATTTTGGATTTAGCCATTAGATCAGATGAGGTGAAATACCTAGGTGTCATTCTAGATCAAAAACTTACTTGGAATGCACATCTGACAAGAGTCACAGAAAGAGCAACAACGGCTCTTTGGACATGCCGAAGACTTTTTGGCAAAACCTGGGGTCTAAAGCCAAAAATGACCTACTGGTCATACTTAACGGTTGTTAGACCCATTGTCACCTATGCATCATTAATATGGTGGCAAAAAAACAAAACAAATAACAGCACAAAACAAGTTGCTAAAAGTGCAACGGTTGGCGTGTCTTGGAATCACAGGAGCAATGAACACCTGTCCAACAGCAGCAATGGAAACTCTGCTTGACCTGCTCCCTTTACATATTTACGTAAAGAAGGACGCAGCTCTCAGCGCCCAAAGACTGCATTCTACTAGGAATTTTAAAACAGGTGATTTAGTCGGGCACTTGAGTATCTTAAATGAAATTCAGTTCGACTCAATGACCAAACCCACTGACATAATGCCAGCTAGGTTCGAATTTGAGCATGTATTTGAAGTGGTTCTAACAGACCGCCAGATATGGAGCTCTGGTGGACCTAAATTTAAAAAAGGATCACTGGTCTGGTACACAGATGGATCAAAGATGGAACAAGGAGTAGGAGTAGGCATCTATGGGCCAAGATGTAAACTGTCAAAGCCCTTAGGCCATACTCCCACCATCTTTCAGGCAGAAATTCATGCCATAGAAACGTGTGCTCAAGAATGTATCCAAAAGAGAACACGAGGAGCAAGAATCTATATTCTCTCAGACAGCCAGGCAGCGCTTAAAGCTCTGAATTCATTTATATTTAAGTCTAAAATCACCTGGGGTTGTCTGCAAACAGTAAAGCAACTGGCAAAAAACAACAAAGTAACCTTGATGTGGGTGCCAGGGCATGAAGTAATAGAAGGGAATGAGATTGCAGACCGCCTCGCGAGAGAAGGCGCAGAATCATCATTCATCGGACCGGAACCGTTTTGTGGGACATCAAAAAGTCACACAGCGGATGCGGTCAGAAAATGGGAAAAAGAAAATAAATCCTCATACTGGAGTCAAACTCCAGGACAAAGACAAGCGAAGAAGTTTATTAACTACTCGCAAAAAAGAACTAAAGAGCGTCTCGAACTTAGCAAGCCGTAGATAAGGCTAATAACAGGCCTGCTCACAGGTCACTGCCCATTGAGATACCATCTGCCGAAGTGGAAAACATGGCTCCCAGGAAAATTCTTGGTTTCCTTAGAAACCTAAGAATTGACGGGTACACATAGACACATGGCTATCACAGAAGATCTGTCCAGGTCGAAGTGACGGGAGGTTTTAGATGCCTTAACGACCTACCTGTAATCTAATCTAATCTAATCTACCCATTAGGGTCAATAGCTGCTCGTGGCTTGCTTCGCTTTTATTACTGAGGTTTCCGCCATTTCCCCGAAGGAAAAGGATGCTTACCACTTCTATTATTTTATTATTGAACAGAAATCACCCCTTGGCTAGCTCTAAAGCCCCCCTTAGAAAAGATCATGATTTTTGTTTTTCCAATATTTATATGAATTTGACGGTATTAATGTTAAGATTAAAAGTTTTTTGTTTATGCCTACCTCGGACTCTCCAAGAACAACTAGGTCATCAGCATATAACATAAGGTTATCGGTGTTATTATTAATATTGATTCCAGATGCCCCCTCTTGCCTGAAATACTCTGCTATGTCGGCTAGAAGGAGAGAAAATAATAAAGGACTTAACGATTCTCCTTAAAGCACTTCATCATTTAGAGGTCATAACTTTTTGTCCACTCATTGTTTACCCGTACTGAAAAAGTTGCCTAATCGTACAGATTCCTAATTATTAATGATAATAAGCATGCAGATACTCCAAAATAATATAGTTTTTACCATAGAATATTATGAACAATAAAGTCAAAAGCTCGCTTAAAATCAACAAATATAGCGTAAACTTTCCTGTGTTTAAGACGAAGTTGTAATAATTGGATGGACATTAAACACATTATCAATATCCACGTTGTTTTCTAAAACCACTTTGACATTCTGATGTAACCCCTCATGAATCGGTCCATCTGACTAGCCTGGATAAAAGAATTTGTGTATATATTTTAGTTATACAGTTTACTATATAGCTAGTAAAAGATTTGATAGTTTTCCAAAATGAGTTTGGAAATTTGCAATCGGTTAAAATTAGAACAGAATTATTTTGGAATGCTTTTTTCTTTTTATTTACAATTTTTTTGTAAACACGCTTTTTTTAGGTACCTATATTTGAGTACAATTTTCGGAAAACTCATCAGTCTTCATATCATATGAAACAAAATCATCGATACTATATGCTGGATATACAAAAATAAAAACGCTTTGTCATAATGCCACGTCTTAAATGAATATTGATATTCTCGTCACTATTGATAGTTTTTTTATATTCCAATTTTCTTTATAGTAGTTAAGTTCTATTCGCTGCTTAACACTAACAACGTGATATATTTTGAAAATTGTGGGGTACATCTCAGTTAAAAACGTGTACCTAAAACGGCTGTGAATGCAACAATCTAACCTATCTATGGTATTATCCTACTCATATCTCATCGAATTGAACAATAGAACGCCTGGAGCCATATACTTACGGTTCTTCAACGGTGCTGCTGAGATGCTTTATGTGACCGTTTCCACGTTTAATATTTGGTACTTCACTGAATCAGTACAAGTCCAGTCTAGGGTACCATAACTAGGATGGATTTCGCACGTAAATAAAAATATAAATAATCAATACGACTTTTTTTCAACTTCAACTTCAATCTCGAAAACTGAACAAGACAAGGAAAAGAACTATATTATTTATTGTTTTAGAACATGAAATTATCTACAAAAACAGTCTTGCATCTTGCACCAAGATGCTCGTGTCATAATAAATTCTAATTAATTCTGATTCTAAACTAAACAAATTAAAAATCGGCGACACCGTTTTAAGGTTCCTAGAAGATATATAATTTTTGTGGATTTATAATTTCATTATAGGTGATCGAAAGGAGTAGAAAGGGAAACACTAAAAACACCGAAATTGAGCAATAAACCCGGACAGCGTGATGTGTGTAAGCGAAATGACTTGACGGCAAAACTGGTTCAAATCATTCTTTTAGATAATTTTATGGTTTAAAAAAGATATATTTGGAAGGATTTACTTATCTAAGTTTCGTTGTAAGCATTTGAAAAAAGCTTCAAAGCCTGACGTCTCTTATTTGAATAATCATAGCTTTCTGTTTGTTTAACTCTTTAATGCAAAGTCAATTCCCAGTTATAGTACACCACTTCTTTATGGTGGTTGCAGCTTACACCGAATAATCCGGGAATGTCCCTATTTCTATTTCTTAAATAGGTATACGTTCGCTTCTTGTTGCTTAATTTCCCCAGATTTGGGCAACAATATACACATAAAAAGCAAGATTGCTCACATATAAAGATTCACAGTTATGTTCTTATTATGTTGTTATTAATTTAGTAATATCTTTTCAGAAGCGTAATTTAAATTTCTATTTTAATATTTACCTGTCTCACTCAAACATTCACAATACTTACCGTAAGGCGTTGCATAATAATTTTCTCTGGCTAAATTCCTCAACATAAATTCGGAGGTTATTCACTGCTAAGTAAGTACAGTTTGGGAGTTAGGATTGGATTAGACCCCTGGCAATGTGGCATGTTCGAGGGCCTGCTTCGCAGCGATATGCAGACGGCTGCCATTCTTCTTGGCCGCTGACAGCCGTGCAAATGTTTATGCAGATGCTCGTCTCTGCGCTCCAGGCCTGGATCCGAGATCAGACCAACTATAGCTATATCGCTACACAGCGCCATCAATCAACACCTTGCAGCTCCGTCTCATTTACCATCCACCGTCTAGAGGGGTTCTTTACACTAAGAATTCGGGGAATGCCTACTTTCAGTCCCGTCTGGGGAATACATTTAAATATATCCATTAGAAATAATATCTTTACCAACAGCCTTCGTCTTATAAGCTCATAATCATAAAGCGTTATTATACAAGAAAAAACTTTTTATTAACTTGGGGTTATAGAGTGATACAGCATCTAAAGGTTACATCGAAGTTTTGGCTTAAAATGAATATACTACACCTAAGAGATTGCTTTGTATCTACTTTTGCTTTGTCCCATAATTTATAAAATTTTTGTTTCGACCGCGATTCGCATCTGCTTAAACAAGGGTAGTATATTTCGATTAGGTAAAATGGCTTGTTTTGGTTCGATAAGGTTGGATTTTATTTGCACCAATTTTATTACACGAAACAATGATTTTGAAGAGACAATAAATAAATTGTCAAGGTCATAATATATTCAACGGGGTCAAACAGATTAGCAGTTAACATTTACTAACTGGGCAGCGAGCGGAGGACTGACTTCACTCACTTCATAGCGATATTAGGAGTAAGGCAACATTTACCGCGTGTAGTACATGGATGGGGACTATCCATGGAAAGACGCGGTCTCGCTTCCCTACTTCTAGCGGCTTGTATATCAGCTATATCGCAGAAGCAATACAACTGTAGGCGAGAGGTGTATTGAGGATATACCATCCTTTGGAGGGGATGTAAAGCAATCGGTCCCTTGTCTATTAAATGTTAGGCAAGTAAAAAATCCCTACTCTTAGTAAGATAAGAGGTTCGGCAAAATTTCCAGGTTGGGGGTTGCTCGTCTCCTGGCGTCGGTGATTGGCCTCCGTAGCGGAAATAGGCCGACGTTAAATAAGTGATTAAAAAAAAAAAAAAAAATTACTAACTGGTGAGAGAAAAGAATTACAAAATTATACTTTTTTCTGTTTGTTTTCGAAGAAAAAAATAAAATTTTATTTAATTCAAGATATCACTGAAAACTTTATTTATCGCAAATTAGCCTCAATTTGATAATACAGTTTTTTTCAGGAAATGATAGCTTATTATGTTTTTTATTTGATTATGGTTTTTTGAATTTTGGTTTTTGGTTTTTCTTACATTTAAGTTACACATTTTTCTTCAATATCTTGAAAATGCATTGTCGGTAAATGTTTGTCAAAATGTAAGTTTCTCTTACATAGCATCACATATTCAATTAAAATGGCAAACAGACATGTCGACATATAAACATTTTTTTAAATATTTTGGATTCAGTAAGTTATAATATTTATAATTTAAATTTTTATTTGTCTGCCACCGATATCGTTCAATAAAGAACTTACGCATAAGACTGGTCATAATAAGCTACTGAGTTTCATCGAAATATTTCAAAGGCTTTTCAAGTTATTTAGTGTACTCACATTATGAGTATGTGACTGACCAAATGTTTTAAAAAAGACCCTATTGGGCTTACTAAGGTCGAAAACGTATCCACTGATATTTCGGTATCGATTTTTTATGACCATACCTAATATTTTGTTTCTACAGTCCCAAATTGCTTGATTTTGGCTGTTGTTAGACCAGATTAGGGAATGCAAATCCCGGGATTGAAAATCGATTTCGGGATCCCGGGAACAAGAATGAAAATCCCGGGACCCCGGGAATTTTCCCGGGATTTTGTAAGAGCTTTCTAAGAAGTATATGTTTCGATTTTTTAATAAATAATTAAGAAAAATTAAGTTTATGGTTGAATAATTTTTATTATATTATATCTAGGTGTTATGTTTTTATATATTTCATACTAAAACTAATGTAATACATATATTAATTATTAATTGTTGATTTGTCTTTCCTTGTTTGAAGAAAAAAAGATTTTAACGATACAAGTGCATTTAATGAACGATGGAACTGAACAGGGCCGGATTTTTATTTGTGAGGCTAGACTAGAAATGCTAGAATTTCTAAATATTTCGGGATTTCGGGATTTAGAATTCCCGGGAATTACTGCATCGATCGCGGGACGTGAAATGCCCTCCGGGATCCCGGGATTTCGGGATCCCGGGATCCCGGGGTGCATTCCCTAGACCAGATAGAGAGATAGAGAAAAACCGACCACGGTCTCTAAATCTCTAACCGTTTTTGAGATATCGGCAAAAATTTATATTTGGCAGATTTCGAAAGTGCAACATTTTATTTGTAATAATTTTTTCATGTAGTAAAAACTTTTTACAGGGTGTTCATGTATATATTGAACCACCCCTTAATTCCTTTGTTTTTAATTGTACAAAAAAATTTTAATAAAACTTTTTGTTCTTCTTCTGAAGATTTCAAATATGTACTCAGAAAAACAATTGAACATCTGATATAGAGGTTATAGACTAAATTTATGGTTTTTTAAATGGAAAACCTTGTATATTTTCGCTTTTTTTGATACATCTCTTCTATCTAATGGGTTTATCTTTGATAGCTTTTGAGTTATTATTACCACCCATCTTCGACATCAGTAATAAATAATGATAGAGCAGACCATGCAAAAACAATTGTATTTTACCACTTCCTAAACAACGTGACTACTTATTCAACAATTGATGCACTAGAATACTTCAAACGTCAAAACTTAAAATAAAATTGTTTTACCATGGCCTGCTCTAGTACCTATTGAGTTTGGTTCCCAAACCACTCATTAAGAGATTATTGGTGGTTACTTACCACTACGTTAAAAGCTATTTTGTTGATAATATTTTATTAAAATCAGCAAGGGGTAAATCCTCATAATATGGTTCCACAAATTCTTTGAAAATATGAACGTTGAGCGTTGAGATTTTTTTCGTAGATAAATGGTACCAGTAAAAATTGTCCCAATATTTTGAGCCATGCATTAAATCCAAATTACCCTTGTATATTTCTTTGTTGAAAAGTATGTGCGTTAATTATTTATAGTGGGGTCAATGGTATCGATTACGCCGATTGGAAATTTAATTTCTGATCACTTATACCTTATCGGTTCCATATGATATTGCGGCGAAAATGTTAATTTTTGTTATATTTTGTGATAAACCAATTATAAAAATTTATCCTGTGATCTGTATCAGGGGAAATAATTGTTCAAATGGTATATTATTTTAATGTTGGTTTTGCAAAGATCTCATAATTCATCATATTACTCTCCAATCTTGAAAAAAAAATTGAACTCCGGGTTGCCGCCTCTCTGGAAAATTTTTGAAAGATATATTCTATTTTGAAATATGCCTGCATGAAATAATAACCACAATCTGCCTTTTGGAAAATGAAAATGCAAGATAACTTGCTTTTATTAAGAAGTTGTTTTTCAATCGCTTCTCATAATGTGAACAGCAACAGTATGAATGAATGTTAATTTTTTAATGTTTAGCTGAAAAAATAATATCAATTTCTGACTAGTCACAAGTACTTATTTTCCATAGCCAACTATGAAAATATTATGAAATTCTTGTTTGGAATAAAAAAATTCTTATATTTTTTCAGATAGTAATATAATATACCAACTCCAACCAACTTTCGAAATTTAGTAGTAATAGAAAATTTTTGAAAAATATATTCTATTTTGAAATGTGCCTGCATGAAATAATAACCACAAATAAAAAAGTTATGACGCTTTTTCGAAATTTGCCAAATATCAATGCCAATATCTCGTAAATGGTTAAACATATAAAAATAAGAGTTGCCATTTCACAAAAATTGAACTGTAGACACTTAGGACAAGCCACCAAAATCTAACAATATGGGACAAATACAGGAATCAGTAGGAAGAATTTACTCTACGTTTGCCTACTGGCTCCTAATGGATAGGAATCAAATTGGAACTTCAAACTTTATGCAGACAATCATTACTAAAAGGTCAAAATTTTATTGCTTTATTTCAGTAGGGATTAAATTTGGGAAATAGTGTCGAAATAATATCATTTAAAAATTTTATAAATTACAAAAAAATATAATTTGAAGGCCAATGGTAAACAACAAACTGTAATTTGCTAAGAGCTGTATTAGTTTATTTCCGATATTTTTTACTTAATTAGTTACCTCACGAATGAAAAACCAGTTTAATTTTAACTTTGAGTGGTAACTATAAACTTAAAATGTGATCGTTTTAACGCAATTAATTTTGATAATGTCCATTGGGGTGCAAATCTACGGTGAAAATAAGGTTTGATTAAAAAACTCGGTTACACCAAATTTAAACTACATATTTCACACGTTATATGCCATGCATTCTTGACATACCTTGTAAAATAGAAACAACTATTTTACGCGTAAAGTAAGAGTTTTGCGAAAAAAAACAAGGATACCTATTATTTTTCCTCGAAATTAAAAGTAAATTTCAGAACCCGAATACAAGGACAGTGGTATGACATAGTTTTGATTAATAAAATAATTGTTTGTTTTTTATAAAATTCAACACCCTGTATCTGTGGTACCAATCAAAGAACGTTTATACTTATTTTAAGCCCCTCGATCACCTTCAGTAGTTTAAATGGTAAACTTTGAACCACCTTGGCGTATAAGTATAATTTATTACAGATACAATAATTTGGTTACAATTTAACTTTATTGAAACATGTTATATCTATAGAAAATCACTGATTTTAATATAATAAAAATAAGAAATAATTATTAAATGAATGAAAGTAGCCTTTTATATTTAATTAATTATTGGTCGTCTACATTTATTTTTGTTTACAAAACAAAGTAGAACAGAAAGTGTAATATACACAAAATCTCGTTAATTAGAATATCTGTAGGCTTTTGGTTTATTAATAAACAAATCAAAAAGGGAGAGTTGTCATGCTAGAACTCATGTCATGTCTATGGGCACACTAGATAATTAAATAACCTGGGAATAGGGAGCGTCCATTAAATATTTATATACGTAGTAGCCGATATGGCGAAGTTGCTGGGTGCTATTGAAACGAGACTAATTATAAAAAATAAAATAAATAACTGATTAATGTCAATTATGTTTATTTATCCATGTGAACAATTGCTTTAATACAATTTATCTATATCAATATTTCATCATAAATGTGGGCCAGCGTGTGTATGTCTATGAAGAGTGAATAGACTTACCGAAATTATAGTAAATATATAAAAAATATTTTTTTCTCCTACCATAATGGAAAGTACACACTTTCCTCCCTCATATGGGGGAGGAAAATGCCACTTTTCCTCCCTAGGGAGAAAAGTATTTTCTTCCCCTATATGAGGGAGGAAAGTGTATTAATAGCACATTGAATATAAATATAACCAATAATTCTAACATCTAAAAATAATGTATTTAAGATATATTTAAGGATTTGTTTTTATTTATTTACTCAATAAATAGTTTCAATAAAATCAAATAATTGATCTATTTACATATTATATAAGTTAATTATACAGGTAGGAGAAAAAATCATATAATATCACACGGGTTCAAAGTGGCATTTTCCTCCCTTGTGATAAAAATAGCTATTTCTACTACTGATCGTAAAGTACCTACTAGAGTGCGTAAAGTTAAACTTTACGCACTAAAACTTTACGCACTAGTGCGTAAAGTGTTTTACCTTACGCACTAGTGCGTAAAGTAACATACTAAATAATTGCATACCTATTAGAGCAATAATCATATCTTATTTTAAAAACATTAAATGTGGTTATTTAATTTTATGTAGGTAGTATTTATTTAATATCACGGTATTATTATAAAACATACCACCTAATTTTCAGTATTCTTTAACAATAGTGATTGAATTTTGAAGTTTCATGTATATTCTTGACATTGACATTAG
The DNA here is from genome assembly GCA_963680705.1 of Rhagium mordax. Taxonomy (NCBI): domain Eukaryota; kingdom Metazoa; phylum Arthropoda; class Insecta; order Coleoptera; family Cerambycidae; genus Rhagium; species Rhagium mordax. The sequence continues at coordinate 81,442,499 of OY796657.1, read as the reverse complement.
ACAAAGAAATAATAGACATTGATTAATTTCACTCATTTAAAATTAAGTGGGCTATAACATTATTGTGATTTTTAAATGACATATTAAATTTTGACGTAATATGTAAGTTTTGACGTTTCACATTATTATTAGAGAATTTAGATGTAGTAGAAAAAATATTGTATGTAATTCGTGCGAAAAGTGAGCTTTTTTCACTCATGCCTACGGCTCATGCGACAAAATTCCCATTCGTGAAAAAATCTCACCTTACACACTTGTTGCATAAATAACTATTAGGATTACCAAGAATTCCATATATTCTACTTAACGCAAAAACACCGAAAACTTAACTTAATTCGTCATTCACCAATCAAGTTGAAAATATTAGTGATCAAAACTAAAATTGGTAAGATTTATTTATGGTAAAACCAATTAATCAATTTTTATCTATCTATTTTAAAATTGTTTTTTTATATTTTAAAATAACTTTAAATTTAATACTTATTCTGTAGTCATTTTAAAACACATCCTGGGAGAAATGATAGCTAGATTTGTCAGATCTTCCGTATTTGATGACACAGTCTTGTCAGTTGTATTTGACCTCTTCATTTGTCCACCATATACACTAGATCACAATATTTATCAGTGATTTCATCAACTTCTGAACCTTCAGTGTTTATAATTTTATCCTTGTAATAACTTGTTTCCAGGCGAATAACGATTACACTTATGTCTTTAAATACTCTGCTAATGTCTCAAAGAATGTTTTACAGTGAGCTTACATTAGTGTCAGGCTCAGGTTAAAGCTAAATTTTTATTTAATTAGAAGTAAAATTATTATATCATAATATAGCAATTACGAAAAGTAAATTTTACAGATTTTTACTTTCAGTCAATTGTTTGCAAAAATGATAAAACCAAGAAGCAAGATACAAATACAGTTGAAATATTTAATTAATGTGATATCAAATATCCGTTATCATTCCATTGCAATAAAAAGACACGTAATAAACATAAAAGAGAAATAAAAAGCGTATCAAGTGTATAGAAGTGAAATAATTTAACGTTTGCATGCAGAAAGTCGTAAAGGACAAGACAGGACGCACCGGACAGGATAGAAGTATATAATTTGGTTGTAGTACCAAACCACCAAGGGTAAATAAATTACAACGCCTAGGTATGGTTACAAGCATAGTGAGTTGTCTCCTCGGTTGTCTTTTTCATTTAGAAATTTTTAAAATTCAATAACAAAATTCTATGCTACGAAGGCGTATAGGGGCCAACAACTTTATTTTTTTACAAACATATGGAATTGCCAATTCAAAGTGACAATTGTCACTTCAAAGTGACAATTGTCACATCGAAGTGACAATTGTCACTTCAAATTGACAATTGTCACATCGAAGTGACAATTGTCACATCGAAGTGACAATTGTCACATCGAAGTGACAATTGAAACTGACCATAGAGTATGCGCATAATATGCTAGATTTTTAAGCAACATTGGTTATAAAAGATAGTTAATGCTGTAAAAAAATGAATAACAATAAAATTTTATCAATAATATACCCTAAAGAGGGTAGATTCAATGTGCGATTTCGGTGTTACATATTAACATTTTTCACGGAAAAGTGAGTGGAACAGATTTTGTAAAGGCCCAGATAGTTTTTTTTTTTTTTTTTTTTAATGGCATTGGGTCATAGACCATACAGCCAGTCATAAGCTGATGCATATTCAATTATTACAAAATTTCAAAAAACCAATAGAAAATAAAACCTAAGTAACTAGCACGATAAAGAAAAAAGTAGAAAAGAACGCCCAGATAGTTAATTTGGCCAATGTTGCTCTCCTTGTTGCTGTACTACGTTTAGGTGGAAGGCGCCTTTTTCTACCAGCTTGACAATCAAAATACATGAACTTTTAAATGTATGTAACTACCGATTAATTTAAACATCATATAGTTTTCTAAATCTTCCTCTAATTGAAAAAAAAGTAAAATACATAACCTAAAATTGTATGATTTTAAAAAGATACATAATCGCACTTACGTTGAAATGATCCCAAAGTACAACCCCTTTAGTGTTTTCTGATATATCAATTTCACTTCTTCTCATGGTACGTAACCATAATTTTCTTTTTTTCTTTAAGCGCTTGATCGTACTTATATTGGTAATGAGATAAATCTTTTTTCTGGTGTTTTTCTTGTGGACGACTGGCACTGAGGTATTTACACAAAATCAAACATCAGACATTAAATGAAAATGCCAGTGTCTGACGTCACAACAAAACAGCAGCCATTTGCATAACGTCACCGTCATTTTTGCGACTCATTAAAATAATCATTTTTTGTTAATTTTTTTTGGATAATGGGTTACATTTTATCCGTTTTTTATTATTGCGATAGCCATTTATAATCTCTCTCACCAACCGCATTTTATACATTTTCTTGCTTCAATTACAACAATGTCGTTCCATGTCTTTATAGTTTACATTTGTCATTGGTACTTACGTAAATGCAAACGATAATCCAGACATTTTTTGGTGGAAGATAAGGAAAAGGTGCTGAACATTTTTAAGGCCTACGATAGGGAGAATCCGGAGAAACCAAAGATGGAATGCATGGAGTTTACTGCAAAGGCAGCAGGTGTGAGTGTTCGAAGTGTTTCTAATATTCTTCATGAATACAAACAAGCACACCAACTTCAGCCACCAACAGTGTGTCACCGACAAAGGGCAGTTTTGGACAATATCGATGAAGGAACTAAATGTTCTCTCAAGCGTATAATCCATTCCTTTTTTGAAAGAAATGAACCACCAACTGTAAACAAAATTTTAGCAGCGGTGCATGAAGGTGATTATTTATATCATCTTAAACGGAGTACTTTGTGGTGATTAATAAGAAAAATTGGCTTTCGGTGAGTGAACAGACTCTATTTCTTCGTGTTGTAATGTAATTATTGTATTTGGCTTTATAGGTTCTCAAAAAGGTCACGTAAGGGAAAAAAATGAGTTTATTGTTTGGAGGCGAAGATTCCTGCGAGACATCAGGAGATGCCGGGAAGAACATAAGAAGTTGCACTTTTTAGATGAGATTTGTGTGAACGCTGGCCATGCTGTAAGTAAAGTATGGAAGAACGTTTAAAAGATCCATCGAGCAAGGGAAGTCATCTTGTAGTCCTCCACATAGGATCCGAGGACGGTTTCGTTGAGAATGGTTTGTTATGCTTCGAATCAAAGAAAACTACCCTTTGTCGATGGTACACTTTTGGTGACTGAAGTTGGTGTGCTTGTTTGTATTCACGAAGAATATTACAAGCATACTTGGAACACTCACACCTGCTGCCTTTGCAGTGAACTCCATGCATTCCATCTTTGATTTCTCCGGATTCTCCCTATCGTAGGCCTTACAAATGTTCAGCACCTTTTCCTTATCTTCCACCGAAAAATGTCTGGATAATCGTTTTCTGGGTGAAGAATTATACCTTCTTCAGCCATCATAAACCTTAAGAAAAACCGTTTTAACATTTAATCCATATTAATCGTTTGCATTTACGTACCTTATTTAACTCCCAGATGAAATGTCACAAAAACTAATAACACAGTTGAGAGTCACGCCGTCTGACGCCGGCTTCCCATTTATTCGCGTTTTTCATACGTTTCGCCTTTATGCGTTCTGATTGGTCTGTTGCAAAATGTATAAAAGTTTAATGCTTTGCGCGAGTACTTGTAGAGTCGGTCTTAGTCGGTCAAATCTAGCGATTGCTTTGTAATTCGTGTTCTATAAATACGACTAATAGAGAAATTCCATTCAAATTTAGCGGGCATTATTGGGGAGGAGTCTATTTGCATCTGTTGGTGAGACAGATTATAAATGGCTATCGCAATAATAAAAAAAGGCTAAAATGTAACCCATTATCCAAAAAAATAAAAAATGATTATTTTAAAGAGTCGCAAAAATGACGGTGACGTTATGCAAATGGTTGCTGTCGTGGTGTGACGTCAGACACTGGCATTTTCATTTAATGTTTGATGTCGTGTAAAACTCGTTAAAATAGCCATTTAATGCAGTATTTTGCAGTGGAAAAGAAGGATATTATTGCTATTAAGCATCCAAGGTACATACTGTTAAATAAATCAATGCCAGTCGTCCACAAGAAAAACACCAGAAAAATGATTTGTCTCATTACCAATATACGATCAAGCGCTAAAAACGAAAATTATGGTTACGTACCATGAGAAGGAGTGAAATTGATATATCAGAAAACACTAAAGGGGTTGTACGTGGGGATCATTTCAACGTAAGTGCGATTTTGTACCATTTTAAAATCGTACAATTTTAGGTTATGTATTTTACTTTTTTTTCAATTAGAAGAAGATTTAGGAAACTATATGATGTTTAAATGAATGGGTAGTTACATACATTTAAAAGTTCATGTATTTTGATTGTCAAGCTGGTAGAAAAAGGCGCCTTCCACCTAAACGTAGTACAGCAACAAGGAGAGCAACATTGGCCAAATTAACTATCTGGGCCTTTACAAAATCTGTTCCACTCACTTTTCCGTGAAAAATGTTAATATGTAACACCGAAATCGCACATTGAATCTACACCTAAATAGTATGATATATGCACAACGGCGAACATAAAAGATTCTAAAGTTCTGTCAAAAAAAAAACAGTGATTGACGTCACGCCCAGCACGGTGAGGTGCGAATTTCATCGTTTGTTCTCGGTCAGTGGTCGTAAACTTAAAAATAATATAAATTTTAATTAACAAATACATAAATTTAGGGTATATTATTGATAAAATTTTATTGTTATTCATTTTTTTACAGCATTAACTATATTTTATAATCAATGTTGCTTAAAAATCTAGCATATTATGCGCATACTCTATGGTCAGTTTGAATTGTCACTTTGAAGTGACAATTGTCACTTTGATGTGACAATTGTCACTTTGATGTGACAATTGTCACTTTGAAGTGACAATTGTCACTTTGAAGTGACAATTGTCACTTTGAATTGGCAATTCCATATGTTTGTAAAAAAATAAAGTTGTTGGCCCCTATACGCCTTCGTACTATGCAGCGACTTTTTAGATTTTATTTATCCACCTATCTACTTATTTTTAATTCGAGTACACGATTACTTCGGATTAGATATTTGCTTTAAATTGAAGTACTTAATTATGCATAGAAAACAATTATCGAGATGAAAGGTTAAGGATACTATGGGCATATAGGAAAATGGAGCACAACATAATATACCTAGCGCAAGCTCTGAGTATATTTTAGTGTGTGAAGATGAATTTATGAATATAGTTACAATATAGTATCGTGAACGTGAAGGTGCGAGTCAATGACATTTAGGTTAACCGAGAACAACTTCAAGAGTAGGACAGATTCATGGTTTAAATTACTCAAATTAACCTGACGGTTTCAACTGTTCCAGAGATGCTAAATTGGATCCACCAAGCTATCTATATATACATATTTAGAAATATGGCTGTGGCGGCGGGCCATTCGATCTGCCAAGCTCATGCCATTAATATTTCGTATAATATACGAAGCAAACGACTATATGAAGACGATTTAGCAAGTAGCTGTCAATCGAAGTGAACGTTTGCGTTTGGAAGAAACCCAAAATTTGGTTAATATTAATAGGGCCATTACGGTTTGAACCACAAACTAATTCAAGAAAGGTATGAGCGTGCTTTGGAGTGAATTAAACGGAATCTTGGAGAATGTACAGGAAGTGCATCGTTATAGAGGCGAAACTGTAATTGTGTGCGCTGGGAGAAGGAAAAATCAATGGTTAAGATTTCTTTACCTGTGATGCTTTCTTAAGAAAATTCTGTTCAAATTTAAATCTGATTCACAACTATATGCATGTAATACGTGACTATTAAGATAAAAAATTATCTGGAAGAAATTCTAATTTTACCATGGACTCATTCATCCAGTCGTAATCCGATATGGAACACGCTTCAAAAAATAACAGTCATTAGTTTAAAAACCAGCAATATCTTTTTGAGGCTTTAATTAATGGCTGAATTGCCATTTCATAAGAAGGATTCACCCCTCGATCCACCCTGAAGCAAATTAAAAATTTATTTCTTCGGACATGAAGAGGAAATGGGATGGAGTGAGATGGGGTCATGCGTACAATTGCCGGTCTTCGATCTTCGGAGCAAAGCAGCGGTGGTCGGAGCCGGGGAATGGATGGGTGACCGTATCTCATTACATTACCGAGGATAGTGCAGCGGGCTAGATCGCCCTTGAGTGGCACAAGGCGACTAGTTACTGCCTATCTCTCCTGGGTTCGAGTCCCAGCTCCGGCAGATGGCAATGTCGGAGGGAATGGGTGTATGTGGTGTGTCCTGGTTAAGTGTCAGAATAGCTCTAAGCTAAACTTCGCCAGGACGTTAATATAAATAAGACGATTAAAAAAAAAAAAAAAAAAAAATTGTCGTGTGATTCGAACTCCACAATTAGGACTTAAAACAAAATCCTAATATTTTCCGGGAGTTACTTCAATGACTTGAGAGACGATTATGAAAACGTAAGAAAACTTTAGTTGGATTATTTAATCCTAAGTGTGGATAAAGTCGAGTATATTTTAACTTGGCATCTGTATGAGTTGATATTGCGCGTACGATTTCATTTTCTGTTGCACACAAAGTTAAAGCAATAGCCCGAAAACGTTGTTCACGTATGTCTACCGAGCTTCTCTCTCACCTCCATTGAGACGGAAATATGCAACATACCACTGAAGAGAGAGATACATAATCTATGTTTTCCATAAATTCAGCGATTCTCAAACTGTGAAAATTTGTCAGTCGTTATTGTGAACTATTATTTATTTGGGTCTCATATTAGAATTAAATTAGTCTTTATAAGAAATGTTTAAGTTATTTTTTGCGATAAATAGTGGATGAAACGGCAATGAAATATTTCAAGTCAAATCCTGTTGGCTCTACTTTTTTTAAATTATATTAAAAGTAAAAAATGTTCCTTCTTAAAATTTTATTTTACTAATTCGTTCCTCGAATTTTGTTAAAACCATATTTTCCCTAAATATTTTTCTTTTATTATTCTGAACGAGTTTGTCTCTTAAGTAGGTAAATAATACCAACTCTCAGACGTTACTTATCCGATTCTCAGACGAATATCCACGGCTTTTATTTTTTATTTAAATTTTATTTATTACACATTACCAAATACGCCTTCAATCTTTCGTATTTTAAATTTCTTGCTAAATAAATAGAATTTTGCGGTGCTGGCCGGGGTCAAACAATGCCGAACAGTCCGAACACCTGATGAGGGCGTGATATATATTTTAACTTTTAACCAATAAACACACGTTTTCAGTTTGTGGATTCGAGGAGTTCTAGACAGAAGCCTGTCGGGATTATTATTTTAGTGGTAAAAAATCAAATAGGTAAACGTGTATTCGTGACGGTAATATTTAATTAGGAAAATATTAAATTGTAAAAATACATTTGATAATTATAGCAACTAAAGTGGGCTTCTTAAATGAACAGTCAAAAAAGTTGGTTTTAAATTTAATGGATTATTTTATAAAAGAAAGAGAAAACGAAGGACCGTTGATACCACTTAAACAGGTTCAATAAAAGGTTTTCTGAAGCTTAAAATATAAGTCTAAGAACAATCTGCAGGATTAAGCACCAACAAATTAATATTGTCTTGACAAAAAAAAAAATAAAACGAATTAGGAAGAAACCAAAAACATTGGATGTACTTATGTGATGGTCTTAAAATGGAAATAATGGAAGTAATTTATAATTTTTATGAATCAAAAACACATTTTACACTCGATACGTTGAAGGAAACGCTGAAAAATAGGGGAATCATAGACTTATGTAAGGTAAGTCTTAAAACTTCTAAAAAATTGTGGATTTAGGTATAGAAAATATTATAACAGTCGCCCATACCTCCCCGCGGTTCTTGCTGGACTGTAACAATATTAGTTTTCGAACAATATTAGTTTTCGATCATTATTCTTTTAATAATAATTAATATTGTTATTGACTGAATAGGGCAAATTATTTTTTGTTATCAGTTTCATTTGTGCCCGAACCTATATATAATCAGAATGACACTAAAACGATGAAGCTAGTGAGTTAATACTTCTTAGCATTTTATGATAACACCTTTACTATTTTTATATAATTATTTAGCGACAGCATCAGTGTTATAGGTGAACTGTTTGAGAACCGCTGGCATATCTGACCCATCGAATACATCTTAGTTCATACGACGAAGCGACCTTTGGACCGGCCAAGTTAAAATATACTCGACTATAGGAGAGTTACCTCTTTGCTAAACATTCCTTAAATAAATAAAGAAAAATATGTACTTATTGGTTCCTTTAATGTCATGGAAATTTCACTTTAAAAATGTAAGGATAAAATTTGAAAATGTTGACTGTAAGAAAAATATTATTGGATGATTAGAAATCACTCTGTTTTATTATGTTTAATATGACATTAAGCAGTCAGCTAGTTCCTACAATTAATTGATCTGAAGCCATTTTTGTCATTTTCAGTACCGAGAGATTCTGCTTTAAACTGTCGTTCCAACGATGTATTTATTTTGACATATTGTTTTATATTAATTTTAAAATTTGTAATATTCACTAATACTCAATTGACCCCGATATTATACGTTTTTTTAAATTACTGCTTACACCAGATCATTTTTAAATAGCATTTTATTTTGATACTGTTCATAAATATTTATTGCTCTTAAACACGCACGATGGGACATTTTCAGAATGAAGTGTTAAATTATTTATAGTATGTATTACTTATTTATTTTAAATTTCATTCCTTACTTATACAGTTATTTTTCAATTTCATTGCCCTAAGGCCTAGAGAAGATAAATATTTTAAAAAATTTCTTCATAACACTGAATAATTTTATATTTTATAAAATATTTTCAGGACAATTGTCACACTTCAGGAAATACTAAATGTTTAGAAACAACCTATTTTACAAAAAAATATATTAACAAGACTGTTTTGATTTCACAACACAAGTTAAATGATATTTTTTAACTTGATACATCCTTACTCCAGCCAATCAATAATGTGTTTACTTAATCATAAACTCAGTCATAAGTAAAACATAAAGACAGTCGACCACTGATTATGCCACTGTATTCACTGCAGCTGTCGGATCACAGAAACTAGCTTACAATTCTAGTTAAGTTAAAATATATTTGTTTAATTTTGTAGCCTCTTTTTTCAATTATATTATTATCTAAAATAATCATTTTTCTAGTACATATATAATTAATTAAAACAATTTGTAGAAAATGAAATAAACTAAAGAAAAAAACATATCGCAGGACGTAAATTCTCTTCTATTTAGTTAAATATTACTTTGATTGTCTTTGATTCTATTACTATGACTTTAGTACTAATTACTTAAATAATATTTCAGTACTCAGTATTCAAAAAATCCTCCCCGTTTATTTGTTTTCAGTCAAACAACAAATTTAAAACCTATTAAATTATTTTAAATAATTTGTTGAATTAGTACCGATGAACACTTATGAAGGCTCAGCATCAATGCTTGTTCATCATTAATTATACAGAACGACAGACATTAAAAGAAAATACAAAATATTGGTTGGAAATAATTCTTATAAAATCTCAAAATCGATGCTTTCGATGACTAAATAACTTTATTATATAAGGAAATAAAAATAATATGCCGAAGGGGTAATATCAACCAGTGGTGATAAAAGACACAGCCAAAAAATTTCAAGGCACCAGCCACCAAGCCGCCACACAGGGAGCACTGAAGAACTGCATAATGCAGATGTATCCGTGGTGGTATTTTTATGGTTCGTATTACGTAGATAGCTTGATATCGGATGGCCCATAAACGCGTGGGAGTTTATAGCCCGCAGTTACTTTAAAAATTATGAAAACCTTATTGCAGTGCGCATTGCCGAGAGTGGGAAACACGCGTGGTGCATCTCCAGCACGCTAGCAGCTTGGCAATCTCTGGTATGGTGCTATAAAAGTTTATGAGCTGTCTTTATAGACCACTCGAGCAATATCGAACAGATATCGTTTATTGGCCCTTGTAAATCTCTAGTTAATGAAGTATCAAATGTCACACACACCTGTCAAATATTTATTAATCATATCTTTTCGCAAACATCATATACAACGTTTTATATGCTTTTTATTGTGCCCTAAAATAAATGTACCTACTCTACAAAATTTACATCATCCTTTTCATTTGCCAAAACATGTATAATGCAAATAGATTCGAGTGGTTGTAAAAAGCATGATAAACATACAGGGGTTGTGGTGCGTGTACTGACTGTGTACTTACATCAAAATTTATGTAATGGCGTTTTGATAAAATATTCACAGTGCTTTAATTAAAATAATGATAATAATATTTACATGACGTATGAAATATGAAATGCAAGATAAAAGAAATCGCTGTAAATATATTTAGTGAATTGCAGTGATACACATATTTAAATGTAACGTTTCGTAAGATTAACTTTTCAATTAAACTTTTCCAATATTATAAGTCGTTTGCTATTAAAACTTTTCTGTTGATAACAACCGAAAACGAGAGAGGGGTAGATCCAGTTAACAGCAAATTATATCAATTTGAAAAGTAAGAAGGAACTAAAACAAATATTCCTCAATCTGTTTATTAATACAAACATCTTGGGCATAATTATATTTATTCTATCTATTAAATCTCCATTTTGTATAAAATACATATCATTAATTTTGATTTACAGCAGGTTTAAAATTGTACTACCAGGCAATATCACAAAATTGTACTCGTAGCATAAATGGTAGAAAATACCAACTCTATAACATCGTTTTTGTTAGTAGTAAAAGTTACAGTTGCCATCTTCATAAAATCTGAAAATTGTAATAATAACAAGATTAACAATAATAAAAAACATGCTTTCATACGTACTATACTCGTATTATCATTTAAGGAGCTTGTTTGACAGTTTGTAGTCCTCCTCGACTATCAGACCATGACGATGGATGTCATCCAGTTTTTGGTAGCTGTTAAGACAAATATCGATATTAAAAAAGGCAGAGGTCTCCGGTACAAGCTTGCGGACTACTCGAACAAGATGGCCATCCTAAGAATTGGTGTAGTCGAAGACATAAAGCAAAACGAACTGTGCAAACCGTCTTAACTTTTTGGAATTAGATGCGATGTAGCATTATTCAGAGCACTGCAATAGTGATATTAAAAACAGTTGAATATCTTGGAAACGGTTCGGTTTAGGCACTATGCTACATAAAATCTACTTAGAAGCTGAGGAGTCCAAAAATTCACAAATATATAGGATATTCCATTTAAAATAAAGTTGTGTAGCGCCCAGAGGAAATGGAACATCCTGTGAGATCCTATTTTCTATATATAATTCGATGTAACTTTTATTTGAAAATTTTTTTTCTTAAATGTATAATAAGAGAGTTAAGGAACATATCGCTTTAGCTGGGAAACTTGTAAGTATATTATGAAATTTAGTTTACTCATATTTTTAGTATTGGCGCACGGTATCTAAACCATACTTTAAAGCATAACTACCAAAACTATGAATAAAAGAAATATGATCACGCAAAAAGGTACCGTTTCAAGTTCTTCATAAAAATATTCGAAAAGAAATTTTTTTAAACCGGGAAAAAATTGACTGCCGGATTTTAAGTTTCATTAATATATGACTGTTGGTCGAGATGGTAGCGTACCTGCCTCTCACCCAAAAGTCCCGGTTTCGAATCCCGGTCGTGGCATTGGAAAATACTGTGAGAGGAATGTTTCCATTATCCACGGATATTGGATGTGTGTCCTTTGTCTTTAAATGTGTAGCCCCCTCCCGCACAAGGCTCTTCTAGAACCTTCTGGGAAAAAGGGGGTTGTATTACATGTGGTGTTATTTAAAAAAAAATATATTTATTAAGTCAATGTAATTTTTTATATAGTTACATAGGATACTGATTCTTGATATAAAATTTTCAAGTGGTATAAAAACCAAAATATAAGGTCTGTGAATCCAATACTCTCCCATCTTTTCAAATAAAATTAATTTGTAAATGTTTAATAAATATTAAAGAAAAAATGACTTTATTTATGCTTTATACAAGCATAATAATAACAAACGTAGATATCTAATTTGACATACTTATATTGATGTTTCATCTCTAAACGTACAATTATAAAATCTATTGGACTTATTTTTAATATATGATAAAAATTGGATTAAAAATTACAAAATTCAAAACGTCTAAAAATAAATTATTGAAAAAAACCCTTTTTAACTCACCACAAAATTAATTAATTATGGTTATCAATCAAAAATGATGTCCCCAAGAAGATGCACTTGTTCTTTCGCCTTTATACTCAGCTCATCAGGGAGACGATACCACGTTAAAAATCAAAAAATCTAACTTAACTCTTATACTTAAAATTGTATTTATTGATATTAATAAAATATTCTGTACCTAACCATAACAAACAAACTTCTTTCATTCCTATAATTAATATGCCACCTATTTTAAGTATAAATTTCAAGTTAGATTCTTTGATTTTTAATGTGGCATCGTCTCCATGATGAGCTGAATAAAGGCGAAAGAACATGTACATCTTTTTGGGGACATCGTTTTTTGATTTTTAACCATAATGAATGAATTTTTTGGAGAGTTAAAAAATTTTTTTTTCAATTAATTATTTTTAGACGTTTTGAATTTTGTAATTTTTAATCCAATTTTTATCATGTATTAAAAAAAGTTCTATAAATTTTATAATTGTTGTTTATAGATGAAACATCAATATAGTAGGTATGTCAAATTAGATATTATGTTTGTTCTTATTATGATTGTATATAGCCTAAATAAAGGCATTTATAAACAATGCGTATCAAGCAAAGGAAGAGAATTGTATTAAAGAAAAAAATTGAAAATTGTTTTATTTGTCTCAAATTTCAATACAATTTTTTCTGCAAAATTTCTTTATTTAGCTTTGTTAGTCATGCTTCTTTAAAGTATCGCTTGGGTCCCATACCTAATCATATTTTAGGCTAACCCAAATTTCACTGGTCGCCACTTGTATACCGGGTGGCCACGAGTCAAAGTACGCCCCCAATTTTTTGGTTGTTTTTGAATTTAAAAATTTCGTTTTTGGTATACGTGAATAAGACAAAAGTGGGCTATTTTTAGACTAACAGGAACGAAAATATCAACTTTTTTTTCTTAAATGGAATGACCATGTTTTTTTTGTGGTGTTTTATAAAACATGAAATTCTAATTGCAGTAGTTTTTTCGAATTTCAAAAATTCCAAAAAATAAGTGAGATACGAACGATTTTTTATTTTGTACAAAATGGCCGCGTCAGATGAATGCGATGTAAGAAAATTACTAAGTAGGCTATGAAAATTATTAGCAAGGTAGTAAGCTTGTTTGTAAACAATAAAATAGTTATTTAAATTACTGATAGATATACGAACATTTTTAGGTTTTTCTCAAAAAAACGGAATTTAATTTTCATTTTCATTTCCGTAGGGGTCCTATGGAAAATTTTTAAATGGGACCGTACTATTTTTTTTTATTATTCGGACATAATGATTCATAAGCTTTAATTTTTTCGCCAATAATAATTTCTTAACGAGATCCTTTGTAAGAATAAAAGTGTATTCAAAAGGTAAGCACAAATTTAACAAGAAATAATTTGAAGGGCGTCACAACAGGCCCAGGCAACACAGTTTGGTTTAAAATACGTTTATATACATATAAAATGGTATAAAAGTTGGTCTAGTATAATAAATATACGTTGTTCGTAAACAAAAAATAAAACAAACGTATAAAATACGTTTAATAAACGTGACAGAAATCAGGCTTGGTTGAATTATGGTATAATATTAGTTTCTTAGTTTATAATATTATATTCGTTTTTTAAATTATGTGTGAATAGACGTTTTTCGTAAACATATTATAAACTAAAGTATAAAATACGTTTAATAAACGTGATAGAAATCAGACTTGGTTGAAATATGGTGTGATATAAGTTTCTTAATTTATAATATTGTATTCGTTTTTTAAATTACTTTTGTATATACGTTTTTCGTAAACCTATTGTACACTAAAGTATAAAATACGTTTAATAAACATAACATAAATCAGCAATTGGTTGTATTATGGTGTAATATAAGTGTCTTAGTTTGTAATATTGTATTCGTTTTTTAATTATTTTTGTATAGACGTTCTATGTAAACATATTATAAACTAAAGTATAAAATACGTTTAATAAACGTGATAGAAATCGACTTGGTTGAATTATGGTGTAATACCTACCTATATCTTAGTTTGTAATATACGTATGTACATACATAAAGTATAAAATACGTTTAATATAGGCTGTCCCCCCTCTTCATTCCCGCGTACACACGTGACATACTGACTCAGTGTAGACCGCACGAACCCTGTGTACTTCTAGTGAGTTCTACTCCTAGTTTAGTGTTTAGTTTCTCTATGACTGTCTTGTGTGTTGCTATTGTGTAGTGTTGGTGGAAATAGTTACTTATTTAAATAAAGGATAATTATTTGTTTTAAATATTTTTTATTGCCTACTTCTTACAATAATTCTGAACATTTATGTTTAGTATTTTACAACTTTTGCTGCATTAATTTTATTGTTATGTAAGCAAGTATTTACTTCACATTCGATACTAAATCCGGTTGACTATAAGTTTACTTATTTCTGTATTTTAAACCTAAATTTATTTCCATATTAACTACTAAGTAAATAAAAATAAACAGGATTTCGATATGTATAGAATTAACTTTAATTTAAAATATTTACCTAATCTTAATAAATACGTCTATGCTGAACTTATTTTGAACTTATCTTATTCAATTGTATGTGGCCTACGAGGTAAATGTATTTTTGATATACGTTTTTAATATTTTAATATAAATACGTATAATATATGTCTATATGCTACGTATTTAATATGCTTTCGCTATACGTATTTTAATTCTAATATAAATACATATAACATACGTCTATAATCTACGTAATATATTTGTTTCCGCCACACGTATTTTAATTTTAATATAAATACGTACAATATATGTTTACAATCTACATAATAAATATGTTTTCGCTATACATATATCCTACATTTATCATACACGTTTTTTAAATGTTAAATAGTAAACGTTTTTTAGACTGACATTCTTCCATATTATATATGTTAATACTAAACCGTATCCATACTTTATGATCTACATAAAAAAACGTTTTTTTAAGTGAAATGTGTTGCCTGGGGGTGTTCGAATAATAAAGTTTAATGAAAGTGTTTTGGTGAAATCATCGGGAAAACAAACCTAAATTTTGGAGGATGGACACTCTAAGTTACGTGTTACATAGTGACATATTTATTTTACTAAAAATTTTGTGGAAGAGTTTTTTCTTGTTGCTCATAATGTGCACTACTCAACTGGTCATATGGCCCATGTATTTATTTCGTAACATTGTTTAAGTATTTTATCTTGATAGAAAATCTACTTACTTTACATTAGTGGAAAAATTATTTTGCATTTTTTTAAAGAGCTCAGATTTATGATAATTCTGTAAGTGCCATATTTTCAGATGGGTTTGATGATATGGCCCATTGATTTTTTCTACAATTTTATTTTTTATTTTTAAATTTGCAATCTTTTTTTTTTTGTTGTCAGTCTATTTGTCTATTATGCTCAAATTTCTTAATGAACGTTCAATTAAAATTAATTTTTCTAGAGCCATAACTCCAACCCTGGTTGGGAATATGGCCCATTGACTGCATTTAAAAAAAAATTTTTTTTGTTTGTTTTACGTTTGATTTTTACAAAGTTTATTTTTTTTCCTGAAAGCGAAGGTGTTTACGCTTAAGTTCCTGTAAGCATTGTTATTTTTTTAAATAAAGTTTTCGAGAAAAATAATATTTTTTTTAAGTGGGCCATATATACCGCCACTACCTTATTAGGAATTGTTTCTAAACCTATATCAGTACTTTGATCTCGGGCTATAAATTGGACACATGAAGCTTATTTTTCATTTTATACCTACATATTGTGATTTTTGATCTTCTCTGTTTTTTTTATCTAGGTTCTTGTTATTTTATTATATTAATCAAACTTTTATAATTGTGGGTCTCTCTTCATTCTGTGTCTTTTACGGGATACTTACAATTAATTTATTTAAAATAAGACCCTTCTTCAATTTGGGGTATATTGAAAGAGACTTAATTATTTATAATAAGTTTTTTAATCGGTTTCTGAAATTTATGAAAGTTTCCAACAATAACGTTGTGATGCCGTATTTTAGTGTGATTTAAAATTATAGGAATATAGATAGGCATGTGCTTGTTTCTTCTTAGTTCCTAGTGAATTGCTGACATGCGCCCATTTTCAAATAATACATGCACTGAAACCAGCTGATTAAGATATAAAGGCTCTATTATGTAAAACAAACGTGCTGTACTCATAGCAGGATTGTTTAACTTTGGGTATATTAAAATATATATGTATATGCATTCTATTCATTATTCATGATGACATTTACTAGCAGGCAACCGTGTTAATTGATTATAAGTTTATGAATATAAGATTACAAATCTTGCCAGCTCTCTACTAATTCACAAAAATACTGTAAGTATTATTTAAGGGAACACTTCGAATATTTCTGTTTTTTCTAAATGTATTCTTATTTTATTATTATTATTAATATACATACCTTTTCAAACAGACGTCCTTCTTGAGTTAAACAATTTCCGGCATTTCATTATCATTTTCCGGAACGGATTCTCTTTTATAAATTAAGATTTCAAGATGAAACGCGTTCATGGTTTTTGAAATTTTGTATTATTCGATCAATTGTCGTTTGTGAAGGGGAAGGCCTATTTTGAAATTTATTTTTTTTTTTTATTCACTTATTTAACGTCGGCCTATTTCCGCTACCAGGGCCTATCACCGACGCCAGGAGACGAGCAACCCCCAACCTGGAAATTTTGCCAAACCT
Organism: Rhagium mordax; assembly: GCA_963680705.1. NCBI lineage: Eukaryota > Metazoa > Arthropoda > Insecta > Coleoptera > Cerambycidae > Rhagium > Rhagium mordax. The sequence continues at coordinate 81,425,445 of OY796657.1, read as the reverse complement.
CTTATCTTACTAAGAGTAGGGATTTTTTACTTGCCTATCATTTAATAGACAAGGGACCGACTGCTTTACATCCTCTCCGAAGGATGGTATGTCCAAGTACTGAACGCGATAGCTGTTGCTTAACTTCATATCGCTATGAAGTGAGTCAAGTCAGTTACATTAAATACGTCTTTAATATCACATATTAAATGGCCATTCACTTAATTATTTGGATTTTATTGCTAACCTGATAAATATCCAACGTGTGATACAGTAAGAATGTATTCTGTTCAAAAATACAGTCTAACACAATTCTATTGCTCCTAAAACCTAAATAACCTTGCTAGCCGATGATCTAGATTGCGTTGTGACAAAGGTACGACAGTCGTAAAAGTCACGCTGATTAAATATGACCAATGATTATCTTCCAATAATTGTTATTATGTGACATATTTCGACTGGTCTTACCAATGTATTAACGCATCCCGAGCTGGTGGTCTCCCACCATTCAGCTTGCCCGGTATATTTGATATAATATAAATGTTTGTATAAATTCTTCCGGTTCCAGTTTGAGTTCCTAGCTTTTTATCGCATTCTGTATATTAATAGACCTCTTTTGTGTTTTTTTCAACTCAAACAAAAACGTGAATTTAACGCGTTACATTTGGGACACTGTATGCATGTTTATGGAAGATTCAATTAAGTAGCTGTTTCCGTCGATAAAGTTGTTTTTGACGCTTATGTCCCAATTGGGATAATTGCTGTAATATTCAACATAATTATTTTTTAGTGAATACCTTCTATGAATTTTATTACGTTTATAAAGTATTATTTTAAACTAATTAGCTGTCTACGAAAATTTGGTAATATAAAAACGACCAAAAAAAATTCATGCAACATAATTATAGAATAATTTTATAAAGGTTTTATTATCCCGTTTTAATATTAGTTATAGAGCTGTTATACAACTTATCGATTGCTTCTCTTTAATTCTGGCATGATCAAGTGTCTTACACTTAATTATAAGGCAATTAGGCTTATGGGAGTATGTTCTTGGTGAGAGCTATTATACAAACATTACAGAGATTTGTCGCTATTTAATGACTTTATAACGCGCGTAATAGTTCTATAAAATAATGTTAGGGTTTTATTCTACTAAACACATAGTGCGTGTGCAAGGATAATATTAGTATTTAATACTACACAGTAACTAGAGCTGCTTTGTTGGATCTGTTATAAAACAGATAAGTTCTGTAAAAGCTGCGACTGAAAATAAACTTATTGTTTATTAGTAATAAAATTGAGGTATAACAGTTATTACATTGCCATAATAGTTGCAAAATTTCATCAGCACTATTTTTTCAATGATGTAAAGTTTTAGATGGTACGTAAAACGTAAAATAGCCTGTTTTCTATTTGAATATATAAAGTATTCCACCTGTAACAAACTGTTTCTGTTTTATTATTTCTATTTGATTCTATCCCTTTATATTATATTTTATTGCAAAAAAATTCTCGTTTTATTTTTCTGAATTTTATCTCCTCTTAGTAGTTTGCGTTCTATCAAGTCTAATTAGTGCCCTCATCAAAGATTAACACTATATAGAATAGATTGCACTCTTAAACGTGACTTAACAATCTGTAGTTTTTGTTTGCGTAAAGATAAGAAAACGCAGACAAGACAAGTGCTGGCTACTTATCGCAGTCTGATTGAAAGCTTTCAGGGGGTTTCAGGTCAACAATTTGAATTACACGATTATTTTAAATTATTTATTTGACACGAAAAATTTATTTGTTTTTCTTATGAAATATTCTCGCCTAGGTTGATTTTCCTGTCAGTTGTGTCCTTTCATTTATTTTATTAATTCTTGGTAAAGTGCATCTCTGCTATTATGCCACGTAAAATTTATTAATTTGTGTACTTGTATAGATAGCGCTATGGATATTTAAAATCATTCGACTATGTCATTGCCCAAATGTTCCAATCGTACCTATTTATCCACAAATTTTCTTTATATCTCTTTGGCTTTGTATTTTGTCCGTTTCATAGTTACACTCATATATTTTCTATAAAAATCACGTCTGTGCCTTTACTACATTGCCATTATTAATGATAAAGAATAAGGGCAATAACTAATAAGAGTTATAGGTATTTAAAACTGTAGAAGTAAGCAAAAATGGATATTTTCGTTTTAAATGGATAGTTGCTGTAATATACCCTCTCATTAAAACAAATAATCCTACCAAATTTAGCGACCTAAGATCTATAAGTTTATTGCCGATTTTATAGACGAAATCTTAGAAAAACTCTCAGCTGAATCAGTTTCTAAGACAGACTGAATAATCTTCCTGCAAATCAATATGGTTTTAGAAAAAACTTTTCTAAGGCTTTTGATACTGTTGATTATAATTTACTTTTAGTTTAAGTAGATTATTATGGATTAGGTAATTTTTGGGTTCAGTATTTTAAATCGTATTTGGAATTGCGTCATCAAATAGTTCGTATAAATAATACACTATTGTACATTTGATAAGATCGGGTGTGCCTCAGGGTTATATTTGAGCCCCTTTGTTATTTTCCATATATGCCATTCATAGGACAGGTCCGCGTTTTTATGCATGAAGATGCACGTCCTCACATTGTAAATATCTTCATATAGTACCTGGATAAAGCTCGATTGGATTGGCTATACTACAAAGCTCAGAGCTAAATCAATTGATGAGACATATCACTCATATCAGCCACCTCGAAAATGCTCCAGAATCAATTAATTATAGACTAGCTCCGGACCTACTAGTCAGGAAGAATGGAAACGTTTGGATCAAGATTTGATTGCCAACCTCACTCGGATGATTTGAAATTATAGGTAATTAAAGGTAGATTATGTGGCCAACCTGTAACATTTTATAGCGCAACTAAAATTATTTCCTAATATAAGAAATAAATTTTTTGTTACAGTGTTGTAATGTTTTGTATTTTAACTTTTTAATAAAACATTTTTATTTTCTCCTGTTTAATACATTCAAGTTTTATTATTTGAAATCATTTCTTCAACAATTTAGTCCTTAGTATCAGAATGTATGCATAAAATTGCAAGTACCCGGATTTCTCTGGCGAGAATAAAATTATTATGAATTTTTAATGAAAAAATAAATGTAATTCCGAGGTAATTCGTTGGCAAAATTAATTTAGTTGAAATTCAAAATCATGAAAATGTTAAAAAGATATTATGTATTTGATTAATAGATAAAATTAATTTTAACAAAAACACTTCAAGAACATTTCAAGTGATTCAGTACCTATACAATTAGACCGACAGGAATTTTCTAAAAAAAATCTTGGTTTTAGTAAAGTCAACTTTTTTCACGATCACGACATTGCTTACATAAGAAAAAAAACTTACAAAATGGACTCATTAATAATTAAAGTTACTCACAACAAAACATTTTTAAAACCTATTAAAAATAGAAAACAGTCTATATACGAAAAATTCCATTGGCCTGATTAACGTCGAAGGCTCCACAACTAACACTGCTCTTTGAACATGTGTTCATCTCGCTAAGGAACAAGAGGGTGCGGGACGGGAGGCCAGGATGACCACGGTGACTATGCGGCATCTCCATGGGATAATGGACACACGGATGGTACCCTGCTGGGCACATCTACATATGACATTCCATGCTGCGAGGACCTGTGAGAAAACGAAACAATCAAACGTATTCTACAGATTAAGCTTGTTTGATCGTCAGATATTCTAACCAGTATGAAATAAATGCATGTTACAAAAAAACTGAACGTTTTTTAGTAAAAGGTTTGAGATATCTGAAGGGACAGCGCTACGTTAATTACATCAATCCTGAGAATTTGGTGTTCTAACTTTTTGTTGTTACTCTCATTTATATGCATGACACATACCTGCATTAATAAATTATCTGTGCACGGTTTATGTAACTCACGTTAATTGCTCTTTATTTTTTTATATTTATACCTATGTATTATAATTGATTTAATATTCCTAATATTTATCTATACATTATTATTAGGTACAAAAAGAGAGCAATATTAACTCTTCCAGCCTACTTATTAGGTAATAATTTTTGAAACATGGTATAGAGGACCTATTTAGCAAGTTAATTTTAATGAAAACACAGCAAGGGGGTGATTTCTCCCTAAAATATAGATTTTGTTTCTCTTGTTAATTTAGAAAATGGGAATAACTGAATCAAGGTGTGAATACTAGTGAATAGTTCTAATTAAAAAATAATTAGAAATTCAATAGTAGTTTATGCATCTATCCATCTTTGAGATTTTCAAAAATATTGAGGTTCAACTATTGCCCATATTTTTCCAACATCCATTTCAATTGTGCACCAGTTTAGATTGATTGTTTGGGCAGTAAAAATTGGGGCAACTTTGAGTAATTTAATATTTATTATAGTCAATAATTAAGTACACAAATGTCATGAAAACAAGCTCATCCTCTAACGCAAGTCTTTAAAAATACAGTATACACATTTAAAATATGGCACCAGGATATTCTGCTACCTAATCGGAATTTGCATCTATGTAGCTTTAATAACTTATGATGTATGTATACGATTAGAGAGAAATGTTAATTTTTAGCTCTCGTGCTCCCCATGTCAACAATGCACGGACAGGACATTGCCATTAATGGATCTGTAATAGAATATTGTTCTTAGCATGTAACAGATATGCATTTTTAGTAGGGGCGCGTAGGTCATTGAGTGGGAAATTTTTGAGGGAAGTTGTCACCTACGTTAAAACGAAAGATTGTATCAAAAGTAACAAGAACAGTCATGGTGCCACGTTTGAATCTGTGTCTGTCACCCTGCAACCCCCTACAAAGGGTGACATTTTTAACTTGCTCTATTATAAAATTTTTTTTTAAGATGCCGTTTTAATTCCAAATATAGTTCTACATACATAATATTTAAAATACAGTGTGGAAAAAAGTCTGGAACACCTGAAATATCTCGCAATATACGTTTTTCTCGAAAAAAACGCTCGAATGGGTCAAAATGTATTTTAAATTTGTCGTCTTTTGAAATACTCTAATTCTATGTACAGTGGCGTACGTTGAAGACGCCAAAGGGGCTCCTTTTTTAAATGACAACCCCTATTTTTTGTTCAATATAATGGAAGAGCATATTTTTTTGAGTATTGTAGTATAAAAGTTTTAATTTGTTGCATAAACAAAGTTTCGAAAAAAATGCAAATAAAGTTTTAATTGTGAAGATTGATTTATTTATAAAAAAATTAAACAAAATTTTTTGATTTCAGATAACAGAAAAAGCACAAGCATCAAATTTACCGCCAGCAAAATTGACGTAACTGACATTAAATCGATTGTTTCAATGCCTTCTAGGCAATATTAAAATAAATCAATCTTCACAATTAAAACTTTATTTGAATTTTTTTCGAAATTTTGTTTATGTAACATATTAAAATTTTAATACTACAATACTCAAAGAAATGTGATCTTCCATTATATATTGAACAAAAAATAGGGGTTATCATTTAAAAAACGGCGCCGTCTTTGGCCTCTTCAACGTACGCCACTGTATATAGAATTAAAGTTTTTCAAAAGACGACAAATTTAAAATACCTTTTGACTCCTTCGAGCGTTTTTTCGGGAAAAACGTATTTTACGAGATATTTCAGGTGTTCCAGACTTTTTTTCCACACTGTAGGTATAGGTATAACAAAAATATGCAGAAAATAATAAAAATTATTTATAAAAATAACTGAATAATTCATATTACATATAATAATAAAATAAATATCTTATTTAAGATAAGTATAACACATGTGTTTTGTTCAACCTGAAAATATATTTTAGTTAGTAGAAGTTGCTCAAATATTTTTTTAAAGACATTTTTTATCGTTTTATTTATCATTCGAATCCGACCCTACTAGCTGATTATTTTTGCATTCATCATTCTTTTCATCACTGGAAAACATTTCTGTACAATCAGTGTTTTTCTAGAAAACACTTGCATCGTCTTCCTGCACATTTCGTCTTTTTGCACTTAATTGTAATATTTCACATAATATCTACCAATAATATTCCATTTTTTGTTCATTCCCAACCATATCTTTTTAGGCCATTCAAGCATCTATAATAACAATGCTAGCTTTTAATTGATTACCAGAGATGATCTCATTGTCTTCGACTAAATTTTCCAATAGATGCATCAGTTTATATTTATCAATATGGATGGATATGCATCTTTCCATCGTAGGAAAGTAAAGATCTAGGTATTGCTGTTAGTTCATATTCATCGACAATCTCTTTTAGGTCTAAATCCCTACTCGTTCTTGATAAAATTAAAACTATAGGAAAAATTTTTTTCTGAAGTTTCATTTATGTAATTTTTCTCTTTTTAGCAGTTTTAATATTTTTATTTTCGCTTCTACATAGCTTTAAATCGTTTTTCTTTTAAGAGGAGCCCATAGTGACGTACCTTTAGTTTCCATCCTTTTTTTTAAGTCTTTCCCGAGGTCTTTCCATTTGTGTCTGTCCGATGGATTTTATTTCCGACATATTTTTGGCTGCTTTTTCTCCAGCTTATTAAGTGGGACTAGTAGTTTCGAAAACGATCGAATTAATTTTTCACTTGCTGAAATAATGTGTGGCACAAAAATTTTCTGTATAACTGTGATGTTTTTCGCTCTTGTTTAGCTCGTAGTTTTGCTTCTTTGGAAATCATTCTAATTCAGGTGAGCCTCCGTGTTTTAAGTTAAGCCCACGATTCCACCTGTAACCTGTACCTTGACTTATTTACAATTCAGTTACCTTTCAAGAACTCCTGCCAAATATCGGGTTCTCTTTATTATTCCAGTTCTACCAATTAATGTTATTATGTGTGGAGTAGTTAACAAGGTCTAGAGCAAAAAAATATTTAACAAATCTTTTGAGACAATAAATGCAACAACCAATCACTCGTTAGTTCAAATAGATCGAAAGATCATGTGCATATAATTTCTCATTGTCTTAAAGGTTGGTCGATTTTCCTGTAATCTATCAAATTCCTCCAAGTTTTACTTTCAAATTTAATTCGTTTATTCTCTGTAACTTTGTTTGATTAGCAACTTTGATTTGTTCATCAAAAGATTTTAAAAATTGTAATACTACGAGTATTACAATTTACTCTTTCAGACTTAAAAATTCAGGGTGCTATTTTCGAAATTCATTAAAATATAAAGAATATAATGCTATTAAGGATATGACATGAGCCTGTATTGCCCCACGAACATGTTTCCTCACGAATATTTGATGTATTCACTGGATTGCCAGATTTATGAAGTAATATTTATATTACTTCATAAATCTGGCAATCCAGATCCTTCAATTTATACCTAAGACTTGTAATTCAGCCATAATTGTATGTTGTTCATCAGATCAAAAAATCCAATTTATAGATCATTATGGGAAAGATACTGCATAGTTCTGTACACTGAATAGTCCCATGTCTAAAGTTACTACACATTTTTTATTTTCCAACAATACTTGAATTTAACGTTAAAGTTAAGTGTAACATACAAACAATAAAATAAGCAGGTACTAATTTCTATTGGAATTTAGTTATAATTTGTTTCCAAATACAAAAAATCTCAAATATACCGGGTGACACAAGAAGTAGTTACCCCCTCATTTTTGTTGGCATTTTCATAGATAAAAATTTCAAAATTTTATGGTGAAATAAATACACAGATTCTCATATTTTGACATAAATCATGTGTTAAAACCACTTCCGATTTAACCGGAAGTGGTATCAACTTTCTTATTTTAAATGAGAACACCCAATTTTTTTTCAACATTTGAAATCTACATAAAATTCCCTTTCTAATGATGTGTAACACATTGACATTTGCTTTCAAGATGGCGGCGAAACATTACTTTTATACTAAATTTAAGTTGGCCATTGATTCGCCGCCAGAAAACAAAACGTGGTTGGGAGGCTGTGGAAACAAAAAAATGATTTATTGTTGTTTTGCTGATAGCATTATTTGTAAACATTTGACATGCATAATGCCTACTAGGATTATTTTCTTTTTTTCGTGTATTTGAAAACAAAAGCTGAATGTTTCACATTTTTTTTAAATAGGAACCTATGTTTTTTATGTGATGTGTGAATTCTACATCAAATTATCTTTATGATGATATACGACATGTTCCCTTTTATTTCTTCATTAGCAGCAAAATTCATCTTTGTCTTATTAGAATTGTGAATTTTAGTTTCAATTCTATTAAGACAAAGATGAATTTGGCTGCTAATGAATAAATAAAAAGGAACATGTCGTATGTCATAATTTGATGTAGAATTCACACACCACATAAAAAACATAGGTTCCTATTTAAAAAAAATGTGAAACATCAGCTTTTGTTTTCAAATACATGAAAAAAAGAAAATAATCCTAGTAGGCATTATGCATGTCAAATGTTTACAAATAATGCTATCAGCAAAGCAACAATAAATCATTTTTTTGTTTCCACAGCCTCCCAACCACGTTTTGTTTTCTGGCGGCGAATCAATGGCCAACTTAAATTTAGTATAAAAGTAATGTTTCGCCGCCATCTTGAAAGCAAATGTCAATGTGTTACACATCATTAGAAAGGGAATTTTATGTAGATTTCAAATGTTGAAAAAAAATTGGGTGTTCTCATTTAAAATAAGAAAGTTGATACCACTTCCGGTTAAATCGGAAGTGGTTTTAACACATGATTTATGTCAAAATATGAGAATCTGTATATTTATTTCACCATAAAATTTTGAAATTTTCATCTATGCAAATGCTAATAAAAATGGGGGGGTAACTACTTCTTGTGTCACCCGGTATATGATAAAATTTTAAAATTACCATACGCCATGCATAATGTATTGTAGTACATATGCGGTACCTTACCTTCTTATGATAATAATTAGGGCAATAATTTTATTTTTCTATCTGCCGACGCAATTTTTGTTTGAAAAACGTCATACATATATAAGCTACAATTTACTCACTGCATGTATATATATTTTTTAAATATTTAACGTATAATCACGAGGTTAAAGTTTTAGTTGCAATATTTTTATAATTTACAGTTTATAATAGATTTGTCAAAAAAGTATTGGATTTTATAAAATTGTGAACTGACTGTTATGAGCGCTTAAGTTTTGTCTACAAAACTTTAAAAAAATCATCCCGATAGCTTCTATAGTTTTTTTTACAGTGCGGTTTATGTTCATAAAATTGCAAATTTGTGAATTGAACTCAACTCAACTAATAAGAGCGTAGAAGGTAACAGACACGAATGCCAGAGTGGCACCATCACTTTTTTGGTAGCTAATATAACAAAGTACCAATCTAGGGTGACAACTTCCCTCAAAAATTTCCCACGAAAGCCAAAAATCTGCCCTAGCGCCTCTACTATTTATATTAAAGATTCTAGTAAGAGTAATAATAAAAAATGTTATGTATTAACTTTATTCTGAATTTAATAGTTAGTTAGTTATCACTTATAAAAGTATCAATAAATATATCCACAGGGTGTCTCATCGGGAACTGAATCGATCGATATAGGGAAAGCATGCAAAAAATTTTGGAAATTTGGGAAATTGCTATAAAAAGTCAGTGTGGCCAATTCAACACAAATAATTACAATCATTTCGTGCTTCCGGTTATACCGGAAGTCGATACAACTCGCTTATTTTAAATGGAACCTGTATCTTTCGATTCTGAGCCGAAAACATGGAGTATACCTATACCTAATCCTAGCAGTTTCGGAGATATTTGACGTTTTATAAAAAATTTGATGGATTATTTGCAAGAACCGTTATAACTTTCTTCGTGTAGGAGATCATTGTTTGCTATTTGACATGTAGAAAGAACACAAGGTGAGTTACGTTCAACAATGAGTTCCATATAGTGGAGAGAAATTAGAATTTTAAAGTGATGTAATCGGGAGGTTGAATTTTTTTTTGGTTTTTTGTTTTATACATGCAAATGAGTCGAAAACCGAAAAAATTAGCACCATCGGGCCGGGGCTTCGCGAGAAAAGCGCATAAAAGTGCATTTTTGATGCATTTCAAGTGCATCGCTACATTAATTTTTAAATATCTCCGGCTCTATTGATCGTAGAAAAATTTTAATGAAACTGAACTCGTAAATGAAATAACCTATCAAACTGTTGGGGTATTACATTAAAAGTGCATCCTAACCTCAAAAAATCCAAGTTTCTTAGTTTATATTTTTTTTTACTAATAATACAATAAAGTGGAGTACAAATCTTCTGATCGAGACACTTTTGTATACTTAAGACTTAATGCCATCATTTATGTTCACAAAGAAAATTCGTAAAGCATATACTGCATACTGTTGGTATTTTTATAAAATATTTTTATGGAACATGTGCAATATCCACCGGACTATCGCTGGATTATAACACGATGCTCTTAAGCTGACAACAGTTAAATATAGTGTTGGAGAATATGTAATATGACTGAAGGTATTGAGTAAATAAATAATATAAAGAGGCGCAACCGTCAAGGGGCCGAGATTTTAGTATTGTATTTTTTGCCAATAGCTTCAGGATTGTTATCAATTTATAGTGCTACGGAAAGGTATTTGTAATTCTGTTGCATACCCCTAAATATTGTAGATAATTCTGTAGTTATTGGTAAAAAAATACAACACTAAAATTTCAGCCCCTTGACAGTTGCGCCTCTGAATTCTGGATTCTGGATTGTTTGTGGGGGGTAAACTAATGCTCACATGCACTTAGGCCTCTAAATTGGGCCCATTGTACTGCCCCCGCAGGTAGCAGTGCCACCGCTGTTTTGCTCATTCCTCAAGCCAACAGTTGCGCCTCTTTATATTATTTGTTTACTCAATGCTGAAGGATAAATCTTATTTTGGTGGAGAATGTTTTGATAGCAATTCATTTTCAGGTCTTCGTCTTGTGGTGCGGTTTTGGGTACCTTTGTATACTTCAAATCACGAGAGATGACCGTTACGTTACAAATTAATTTCTAATCTTCAACGTATGCTGTTCAAGAGTGCTTTGATTACAAAATAGTAAAACGAGAGAGACAGAGAAAGGAAGTTCATTATATGTGACTGTTAATATCTCCGACTGACATTGTTGATGCATTAAACGAAAACCCTTGACGAAAAAGAAAGAGAGGGCCCGATTTCGCATGTCTCAGTAACAAGCGAGAATTCGATCAACTGATCGAACGCTTTTGACTAGCGCCGTTAATTGTCACATATTAGTTTCCTGTTTCTGACCTGCTCAGAAGCTGAATCACAATCCAATGCTTTCAAAATGATGTTTACGTGGCGAATAATCATTTAGAAATCCATTGACATTTTGAAGCATTTCAGAAATATAATTGAATAATTTACTTCCAATTGTGCTTAGATTTAGACGGAACATTAGAGGAAGCCACACCCATTATTAAATCAGTTTTATACAGAAAATAAACATAGTTACTTTATTACAAAAAATTCCAATCTAAATAAAAAATTGAAAAAAATAATTAGGAACTCCAGTAGGTAGGTATTCAAATAATGTCAAAATAAAACTTGAAGATCTTCTTATGATTGCCACATTCTTGTCAGTTTAATGTTTCATATTTCATATGTTTCAATTTTGAAATAAATAATACTATAATTGATTGGTATTAATTAATAACAAGTGTTTTTAGTCTAAAATTTCAGGAATAGGTAGCCATTGCGTTATATTATGTATTAAAAATGCCTATCTAAATTAGTTTGTTGAAGATTTTAATGAGGTAAATTTTAAAAAGAGCCTTTATTTCTACAAAAAACTTAATATAAGTTTACTTCACAAACCAAAATAATGTAATAAATAAAAAAAAAGTTCGCTGCGAACAGGATTCGAACCTGTGCGGGCAGAGCCCATTTGATTTCGAGTCAAACTCCTTAACCACTCGGACATCGCAGCTTGTTAGAGACGGTTTCATATACTGGTATATACACTCCCATTGACGTACGTTATTTAATTATTTATTCTTAAACTAAATAATTTAAATAATGCACGTTAAATCGTAAAATACTAATCAATTTATAGTAACAGTTCTATACAGAAAGAAAATATCCTCCACAAAATGAAAATATAAATCATTGAATTAATTAATATTTATTCACTAACATTATTAAACGAATATTGTCGTTAATACCTACATAAATAAAACATTTTTCAAATAAAAAGTTGTACCAATTTTTTCTGAATTTCCCCGTCGCATTAATTTTTTGTTATTGCTATGGCTCTACATAGTTTTAAAATGACAATCTAGGTATATTCTTAGCGTTTTTGGATTTTGTTGTTGTGTGAAAGAATTAAGTGGGTATAGGTATTACTTTCACAATGAGTTTGCATATTCTTACTATTTTACAGCCTCGTCGTTAGGTTATTGAAAGACATTTTGCGACAAAATTAAGTTGAATTCAATTGAGTGTCAAAAGTCTTGTAGGTGCTTGCTATCATTTTTAATAAATTTATTAAAAGAAATGGGAAATATACATACAATAAGAAAACAAGAATATCACTCTTTAATTAATCAAATCAAAGATGCCTCAAAATCGCCCACATCACTGTGTCAGGAATGCTGAATTCGATCTTGAAAACTTTGGAATCACATTATGCGTTGCAATAGGGGTAATTTTGCCCTTATTTTAACATTTATTTGGATAATTCAGGTTGTTGGACATTTCTACACATTGCTAGGAAGGTGCTCTAACTCTAACTAAAATAACTCAACAGACCTAGGACCAGAAGCCGGATGGGTCATTCAATCACACCTCTTTCCTCTTTCACGTTATGGAAAAGTACTAAGTATTTTGTTACAACCTTAAGCAGTTTTCATTGTAATAAAAATTTTAAATAATTTATTGAATTATCTTGTGGGAAGAAGCAAGGGTAATACAGCATTTTGTGAAAATTGTAGCTATCGCTAGTCGTCTCAAAATTTCCATCCACACAATAAACTTCTTGTGTAACGCTTATCTGATCAGTTTTAAGGTCACATGCATATTCATTGTTTATACATATAGAAAAATATACTTATAAGACTAAGGTATATGGCATAATGAGAAAAAGTGGAAAAATAAAAAAAAAACAATTTTCTTATTGATTTTGGACCAATATTAGAATTCAGAGTAGGACCTTATGATGAAATTTGGAGTTATGTTGAGACAAAAATTGGAAAATTTTAATCCGCAAAAATTTGCTTTTTTAATTATATTCCAGTCAAAGTCATTTTCAAAATTAGAATGTAAAAAATCCATTTAAAAAAAATACTGATAATACGCTTCGAAGAAATGAGATCACAAAGTTAAAGTCTACTCGTTATGGCATTGCATAGTTTGTAATTGATTTTTCAAGGCCACGTTTTGTTTAGAACTCAATTAATATTAGAGAATTAATTACGTCAATTATATGCACCATTTTACCTATGTTGTAGTCTTCACTCGACATTTCTGCCTTTTAAAGTCATTTTATTTATTAATGGAACTGAAAGCCTATCTAAATATAAAAGTATACAGCGTCTTCTTTTAAATATAATTGTATTTTAATCTGCAAATTTTTTTTATTTACAGTTTTTAAAGCACATACCTACTAAGTCGCAAACTGAGTACGAAAATTAGAATTTCGTTTAGCCACCCTGTACGTATCTACTAATACGTTATATCTGATATTAAAACTTTGAAAGACGCACATCCATAAGTATCACTCACAATTCTCGATATAAATAGATTTAAACAAAATCCCCTATATTAAGTAGGTAAATATTGATAATCGTGTATAATTCTTATCTACTACATTTATAGAATAGAGTATACTTATTTATTATCATTAAGACGAAATATAACTACATAACATTGAAAATTGTTGTACATCTACAAGGTGGTCCAAATTGTCTTCTTATATTCTTAGAGCTGACAGAACATTCGAAAATAAGATATCTTTTAACAAATAACGAATACTTTTTATTTTTCTGATTTGGTATTCAGATTGTACGTTTTTCCAGTTAATCCTGACCAACCTGTATATATTATTATGTCACTTTAAACCGTAACTTTTTTGAAGTTGAGTTTTGGCCATTGCCTTTAATTTTGTACGACGCTCATATGCGTCATGGGATACAATAAACCTTTTACGAGAAATCCACGACTGATAAGCGTCGTCGGACCGTAGTTGCCAACTGTCAGACGCATGCGTGGTTTTATTTTAGTATCGTTAAAGTGATTCTGCACATGCGCCTTACCATCTGCGCATGCGTGTGACGACTGGCAACCGCCACTGATTGTTCTACGAACAAAGCTAATATATTCGTAGTACACAATAGTTTGAAGAAAAATTATAAAAAACATAAAACAACCACATAAATTATAACGTATCGTATAATTTCGACATTAAACAGACTAAGTGGGAGGGAGTTACATATTTTTAAAAGCGCAGATGCTTACCGATATTTATTGTCGATGTCGGAGCTGGGGATCGAACCCGTTTGTCGATGGACACTACGATCAAGCATGCTTGTCACTACACACCCTAAGACCACTTTGCTATCAAGTTTTTGCCTTAGTTTGCTGTTTTGAGAGTTTATTTTAATGTTACTCAATACGTAAATTCGTAAATTCAGATATTTAAAAACATCTGACTTGACTTACACCTACTAGAAAACAAAATCCTTTTCATTCAGTTAACTTTCTTTGAACTGAATGTCTGGCAGTTGTAGAGTGCATGCCGAAACTGTAAAAAGCGATTCTTTATATTAAAAATTAAGCCTCAATAAATTATATTTTATAACATCTCATTTCCAAGGTATGGGGTTTCCATATAGTTAAAATTTTCAAAAAAAATTATAATTTCTTCCTCAAAAATCGTTTAAAAAACTGCAAGAATATTAATGTCTAAATTTTTGTTTTGTGCCATCATTAATTAGTTTTTTAGAATGACAAGTAAAATTACAATGTTGTTTACTACGAATTTATCTATTAAGAGTATGATGCAGTAAAGAAACACCGCTGAATTGTCGACACATTGAGTAATAAAATAATAAACATCTTAAAACCAGTGTTTAATTCGAAAAAATGCAAGAATGCTTCTGATCTCAAATTTAAAAATAATAAGACCAGTGGCAGCGAGGTTTAGAATGGCACCGTATTTCAGCCACTGGTTAAGTTAATTTTTAGTTTTGGCTGCAACAGCCTTAAAATATCACGAGAAACGTGTTTTGGTACATTTTAACGCCCTATATTCCAATGAGAGACATTTTAGGAAACGCACTGTATATTGTTTTGGTTGGTTATTATTGCTCATATTTATTTCCATTTTCGACTTTCCAGGTTATAACTATAAATTTTATTTTTTTTTTAATTTCTGAGCACTTGACAATGAGCGCCTGCCTATGGACTCGTATACACAATTGAATACGAGATTACTGAATAATTCTGCGTTTGTGTAGAAGACACAAGCTATACCTCATTCTATAGATGTCTCTGAAGATTCAGTAGTATCAATTGGCAATTATGTAAAAAACCGCAATCAAAGTGTGCGGTTAAATAAGCTCAAACTATTCAACTTTCAAATCCGATGTACCTCAGGGTTTCATTTTTAGCCCACTGTGCTTTACAATTTATGCTATAACCATTTCAATAACTTAAATTACTTCAAAATTCACTTATATATGCAGATGACACTCAACTCTACTATTCTTTTGCTTCCCTAGATGTGGAGATGTTCGCAGTTTTCATATAAATGAAAATATTAATAAATTCATAATGACAACTCAAGGTTACTGTCTAGTAATGAAACAAGTCGGAAGTATCTTTTTACACATCAAATAACGAAATGCTGTTGAATGTGTATTAAATATTGTTTTAGAAAGCATCGTACTGAAAAAAAAGATAGTTAAGAGAAAGTTATTTGCCTTTAAAGTTAATATACGGAAATAGGCACTCTCTTCCTCAGAAAACTAAAATCATGCTTTGTGAAACACTAGTTTGATCCCTTCTTAATTACGAGTACAATAATAATATCTACATATTTAATAATAATAATAGTAATAATATAGTTTTATATAATATAATAATACCTATAATTTTGCAGATTCGTTTTATGAATTGTATGATCCTTGCCTTAATGCGCTTTATACAAGCAAAATACAAAAACTGCCAAATTCATATCTTAGATGCTATAGAAATCAAAGAATATCATACATTATTATATTACTTGCAGTAAAATGGCTCAATATGCAAAATAGATTCATTTTGCTGCGTGGTTGTTTCATGCATTAATATTGAACAAATCTCCGCTATATCTATATAGAAGAATCAAGTTTAGATCATACGTACATAATCTGAATGAGATAAGAGTCTTATAACCCCTCCAGTACATCATTCTCAGTTGTTTACAAGGTCATTTAGTTACCAAATTTACAAAATTTACAATAGAATTGATAATGAACTTAAAGACAAATGAATATGCACAGTTTTAAAGACAAATAAATCTCTCTTATTAGAACGTCAAGTTCCCAATTTATAGACTACCAACATCTAGCCTAAATTTATGTATTTATCTTGGTATTGCTTACGTCATCTCAGCTAAATTCGCTATTGAAAATCAATTATAATAAATTGCTGTTTGCTAGATTTTGTACAGTTTGGATCTCTTTCGTAATCAATGTAGGTAAACTCATCTTAAGGTCATGAATGAAACGAAACAAGCAGTTTTATATGGTTAGGTGCTCGGTTAAGTGTAATATTGATCATGATTTTTTGTATAACAAATAGTTGTGAAACATTAAATTTTGTCTTCTGTACCAACCAACAAATTTTTGTTTCTGTATGTGTAATGTCTAATGGAATATAATAAAGACGTGTATTGTTATTAAGAAAATTTCTACTGGAGATTAACGTTCCTGTTTAAAAACTTCCGCCCAGTGTTGCAAATACTCTTGCTTCTCTAAATTTTTATAAAAGCTGTTGTACGTTTGTTAAAAAATGTCGATCACATTCAATGATTTTGTGTAAAAATATAATCTGTTCTTTTCTTTTTTATATTCGTCGACACTGTAGGTAGATGAAGATGAACATATTAAATATATGTTCATTTTCTGTCTTTTCCTCTGTCCCCTTTGAGGGAGAATTAGTTTTTACCTGAAGGGATGCGAGTTATTAGAAAAACTAAAAATTCATGGCTCAACAAGAACTGGTGTATTTTTACGAGTCAATAGGAACTTTTATACATTATTTACAAGAACTAAATACATGTGCATACAAAAATTCAGCTGTCACGAACTTCTGCAGAAAAACGTTAAAATAACTAGGCCCCTTTGGAGCACATTAACAAGTATCGTCCTTACTTTCCAGCACTAAATATTACGTATTACTCTCATTTTTTAGTAACTCAAATAACTAACAATATACTTTTTCATTACTAGCAGACGGATTTAACTACAATAAAATCTTTGTCCTAATTTCACAATCTTGACCATAACATTTATAATGATTTTAGCTGTTAATGAGCAAAATATCTAGGTCACTTTTGATTTCACTTATATTTTGTTACGATAATTTAAAATGTACACTCTTAATATTGCGTATATTAATGACGAATTACTATTTTAAAGAAATTATTAATACGTGCTCTAGGATTTGCCTGAAGCAGTTCTACACTTTAATGAATAGAACGATAAAAAAATAAGTATTTATGTCACCTACGCCTGCTCTACATATTAAGAATGTGAATGTATTATTATCTTGATTAGCATTTTTATTTTTAGCAAGTATACTAATAGAATAAACTCCTTCTTTCTTAATTAGCATTTATAATTTATTGATTTTGCAGGTTTAGTATAAGTTACAGTAAATGTAGGCTGATAGATTATGCATACACCTGTCTAAAAGTTTGCATATTTTTTTATTTACGATAAAAAATTTAACGCTTGTTAAATTCTTTATCGGTTCTTTATGGTAGAACAGAACCATATGGAAGACACTGATAAGGTATGTATATTAGATGATTCTTCTTTGGAATAATTGAATGAACTTAATTATAATGTTTATGTATTAAATATGTAGAAAATATTCAAATTCTTTGGCGCCAATTTTGTCATTGATTTACAATTTACAAAATCCTTGTAGTGGAAGTGATATAAAACATTTGTTAAAAGTTCACTAAATCAACCAATGTTCTTACTTAAATTGTCTTAAAAATTACCCCATTACTAATAACGAGTATCTCCGAATCAGTTGATATTATTTTATATAAAAAACTCAAGCAAATATTTGTATTACGAAATTATTATACCTCTGTCCCACCACTTGTTCTTCTATGTATTGATTTACAAGTATATAAAAAAAAAGTGAGCCGTTCTTTTGACTAGACCAATTTATCTTTATGTATTTTGACGCGCTGAATTCGAATCTGAACTCAGAATTGCTCCATCACCCTCCAGTTTTATTAATTGTGAAAATTCACTCTTAAATTCGGAAAATTTCCCTGTATGGGGGTGCTAGCATTAGGTGTAATCATGAACACCGATTGGATGCGATTGGGAATGTATGTCTTCACGAATTTGGAAGTGCTGAATTCGAATTGAAAGTCGGAAGTCTTCCATTAATGTTTAGTATTTTTTTTTTCAAAAGCAAGTAACGTCCTGTATTTCCCGGAAATTGCCAAAACTTGTTTATTCTTTACTTATAGGGAGATGAAGATAGATGAAGAAGAGAACGATGTTTTCTGCTACGTAAATATGTACCACTTACTCATTTTTTCTCTTGTAACGAACTCTCTTGTGTTCGAATGATCTACCAGCGGTTTTCTCCTTCTTTTCTTTTCATTCTGCGTAGTTTCTCTCTTTGGCGTACAACAGAAACCTGCCATCATGTTAATATCCCACCTTCATTGGTATCGACTCTCCATTTCACTTACATCTTGATGACATCTTTCTACTTGTTCTTCGCTATAGTTCTCGAGGTTTTCGGGAAGTAGTCAATGTGAGAGTGTAAAAAGAGCAATTTGAGATTCATAAAATAACCCAACTGTTTGGAAAATTTTCAATAACTCTTCAACTAAATCCTCTTCTCATTTCCCAAGAAATTCTGAGAGACCTGTTTGAAACTTTATCATTCATTTTTGTGATACATTTTTCGTCCCGAAACAGGGTACGAATTTGAGAACCGTCGAAGAAACCCTGTTTTAATTTAGCATAACTTCTCTCCTAAATATTGAAAATTGTCGACATCTTTGCCCAAAGCTTTGACGAACTGTTTCATGAGACCAAATTTAATATGAAGCGGTGGAAGCAGAATATTTGAAGTATCAACCAATGGTTTGTGTATAATGTTGTTTGATCCTGAATTAAACTCCTTGTTCTCCTTGACCATACTTTCTGAACAAAGTGATTTTTTTTTCTGTGCCCTGCTATCCCATAAGATGCAGGGATTTTTTGTGTATCCCGATTGCGGCACTTTTACACTCTCACCTTAGCTATTTTTCCGAAAACCTTGCGAACTATAGCGAGGAACAATGAGAAAGATTTCATCAAAATATGAGTGAAATGAAGAGTCAATACCAAGGAAGGGGGATATTAACATGATGGCATATTTATTTTGGACGCCAAAGAGGGAAAACAAGCAGACCCAGTAAACACATGATTTGTGGCATTTTGTTGGCCCAGTGGAGTTATTAATGGTTTTGTGATGATGCTTGTTAAGCATTAATGGTCCATTACAAGTTGTGTACAGTCATACCAGTAGTTTATGAATGACATTTTGCCATTTTAGTACCAATAGTGGTTTACTGAGTTTCTACTAGTATTTTATACATTGCATTATTGCCATTTCAGTACCTATAATGGTTCATTGCTGGCGCAAACTACTTGAGTCTGCACTTGCTCGTCAGTTTAGGACATTCCGTATCGCCACCATCATTGACCATTTTAACCTGTGGTGGCGTCAGTCGTCAATGTCGTTAGTAAAAAAAAGTGTTGAAAACTGAAACCATTATCTTCTCGCCATGCCGTCTCCTTCATTAAAAATATATTTAAAAAAAGTTACAAAACATCAAGAAAATAGGGTTATTAAACGACAAACCCGAACAATTAGTTTCTCTAGTTAGTGAAGTGAATCAACAGAAAAATCATACTTCATAGTAATAGTTATATAGGTAATTTAATTATTGTGATATCCTTTGTTACAAACGTACGTCAGTTGAAATTTTTGAGTGGATATCGATTTGTGTCTTTTGGTATAGAAAAACCATATAACCAAAAACCGGTCACATTCACTTTTTGGTAAAAACTAGTTTTCGGTAGATTTAGGTAAGCAATAAACTAAAAATTATATATGTAATTATGTATATTGATGTTTACCATGGAAAAAAGTTTCTTGTTATAGTTTTAATGATATAAATTGTTTTTATTTGTTTTACAATAAATATGTTAATATAAATATACTGCCTTTCATTGAGAAAATAACATTTGTATTTAAATGCTATTATATTTTTATTTAAAATGTTCAAAGGCTAAATGTGAATAGCACTCAGTGGCTGCTGATATACTTTGGGCTTTTACATCTTCGTAAAGGGGTGTGACATCCAAGGGATACTTAAAAGACATAATTACAAAAACTAAATGAAGTTTTGCAGAAACAAAACTGAGTTTGAAATTTACGAGAAATTTGAAAAATGGGCTCCATTTTATTTTTAAATGGTTTGTAAAATATGTGCTATTGGCTATTTAGTGTCCTAAATATAGATACAGTGCTATCAGTGGCGACTGATGAAATTTAGTTTGTAATTTCTACGTATTGTAGCGTGGGTCAAGCGATATTTTAAATAACTACCAAGACTAAATAAAGAAGTTTTGCAGAGAAAAATTACGCTTGAAATTTGCGAAAACAGTTGCCAAAAATGGGATTGCCTTCCCTGATCATTTGGTAGATAATTTGAAAAATGTTTGCAAAACATTTTTTTCAGATTCAGATTGTAAATTTTGTTTTTGATAAAATTATTATTTTTAAATGTCAACTTTATAAAAGATAAAAATCGAAATCCCTAGATAAATTTTAAGTTTACAGCCTTCATCGGAAATTGAATTCATTCAACACAGTGGCAGTTGTAACCCTAGCTACCTCCAGCTACCTGCAACTGTTGTTTTTTAAGAACGCAACCAATGTTTTGCAAACATTTTCAAATTATATCTACAAAATTATCAGGGGAGGCAAACCCATTTTTGGCAACTGTTTGCGCACATTTCAAAGCAATTCTTCATTCAGGTTTAGTAGGTAGTTATTTAAAGTATCGCTTGACCTACGCTCCAATACGAAGAAATAACAACTTAAATTTTACCAGTCGCCACTGATAGCACTGTACATTTGCACAATAAATGGCCAATAGCACAGGCAGTACTGGTTAGACACTGGTAACAGATTAATTATTGGTCTTGAAGTGGCTGAATAATGGCTGAATTGTGGTCTAATAATAGCCCAATATTAATTAAATGCAAAACCACTGAAGGCTAAGCAGTGGCGACACATTAAATGATGGCAAAATCTTTGATGGTCCAGCACTGTCGAGCACTAAGCAGCCATCGAAGTACCATTGATGAGTTAGATGGCAGTTTGTGCTTTACAATTACTGGGCCACGTATATTGTGTTTATTGGGGTAATAGGAGATGAAACAACCGCTGCGTAGATCATTTAAAAACTAGACAGTTCGTTGCAAGAGGAAAAAGGAGTAAGTGGAACATATTTACGTAGCAAGAAATATCGTTCACTTCTTCACCTGTCATCATCTCTCCATAGGCACAGAACAACTAAGTTGTGGAAATACAATATGTTACAGAGGAATTTTCCGAATTTAAGAGCAATTCTCTATAATTAACAAAAAAAATTGGAGGATGATACAAATATATAAAGATAAATTGGTCTAGTCAAAAGAACAGCCGACTTTTTTCTGTGTGCCTGTGATTTTCATGTGTCTGTTCCTTCTATAAGTTATACATTCTGAACTCCACTAAAGTATCTGAAAGGTCCTTAAGCTATGAAAACTGAAAAGTAGACTGACAAATACACATTTCTTTAACCAAGCTTTTGGAGTTAGTAAATTTAATATTACACAAAAACTGATTTTCGAAAATTTTTTAACTATGAACATTGTCTCATATAAGTAACAATCTATTATACCGGGCCTTGCAGGAGCAAGAAACACAATTACTTAAGTAAAAATAATAAAAAAATTAAATAATTTTTTCGAATTTCTATTGATGCATTTAGTAGTTTGGGTACCACGCGTCGCGTTGAGAAAACTTACAAATGAGACCCTACTGGGAAAAACGTCAATGTCATTGATTCCATATTGATGACACCATCATCTTTATGAGCAACATAAAGATGCGAATAATTTTTATATATTTTTTTCATAATCATAATAATTTTGATTAAGTTAATTAAAATTATTTAAAAATTAACCTTTTTTGCAAAACAATATGTTTTTAAAATAATTAACAAGCATTCCCATTTATCGCAGTGTTTCTAAAGTGTCGTTAAAATTTTGTTAAAGAACAAAAAGGTAATCTATCAATATCAAATAATCTGTGACCCACACATTTTATAAGTGGTATACAACGTAACAGTCGACTTTTAATTTAACAACTTAATAAGCGAATCTCAAGTCAAGGAGTGCCCCAATGAGTGACAAATGATTATGCCAAAATAAAGGAGGCAGAGTAAAATTAGACATCCTAGGATGACATCATCAATTTCTCAAGTCGGGAGCTGCACAGAAAGGGCCAGCAGGCGGTGAGTGGCGGACAACGGCTACTTGCAGATGAGGAGGCAGCCCCACGTCGAGCCCGGGGGAGTACACAACATCCTGCCATGCAGTTTCCATTCTTCAGCCCGTAGAAGAGTCTTAACTGCCACCGGTAGTAGATTAATGATTGTTCTTGTGGGTGCCCAAGCACGCGACCTACCTCAACCTCAAGATAAATGTGTATTTGATAGTAGCACAGCCATGACTTGGACTTTAGAGTTATGAAGTCGTCCCTGGGACGGAACTCCGTGACAGACGCCGGCGCCCATTAATATCAAATAAATTAAGCAGCCCCTGGTTACTCTCTTCAGTCTATAACAGGACCGTAACTGTGCTATATTATGGAGAATCATCATGAGCAGATGCAGAGAGAAAGATGACGATATGAAATATAGAGCTTGACAATTCTTCAACAGCGATTAATTAACGTTATTCAATTCTTAGGCTGTTGGAATTTATTAAAACAAGTTTAGTCTCAGACTGAATGTTTCTCACACTCTTGTAAACAAGAATATTTCACGCTGTATGTATAAGGTTATAATTTGTCAGGTGTTTGCTAAAGTAGGTGCATATTGAATTGTCAGTTTTTGATATAGTTTCATGCAATAACATTAAATTGTCTAAGCATGCCATAATCGTTACCTCAAATTAGTTTTGGTTAAGAAAAATCTGTGACTTTCTTGGACGAATTGGTTAAAAAGTTGACTTTTTCGTGAGGACAGAAAGTGTAAACGTTAAGCTGTATATACAGGGTGTATCAAAAATGAATTCAAATCTGTTCGTGTGGTGACTTCTCACCTACCAAAACATTTTAAAGCAACACCTGTCTTTTTCCTTAACAGAATTATTTACAGATTTAAATTTTGCTAAGGAGGCTACATTCACAAATAATTTTTGTAAGGTGTTTAACAATTAAAACAAAGATGCCATTCTGGATATTGCCTTTTACACCAACCTTATGTTAGGTGAATAACAAATATAATAATTATTTCATTATTAAAATATTCTTCTAAATTTAAATACTTTAAAGAGAAATCATTGCCACTGGCTACGGGCCTGTCCCATCACAAAATAAGAAACCTCGACCAAACACTTTGTTAACATGACAGTCCAAAACAAAAGCAAGGACCGCGTGCAAAAGTTTATATCCAAGTCATTTGTTCATCGTAGAAGCATTTATTACCTACTCGTACTTATTGATTTATGGTTTTCACTATAATTAATAAATGATTTAGAAATATGTCTTGGATCTATCTTAGAAGAATTAATATCAGGCTGGTTATTGTTGTATTAATCTTAATTAATCACGATGAATTGGTAGAAAAATTACACCCCGGTGTTGAAGAAGAATAGCTGGTGATATGTTTTTGAAGGCTACTGTTATAAATCTATTTATTGTAACAGGTAAATCAGAGATTTTAAATGTGTTTAAATTGTAGCTAATCATTGTCATTCGACAGAAGACTAATTATGAATTTAGAGGCTTCAAAATTCTCTTTTTTAACGATGTATCACAATGCCAACAAATTGTTAGTTACTAGTGCGAAATTTAAATAAATATTTTCATGGCCTACTCAGAAAATATATTTTTTTAAATTTTATTCTACAGTGTGTCGCACTTAAGAGTGAAACACCCTTATAACTTTTTTCATTTTTATCCGATTTGAACCAAATTTTACTCAATGATAGATCCCATTAGGATCAACGCACGGCCAAAAAACAATTCGCCCCCTTATAATGCAAAGCCACCTGCGATACCAAAATAAACGCAAAAAATCAAGATAACATATTAGGCATTTT
This sequence comes from Rhagium mordax, assembly GCA_963680705.1. Lineage (NCBI taxonomy): Eukaryota > Metazoa > Arthropoda > Insecta > Coleoptera > Cerambycidae > Rhagium > Rhagium mordax. The sequence goes on along the minus strand of OY796657.1, from coordinate 81,400,812 downwards.
CTTATCGGAAAATTTATCAATGAAAATTGTTCAGAATTGTCTAATAACCTTAAATCCAAAATCTCATCAAAATAAAAAAATATTGATATTTTGATTTAAAAAAATTTAAGTATAAAATATAGGTAATTTTACAATATCAATTATCATTCGTATTTAGTTGAAGGGTGTTTTTTTAGTTTTTTTTATAAAAAATAAAATATTAAAATACGATAACCCATTAAAATTATATTTTCAGACTTAAAAATTTTTTCAAACAAAATATTAATATTTTTTTATTTTGATTAAATTTTGGACTTAAGGTTTTTGAACAACTTCCATTAATAAAATATTTAATAAAAAAATACCTAAATGTGTTTTTGATTTTCCCCGTTTATTTTCATATAGTAGGTGGCTTTGCATTAGTAAGAGGCACATGGCATTTAGGCCATAAGTTGTTCCTAATGTGTTCTATCTTTGAGTGAAATTTGGTATAAATCGGATAAAAATGAAAGAAGTTATAAGGGTGTTTCACTCTTAAGTGCGACACACTGTAGAAACTAGTTTTTTTCAGACATTGTGATTCATTGTTGGAAATAAGATTTAAAGCACCATCTAACAAAAGAAACCAATATGGCCACCATAGAAGTAAAACCAAGTTAATAACATTGACTCAAAAATAAATGGCGATAGACATTTTTTTAAGTAATTTAAAATAACTGATAAAATTATTATTTAGTGATTTCTGTGTGCTCAAAGGTACTTCCGTATTAATTTTTGCTGAATAGTCTTATTTATGTCCTGACATATGTATATTTTGCCACGGTCGAGGGAAACAAGTTACAAATAATGGTCAACTACCGACAACTACACTAAAAATTGGAAAGCGCCTCAAAATTTTTCTACATACATTGTAAAAAAAATAAACTGAACATTAAATTAACGTAAAAGTATTATTTTCTGATTTACCACGACTATGATCACATTTTACAAAAATAATATTAAATATTTGTCTATATAAAATAACAATTGACTATTTGTTTTTGTTAAATTGAGTATAAGGCTCATGCATGTAAGAAATTAAAATATTTGTATATGTGTATGCCAAAACTATCGGAGGAACTTTTAATGAATTTTGAAATGTAGCACTATTAAAGGTTCAAAAAGGATCGTTAAAATTTTTACTAGATTAGTGATTTGTTAAATTTATAATTAAGAAATAACATTTTAGACATAGGTACTTAAAAAGTTTTCATGGCAAAATGCTTGACATAATAATTGTTCAAAGACTGGATACTTTGTAGCTACAGGGTTTTTTCTTATAATTAGCCAGCCCCTTACACAGTTTATTTGAAGAGATACAGAAATTCTATAGACTTATAGGGTTTTTTTAATGGGACATTTGTTTATTTTATTGGCAGCTTATTAAAATTCAGGAAAAACATTGCAACTTTTGTATATAGAATTTTTCTGTATTTCTTCAAATAAACACTGTGGCTAATTATAAGGAAAAATCCTGTACACAGTGTCCAATCTTAAATAAGTCATTTCCAGCTGTTGCATTGATATAAGCGCAGGCGATATTGAGCTTTATATATACCTTTCATAATTTTTATACTAATTTTTTGTTTTGTTAAAAATGTCACACAAGTATAAAATAACGCCTTTTTGTTCAGTTGCAAATATAAACATTGCTAGTACTCAGGTTTTAAATTTTAATTAGCACTAACCAAGTAGGTATCTAAAAAAGTTCATGAATTTCAAATATACATAACCAGTAGTTACAACATTATAATAGTAAAAGTGTGTATATGTATAAAGTATGGAATAAATTAATTATTTTTGAATACGAAAATATTTTAGAACATCCCCTGACAGGTCGAATTTATTTGAATTGCATCTTGTGTTTTAATTTTTTTAGCTATGACGTCACCGCTGCTTTAACAACTTTTTTTCTACATATTATTCCATTTTCAGAGTTTCTATGGAAAGCTGATTTCAAAGACCTATACTACTTAGGGCTTGGAGCTACAGACATTCGAAAATATTATTTTTTAAGTTTAATAATTCTGATTGGCTACGGTGTTGTTTACACCAAATTTTTACGGGATGTTTAAATTTATTAAGTACTACCTATTAAAAATTCGGCTCATCTGTATTATATTTTAAATACTTATACATAAAATATATTTCTAAAACGAATGAAAATATTAACTAACATACAGTATTTATAATTCAATCTGTCTACAAGGTTCAATTACCAGTTATTGATTATAAATAAAATAAAATGGATAATCGGTATGTGATAATAGGTATGTATATAATAGGTATGTCTCACATTATATATTATTATTAATTGCAGATTATATATGTAAGACCTGTATCTAAAAATTCAGTACTTATTACTTACCGTGATGCAATGGAATAAAATGGACCCTAGTGACCTATTCTTTTAAGTTGATTTGACTATTTATATACAATATTTGTTTAAATATAAGTATATCAAAAATACAACTAATAGTCGAAATACTTTGAACGTATATATGTATGTATAACAATCGAGATTTTTCCATTTAGAATTATTAACTGAGTTAGGATCACATAGCGTTATCATCAACAACTGTCCCAGTTTCGTTATTTGCGCGTGTCACTTCAGCAAGAATACAAAAAATACTTTAATTATTGTAATGTGTTTCAAATATTTGTAGTTACTATACCTACACTTAGTTTATTTCATGGACCAAAACTATTTAAAAAAATGGATCTAGGTTAAATGAATACAAATTCTTGCTTAATTTTCGATAGTGTTCATCATCACTGCTAAGGCTAGTACCTACCTCATATTTTGATAAATCTAATTTCTCATGCCTCATAAGAAAAGAAAATTAGCCCGTACACATCTGTTATTGTCGGAGAATTCAACTCCTAAATTTGTGTATCCAGAGTATGCCGTAAATGGATTGCTCCAAAAACACAGTTATTAAGTAGGTACTAAGTTAGCCACCTTATCACTGTCTATATAATGATAATAGACATTGCTGTGTGCTATTGGAGAACTATATTATGATGTTCATATTGGCGACAAACACACTTTGTAGAAAAAATCTTGGAACAAATTATTCCTGATATTTAAAACAAATGTGTGAATGAGGATCGACAAGAGGCTGAAAACATAATTTTTTTTTTCTTGGATGGTTGGGATAGGTCATGGATCAAATAATAAAACTGCTTTTTTAAATCAGTCGACGTTTCGCTTAATTTATTTGCATCTTCAGGACTGGTTAAATGCAGTCTTTTTGTTGTTGTACTATAATAATATAAATTTTTTAAAAACAAATTCAGTAACAAGCAAGGGAAAAAAAAATACATATAGAAGGTCACTAATAAAGTTGAAAATTGAAAACATAATAAGTATGCGTTAGGTTTAATTGTTTGTTAATCCAATGAATTTTTAGAACTTCCTAATGGTCAACAAACATTTTAAACTTAATTTATGAATAAACAAAAATAAATATTCCATCAAGAACAACTTATTTTACATACCTGTGTTGCCAATTTAACGTGATATGGACCTATGAACTGCCGCATGAATATGATAATGTAGGTATCAAATTATTATAAACTTTATTTCTACTTTTTTACACAGAGTCAACTAAGCAAAACTAAAATAATAATGCTCTAAATGTATTATTTTTTGTCTGGTACACTATGTATAATTTTCCCCATTAATGACGGGCCTGCTCTATAACTCACAGTGTGGTGACCGTGTAGTTTGGCCCTAACAGCAGTCGACCCCTGACCTGCCTCCGAACGAGATGGGCATCTCTAGAGGAAATGACCATCATACGTCTCACGGAGTGAAATTTCGTCACTTGACTGCCAGACCACAAGTAGGGCCGTAGTTCGTCATTCCGTGCTAAACGACAGCCATTATATGTAGGTTCTCTGTCACATCGTCTATCAACAGCATCAACCCTCAAGTAAATGATGCTATCCATGACTGTTTGAATAGGTAGCATAAAATTAGGCACAGAATTGATGTAAGTTGTGTTTACTGTAGATAATAGTAGATAGCTTAAATTAAATAACATATTGGAAAACTCGTCGCTTTTATTCAACACCAAATGGATAGTATCAAGAAACGCCGTGCTGATTTTATTTGCGTCTGAGAGATTCGAGTAATAAAATTAAATACTAATAAAAACCATTCTAAAGTATACCAAAATTAATATTGCACCAAATGCACCAAAACTGCAAACAGTTCTACACTGACATTACAAGAAAAATTTAGAGTAAGACATAAGACAAGACATAGTTTTGCACTGAAAGAGTTGTTTTTTTTTTTAGTGTAAACCAGTGATGGATAAATAATAAAATTTCAAATCATTTTCGTCAAAATGAAATTTTATTTAAAGTAACAAATTATTGCATATTATCAAAGATACATGCTAACGAAAAATAATAGATATTTTATTGTTACCAAAATATTTTAGCTCGTATTTTAGTTTAAAAATGTTCTCCTGACCTATCCATATGTTAAAAGTATGATAAAGAATGATTTTTTCTTGCAAGTAAGTTGTCACAAGGTTCACAAATTATGTTCATACAAAAGTGATCTTCGTGAAGACATGATATTATACACTTTATCTATAGTCAGGTTTTATTGTCAAGATTTGGACTTTTTACGACCAACTCAAACTCATCTGAAAAAAATAGTTTAGGCAATGTAACGTTTCTCAATTATGTATGCTTACCTCATCTTTATTTATTTAAGTCTTAGTCATCTTCCAAACTTTCAGAAACATTTTGCATCCTCGCAATTTTTTTCACTTTATAAATATTTTTTTTACGTTAACTTCGTGTCCTTCTTTATTTAATTTTAGGCTTTGATAATTTCTTGTGAGTTTAACATAGTTGCCAATTTTATTGACCTTTTTTGCGGCGCTTCAATATTTGGCGTAGGAAAAATGTGATCAAGAAGTTTATGATGTGATTTCACAAAATCCACGACTCTGAAGTTTTTTCTTCGTTATCTTATAGACAAATTTTCCTTCTGCAAAAAAATAACATATTGTTCAATGTATGTTATTTAAAAAAAACTGCTTTAGGAAATTCGCCGTTACATAAAAATAAAACAACCAGTCATGGTGCCAATGTAAAAATAATTGAACAGTTTGTTTGTCTGTATAGTGCAGTATCAATTTGATGGCCTGACCATATATGGCTGCCGCGTACAAGAAGTATGCTAATATTTTTTTTGGTAAGTAAAATATTTATTTTATATACACAATTATCGGAATGATTGAAACTCTTCTGCATGTTAAAAGTGTTATTACGTATGCAAAACGCGCGAAGAAATGCAAGATATTATAAACTGTTATTCTCAAAATAACAGAGTATTATATAATTTTAGTCACATTAAAGTCCGTTGGGAGCCCCAGGTATTGTTATTATACCATGCTAGGGTGATGAAATGATCCTCATCCTTCCGTGTCTAAATAACCACAAATTTTCAAGCTCACAATGACATAAAAACTTCTAATGATAGCTTTTGTAAAAGTCATGTAATTTGAAGAGGAAACGTGTATAATTAAACGAGTTATGAGCAGTAATAAGGTTAAAATGATGATCATTGATAATTGATCACGATATGTATAAGCTGCAGAAAATAGAAAACCACACAACGTATTTAACCTGTCTACTTCCCATACGAAATCTTAATAATAATTATGGGAAGTAGAAAGTATGGTATGCTTTTGTGTTGCATAGTAAAATTGCGATTATCTCGCTCTTGGAATTCTGCAGTCTATTTATTTCAAAAAAGTAATGTCAGGAATATCATTTAATGTCCCTCGTGGGAGCTTACCATTACGAAATTGCTAATTAAATTAACGTACGTTAATATAATCAATTTATTTTTAATTGAAATACCAAAATACAAAGTGGATTTTTATTAGTAAGTACACTATTCCCTGCTAGGAAATACAATATAATTTTAGCTGATTTTCATTTGCATTTTGATTTGTCTCCATAGAACTGTTCCATAAGGAATTTCCATATTGAATAAAATCTACTATATAAGATGTGGCAGAAAATTATGTCATAATTTTAACTGTGAATTTTAGGACTGAAAGAAAATTGGTCCGACATAGCGTAGGTACATTTAAAACTAAATAAAGGAGTTACAATCGTCTACAGTTGATTGGGGGACTGGGAGAATTCACAGCTAAAATTATCATATGGTTTTTTGAAACACCTTTCGTTGAAAAAATAGCTAGATATTAACTGCGATGGCTAGAAACTTTCAGCAAGTAACTTCCAGTCAAAATAATTTTCAAAATACATGCGATTTGAAAAAATCAAAAAATTTTATAATTTTTTTGGCAGTCTGTAGTCCTGAAATAATCATTATATAGGTAACAAATTAACTCTTTACGTTTCATCACCAATAGAACAAAGAGTACGTATCAAAGAAGAAACGACACTATTAAGTATCTTACATTATATTTGATTTTATGATTTTAACAACGACTCACATTTCATGTCGCTAACGTATTACTGATTGAAATGATTAATTTCCAATATATCGGCGACAGTGGACATTTAGTCTTTCTACAACTTCATATAATTTCATTATTTGGATCAATTGAATCAACTGTTCTAATCAATAATAATAATAATAATTTTTTATAAATATAATACGGAATTTGTGTAAGATAAGAATGATCCATTCAAAAATATTTCAATTTTTCTTGCGCAACTTTGAAGTTGAACTGCAGTTTTTTGGAAATATTTACGGTTTATTAGAATAATTATTTATTTTTTCCTATGGTACAATAACGTTCGTGTTCATACCAGACATCCTGCAGGGGTGTTGTAGTTCAAGATTACCCATAATTGACTTAATGCTGCTGAGAAATAGCATTTCATATATTTTTTCTAGATATAATAATATAATAGTTACGCTTAAATTTAATCATGCCCCAAAGAATCTCGGTACTCTTGAATGAGGAAGTGAAAGATCCAATTGTTCGACGTAGCGCCGCGGGTTGCGACCTATTAATCCTGTAGAATATTTTTCGTTCGACAAAGAAATATTTACATGACATGCATACTTAAAGGTCAACAAATATCAATTAAGGATACGTATGAATTTTCCATTAGTGCTAATGTGATGTCCTTGTTATGTTGGATCGAAATGTGAGATGTTCTGAGAGTCGATTAAACTTGAATGCTTTTTTGGAAATGTTTAAAATCTCTACCTGGAACAAAAAATATTTTGCTAAAATTATATTTACTTTAGAAGCGAATAAAAAAGGCTGAACATGAAGAATGGATGTATTCGCGCTATAAACTTTAAAACCATTAAGGGGTTACCTCCATAGATGATGAGGATGAATTTCCAACAAGCAAGTAAGTGAAGGTGAGAAAAGGTCTGAAACATCAAGTAAAAGAACTGAAGAAGTGGTCAACGATATTAAATGTATAATAGAAAATAATCCTCCTATGAGAGTAAGCCGAGCTAAGCATTCTTTTGAATAGTTTCTGGAAAATTTAAACGATAATGATTTACACCTACGAGGCATGGTTCTGTGAATGTGAATAATCAAAAAGTATGATGAATTTGTTGATAGAAAACGAATTCATTGAAATATTTATACATTCCCTCGAAGTGGGTATCTGGGTGACAATTTTGCAAAGATGAATTAGTTTTTCACTTTAATAACAACTTGAATGTAAACTATATTATTTGATGCTTTTAATTAGTCATCGATGATGTCACTCAAGGATATTTTATTTTATTTTTATTTTATTTTACATACACTGCTCAACAGGTAAACCCATTTAGAGAGCAGGACAAATACACAAGAGTATATGACTGTAGTACAAAAATATAACAACAATATATAGGTATAAATAAGACATGATGATAATATGAACAATAAAAATGATAATACAAGAAATGAATTAATTAATTAATTAAATAAATGGTCCGACAAGGAAAAAAACAAAGATTCAATCACTAGGCATAGCACGTTTTTATGGACTTAAGCGAGCAATGAAATATATCAAACTTCTCGCAATTTTGATTATAGTTTCCACATATTCTAAAGAGAGGCGAGAATTTAAGGGTATTTGAATGTGGAATAGATAGGTAGAAAGTTTGAGATCTTCGGGAAATCATTGCTAAAGGACATACCAAAATCCATGGTCTACAAGACGATAAAATATTTGATCAAAACTTATAATCTCATTCTTTAAATCCGGTTCCTGATTTCGAAACATCCATAAAATTTCGAATTCTGAATTTTGCATATGCAATTTACCAAGAAAATGAAATAATTACTTCAGTGATATTGCATAATGTGTTGGAGAATTTGAAGAAATGAGTATTTTTCTGTAGAATGGCAATAACATTTCGATAAATTATTATGACATATTCGGTGCATCTAAACAGGTGCCACGAGGGAGCTATGCCTAGTATCGAATTCTAATATTTTGGTACAATGGATGTTCCAAAAATTATGTGGCCTACATATGATCCATATTTAACTTTAGTAAAACAAAAACTGAAATGCGGCACCTTATTTATTTATTTTAACTCAATACTACCAATTTATACCTATGTAAAACAATGTGTTGCAAGGTGGAGATGAAATAAACAATTTATATGTTCACTTAATGTTTTAATGTTTTACCAAATATTTGAGACGGTCATTTATTGTATCGTCTGAAAACAACTCCCTGAACAATGTATCATATCTGTCAAGAAGTACTTTTATAGGCTTACGAAACCGTTAGAAGCATAAGACTTTCTTTGTGACACGTAGACCACAGACTATCTATATGAAAAAATGTAATAAAGACTGAGTAAAATATTTTTATTATTACAATAAAAACACATTTAGTGCATGTTGATGAGAAGAATAAAACAAAGTTTTTGTAATAAGGCAGATAAAAAAGAATATTAAACTGATATATCCTCTCATAAATCATATTTCTCTAAGGATGAAACTAAACACATACACTTGAGAAATTCTTCGTTAATTAGACTGTTTTAAAGTGCGCTTCTTGTTATTTTTACTTAATAAGGAATATTATAATTTCACGGAACACTCAATTCAGAAAAATAATTTGAAACTAAGTAGGTACCTAAAGTGCGTGTCGAATTTTTGCACCTGTAATACAGGGGCCAAAAAAATCGCAATATGCCCTATCAAAAAATAATGTTCCGGTAAATGAATCTGGTCCTTGGTCATTCAACACGCAACTAAGGCTTTCTGGTTCCATAAAAAACTTATTATTTTTTATTGACAAAAACGAAACCATTAAATCCTGAACAAAATTAAAAAAACTGTATATACAGTATCCCGTGCGAGTGTAATAAATATTATGTGGGTGAATCATCTAGACTCTAGACTACAAAAGTTATACATATTAGAAAAGGTGATAGGTACATTTAAAACTAAATAAAGGAGTTACAATCGTCCACAGTTGATTGGGGGACTAGGAGAATTCACAGCTAAAATTATCATATGGTTTTTTGAAACACCTTTCGTTGAAAAAATAGCTAGATATTAACTGAGATGGCTAGAAACTTTCGGCAAGTAACTTCCAGTCAAAATTATTTAAAAAATTTGATAATTATTTTGGCAGTCTGTAGTCCTGAAATAATCATTATATAGGTAACAAATGAACTCAGTACGTTTCATCACCAATAGAACAAACAGTACGTATCAAAGACGAAACGACACTATTAAATATCTTACATTATATTTGATTTTATGATTTTAACAACGACTCACATTTCATGTCGCTAACATATTACTTATTGAAATGATTAATTTCCAATATATCGGCGACAGTGGACATTTAGTCTTTCTACAACTTCATATAATTTCATTATTTGGATCAATTGAAGCAATATGCCCTATCAAAAAATAATGTTCCGTTAAATGAATCTGGTCCTTGGTCATTCAACACGCAACTAAGGCTTTCTGGTTCCATAAAAAACTTATTATTTTTTATTGACAAAAACGAAACCATTAAATCCTGAACAAAATTCAAAAAACTGTATATACAGTATCCCGTGCGAGTGTAATAAATATTATGTGGGTGAATCATCTAGACTCTAGACTACAAAAGTTATACATATTAGAAAAGGTGATATAGAAAAATAAAAAATTTGTGAACATGCTTGGGAAACCGATCACAGGATAAAATGGGATTCAGCAAAAATGTTGACCAAAGAAGCAGACAGCAAAGAAAAAAAGAAAAATCAAAGAATCTGGCAATAATTATACTTAATGAAGATAAATGCGTATCAAATTGTTCGGTAGAATTTTGTTCAACTTGGTTACCAATGTTAAGAGAAGAACCCAATAAAATTAACTGTAAGGTAAATGAGAAGTGTTGTAGACGACACATCTTGATTTATCGTCGGGCGTATTAGCGATACAGTGTTTTGTGTTGTGCGACATAACCCCACGCTCATAACATGAGCAAACGGCGTTCTTATGGAAATATTTGTGGTCAATTGTGCAAATAAGCAGAATAATACCGAAAACATACGGTTTTATTCATTTTCCACCAAACCTCAAAGTAATTTTTGCGACAAGTCTCCTCTCTCTGAGCGAGAACATTTAAAATGCATCGTCGACTTTTTCGACAAACACAGTCGCGTTCAATCTAGCGAAAGATCGACAGAATGTTCGAATTTCTTCGCCGATTGGCGAAGTTCGGTATTGTGTTGTTTGTTTCAACAAGAAGGAACGAACGAACGAACATTCCGCAGTCGATCCGGTTCTATATAAAACGATATATGGATATTTGTACGGATGCAAGCGAGACGAACGATGCCCGCGGACCAGTCGGCGTTCCTCCAAAAACTTGACGGGAAGCTTTCGAGAAACCAAAGCTTTTGGGTTCCGGGGAAGTATGGTTGCAAAGCTGAAACTAAAAGTAATTGACGGAAGGGCACCACCAGGAGTGGAGCCTGCGACAATTCGACGTAACACGAGAAACCTCGCTAGACCCGGAATGATTGACAGATTGAGAGTTCTTTCTTGATTCGGTGGGTGGTGATGCACGGCTGTTCTTAGTTGGTGGAGCGATTTGACTGGTTAATTCCGATAATGAACGAGACTCTAGCCATGTTAACTAGGCGTATTTCCATATCCCAAAAGCCCGCCGCGCCGGTTTGGCCTCTGGTCTCTTTCTGCGTGCTGTTTTTACTGTTGGCGTTCAAAATTTTCTTCTTAGAGAGACAGGCGGCTTCTAGTCGCACGAGATTGAGCAATAGGTAAAAGGTATGTGATGTCCTTACATGTTCTAGACCGCACGACGCTACACTGAAGGAATCAGCGTGTCCTCCCTGGCCGCGCGGCCCGAGAAACCCGCCGAACCTGCTTCGTGCTAAGAATTGGGGCTTAATTGTTCCCCATGAACGAGGAATTCCCAATAAGCGCGAGTCATAAGCTCGCACTGATTAGGTTCCTGATTGAATGATTTAGTGAGGGCTTGGGACTGGTTCACAATGACCGATGTTTCTAGGAAGATGACCAAACTTGATCATATAGAAGAAGTAAAAGTCATAGCAAGGTTTCCGTAGGTGAACCTGCGGAAAGATTGTCCCTCAACAAGTCTGTTATATTTACGGGGAACGACGATGGTCTTCAGTGCACCTGTTTTAACACGTGTATCGCGTCGCGGTTCCTTCATTCGGCGTATTGGCCGTCGACGAAATCGACTTGATATTCTCGTCTTAACGATGTCAGAAATCTTCAATTATTGTCGCTGTCTCTTTTTGTGTTTCCCTCACGTGCATGAGGTGATTAGATTTTATTAATTTTTCATCTTTGCTTTTTGTTGACAGGCAAAAATCAAAATTAAACTCTATTTCGAAAAAAATCCGGTGTTCAAAATGACACGCAAATAAAATCATTTTAACAGTTTTAACACAAAAAATAAATACAATGCTAATAAAAATTATATTTACTTTGTAAAAAATTGTATGTACTCACGATTAAAAACCGTTGGAAGAAGAAAACCTCGAAGAAAACAATATATTTTTTATTCCAGAAAATATAAAAATCCAATTTGACGCATGTAACAATACAAAAGTCACAGTACAAAAATGCGGAAAAATTCCGCGCATGGCGCTAGTAGACATTTTGCAGATAGTCTATATGTTTCAACATTTCTATGGTAAGTATCTATGGAAATGATATAAACAATTTTCATTTTATGCCGTGTTATTCTACACGTTACATAAAAACCTAAAGCAGTTGAAAAAGGAAACAGATATAGTTTCCAAAACATCAGCGCAGTATTTTTGTATTAATTTAATTCCTGTTAGTTGTCAAAAACACCCTCTAACTCTTCCTCTGACATTACGTCAAAAGCGTAGAGGTCATTTCCCAGTTTTAAACTGGTTAATTTGAATATTTTTAGAAACATCAACTTTTTTGGATAGGAATCTCAAGAAATGTGGTAATAAATCCTAAAAAAGAAAAGAGAAATAATTTATGAAATGCCACAATTAACATTTAAACATTGTTTGCTAGTTTTTTTACCTATCTCTGTGAAACACTTAAAAAAGTTATTTTCCATTTTTTTATCCTTTATTAACTTATCTTCAATTTTATTTTGTTGACTTGATTGCCTAGTTTTTTCCAGTATATTTTTGTACTAGGCTCAAAGTGTTTTTACGTGCATCGCATCAACTCTGTTTCTTCAGTAATCGAAGTAAAGTGCTAATCTTTGTCCGGTAATGTTAACTTGGATTATGAAGTACAAGTAGACTGCAGTGTTTCGTGTTATGAAGTCCAGTAAAAATTATGCTACGGTTTCAACCTGCTCCGGGACTGTTGAGTGTTGAAGTAAAATTCCTTCAATTAGGGAAAGTCAAACACTTATACATTAAAATATCAATGAAAACATCATTATTTTCCCATAATTCATATCTATCCATTAAGAAAACTGTAAGTTGGTGATGGTGATGTTTTGTCATCGTACCTTTACTCGATGTTGAGAAAATCACTAAACCAAAATTTTTAAAATTTTTCTCATAACTTGCCCTCCATATTTTCTTTATATTAAAAATTTGAATTGCAAATACTACTGCCAACAGCTTCTTATAATACATTAAGATATTAAAAATACCATGTACAAATACGGGTAATTTAAGGGTAGTAAGTTATTAAAGTGAATTTGTTGATATTCATTAACATGATGTAAATACTTTCACCATTAAAACTTCACAAATGATTGCGAACTGCAGAAAAATATTTGTTGGTATCAAGTGTAAAATTTGCAAGTATATTATGAAGATGATGGTGCAAGCTGCATGCTATCTATTTCTATACGTGCTTTAAATAATGATTCAAGTCATGACCGTAGTAGTAGGATATTCAGATAGGTGAAGTAATAAGTAACGTAAATAGAAGAGACTGACTAAGGCAATAATATCTACTGCAAATATATTGAAACTGTTTAAATAAAAATGCCACAACAAGATTGCCTAAATGATACTATTAAAAAAAATATATCAAAACAGTTGAAAAAATAAATTACTTCTTAAGAAGCGTAATTAATCGTTTGTTATATTAGATTCCATCAGATAGTCAAATTAGACTATTATTTATAAACATAATACTTATTAATAGTAATACTTAGGTAAAAACTCACCTAAACTCAAAAATGGATTGGGAGAGAAGAAATAGGTCATTTCTCTGCCCAACCACTTAACTCCTTGGACCATTTTCGAAGGAATTTATTAAAGAACGTAATATATCAGGTACCAACTGAAAATCAGGAGGAATTATCGTAATAGGTGGGTGAACGCTACAGCGAGTTAGAAACTTTGTTTTAGAGCTTATTCGAGTGCAGGACTATTTCTTTAAATAGGTAAGAATAATTCAAGTATGAATGAAATTTCTTTAAATTTTGATTAAAACCTTTTCAAATGTATGTACTCAATTGTGATTTCGTTATTCTTCATTTTTTGTGCATTTTGACAACCAACATAAAATTCCGAGAAATGAGCCTGATTTATGTTGCTCCTTCTATATATATAGAAGGATGTATATTTATATACATCTATAAATGGATAGAAGATATTCTGATTGCATACAGAAATCAATTAAAATTTAATTAAACGTAGGAATGTTGAGAGTTAGTGATCATTAAGTAACATAAGTTTTCATTATATTCATCCTATTTGCGCATATTCTCACAAAAATTTTCAGAAACAAACCATTCAACTTTTACATATAAAAAAATATAGTGAACAACAATGGTAAAAACATTTTTTGATTTTGTGATTTCTACGCTCCTGCCTTCTTTAAGTCCCGTGACAATTCCATAAGCGGTTAAATTATGCAGGCGCATAATGCGCCAGAATGCAAATGCCCCAGTCAGACTATCCTAATCGTAGCACGGAGCGCAAAGGCACATTCCAAATAAACAAAATATAACCCTGTTCCACCCCTTAGCATTTTAGAGCTCGCGACTGGATGCCCCCGACGGCGACAGGGATGGCGCTTTTAAGTTAAAAATAACTGGAGATTAAAAATTGATCGACATTGCGCTTTTAGGAAATTAAAATTGCATCGAGGTTCGATGTTCTAATTATGGCTAATAGATATCTTAATGGTGTTTTTAAATTTTTACGAAGATGAAGGACGAAGGCTACACGCTCAAGAGATCTAGAGATATATTATAGGAATCACATTCCTTCACTTAACGGAATAAAATTTCACAATATAATTAAATGTTTGAGAAATCCTTACTACTTGTAGATACTGTTAAGAGAAGCACGTTGAAACCAGAAGTGATTATTTATAGAACATATTTCGTATTTAGGTACTCCTGAAATCAAAATAAAAAATAATCAAGAAGTGAAGTCTTAGTAGATTTAGTGAATTTTTGTATAATTTTTACACATTTGAAATTGTTTAAAAAAGAGTTTTTGCAGGAAATTATGGTGTTGCTTAACATCAACTTGATCATGCTTAGGTCAACGTGGAGAATCCAAAAGACAGATGATTTCTTCATAATTAGTATTAGAATAATTAAAAGAATTAGGAAATTCAAAAACAGAGGTTAGATTTTACAAAACGAAAAAATAGTAAATATTTATTCCTCGAGCCTTGAAGCAATATCATTTCTCCAGAAGAGGCAGTTACTTGCCATGCTGGTAATTTTTTGAATAATTACACTTAGTGGCTAAAAATCATTGATTGCAGTAAGCAGACAGTGAGGCAGTAGTACCATCAACATCCGTGGACTGGTCTTTCGCTGTTTTCCATCATCATGATGGCATATTTATACTGACAAATTTCCTTATCACTTGGTATACATTATTAGTGTGGTACGTAATTACCTTTTGTGTATAAATTGTATTGCACTAAATATTCGAATAAAAGAAATAATTCATATCTGACTGAATTTGATTTTCTTCATCTTTAGAAGGTTAATTCTTTTAATATGCGGTATTGACCAAATATTTATAGATAATTTTTGTTTTGCTTTGAGTCCCTCTATATACTGTAAAAGTTTGGCTGCATAATTTAGAAACACCCTGTAAACAAATTATTTATTAAAATCTATTTATTTAAAAATGTTACAGACAATAATGTGTTTGCTTTGATCTTCTGGGGGTTTGCAATTGAGATATTTTTCTCCAATCAGATTGATTTCTGTGAATGTAAAGAATGTCACAGGTGTAAATTAATGGCTACGTGTCTATCATAATAAAAAGGAACAATGCCACGTTAGCGTATAAATCCATTATTAATGATATGCTATTTGTGTTTTATGTTTTCTCAATGTATGACATTATTGGTGCTATAAATACTATCAGCTACAAATATTTTGATCGTAAAACCTTGTATTTATTTAAATGCAGGAATTCACATTAAAATGTATATATCCACGTTTAATTGGACGTCTTCATAACGAATAAATTATTCTTCCAGTGATTTTTAATAAGGCAGATATTATATTACTACTAAAAGAGCGATAAGAAATTAAAATTTCTATTTTAGTTTATTAAACGAATGTCTAATAAATATTACCTTTTTAAAAAGGTATCTCTCTTGCCTTTTGAAAATATTAATGAGTTTTGCTTTAATAACTGTCATTATAATTTAGTGTCAATTTCTTCAATCATCATAAAAAGGATTGGTATTCGAATTTTAAAACGGAATAATAAAAATGCCTATATTTAATTAAATGTTCAATCGCCTTTGTTCGCTATTGGTGGAAATATAAATTTAACGGCTATCTTATGTAATAAAGCTGACCATCCTGGCTGAATCTTCAGTCTATAAATCATTGGATTAAAAATGAGAAAATATTAAAAATCATTATATTCTAACACGCAGTTCGGTTTTAATCTAGTCTCATAAGGAAGAATATTTTAATATAATCCTTTCCTGAAGGTGCACACATGTGTTCCTAGAACTATTCAACGTGTTATTTATAACGTAATTAACATATTAAAATTTATTTCGAGATTAAGCTCATTATTTACCATTTTAAATGCATTTAAGTAAGCGCATTTGCGGAATTCTTATACTGTTGCAGGTTGAATATAAAAATAGAAAATCCTTGTTAGAATTTCAATCATTAAAAGTTTCAACGGACGTGCAATGAAAAGTGCCGACTATGTGACATTTGGAATTATGCTTTCCCAGGTCTCTTATGTAATCTAAAATGATACTAAATTAAGGCAATTTATACAAACTAGCAAATACCGCCGTTTGCATATTTTATAATACTTTACCTTGGTATTTTGCATTAATTATAACAAGAAAACACATTTTTTTTATTATCAGATTTTGTATGAAAAATGATCATGAAGATTTTTAAAAATAGGAATGTTAATCGGGTATTAAAGCAATAAGTGTGAGAGAAACTCTTCAATGAGGAATAATCGCCTATTACGTAAAAGATATTTTAATGTCAAATTACAACGCATTTTTTTAAATAATAATGTGATGAATATTATTACGGTTTAAAAATAATTAAAATATCTGTGGAAGATATCCACTGAACATAACCGATCGCTAGTTGAGATACGGAACGTACCCTCACAGCTCATTCAGTGAACCATCTGAAGTCTGTCGACGGTCATTGATAATACACAGTTCTCTCAACCTTACCAACAATTAATTATTATTCGTTTGTAATAACATTGATAAATAAGTATGCTGTGTAAATATTAGCCTTTAGAAATTGTTTTAAAAAAACATCGTTACTTTTATAAATAGTCCATCGCATCGAAATATTCAATGGTGCAGAAATATAGGTTTTTTTTTAGTGTAACATAGTGAGTTGGCAACTCTGATAGATTTATACTAGCTATGTGCTATGTGTTTTTTGTAAATGAAATACTTTATAAAACGCGTTGAAAATGAGGGAATTTCCTCTTTTGTTCATCAACTAATGAACCGATAGTTTCGTTGTATGATAATTGTGGTAAAAGCACTTTTCCTCTTCGGATTAAGATATCAGAAATAAGTTAATCGCAGTTACCTAGAAAAATGTTAGTCAAGGCAAGTTGGTGCAGGCCTTGTTCGAGTCACTTGTCAGGTGTGTTGTTTCAGAAGCAGTGAGCTAATGAACCGCGCATGGCTTCAGGGCAGGTAGATCCACAATTGGGGTTATAAAGACCCGTGTTGGATATGCAAGAGCAGATTTTGTGACAAGTAACGCGTTCAGTCTGTCTTTTAAAAAATAAAAGTTTAAACAATATTGTCCAAAACTTTCTCTATTTAACGGTTTTTCTATTTGTTGAAGTATCTGAGATCCCAATACATGTATCATCCAAAAGGCACATACTCTATAATACTGCTATTTATCGATTGATAGATAAATACGATTAACTTTTTCATCCATCACAAAACATCACACAACAATGTAAAATAATTTTCATCATATAGTTACCCTTTGGTAAAACCATAAATTGCTTAACTTCCTCTTCAGTTTTGTGCACAGTTATAAAGTGTCTGACTATCTTGAGTAGCTTTCGGCTAGTTTCCGGAATATAACACAATTTCTACATGTTTGGTTGGTTGGTCGATTGATTCGGATTTTTGTAAGAAACTAATCATCCAGAATAATCTGGGTAAGTTCTAGTAGTTTTTTTTGTCTTTTAAAAGACCACGTGTTTTATAGGTTAACTTTAAAAATAATTTTGATGTAATGTATTTTAGACGATTTTGGTACGGTGTAATTTGAGCGATACCACCAGCTCGTACTGACAATTGAGTATTTTTGGACTGTAATTGGATTTTTTGGACTTTTTTTGGGGACTTGATTTTGGTATATTATTTTACATAGAAGATAAGCCTAGCGATTTTATTATTGAATACCTTTGTGAACATCATATTATGCAGTAACTAAGACCTGAGACGAATACTATACTATACTATATCCAACGAGGACTGTAGTTCTTTCAGAAGGCTTGCTAGGCGTAACGAAGTAATCTTGTTTCTGGACCCGATTGACTCTCATTAAGTTAAGTTGATTTTGTACATTTGTTTTTTGAATTCCAGCTGTTATATTGTATTAGTTGCTTGTAATTAGATAATATTTTTTTCCTTACAGATATTTGTCTTGATCTATTCTAATTATTTAATTATTGTTAATACAGACTATATTATTGTATTTTAAAATCTACCCTAGACTAATTGTCCTTTTAAAATCTTTATTTTTTTTGTTGGTAATTCACAAGTGTAATTTTGTATATATTTTTTGGGAATAATCCTAGCAAAAAATTGTTAATAAACGTTTATATAATTTTTTAAAAAAACACGACTTTTATTGCTCTCGATAAAGGATTAGTAATACCTTGGACCTCACTTTATACCACGATTTTAGATCGTAACAATATGCATTCCATAAAGTACAAAGAATTTAAAGTAATAGTAATAGACATAAAACTCATATCTAAAATACATATGAAATATAAGTATTCATTTGTTATTATATCAACAGTGCAGTGTTACCTTAAATTAGGCTCAAAATGCGATAAAAGCTTATAATTTTAATCATATAACGCTCTGCTTTTCTGATGATGTGATGATGATGATGTTTTGTTCCGTTATGTGTGATATGATTTCGTCCGACTATGTTTGGTTATTTTCCATATCATTCCCTTCTGTTCCTTTCCACCCTCTTCCGTTTTCTATCCTTCACTTTTTTTCCCTTCCTTTCCATTCCATTCCGTTTCATTTCATCTATCCTATTCCACCCCATTCCAGTTCATTTCAATCAAGTACGTTCTCGTCTACATTACTATTTTCGGTTCTGTTTTGTTTGGTTCCATTCGGTTCCGATCTATTTCATTTTGTACAACTCCATCTCATTCCATTTCATTTCTTTCTCTATCTTTTCTTTTCCATTTATTTCCATTCCATATTATTCCATCCTATTTCCATCTGTTCTAGTCTGTTCTGTCTATTCAACTATGCTCTCGTCTGTCCTGTTTTATTCGGTTTCATTCCGTTCCATTCCCTTCATAATTGAATTGGCGTAGATATGAAAACCTGTATTCATGAAATATTTTCTTTTCCGTTAATGTCACTTAAATTATTTAACTTAAGTTTCCCCAGATGTCTAATTTTGCTATGTAATAATTTAAATGATAAAATGTCGAGTAAATTCCATAATAAATTAAAACTTAAGGCAATGCTAAACAAATTAGTCTTACGAAAAATATTGAAAGATTAGTAGGTAACAGGCAAAACGAGCAGCAAAATATTCAAATCCAACTGAGTTAAAAAATTCATTATAAAGGCGCTGAATCATCCAACACAGAATTATACAAGCGTGTTGCATCCCGTGAGATTGTTGTTGAGTAAATTTTCAAGTTAATAAGGACCGCTACTGTTATATCTGCTACCGAACTGCTGCTGCGTGATAATTGTTAACAATGACTTTCTATCTGTGTATTGTTTATGGCGTTAGGAACGTTTAACATAAATCCATTTTATATCTCATTGTAAATGCCCTGACTCATAAACTATTTTTGAATCATTTTGCAATTGCCTTATTGCATCTCTCGTTCGCAGTAAACCGCAGCTTTTAACATTTAGAAGGTATATGCGAGTTACAATCAGTATAAAAACTCTTGATGCATATATTTATTAGTATTGTATACCACAAGAATGTTGAGCGAAAGTAGGTAGGTTTTATAAAAATCTCATCTATTAACGGAATAGTTCTTAGTTCTATCTTTTTGTATAACGCAACAAACTAAAATATAATTATAAGAGTATTTCAATTTTTTACTATCATTTCTTTAGTTTAAAAAAATCAGTTCGTATCTCTGTCGTTGTTGGTGTCTTAAATTATTGTCGTTGCTACTAATTGTTCATGACCTCCGAAACATTGTTTCTCTTTCATTTCTTTTTTGAAATTTATTACCACATTTGCAGCAAAATTTTAGTGAAATTAACTTTGCATTATAAACGAACGTATTAAAGATTTAATAATTGGGTAGTCTGCAATAGTTTGTTACGATCACTGGTACAAAAGTGGTTCAGCAAAAATTCAGCTGAACTTGGTTTCAAATCAAGGATACGATTGTTACACGGATGACTCCAAAGACGTTTGAACCAAGTTCAACTAAACTTTTGCTGAATTATTTTTGTATAAGTAATCTCTAGAAATTTTATAAATTTTACTCAAATACGAAAATTATTTCCTCGAATACTGTAACACTGTCATTGTCAAACAATGGAGTGAATTATTTTGTCCAGAAAATTGCTAGTAGCCACGAAACTTTTGCTGAGCAATCTCCATCATTTACTATGCAGCAACCAGAGTATTTGAATAGTTTAAGGTGTTTAGCGGTTGCCTAAGTAAGGGCGAGTTGCTCTATTCACCGGTGGATCCATCAGATGTGTTTTATCTCGTTCTATCTCCGAGGTTAGAACGAGATACAACACATCTGGTGGATCAACCGGTGAAAAAAGCAACTCGCCCTATATTGTCGAAACAACATTTTTATATGTAGGTAGGTATTTCGGGTCAATATGTCCCTGTTACGCTAACCTTTCGGCCTTCATCAAATAGCGGAATTTTTATCAGGTTTTATGAATACGCATCATTAATGATAACGGAGGTAGTAATAAAATGATAATTCGCGCGACCCACTTAAAACTGATTCTATGTATTTGTAAATGAGCTGAAAATAATTAGTGATTTCGATCAGTCATGCAAAAAAGTTTTTATTTCGTTATGTAAAATTATTAACTATTATTTATTATCCATAAAAATACAAACATTTACATTCAAATTACTATTAAAAACGTAAATTATAGTAGGTATCAAACGAGCGAGTACTTATAATCGTGGTATATTCTTATTTTTTTAATTTTAATTTTAAGTGAACTATTGATTAATATGATCGATGAAGTAAAAGTCATAACAAACAACGATTAATTATACAAAACATTTATCTTTATTAATAACATACATTATTTATAAAAACAACTTAACTTTAATCACATTACGAGAACGTACAATTTAAATCACAAATTACAAGCAATATTTTAATTCAACCATTGTTATTTTTGCACTAATAACCGCTATTAAATTCTTAGGCTCTGTAAAAACTCAGTTGCTCATAAAATGGACGTAATAATACTTTAATCGTGTGCAATGCACGATCACGTTATAGAAAGGATGAAATTAAAGAAAACGCTCTCCATAATAATTATGAGTGACGTGCCATTTATTCCCATGTACATTTTAAGTAAAAGATCGTGCCCCGTGGAGAATAAGGACTTATTTTTGCATGTAACGAAGTAAGATATTATGTCGATATAACTCTCTACAGAAAGCGCGGAAATTAGATAATTTTGGATTTTTAGTCTTCGTTTTAAAATGACAAAGGTCAGCAAAATATCTCATAATTAAGACCAGACTTGAATAATTTTATTAAGACAGGTTTAAAATACAGTAATGTAAGGAATCCTGTTAAAATTTGTCATCTTTCAATATGAGCAGATTGGAAACAAAACATATTCGAATATTTTCCTTGATATGACTACGATTGTTATGTGGCTGATATTTGTTACATATTTCTTACAAAGCAGTTGCAGTCATTAACGTCATATTTAAATTAAATAGTTGTTTCAGTTCACTTATATGTATATGAGATGAAAATAATACACTACTGTGATTATTAGATATATTAATAATTTAATTATTGATTAATAATGCAATTTTCAATTCAATGTGATCAGGACTATTAAGTTCGAACAGGAACGTCAAACTTTTTACAACACCCTGTGTATATACTAGTTCTTGTAAATATTCTAGTAGTGTATGTGCTCAACACAAAATGACGAGATACAAGTTTTTTCTTTATCAGTTTTTTCTCAATTAAATGAGCTTTAACGTAGAAACCAATATTTAGCTATAAGAAACGACTATACTTACTGTTGATCAAAAATCATTAGAGTATATAAATTTCAAAATCTGGAATTTAACTCTATTTTTTTCTTTTTTTTTAGGCTTTGGATATACGCCCATTCAGGCACAGCTTTGCTATTAATAAAGGATTGGACGGGGACACACTCTTCACGTCTAAGGGTAATTCTAGTTTTTAAACTACAAGAAATATTGACAAATGAATTAAATAAAATTTGTAGGCGATTTCAATTATAAAATTGGTTCAGGAAACTCCAAAATTAATTGCAACTATTTTGTAATCTTAAATGTTGCACAAATGAGACGATTAATTCTAACTATCGATATTTCAAGCACCTACTGATAGGCCTGTAAAACAGGTCCAAAAAGGCTGCCTTCCAAAAACGAATGGAGTTGTGGAAACTGTTTTAATTACTCAAATAGGTCTTTGATATGAACAGTTTACCCCGATTTTTGAGTGGAGCTTCAGCTGTAATGTTAAAGCTGTCAATTTTTCACACTTTTCGAAAAACACTCTTTTCTTTTCTTTAGCGTAGAATATCTATCGACCAACTTTAACGTAAAGTGTTGTAGAATCGATATTGTAGAGCATCAAATTATGTTTTCAGAAAATCCAAGATGGAGCCAAAATTTTCCATTTTCTGGCAATAGCATGGTTACTGACACTGACCAACATCAACGTTTGACTTTCCATTCAAAGGTTTTTCCAACATTCAATTTTGCTTTCAGTTTTGTACCAATCTACAAGCCTCGCTACAAGCCCTCACCTACACGTTATGGAAATATGTAATAGTTTTGAAGACAAAAAAATTTGCAGATTAATGTGTTATTTCTAAGCAATATAGTAAAAGTATAGTATAATGTCAGCTATTCTGTTAACAATTTATTAACTATAATAATAATTGTTGGGATTTGGGAATAACATCTGACCTATGTGTGCTTTGACTCATTAGTAGACTTTATAATTGGTAAATACCTAGGCAAATTTATTGCATTTGCTTCAGTTTTAATCATGTTCTGATGATAACTGCCGGATTGGCGGAAAATGAGTTGACTACAGTCGTTCAAGGTGTCAGTTCAGTGCAGGTCAGTATCAGAGCCATTCTTTGATTCTAGAGTGGAAGGATTAGGAAATAGCATTTTCAACTAAGTACACACATCCTCAATAACGGCAGTCGCCATTTTGATCATTCATACTTGAGTGTATTGTGTAGATTTGGTGTGCTAATCCATCTGTAATATCAACTATTATTACCACCTCTTAATGAAAGCAGCGGAAAATATGTAAATTTATATCGCTAGTTCACCTTAGTAGAAAATTTCGCTGCTTTGTTTTGCCTTATATTAGGTAAGCACCAAAATTAAAGAAACAATGAAGAGATCCATGAGCCTAGGATACTATGAAGGACGGCAACTTTTTTCAGCCAGCCACAATCACACAGTACTTTTAAACCGCTTTTATTACTCACGTATTTCTTAAGGGGACATTGGGAAACTTGGCAACCGTAAACATCTATGCGCCATCTTCATACCCATCCTAATCACTCAACCTTAATTAAACATTTCTTCCTCCTTTTTATGTTCACAGGAATCATAGGTGCTATCAACGGTTTCAATTATCTGTAGAATTTAACATAAATAATCTGCTATCAACGGCATTTGTTTCAAACTGTAACCATTAATTAAGGAATGAATTCCTTAATCAGTGGTATAACCTAAAATTAAAACGAAGATATTTACTCTCATAGTTACATTATTACTGTAATTGGTAAGAACCAATCGAATATTTGGAGAGTCCTAATCTCTAAAGTGAATAAACGCGGTATTATTTGTAATTCAAATGTTCGGCTTTTTATGCTGACTTATCTGAGTATTGACCAAGCTTTATCAGGATTCTACTACATATTCATAAACATTCTAAACTTGCGGGCTGGTCCTAATTTTGTTGACTTCCTCTTAGATTAAATTAAACAATTGGATGGGTCCATAATTGATCATAATACATAAAAATTGTTGGTTTTTAGTTTCAGTTCATATATACCTACATATCTAAACAGCTATATTTTCCAAATTCTATACGCTTTCAACCAATGTTTTTTTATTTTGATTTATTGATTTGTTTTAAAGATGGTTATTTTCAAGGTCTACTACTCCAAAAATATTTCAAAATTTGCTATTTGAAGCAAAATGTTTACTTCTCATGTTGGATAAAATCAAGTGTGTGTACTCAAATGCATTTGCATCAAATTAAGTCTAAAATAACATCAATCAAGCCCAGTATTAATACACAATACACACCCCACAAGAATTATCGCATCACTAGAAATTGACCATAAGTTTGATGTAAATTTTCTTCTGAACCGTTTGTCCGATTTGGGTGATCTTTTTTTTACATTGTAGGTTAAGTCTTCAGAAATGTTACTGTGCTACTGAATGTTTAGTAAAAATTCATTTTTGCTAGAATACCGAGTGTAACTATGATGTTGTGCTTGTTCCGAAAATTCGTGACACCCTGAAGAAGTGTACCAACAGCAACAGCACGTTACAATTTAATGCTAACTCTAGCCTTGTCTTTTCTTAACATTCCCTTTTTTGGTTTACTTCATTATATGTATTAACAGATGAGATATACAGTTTTATAGCACATTTAATATGACCGATGGTTGAGATGGTAGCGCACCTGCCTCTCACCCAAAAATCCCGGGTTCGATTCCCGGTCATGGCAATGGAAAATACTGTGAGAGGGATTTTTCCATTATACACGGATATTGGATGTGTGTCCCTGGTCTTTAAATGTGTAGCCCCCTCCCGCACAAGGCCCTTCTAGAGCCTTCTGGGATAAAGGGGGTCGTCATTACATGTGGTGTATTTATTTATTTATATTATTTATGTTTTTATTGACTTATATTGATAGTTTTTACGCATACACACGTTACGAGAATAGTAACAGAATATCTTGAAGAGGTAACGTCACTGCAATAAATTGTCCAGCTTGCAGTTCAGATATTTAACCTATAGAGCAGATATGGGACCATTTAGGATGGGCGATTCAGCAAGACCAAGTTCTATGCAGAACCCTACCTGAACTTGAAATTAAGTTGAATGTTATTTAGAACCATATTAATGAGAATTATTTCCACAACTTCTTTGAAGGTCTTCCAAGGCAAATACAAGCTGTAATTAGGGCGAGAGGGGGAAATCCTAAATTTTATTTTTCTAGAAATTTAATAAAAATTGCCTATATTGATACTTTTTTTTCATCCTGTATATCTCATCCGTTAACAGAGATAATGAAGAAAACCAAAGAAGAGAATGTTAAGAAAAGATTAGGCTAGCTACTTTTTTGTTTTTTATTGCCTGCCACAGTTTTACAAATGTATGAATAAAAACTATCAATATAAGTCAATAAGAACATGTTGTGCTATAAAACTGTATATATCATCTGTTAATACAGATAATGAAGTAAACCAAAAAAGAGAATGTTAACAAAAGATAAGGCTAGAGTTAGCAGTGAATTATTGTAATATGCTGTTGCTGCTGGTACACTCCATAGGGTGTTACGAATTTTCGGATCAAGGATAACATCATAGTTACACCCGGTATTCAAGTAAAAGTGAATTTTTACAAAAAATAGCACAGTAACATTCCTGAAGAGTCAACCTACAATGCAAAAAAAGATCATCCAAATCGGACAAACGACTCAGAAGAAAATTAACATCAAACTTATGATCAATTTCTAGTGATGCGATAATTCTTGTGGGGTGGTATATTGAGTTTTTACACGAAAACTATGATGAAGAATTTTTCTCACTATATTGACTTTCAACTGCGATTTGAGAACTCGTTGAAGACGAACACATTTCATCAATAAAATTATGGAAATTAGAAATTTTCAGCTATAATATCCCTAAAATATTGATAATGTACGAGATAATTTTATGACTATCGAAAGAAAGTTGCTTGGTAATCTATTACCAAGCAACTTACTTGAGGTTGTCATAAAATTATGAGGCATTTGTCAATGTCTGAGGGATATTCGGTCAGAAAATTTTTTGTAAAAATAAAATCAAAATGTCGCAACACAACAAAACAATTATTTATTTATTAAAAGTTTATAGATTGAGAATTGGCATTGCCAAAACGTGACATTTTGAAATTTATTTGGCAGTTATTATGAAGTCGTCAAAGTTAAGTAATTTTGTTGTCATAGTGATTTATAATTTCCCTGGATGGTGTTATCAGTGTAATGTTGAAATGATTGGGTGATTTGTGTCACACATAGAAATAACGAAATTTAATTGGTTATCAGAACTGTCAAAAAATTTTCAGTAAAATTAAATAAATTATCGACTGTCTTGGTGTAAAAGTGTAAACCAAAATTTAATACTTTTTGGATATACGTTTTCCATAAGGAACTTAATTTATTATTTGTGTGTTAACATAAAAACTTATATATAGTAGAGTATTGGTTTTATCCCCTCCCAGAAAAGGAAGATACGTCATTGTTATTCCTTATCCGATATAAGATGTCTCCAGTGAATCCTCATCGAACAGTGTTAGTATGTAATAAGAATTTCAAATAACATAATAAAACTGGAGTTTATTATTATTTGCTGGATTAATATATCATGGTAATAAAAATGATTTAGCATAAATTTTGTCCCAACTAAGACTTTAACGGTAATTAAATGTTAAGAATTTTTATTCAAGGTCAAAAGCAGTAAACTGTAATGTTAACATATTTAATCACTAGTGAGGTCAACACTTGAAAAGTAGAAATTTTAGTAAAGAAAACAAATATATACAAAATTAATATGAAACAGTTTAATTACAATTTTAATTTACTTCAAAATTTTTCGTAATCATTCACTTCGTAATATTTTAAAATTTTCGTGAGTAATATTAATTATTAATAGAATAAAATAGCAAATAAATTTTACTATTCAGTCTTAATCCTCTAATGTCTTAAAAAGACATAAATACTCTTTTCAAAGCTTATTTGCAAACTATCTACATTTAACTGATAAAATGGTCAGTACTACGAATGTAGAAAGCAAATAATTTAATATTTGCAATAAGCCTCACCAGACGGATTAATCCAAAAAGGACTCCTTCTGTTACCAGGCAGTGCAAGTCACCATCCCATGGACCGGTTTCTGGCCTTCATCAGCATGGTATAGGCAACTCACACTGCATGACATCAGAAGGACTCCAGATCTTGTTAACATCGATCGACATGAAGTCGGTAAGATGCGAATGAGGACCGTGGGGCCCTCTGGTGAAACTTATTGCAATGTGGATTTTGCCCAGACTAGGCTCGTATGAAAGAAATGAAATCCAAAGAAGTCAGAAATCCATAGAGGTAAATTTTTAATAGAATAAAATAGCAATTTTATTCTATTGCAAATATTAAATTATTTGCTTTCTACATTCGTAGTACTGACCCATTTTATCAGTTAAATGTAGATAGTTTGCAAATAAGCTCTGAAAAGAGTATTTATGTCTTTTTAAGACATTAGAGGATTAAGGCTGAATAGTAAAATTTATTTGCTATTTTATTCTATTAAAAATTTACCTCTATGGATTTCTGACTTCTTTGGATTTCATTTCTTTCATATTAATTATTATTGGAAAACGACCCAGCAAACACCGCTTCGAAACTATTAAGGAACATTAACGCTACTTATATTTTGTGTTACACTTTTGTTTCAGTCACAAAAATGCGTGTTTTTGGTGACAAATTGCTTATTTGTCCGCAACATTGCATCGTTAATAAACTGCAACTATTACTTTACACAATTGCGAAACAAAATATTCGTAACAAATGCCAATTTACATTTGTAATAAATTCGTTTTTACCAAAATCTAACTCCGAAAATATCTTGAAACATTTAGGCTTTTACAGTTTCATTCACCAAGTTATTTGTAAATACAAAACTTATATAAATACTTCGCAACCGTTATGCAAATTTAGTTTAAGTACAGATACACAACAGTTGCACGTTATTAGAAACCTTAAGGTTGCTCATTAATTTCAGAAAAGTTGCTTATCATAAGCAATATAAATTTTACGATTTACTTTCAAATCAGTTTCTTTTTTGTTTTATACTTATTATGCAAATAGTCCAAATAAAGTCAGGTTAGATATATGTGCACAAATCCACCTCCCACCCTGATCCCTCACCTACCTATTCCCGATCATTGGAGTCTTTTTGTTTTTTAAATGCATATAGCAGCATTTTACAGACGCTAAAAAATATTACAGACCCTATCAATACATGCTGTCCATCTTTGCCGAACCACTTTATTCACTGTTGAATAACTCGAAAACCAAAAAGTGTTTTTTTGGTTCTCGCGAGTTGATTAACAGTGAATAAATAATTTGTTCGGCAAAGATGGACATGTACTGATAGTATAGAGCCAGTTATATTTTTGAAGCGACTGTAAAATGCTATACTAAATACATTTAAAAACAAAAAAGACTCAATGATCGAGTGCGCAGGTGAGCGATCGGGCTGGGGGTGGATATATGCACGTATAGCAAACCTGGCTTCGTTTGTTATTGGACGAGTAATTTTCTTTTCCGAAGACAGCAGTCACATTTTGCCAGTAGTGGGGATCGTTACTTTTTCAGGACCCATCTTTAAAATCACTTTTTGCAATATTTAACAAAATTCACTTTCTCAATCTCTCATCTTTACAGATCATAAATTCATTTAAGACAAACTCTTTTCTATATCTAGGTGAAATTAATCCTTGATCCTTAATATTCACTGTTAGTGTATTTGGAGGAATCCTTTAAAATATAGGAAAAAGATAAAATATTGACAAATAGATGTTCAAAACAATTTATTGTCCATTGTACAATAAAATAATTAATTCATTTTCTCTGTTTTCTTCAATCTCTGGCTGGCCGCTCTAAACCAGTCCTTACAGGCACCTTCAAAATTGGCATCAACTGTCATAAATGGAAAGCATTTCCTGCATGAATCTACAAATAAAAATCAGTTCTTAATCAAACTAGCAATGTACAGAGTGAACCCCAATTTATTTATTTCCTTAAGGTGAGTACGCTAACCCCACCCTATATCTAGTTTAAAATAAAAATAAGAAGAGGAGGCGGGGGATTGTCAAGAATTTGACAAGGGTTTATTTTCGTCATGAAATGAGAAAAACATTTCAATTATGAAACCTGTGTATATGTAACTCTAGGCCACTCAATAAAATAAATGAAGTTAAACAATTACATATATTATTATTCCTGAGAGAAAGAAGCTTGTTGCAAAGGGATGGTAAATCCATATAAAAAAAAATGAAAGAAATACACGCGGTAGTTTTTGAGAAAAAGAAATAAAATACGTCAACATTTTGAATTTAACTGACCTATCTCATTTCAAGGGAAAATAGGATAGGTCAGGTTGATTTTGTTTTTTACATTCGTTCATTAGCTTTTACCGGACCACTATAAATGCTGTGAAGTCATATTTTTTATACCAGTGT
This sequence comes from Rhagium mordax, assembly GCA_963680705.1. Taxonomy (NCBI): domain Eukaryota; kingdom Metazoa; phylum Arthropoda; class Insecta; order Coleoptera; family Cerambycidae; genus Rhagium; species Rhagium mordax. The sequence goes on along the minus strand of OY796657.1, from coordinate 81,370,887 downwards.
TTACACATTTTAAACGCGTCAACTTTATTAGCGGCCTTTTTGTGAAGTTTTTTTGGATAATTTATCCTTCGAAGTACATAAGAAACAGACAGACAATATACTTTGTCGATAATTTAACTATCTGGTGTTTTTTTATATCTTTGGCACAGAGGAAGAATATTATAGTGGACGGCCGACGGAATGTCTTTGATCTATTAGCGCTCACAGCTGTGACCTATACGTTTATATCGGAAGTGTTGAATGTTGCGAAACTTAAAATAGTTCCCCAGGAGCAATGTTGCCTTTTACCTCCTTTTAGATATTTTTATAAAATGAAAATATTGGACGTTTTTAAATCTATAAATACATGGTGTCTCATAGGTAATGGTACACAGAGCAATGGCAGATTCCTTATGTAAAAATATTACGATTTAAACAAACTTACCTTAGTGAGTCCAAAAGTTGATATTAGCAGAGATATAGGGTGTCAAAGTAAAATTTTTGTTTCGATTTAATTTTAATAATTTCTTTAAATTCTCTTTTTCAGATTTTTAAAATTTATTACATAGCAACACTAACAAATAAAGTACGAATAACAATGACTTTTAAATAAATAAACCTAAAATTTAATTATACTTTAAAAGTGGTTAAATTGCTTACTTTAAAATCAATTACCCTGAAAACGGTTACTCGTAGCGACATTTAGAAGGTATATCTTTTTGACATAAAAATAACGGGAAAGCAGGAATTTTTATTAAAAAAAAAATAATAAAAAATCCCCCAAAAACATAACGTATGAACGATACGCAGAGGTGCCCCCTACAAATAACAGCAAAACTATAATTACTAAGATTTGAATCCCTCGATTTGAATCACCAAATTTTGCTAAAATATTTAAATTTTTAAAGATAGGCATTATTTAATAAAAAACGAAAACATTTTGTCCAATTACAAACCGAAGTGAAATATTGAAAAAGACAATCGGTAAGATAAATGGCTACTTGAAGAGCAAGACGATCCATAAAATTCAGTTTCATATGTTACAAATTGTGGAAAATCAGATAAAATCAGAAGTGAAATAAAATATTCAACGCCCGCTATCTCAGAAACAAAAATCTTTAGATCATAATATGTTCATATAAACTTTTCTTCACTTCAAATCACCTGAAGAATTACTTCTTTAAATATTTTGTTATTTAGGAAGCATCCTGTATATCAAAACTATTTTATTCATTACGGCAAACCAGTAGTTTATAAAAAAATTAAGAATCATGTTTTTAGTCACTTTAACGTTAAAATTGCTATGTTAATCCCTGAACTTCATTCCCTTTTGATTGAAACAATTTAAAAGAAAAACATGCGTTTCTTGCTCATCGGAGAATAACTTCAAAAAAAATACAAAATAATATATTCCTAAGCAAAAAAAAAGAACACTCAACGATTCAATTTTGCAAATAAATACGTACTGTGCAAGTAAAGTAGATATAATAATCTAAGTGTAGATTATTATAGTTAGTAGCAAAGTTTTGTACATATTCTTTATTATTATTTATAGTTATCCATTTAAAAAAGCACGAAATTTTAAGAAAAGCGTTTGTTTTATTCGATTTATAGGTAATAGTAAAAAGATCCGCTACCCACGCTGTTAATGTGCCCACGCCATGTTAGGTATTGTCCAGGAAATTAACGCTTTTTACAATACATACAATTAAAACTTATCTAATTTTAAATCTATTAGTACTTATTACTTACCTAATACTCTAAACGTGTATATATTGTGCAATTGTTTTTCACAATAGTATTTTTTGCACAAATACCAGACACTTTGTTTACACCACACGTGTAAGTACACATTACTACACATTCAGACTAACTTGTGTTGAAGCCGGAAACAGTTCCTCGCGCTGGCGCGGCGCAGCTTCCCAAGATTCTATTGGTCGTTTGAATTTTATCTCTCTCTCAGAAATAATTCTAGCCTATAGAAACGACGCATTTGTTTGAACATGTATAGCGAAAATGTAACGTATTACTAATTATGTAAATTTTTCAACGCTTCACAACTGAAAATGAATTGTTTCAATAATTCCATAATTGTTTCTGTTTATAGCTACTGAAGGAATACCTCATCAACAATTGCGTAATATTCTCAAATTTTAACAATTGAAAGTATGGTGTTTTGTAAGTTACGAAATATTTACGTTTGTGGAATTAAGAATAACATTTGTTAGGTAACAGTTTAGAATTTTTCCAAACCCACCAAAGATGTTTTGTATTATATTAAACAATTTCAAAACAAATCTTTCAGGTACAGATATATTGCCATAATTACGAATCTGTTTCACACTTTGAAATATGCTTCTAGAGTTACTTATTTGTGACTTAACGTTACGAAACAGTCACACTCTGCGTTTGCTGGGGATGCTGACGATGAAAGCGATCGCTTTCGAAACGTTCAAAATAAACAAAAAATGTGTTTTCTAAATGAAGAATTTTATTCTTCCAAAACTAACCAATATTACTCGCGAAAATTTGAATATATTATTACAATTTTGCATATAAATATTTTGGAGACGTTATTTTCACTTATTCGATTGTTTGTATAAGTAGTTCTAGTAAAATAGGTAGACATTAACTAATTTTAGAAAAAAAATATAGACAAAACATTTTCGATATATTGTTAACTTTTTTATAGGTTTGTTGTTTATCATATTTCATAGAAATATTTTAAAGGGCTTTCCAAATTGAAAAAAAAAACAACTTTTTAACGTCGTAAGCATGGAAACGTATGCTTTCGGTAACAATCTCATTGTTTTTAACAATTATAATATTTCTTTCATGCTATTGGAAAATTTGTTGTAGTGCATCAATAATTAATTTTGTTAGTTTTCTTCCAAGTGATTTACAGTTCTCATATGATAATAAAATAATAGTTCCAGGATAGATCCTTGTGGTACTCCTAAAACAGCAACGCATTCAACAAGCTTGCATTAAACTTACATCTTGAATTCTCATTGAGAGAACTGAATAGTGATGAAAACTTTTTAGGAAGGGCTGATATTGAATAATTTTTAAGAAGCTTTGTATGGTCAAACCTATCTAACGTATCTTTGTTATTCTTACGCATATTTTTCTGCCTTTAACATTCATAAACACCAGTCACTAATCAATGTATGCATTTATAGATATTATTTGTGCTATAAGAATGAACACTTGTTTTACACTAATTTGCATCTGAGGTACAATGAACTATTTATTAAACTAAACTAAGAGAAATAAATAATTGGTCTCTTACGTCCGCTGTTAACAATATTAACTTCAAAAAGCTATTAATACGGTTATAATGGAAATATTTCCCTTTGGCACTTGTATAGATACAAACAACAGTGTATAAGAACAACACAAACGTAAACCAATTTAATGCATATATACTGGATATATATTACCGAGAGTAAATAGTATTTTGTCTATCGCGATGACGGGTGCATATGTGCCTGTGTTTGCAATGCCATTACGTGCCCAAACAGGACCAGAGGGCGCAACATTACCGCCACTTCTCTGGCTGTCAATCAACATTGTCAATCACGTTGGCCTGGCTTCTGATTGCTTATTTACTTTGCGCAATAATGAGTGCGAGGGGATGTTTACAAGTGTAATGCGGCAGCGACACCTCACTCTGATAAGTAATAACTAGGGATTAACCGGAATTAACTCTCAGTTTGTTGACGAGCTCAACATGACGCTCATCATTCTTATCGCTCTTTATGAAATTACCGGCTATCGCTGCAGGGATGATATTAATAATATTTTGGTCTGTAAAAATGCCGTTCTCGGCTATACAAAGCTATTTATTTATTGTCAGATTTCACCCTTGGATTTAATTAACTTTGCTTCTTTTGTAAATTTTTATACGAAATAGGCGGTAGAAAATACTAAATTTTGAAACACGAATGCAATTTAGGAGCAAAAATTAATATTGTAAAAAAATACGAGGGCCAATCATTAAAAATCGTAACATGAGAAGTAATTTAATGTAAATGTTTTTGAAGATGCAAGCTTGTTTTTAGCAATTAAATTGTGGAACTTGTGTGTTATAAGCCTAGGGGCAAAAATAGTCAGGTGCTAGTTACGAAAAATTAAGACGAGTAAAATATTCACTATTTTTGAACTGCATTGGATGTATATACAAAAGTACCTAGACATTTAGATGACAAAGTTTGAAGACAATGACTTTGAAAATAATCTTTTTATGAAACAAATGAAAACAATAGAAAACGCGGAAAATGCTTAAAAATTTACCTTTCATAAAGGCTTTGTGAAAACATCGGCAACATTATCATTTGTTCAAATATAAATCACACTTATTTCTTCTTTGGGACTCTGGGCAACATGATAATAGACGTCATTGTGTTTATTTTTTGATAAATCACTGAATTCGTAAAATTATAAATTGAAGCTTGATTATCACAATATAAGAAGATATTGATGCATTGTGTTACAGTGGCATTCTTATAAAACTAGATATATATACTCGCAGAATAATTTTCGTATGAAGCATCACCAAAGAATTTTATCTTTGAATTCTTAGTACACGTTTCGTTTTAAATATAACGAAAATATGTTGTACAATATTATTTTGTTTCTCATTTGGAAAAGCAATGTTTAGCCTGGTTCATAAAATCAGATATATGTAGATCTGTTTTCAACTGGGTAAAATTCCTTGTCGACACGTCTATCAGTAGATGCTGATTTTTTTGGTTTTACTCTATACTAGGGCCAAAAAGAGTAGTCAGTAAATCAAAACATTCACCGGCAATTCTTCAAAGTATTTAGCTGTTATGGAATACAGAAGCGGCAGCTTTTTTTACCATATAATCTACTCTTTTTGGCCCTACTATAGAATCCACTACGTTTCCAATATCTTCAAAACACTTTGCTCCTGTGTCAAATAGGACAATTCATGACTATTTTATTTTTAGGGAAAGTAAAAATGAAGGTTGTCCGAGGAATGTAATTTCAAAATTTTTATTGATCAAATATCCAATATCATTAAATTTTTCTTCACTTAACAATAAATCGTTAACATAAGAAACCACAATTTGATCTACGTTCTTAGAAATAAAAAGTCGGGTTCAACCGATGATTGTTTAAAACTCTTTTTTAAAAGACATACTTCCTAGTTCAAAATGAATAGCTTAGACAGGTTGTCTTAACATCTAATTGATGTGCAATCATGTTGTTATGAACACAATAAGTGATCAGAATTCAAATTTTTCATCTCACAATAGATGAAAAAATTTAATTACAATCTATGTCCAGTATTTGGCTAAAACTTTGAGCAACTAATCTTACCCTATATTTTGAAATTTCACCTTTATCTATAATTTGTTTTTAAAGATTCAATAACATCTAGCTACGAGTTCTTGCTGAGGTAACTGAGGTTTGTCAATATATTTTTTTTCATACTGTCAATCTTATCGCAATACCCAATAAATCTCTTCATTTGCTCTTAGAACACAATTTACCCCGGCTCTTGCTCATTTTTATTGGTGTGTGAGTGGAATCTTTGAAAAAATTTTTAGATATCCTATTACAGGTTTTGTACCATAAAGCAAATAAGGAGTTCTTTTGTGAAATCAATAGTACAGTTGATTTTTTATATAAATATCAATTGGTATTATTAGCTCCAGCTAATGAAGCCTTTGGTAAGTGAATCAATTAATCCAATTCTTGATATACTTATAGTTATTATAGTTTGGTTTAATCGTTCAGACTAATCGTTAGTTTCATGACCCAGAATTTTTCAAAAGATAAAAAATGTATATTCTCCACTTTGACCTTTAATCCCAGAATTTTTCAAAAGATCAAAAATGTATATTCTCCACTTTTAAAATTGTCTTTCCTTTCTGTACCATTTCCTTAATACTTAAATTATTTCACTACCTCAACTTTATTTTTATGTGAATTAAATATTATTTTGGTGTAAGGTAAATATTCGTCAATAATAAACACACATCACGATTTACTACCCGCAGATTAAGTAGAAAAACGACCACATCTGAAAGACATTTTAGTTAGAAATTTTTCTGATCATTTTTGACTTTTCATATCGAGTCTCGTATAATTTCATTAAACATTGTTGCAGGTACATCTCTTAATTTTCGATGTCAAACAGTAACACTAACTTTTCCTGTTTTTTTTTTTCAATAGAAGGCATAGTCTTATTTATAAATTAATTGTAAATCTTATGCAATTACGTGCTATTACGGAAACCCCTTTTAATTTATAATGTTCTCTAGCATACATCATTTAAGCCTGGATTTAAGCCAATAAGAAAAATGACCTATTATTTTTTTGTTTTTTTTTTCAATTTTAATGCCAACTCAAAGCGAATATTATTTAACAATTCCTAAAAAATGTACATGATCCACGTTTTACTCTATTGATTTATACATATACTTTCAAGCTCAATTTTTCTGATATATGAAGTGAAGCATAGTCAAATATTTTGTGGTAATTATTGTAAATTAATTCAAGGGTTAATGAAATTATACAATTCGAATTGGGTCTCCTATACTTTTACATTCACTAATCAATGATATTATAAAAAGCAGCTGGGTGATAGTCCCCCATTGAATCACAACCACAGTAAAAATCCAGGACCTGCCGTTCGTGACTATTGTCGCAACTCACATCAGCTTTTGATATCTAACCTTACGATATCAAAAATCTACCACTTTATTACAAAACACTGCTGGATCGTATCAAATTAATTGACGCTTATTTCTTTACACGGAAAATTAGCACTGGTAAAAAATAACTGATGAATATAGAGGCCACGTCAATCTTAATTAATGCGCAAGTGTTTCTTTTAATAGAATAAAAGGATTTGCAATCACGCACATGCGAGTATATAATATAATAGATACCGAAGTGAAAAGCAATTAGTAAGTTAAGAAGTATATTAACTCGCGGTAATTACTACAGTTAAGTAATTAGATATTGTTATTAGTAATAGCATATCATCCTGTCACATGTCAATCAGCTCGGCCACTGAAGAAACACATATAGGTACATGGTATTTCGTAAGTACATGTCAAAAATGCAGAATATTATTCCTTGATTTATTAACAAAAAAGGTTAAACAAAACTGCATAGTTTAGTTTTAATTTTTGTTGTGATTGTTTAGTTTTAAAAATCCTAAATGTAAGTCGCGCACGCGTAATACAGTTACCCCGGGGAGGGGACATTCCTGTTCCCACAAGATGAAGCTAGAATCTCGTCTAAAATAGACCAACTTGCTCGTCATAATCGCAAACACTCAATATTAAACATTATTTAATCAGCGTTAGTGCCATCCAGTGAGGTCACTGAGGAAGCGGCAGTGGACCAACTTAAAACATTTTGTTTTCCAGATAGAGAACAATGAAACTTTCCAAAAATTTGATTTTTTTTTCGATACCTCAAAAACTGTTACTGCAAGAATTTTAAATTTGGTTATGAAATTTATATTGTTATTTTAGAAAATGTCACTGTTAATTTCAATAGGACCCGTTCCATATATTTTGACACCTACCTACAGCCTTTATGTTTAGAGATATGAAAAAAATGTAGAGACAAAAGTTGTAGATTTTGGTATTAAATATCTTTTGCAAAAACAATATAAAATAATATATCATCGGAAAGTAGAGAAAGAGATACAACTTATGCTTATTTAAATGGAACACCCTGTACATTTTTGCATATTTTGAAACATCATTTTTAGCTGATTCCAAAAATATATATGTTGGCATCTACTCGGGTTGTTTTTAATATAGCATGCCTCTTTGTGTAAAACAGTTTGCGTTGAATATAAGTTGTCATGAAAAATTGTCAAATCTGATAATTTCTGACAGCTTACCAACAGATTTTTATACAAAATCCCAAATATTTTAAAATGGTTTATTCGGATGTGGAAAAACAATTTTATTTTTCATTCATCAATTTTAACACCTCTACCTACAGAGTTTATTTATAGAAATATGAAAAAATTGTAACAATTTGTAGATTTTGATGCGAAATATATTTTGGTGATAAGAAAGCAAATTGTCAGTAATTAGGTATCATAAATATTTTGTCATTTCTGTTTATGGCAACTTAAGTTCCATGGGGTACTGTTTTGCATAATATTTCCAGAATGAATAGAGCCAATGAAAACATACATATTTTTGGAATCAGAAAAAAATATATCTTTCAACAAAAATGCACAGAATGTTTCATTTAAAAAACATAAGTTGTGTCTTTTTCTTTTTCATATCTCTAAAAATAAAGGCTGTAGGTACGTAGGTTTCAAAATATATGGAACTATCCTGTGTACAGTGTACACTGAGTAATAAAATGAAACCAATATTTTTCGAAAGAAAGATAAGAATAAATTTAATTTCAGAGCTGAACACATAAGAATTCCATCAAATTTGCATAAAAGTCAGTGACGACAAAGTTTTTTATTTGTAAGTAGAGATAATACCAAATTTCCTCAATTGATTACTGTAATTTTTAGATTGGAGTTCCAGGTAGAGAAGGTATAGCATAAAAACGAAATTTCATACCAAATTTAAAATTCTTGCAGTATTAACGTGATTTTTCTATTTTCTGCCATTTTTAAATAAATCAAAGTTTATTCCCATTGCTTTTCATGAATCCTATTACAAATTTTTTATTGGATGCAGAGTCATTTTAATTCAATTTAAACTTTAATTTTTTTTTTCAATTCATTCTTTCCTGAACGATTTAAGGGGATTTTGTTAGCATTTTTTAGAGTATCAAAAATAATATATATTTTTGTGTATATCCCCATGGTTAATATGTATAGGGGAAAATTATTTTCAATTTTCTCTAGTGCTGGTTATTATTTTTATTAAAGTGGTTGCTTTGTGTACATCTCATCACCAGGAAAATATCTGCTACACCACTAAGATCACTGGAGTACTACTAGGAATAAATTCGATTTCCAAATCGACAATTAAATTTCTTGTTAACTTTTTTCCTCAAAAAATACACTTCATCAGTTACCCGTAATTTGATATCTCGAAAATAAAGACAAAATACTTTTATTCCTATTCAGGATAAACAATGTTCGGATGTTTTTCTGAAAGTTTGGAATTGATCAAACCGTTTTTTCAAACAATTGCATCCATCCAGAATTATGGCAAATTGCTAACGGTGGTGGTGCACCGTTCAAGAATTGATGTTTTCAGGGGAAAATTATCATTTGATTTCTGCTTCTGCAACAACTTTTGATGCACAGCTTTGAACAATTTTGATGACCACTTATCTATGTTGAATATTTTTGATGGACGAAAATGGCGATTTTCTTGAATCGAAAACATAAAATATGAGGCAACTACCTCTTTGTTGGAACACCTAACCCTTGTGGTAGACGGTGAAAGATAAAGCATAAATTAAATAGGTACAAGACAAATCATTATATGGTTAGAATACCAAAGGATTTTATCAAAAGTAGATGGCCCATCTGAAAGGGCAAATTTCTTAATATGGTTGCTACCTAAAAATTTCTTAAGGGTCTTGTGCATGCCAATATATAAGTTCCATATAAAATCCGTTTTCATTCAAACAATTGAATGGTTTATATTATACTAATTTAATAAGGGAAAATCGGTGTATCTTTAAAATAAAACACAGGCAGGCAGTGCCATCTGGTCAATTTACTTTAATGATTAAAATAACGTTTAACGTGTTACTTCTGACTGCAAGTTGATAAGCAAGGCTTCTAATACTTCTATGGTCAGTCTATACATATACATATTCCATATTATTGGCGTAATCTACAAACTGTTGTAGATTTTTTGAAAACACTAATTTTTTGTACTGAAATTGTTTGGAATGTTCAATTGCCGTTTATTCCTATTCTTGAATTGTGTATTTATTGTGGACCTGGGCACACCAAATCTTCTTTTCAAAATCCGCAAGTCCTATTCCTCAACGCCTTTATTACTTCAGATGTTGCTTCTTCATTGGTTCATACGTGGAAGGTATCTAAAAAGAAATAAAAATCCTTACTTTCATAATAAAATGGTGTCTTTACTTGCAACGAAATTGAGATATTCAAACTATTTTTCTGGCACTATCTCTATTTAAAAATTCAGCACAAATTTTGTCATTTACATGGCTTGGATCTTAATAGCTTAGGAAAACAATAAAAGGACTTTTTCTTACTGATTGTGCTTTTTCAAAATAAGTATCCTAGCGATAGTAACGCTTCCAGACGTGCGTTCACGCAGTGCTCCCAACTTGATTAGAAGGAGAAACAACCATATGGTCGTTTTACTTACGTATTTTTTTTTTAGGTCGTCTTGCCCTACATTAGCTAGTTGCACTTCATTATCTTAAAATAAAAAAAAAGTCACAAAATAGGCAAAATAGCGTTCAATTTTACTGTTGCTTCAATTCTACATAAAGAAATACATACAAAACCACGTATGGCCTAAAATGTAAAATTAATTGATGCGCGGTGTTTTCAAGATAAGACCTGTCAGACTTTATAGATATTCTTGAATATTTCCGTAACTATCTACTTTAAGGATTTAAAGTTTCAAATGATTTATACGAGGAATTAAATTGTCTTTCAAACATCGAAATAAAAAATCACCATTCTATTAATAAGAAATATGTTAACCTTTAAATGATTTTAAAACTATTCACCCACGGACATCTTGTTATTATCATCTGGTAGATTTATAATAACTGACTTTTATGAGGAATATGTTTTCTCTTGGTTGGTATCAAAAACTTTTACATTACCCCACTCATTTTGGTTGCTAGAAATACCTTTGGCTAAATCAATTAGGTACCTCTTCTTAATTGGTGTCTCAAAATGAAATTAATTAATGATAATCACGAATAAAATTATTGCTTAGAAAAATTTATTACAAAATTGTTATTTTACAAGCAGTCTCAGGGCATATTATCGGATTGGTTTATATTATTATTATTTGTTAAGCTACTCGATATTCGGTATTGACTTTAGAAAAAAATATGTGTGCAATTCATTACGGAAATCAGATTTTTGTACAAATTTGTAAAAATTCAAATTCCATTATAAATGGTGTTTTTGACACATTGAGTGTATCAAGCTATAAAGGATAAATAAGATAAATAATTAAGGGCACTTTATTGGTATTATATACATGTAATACATAATACCAAATATTATATTTAACCAAATCAACGTGCAAAAATTCCAAATAAATTATATTCGTAAAGTAATTATTTCTATCTCTATTTGTAGAATAATTTACGTGTTCCCTTTCCGTGAAACGTATAAAACTCCTGATTAATTCCAAGTCATTTCTACAAGCATAGAATAGTACGATGTAATTAAAGAAACGTTCTCCTAACTTTCATCAAGTCCCAGGATTTAAGGAGTTTTGCCTGGTCCGCTACTGACAGTCCTTTTAATGGGGTTCGGACTTAGTGTACCTGCTATAAAATCTGCGCATATTATATGCTAATGAGCAGCAACGAGCCCTAAGAAACCTACACGAAGACCGTTGCATGCTTCAGCCAGTCCGTACAAACGACTGCGACGTTGACACTGCATAATTACAGAAAAAAAAGGTGCAAGAAAAATGTGCAGAATAAAAGTTCAGCCTTAGCTGGTTGGTTTATTTTTAGTCTCATTAAAAGGAAAAAATACTATTTTTATTACAGCGGTGACTGGTAAAGAAAATGACGGTAATTTACATAATATTAAGAATTATCCCTCTTACTATAATGGAACGGACATAATGAAGAATTATAAAATATAATATTCATTAATTTTTCACTATATTTTTTATATTATAAATCATTTATTGCTATTTTGCATGAGTACGAAAGCAATTTTTTTTGCTGAAAAATATCCTATCCATCAGTCACGATAAATAGTGTTCCAGCCAAATACGCCCTTTGCACGTTGTGGTTCGCTTATATCGGCTTTGTTAAACAAGCACGGTAGACCTCAGCAAGTTTTATTTTAAACCAAATGAATGGAGTATTATAAATTCTTTCCATTCATGATTCCAATCATCATGGATTATAGTAAACTTACTCAAATAATCTTCTTAAAGTTTCCATATCTGCAGTCAAAAAGTGTATTTCGGTATCAGCTATGCTTCAAACATATTAGCCAAAGTCGATACGAATGAGTGAAATTTCTGACAATATTATCCCAATAATTTTCCTATAATGTTGTGGTTATTATTTTCTCTTCTTTCGTCATTGCTATTTACTTCTGATAATACATACATATTGGTGATAAAATTCACTTATTTATTTCTGTCCTCAGCATTAACTAACTAACATTTACAGGTCGGAATAATCTTCAGTGCCCAGAACAATGTAAGCTTGGTACCTTCTAATAGGTACACCTTGACCGAGTAATCTGGATTTGTACCGGATATCCCTCTATTTGATCCGTTTTTCCTCCTCTGTCATGTCAAGTCCCAAAACTCAACCATATGCTTCACCTCGGTATGATGGTCGAAGAGGACTATGTCAGGATAATTAGCTTGTGGGAACGAGTAATTCCAATAAATTCAGCATTTCTCGATCTCAACCAAGAAGTGTAGTATAATAATAGAACTCGTAACGCCGCCTTGTGATAGTGGATGTAGACCGGAATAGGGTAAATAGAGGAGGCTTTAACTACAGGTCCCAAAATTGGGAATGTCTGCGCTGGACCACGATTTTGATAGAGCACAATAAATCCCACGATTTATGGCTACCCAACTGCCCCTAAAGATTTAAGGTTCATTTGTCAACAAATCCAGGGCTTCTAGAAAGTTCGATAATTGACTCTTCATCAGCACCTTATCGGCCCTTTCACCTAAGGTCAAATATGAAACCGTGTTCATCTTCGGTTTCTTTTGCTGTCGTAAACTGTTCTACGTCCACTTATATTGTTTCAAGATCTATCAATAAGTGAATTAGAGCTCCTGACATAAATGCATGCATATATATTCAGTGCTACCCTACCCTGTCGTCTTGCTTGATATCCAAGAATTTTGGTGGTGGTATTATGTTTATGTTCAAAAATCATTAGGATGGTAGATAGGATGAGTATTCTAGCAAATATTCATCATGTTGTGAGGTATTTCTGTCTTACTGACGCACCTTCCACAATCCATGGTACTACTCAAGGTCTGGGATAGAATGAGGATGGTAAATATAATAGTGGCAGACACCTTGTTTATCCTCGAAAGTTAAGAAGTCTTTCGGAATCGATCATGTACTTGCCACTTAAATTCGTTTATTATTGTTATTATTAGTATTAATAATATTACCACTGTCATTGAATTTTATGAATTCAATGGGTTGCACGAAATCAGCTCTCAGAGCATCTAGTGACCATTACTTTGCCTTATACTAACCAAATTCTAGGAGAATACGCATAGAAGACTGTAAGGTACTCGCTAGAAGTAAATTTTTTTAGTGATATGTATTGGATACATATGAAATTAATTCGAATCTAATATCTATATTTAATAATATTGATGTGGTCAGGTCATATATTTTGATGAAAAATATATTATTTAATAGAATTAACATAGCAATAATCCAGCCATGAACGATTTATTCTTAATTTAAGGACTTCTGACAGTGGTCATCACCACAGAGCAGACAGATGCACAACCACCTAGCACGACACGTCATGTTCCTTAATCAAATTAGACCAGATTATAAGTTAGTATATTACAAGATTCTACTGGAGGTTTGCAAAGTTGCTAAGAAATAAACTAAACTCCGTTTAGACTAGAATTTTTATTCCGCAAGTTACCATATTCATACTTACATTAACATAAAAAATTTAAACTTACTGAGATCGGTACCTGTATATCCAAAACATTATGCAACAATTATATACAAAACACAATCTACGGATATATCGCATGTAATATAATGTTCATAATTAGCCTTATGAAATCTTGTGGGTAATTATGTGGAAACCATAGCCTGTCTAATGCGATAAGTCGAAAAATCATGTTCAGACAAACGACAAGCTACAAATTCGGATACAAATACATTATCCAACTTGTTTTAAAAATATGTTGTTACATACATTAATTAATTAAAATTAGCTAAATATGTGCCAATTACAAACTCAATCAATCTGGTGTAGAATATTAATTATCCTAAAGTAGGTGGAATTAATACAAAATGATTAGGAATAGGTACGCAATGAGCCGAATTACTATAAATTTAATTTATTCAGAATAAATTTAGGGGTTAGTGTTTCACACAAGAATTTTCTAATCGTAGAAATAGAGTGATTACACAATTAGTTTTTAGATACATGTGATTCTCATTATCGGTGGTCTAACAATTTATAGATATACGGCAAGATAAAGATGTGGGTAATAGATTTTTATAATAACCACTGTACAGGGTGATGCCTATAACGTTCTCACCCCAATTTTTTGGTTTGTCTTTGGAAATAAAATAAAAATATTTAACGTAACTTATAGTATTTTTTCCAAGGATTTCGAAATTATCACCAATAAAATAATTCAATATCAAATAAAAGTGACAAAAAATAAAGCAGTGTTTTTTTAAATGGAAAGCCCTGTATATTTTTACAATTTTGAAAAAAGGTTTAAATTCTCTTTTAAAAAATATATAAATTATTTACTTACATATTTAGTAAAATACTAATAATAATTAAAACAATAATGATAAATAATTATCAGCATTTTACTAAATATGAAAATATAATATGTTGTTATATTTTTGGAAAAATAATTTAAACCTTATTTCAAAATTGTAAAAATTACAGGGAATTTCATTTGAAAAATCATGTTTTTTCTCACTATTGTTTGGCTTTCAATTGTTTTTTTGTTGAAATTTTCGAAATTCTTGGAAGAAATACTGTAAGTTATGTTAAATTTATTTCCAAAGACAAAGCAAAAAATTGGGGTGAGAACGTTATAGGAATCACCCTGTACAGGGTGTCCCATGTTAAAGTAACCACCCCCTTCTCTCACGAGTTTTTAAGATATTTTTATATTTCAAAATGCTAACCTCTGTATTTATTTCCGTAGTTTTTGAATATTTTTATCCAAATATATAAGTATCCTATATGTTTGTAATTAGAAAAAAACGCTCTATCGACATATGTAAAAATATACAGGGTGTTCCATAGGAGAAAAGTACATCTTTTTACTCACCCTATATACCGTTGGCTTTAGAAAACCTTGGTTAGCATATTCTAAAACTACGGAAAAAAATACAGAGGATAGCATTTTGAAATTTAAAAATATCTTAAATATTCGTGAGACACCCGGTACATAGTTTTATTTAAATAGTTGACAGAGAGCAACATTTTAAAATTATTTTAAAATACAATTTTTACTCATTTCTTTATGTATTATTTAATAATAGTTATAAATACAAGAGTGATGTTTGGCGGGGCTAAATAAATACAAGAAAAATGAATAGTGCCATATACCCCAAAAAAGAAACCGTCCGTAGCTGCATCATGTTTCTTTTTTGGGGTATATGGCACTATTCATTTTTCTTGTTATAAATACATGTTTCCGCTTTTGTAAAAATACCTTCTTATTTTAATAAAAAAATCTGCACAGAAATTTCTTTCAAAAATGTTCTGTCGATATTGAATTAATCATCAATAATTGATAATTATTTATTTTATTGCCAAAAAATAATTTTACTTACGTACATATTTTTAAATAATTCTTCCAATTTTTTTATCTATCCCATGATGCTTTTTTATTTATATACTTCTGGGGAAATTTTTAATTTTTAAAATAATACAATAATTTTTTTGATGATAATATAGAAATTTTTTAAAAATTTGTTAACAACTGCCCCATTGCGTTTTTACAATTCTGTAGCTGTGCATTTTTTTTTTTTAATAATTATGCTATTTGAATGTAAAATATTTCATTAAACTTTAAGCTTTTTTCTTTGACTGATTGGTAAAGTATAAATCAAACTATTAATATTTCTTAAAACTAAACTACGCGGCAATTGAACTCGAACACCTTGAATTTTGTATAGTTTTTCAAAGTATGTAACTCCAAAACTAATAGATCGATTTTGCTCAAATTTTGAGGTGTGTGATTGTTCCTTTGGCCTTTTTATTTTCAGTTAGCGATCCATTTTCACCATTTCTATTAGTTTTGGAGTAACATACTTTGAAAAACTATCCAAAATTCAAGGTGTTCGAGTTCAATTGCCGCGTAGTTTATAAAATTTATAGATAAATAAAGGAATAAATGGAAACAAATTGAAAAATCTAATTTTCAGCAATATAATAAATAATTACACAGCCACACAAAAAAAGCGACCAGGGCAGAAACCAATCCATGTTATCTTACGTATTTATACGAGCTAAAATCGAATTTGAGGTCTAAATTACTTGATTACGTACCAATTTACTTTAAATAGAGACAAATAATTTTTTTTGAAATTTTACGGCAGTGTATCCGGTACTACCAAAACCGAATACGGAACGGAAAATTCTGGTATGAAACGATAGTTGGACTGTTAAAGTCATTTGATCAAATTACGGCATGCAGGCGAATAAATGGACATGAACGAGTGCGTACAAGTAATTCAAAAGGCGAGGAGGCTGTAGCTCCACCGATCCAATACACGTGTAAAGGAGAAAAAAATCTCATGCCAGATATTCGTCTACTTCGATGTAGATAGTATTGACTGGATCGATGTATGTTTTTATGGTAATGCGCCCTTTTATTTTCGAACGATTTAAACAGGAGATTTCTCTTACGTTTCTTTCATTTTACCAGATTTTTTCCCTTTGAGTGACCAGCAGTAATAGATCAGCCATCATACTATTAGGTTCGTCTTCCCTTGATATTCCATATTTTTGATAGAGTGGAATGCTCTCCTTGCCCTTCATTGTAATGTCCAATATTTTCAGAAAAACTTGGACTTGTACTTTTACCATTCTCTAAAAAATTATCAACAACCTTTTGGAAGTTAAGTTGAATCAACTGCGTGGATTCATAGTCATTCATTTCTCTCAATAGGGTACAAATTTGGAGACCGTTAAAAATGTCTTCCTTTATTTTGGCGTTTGAGATATTCGGACATTTTTGTACTGTACACCTTAAGCATGAATAACCTACCTGATTCAAAGGTTTGCCAAACTTCTTCATTAGTCGAGTTAAATTTGGAGGAGTTGGAAAAGAATTATAAATGGATCAACTAGAGGTTCCTCAATAACATTTTTGGATCCCGAATTCAGCATGTTTATTTTTATTCAAACTGTTTCCTTACAATGGTTCAACCGGTGTCTGCTATCCCATTAAACAATGAGCATTTTGTAAAATTCAATCTGTTGCTCCAGAATCATTCACAAAATCAATTGGCACCGGTGTTATAAAGTAATTGCCTTGAGAGTACGTTTGGAGAAATCTATGAATAACGCATAGATTCCTTATCATAAATATTTGGTTTTAAAGAGTTCATTATTTTTATTGGAGCAATAAACAGGGTTCTTCTCAGTAAAGAATTGCAAAAAATTATTATCTCTTGTTAGATAAGCGGCAGCTTCGACAGAGTGCTTTTGCTTGCGCGTTCAGTTCGGCACAAAATCCCGTTCAAATATTTCAATTAATTTTGGTTGTCATAGTTGATGAGTCTTAGAATCGTATGAGGGTTCTTTACTTTCATTATCAAGTTCATTACAATCACTTTCTTCTTCACTTCCATCCTCATTATCACTATCTCTTCTTTGTGACCAGTTTTTTCTTAAAATATATAGAAATTACTATTAAGAGTGTTCCTTTTGACATGTGGAGCTTCAAGCCTTGCCTATTAAAACAAACTGTTGTAAAATGCCAAAAATCATCATGTTTCTGAGTTAAATAAAATGTATGCGAAATCAAGTAATTTAGATGAATTTCGTTTCAGCACGTCGAAATCCTATTGGAAAATATGGGTTTGGTTTCTAGGCCTAGCTATTGTTTTTTATATGGCTAAGTTATTAATTAATTATTGTTAGTGCCGATAGTTAAGAGAATTGTTAAGGAATTTAAGTGTTTGTTAAAAAAAACTTGATGGAAAAAGCACTTTCTTATCAGAATTAGGTATTTTGAAATTAAATGTAAGTTCATTTAAGTTAGAGAAGACAGACGTTCAGGTCGAACTATGTATGTGTAATGAGCACATGGCTTACCTCAAATATGGAAGATTGATTCCTAGGTGTAAAATATAGGGGTCTTTAGAATACAATGAAAATAATCATACAATAAAAATTAATAGAAATGTAATCACTAATAGATAGCTATATGCTTTTGAAAACTTCTTCTCAATAATGTCAACTCGGGGTTCTGGTTAGAAGTGGAAAATTCGTTAGTTTCACATTAAAATTTTCAACCCTTAAGTACGTTTAGTTAGAACCGTACAAACAAATATATTTGAATATTTATAAATGTATTGTTTTAATTATGTGTATTATCGCTGGCAAGTTAACTTAAATGTATGCCTTACTTTTTTGGCAGGTGCTACTTTATTTACAAAATTGTAATTAGTTGTCTACTAACTAATTTAGAGAACCGTAATTGGCGTTATATTAACCTACTTCTTTATGCCAGATACGTTATGATCTATTATTGATTATGTCCTACATTAATTAATCAATCAATCTCTATAGATGAAATTAATTCCGATATTATCTGATACAACATAATTGTTTATAGTTTATACATATTGAATTAATATGAATAATCTACGTCCTTTTTGAAAATGGATGGATGATTTTAATCTAAGTAGATTGTAACAAACAGTTTCTGTTCCTTATGTAGTCGGTGAACTTAGGTGCTAAATGCATCCCACTTGCTTTTTTAAGAGGTTTTAGTTTAATGTCCAATAAATAAATTTAAGAATTGCTCCCGAAATTGCCACTACTAACGTGGCAACCGACTTATAGATATAGATAGAAATATTCAGTAGTCGAGATTAAAAACCAACTTTGTTTATATTCTTCTATTTCTTTAAGTGCCTTCTTTTCATAGAATTTGGCTATCAATTGAAGTCCTATTTCACGCTTGAAAAAAAACTCTTGGGTAACTTTTTCTCCCACACCTTCTCTCTTCGTCTTTGCAAGAGGTATTATTTCATATTTCTAAAAATGTAATCGAATTTTAGGCTGCTTCCACTTAATTTACATCGTTTAAGAGATTTCGAGAACTATTTACCGAGGCCAACACATTATTATCTGTTATTCTATGACCCAAATCACGTACTTGATGCATCGAGTTAGACGTCGCGACGCCTCATTTTTGTCCATGAGATCAAAATCCTTTGCACTCTATGAAAGATCTTAATAGGGAATACTTTTTCTAAAATATGTTCTTTATAATAATTTAATTTGGCTTCGAAAACAAAATATCATAACGAATTTTATCTCCAAAACAGCAAGGAACAACAATATTATAAATAACGGTTTTATTATACAAATAATACTAGTTTATGCCAAAGTGCTAATAATAAAAAAGGGCACAAACTGTATTTAATAATTACTAATAATACAAAGAAATTAAACAAATAATCAAGTTTAAA
This sequence comes from Rhagium mordax, assembly GCA_963680705.1. NCBI lineage: Eukaryota > Metazoa > Arthropoda > Insecta > Coleoptera > Cerambycidae > Rhagium > Rhagium mordax. The sequence continues at coordinate 81,351,324 of OY796657.1, read as the reverse complement.
CAAAAACAATTACCTATAAACGCAAAATATTTACAATAGAATAGCGTTCAGTAAAGAATTGATTTCTTCACCAAACATAAAATTCAGTCTTGTCCCTAATGAGATAATATTCCAGCTATTTGAAGCTTCACGTGCATACCAGAATCCGAAAGCACTACGCAAAATGAAATAATTGACTGTAAAGTAAAGGATTGATTTTTAGATTTTTCTATTTCGATATTTGCCAAATTCGAACTTCCATCCAACCTGGACCCAGATTGACCTAATAGATTACCAACGTATATATCTGTTGTGAAAGGAAAAGTGTTGTTGATGGTGTGATTTAGAGTTGGCTTGTTTAAAACAAATGTTTTTTTATATTTAAAACAAAACGAGCAATTTTAAATACATTTGTTTTAAATGTGTATAAAACAGGTGTTTAAACCATGTTTTTGTTAGTACATATTTAAAATGCAATTAATAAAAACCCATAAATTATGCATTGTACCTGTAAAATATATAAACCAAGAATATCAACTTCGAAGTATTTGTATTGGACTTATTTTACTCCTAAATACATACATCAAAAATCTAAATTCTAAATTTTTTAATTTTTTGTGAGCGAGTAATTCTTTCCCGTTGATTTTTCGATCATTCATAGTGAGTGTGAAAATTTTTATATAGAATTAATCAGGCTCTCAATCACAATTCCTATCAAAATAAATAGAGCAAACTTGAATTTTTCTCGAATTCTATTGAAAAATTGAGTTATTTTCTGTTCCGTCGATGTATGTTGCGTGCGATAAAAAATCTATATAGGATGTTCCTAACCTAATAGATATTTTTATGTTGTACAAATTTTTCCAATTTGAAATCGATAATCGGTTGAACCAACTTTTTTGAAAGTTAAACACAGCTAGGTCTTGAGTATGTCCTTTCCGATCAATCAAATTCAACAATCCATTCGTATGTGGTCGTAAAACATTTAAATCTTAAAAACATTTTCGCGCGCACGAATTTCCAAAAAAGAACTTTCTTTCAAAAAGTCAAATTTTCTTTGACCTTTTTCACATCTCGATTGATTGGGTTTACGTTTTTGAGTTTACACGGTTTTTATAAAAACTTTCAAATTATACATAGTATCTCCACTTCCTGTCCGGTTCACAACTTTCCATCTTTGGAGTAAAAGTATTTTTGTGAGCAACTTTTATTAGTGTCAATTTGATAATTAATCATTGGACAAAGATTCCGGTTACTTCTCTTAACTGATAGACAGGCGGAATATTTAATATCTATTTAGAAGTTGGTATATTCAAGTCTCATCGAAATCCGATGAATATTTAGATTTTTGACCCCTCGTGTAGTGTAAGTAATGAATTGATGAGTCAGGAAACGCTAAATTTACTTTTTATCACTTTTCTCAAATAGAACACCCTATGTATTATAGTACCAAAGGAAACTCCTTTGCAAGAGCTTTCTACTGATTTTAAGGTTCAAGGGTCTGTCTGTTATACCTATAGGTGTCAAAATATTTTATGTCAAAGTGGCCCAATTATAGATTTGTTTAAAAAATACGCTTAACGTTCAATTGTTTTATGTGTTTTTCCTGAAATCGGTTCTGTTAAGTAAGTAAGAAAATTTTTAAAACAGTAAAATTATATTTATCTGCTCCAGTGTAGTTCTTCTGTGCAGACAAAAAAAATCAAAATTATTCAAGATTTATTTTGTTTAGTATGATATTGCAGGTTTTTGAAAATCTTCTGAAAATGTCTCGTAAAATGTGATAGGGGTGATATTTGTATTTCTTAATGATACGATTTACAAAAGCTTTACTTATATTCATCACGGCAACTTAGCTGGGGATTCTCTCGCACATGAGGCAAAACAGTATTCGTGTTCTAATTTACCACCGTGTTCCTCAATTTTCTTTTGGTATAACACACATTACCACAAGAAAAAATTCAACACAATAAAGTCAACTATTGACAAGTCTAGTATACTTTTATGACAGGTAGCTATTAGATTTGTTTTAATTTATTTCAATAAACTGAAAATTGGAAGCAATATGAAATTGTCTACAATTCCTTTTTTATTTATTCTTTTGAAAACACAACGACAGTGCTTATGAGATAATCACATATTTTACTAAATACCTAAGCATAAAATAGTCAAAGCCTGATAAATTTCAGTTTCTTCTGAAATAAAATTTTCGTTTCCTCATTTTATTGATATTTTTGTCTGCGCGGAAGAATGTGCAGGTAAGGACAATTTCATTGTTTTCGAAAATTTACAATAAACAATTGAATGTTGAGCGTATTTTTTAAATACATCTTCAATTGGGCCACTTTTTCTTCAAATATTTTGACACCTATGACAGATGGACTCCCCGAACGTCGATATTAGTAGAAAGCTCTTGGCGTTTCCTGACCGTGTATGAAAGGGCCAATTTCGTTAGATCTGATAACAGTACGTAGACTACAGGTTTTTTGGCAATTTTTAGGTTAAACGAAAATACTCGTCCGTTATGTCACAGTAAGCTCATATACCCAGTTGACATGTTCTTGGTCTAATCTCAACCATATCAGGGTATCAATCCATCGTAGATCCATCAAGTGGCATATCGTTTGAATTGTCCTTAAATGGAGAATTTAAGAATGTCATAATATACCAAGTGTTCCATTTAAAAAAACCTAAGTTTATGTCGGCACGCCTCAATAGATCATCCTGTATATTTCAAAATATTTTTAAACTTTCTCTCCATTTTTGAAAATTTTCGATATCTTTTATAAGAGAGCCAAGACATTTGATACCCTGTATATATGTGATAATTTTTTAAAGATCCCACGTATGGGCTAGACAAGGAACCGTGAGTAGTTATTATTCATATTTCAAAATTTCATGTAGGTATTTGCCTTAATTTTTCCAATTTTTCAATAGTTAAAACAGGTAAAGTCGAGTATATTTTAACTTGGCATCTGTATGAGTTGATATTGCGCGTACGATTTCATTTTCTGTTGCACACAAAGTTAAAGCGATAGCCCGAAAACGTTGTTCACGTATGTCTACCGAGCTTCTCTCTCACCTCCATTGAGACGGGAATATGCAACATACCCCTGAAGAGAGAGATAAATAATCTATGTTTTCAATAAATTCAGCGATTCTCAAACTGTGAAAATTTGTCAGTCGTCATTGTGAACTATTATTTATTTGGGTTAACAGTCGTCTCATATTAGAATTAAATTAGTCTTTATAAGAAATGTTTAAGTTATTTTTTGCGATTAATAGTGGATGAAATGGCAATGAAATAATTCAAGTCAAATCCTGCTGGCTCTACTTTTTTAAAATTATATTAAAAGTAAAAAATGTTCCTTCTTAAAATTTTATTTTACTAATCCGTTCCTCGAATTTTGTTAAAACCATCTTTTCCCTAAATATATTTCTTTTATTATTCTGAGCGAGTTTGTCTCTTTAGTAGGTAAATAAAACCAACTTTCAGACGTTACTTATCCGATTCTCAGACGAATATCCACGGCTTTTATTTTTTATTTCAATTTTATTTATTAATTATTTATTTAATTAATTAAATACGCCTTCAATCTTTCGTATTTTAAATTTCTTGCTAAATAAATAGAATTTTGCGGTGCTGGCCGGTGTCAAACAAAGCCGAACACCTGATATAGGCGTGATATATCTATATTTTAACCAATAAACACACGTTTTCACCCTCTATATACAGTTTGCGGATTCGAGGAGTTCTAGACAGAAGCCTGTCGGGATTATTATTTTAGTGGTAAAAAATTAAATAGGTAAACGTGTATTCGTGACGGTAATATTTAATTAGGAAAATATTAAATTGTAAAAATACATTTGATAATTATGGCAACTAAAGTGGGCGTCTTAAAATGAACAGTCAAAAAAGTTGGTTTTAAATTTAATGGATTATTTTATAAAAGAAAGAGAAAACGAAGGACCGTTGATACCACTTCAACAGGTTCATGAAAGAGTTTCTGAAGCTTTAAATATAAGTCTAAGAACAATCTGCAGGATTAAGCACCAACAAATTAATATTGTCTTGACAAAAAAAAAAAAATAAAACGAATTAGGAAGAAACCAAAAACATTGGATGTATGTGATGGTGTTAAAATGGAAATAAGGGAAGTAATTTATAATTTTTATGAATATTCTTGCTGAACTGTAACAATATTATTTTTCTAACAATATTAGTTTTCGATCATTATTCTTTTAATAATAGTTAATTAATATTGTTATTGACTGAATTGGGCAAATTATTTTTTGTTATCAGTTTCATTTGTGCCCGAACCTATATATAATCAGAATGACATTAAAACGATGAGGTTAGTGAGTTAATACTTCTTACCATTTTATGATAACACCTTTAATATTCTTATATAATTATTTAGCGACAGCATCAGTGTTATAGGTGAACTGTTTGAGAACCGCTGGTATATCTGACCCATCGAATACATCTTAGTTCAGACGACGAGGCGACCTTTGGACCGGCCAAGTTAAAATATACTCGACTATATTTTAAATATTTTTGTTGTAAAAATATCAAGTTTCTTTGTTGCAAAAATATCAGTTTGTTTTCGATAATTATTTGTATTTAAAGAATAAACATGTAGCTAAGGATGAAATATTTCTTAAAATATAACTTCATGTAAAATATTTTTTTTAGATCTGTGGATAAAGGTGGCCACTAGAGAACTCCACAGGTGTCAATAGGTATATTTTTAAAATGAATTTTAAAGTAATTTTGCACCATGAGAGTTATTGGAAGAACAGACCCGTTGAGGTTTTACTTCCACAAGATCGTTGAAATTGATTATAAATATGTAGCCCCAATAAAAGGTTCTCCAAAAACGTATGGAAGTTTCGGCAAAAATCTACACAAAACACTACAGTTTCTCATTGGGAAAATTTTCATTTGGAAATTCTTCAAAATCCAGTATTTTAATTTTTAAGTGAAGAAATAAGAATATAGGAAACTGATATATTAGGAGAACAGAATGGATTATATATTTTAATACGCTGCTCTATTAGTAAAATTCTCATTAAAAATCTATTGTGATATATGTGTGGTAAATGACAGCTTTGTTCTGTGTGTGTTCTCCAGTGTGTTCGTGAACGTGCCAAATAAACAAACTCAACATGCGTTGAATATAAAAATTTACATTAATGTTTTCATACTAAAGTAAATTCGTCTCCGCAAAATTGCGACCCACATACCCACTTCAAAGGGATGTTTCAAAGTATTTATTTTCTACCAGTTCCATTCTCATATTCTAGTTCACACAACCACGAAATGAAACCGTGCCTCATCGATGTAAAAGGCAATGCCCAATGTTTGTTTAGATTGCTCAGGAACTATTCAAAAAAATTCAATTTCTGAGCAATATCCCTTGGCACTTGATACAAGTTTTTATTGACGATATTTACAATAATCACTAAAGCATGCAAATATTACAGTTTTGATTTTAATACCAAATTAATTTTTGCGTATCTACTTACTTGACATAGGAGAAATCAAATAAAACATTTTAACTATGATCCCTAATTGGGCCAATTTACTGTGTAAATGAGTATCCTATATAAGGACCAGAAGAGAATGGCGAATGGCATTATAGTTTCTTGAGAACTATCGAAGCATCTCTTCTGTGGCTTAGGCCGCGATACGAGTCACCCCCTGCTTGTGCCCCGTCTTGTTTTTTCGTTTGGTTTTCATGCCGCGACCAAGTAGGCATCGCTGTATATTTTATTCGGATTTAAAGTTGATTAGAGTGAACGGCGCGTTGTCAGCGGGCGGCCGCCCCCCGTCGTGATGTAAGTGCTTATCTTGGCCATATCAAACCGTTATAACATGGAGTCGGCCGTAATTTATAGGCAAGGTGAGCCCGCTTCATTAGGAGGAACCCCCCCGTAACCCCGCACCCTCAGCGAACTGCCGCTGCTAGTTCATATTCACCCAAGAAGTCTGACTATATGTAAGATTGTGGGTATAATATACGGTGCTATTTTACTCACACGGGACATTCTGGTGTTATTAGGAAAATTTAATTTCTGCATTTAATTTCTTCTTATGTGTTGTTTTGTTGTTTATTAGATTTTATTTGATATTAATGATATATTAGACATGCGAGTACTATTACACGTTAACTGTAAACATTTCATTAAAATATAATCGGCTGCTATTACAAAGTTAACTGATGTGTATCGAAATACTTTAGTTTTGTAGAAAGGTTTGCTAATTCATTATAGTTAGCAATCATGAAAGTTATTATTTGGTTTAGGCTTGACGTATCCACGGAAACATTGCAAATATGATAAATTGTTAAAATCAAGAATCAAATTCAAGTGCTTTGGCAAAGTGACTAACAGCTAAATTATTTAACACGAAAAAAAAATCAACATAATTAGTTTCACAATTTTAAGCTAAACGAAAATTATTCGCTATAGTATTCTTTTCCACCTACGGTTAACCCTTAAACGCAAATTAGAAGACTGGTTAATCCCGAGGTTAATCCATATTGACTGCTGATTTCTCCAGATGTACCTATATCAAACCTAGATCGAAAATGCTTCACTTTTAAATATATTGAAGAAAATTAATAATTTAAGTACAATAGAAGCCATCCTCAAAATCATCCCGGATCTTATTATATTTATTATAAACAGAAGCGAACAGGTTGATACGATAATCAAGAACAGTAAAAGAACTTATATTAAAAATTATCCCTATGGATATAGGCTGTTTAATGTTCAATTCCGTTGTCCCAGACGAAATCAAGTTTTATAGTTAAGTTAGTATAAATAACCCATAAAATATCACATAAATACATTATCCGTCTGGAATAATTCGCAATATGCACTGGTATAACATGGCTTTTTATAGGTTACCTTGATATAGAAGGAAGGTTATGTTTAATAACTCAAAGGCACAACTTAATGATCTTACCATATATAGAAAAGTTAGTATGAAACTAGCAATGTTGAGTGTATCGAGTAACATTAAATTACGTAAATGCTATAACAATACTGTACCTATTTGTGTAATCCATCTAAATTAATCGACTGTTAATTATTTAATTTGCTACAAAAAAGCTTCTTAGAGGAAAATTCAAATGTGTTTTGAAGAAAATATTTCATAATCTCGTAGAATCATGAAGTTTTAGATGAGCCGCTCCTTTGACTTTGCTGTAACATTCTGTATAGAAAATAATGTACTTACCTATTTTTTTGTTGTTAAAATAGTAACTTTTTTCTTTACCATTGGCAACACAATAAAAGTCTACCTATAACTCTTATTTACGGTAGTCTAAATTTCAACACAATCGGACTTCTCATTTTTGAGTTGTCATTTCCAAATAACGTGACGAGCAGAAGAACAAATGGATAGACGGACGGACAGACATTTTATGAGTAGTTCAGAATTTAACTAATTCAATGGTGGTACTTATACTCTTCTGTCATTACCACTAAATCATAACTAAAGGTAACATAAAATTCTCAAAATGAAGTCCAATGAATGAATGAATGTCCAAAAATAAAATAATAGATGTTCGTTAAGTGAGGCAAACACAAGATGAAAAGTGTAATCGAAAAGTGTAATCGCTCGATTAATATTGATTTCATCGGCATCCCTTGGCTTGTCATGTTGTGTTGCCGAATTTGTGAATAGGTAATTAAAACAAATTTAAGTTAGTTGTACTATTATCACTATATTGACAAACTAACAACTTACTATAAGAGAGTACCTAAATATTAGATGAAAATCGGAATTTGAATTCAAACTTATTTGTATAATTTTTTTTTAATTATAAATTATTTAATAAATTTGCTTAGGCTACAAACACTATTTATAACCTGTATTACAACACACATACTGCATAAAACAATAAAATTGTATTCTGGTATATAAATATAATTGTACCATGCTGAGACTGAATGACTTCCATAGGTGGTACATTGTTTTAAACTTGAGAGTTCCTATAATTAACATAAATTTTAATAGTAACTAAATCCTTTTTCCTTCATATTATTAAAATCATCCAGCCACATTACTTTAAGATATAATATTGTTAATAACATACAATTTGTCCATAAAAAAGTATTCTACAAATATTTCTTCTTTTTCGTTAAATCAAAATAAGTACATATTTTAATGTATGGACTAAAAATAGATTTTTCAGTGTTGAAATGTATAATCGAAAAATAAACCTGCTACCGCAAATGAAAATTATAGTGCAATTAATTATAATGTCATATGTTTGCCAGGTCTTTATTTATTACCTTGTCTATAGACACGAATTAAGACATTCTCGTCGGGTAACGAGCCTCGTAGAAACTACATCAGTACCCTTAATAATAATTTTTATGTTTGTATTTAATGGCTTCAGGCAATACGAAACCATCTGGCAATTCTGCGAGAATAAACAAAACGGCTTTTTACGAGCCAGCTCTAAGTACATTCCTTCTAATTTCTGTGCGTTGTTATTTATTTAAATATCATCTAAGATAAGAGGTTTGGCTCGTCGCTTGGGCATTTTTCTCTCTTCCTTATGCTCTCAGATTTAATTATAAATATAATGTCTCTGAGAGCATTAAGCCGAGGTAATTAACTGCTTCGACCCCTGAAGTAGTCAGGTCCTTGCACGACAAATCTTGAGATTTTTTAAAACTTTTGTAAAGCTTTCAGTATTACCATTTGTATCAAATGTTAATTAAAAATGTGCTCTTTGTGTAATGGAAATCGGAAAAATGTTATCAGCTTATGTTATATATTTATATTTTTTTTTACGCATGTTATAAAACATCCCGTGATTCTGGTTACATGATTTGCACAATAAAATCCTTTATAGATAACCATAGTTAGGTTATATTTATTTATGGATAGGATGATAATTAGAAACTAAGAATCAATGTCATTATACCACTGTGCATTAATATCAGAAATGGATAAAGAACTTATGATGGATGGGGTGTCCAGTTTATTTTTTAGTAGATCTAGTTTCAGCTCAGCACGTCCGAGAAACTTGCACAACCTTGTTTATACAGAGTGCGCCAGGACGGAAAGGTCTAAGGTACCATATTATGAAGTCTCTTCGCCAACAACTTCCATTGGCCTCAATTAGGTATCATTAAATTAGATGCATTCTAAACTAATGGATAATTTTCTCATCAATTATAGTCAAAATTTGCCGTCTATATGTATTCTTTATTTTTGGAGAAATAATGTCATATCTATATTAGCACATAAAATTAAATAACATCGACAGATAGGATTTTAATAATTGGATAAAAGATACTACGAATCAGACTATCTTATACTGACTAGCATATTTATTTTACGTTAAGTGAAAAAGACAAAAAGACGCAACTTTTTTTCGTTGTACTTAGTCAATAAGTTTAATAGATTTCTTTTAGATTTCAACTAATAGTGACAAAATCAAAATTTTGCAAATATGTCAGGACGTAGGTATGCATATAATAAATTAATAAGTAAATGTTCCATTTTTTTTATATACAAGATACATTCCATATTACGAGATTGTTACCGTATTTTTTTATATTGTTTCATCATCTTGTTGTACCCCTTACTTTTTTATTTTTAACGAAACCATGAGCCCAATATAGTCAAACCTGTGAAACTGTTAGCAACAATTTTTCCACATGCATTTAAGAAAACAAACTTTGCCGCACCGGAAAGTATGCACAAACATTTTAAATATAAGAAATCAAAAGGAAATGATAATATACCCATAACTTTAATAAATAATAATATTAAAATTCTTTCGAAACCTCTTACCAAATTCTATTTTATTGCATTAATTGGCAAAACCACGATTCACCGAGTAATTTACATGCTATTCTTTTCTGCAATCACGTTATTTTTATAAAGAAAAATTAAAATATTTCAAGCGTTACAGACACATCTTTCATAATCACCTTATTATATTACACATCTCGATCAGTGCATACGTAAAAGCTAACCGTGCAACAATAGGCGAGGATTGTCTAGATGATATATTGTCTTTTGGTGCCTTGTCCATTAGATGTCAGCAAGTAAAGAATCTCAACTTTTCGACAGATCGGAAGTTCGGCAAAATTTTGGGGGTAGCTTGCTTGTCTTTTGGCGTCAGCAATTAGCATCAGTTGTGGAAATAGGCTAACGTTAAATAACAAATTAAGTAAAAAAAAACGTTCACTTAGTATGATGTTGAAAATCAAGTGATTCATTATCAAGTAGTGTAAATGAAATACTTATAATTTTAAAAAGTTAGGTACCTACTCGTACAAAAAATAGTGTTTACCGTTTCTTGTTTTGGATATTTCTATATCTATTGATGGAAAGTTTGATAGACAAGATAAAAGTTTGTTTTCAATAAATGAAAGATTTGTCAGTCGTCAAAACCAAAGATGAAATTATTTTCGAATTTTCATGTATACAGGGTGCCCGTTTTTCGACCCACAGCAGGGGGATCTTGCTTACCTTAAGAAGTCGGTTAAATCAGAACAAAGTTGTGTATTTTTATGCTGATCAATAATCTGAAAAAAAATTTGCTCTATCGTTTTTAGTTGGTAGAAGATTTTTTATTTATAAATTGGAAACTAATAAATCTACGTATTTTAAACAAAAACATTCGTAAGGCGCTTTTTTTCGAGGAATCCTTTTCCGAGGAATCCGAATATGCCATTGCATTTGTCATGACGTCTAACCTAGCAAAGAAGCTTTTGATCGTTTTTTTTTTTCGGATTACGGTGATATACGGCACAGGATAGTTTAGTTTTATATTTCGACCGAAATTGAACATTATTCAGTTTTGCAAGGGGTGCTCTGGAAACAAAAGCATAATTTTAGTTTTAGACAAAATATTGACAGTTCAGCTAAATTTTAAGTCTCGGCGTTTACACTTAGACTACATTTTTTACGATTTATAAATAATAAACAAACGATTAGGTATGATGATAATTTATTCTTTACGTTAAAGCAAATCGAAAACAAAAAAACAGAAAACTATAACAAATGCTCAAACCTTATATCACGTTGTTCTTCACTTGAAAATACCATTTTCTTGGTGAAATTCGCAAAATTGTAAATACCGATTGTCAAAATTGTTTAACAGAGAAATAACGCTTCTGTTTCCAAAGCACCCTTTGCAAAAATGAATAATTTTCAATTTTGGTCAAAATATAAAACTAAACTATCATGTGCCGTACATCACCGTAATCAGAACAAAAAGACGTATTCAAAAATGTAAAAATTCAATATGGCGCCTATAAGAAATAATAAAGTTGACTGTTGTTTTTCTGTCATCTTAAACAACGCAATGGCATATTCGGATTCCTTGGAAAAAAGTGCCTAAAGAATGTCTTTGTTTAAAATACGTAGTTTTATTAGTTTTCAATTTAAAAATAAAAAACGAGAATCACGATTTTCGTTTTTTTTCTAATATCTTCAAAACTAAAAACGATAGATGAAATTTCTTAGATTTTTAATTAGCATAAAATTGTGCAACTTTACTCTAATTTGGCCGACTTCATATCTCTTAAGATAAGCGAGATCCCCATGCTGCGCGTCGAAATACGGGCACCCTGTATTAAAATGATTATGTGGAAGTTGTCAAATTAACCAATTGAATGATTAATTAAAAATATTATAAACATCGAAAATTAAAAATAATTAGTGAAGACTTGTGAACGACTCTGTAAGTATATTGAAAAATTAATATATTGCAAATTGTGCTTATCATAAAAAATTAATATTTTGGCAATTTGCAAAAATTCTCAAAAAATTCAAAAAGCTTCTAGAATTGCGGTTGCATTAAACTAAAAAAAATAATAATAATTGAATGTAAGACCCAGACTAAATTGACACTACGACCTCCTCACCTGTAGGGAACGACGAACTGATGTTGAGGAGCTGTCACATTCATGAAACACGCAATTCTAAATGCACACAGCTCAGATTATTACCATAATTAACTTTTCTAAGTATTTTCGGTGTAGATAGAAAGTTCATGAACTCATCAGCGGATTACGAAGCCCTGGAAATTGCTTAAATGTTCAGAGGTTTATAAGAATCTCAAGAGCAATGAACAATGCCATTCACAATACGTCGTAAAGTGTTAAACATGACCGATTATAATTAGATGATGAGAAAGAAATAAAAGAAAGTCGGATTGTATCGAACTCTGAGACAATGACTTTACCGGTATCAATTTATTATACAGATTAGTCACCAGGACAGGCGACATGAAAACAAACCTTTATAAAACGCTCTTGTAGACAAATAAGGAAATTAGTTTTTGTATTATTATGCTGTTATGTTCTACCGAGTGATCAACAGAGAACACGATTGAGGGCACCTATGAATTTTCAAATGCATGTCTTTGATTAGACTATTACTGTTGCGATTTCATTGTTATGTCAGATTAAAATGTTAGGTTCTGTGATTTTCTGAAAATTTTCCTTCCTTCCTTCCTTCAGAAATTATTCCAGAAATGGAAGTGGTGAACATGCCCAATATTTTGACGGGTTTTTCGTTAATTTTAAAATCATTAAGTGAGCCTGCATAGTTGCAACTAGGATATGGGATATATTACTAGGATGGATATTTGGGCAGTATTAAAAGGAAAGAGATGTTCTAGAAGACTAAATTAACGCATGAAAAGGTCAACAACGATTCTTTTAAAACTTTAAGTTATGGCACTACCAAATAATTTAAAGAAAGATGTTCATTTCTTCCCCGAAAAAAATGATTCACAACGTCAAATATTGCCCAGAGATTTTGTTCCCAAATGAATTATGAACAATTCCTGTTTAATTTAGAAAATATTGATAAGCTAGACGTTAACCTTTTATATCTTTTGGTGTGATCTCAGTCGATGTTTAAATCGTTGGGATACAAGAATCTGGGTTAGCAGAACACCCTCATAAATAAATTGCAACATCACTGCATCCACGTGAAGTGAGTGTCTTGGTAGCAATTTCTCGGAGACGAATTTACTTCTTTAGTTCTTTCTTAACCTAACTTTACTTTAACGAAGGCGACGCGAAGCGGAGTTTGGCCACGTGAGTTGCAGTGCGGAAAAGACAGTTTCTGCATGTGTTAGGAAGAATACTTTTCCTACGGACCATTTATAGTATATTTTACAACCAGAAATGAAAATAGTGTTACAAATGCAAATAAAAATAAAATTGACTTCTCCATACTAGTGCGGAAAAACGTAATTTTCCGCACTAGCGCTCTCCCTCTCCCTCTCTCCCCTCCCTTCCTCTTTCTCTATTATCGTATGTTCTTTAATCTTCAGCTTTAAGCTTCATATAAAACCTTCAGCAATAAGCCGGATACCCTTAATGACCAGCATATAAAAGGATATAGCTAAAAATTGTGTTAAATCCATGTACCTATAATATATAACCTTGCCTAAAACGTTTCCTAACACCCTGAATAATATCAATTATTAGGTTCATAATAAAGCAGTAAAATCTTAAGAATTTATTATTTTGTTATTAAAATGCAGTTTTTATGAAATTATTAATTTTTCATAGAATTATTTCAAAACTTAGTACAGGGTTTTCGTTTATATTTTGACACCTACCTACAGCTTTAATCATTAAATATAGAAAAAAAACTTAAATACAAAATTTTTCCTTTATTATCTTTTGAGAATTTAAAAATTTTAAAAATAACGTTAAATATTTGACAAACAAATAGAACTTACATTTTGTTAAATGGAAAACCCCGTATATTATCGACTTATATTGGTATTTGGATCAGTCGTTTTTGACATATTTAAGTCCAAACAATTTTAAATTAAAAAGATCTAGATTGCCACGACAAATATTTTTGTAGGATTTGATAGAATAAAATGCGTTGAAAATAATTTTTGATAGAAAACTTCAAAATCAACAATCTTCCTTGATCGCTTGTTAAAATTGTTTGGACTTAAATATGTCAAAAAAGGCTGATCCAAATACCAACATTTGAAATCAAGAAAAAAATATCTTTTTTATAAGTTGGTAATATAAGTTTAAAAAAACGTAAGTTGAATTTGTTTTTCAAATGTTTAACGTTATTTTTAAAATTTTTAAAGATAATAAATGAAAAGTCCTACAATTTTTGTATTTAAGGTTTTTTTTCTGTCTAATAATTAAAGCTATATTATGTGGGTGACAAAATATGAACGAAAACCCTGTACAACAATTATGTAGGTAGAATTGTTTGTAGAACACAGTGTTTACGTGTAACAATTAAATATAATAAAAAAACAATACATCAACTGTTAAGAGTAAACCATTATTTGCTAGTTTTGTTTTCTAGTTTTGTATATTTAGACAAGAGCAAGTAAACTAAGAATACAATTTAATGTACAAAATGTGAGGTTTTAATTCTCGAGCAGGAAAATATAATATATTATGTGGCCACTAAAATGTATCACCTACAGCGAATTATCTAGCCTCACCATCTCCCCTATATGAACAATTTAAAAATGTCAATTAGGAACGTGTGAAATTTGCAAATAAATAATTCGATTAAAGTAGAAACTAGATTTTGCACTTTATTCATCTTTGTAGCATTTCATATATTACTTATAGAATAGATTTATTAATAATTCTGCTAATAAAATACTTTTTTCGTTTCTCTACATACTGGTATATGATGGGATTTGTATCAAATTCGGATGAGGCTTTTAAAGAATTTTCTCTATTAAATTATTTTAAATGAATTATTAAACGTTCATTTAAAACGTAAAATGTCGGCTGCCTTTTATATCATTTAAAATAGATTTTTTATTATTTCATTAGTAATCGCTTCATTCACTATTAATTTGAAGAGTCTGCCCTTCCATTAATTAATTGATGATAATGGTTAGCTTAGCTTTTAAAATAATGCAATTGAATGAACTTTATACTGTTGAAAGATTTTTCATGTTATATACGAAAATATTGCTACCTGAATTTTATTTAAATATTATGTTTTGCGCTGAGTTTGCTAAGTTTCTGTCTTTTCTGCATTTTGCCTCCAAGATATCGGTATCTGCATACCATGATATCAGTAATGAGAGTAATTAACAGTTTTATATTGCGTACATGCAAATAAATAAAGAAACAAAACTAAAAGTGATGAGTTCGAAACTCAGCCAGTAGCCAGTTAACCCCAAATGTTGCCACCATAAATTTGAAATAAGTTCATACTATTCCGTTACTTTGAAATGGAAATGTGCTTCTAAGATTTATAGTGGTAGCAGGTTAACCTAAAGGCATCCTCGGCTTCTTAAAAAATCGAACAGAGCATCTGTATGTAAAGTGGCAGGCAGGTTTTGAGGAAAGATTGAGTTTGATTTTTAAGACACTTTACATCTCATTCCAGTTGACGTGGAGTGACGTGCGCAAATTGAGCAAATCGGCGGTGGCAGTTTCACGAGAAACGGTCCTCTTTTACGTTTGTGCACCTAGCATCGTCCCTAAGAATGATGAGATGATATTTATTGCTCTTATTTTAACAGTTTTCTAATTTTAGTTCAGTTACTTATGTTGTAAGTTATTGCCGATATAGGTAAGTGAAAAAGTATTTTTTAAGTAGGTAGGTACTTATATAGATATTTGTTTCAGACAATAGAACATTAATTTATTCATTGTTTAGTGTTTAGAAAAATAAATTTTTGCTGCAAAACAAGGACAAGGATATTCCGTTTAATATCAATTGTTCACACTGCGAAAATATTTTTTTTCATAAGTTGCACTTTCGTTAAGAATATTAAAAATCCATGACCTACTTAATGTATGAAGATGAAAAAATATAAAAATGTTGAGTATTTCTAAAGTGAATATCTTCGTTATTTAAGCTTGTACATAAAGATTGACAACAAGAATAGAATTTTAATAGTCAATTATTTTAATTAAGTGGGTGTAACAACGTGTTGTATATAATTTATCTTTAGATTTAGGAGTAGTTGAGGTCAATAACTAAATAAATAAATAATTCAAATAAGAAACTGTTTCTGAATAAGTAGATTTAAAAAAAAACGGTTTGTTTAATATCGCCTCAAATCAAAGGAAATATTTTCGATAGTGTTTTATTAGAAGTAACGCGAGAGACTGAAGTAAGATGCTACAAAATTAAATACATTTTAAGGGAAACACTGTCATAAGGTGGAGTATTTTTATCTGTCTTATCTCATATTTATTTATACGCTGCTGAAAAACATCGCGAAAAGTTCTATAGAATCTTTAAAATACATTTGAGTAAATAACATCATAGTTGCAAAGAACAAAAAGATGCAAGGTTACTACAAAACAAGGGAAATTGCACCAACTCATTATTTTCAATATTATCATATTAGGTACTGTTTAAAGTCTTGAGGTTAGCTTGTCATTTTTTATATTTGATTACAGTTCTAAATTTTTTAACATCGTATGGATAATCCATACGATGGATTATCGAATTGTTATATTCTGTTCACTCGTACTTAAAATATCAATTAGCATCTTCCCCACATCGTTTAATCATAATAAACAGATGCCACGCCACAAAAACAGTCTGACTTTAATTCTTTGCCGGCTAAAACATATTATCTGATGAAATCGCAATATTGAGCTTTGTCGTGATTACCATAAAAGGGGTGAAACTATATGAAACATAAACCATAATTATCTAATTAGCAATATCATGTAGTACAGATTTTGTTTATGGTTAGATAAATTCTTCCCATTAAACTGGCATAAACTTAATTGATATCTTAAGCAGATTGTAAAACAGAATTAACTTCATTTGAAAACGAATGGGGGCTGATTGAATTAAAAACAGACGAATAGAAAATTTTTCAATTTACAACTGGACTAAACCGTTCCACTTTCCTTCGTGCAATGGAATTCCACGTACAATTAGTTGTGTTTGTTCATTGTTCCTTCTAAGATATATGCCATCGGATATCATTATTTCATTTACTTGTCTGGAAATCATACATAATGCAGGTGTTTGTCTTCGAAATATTAACTGACATTTGTATTTCTAGCTTTTGATATGAGGCAATGTCAATGAATAATGTTGTAAACGTTGGATTTTTCTATTTCGTTGTGCAAACGCAAACTAAAAATAGGTACCTACTATTCATTTAAATTAAATTCGATAACAAAAAAACACTAAAATATTAAATATGTAATAAAATTTACAAATATTTTCTAAGTACGTGGTGGAGGAAGTCTACTTGCACGCGATATGGATATTTATTACAGAAGATTTACGAAACATACCTACTTAATACTTATTTGTGTGAGGACAGTGTTATAGATAAACATACTGTATAATAAATATTTTGTACGTCAAAGTGGCTAAACAGTACTGTAGTTGAATCATTTTACCTGAGCTATTTTTTTTTGTAATTTATTGAATTTAAAACATTGAAAATTGCGTCACCTCGATTTTTTTTAATATCAAAATTGCATTATTTCTTTCCTTTTCTTTTTTGGGATTTATTACCACATTCCTCGAGATTCCTATCCAAAAAATTCGATTTATCTAAAAAATATTCAAATTAACCAGTTTAAAACTGGGAAATAACCTCTACGCCTTTGACGTAATGTCAGAGGATCAGTTAGAGGGTGTTTTTTGACAACTAATAGGAATTAAATTAATACAAAAATACTGCGCTGACGTTTCGGAAACTATATCCGTTTCCTTTTTCAAAGTTTAAGCTTTAGATTTTTATGTAACGTGTAGAATAACACGGCATAAAATAAAAATTGTTTATATCATTTCCATAGATACTTACCATAGAAATCTTGAAAAATATACTAAATAATATTAATTTTATTGAGTTCTTCTCTCAACATTGGTAACCAAGTTGAACAAAATTCTACCGAACAATTTGATACGCATTTATCTTCATTAAGTAAAATTATTGCAGATTCTTTGATTTTTCTTTTTTTGCTGTCTGCTTCATTGGTCAAAATTTTGAATTTTGTTCAGGATTTAATGGTTTCGTTTTTGTCAATATGGATCTTAAAGTATTATTTGTTTGAAAAATTGTTCTAACGCCAAATTTTTTACCGACACGACGTAATTTCTCAGATAAACCTTTTATATATGGAATTAATGTCGAATAATGATATTCTGGTTTTGGTTGCACCGGATTGTTAACTCTATTTTCAATGTTCATGAAAGTCTTATCAACAAATTCTTTCGGGTATTCATTATTAATTAAAATTTCCCTGACAAATTGCCTTTCATGTTTGAATATTTCATCATTAGAAGAAATTATTTTTGCCCTATCATACAAACATTTTATAACACCTCTTTTAACGTCCAAAGACTGGTTTGAGTTAAAATTTAAATATCTGTTAGTGTGAGTCTTTTTTCGGTAAACGCTAGTTTGAAAATTATTATTATTGACTTTTTTAATTAAAACATCTAAAAATGGTAATTCATTATTGTTTTCTATTTCTAGAGTGAATTTGATAGATGGTTATTTGTTATTAATATTTTCCAAAAAATTGTTTAATAAATCTATTCCATGAGGCCAAATTGCAAAAATATCGTCAACATATCTCCACCAAGTTACCGGTTTATGAATATTATTTTCAACATATCTGTTTTCAAAATCCTCCATAAATATATTACTTAGTATTGGTGACAAAGGGGAACCCATAGTGAATGTAAGTTTGAAAAACATATTTTAAACTATTGCTTTTTTTTAACAGAAGAATTTTTAAATACGCAATTCTACTTTTAATAAAACATTTTGAATCTTATGGTATACCTTTTTTTCTTCTTCATACTTACGTATTTCGCTCTGATTAGTTTATGTTACCCATCCTGTACATTTTGTGTATGTATCAACCATGACATGCACACCATGAAATTATGAAAAAATATTTGAAACCAGAAACTGTCTAAAATATGGGTGGTAATGTTATGACGCTCCACTTTATTGCTAAAAAACACATTGACAAAAGATTCCTAAGAAATAATTAGGTATTCAATGGCGTGCCATAATCACCATTTTTCAAATGCAACATGAAACGCAACACAACAATCATGCCATCAGAAGTATTTACATAATTTATCAATTGATGTATGTTATTTTAAATAAATCAGGTCATATTCTGAGTTCATTGCTGTATCCATGCATCAATTGGAACACAGCACAGATGATGTCGCTTGATGCTTGAGGTACATTTAATTTGTAGATAACGAAATCCATATAAATTAAATCCTAGCCCTAACCTAAAAATAATTATTCTGTAAAAATATTGAGAATATAAAATCTATATAATAATAGGAATAACCATCTGTGGGTACTCACTACCAGAGGGTGACACTGTTATTTTACTCTTTCTTCACTGATGCTGCAGAATAATAATGATTTATGTAATAAGGATCATAAAGACAATCATTATGGTACTAGCCGTGAATATCATCAGACGAGGCGTTAGCCGAGTCTAATGACACGGCGTGTACCATAATGCGTGTTTTATAATCCAAATTACATACAAAATTTTATCTGGTGTGGCATATCAATGTAAAATTATGTTTGTCTAAAAATTTAAAATTTTGTATTTTTGAAACGATGCATTAAGTTATTTATTTAAAAAAATAGTAAGTGACCTGTGCCTTACCGTTTCCTTGACAACGCATCAACAAATTATTTATTTAGCTGTCAAACACTGCTATAAGTTGCAAATTGAATATGTATTAAACGAATTAAAACATTATATGGTGATTCTGATGAAAGTTCCGATTTGGAAGAAATGCAGGAAATGTCGTGGACTCTCTTTTGCCTGAAAAATCACGGCTGGTATGAACCTGTGTTTGCTCGTTATGAGGAATGGTGTACCAGAAAGAACACGAAGAATGTGATAGATGATGGTTCAGTTTTAATTGCTCTTTTAAATTTATAATAATTAGTTAAGTTAAATTATATTTTGAATAAAATTTTTTGATCTAGCACATATATTTTCTTCTAAACTTATTTTATTGATGGTAAAAATATAGAATTTTTACACAAGTCAAATTAAATTATTGTAATAGTACTTTTTGAATCTCATTATGGCACTAGTGCTTTCTGGAATTTCATTATCAAATGACATAATGATGTCATTATGACATGCCACCAGATAAAAGTATTTGATACATCTGTTGAAATAAATATTATTAAGAGAACAAGAAGAAAGAGAACAATTCGTAGAACAAAAGCCTGCCAAAACGTTCACGAACATTAAGAAATGCTCCTCGATGCGATTTGGGGCCTTTTTGTACAAAATTGGTCGAAACGGATTCAAGATATATCTGTCTGTTTATACCAGACGCATTTTTCATTACCTTTTCTAAATCTTACGTTTAAAAACGAAATTTCTCTGTGCGCACGTTGCAGAACAACGTTCCCATTCATGCATATTAGAAATACATCTAGCGAGACATCAAATCGGAATTATAACCCAATTTTTTACTTATTTTTGTATTAAATTAGTTTACGTTTTTTTAATCTTTAACACAGCCAAGCCCGTGAATGCGTCTTTCGCAAGGTGAACTCGCTACTATAAATCTTGTATGCGTTTCCATTTCCGGGAGTATTATATAAGCAGAGAAAAACACTGGTTATTTACATCGGGGTTCTATCAACTTTATACCGAGACAACAGTGAAACGTTAGTTTTAAAGCCGATCGCCTCAAATAAGCCGTTTGATACAATTTTTAGTCTAATATTTGTTATTATGATTTTGCTCTATTTTGGTGATGTTCAAACTTCAATAAATATGGATAGTTAGTCTACAAAATTTTTTCAGGTATTCTCAGTTATCAAGTCACATAGACAAACCGGTGAACGATATATTTCTTAGGAGATTCTAAAATTATCCAATACAGGCAACTGGCAACGAAAAATAGATTGCATCCACGATGGAAACCAAGCCATACTAAAACGCTAAAGCATTACTGGTCAAAATCTTGAAATTAATTTCAATAAAAAAATGTCAGTTCATTTGATTCCAAGAGTTTCGATGATTTGTAGAAGTGTTTAGCGTTATTAATTATTTTAAATGTTTGACGTATCGAACATCACGTGATTTTCTTCAGAAGAAGAACCAGATGTCGAGCACTTCAAATAATCAAGGCGGAGAAGAACCTAAAAACTATTTTACACATTTCTGAACCTGTCGTAACTTTTCCGAAAGTAAAGTAAAATACAATTAATTTATTTCTTCATGTATCAAGAAATTATAGAGATCAAGAAAAAATATATCACAAAAATTATGTAGCTTATGACAAAATACTTCATATGGATAGAAACTGGATGGAAACGAATAAAATAATGGAAAAAATACAATGAATTGATAACCTTGGAGAAAAAATAATATACGTCGATCACATTCTTTAGTAGAAACCACGAAGATGGGAAGATACGAACGAATGAGAATTTACCTACAGTCATTATCGCACACTTAAAGCACCCAGCAAACACAGAGTGTATTTGTTTCGTAACGTTAAGTCACAAATAAGTAACTCTAGAAGCATATTTCAAAATGTGAAACAGATTCGTAATTATGGCAATATATCTGTACCTGAAAGATTTGTTTTGAAATTGTTTAATATAGTATAAAACATCTTTGTTGGGTTTGAAAAAAATCGAAACTGTTACCTATCAAATGTTATTCTTAATTCGACAAACGTAAATGTTTCATAACTTACAAAACGCCATACTTTCAATGGTTAAAATTTGAGAATATTACGCAATTGTTGATGCGGTATTCCTTTAGTAGCTATAAACTGAAACAATTACGGAATTATTGAAGCAATTAATTTTCAGTTGTGAAGTGTTGAAAAATTTACATAATTAGTAATACGTTACATTTTCGCTATACATTTTCAAACAAATAAGTCGTTTCTATAGGCTAGAATTACTTCTGAGAGAGAGATAAAATTCAAACGACCAATAGAATCCTGGCACACTGCGCCAGCAGCGCAGAGAACTGTTTCCGGCTTCAGTACAAGTTGGTCTGACTGAATGTGTAGAGTGAGTAATTAATTGTGTACTTACATGTGTGGTATAAACAAGTGGTCTTGTGCAAAAACTACTATTGTGAAAAATAATTACACAATATAGGTATACACAGCGTAACTGGTAGGTAAGTTAATACTTATAGACCTAAAATTAGATAAGTTTTAATTGTATGTATTGTAAAAATTAATTTCCTGGGCAAGATATAACATGGCGTGGGCACATTAACAGTGTGGGTAGCGGATCTTTTTACTAGGTACCTATAAATCGAATAATAAAATAAACGCTTTACTTAAAGAAGTAATTCTTCAGGTGATTTGAAGTGAAGAAAAGTTTATATGAACATATTATGTTCTAAAGATTTTTGTTTCTGAGATAAGCGGGTGTTGAATATTTAATTTCATTTCTGATTTTATCTAATTTTCCACAATTTGTAACATATGAAACTGAAATTTATGGATTCGATTTTTTTAAGTTTTGCAACATTGCACACTTCCGATTTAAACGTAGAGGTCACAGCTGTGACAAAGACATTCCGCCGGTCGTCCACTTTCTTCATTCTTCCTCTGTGCCAAAGATATAAAAAAACATCACATAATTAAATTACCGACAAGGTCTGTTGTCTGTCTGTTTCTTATAGGTACTTCGAACGATAAATTATTCAAAAAAACTTCACAAAAAGGCGCTAATAAAGTTGGCGCATTTGATGAAATGTGTAAACACTGGTATAAAAAATATGACTTCCGAACATTGATAGTGGTCCGGTAAAAGCTAATGAACAAAAAACAAGATCAACCTTGACCCGAGCCTTGACCTATCTTATATTCACTTCAGATGAGATAGGTCAGTTAAATTCAAAATGTTGGCGTATTTTATTTCTTTTTCTCCAAAACTACCGCGTGTATTTCTTTAAATTTTTTATTTGGATTTACCATCCCTTTGCAACAAGCTTATTTCTCTCAGAAATAATAATATGTAATTGTTTAACTTCATTTATTTTATTGAGTGGGCTAGAGTTACATATAGTACATAGGTTTCATAAGTTTTACAATCGAAATCTTTTTCTCATTTCATCAAAAAAAAACCTTGTCAAATTTTGACAATCTCCCGCCTTCTCTTCTTATTTTTATTTTAAACTAGATACAGAGTTGGGTTAGCGCACTCACCTTAAGGAGATAAATAAATTGGGGTTCACCCTGTATAGTGTACATTGCTAGTTTGATTAAGAATTGATTTTGATTTGTAGATTCATGCAGGAAATGCTTTCCATTTATGACAGATGCCAATTTTGAAGTTGCGTGTAAGGACTGGTTTAGAGCGGCAAGCCAGAGATTGAAGAAAACAGAGAAAATGAATTATTTTATTGTACAATGGACAATAAATTGTTTTGAACATCTATTTGTCAATATTTTATCTTTTTCCTTTATTTTATAGGATTCCTCCAAACACATTAACAGTGAATATTAAGGATTAAGGATTAATTTCGCCTAGATATAGAAAAGAGTTTATCTTAAAAGGATTTATGGTCTAAGTATAAAGATGAGAGATTGAGAATGTGAATTTTGTTAAATATTGCAAAAAGTGATTTTAAAGATGGGTCCTGAAAAAGTAACGAGCCCCCTACTAGAAAAATGTGACTGAGGTCTTCGTCCAAGAAAAATTACTCGTCCAATAACAAACGAAGGTTTGCTGTACGTGCATAAATCCACCCCCCAGCCTCCGATCGCTCACCTGCGCACTCCCGATCATTGAGTCTTTTTTGTTTTTAAATGTATTTAGTATAGCATTTTACAGACGCTCCAAAAATATAACTGGCTCTATACTGTCAGTACCTACATGTTGTCGAACAAATTACTTATTCACTGTTACTCAACTCGCGAGAACCAAAAAAGTTTCCGCACACTTTTTCGTTTTCGAGTTGTTCAACAGTGAATAGGTAATAAGTGGTTCGGCAAAGATGGACAGCATGTATTGATAGGGTCTGTCATATTTTTTAGCGTCTGTAAAATGCTGCTATATGCATTTAAAAATCAAAAAGACTCCAATGGTCGGGAATGGGTAGGTGAGGGATAAGGGTGGGAGGTGGATTTGTGCACATATATCAAAACTGACTTTATTTGCACTATTTGCATAATAAATATAAAACAAAAAAGAAACTGATTTGAAAGTAAATTGTAAAATTTATATTGCTTATGATAAGCAACTTTTCTGAAATTAATGAGCAACCTTAGTTTCTAATAACTTGCAACTGTTGTGAATCTGTACTTAAACTAAATTTGCATAACGGTTGCGAAGTATTTATATAAGTTTTGTATTTACAAATAACTTGGTGAATGAAACTGTAAGAGCCTAAATGTTTCAAGATATTTTCGGAGTTAGAATTTGGTAAAAACGAATTTATTACAAATGTAAATTGGCATTTGTTACGAATATTTTGTTTCGCAATTATGTAAAGTAATAGTTGCAGTTTAATAACGATGCATTGTTGCGGACAAATAAGCAATTTGTCACCAAAAACACGCATTTTTGTGACTGAAACAAAAGTGTAACACGAAATATAAGTAGCGTTAATGTTCCTTAATAGTTACGAAGCGGTGTTTGCTGGGCATGTCCGGACATAGGCTGCATGCGTAATTATAATATAACTATTACTCCCATCCTATGCGAAGGGAGATCTGACAGGTGATCCCTCTTCGTTAATAAATAGCTGGCAAAACTAAATATCGCTCACTAATTCCGATATTTGCACCTGCAGCTCCGTGTGGTTTTTAATGTGTATACTGGATTTACGATAAGGTATTTGTTTTGCAAAAGATTATAATCGAATATAAAAACATAAAAAAATTATCTTAAAAGAATTGAAAACAAGAATGTTTCTAATATTTTAAATACTATCGTTTCGTAAAATTATTTAAAACACAATTCACAATAATCTTATTTTTCTCAATATTGCTGGTAAGTGAAATATCACTGTTTGGCTTGGGACTTGGGAAAAATATAGCATATGACAATAAGTCGAATGCAATTTAATTTAATTATCTCAGTTTAAGCAACCAATTTTAAACATGTTAAAATACTAGTAACGGTTTTTAAGATGTAAAAATAAATACGATGTTCATATTGCTTGAAATGTAGAATTCTTGAAAATCCTAATTAGGAAATTTTCTAAATATATAAACACTGTAAAACAACAACACAGCAATTAGGTATTTGTTATTAAAATTGGACATTGGCAATTCATGTTTTGGAAGCTTAGTTTATAGAAAAAATGTGTTGATAAATTATATTTTTGTTTTTATAATGTGAACTTATGTCAAGTACGTTTTAACTTAAATTTAAGAAAATTGCACTGTTCTCGCTGCTCCTGCTGTCTTTTTATTCGGTCATTGGGTAGTTTGAATATCGAAAATTTAAAATATGGAGAACGCTGAAGAGAACTCAAAAATGCGTACGAGAAACATTTTTAAACTTTATTATGGTAATTTTACAATTCTGTTTCTTTGCTTGATATGCATTATTTATAAATGACTTTGTTTAGGATTTATACAAGCATAATAATAACAAACATATCCAAATTGATATACTCATATTTATGTTTCATCTCTAAACATGCTATTATTAAATTCATTGGACTTTCTTTAATACATTAGGAATATTGGACTAAAATTATAAAATTCAAAACGTCTAAAAACAAATTATTAAAAAATTTTTTTTAACTTACCACAAAAATTCATTCGTTATGATCACCAATTAAAAAACGAAGTCCACAAGAAGATGTACATATTCTTTTGCTATTTAGTAGCTCATCATAAGAAAACATGAAAATGTAGGCGGCATTAATTATAGAAATTTGTTTCTTATGGTTACATGACAGTTTATTGATTGTAAAATGTAAATTCAAGTAAGTAACTTTGTTTTGCGAGATTAATCGTTCACCTGATGAGCTACTAAATAGCGAAAGAATATGTACATCTTCTTGTGGACTTCGTTTTTTAATTGGTGATCATAACGAATGAATATTTGTGGTAAGTTAAAAAATAGCTATTTATGTAATCAGTTATGAAAAGTATGATTTTATGTAACGAGTGTAAGTTTGCGGGACGAGCGAAGCGAGATCCCGCAATATCGCACGAGTTACATAAAATCATGTTTCATAACGTATTACATACAAGATTTTTTCTAATTTTGACGAAAAATGGGAAATACAAGTTTTTAATTTTGATCACTTATACAAGCATAATTTAAATGACAATTATCTAGTAGGTCAGTGTCAGTTTAAATTATCTTGTCATTTGGCTTGACATTTAATAGACGCTGATCTATTTTGTGACGCTGATCGTTACTATTACTTATTTATTAGGAAAAATGTGTGATTTACATTCCGATTCTGACGATATACCGAGCGATATAGAAGAAGGAGCAAGAAATGCCGTATGTTCACTGATTCCTGAAAAATCCAAAGCGGCATATGACTTGGTTTATGAAAAATTTGAAAAATGGCGTGAAGAGAAGAAATAAAACACGTCAACGAGAAAGTACTATTGACATATTTTGAAGGTAAGAAGAATTTGAAGGCTTCTACACTGTGGACACATTACTCCATGTTGATATTTTTCTGTTGTATTTTGTTTAATTATTTTTACAGTTAGTGACATAACGAACTTTTCGTAACCAGTTACATAATGGTTTTCATTATGTAACCAGTTACATAAAGTAGAACGTTTTGTCACTTGTTTCAATAACAAAATATGTCACTTTATATGTCAAAATTAGAAAAAAATTTTTAATAATTTGCTTTTAGACGTTTTGAATTTTATAATTTTAATCCAATATTCCTAATGTATTAAAGAAAGTCCAATGAATTTAATAATAACATGTTTAGAGATGAAACATAAATATGAGTATATCAATTTGGATATGTTTGTTATTATTATGCTTGTATAAATCCTAAACAAAGTCATTTATAAATTTATTATGGTAACTTTTGATCAGATCATAAAATACAAAAAGGAATATTTTCAACAAATTTAACCAAAAGAAATTTGATGACCCGGTATCTGAAAGAATATGATTCTATTGCGTTTATTGCAGCATACTTATATGAAAAAACGGTTCAATTTTAAGCCTTGTTCCTATAGCACCTTATTATGATTAGGACTACTAGTACACAAGGTGCTGTGCACGGGCTTTTCATTAAAATACCTCGAAGTTTATGAAAATAGATAGGCACACCAAACTAACCAGCTCTGCAATCGCTACAATATCGTAGGTTAAATCTGAAGTTCGGTGTGACTACACTTATGGAACTTAACATTAATTTGTTCGAAGAAAGGTCCAATGTGAGTAATTCATACTGAAAGAAAACCAAAGTCTTTTTTTCACAAAAATTCAAATAATTTGTTTTTGGAGCGACCGGTTTCGTGAAGCAAATTTTGTTCACGAAACCGGTCGCTGAAAAAATAAATTATTTGAATTTTTGTGAGAAAAAGAGTTTGATTTTCTTTCAACATCAATTTGTTCGTTCTGGGTAAATAGTCTTTAATCATTGCTCATTTATCTGTCCATAATACACTAAGACTAAGGTACCATCCAGAGGTGTATCCCCGTTTGAAACCTTAAGTTAATAAAAGAAGATACATCACCGAGTTAGTGGCTTCATAGTTATTATCAGGAAACTTCGGCATAAGCAAGAAGCTTGAAAACTGTAATCGACATTTTGAAAGAAATCGAGAACAGTCGACGAAGTCTACTAATGTCTAGTGAAATAAATAAATAATAAATTAGAGAAAACGATTAATGTTATGTCTCCTAACATTTAAATTGCAGTAATTCATGATTACAAATAATATTTCCATGAATAGACTCTCTCCAAAAGGGAAATGATAGAACATAGCTGTTCTGCGGGCATCATGAATTTGCTCATTTTTTGGGAAATGATCCATTCCATAACCGTGCCAAATCTAAATGCGCGATATAGGTATACTGGAAATGGTAGAACCATTAATGAAGCAGTGGATTGAGATGGTTTCTCATACATTGAGATATGATGGATGGTATGCAAACTCAACGCTCTGCAATAATTCTGATGGTCAGTAGGTGATACGAATATTGCCCAACATATAGATAAATGGAAATCAAGAGGAAAGAGTATGATTCTTAGTACGCATTAATATTGAAGATTGCGTGATTGCAAGATTTATCGAAGGCTTGTTTTGATTTAACGAATCTCTACTAATAATTTATAGAGTGATCTCCAATTCCTCTTTCGCGTTGTAATTGAATACTTGAGGTTCTGAACCCCTCGTTTTGGTATTATACAAAAATAGTCGAAACATCAAGAATTGGAGCCCATTCTACAAATCATCAGCTCCTCGAAAACCTTAGAATGGAAAAAAACCAATCAATCAAGATGTTTCGAAATTGCGCTGACCACAGTGTTCTTCACGCACAATTTTTGTCTTCCATGTATCAAGAGCTGCCACTATATCGTATACATCAAGATATAGATTTGCTTAATTCCGATTTATTTAATATTTTAAGTTTACATTTTTTTACGTCTAATCCATTTAAATACAGTGCAGCATATTTTCTACTGCATGTAATAACAACGAACTAACTATCGACACGCCACACCAAGTCTACTAACAAACTTGAGAAATATAATATGTTGATGCTACTAATATAGCACCTGTTAAATTTGATTTTCTGAAGAGAACCGGAGTATAAATATTTTAACATATTTTTTTTGTGTCATATACCGAAAAGTAAACAAGATGCAACTCTGAGTACATGTTTGAAAGTTATTGGCCATCATTTGAGGCCACATATTTAGAACTTGATATGCGAAGCACGAATTGATTAGGTAATGTACTTTATAAACTTTAATTTTGTGCCTGATCTATTTTACGTCTACTCCACGCTAATAAAGAACAATAACTTCGAAACAGGTGCCTGTAGCTGAATTATGATGGTATATAATGTAACTATTTCTGTTCTTGTTTTTATTCGAAGCCATTTCTTTAGCAATTTCTTGCTTTCAGTGTCAAATTTAAATTGAAATTGATAGGTTTTGGCAGTGAACATTTTTTTCTATCTACGATACAAAGTGTTATTATACTATTAGAAATAGAGCCAGCATTTGTAATTAACCTTCTTGAGTATTTCAAGAGAGAAGAGAATAATTGACCCTTACTGCCATTATTCTCAGTAGTAGGTAGTAGTAAAGTTAACTTCAAACGAGTATACAAATCTAGTGAACTTCTTACTACTTCAGAAAAAAATATAGATGTAATTTAAATACTAATGATGATGTAGTCAAAACAGAAAAATGTAATATAAAATAAAAGGCAAAAAAAGAACATATCACAATAATTAAAATGTTTGATGCAACAGTCAAGCAAAAGGGAATATTAAAAATTTCGGATACGAATCTGTGGAATATTTTAAGCAATATAGATTTTCTCTCAAAAAAGGAAAATAATTGGCATTTTTTTTTATCAACCCCCTAATACAAGCAAACGTATTAAGTCTTTACAATAATAAACGTTGGTCCATAAATAAAGATTTCCTAGCCACGGTATATAGGCATCAAAGTATGTTACCTACATACAATAATTTAAATAATTCAGTAAAATTTAAAAATGTCATATCATCCTTCTGATTCTTATTATATATATTTTTTCGTCAAATAATTTTAGCAATTTCAACTTCAGCAATCATTAATGAAAATGCTTTTAAATTTTAGAATTATGCCTTTTTATCTTGTCAATTAAGCGATGCGTTTAAACTGGCGTTATAAAATGTTTATTTAAAAAGTAGGAAAGTAGCAAGAAGAATAATGCACGTTGAAGACCATTACTAGAATTTGTTATAAAAAAAAACTTTTTTTCGACGTATGCAGACTCTTTATATCATTGAAATTATCTAACGCTGCGGTTTAACTCGTTTTGCAAATAAAACTTTTTTATCTGATGTTTTATAACACACAACTTCTACACAATAGTCTAGTAATAATTGTTTAAACCAATAAGAAAATAACAGATTTTTATGGCGATAGGCGGGCCTAAGGAGGAGCTTATTTGAATCTCGTCTAAATATGGTTTGGGAAAATAAACTGTAGTTAACATTATTAAAATTGCAATTCTCATTTAAAAAATAAAAAATGGTTAGATATACTTAGGTATTTTAAAACAGAGACAGTAACTATTAATAATTCGAAATTTTGCATTCCACTCATTTACATTGTATAATTCAGAAATGATTTAACTAATTGTTAAGAAGGTTTATGATGTATTTTAAACCCATTTTTGTTTTGTAAAATTTTTGACTGTGATAATAAGAGAAGTTGTTTGATTTTTCCGTATCAATACTCACGATTATTTGAAAATTTATGCCAACTTTAACATAACTACTTTATTTGTCTGATGTGTTTCCAAATAAGCGTTTTACTTGACGTTTTTTAATTTATTCATTATCCCTCCACTTTTTATTTAATTACAGCGTGACATAGAATAATTGATCGTTCATTGAACATCATTAATACCCAAATATTAATATTTTTAAGCCAAAATTGTGTAAATTAGTATTCTATTCTGTTTTCTCTATTGAGCTATTCTTTCTCTGTCTTTAAATTATTATTGCATACTCTAAATTATGAAAATACCTTGCTAGCGATCTTAGGGTAGGGATCCCAAAGTTATATCGGCTGACTGGTACTACATACATTGAAAAATACGCGTTTCTGTGACTTGCTGATTAAATGCCAATGAACCTTCACTCATCTTCGTAGGAAATAATATTTGGTTCATAAGTCGAAATATACTATAAAAACTAGCTCCTTTTAGTCTAGCAATATTATACTGAAAAATAAAAAAATCCATTTTGGCTGCTGTAGTTAGTTTGCGATGTCATCTACACGTGCATATAAAAAACCACATTACAGTCACAATTGAAGACCCAACTCAATGATTCCAATGAAAGATCTACGTGCCATTTTCTAAAAAAATTGTTTTTTCGATGGATACAAATTTTAAATGACAATTTCTTTTAAGATAAGTCCCATGCCTCTATTGTCCATAATATGAAAGTAACAGGTAATAAAGAATGTATGTTTACTTAGTTCCCGAATTAATGGAGAATTCACTACGAAAAAATTACAATATTTATACCCGTTCAATATTGACATAAAATCAGTCAGTTCTAAAAATTCTGTGCCAATTAATATGGAATATCACTTAAAAAATTTTGATGATTGATTTAAGAAAAAGAACGTTTTAAATGAACAGAAAAACTTCAGAGTCGACCTAAAATTGATTCGTGTGGACAAGTATGGAAGTTATTTATTTAATAAACTTAGATGAGTACACTCCATTTTCAAAGATTAATATTTTAAAAAGTGGGTGTGGAAGAATTCTGCCAGAAAGTTACAATTTAACCATTTTAAAAGATAATAAAGAACAAAACATGAAATGAGAAACTTCAAACTTAAAAGAAGAAATAATTTTTACAAAGAAATTGTTCACGAAAATGAGAATAATGATACTTAGAATAGAACCGGCAAGAAACGAAAAACTAATTGATACCAATACAGCTGAAAACTAAACATAGATCTTTATTCCATTTAACAATAATTTAAATCTTCCTGCTTATTCAGTTGATAAAGAATAATGATGATTTATTTTTTATTAGTTTCATTTTATGATATAGGTCCCTATATTTGTTATTATTGAACACACAATAAAATAGTATAATTAAAAATACTTTGAATACTGTTTTCTCTAAACTGCCAATCTTTGTGTGACACGAATCCCTTCATCCACTTATGTCTTTAAATTTTAAGAAAAAAATATGTCAATGCCAGTTATGAAACAGCTGAGTGATGTTTCTGAATCATTTTCAGTTTTTAGTTCCTGAAAGTATACATGGTGGTCTAAAATGATATTTAAATTTATAACTCTTTGAACAGCAGTTTCTCAATTTTTTCAACTGGAACATGCAGTACCTATATTTCGACAATGTGATGTAGAATCGAAAAACGTATATTTTTTTTCTACTTCGTTATTCATATATGCCATTTTCTATTTATTGAGCAATAAGTATAACATTCTAGAATGAACATTAAAAAATTAGAGGATTTTCCAAATGAGAGTTCTACATGTTACCAAAGCAAACAGCATGAAGTTTTTTTAATAAATTCATTTTATGTTTGTGTCTCGATCTCACCCAGCACATCAAGTTATCAAACACATTTTCTTGCTAGTAAGTGCTTTTAGATTTTAATTTACGAAAAATAAAAACTCAGTTCAGTAGCAATGGGTTTGCACAAGCGTATAATTATTGCAATTATTTGTGTCAATTTTGAAGTATTTGAAGTTTCCCAATTTTAACAGGGAAGTACTGGTAGGTATGGCTTTTGTTTTGAACGACTCGAAAATAAATAGATTATTTACTATAATATTCACCAAATATATCTTGAAAGAAGGCTCCCAGATGTTAAAAACTTTCAAAACCTCTTTGATAGATTTCTAGAGATGCACAATATTCGAAAAGTGAACACATACAAAATGTGAATGGTGGAAATAAGTTATCGGTGGTATTGGCAATAATTAATGATCCCTATAAAAGTGAGCTTTCGCCAGGAACTAAATGATAACGTTTTTCAAAGGCTTTTACAGTTTTGTAATTGGGCCAGAGGTAAGGTAACATGCAAGAAAATGCTATTTTCTTCAACATTTTTTCATTGATAAGGCGACTTTTCCTAAAAATTAATTTGATGACATGCACAATTTTCATTTTTATGTTTCGGAAAATCCTTATTTTCAAGCAAAGGGTTTCGACAACAAATGGTTCTCTGAAAAAACTTCGCATTTTTCATGTTTAATGTAAAGTTTTATGCTAATAACTGGATAAAGAAAAAATTTAGAAATCGTTGTTATCCACCGTATACTTTTAGGAAGTAAAGCTGATTCAGAATTTCAGAACAGTTGTTTCTTAAACTGGTATTAACATATTCTTTCATAACATAAACCTACAATGTCGTCAAATACTTCGGTCAGAATTTGTAGTCGATAATTGATTTTTGTCGCCTTGCACTAGAGGGATCTCAAATTGTATTAACAAGATGGTAAAATTCAAAAAATTTATTCTTCATCTTGATGTTGAAATTTCAAAATGACAATTACAGTATGTAACCCAAGACTATCTTCCTACACTCAAAGCGAATATTGTTTCAGAAGTACACTTAGATTTGGACTCAACTTTAATATGTTAAACGTCCAGAAAGAGTGAAAATTGGAGAAAATGATTATTATTGATAATAATGATAACTCTGTCTAATAATGCACATAAATAACGACCGATTTATGAAATAGCGTTAATAAATCAATAACTAGAGTAAACAATGAAAATAGCTTTAAAATTAGACATTTCCATAAATCTTATAACACGTCCTATTTACATATTCAAGTTCAAGGATGTTTAGATTAATCCTGCAATTATATTTAATTAGTTTTTTGTATAATTAGTAGATATAAATTAATTTAAATGCAAATTATACATAATATCAATTAGACCACACATCAGCTTTCATGTAATAGTCGTGTTTTTTATTAGTTACAATTATTTCTTGAGCTAAATGATTAAAACAAGACAGACACGATTTAAATTATTATCATTTTACACATCTGCCAAAGATATTGGAAAGGAAATATTTAAAATATTACCTATTGTTGACCACACTGATATAAAGAATATGAGAATCACATAATTAAACTAATAACATTTGAAAATGAAACATCATTGAGAAATAAATTTGAAATGAACTAATAATTTTGACCTAACTGAGGACAAAACTAATTTTTGATGTTAAATTGGATTTTAAAAATTCAGAACTGACTCTAAAGGCGAAATTTTTAAATTGCGAGAGATTATGTTCAGTTTATTTGGATGATAGACGTACATTTTTCAATTATCTTCTGTATTAAATGCAATAAGCTCTTTAGTTGAGTAACGAATATTTTGGATATAAGTTGATCCTACACAAAAGAGTTCAAAGGTGTTAAATCAGACGAACGAGTAGGTTATGCAAGCAAGCCACGACATTTGATCCACCCAGCAAGATATAATACTTTCTGAAATAATTAATAATATGAATCCTGCTGGAAAGTTATTTCCACTCCTTGAAAATCCCGGGCATTATATTTTGCAGAGTTTAGATTGTGTTAGGTTTCATGACAAATTCCAATATTAAGGCGTAAGAGAATTAAGTTTTCCAGTTTTCTACAAAGTTAGCCTGTAGTTTTCAATTTCAGGTTTTGTGTAACTATGTGTATCTTTCTCTATACTAGCGTGGAGTCTGATCACTTTATTTTACACTATGATTACTCATATTGCCATTGAGTAAAAATAAGCATTCAATATTAAAGGCTACATTCCTCAGTAGTCAGAATGTAAGGCAATTCCTTCATTGTGATCTCATGGAACTCTGTTACTTATTCATTTAATATTATTATTACCTAATTCAATAGCTATTGAATATTGAATATATTTCTATTACTTTTTGCATATTATAAAATTAGAATCACATGTTTACATTATCGTTTTATTAAATATTTGGTTTCATTGAGAGTATTTGAATTAGTTTCTAATCAATTAATATAAAAACAGTTAATACTTGTATAAAATCAAATTGGGGGTAGAAGAAAATTTTATTGCATGAGATAATAAAATGGTAGTATTATCATCTATTTATAAATAATTTATTGTACTAATTTGGGCTTTCTATTTTTTATTACTTTCTTGTGTTTTTTTTTCAGAAAAAAACCTTGAGTTGTTTTCTATTAAAGTTTGAGCTCTCTAGTTCTTTGCTTGGGGAACTTTATTCTTTTCTTTTTCAGAAAAGTCATTGAAATGGGTTTATTTTTAGGTAGAACAGTCATATTCGATATTATCAACCAACTAAATTATATGAGCTGTCTCCCACTAACTTATAAGCTTCTTATTCCTCTTTCAGGTTCTTTATGCTTACGTTTTTTTTTTCAGAAAAAGATATTGCTCTTTGCAAAAAAAATAAGCTGCTCCTCTTTTTTGGGCTCATCGGGGAACCATGGGGTTAGAATCGACCTAGGTTAGTCACATTAGATATTTTTACTGATAACTAAGGTGCTTAATAAAATTTTATATGGGGCTACTGTATTCTATCCCATTAACTAGGGGTTTATAATCAACCATTTAAATCAGTAGAGGTTTTAAACGAGGTTAAATTAAAATAATGTTAAATTTCACTTAAATAATTTGTTAATATATTTTAATATATTTTAATAAGGAATTGACTCTTATAATAACATACTTGATTATAATATATCTTCGCCATAGTACGTATTACAATTGCTTACCAAAATAAATATAAAAAAATATGTTTTTTAATTAGAAAATGCCAACACTCGCAATGAAATCAAATACCTACAGCAAACCATTTTCAAAATTTTCATGAGCTATGTAAGTAAGTAAATACAAATAAAACTTTATGACTGATCATTCTATTTAATGTTAAATAATTACAAAAATTTAATATTGAACCGAATTTGAAAAATTTTATTTTAGTCTAACTAGTAAATTAGGTGGAATGTTCTTGATTAAAATTTATGAAAAATGCATGGTACTGAATTAAAATCATTAAATCGGATAACTTTTACGTAATTTACATACGTCATACATTTTATCCTTATATTTCAGGACGGATAAAATAAAAAAGGCCATTTTTCAATAATGCTGGTTATATTATTTTTAACTGTACTAATTCGATCATGTAGAGAACTATATTCTAATTTGTATGAATGTTATAAGAGCAATGGAGAAATTCGTATTTATACATTAGCCATTACAAAAAGAAAATATTTATCATATTGTATTTAATTTATTTTTTATTTCAATCTAAGTCCTCTACTAAAACGAAATGAATTACACTAGCTTTATTACCTTTAAAACATTAGCATCACGTTTTAAAATAGTATATTTATTTAAGTGTAATTAAAATTAATTAAGATTCAGTTGCATGAATTTATGTATCTAATATTCCTATTCTAAAAATAAATAAATAAATATAAAAACCCATTTTAATTAACACTTTGTGTTGACTATTTTAATGAATATAAATAAAGTAAGTCATTAGAAATAATGAAAAAGTCCTAGATTTATTCGATTTAATTAACATTTTTCGTTTTCTTGATATATTTAGTAACATCCAGCACAACGTATATATTTGTTTTGATCTGAGGGATAACATTAACAGGCCTTGTTGATTTTAATCAAGTTTTCCATGAAAAATACCTGATTTATTCAATTCGGAATGGCGGTTTCGTTGGAGTTTAATTCTGATAATGTACCCTGAAACTTCGGAGTTTTCATGTTTATGCGTAATTTGTTCGGCCCAGTTGTATTATTTTTTAAACGCATAAAAATTACGTTTCCAAATGGGGTGAATATTAAAGCGATATTTACAGCATGACCTTTAATTTTTTATAGCAATTACTTTGCATGTTTTAGTAGAAATGTTACTTATTTAAAAGAGCGCGTGCTATTTCTAATTTGCCAAATATTACTTTCAGTTAGTTATCGGTGTTTTATGTTAGTCATGAAACATTGGCGTCATACGCTTTTGTTTAAATCCACTTACGGCTCTGATTTTATTCTACAAGGTGGTCAAAGAAAACAAGTGACTTCAAAAAATGATCCAAACTTATCTCTTAATATATATTTCCACAAGATCTGCATGAGCTGCAAATTGACAAATTTGACTTTTGTTATTTACATTTTTATACTAATTTAGACCAATAATATGGAATATTTAATTATCAAATTCTTCGAAAATTGTTGAAATATTTAAAAATTTTTTTGAAGCGTACATTTTTGCATACCTCAGGATTTTTCTTTGATGTCTCATTGAATACAGAGTGAAATAAAAATTCAGAGTTAAATTTCACAAAATGTGAATTATCCTCATATATAGTTTATTCTCGTATTTTTTAATCAATGCTCTAGTGTGGAATTTAATATAATTTAAGAAAGTTTAGTTTGAGCAACATTAACAGAAATGTGTTTGTTTCATTATTATTTTCATGATTTGTAGTTAGATGTTTCGCTGCGAATATAAACAACTCGATATGTTGTTGATGGCAAATTTTTGACAAAATGAAAAACAACTCATTGACACTTTTGATGATGATTCAATATGCAGACAGAAACGCAAGCAGATTATTGCCCTTTTTCTTTATTAAACGTGGTATTGTGTTGATTAATTTTTCAGAAACCCTAAAAATACTAAGGTAAAATGCACAAAAGTAGATAAGGTTCTGAATTTATTGTTGGAGTTATAAAAACTCAAACTACTATACCCAATTTGAGTGAGTGCTTGAGTAATATATAATTAGACCTATTATAGCACTATACAATATAGGCTACTGCTGCAGCTGTTCTGTACCCTGATTAAGGAAACATTTGGACACATTGAGGGCAGTCATGAAATTTAACAAAATGTATGGCGTCTCTCGATTATGTGCTAGAAATGCCTTATTTTTGGATTGTCAAAAGAGTTGCTATAAAATATTCTCCTTGCTCATCAGATTTGACTCTTATATACTTGGTATTTAGAGGTATTCTGAAAGGTCAAGTCTACAAAAACTGTATAGAAGTATTTCCTTCGATCCAACCACTGACCAATTAAAAGTCGTTAAAAGGGTGAATCTTTGTTTACAAAGTTGGGTGCACTTTGAGTACTAATTTATTATTTTCAAAATAAATAAATTACAAAGACATATAAAAGTTAGTGTTATTTCAAATTATAATAACCTAATCATGGAGAAGTGATTTTTTAAAGAATTATCCCAAATAAATTTAGACTCCTCTATTCATACAAATTTAGATCGTTTCGATAATTTAGCAGACAATATATCAACACATTAAACATTAAGCCATTATAATATTAAATATTGATGCTTTAAGTACATTTTGTGTATCAACTGAAATGTTCCATTACGATTACTATACTCCAAACTTTGCCCACCGTCTATTTATTATGAAATATATATACAGGGTGGTTCAAATCGTATGTTCTTAGCGGTTTCCGAGAATCTGTAACAGATAGAGCAAATCTGATGGAACACCCTGTGTTTTTTCTCAAAAATGAAAAGAGGAGTGAATGTATTACTTTTTTTTATTTAAATCTGTGATAAATAGAGGTTTTTTTATAGGAAGCTGGCTATGGAAACAAAATAATTTTGATATTTTAGTATATTATACTTACTTTGTGTAATTGTTATTAGTCATTCAGGTGAAATAAAGCCAAAAATGTATCGTTTTTTCAAGTTATGACAAATATAATCTTTTAAAATATCATCTAAGTGTAACTAAAGTGCAGATTTAGCAGAAAATCTCTGTTTTGTTTTGACTATTGAGTGAGTATTTTTAACTGTTTATATAATATGTTTGTGTTGTAATAAGGTTATTCATGTTAATAGGCGTATGAATATTATAATAATATCAATTATTTATTTATTAATTGCTCATTTTAAAGAGATCCAAAGAAACCACGGCCAGACAAAAGAACATTTCAAAAAAATTAATTAATTTTAACAAATTATGGATCTTACAATAAACCCAGAAAACATAAAAAATTTACAGAAGCTAATAGAGAAGAAATGTTATTTTAGAATTTGTGAGACAAAATTCAAATACTTCATCTAGAGAAATAGAAGAGAAAATTTATAATTGAAAGAAAAAGCCGTTTTTCTGTTAATATTTAAATTTTCTTCTTTTCTTCTTAGAATCCTCAAGAAACATGAATTTTGACCTAATAAAATAAGAATAATCACCACCTATATCCTAATGATTTCAACTGAAGAGTTGATTTGGCAACTGGTTTATCTACAAAAGCAATCAAATTCCGAATTTCCAAAATTTATCATCTGACAGATGAACGTTTTATAAGTAGCAATGGTATATTTAATCACTATAACACATATCACTGATCACAAAATAATCTTCACATTACTACTAAAATTAACAGCCTCCACTTTTTCAATGGTAACCTAACCTCAGCTTCTTATATAAATATTCACCATATTTAGACAATATACCTCTAGTAAGTTATAGAAGAATATATTTTCAGCAAAATGGTGTCCCTGCGCACAGTGCTAGAACTACAGAACATCTCGACCAAGTGTTTCCGGATAAGTGAATTGGAAGTTTGATTTCTTCAGTATCTTTTGCTCAGTTAAACGAATTAAATTTCAGGTACAAATGAACCTATTCGTTGTCTAGCTAGATTCTGCTATATTACGACGCCCGATTTTTGGCTTTTATTTGAAAAATGTCATATACCGGGAAAGGTCAAATAATTTAGAACAGCTCATGGAATGAACCAAAAACCAGAGGAGCTTACCAAACTATCACACCAGTGATGATTAGGAATGCCGCTTTCGGTGCTTGCTAAGCTTAAATTGCAATGCAGGCGGCAATTTGAACATCTATGATGAGTTTTAGTTTTAACGTTGGCTGGGGAATTATTAGAGTCATATAATACTTAAAATTTTTTCTATTTCTTTAGCCAAAATATTTGGATTTTGTCTAACAAATTTTAAAATAGCACATTCTCGCTTGCCTCTTTCGGCTTTATATAAATTATGTTTCCGGCTTTAATGTAAAGTCTGCGATTTGTCAAAATGAAAATCAATTTTTTGTAATAGCACGATTGACTGTCTCTGGGCATGTTAGAAAAATCGAGATAGAGTTCTCTCTTGTATTTGCATTTTAGAATAAAACATTTCCAAAGATAATATTTGTTATAATTTTTAAAAGTCTATTTTGTAGATTTATAGGTGGTAGATACTGACCACAATGGAAGTAATTGAAATTGTTAGTAACAATCTGAAGCGTCAAAATTATTTTGTTTCCATAGCCTACCATGTCGTTAAGTTTCCTAATTGTTCGAAAATTAAAAAAAAAAACTCTATTTCCCATAGATTGAAGTAAAAAAGTAATATTAGTGATACATGATATGAAAAGTTTTTCACTCCTCTCTTCATTTTTGAGAAAAACACAGGGTGTTCCATATTTAAAAAATTAAAAGTTGCGCTCATATATTAAAAACGAAAAAGATACTCAAAATTATTTTTATGTCACCGAATGTGTTTCAAAAAATAGCTGTAGAATGCTTAAACCATTTTTCAATATCTAGTGTGAAAAGAGAGATAAAGGGTTACGTCCAAAATTCAAAATCAGGGGTAGAAGAATGCGGTTTGCACCAATTTCCACATATCAGATTTGCTCTATCTCTTACGAATTTTCAATAAAGTTTTTTCGCACCTGATTAGTAATCTACGTGTGCCATGAAAGGACTCCTAGATTTCTTAGATTAAAATCAACATCATTTAGTTTTTATTCTGTGACGTCAATTAACCTGAGTTAACCGAGTTTGTATATAAACATATGAAGGTGTAAGAATTAGTATCATTGTTTGGTCTCTGAAAGAACGAGCTTTCTTCGAACTTACTGTCATCAACGGAATTCTGCACATAATTGATTATTGTGAAGATTTTGATATAAATGTTAAGAAGAAACAGATTGGGGAGCAAGGAAGATTATGGAACACCAAAGCTGATAGAGGACGTCACAGATTATACTTAATTGATCACAACGTAAAGTGAACAGTTACAGAGATACCTCGATGTTCATTTTCGTCAGATGATCACATGACTATCGAGTTCAATGAGTCAATTGCCTTTACCCAACGCAAACCGAACATGTTTATTTTGATTTGTCAAAATTCATAAATTTTTTAGAAACGAAAAAGTTACTTTATTTTTGGATCACATACATATTCCGAAATATCATTAGCATCATTCCAATAATATTCACATTGCTCATACCCAAACAAAACCTGGATGGACATTTTCAATCTAACAAAAATCGTATTTTACCGCTATCAACCAAGCTCAAACTACATAATAACTATGTCATTGAGCCATGTATGACAAAACGTAAAATACAGTACTTACTAAATTTTAAACAAATCTGTGTACTCGGTCTTCTGAAGCAGAAGGTTACGAGCTACCTCAATGTCTTTGGATTTGAGAATACCGAACGCTGAGCATGTCAACCAGAACAAGTGGATGCAATAAACGAACTCCTAGATAATCGAGCAAAACAGTGAGTCAGCTATTGTCTTGTTCTATTTAGATGGAATACCTATAATATTAGAAGGTACAGAGACAGTTGCATATTAATAGTGTTAAATGTTCATAACACCTTCATAGCACAGGAGTTAATTACGATGACTGAAATGTGATCGGAATCTGTTTATTTATTTGAATCCAGTATTTTGTCTTTATTCCTTTTTTGAAGTACCTAGACTCAATATTTTGTCTTTAGAGAAATAGTAATTAGTAACATTAGCAATAATATATCATTTTTGTCATTCGAAATGTTAATTTCATCAGATTTATACAACCTGCAGAACTGTAAACGTTTTTACCAGTTTTCAACTTACTTAAGATACACACCAACTTCTAATATACAAAAATTTGGTACTTAAAATCCTTTTATATGTGTTACGGTTAGCATCAATTTGGGCAATTTGGCTATTATTTACACTAACCAGTTAGTTTAGATAACTATTCTTGAGGTAGAAATGCATGTTCTTCCTTGAAAAAAAAAAACAATTGACACTCTAGCTTTAATGTGTAAACAAAAAGTATTCTGAATGAAGCTGGTTTATTCCCTTCCCATTTGTAAATATCATGAGCATTGATACTCTGATAATTTGTTAAAAATTTCAACAAAAAATCTATGCTTTCAACCGATAAATCTATTAAAAAACGCCAAAAAAATTTCCAATTTCTTGCTTAAGGAATTTTACTTTAAATAGTTGAGAGCCTTTAAAGTTCAGGTGTCCCATTGTTATGCAACTCTTTTCGGACATTCTCCTAGTGGCAATGGACGGCCAGCCAAGCCCATTTGGATAGCAGCGTATCATTCGAATCGTTCTTCTGGCAGAAAAAGACCCTCGTCATACTTGTTTGACGTTTATTTTATTTCCATGGAAGGCAGAAGTCGCATACCGCTCGTTCCTCGGTTATTTTTAATTGTGGCTGCGGTTTTAATCTAATTCTGACATGTGTCATGTTTGTTGGAAGTATTACGTAAACGTCCAGCCCGGAGTGTTTGTTGTATTCGTTTCTGTTTTCATTGTGGCTTGGTTCGGCTCTCAGATTACAGTCCGATAAGTCGGTGGTTGAATTTAGTACGCCGTGTCTTGACACGGTTTGGCCGCTCTAATCGGAGATCCATCTCACCGAATTAATGAAAGGGTTCGATCGCGATACACGGACGAGCTTTTTCAAACTGGACAGGGCCATCCTCGGAACCATAAGCCATGATTCACTAAAGACTTGTATTTTAAATCGATCAGCGTTCTTACACCTGGTGGATTAAATTTACCTGGCGAATGCTCCACCCGAAATATTTGTGAGTCCTTAAAGTGAAAAGTGTGTTTTTATAAATTTTTTATTATGGAATTACTTTTTTATGAATAATTAATTAATTATTCTAAGGGCCGGTTTTTCAATGTTGAGTTAACTCTAACTAAAGGATAATATCCAAGGAAACAATTATTGTAACAATGGTCTCCTTGGATATTATCCTTTAGTTAGAGTTAACTCAACATTGAAAAACCGGCCCTTAGTGATCATCGCTATAATGCGAATTAAATAGGTTGAAGCGCAAGAGTCATTTATACAAGAGGTTTTTAACTTACTCGGATTGACAAAACAATTTTAGTTCAAAATGTGGTCAATAATCAATACTCATGGAATTATAAGAAGATATATAAGGTATTAGTGTCAAAGATGAAGCAAAATGTTATTCAACCTTTTTCCACATATAATTTTCATTTTTGTTTTTATTGTTTGGCTCTTTCTAAATATTTCAATTTAGGACTAAAGTTACATTATATCACAAGAATTTGAAGTCTCATGGCAATTTTCTAAAAGTACATATAGTCCAAATAACGAAAGAAGACCGTTACGTCATCATTATAATTCGTGTGAATCAAATCATTACTGAGTTAGTCAAATTCATGCTTGTTGAAATGACATCCGGATGTAAACAAACTTAAACGTCAAAAGAAAACATAACCTGCAATTTGTCTGTTAAATGTCAGAATAATTTAACGATCTCGCCTGTCTAAATTTGAACTAATTGTATATTCTTATCGAGGTTTTTAATATATATATAGGTAATTTGGCAAAATGCAGATGTTTTGAAGATTAACTATCGTTTGTTCCATAATGAACTATTTTTAATGTGCAAAAATCAATGGAATAAGGAAAACGGTAACAATCAAACTCAAACATAAACAAATTCAAATTTGACAACTGGATGACATGCAGAAACAGGAAACTATGAAACATGTGACAACGGCGCTAGTCAAAACGACCA
Source organism: Rhagium mordax (assembly GCA_963680705.1). Classification (NCBI taxonomy): domain Eukaryota; kingdom Metazoa; phylum Arthropoda; class Insecta; order Coleoptera; family Cerambycidae; genus Rhagium; species Rhagium mordax. The sequence goes on along the minus strand of OY796657.1, from coordinate 81,307,840 downwards.
GTTGATCGAATTCTCGCTTGTTACTGAGACATACAAAATTGGACCCTCTCTTTCTTTTTCATCAAGGAGGTTAGATTTTGGTATAACGCATCAACAACGTCAGTCGGAGATATTAACAGTCACATAAAATGGACTTCCTTTCCCTATCTCTCTCGTTTTACTTGAACAGCGTACGTTGAAGATTAGAAATTAATTTGTGACGTAACGGTCATCTCTCGTGATTTGAAGTATAGATCTGTAGATAATACAAGAAACTAAGTAAACACTTTAGTCGTGTCCGCAACTAAAAGCTGAATCCAAAAACGATTGGCGGTAAACATTTTTTCAGTGTACAAAATTAATTAATTAGTAGTGAATTGTCAAAACACCTACAGGTACATGCTGTATAACTTAAATGTGTAATGTAACATTAAAAAAGCACTTTTTAAGAGAAGTCTAAATGTTTTACCTGCTAATGATGTCTGCGAGTACATGTTTCGCAGTTTAAGAAAAGTCGATAAAACAGATGGGACATCCGTTCAGTGCACTGCTATTATAATTGGCGTCGCTTCAGACACTGCAATCAACAATTTATTTTATTATATTACGCACGTGAGATAAATAGTAGATTTAACAAAATCATACTGTTTATCCTTCCAAACATAGTGTTCTCATGTATCAAACATTGCCCACAAATAAGACTTAACGACGTGCAACCTTTCTGAATAAGCTGTGGAAAAATACATTTATGAAGAAGCAAGTCGGACGTTATATGAGACATATTGTCGGAAAATCATAAAAAGTGTGTACGTGACAGTAAAAGTTTTGTTGGTTTTACAGTTTTACAGTGTTTAATAACATATACCTACATAAAATAAATCAATTTAAAACTTTCTAAACAACAAATCGGTAAAAATTAGTAAATGATATATAGGATGATTCATAACGTATGAAGGAGATTTTTGGGGATAGTAAAGTAAACAAGTTTTCATTATAAACTTTTGACAACCAAATAATAAAGAAGTTACAGTGGTTTATAGGTCTTAAAATAAAAAACAATAGTCAAGTAGCCGTTGAAATTTAAGAAAGTGTTAAATTGTAATTTCAATAATTTTGAACACATCAAAGTTAAGATTTGTTATTACTAGTGGTTATTAAGTTATTAGTTCGAATAAAATGGCGAATTACACTAATGAGGAATAATGGACATAATAATAATTGTTGCATGAATAAGACGTATGTATTCAGAAAAATTTCGAAATAGACAGACCCCTTCTAAAAATACTTTTCTCCGGGTGATTCAGCAAGAAAGAGAGAGACTAGAAAGTTTCAGCCAACGAAAATCAGCATGACGGAGATGATGTTGTAGAAGAAGTATTAGAAATGGTAGATGCCGAACTGGCAACTAGTACACGTCAAATTGCCCGGGAAATTGATGCTTCATAAAACTTCGTTTGGGGCACATTGAAGATGAAGGGTTTGTACCATTGTCATTTCCAAACAGTACCAAGGCTTACGCCCAACGATTATCCGTTGTGGCAGCAGCTTTGTGAGTGGCAGTTCAATCGTATGGAAGCAGCAGGTTATAAATGCATAGATTTTCCCACAAACATACTGGCAACTGACGAAGGCTGTTTCACCAGGAATGGTAGGCTCAACTTCCACAATGCTCACATATGGACTGATGAAAATCCTCATGTTCTCATAATCGTTTTAGTTTAAATTTATGTGCTGGAATTATGAATAACTCCTTTCGAATTGCCGCTGCGTCTCAATTTTTTGCAGAAAGTTTTACAGAACTCCCCAGAGGTTGTACGACAAAACATGTGGTTTATGCACGATACATTATGTCCAGAACATTTTAGTCGTCCTGCAAGAGAATATCTCGACTATACCTTTCCGAAACGGTCGATCCACCGGGGTGGATTTATTCAATGGCTTCCACATAGTCCCAATCTCAATGCACTGGACTTTTTCATATGGGGATACTTAAAATATCGGGTACATGAAACCGCAGTGGATACCATTGAAGAGCTGCGACATCGAATCAACGTTGCTGCAGAGGACTTGCGAGAACAATTTCCGCAAGTGACGGGAAATTGGATTCGTCGTGCGCGACGTGTGTTGAAAGACAGGGGCAGCATTTTGAAGAATTTTTGTGAACTAGGCAAAAGTTATTTTATTTTAATAGGTACCTATAAACAAATCACCGTAACTTTTTATTATTGGGATTGTTGTCAAAAGTTTTTACTTTACTTTCCTCCTCCTACCCCAAAAATCTCCTTAATAAGTTATAAATCACCCTGTATAAAACGTATTAGTGCACATTCCCATTATGCAATTATATTTGCATTATATAAAATTTGCAAATAATAATTAAGTGAGGTACCTACTTATTTAATATTGGTGAGAAGAAGCTTATTTATATTTGTGTTTATTAATGGTTATATGCAATTTAGTGAATTTAGAGTAAAATTTTTGCCTCTATGGAGTTAACACCAGTAATGAAAATCATTATATGCTTAATATATCATCTATAATTTCTTGTACTTAAAAAAAATTACAAAAAATGTTTTAAAAAAACGTGAATGTCTAAAATAATGTCAGATATTTTTTATGAGATTTTCTTAACAGCAGTTAATAACTATAAACATTATCAGCAATTAGATTACTAAATTCTAAAAATATAAGTACTAATGAGGTCTCTATGACATGAATTCATAACAACGGAAACTCAAGAACTCAAGAAGGATTGCGCACAGTATAAAATGCTCCTTCATAGAGTTAATCCGCATATTTCAACATTATAAGCTCTTCAAAGTTGTGTGAAAAATATATATTTTTTTGTTTTTACGCTTCGACCGATTTGGCCGAAATTTTGGACAGCCTATTTTGAATTAAGCAACTACGAAATGATAATAACTAGTTTGGTTCAATGTACCAATGGTGTAAATATTGGGGTAATTGCCCACTTTCGCCCCCCATTGCAGATTCTTTTATTGATGGCATTATTACAGTTCAGTTTAGACGAGAACGATAAAATGTTTGTTTATGGTTTCATTTTTGAGATATTTAATGTTTTAAGAATTCATTGTATTCGGCTATAAAGAGGAAATTAATAAAATAAGAATAATAGTATACTGCGACGTACAGGAGTTAGTCTTCAACAGTTCCTGTCAATAGGATAATCCTACTTCGATATTACTTTATTTGTTATAAAAGATGTCTGTATCTATTATTTTCCAATGTGACTCCTTTTAGTACCCATGCAATTGCACCAAACAGGTTATTACAAATGCTTAGTTGCCTAATTAAAAAATTAATGTTCAAAATTTTTGCCAAATCGGCCGCAAGAATCTCAGGGGCCCATCTTATATTACTGGGAACTTTTTTAAAATTTTTGTATTTGCGTAAATAGCATCAAATTTACGGACCTAAACTCTACAAAAACACATTAGAAATTTAGAATAGAAATAATTGCATTGCCAGTTGTAATGTCAGTAATTAAAGATTTCGTCAATTGCCATTTAAAATAATTTCTTATAAAATACACTCAGTTCCAAAAAAAGTGACGCATAAAACAGTGAACAAAAAAACAAAATGTTTATCAAAAAATGGTTCATCGAATGCAGAATGAATAATTTTTCCATGAATGCGAGAATAATCCACAGGGTGTTTTGAAAACCTATGAAAAAACTTAAGTTTAAAATTCTCCATTAATTTCCATGAAATATGGAAGAACCCACCGTTGCTTCCAATCCGGCTCATAGAGAATGAATTTTGCTATAAACTGAGAAAAAAAATGTTCAAATCGGTCCACCGGTTTAAGAACTAAGGAACTTTAAAATTACCCGAAAAATCGAGTGCGTCACTTTTTATGGAACTGAGTGTAGATTAGAGATTCTGTGTATTTTAAGAATCATAGAACATAGAATCATAGAGTTTTTAGTATCATAAAGTTGATTCGGAAGGCATGTGAGTAGACAGGTAAACCGAAACATTTTGTAGGTATATGTGTAGAGAGTTGTCACTATTTCAACTAATACAAAATTTAAGTAATAGATTTGAAATAAGTATATAAGAGGAGTGTTTTTCTTTCCTTAGATTTAAAACAAATAATTATTTTCAAAAATTACATATTCATTAATATGCAAAATTATATGGAAAATCTGTCTACTGAATTCTTGATAGAGACACATATGCATGATAAATACGAGCAGTGAGTGGCTTAAGGCTTTCGTGAAGCTGACGATTTGAGGTAAGCGTCCACTTGTACGTATCGGACACAAATGACGCATCCCACGAATCGTATTTATTTTACCAACATCGCACATTTGAATTTGCCTAACGTATTTCCGTAACATATTCAGTTTTATTTCTGTTGCAAAAATGCACAGTGCAGATGAAGAGATATTCGTTATTATATAGCTTTTGAGAAAGAAGATAAAAAGAAGAATAGGAAAAACGAACATTTTGAGTTTATAATATAAATATGAAAAGGAAATTTTATGTAGAATTTTTCACCAATTTTCTTCCTAAATATTTTGTCGTCTCTGTTGATGCAGTGTTTATGTTTTAATTATAAATTTCTTCGTATTGTTCCACCAACGTAATTAATAAACCATCGTCCATGTTAATATCTGGAGTATCTACTATCTACTTATTATAAATTTCGATTGTTTAGCCGATTCCTGTGTAGACCTGTCGCACATTTATGCGGATCAGCATACGCATCGTTGAGACGGATTTGATTCTCTCTGGAGGATCCTAAGCGGAATTCCTCTTATGTGATGGGGCCGAAGGGAATAAATGTACCTACCTTGTTTCATTTAAAATAATGGAATTAAACAATTTCATCTGATTCGTCCGTCCGATGCGTCCACCCGATGCGAACAAATGGGCGCTTACCTTTGTAGAGGGCCTTCCGGAATTCCTCAGAATTCAAAATAATCAATGCGAAAAACAACCTAGAAACTCTTGTCCAATATCTTCAGCGACTTTAATGATAAGTCAGACGAAAAACTTTTTACATCTTAATGACGAGCCAGCGTCTTAAAAATGAAACAACAATGTATGCATGTTCTTTTAATAAAATTTCGTTTCATTTTGTTTCCCCAGTTGGTTAGATTGTTGTATGGGGTGGCAATACAATATCATTGAAAACATTGAATTATGTACAATAAGAATGCATTTATGAGTTTTTGTTCTAAAAGAATGAAGTATAATAATATTTACTTATGTAAATTGTGCTGGGAGGGCATAAAACATGTTATTTTATAGCGAAGATCTGACATTTAGTTCCTGTTAAGGAACCCTATACGCAGATGTTATCCTCTTATGTAGAGCACGATGTTATACGGACAAGTATATATCGCAACCCATCCGACGGTACCTGCGGCACTACACCGAACCATCAGGTGTCCCATTGTTCTGCAACTGTTTTTTTTTACCGTCTTTTTGGCGGCTGTAGATAAAAGATTGATACTGTAGGCGGAAGTCTGACAAACAGTTCCTTCTGTCTTCATAGTTGGACGAATGAAATGAAAGAGAAATATTCAATAATGTCAACTATATTATGAAAGGTGCTATTTAGGGTAAAAATTAACAACGTGATATACAATACTGGCCTGTCATCGGAACAGCCAATCCCACATAAGAACGCATGAATGTCGTTTTAACTAATAAAAATGCGTGTTTCCTGTAATAGAGTAACTGCAATATATGATTTATTGTCTCTTTTATTTGAATTATATACCTAATGTTTTTTATTATAATTAATTGATTTGTGCAAAGAATAGGTAAATGCTCTATCATTTACACATGAATAATTTAATCCATATATAACTAATAATAAGTATGTGTTTTCTTAATAAATTAAGTTGCAATGATTGGTTTCGCGTTATTAATAAGCGAATAAATAGTTGTTTTTGTCTAAATTAAGTAGTCATGACCAAAAAAATATTTTAAACCTAAAGAATTTACACATTTTCCTACTTTTTTAAGGACGACTGTACATGAGGGCATAGTAACCGAATGGGTAAATACGTTGAAACGTACTTACTTGGCTGCGAAGATCGATGGTTGGAATCCATCCTGAGGAAAATTAAAAATTTGTATGCGATTTGTTTCGAACTTAGGTAAATGGATAAGAAACTGTAGATGCCCTAGCAGTGGTTTGGACGTCACAATAAACTGTAGGAACTCCTCCCTCTGGACCTTTAACAAAATCCTAGGATTTTCCGGAGGTTACTTCGGTGATTTGAGACTTTGACAGCGGTTAAGAAAATTTTTTTTTGAAGTATATAGGAAAGTATATATTTACTTAAAAAGATTAAAAGTAACGCAGGTCATGGGTATTTGAGCCTTTTCGTACAAAATTTACAATTATCGTCCATTTTATAAACATAAACATCCCACCACGCTTTAGAAAATTCCTCCGATTCCTCTGTTGCTGTAATAGGACTTGACCCCTCTGCAAGAACACGAGTAGGCCTTGTTAATACTGAGTTCTACATTTTGAGTTTATATTTTTATAACAAAAGTATCTTCTATTGAAAAATGTAAATCATTAATTGCAACAGCTGAATACATGTTCTTCATTTGCATCTCATTTCCTCGAATTATGTAATGCTGCTCTGGACAATATGAAAATTTAAACTGTTGTTCAGAAAAAATTAAATTTATTGCCCGATGTTATATTTACTGATGCGAGAAATGTAAGTAATTATTCAACTCTTTATGTCTTTATAGTTGTTTATAATATTTCTTAAAGCAGGAAATGATTTATTTGAAAAGTAATCTTTTACAAAGAATATATTAATACTTAATTATGGTTTTATTTATCGGATTCTGTAGCAGATTAAAATCTTTGATGTGGCACTGGCAAGGACATAGTTTCACTAAAATACTAAACATTTAATTCGACAGGTATTTCGTTAACATAGTGAGCATCAATCGAAGATGGTACATAATTTGTTAAAGAATAAAGCTGATTATTTGGAATCTATGTAATGCATCAAACAGTGTACTTGTGTTTCTAAGTCCAAAATTTTCATTCAATTTAAAATTCGAATGGCTTACTAATGGGTTTGCTGTAAACCCCTCATTTTCATTTTCAGGGCGTTGCATGGATCTTCTGGTGGAGGAAAGTTAGCTTACTCAATATTTTGCTCGATTTGATTTTCTTTTCATTGCTTTTTTAGGAACGACATGGGCATGGGGACGCTTCTTCAGTCGTTTATAGAAATAGCGGTTTGAGGTTACACCAGGGGCGAACAAATTCGTATACTGAAAATGTAATGTAGGTGGATAACTAAGGGCAATAAGTAAAACAAAAAAAAAAAGAAATATGATTCTAAAATAAACTTAAATTACAATATTTCTTAAATTAAATGATAATAATAAATATATACAAAATTAAATTAAAATTCTAATAATAAATACAAAAGGCAAGATAAATCTCATCTGCCCCTAGTACATTACAATATATACACATATATGCCCCTATACAGGGTGCCTGTTTTTCGACCCGCAGCATTTATCTCTCGCTTACCTTAAAAGATACGAAGTCGGTAAATTAGAACAAAGTTGCGCATTTTTTTGCTGATCAATAATCTGAAACGAAATTTGATCTGTCGTTTTTTGTTTTAAAGATATTAAAAAAAAATTGAAAAATCGTGATTCTCCTTTTTAATTTTTAATTGATAACTAATAAAACTACCTATTTTAAACAAAGATATTCTTATGGCACTTTTTACCGAGGAATCCGAGTATGCCATTACATTTGCCATTACGTCTAAGATGGCAGAGAAACAACAGTCAACTTTATTTTTTCTTACGGGCCCCATACTGGATTTTCACATTTGTGAATACATCATTTTTTTTCCGATTACGATGATGCACGACAGTTTAGTTTTATATTTCGATCGAAATTAAACATTATTAATTTTTGCAAAGGGTGCTTTGGAAACAAAAGCATCATTTTTGTTTTAAACAAAATATTGACGGGTTAGCTCCATTTTGAGACTCGGCTTTTACAATTCTACGAATTTCACCAATAAACTGGTGTTTTCAAGTGAAAAGAAAACGGGATATGGTGGCAATTTACCATGTGTCGAATCGAAATGCGGAATTTACTGATCAAACAGGTCGAAGTTGGGCCATTTGAGTATTTGTTATAGTTTTCTGTTTTGTTGTTTTCGGTTTGTTTTAATGTAGACCTAAACGCTTATTTTTTACTTGTAAATCATATAAAATTTAGTCTGGGTGTAAACGCTGAGACTTAAAATTATGCCGAATTGCCAAAAGTTTGTTTAAAACAGATATAATGGTTTTGTATCCAAAGCACCCGTTGCAAAAATGATTAATATTCAATTTCAGTCGAAATATAAAACTAAACTATCATGTGTCGTACATCACCTTAACAAAAAAAAATGTGTCCACAAAAATCTGAAATCCAATATGGCGCCCATAAAACAAAATAAAGTTGTTTTTCTGCTATCTTAGACTTCATGATAAATGCAATCGCATACTCGGAATCTTCGGCAAAAAGTGCCTTAAGAATGTCTTTGTTTAAAATAAGTAGTTCTATTAGTTTTTAATTTAAAAATTTAAAAAGAGAATCACCATTTTTTCTCTCTATAATATCTTTAAAACATAATTCCAGGTTAGTTTAAATTTCACCAGATATTTGAAGTGATTTTAACCAACTACTCTGGAGGACCTCTATTCATAAATAGATCACAAATCTGGGATACAGATAGATCAAAGATATAGCAAGAAGTAGGAGTAAGTATTTAAGGGCCAAGATGTAGATTATCGGAAGCCTTGAGCCATGCTTACATTGCTCACATCATCTTCCAAGCAGAAAAAATTGGCAAAGTTGAGAATGGATATATGAAACTACTGCACAGACTCAACTAAAACTGCAGAATACTATGAAGAGTGTTAACCCGACAAAGGCTACAGCATTAGTTGTTTCTAACAGCTGTCAAAGTAGAAGCATAGCATCTTGGAAAAGTCTAGGCTTCCTCAGAAGTCTAAAAATTGATGAATATCCATGGCTGGTAAGAAATATTTTAAGTCGCAATGAAGCAAGGCTTATGAAAGCTTTATCATCTAATCTAATTTAGAAATTGCATTTGTTAATAAATTTTTAGCAATTACCTCTTAATAGTACAGCGGATTAGCTAACCTATTGTGCACTTTTTGATAAAAGCACCAAATTTGGCACAGAGGTAGACCGATGTAATATGAACAATTTTGGATGTGGAGCCATCGGCCAACTGCCCCCTGGCGACCGTGGCGGCCATTTTCCAAAATGGCTGCCAGTGGTCACCCGAAAGACAACAGAAGTTAGATAAAATTAGCTGCTGAAGGTTTTAGTGAATGTTTATTGAATGTTTTGAATGAGAAATAGTTTGTAAGTTATATACAGGGTGGGTCAATAGTGCGTGCGTGCGGATGAGATACAGAAGAAATCTGTATCTCCTATTTCGTTAGAGATAGAGGCATGGTTCAAAATTTTAATTAAATTGTGAGAAAAAGTACATTTTTTAAAATTATTACCAATTATACAGGGCGATCCTTAAAGTGGTAGATGAAGGAATATATTTTTTAAATGGAATGACCCAATTTTTTTTATTATATTTGAATACCACTATGATGGCCTATTCAGCGGTAAAATATTTTTAAAATTTGTTTGATGGTTAATGAATTAAAAAATATTTTTATTGAAAACTGCCGTTTGCAGGGATCATTTTGAAAATAGATTTTGGACTTATTTTTGGAGAGTAATTTTTTTTCTTTGACATGGTAGTAGTGTATGCCTTACTTTAACTATTAGCTGATGTAAAAAATAATTTTTTCATACAAGGTGTTCATAAGCGCACTGCTAAATAAATATTCAAACTACCAAAACTCAACTTTTTCAAATGGAACACCCTATATATTTTTGTAAAAATTGTGTAATTTTTATTTCTCTGCAACTTTGATATGATATGTCCCATACCTAAAATGAATAATTTTCTAGATGTTGTTGTTTATGTGTAAATAGGTATGTATTATTCAGAAAAGTCAATGTACCTTTGAAACTATTTCATAGAAACAAAGACATTTAATTTCAGTTACTTTCAATTTTGTTGCCTCCAGAACTTACGCTAAAAAGTATTCTCACAGAACCCATCCACAAGAAGCATCTTCCAAAAGTTTAAAAACAGATTTGAAGAAACAGGTGGCATATCTTATAAAAAAGTCAATCGTGGAAAAAGGACTACAAATGAAGATAACGACAGTTTTCCATAAAAATATTTTTTATTTCATTAACCATCCAACAAATTTCAAAAATATTTTACCGCTGAATAGGCCATCATAGTGGTATTCAAACATAATAAAAAAAATTGGGTCATTCCATTTAAAAAATAGATATTCTTTCATCTATCACTTTAATGGATCGCCCTGTATAATTGATAATAATTTAAAAAAATTTAATTTTTCTCACAATTTAATTAAAATTTTGAACCATGCATCTATCTCTAACGAGACAGGAGGTACAGAAGAAATACGCACTATTGACCCACCCTGTATATAACTACAAACTATCTCTCATTCAAAACATTCAATAAACATTCACTAAAACCTTCAGCCGCAAATTTTATCTAACTTCTGTTGTCTTTCGGGCGTCCACTGGCAGCCATTTTGGAAAATGGCCGCCACGGCCGCCAGGGGGCTGTTGGCCGATGGCTCCACATCCAAAATTGTTCGTATTACATCGGTCTACCTCTGTGCCAAATTTGGTGCTTTTATCAAAAAGTGCACAATATGTTGAAATATCCTAGCTAAACTGCCGCACAGAACTATGAATATCCGAAAAGTTTTTCTTTTTAAATTGCCAATTCTGCTTTATTAAAAATAATTTGAAATCATGTTAGTAAGTAATTTTGAGGTTATTGCGTCCAAAATTGGTAGGTTTTTCTATATGCACGATCCAAAAATATCCATTATTTAAGTGTGGAGCAACGTCTAAAACAACTACTTTTAAAAAGAACGTTTCCATAAATAATGAAAAAATTGATGTGTAAAGTATATATATCAAATAAAAATAAAATAATCAAATACATAAACGACAAAGCACATAGTATATATATCAAATAAAAATAAAATAATCAAATACATAAACGACAAAGCACATAATTTTCAGCTTTTCAAATAGATACTTTAAATATATACTTAGTTAAAAATATGTTTCTGATTCCAAAGAATGTAAATATATGACTGAATATGTTAATGTAAGTGTAAAAAATGTTATTTTCAAATATTTAAAGAGCTCTTCAAGGTATAAATAAATTATAATTTTGTAAATTGATGGAACACCAATAATGTATAGCTGAATAAATAAATAATCCTTTCTCATATCTTTTTACCAAAAGAGTTATTTACAATTAATTATGTGCCGTACATATATTATTATTTTTATAATAAACAGTGATAAATATACGGCAATTATTGGAAATTATAGCTCAATTTAATATTTAAAGAAGTTAACAACGATTTATAACATTTGATTTTTAGATAATATTTAAATATTTAATTAATGCAGAATATAGGAAATAAAATAAAATATTCTATATTATAACCAGTATTGTCAATAAAAGATATTGGAATGTGAATGAATATTGACAAGAAAATTTACATTTCAGTTTATGTATAAATGAATAATGAGCGCAGTATATCGTGACGCCTATCGGATCTGTCGTATATTTTTCCATGTTAATTTTATATATTTTAACTTCTTGTATATATTTACATATTTGCTTTAATAAATAAAATAGAGAAAGCACCGTATATCATATTACGTTGAAATTAAATTAATGGTGTGTTGAATTCAGGTAAATAATAAAAATAATAAAATTCAATAAACAACATAGCATTTGCCACTTAAGACTGAAAGGGTTAAAATTACAGTAACACATATACGTAATTACCAAAATTTATGGGACTTACAATAAATCATATAAATATACACTTGGAGTAGTTTTCCACACACACCAAAACACTTTTGCACACACTCGACGCGCGTTTCGCCAACCAAGTTGGCATCATCGGGAGATGATTAAAACTCAGTTTTAATCATCTCCCGATGATGCCAACTTGGTTGGCGAAACGCGCGTCGAGTGTGTGCAAAAGTGTTTTGGTGTGTGTGGAAAACTACTCCAAGTGTAAGTTCTACACCAAAGGTTCCAACCCCTCTTCAGGCATATAAATATACTATATCCATGTTTGCTTATAAATATATACCATATTTATATTTACTAAGTCAATAAAATAAGGCTAGCTGTAAGATCCATGGCTTTCCAAGGCATGAGTTGGATTGCCCGTATTAAACTGCACAGAGTAAATTAGATGTGGATCACTTACACTATATATTACATCTTTAATATTACAAATTATACTTACTTTCACAGTGAGAAAAAAAACCAAAACAACGTCCCTTATATTTACCTTTTGGGAATTACCTTCCAATCGTTTTAATACCACGATTAATAACTACACAAAATTTGCATTTTGCTAAATGTTATTTTTATTGCTAACATTGATTATGAAAAAGGAGAAAAAAATTCAATATATCTATTAAAATCTGACAAGGCTTCCTCAAAAATTCAATAGTTTTATTAATTTTTGCCAAATCTCACAGTCGAATTTTCTTTCATAACTCATAAACAACACTTTCTGACATCTTAAAATCATTCATAACTCAGTATTCTTTATAATGAAAGCATAACGTAAATTTCCTTTCATAATTTCTGAACAAATTTCTGTGAAACTGGAGGAATTTTCAATGACTTTTAAACAGTCTCAGATGTATTGATATTTGTCCTAAGCAATATCTTTGTTTCTTGTATCTTCATAACTTCTAAAATATATTTAATAGAATTTGAAGGTTTTTCAGAATGAATGTGCAACATAAATGGTCTTTCATGACTCATTGTTATATAAATACTGTTCTTCTTAGATCCTCTACTATTTTCCTTAATTCTTGAGCAATATTTTATAAATGTTCAACAGTCTTTCTAAAGAATTATTGCACAATGCTTTTTGAACTTCTTTCCATAACTCGATAATGATAAACAAGATTTCTAAACTGTACTACATCTGTTAACGCCTGTACTACATTTCATAATTTCTGAGCCATTCTCTAGAACTCACGATTAATCTGACATCCTCTCAAAATTTCTAAAACTCCTTTCACAAGTTCTTAACAATACTTCAATCTTTTTTGTTCCGAAGTTCTTCTCATAACTCCTGAATATCTTCTTAACTAATATACAACGCCTTTAATGATTACTGATCATTAATCTTTTATATCTAAAGTACTAATCTAACTTCTTTTCACAGATTCCTTATAATCTCAGATCTTTCATACCTCCTGGATAGCTAACAGGCAACGCAAATTATTTTGCGTAACTCATTAATAGCGCTTCTTAACTCATGAACAACCTTTCTTAACTGTTCTGTCTTCTATGTCTTAACTTCTGAGTTACTTTCCCTGAACAGTATTTTTGACCAATTATTGCAAGCGATTTTCAGTAACCAACAGTAAGTAACTACTGGTAAAAGCGTTCATAAATGTTTTATAAACTACCTCCTAAGTCACCAAGGTAACTCCTTGAATATCTAAGAGAGAATAAGAATAGACCGCACCATGCATTTTGGAGTTTACACAACGGCATCGATAGTTCCCCTTCCATCTACCCAGCAAACACAGAATGTCTGGCAAAATAATGGGCCATTACAGTTATTGCTGGTAGAGTGATGGCAATTTTTGCCAATACTTGGAAAGTGAATATAGAGTACAGTCTAACCATTATAACCTTCGTGTTGTAATGGTGAATTGATGGTTTTGTGTGTTAAATATGCCCTTTCTGTTACTGGGTAGTTGGAATCACTTTAACGTTGCTGGTACATTAAACAAGTTAAAGCACTTTTTTGTCTGTGACAAACCAACGTTTTTTAAGTGATGTAAAAAATCGTTTATTATATCGTCATTTGCCAACAATAATTCATTGTTGGCCGGATACATAGTAACCAATATACGGTAAATGTATCAATGGGCCATTATTCTATTCTTGAGAAGGTAATTGTAATATTTTGTTAATACAAAAAAAGCAAGTTATAAGTGCACAACAATTTACAAAACGTATTGTAACCTTACTTTTAAAATTCCCGCGATGAGAACCGCGAAACTTTTGACGTCTGACAGCTAGATGGCCTAGACGAGAACCGACAAGGTGAAGGCACGCTTAAATAGTTTATGGCTGATTTCTTATAATATTCATATAAATCATATAAGTTTTGTGGTTATTTCAGTTCCAGTTTGAATTCCTCATTTATTGTGAGTTTGTGTTTTGTGGAATCTCTTGTGGAATAGTGCAGATGTAATTGAAAAGAAAAGTTTTACATGTCGAAGGATAAGTCATCTACTACTCAAAAAAAAATGGCACATACTAGGTAGGTGTATAAAAGTCGCCTTATATTTTATTAAGATAATTCATCAAACACAAAAATAATATGGATTTTTCATTTCTTTGTGTCGTAATATTTAACATCCCAATTAAAAAAAGACATTCGTTTAACTAGTTTATTTATAAAACATTAGGTCGAATGTTTACCTAATAAGCCCATATTTTTACATTTTTATTATGAGATAGGTAATACCTTTCTTTGAGAAATTCTTAAGTATAGTAACGTTAATCTTGATTTTTTTTTTGTCTTTCGCGTTCTATTAGAGAATGATTGTTGCCTGTTGGGTGTTATGTGAAGGTATAGACCTTCTTTCATTGTGATTTGAAGTATTTGCACCACCTTAACTGTCACACAATTTTTTTTTTAGATTCTGTAAGAATAAATCCTTTGTGTAAAGATTCATCCAACAAAAAATATTAAAGATATTATAAAAACTTGGTTACGGGGTTCAATGGACCGCGAAGGAGGATGTATATACAAATAGGACCACTAATAGGTTAAGAAGACGAGATGGATAATTAGAATTAATTTATGGTTTCATTACTATTTATTTAATAATAAGTAAGTCTATTGGCAGTTATACTTCTGTTAATAAAAAAAATATATATATTTTATCTTTCAGTACCTATATGAGTTTAATATACCGACAATTTAGCGTTATTCATTAGTCGTCACCTAATAGGTTTATATGTTAAATACCTATATGCTTTTCTTCAAGTTTGTTTGTATAGACTTTTTGAAAAATATTTTAATTAGTACATTATACCTACCTTTCACTTGAAGAATTAAAATAATAAACTATTAAAACTAATTATGAAAATAAAAAGACCGAGTATGTTTTGAAAAATAACTTTCTATTATGAAGACTGTCTGTAATTAGGTATTCTTTCTTTTATGAAAGTTGAGAAGAATAATACAGTTTTGAAAATCGAATTAGTACAGGTGTTTCTTTGAAATCGTATGTTGAACTATTTTAAGCTAAATCCAGAACTCCAACCAACTTGTAAAAAAATAATAATAAAATTAACTTTTTACTAAAAGATGTATCCTTTATTAATACTACCTACGTTTGATGGTGATGAGCATTAATAAGAAGTAGCCTGCATAGAATGATAGAAGATCAGCTGTCAAGTTGTAAAATTGCAGTTATTTTTAATGGTTTTGTGATTGTTGAAAAATATGCAAAAAATTAAACCGTTTTACGTTTCTGTTTATTTAATAAAAAATATAGTAATGTTTTAAGTTCAAACTTTAGATGTTACAGAAAAACAAGCACTGTTTCAAGGTAGGTATGGAAATTACGTATGTTGCAAAAGTTTTGGGAATTTTTATTTATTTACTTATCTCTACTGAAATACTGTACAACTATCAAATCAAATTAGCTAATTTATCTCAATTAAACAGGAAAAAAAAACAATAAGACTAGTGCTAAGGATCCGTTGGGTTCCATAGTAGTAGTGTAGTGTCTCTTTAGGCGCCCAATCATTGCTCATTGCTGTTTAAAATTTATTGGTATTTCTTTGACGATAAAAAAATCTTCCAAAACTTTTGCACGTTATTGTCACAACAGTCCTTTGGTTAAAAAAAGGTAGGTATGTATATGCAGTTTAGTGACTACCGGAGTTTGAGAGGCCTTGCACCTGCACGTACTGTCCCAAAATACAGGAATTGTAGATATAACTGAGGTTGACATTTACTTGAAAGAGAAAATAGCATTAAAATTTCAATTTATGGTAATCGATGATAAACCATCCATCGCATCTTAATAAAATTATGAGCAGTTTTTCATTAATTACGATGGTGTAATGTAAATAAATGTCAGCCTTAATTATATTTGCTATTTCCATATTAGGGAACAGCATGGGTGGAAGGTCTCTCTAATTCTAGTAGCCACAACTGCATATATTGTAATGGCAAAACATTGATAGTATTCACTTTCTCATTACATAAATGTTAAATATTCGATACAGTGCCAACAATGGTCCCCACTGCATATATTGTAATGGCAAAACAATCGTACTTTTCATTCATGTCGTGTAAAGAATAAGTGTAAAAAAAGCACTGCACAGCCATCATTGGCAAAGTGTTCCGTGGCCGAGCGCTGGCCGGTGTTTCACTTTATTCATTAATTTAGCATTTCTTGCCAGTACTCTACCAATGAAGCAGTAAAGGCATGTATGCAGTTTATTAGCAATGGGCCAATCATTGGTGTTTGCTGGGTACGTCCTAAACAAATCACAACAGAATTATAATTTTCGTTAAAATGAATAAAATATGTAGGTACATCTCCTTAACTAGTTATTTTAGTCAATTCACTGATTTTAGTCATTCTTTATTTATATTCAGATATATAAAAACCAGATATATTTTTTTAATTCAAACCGCATTAACGTTAATTTAAGATATTTAAACTATCCATTTAGTTGATTGTGCGGCCATTTTTCATCTATATTTATAATTATACGAATTTTATTAGTATTGTATACCTGGTATAAGTTCTAATATCGTATTTAATTCGAAATGGTAATAAAATAACTATTAATAGTAATGAATGTGTATAAATGTAGCTGAAATTAACATATTAATAGGATTTTATGAGAGGAAGTTTTTTATGAGAGAACTAATAAGTATTTGATTAATACCCAAGGAAAAAATAATACCTTTCGCCTCATTCCACACGATAAAACTATTTGGCGATATAAAAATTAAAAAAAACAGTTGATTATCAGGTCTTTATACTTTCTTAATTACTTGCCAGGTATAACCTTATAAATTCGAGGAAAGTGTTATTTTGCACTAGCAGTTATAAACAATATTAGTTGTTTTTTCATATGTATGTTAAATTACCAGATTCTCAGTGTGCATAAAAAACAATAATGAATCTATATAAAGAATTTATTTCCTCAAATTAACATACAGAATTAAAGGATAATTATCTAGATTGAGAGAATAAAATACGTTTCCATCACTGATATTAATAATTCATGAGGTGCTGGTATATCGCTCTCATCTAATTTATTTAAAGGTGATTTTTTTTTAATTTCTATGCATGAGCACATAATCTTAAGTAAGCTGTTTTCTCATGTTAACACAACGTGTAAAGTGCATTTATCCTTGTTTTCGTAATTCGTGTTTACCAAAAGACTTTGATAATAATTTAATACTTATTTAAATATGTTCATGTTTGTAAGTGATCTATTGTTTAAAAATTGGACACCATTTCGTGGTGTTCAGTCATTACTTACGTCGTTATAATAATTTGTGAGAGTGTTTTTAATGTACAGGATTAACGAATTTCTTGTAACAGACTAATAAAACATGAATATCTCTGTTATTATCATTAAAAATATGGTAATGTTAAAAAATACATATAATAAAGCTATTGACATTCGAGGTGTTGCTGATAATTGCTCTTTGTTAAAAAGATAAAGAATTAAAATAAACAATTTAAATTAAAAATGGACGCGTTTAATTTGTGTAAACAGGGAACGTGTAAAATTAATGTAAAATATAATTATTATATTCTTATTTGTTTGTGTGTATCTACTTATAATAAATCTTTTCACGGTAGTGGGGCCCCCTTAATAATACACAATATGGCATATCATCATAAGTCGAATAATGGGTATTGTTAAATTACTCATTTTCCATTTACATGTTAGTTATAGTTAGGTAGTCTTTTACTTCTTTTCTTCTTCTTTGTTAGTTTGTGACAAATATTTACTTCATATAAAAAGTAAATCATTATTTTTAATGTATTTTAATGAAATATCAATAAAACAATGACTAAAGTCGAATAAGTCGAACCAATAACACATAGGTACAAATGATATTCATTTAATTGGCAAGAAGAGGTTTCAATAAGATGGATATCCGTTTGATGGTACTCATTTCTAAGATTTCTGAATTTGATTCTTAAAGGTTTGGCAGTCATCACCTAGATTTGACAATACGGTTTTTTTGTTTTAGTGAATGCCGCTTCACTAATGACAGATCTATTTCAACACTAAGATGCCTTGGATAAAGAAAGATTTGAAACGTCTTCTATTAACTTAACGGTTTTTAGGAAACACAATTGGATTTTTAGGAAACACAATCTTATCAAAAGAGATAGAAATATCTAAAATATTGACATTCGACAATTGCATAGCTTCCGGGTAAAAAAACCAGTTACTACATTTGATGGCGGATTACAAGTACCTAGCTGAATCGTCGTGTAAGCGATGCAGATTCAATGCACTTCTACATTGAAATAGCGGTAAAACATTCAGATCACCAATAATGCCAAACCGTTCGCGCTCCAAATAAATTGATTGAATTTTGATTTCGATACAAGATATTCAAGAAAATTTTAGGTGCAGTCTTTGGAAGCAATATTTTAAAATAGTCAGTCAGACTTTCATTATAGACTAATTAAAACTTATTGTGTAAATATATTGAGTTTTAGTACCTTTGGCCTGAGGAAGGAGAATCATGCATGGCGGTTACTGTTTAGCGAAACTGCTGTATCTAAGGTTAAATGTTGCAGTTGTTAATATAATATGAAGATAGAACAAGGTTGTAAACATAATAAATTATTGTAGGACACTAATGATGGAAAACATCTTGAAGAATTTTAATCCTAAGATTTTATGGAGCTGAATGACTGTAGGCGTTTTCGGGTTCTTGAGTTCTTGATTCTTTCCAACAAAGTATCCTGTCTTCTTCGCTTAAGACCAAGATCATGATGAGAAGATCATAAAAACGTTACGCATTCAAAATGTTCAATGCGAAGAAGAACCCAAAAATTCTTCCATAAATCTTTATAGATTCATCAATAATAAAACATAATTAACTATTACAGTAGTTTGATATAGAATATAATGAAATATACTGATTATTATAAATGATTCTTTCTATTAAGATAATACACAGAAAACTTCTGATTTTATGTAATGTAAATATGGGTTTATCAGATGCTATACATTATATGTCTACTTCAATATTTTTTTTAGTTTAGAAATTTCGGTATATGTACCATCAAACGAATAAGCCGCCTCTATATACTCACATCTCACGATCTATGATCAAAATGAACTATGTTTATCGTGACGATCTTTGGCAGTTAGAAAAATACAATCAATTTAAATAGTATTGATAAATATATTAGTTCACTAGTTAAGGTTTTAGGAATACAATTAGTCCCATACCAGATTGATCAAGTGCGTTAAAGTACAAGACAGATACACAGATAAAAGCCCGAACAAACAGTAGTCCAATTTCATTTTGGCTGGTAATCAATAGCCTGATACCTAACCCACCTTTTAATACTTTACGACTAACGCGCGTAATTTTCACACGAAACACGTGTCGGGAATTCTTTACTGTAGTTTAGTACTATTTTGCTTTTTGAAGTGACAAAGTAATTTTATAGCCTAGTAAATTTTTTCTATGTTGTCATGTTCACGTTCACTTAGCGTGAAATGGAACCGAATGAATTTTAAAAATATCTTGCATCACCTACTTTATGCGTTAGCATATTTATTTATATCATTTGGCATGTCTCAAAACAGGTAGGGTAGAAATAGATCTTGAATTTGAAATACATCACATGTTTTATTAATTGCACAGTTAGTTACTACGTCATGTTGGCATAGAAAAAATCTGCCGTCCTTAGAAAGAATTAATGAATATTTTCTAAACGGTTAATTTTATTTAAATATTTCAGTAAAGTCAGCAATTTTATCATATTAGGAAAATTTCACTTCTTCTTATTTTTCTCTTAACGGATTAATATAATGAATATACAATTTAGAACTTAACATCTATTAAAATCATTAAGATATCCTAAGCTTTTTAATTTAATTTAATTTTTTGAGGAATGACTAAAATTCTAAAACTAGAATCGCAAATTGCCATTTTTTAAACATCCTGCTACTTATACTTAACTACCCAATAACATTACTAGCTTACACAGGAATAGATGTTCTTGATTTGAAAATTTACATTAGACAGGAATCTTAAAAGTACCTGAAGTTTATTTTGAAGATTTATTAAAGCAACATTTGTACATCAGAAAATTCAGGAACTCGCCGTGAGTTTATCCTTTGCAATGTACAAGGGCAGTAGAACCACGACGTTGTGAGTCAGCTCTGGGTCTAAAATACCAAGAGATCAACAAAAGAACCGATGAAGGACACCTATGAATTTTCTAACACATATCTTTGACTAGATGATTTCAATATTGTCAGATTATTCGTCTCCTTAATATTTCAAATTCAAATGTCAAACCTCTTGAATAATTATCTCAATTTTATCAGAAAGTACATTTCTCGATTGGTCAAGATTTTCAAAGACTCTCTTTGTACCCTGACGGGGCCTGAAAGTCTGTTTATATTATATATCCGTATCTGATAGGTGTAGTGATCAAATTCTAACGAGACTTGAAAGTATAACTGTATCTATATGACTGGTGATCGAGATGGTAGCGTGCCTGCCTCTCGCCCAAAAGTCCCGGGTTCGATTCCCGGTCGTGGCAATGGAAAATGCTGTGAGAGGGATTTTTTCATTATGCACGGATATTGGATGTGTGTCCCTTGTCTTTAAATGTGTAGCCCCCTCCCGCACAAGGCTCTTCTAGAACCTTCTGGGATAAAGGGGGTCGTAATTACATGTGGTGTTATTTATTATTTATTTATTTATTATATGGTATATAACGCCCTCATACGATTTGAACTATTCAACGCATCAAAATTGTGCCTTGGAAAGTACCATGTCACCACACTGTCAATGTCGATTCATTGCACAACTTCCACTAGAGTAATATTGATTCAGTTTCGTCAATAAACAGGTAATTATGCAAAAAAGTGTACTTCTGTGTCTATGTTATTATCAGAAATGAAAATGTACACATTGGTGTCGTAAACAATGTAACAGGGCGAACTTTTATATTGCGGATTTTGAGGTTCCTTCAGGACTAAAGATGTGAAAAAAATGTAACCCATCAATTCAACAATGATTTATTTTGTTCACCCATTTTATAATGAAATAAATTCGAACAAAGCACAATGTCTTGGAGAAAAGGCTACCCAGTTCATAACAGGTGAAGAGGTAACAATAGAGCTGGCAGAGTTGCCTTTGGATAATGGGCTGATTACTGATGAAGAATTCAGCGAAGATGAGGTGGAGAAGACTTCAATTTGGAAGATGAAACTTCGGCTGATGTCCAAGAAGAAATAGAAAACGAAGAGGCCGTTTCAGACACTGATATACCGAGGAATGAAACACGCAAAGAAAAGAAATAAGAAAAGAAGAAAGATGAATGGTAGAAGAAAAATTGATGTAATTGAAGATGAAAGTTCTAACCCACCATTAGACACTAAGCCATCTACAAGTTAGCAAAGGTAAAGAAAAAGCCGAAAAGAAGGAAAAGAGGGCAAGAAGACCAAAGCAAATGCTCTCAGATCCGGAAATAGCTGAAAGAAGAAGTCGATGCAGATATATCGCAGTACGATTTTCATGAAAATCCAATTGAATTCTTCGAGAACTGCAAAAACTACACAGACTATGTCCTAAAATTATTAGGGCCAATCCCATAGAACATATTATGTATCAATCCAATTTACATGCGACCCAAAGAAGAAAAACACTTCTTCTCAGGAAGATGCTTCAAGAAGTGGTGACACCGTTTATTTTTCGGTAGGTATATTGGTCATTGTCTGCGTGAACAGTTAACAAAAACTTGCACGCTGAAGAAAACAAATATATGACTTTACGCAAATTCCGACGGGGTATAAGCTTAGGATTAATGAGCTACAATTAATTGGGTTATTCTTTCCAACAAGAACAGAGTGATTTCCTCGTTCTAACCTGAGGCCCCTTGAGCGGGAGTTGGGGGAAATTTTAAAAAAAATTCATTTGCGGTAATTGGAGGTATCTAAAAAACCGTGTTTAATTAGTTTTTCAATTCAATAAAAAAAATCGGGTCTGGGACACAAAAGGTTAAGGGGATGTAAAAGCATTTCAGTGTGTTTCTGCGGGTATCTTGCTACCCAAATTCTTATATTCGTACTGTTCACGTAACCAGTGAGATTTAAGCATGCCTTAACGGTGTAAAAGGTAACGTTAAGATCACCACAATTATTCAGGAACCGTTTACAAAAATTCGTTCGTGGAATCTTGGCAATAATTGATGTTGCAAATTAATTTGGTCGGAGGGAAACTAAAGATCTTTCTTTGAAGTTGTTTGTCAGGTGCCATAAGACAGAGTCGTCTGGCTTGCTCAAACTCATCAACGATTTAGAAGACCCTTTTTTAATATTCTTCTTGACCTCTTTCTTCATTGTCTTAGTTGGTCTTCCAGAATCAGCCCAATAGTGCTTGATTCGTCACTATCCTAGCGGTTAATCTGGACCTATTTTTAAAAAATTATTCAATTAAAAATCTTTTTTCCTACAAGGAAGCATTATTATGGATTAGAAAATTTGGCAACAAATCAGTAAGTAGCTCAATTGAAATTTTATCACATGGAATATCATTCTGCCATCACAAGTTAATGTGACAATTACATAAATAAAACTAATCAATAAACTATAAACATTTTATTATAATACATTTAACTTTGTGCCATATTATGAGTCAAGCTTTCACTATCATTTTATTAAGTATTTAAAAGCTTGTGTGTTTACATTTTTATAGTTTTTTATGCACATTCATAAACTCTCTAATCACACATTTCAAAATATATACTAAAATATATTGACCGACAGAAATCGGACATTAATGACAAATAGCATGCATCCTTATTCGTTTGGACAAGCCTCGAGTAATCATAACCTGTTAGACTACGTGTAATCCCTTGCTTTCTATTTCTTATTTAATACAGAGAAATGTCATTTAATTAAATTTAAAAATGAAAATATATTATTTGCTATACAAGTTGACGCCTATCATTTCTTGCTTCACCGGAAATTACATCAGCTCTCAAATTTTCGTATAGGTAGTGGCTCTATATCCTCAACTACTTATTTATTCTTCAGAAGTTTTGACGAATTCCAAATGTTTGTATGAAGGATCTTATAATATTTTTCTAGGCATATAGGTAATAGCATAATTATTTAAAACCATTTACCAAATTATAATAATAAATTTGATAAAGGCCAATCTTTTAAGCTAGCCTGATTACAATATACGCACCTATTTTTTCATGAAAATTATAATATGGACTGCATGTTTAAGTGTTAGCAGATAAATACTACTTTACTATCTATGAACACGGGGAAGCAATTTAATGTATTTATTCATTACCTACTACTCAACGACATTAATGATTAATGGTATCAACATGTTAAATATAAATAATTAATACATTCGTCTATAATTAGTAGATAAGCACATACACTACGTTTATCACCACATTATCACGTTCAATTATATTGCGAAAACATGTGTGTGCTAGCTATCATTTGGACAATAAAGGTATTTTTATGAACAACAAAAATAGAGTTTAGAAATGACAATAATATTTTGTAAATCAAAACTAAAACTATTGTAAACTTATGAACTCTATAAACAAATTAATCACATCATATGTTTGGTGATCTGCCACCAAGGGTGATAAATCAAAAATCGTTTCAAAATAAAGTCATCTTAACCGGTTAGTGACAATTCTATTCACGAGTTCACTGTATTGAATTTATTTAGAATGTTGAAATAAACTAGCAGTAAAATGAAATTGTATCACATTTTTTAACATTGGAAATGTTTTTGTTTTCGTATAGGGGGTTGAAAATCAGTTTCATGTCGCATATTATGAAGCATGACTTATAGAAACAGTGGCGACAACAGAGTGACCAATTTTTCATTGGTTGTCTAAATCACGTGGTACCGGCAGTTATGTTATTATTTTTTTATAGGCGTCTTCTTGTCGAGAAAATCCCAACGGCTATATCTCGTTGCGATTCTTTGAATATTTAAAAAGTTATTAGCGTTTCAATATCCCATGTCGAAGAGTTTTGTAAATTTTGCGAAATTAAAAAGGCCGAATGCGCGCGCAAAACCCTCCAAATTTCATGCGCGTGCAGGTCTTGCCAAAAATTTAAAATTTTTCGTTAACGTCACAAATGTCACTTTTTAGTTAGGATCTGCTGACCTCAAAATCGCAGCTGGTCCGCACAATTCACGATGTACATTCAAGTTGGACTTTCGAGCTTGGATTTATTGCCAGGACGGCGGCCCCCTGCGTTAGAAAAGTCACGCCCAACAATCTCCAAGACAACTTAACATCGAGAAGCACGTCGAACAGCTTATTTCCTTTTGTCTCGTTGAAATATGTATAGCCGAAAACCATATGTAACTTATAATTTTCGTGTTTTCGCAAAATTCGCCAAAAAATCAATAGTGCGTCCGATAGATTACACCTTATAGTCGATCCAGCGAAATTTAATGATTTCTTAATATCGGTCCTAGGACGGAACCGAGTACAGTTTCGGACTCGGGACGACTTCAGGACCCCGAAACAATTTTCTGTTTCTCGATAGTGCCTTTCCTTCACTTTGACATTTAATTGTATCGAGTATTGTATCCAAGTAAGAAACTGCATGTTTCAAGAGCAGGATTAAACAAATGTTTTTAGTTTCCTAGTAGGGGGTCGAAAATCACTTTCATGGCAGAATGACGTAACGCGTGAGATTTCAGTAGTTTCAGAACGATAGACGTCAAAATTACACTTTTTCGTTCACTCCTATTGAGTCTAAAATCAGAGCGTGACCGTGCAATTCACGATGTAGTTCTAAGTTCGACCCTCTACCTTGGATTTCTTACCAAAACAGTCTCTCGGAAATTCGTTTGGAAATAGTATTTGAAGTTTTCGTGTTTTTGCAATTTTTTCAATTTTGTCAATGACTTGCAATTTGACAAATCATAGGGGTGAATTTAGGATCGGGGTTGCTCTGGCAGGTTGCCGATACCTGATTTGTACGTATTACGGAGTGTTAGAGGTTTGAGTGCCATTACTATAACATGAGGTAGATTAAGACAAAAGTAAACAAAAAATTATTACATGGGAATTTATCGCTGCGTTAGAAAAGTCACGCCCAAGAATCTCCAAGACAACTTAACATCGAGAAGCACGTCGAACAGCTTATTTCCTTTTGTCTCGTTGAAATATGTATAGCCGAAAACCATATGTAACTTATAATTTTGTCGTTTTTCGCAATTTAAAAAGATAGCGGTGATTTGAAGGAAAATAAAATATATGTTCAACTCCTCTCTCAATGTCTGATCCAATGATATGTCACACGGTTACAGTACAGACAAAATGTACCGAAATTAATCAAATAAGCAAGAAAATTGCGAAATCTTTCTAACTCTATACTTATTATTTATGTAATTTGAAGGTGGATTTTTATTGCATCCACATTTGTACGACGTATGTTAACTACGTGGAAACCAAATTTAGGCAAAATTCAGTAATCGTAGCCCTTCCTCAAGAACAGTTTTTGTCAAATGATATAAACGAAATCCGATTAATTTCAATGTTGCCAAAAATTCTTTAAAACAAAGGATTGTTTGTAAAACAAGCTGTAGATGATCTGGAATTACCTGTTATTAAAATAGCAATTGAAATTTGTACTTAGTTGATGAGGACGTTGATCTCCTTGTTCTATTAATCGCTTTAACTCCAGAAGAAAAAGATATACTTTTCATAAGGCCAGGAACAGGAAAAATTATATGGAAAATTCTTTCTTCATCAGAAATCCAGAAATGACAAGAACGTATAAAAATAGTTATTTACATTACTAGATGCAAAAGGTTACTTCAAGGCGTGAGGTGATTTTTGAATGGTCGAGGCGAAGCCGCGGCGAGACCTTTCAAAAAACACCGAATACTTAAAAGGGTTTTCGCATCGTGAAATATATTATATTTTTTCTACTATACCGAAAAAAATTATGGAATTTAAAACTAATTATTTTATGAAATTAATTGACGTTTTTAATAAATTTTATAGTTTAGGAGGCTGCCTGTGAAAATTGTTTCCATGGCAACGAAATATTACACATTTTAATTTCTGGCGGTTTCAAACTAAAATAAACAAATACATATGTTTTGTGGCGATATAAATGGGCATATTGCTTGTGCCTTGTTTTACCCCAAGAAATCCAAAGCAAGGTATATGCAAACTTATGAAGCGTTTTTAAAATGGAGTAGGTAGGTACTACGTGCCGACAAAAATGTTGGCGTACTTCCTAGAAAGAACTTTCTTTATTAATACAAAAATTGTTTAGTTGTATTAATTTGTTCAAATAGAACGAATTAATTTCGTTTAAAATTTGTTTTTCTACTTTTCTGTCCTGGTCGCATAAGTTTTACTTTCGTAGATAGCAACGCCTTAGCAACCAGGTAACTCGAATGTTTACTTTCGTTATCACGCGTGTTGCTAGGGTTACAAAGTTCATTTATATAGACAGTACTGACGGTAGTAGAAAAATACAATTTTACTGACTCATGCCTTCAGTGGTTATGATACCACGTCTAGAATATTTCAGAAAGAAAAATTAAAAGTCATCAAACTTCTTCAGAAAGAAATGCAGTTAGTTAATGTAGTACTTTCAATGGCAAGAATTCAACCCCTCACAAGTAAAATAGGCTGGTGAAACTCTTTTCCTACTACGGTGCAAGGAAAATCACAAATGTCTCACTCAACTCATACAGATTTAATCAATTCAAAAAATCGCTGCACAAACAAAAATCAAAGTCGGAATTATTACCAACAACTTCAGAGGCAGTCGCTTAATATTCATTACGAGTTTTCTACAAAATTCAGAAATGGCTTGGCAAAGAAAAAAATTCACAACAGTGGGGATAGAAGAAAATTAACGGCTCCATACAAACTGTGACAACATTTTTTGTGCCAACAGCAGAATCAATATTGCAGCTTATCTCCTGCAACCGCAACAGAAAAGCAGGTTGAAGATGCTCACAAATTTACGGAAATTGTCAGGGAGTGCGATGTCTAAATTCATACATGGATAAAATTATCGAGGATTTAAACGACGCAGAAGATTTAGATGCTATCGATTCCGATCTTCTTTAGATACAAAGTGTGTTTCATATATAAAATTTTAAACAACTCGATAATCCTCACTTGTACAATAATTATGTACTTTTTCATTTTGCAGAATATACTCACAGATAAACAAGCAGAAAATGAAGGAAACAAACGTAAAATTGGTAAAAAAATTTAATAAAAAAGTCAAAAATTAATATTTCTCTATAAATGAAAATATTCTTATTTTTTGAAAATTTCTCATGGTTCAATTGCTAATTTTTATTTTTATCACATCCGAAATACCACAAGATTTGCGTTCTACTTCGTCATTTCCAATGTCTCCTCCGGTTGCATCTTTGCGAAGGACTGTGAATTTTTTAAATTTATTGTATGGCAAATTCAATTATTTTTTTTCTTTCTTTGTTCATCGTTTTGGTGAAGTTCAGCATAGCTGTTCTATTACTCATCAGAACACGCACCGCATAACCATCCCTGCATATTACTATCTGCATCAGCTGAAACTAGAATACAGGGAATATCTCTCATAAATCCATCTGTCTTCTTTCACATCTGCGATCTAGTTCACTTCATTACTGTCTCAATAATACATCAAGACAGAAAATGCTTGTAATAAAACAACAAAAAAAGCAACAAAAAATTCAAAGAAAACTAAATATAAGAAATAGGTACTGATTATTATTATAATTAAAATAAAACTATCTTCGAACAATATGGAATGGTTGTATCGAGAATGTTTTGCACAAAAATCTTTTAAAATACTCAACTATTTTCATTTGTCTAAAATGAAATGGAATAAATATTAAGTAATATGATTTATACTTAGATATTATTATGTACCTATTCTATTGTACTTTTGTAATAATGTTACATTTAAATTACGTTATTTCAAAAATATTCCCTACTAAATAAATATTTTTTACAGTTATTTTGGGACCAAAATAACTATTTTATACTATCATCTAACTTTTTCCGGAGGGAGGGGCAAAAATTCGATCATTTTTAACATTGTTCAGTGTCAGCACCATATGAAAACTTCCAACCCATTTGATGATGTGTAACGAAAATTATCTGATCTATGGACACTCAGATTTGAATAATAATAGAAGTAGGTACACGTTTTCCAAATACTTTTAACCTCAACCCAATTAAATTATTACTCTAAAAACAGGTATACTTTTTAAATGTCATAAATAAACAACGGATTTGACTTCTTTACGTATTACATTGTAAACAGTTATTTTTTAGTATTAATAAAAAGTCTTATTATAAACAGGTTTCCATTCGCAAGTGTCCATTTATTTTAATATGCTAATTTACGTCAGTTTGATGAGTACTTTCGAATTTTAGAAATAAGTAATTGCATATATTAAACGCCATTTTACCACTGACCGTTGCATCTTGGACTGTGTACAAATAATTCTTCAATTTTATTCGATTTTATTGTAATGAAAATTTTTCTATAAATTCTGCAATTTGGTCATTTTTGTCTTTTGTATCGTTTGGTGTTTCGATAACTGACATTGGAAATAAGAACAGTTGCATTACTGTCAATTAATTGATGTTGCGACTGACCACTTTAATTCCAGTTTAGAATTTGCCTACACGTTAGCATTTATGTACATTATACAAATTTCGAAATCGGACAATTTTGCAAGAGTCATTTCCTTCAGTTGCGTTATGTCGATCATTGTTTCATGCTCTTCTTTAGGGTTTTCTCTCCAATTTTGTCTTTGACTATATACACTTAACTCGACCTGATGTCTATCGTCTATTAAGTTGACATGATTGGGAGATGATTGAAACCCAACTTGATTTGAATTGCCTCCAGATGGTGGTTGGTGAAAAGGAAGAAAAAGAATAATGTATTGTGCAGTATTTGTTTAACGAGCTCTTGGATTAGAACTTGAGGTTAGGAGAAATAAAAGCGTGTTAAAAATATGTTAACACTGGAGACCTATTCAGTGGCTCCATTCTTATCAATGTTATCAATAATATAAAAAATAGTTTTATGTAAATTTTGTAGATCAAAAGTTACACATTTTAAAATTAGTTTGATATATACCGGATGATTCATGAAAGCGGGGCACTATTGTGGGTCAATTTTTTTAAACGGAACACCCTATTCATTTTCGAAAATTTGAATATTACGGCGATTTACTAAGCCATTAGATTTAAATGTAGATATATCAGTGATGAATTAGTTACAAAAAGCTAGAGTTATTACGATTTCGTTGCATCAAATTATTACAAAACTCCACTCTATTCTGGAATTCATTTCCATGTAATTCCTGGTGTAATTCAAGATGATAGGGATATTTATATTTTCTCGTGGTTTTATTGACCGTAAATTGAGAAGTTTCCACTTGGGTGCTTAACTGTTGGCTATTAATGTAAGGATTTTCTCGAACATGAAGCAAAATTTCCAATTCGTTGTCTTCGTTAGTCACATATTTGTTAATTACTTTATGTTTTGGGTAATCAGCAAGTCCTTAGGCATCAAATCTTCCCATTAACTTTTGAAATGCTCTTTTATTTGGCATACGTCAGGGAACTTCATATGAAAGATTCGACACGCTAACAACAGTCCTTTTGAGGCTCAACTAAGACATACAACGTGTCAATTAATTCTTCTTTAGGAAAATTCATTCCTAAAAGACATAATACACTACAAAAATAATTTAAATGAATATAACAGTGAAAATTAATCAACAAATCGGTTTGTAAATCAGTTAATGTTAAAATCTAACAGTTAACGACAAATTGTTTCCATCACCTACTAGAAATATAATTCTAAATAATAATTTTTTTTTTCATTTTTTAATGTCTTGTGTCTCTCTAATTTGTTTTCTTCAGGGATAATGTTATCAAAATGCATAATACCGTTCCAAAAACTGTAAAATACTAAGTATCTGCCAATATCTCCTATAAATACTTCAGAATAGGTATAGGATATACTTAACAAAAGTTGTAGGGAACCAATTTTATTGTCCTATACGATTTTATAAAAAAGTATGAGAATTTTAGAAAGAATTCAAATTTTTTTAAATAAATAGGGTGTTCCATTTTAAAAAATTGACCTATAGATAAATAGTGCCCCACTTTTATTAATCCCGGTATATTTCAAACTAATTTTAAAATGTGTATCTTTTGATCTTCTAAAACATTTACATAAAAACAATTTTTTGTATTATTATAAAAAATATGTATATATAATATTATAAAGGAGCCACTGAGCTTTGTCACATCGTTTACTCATCCTGTATTATCAATAAGAATTTAAAAAAAAACAAAATGAAATAAAGAAGTTTGTTAATTTTGAATTTGGCATAATGCTTCTGCTCTAAATGGATTAAATGAAGATTAACAATGTGATAATTTATTTTTGATTCTCTCTTATTTATACATATAATACATAGTTTGAAATTCACTTCTCTAATTGGTGATTTGAGATAATTTACATTTCATATCTTCATGTGCCTTCTGGCAAGAATTTCAAAATAATTAACGTGTAGCAGAACCCAGAAATCGGAAACCAATCAACAAATCAATCAACTCCGACGTGAGTCTTAGAATAAGAAAATGCTCTCTTTAGTTGTTGAAATAGGTGTCAACTTGCTGATATTTCAATTTCTTATATTAATCAATAGAACTTATAACGGGTAGAGCACAGGTAAAACTGATATGGACTCAAGCCACCAATAAGGAAAACAACTCCTATATTTATTAATATCTACTACAATTGTCACCTTCGAAACTCTTTGAACAATAAAACTTGATATTCAACTAAATTTGTGGAAATCGTAAATTTTTGAATGGAAATAATAAAGGCACGATTAATATGTAGCCTCATAAATACTTAACCAAGTATACGATAACATAATAAAATTAATAAAACTGATTTATGATCTCCTCATTGAGAAGTCGAGTTTTATTTTAATATTGCAACAATCATTTATAACATTAGCACCTGTCATGACTTAAATGTTACGTGAAGTTGCCCATAACTGTCAATATAAAAATTTAATACCACGCGAGATAAATACAAATAAATAATTTTATTGAATATATTTTTTCACTTAGCAGTTAGATTCATTGGAACAAATACATTAGTTTTGACATTATTCGTAATTTTAATACGTACATAAATCAAATTATATTTGGCGAATATACTTGTGAATGGTATATTGTAAAAACTGTTTTGAATATAAAATCTTTATTAAGTCGTAAAATAATTTTTGTTATTTCATCGAGATTTTTTGCATTTAGCAATATCTTTTATGAATCAAGTACGTACATGATTTATTGAAATTCTTGGACTGAGTTGTAAAATTGCTATAAATTTCTATAAAACTATCAAGTGATTTATTGCAACTTATAAAAACATTAGTGAATTATAATTACAACTATATAATCATGTGTGCCGATTGGATTATATGAGTTTAATTTTACAATTTGCAGGCAAAATTGAAATGAAAATTTATTGAATTTTCGAATTATCAATAACGCTAATATGTGATTAGGTTAGAATTTTTCTTTTCTCTTTCTTCTCTTTTTTGAAATTTATTACCACTTTTACCAATTCCTATAAAAAAAATAATTTATCTAAAAAATATTCAAATTAACTAGTTTAAAAATGAATATAGGTATAATAACTATTTGCCATAAAGTCTATTTTATTTTATATTATTGCTTCAATATCATCATTAATACTCGATATAATTTTTGTTACAAAAAATTCAACAATATTTTAACCAGGCTTCTTGGAAATAAAATGTTTAGTTCATTATAGATTATGTGGTTCAGACTCCACAATAAACTGTAGGGTCTCTTCTCTCTTTACCTATCACAAAAATCTATGATATTGCGAAGGTTACTTAAAACATAATTAAGAAAACCTTTTTTAAAACAAACATTTTAGAACCTAAAATCTCGATGTTTTATTGAAACACCTTGATTTATTCGTTTGGGCAATATTTTACGTATTTCGTAAATCTGAAATTCTCTCGTACATACATATGCACATATCTAAAAGTAACCCTGAATTATTTCATTATTTTATTGTTACTTATACCCACTTTATCGCCTAAAAGGTTTTTATCACAATATAGAAAATTACCAGGATTGTTTTTTAATGTTCGTTTCACTGTAAATAGATATTACCTAATGGCATATAATTACTAGTTATACACTTCCATTTAGTTAAATGGACATTTATTATTTATGTAGTTATAGTATCTCTTCATAAAAAAAATTAAACCGTGACGATTTCATTATAAAACACTTATGTAATTTCGTGTTCAGTAAATTAGTGGTACTGATATAAACAGTTGTTAGTTTTGTATCGTTTCATCATAAAATAGAGTTTTGGCAGGATAATCACAATCACTCATAGAAAAATCTCGTTGATCTTTCGTTACTGAAATACAGGTTTTTGTTCTATACTTTATAAGTGAGTGGAATAATAAATTCCAATTGGGCTTATGAAACACTAAAAATTTTCGATAAGTTTATTTTGACAAAAAAAAAAAATCCGAGCTGGAAACATTTTTTGATTTCCAAAAAAGTTCATTTTCTGGAAAACGAAGGAAAATAGTTTAATTAATTTATTTGCAACACTTTTTCTGTTTTCGAAACAAGTTAAATTTAAAAAAATGTCAGTGAATGGCAAAAAAAAAATAGTAAAATAAAGCAATTAGTTTTTTTTAACAATAAATACTGCGAGAAATACTGTTTATACTGAATAAACAATTATAGGAGACTACAACTAGGTGATAGGGTAAAATAATAAAATAAAATAAATTTAAGGTATTGATGACAACGACTATTCATACATATAATTACGGCAATGTAGTACTCTACTTTTTCAGGATATTTTGAAAATAAAATTTAATTTTTAATAAAGAAATAGGTAGGTAGGCACTACTCTAATCTAATATTTTGCTTTAAGGCTTCTGCAAAATTTTAACTTCACTGTAGAAGAATAATACGACAAGATAATCGAAAATAGAAAATAAAGAGAACCTAAAACCGTCTCTACAAACCTCTAAAATCTTTTAAAATGAGCACAAAAGAGGACAGAGTAAATATTATTAAAGAAGTTAGAAATGAAAATTCTGCGGAAGGAATTAATATAAATATAATTAAAAACGGAGGGGTAATTATAGGATGAAAGATAATCAAGAGAGAGATCAAGATTAATAAATTTATACTAATTTTATGGAGAGGTATTTATCCGTGTAGTGCCTGTTTCAAAAGTAGATAACACAAAGAAAGAAAAAGAGAACATAAAGAACATTGTTTGAAGCACCTGTGGTAACACCGTTCTTATCGATTTAGGAAGAAATTTATGCGAATCATTAATAAAGTTAATATCATATTGGAAAGAATGAATCGACCAGGACAAATCAAAGCTGTTAGTATGTATTGAGTTTAAAGAGCTTTTGATATCATTGATAGACAAATGGTTTTAAAATAACGTGCGTGATATATTGCAAATTGCAACTAACCGAAATTGCGCATTGCAAAACGATTATGGCGCAGAATATCACAGAGGATCTAAGGTTCTTGCTGCACATAAACTATATAAATCTTATTAATGAATGTAGTATACATGGCTCTTCAATATAAGACATGTTTATTGCGATAATTTAAGTTTTTGGTGATGATTTCCAAAACGTTTTGTCGGAAATAAAGTAAATAACATTAATTTCAGATATGGATAACAGAAAATGAATGTATTATAAATACAGAGAAGAAAATTAATATGAAAAAAAAAAATTTCTTGAACAAGAGGATTATTGGAGAAGTAATAATGTTTCTAACATATTGTAAAATGATCAACTATTCTGTTGATCATAACCTGGATTTACGTTTGGCCGCAGGTTCCCTTTCCCCGTGGATGGCTAAAGAATGGGGGAACACCCATTTATAAAAATATACCTAACCCTAATTTGAACTAAAAAATATTATCAAAGATATTATAGAATTGTATGGAAGCCAATTCTACACATATTTCATTTTCCAAAACTACCACTTTTAAAGAAATCATACCTCCTAGAGAAGTGAAAATAACAGAAAGGGACTAACGAACATAGAGACTAAATTTTCTAAAAATTCCAGATTTTTATTTTTTCCTCCACATGACTTTTTCAACAGTCAAATTTGTCAATTTTTGAACATTTTTAATTTTCGCAATTTTTCTTTCTCCTGGAAAATGGACACTTTAATCCCTTGATAGTAAAGTCACGTAATGTAAGGGGTTAGTACTGTAACCTTCCTTCGTTATGGCGGAGGTTCGGAGAAGGTTACTTTTTCGCCTGAGGGGCGGCGGTGCTTTTTAGGACGGTGCCTCGGGCGCCAGTTTCTGTTTTAGAGTGCAGAAACACCGCTATACTCTATTAGCAGGATAATAGAGGCTAAGGTAGCTGCAGTGAAGACACGGTTAAGCCAGGGTTCTAATTAAAGAAAACTCAGAGTTTGGGATTAATCATTAGAACAAGTTTTATTCAGAATTTAATACAATTACGCATTACTGGTTAAGTAAAGCACAAATATTTGCAGCAAAATTTAAAACAGGTAGGCTAGACAAAACTAAAAGCGGCAAACTATGGTTAAGAAGCATACGGCAAGCAAAAACACTATATCCAAGCAGTTACCAGTATAACTCGGATGTTAAACTATATTTGACCAGAAGAGCAATACAATTTACAGGCAAAAATGTTCGAATTACTTTACGGCACATTATTTTAATAAAATAAATACAATTATACAAAATTTAATTAGTCACTTAATGAGGGACGACGCCCTGATAACGTTGCTGCGAGCGATTAAACACGTCAAGACAGCAAGTTACCAATACATCGTTTTTGCGCTATCACACACTTGAACAATATAAATCGAGCGGAACAAAACAAAAGCTGCGAGGCCCTGATAACGTTGCTGCGAGCGATTAAACACGTCAAGACAGCAAGTTACCAAAACGTTATACGCGGAAGCACAATTTGCTCGGAGCCGGAAAATTACCCGTGACGTTTTATTAACTTAACGCCGAACGCGAGTCGTACAGAACAATTCGAACATAGAAATATAATTGAATAAAAATCACCGGTCAAATACAATAGGTTAACCTAATATGTCTTACTCTTTCTAGCAGCGGAGCTTTCTCTTTGGTTCGGTGCGGACTTCTCCTCGGACTAGCGGACTGGACTCGATCAGGCAAATCGTCAACAGACCTTTTAAACGCCCGCCGCGCGCCGTGTTGTTAGTTTTATAGCCGATTCATGCGTTTGGTGTCACGTGAGGCTGAGAACGGCGCGAGTCGCTTGGTTTGACTTAAAGCATGTAAAATTACCATCATTTCAATATCTGTTACAGATAAAAAAATTGTACCCGTCATATGAGTATTAAAATGACATAATTTCAGATTTGTGATGAGTCCTGACCGGAAGTCAAAAATAAACGATGACGGCTTTTCGTTTCTGATACCTAAAAGATCAATCAATCAATCAATTTCTTTCATCAACATTAAAAATCGTTTAATTTGAAAAGACCCTCTGTGAAAGTAGTAAATGTCTATGGCTATGAAATAAATTTAACCTTCAAACTGTATATTTTTTTCCACACATTACACATTAAAAAAATAAGTTTAGTATTGAAAAACGAAACAGAATGAGTCTTCGAAGCATCTGCAAAACTTTATTATTTTTATTTATATTAAGTATATGTCAAAAAACAGCCTTTGACGTGAAGTTACAGGCGTAGAGGTAATGTTTGTCAAAACAAAAGACATAATTTAAATTAATTTTCGACACAGCCTGTTTCTGGCTATTAGCCATCGTTAGTATGGAACAGGTAAACCTATAATTATTATAACTTCAGTTCCCTATGCCAATTAAAAATTGTATATGTTGCTGTAGGTGAAACCTTTCACTAGAAACTTATTGCAATTACAGTTGGATAGAAAAGTCCAGATTCGGAAATTAAACTAATTTTGAAAGAATTATAAAATTAAAGGAAATAGTCTTTTGTTTATTTAAGAAAAAGAAACAGGTCAAATAGTATATGAAAATTGTCACTTTTCTGCAGTATTTCCCATTTTTGCACCATGTTAAATAGAGTTATGACGTCATCAATATTATTTAGTGAGACCATCTGGATAATCTTCTATTTTTAGACACGAAGAGCCGAAAGTACAGAAAAAAGGTGCCACACTATTTAAAACACGTTTAGTAATTTTAAAAAAACCCTATTTTTGAGATTTTTTCTCGAAAAAATAAAAGTTCTCCAAGCAAAACGAGAAACGCTGTATATCATATTTATTGGTAAATTTATGCTTTTTATTATCTTATATCCTAATTCGTTTAATACTCATTATTTTGTTAAGTTAAAAATTAAAACAAGAACCATGCTACGTCATAGGGATTACTATTTACTAATTATTAAATAAGAACGTCAACATCTACCTGTATTTGTTGTAATATGTATATTATTGTATATACAATATATATAATATAAGATTTGGTAAATATGTTTGTTTATTCTTCAGTAGCTTGCCATTCATAACTTATCATATTATTATGAAGAATTAAAATATGAAACCAACACCAATGTACTCATTCAATGGGATATAAATAATATAGGTTATTTTTATCTCCAACTAATCTCAATACTTGTTTGAAACAACTATTGCCAACGACTATAATGTTTATTGTCATTAAATAAATATTCATAACAGTATTGTTATTTACATTTCATATCCTCATGTTTGGCATCGTTTGGAAAGTTTATTATTTTTAATATACCTATGTGTTAGTAATTCTAAAGTTTGCTACCTGTAAATTTATATTTCCAGTTCCTACAGCTATTACTAGCTATTTTAGAGCTTGTAATGTTACTAATTATTATTAGACGAGAAAAATTGGAATAAATCATTATAATGTATTGTATGATGACAAATTGATATTTATTATTTTACCTACAGTGAAGAACATTTATTTTATTTATCACATATCTGGCATTGACCCAACAAGCATAATAAATAATGAATAAAATAAATTATGAGTTTATAAAATCTTTACCTTTCCTTTTCAACTACATATTCCCATTGTTGTTGACGAAGATTTGATTAAATTATTGGATAAGATGCTGAAAAGTAATTTTTTTTTCACATTTTTTAAGTTACTTTTATGTAATAAATTTAAACGATGTGTAGTAGATACTTTTATTAATATATTTTTATATAGAGAGTAGAAAATTATCTTCATACTTCAATCACAGAAGCAACAAACTACATGTGTGTGTATATGTTTAGGATTAAAATATCTTGCGAGGTTACGAACTTTTCTTCGTGCTTTTCAAGAGGTTTTTTAAAGTTGTATAGTTTTCATTATTAGGTACCACTAAATATCAGTAATAGGCATGTCCACAAAATTTTAATTTCAATTGGAAATGATAGATTTATTGGTATTATGAACTTATGTAACAATAAAAAAATTTGTATATTTTCATTTTGCCAGTTATTCGCAATCGAAATCACCTAAAAGCAGAGAGGCTAAGAAATGTGCCCAAGATAGAGGCTAGTAACATGACGTCACATCCTCGCAGGCACGTTGCCGCGCGCCGGCCGGCTTGTACGGGTTCGTCATGCAGTGAGCGTTCTCCGTGTTAATGAGCAATATTATAAAAGAAATATGGTGGCACGAAAATGATGTTTTGTTCCTTGCTGCAATAATACAACTACTAAGACGCCAACGAAAATATTTGTAAGCGTCCCAAAGCCAATAAAAAAGAAAAAATGGTTTGAGGCAGTAAGACGTGATATTAAAATCGTTTCATCGACATCTACTTTGTACTGCTGCGAGGATCATTTTAATGCAAGTTAATTTACTACTAGTTCTCCTCAGTTTAAACCCGAATTTAAATGACCTACATTAAAACACAGCTTTTTTTCGTGATTTCCTTTGGGGCTGGTTAAAATCACTGTTTGTTATCAGAAAATCGGATACCATAATTACGCTTACATTTGGCAAATTATGTGAATTTCCTTTCTGGAAACCTACTTCCATATTTACTAATAAGACGATGCAATAAACCAACACCACAACGTCGTAAATAATAGAGCTACTGCAAATGTAGACTGCATTCTGACACTTCTGACAGCTCAGCGCGCGCCGCCGTGTGAAAATTAATCACGCGCGTCAGCCAGGCTAGCGAGCTTGTGACGTCAAAACGATCAGCAGGCGTTTATTTAATTCAAACGGAGCAAAAGATTTCTTCGGTCGCTGTTATGGTTAGGATGAATTTTTTTCAAAAAAAAATTCAGATATAGGTACCAGGGGCTCCGATGTACGATTTTAACTAATATTAATGTATATTAATTTTTTTGTGGACATGCCTATTTTAAATTTGTCATATTGCGTAAAAATAAGGAATTTCTTTTTTCAGGCAATTCCATATGATTTATTTCAGTGACCTAGAACTTAAATTCTGTAAAATATTATGGATAATTTTCTCAATATTATTAGAATGAAACTAACAATGATGTGTGACGATAATTACCAATTTCGTCTCTTCTGTCATTTCCTACGCCCTAAATTTATTTACCAATGGATACATGTGAATTCAGTATATCTGGATGTTTCATTGAGTACCAGCATGGTATCTCTAAAAGGTTCCCAATTCATTATAAATACATACCTAATTCAAGGAAAAATGCATACTCTTCAAATGCATTTTTTTATTAAACAGCACTTCATGAAGGTCAGGCCTATTATATCACAGATGCTCCGTTCCGTGAGTGGGGGAAGTTTGAAGAATAAATTTATTCACAGACTTTGAAGGTTGGCCTTCAAAATCTGAGGAGAGTAAGACTGAGGGAAGACGAGGTTGATATGGTTAGGTAGGTAAGCAGTTCCATAACTTTGTATTTCGAGGTGATACAGATGAAAATTATGGCGTTTAAGAGTAAATAGATTTGTTACAGGTTTTCCAATAACACGAGTATATGTTGCTCATGGTGGTATTAGCAACGCATCTTCTGAATTTCCATGAAAAATATGAAAATACCAATTAAAGATATTAAGACCACCAATTTACTGAAAATTCTAAGAACTGCATTATCGACTATTCACAACGCTTGATCTTGAATTGGTTCCAAGATTTTTTATGATGTTTTGGTATAGATTCCTATTTTATATATTTTCACCCAAAAGGTATTGGTAAAACCCATCAAAATAGTAACTTTGAGCTATTTTTATCTGATCTTATGCAAACAGCCATCAAATGAATCGGTAATATAGTAACGGAACATGCTCTGCTCACATACGAAGGACGCCATAACAGCTTTGCTGTTCTTAAGAATTAAACACTTTGGGGTAAAATTGTACACATCAGTAAATGGTAGATCACATGTGTCCATCTACATCGATGATCAAAAATCAGCTGAGCGGGGGTTATAGTTTAAAATTTAGAAGAATTTGATTGGAAATATTGGTTAAATCACAAGAAAACGTGTAAACCATTAGCCTAAAACTAAAAAATCAGTCCCAAAAATGAGATGGGCTGATGGGCCGTGGGCTATTGAATACCAATGTTTTGAAAGTGAAAAAATAAATACGAGTAATAGAAGGAACAAATAACAAATACAATCTAAATGTAACTAAACATGACAAAGAAAACACGTCTTTTCGCTTTTCTCAACCTATGTTTATATGAACTTTTTTAATAATTTTCAAATGTTTATCGACTGTTAAAGTCTTGGTACAAAAAACTGGAACACCCTGTATATACAAGGTGGACCATTAATAATGGGCCATAGTCCAAGGGCAAATTCTTTGGACCAAAATATGAGGATATAGCCAAATATGCTTTGGTAAAATGTTGCTATGGAAAAAGAAACAGGGTGTCAAAGTTGAAATTATCTTCTTTATTATTTAAAATGCCTCGACATAATAATTTTTTAAATGAGGAAATATCAACTCAAGTCGTTTTTCAGCGGCAACAGGAGTGAGTAAACAATCTTTTTTAAGAGTTTTACGCAAATAATGCTTCTACCCATATCACTTCGCTCCTGTACATAACTTACTTCGAAGGGATCTTCCACAAAGGTTACAATTTTGCCAATATCTTCTAAACGAATACAACAGAGATTGAAATTTTGTTAAGAACATTTTATTTACCGATGAAGCAACTTTTACTCGCCGAGGCGTTTATAACTCATTACTGGGAAATAGAAAATCTTCACGAATATATGATTAACGTTTGGTGTGGTATTATCGGCGATCAGTTACTGGGACCATTTGTTCTTCCTCCAAATTTAAATGGGTAGTCTTATTTGTTTTTTCTTCGATATACCCCTGCTGATATATTACATGCTTTCATGCTAGACATAAGGCAGAATGTGGTTTATGCAAGACGGAGCTCCCCCTCATTTCTTCATTGAAGTCAGAAATCATCTTGATAAGACTTTTCCTCACAGATGGATCGGTCGAGGAAGTGAATTTGAGTGGCCACCCCTGGAGTCCTTTGGATTATTATGTGTGGGGACATATTATGAAGTCGTTAGTCTATGAAAATACTATCAATACAAGAGAAGAACTGTATGATTAAATACAAAACGCAGCGAATTTTATTAGAGGACAGGAACATGTATTTTTTAATGTAAGAATGTCGTTTATGAAAGGAATTAGAAAATGCATAAAAGTAGGTGGAGACCATATCATTGAACATTGGCTGTAAGTTTTTACTTACGTTTTGTACTTTTTTCAATAAATACAATTTGTCTCATTAAATTTAAATTTGTCTTTCAAAAAATTATTGAAATCTTTAACGGCAGTTTCTTTAAAACGGTTGGAGTTATCAAGTTCTACCAAGCGTGCCTTTTTTATGTGGAAATGACGCCCTCATCAGATTTTCTAGTCAAAAGTACCACAACGTTTCGTAAAAAAAATATGAAAAAAATTCATCATCAGATACAGCTTCTGGGGCGAACTCTATGGTCTAACATGATGTGATACATAAATTATTGTTTCTTAGATTAAAAAATGTTCCTCGACCAAATTTGGTGAAGATCGGTCAAGAGTCAAGAAATTGTTGAGTTATTGCAAAAGAACGAAAAAATTATTTAAACTCTCTCTTTTTTTTTTCCACAGCAACATTTTACTAAAGCATATTTGGTTATATCCTCATATTTTGGTCCAAAGAATCTACCTTTGGACTATGGCCCATTATTAATGGTACAACCTATAATATTCAAGTTTACAATTAAAAATAAATGTTCGTTTTTCTTTGTGAAAGAATCTGCAATCTACATTGCATTTATATGTATGCATGTTTAAAGATAAATTATTTTTTTTTATCACTTATTTAACGTCGGCCTATTTCCGCTACCAGGGCCTACCACCGACGCCAGGAGACGAGCAACCCCCAACCTGGAAATTTTGCCGAACCTCTTACTAAGAGTAGGGATTTTTTACTTGCCTAACATTTAATAGACAAGGAACCGACTGCTTTACATCCTCTCCGAAGGATAGTATATCCTCAATACACCTCTCGCCTACAGTTATATTGCTTCTGCGATATAGCTTATATATAAGCCGCTAGAAGTGGGGAAGCGAGACCGCGTCTTTCCGTGGATAGTCACCCATCCAAAGTACTAACCGCGGTAATGTTGCTTTACTTTTCATACCGCTATGAAGTGAGTGAAGTCAGTCCTCCGCTCGCTGCATAAATTATTTTTAATGCACCAATTATTAACTCTAAGTATTCAGATTCAATTGAATTTTAAGGGAGTCTGATACAGAGACTACAGAGTTAATATCACAAAAAATGTTCAAATCATTTTCTTATAGAAAACAGACGTCAATTGTTTCAACAATATTATTTATAAAAGTAATAAAAAGCTGAGGCCCAAGGGTTGAGCCTTGAGGCACATCAGATGAACTGAAAAACCAAACTGATTAAGTATATACAAATAATTTATAAATGACTTTGTTTAGGTTTTATACAAGCATAATAACAACAAACATATCCAAATTGACATACTTATATTGACTTCGTTTTTTAATTGGTGCCCATAATGAATGAATTTTGTGGTAAGTTAAAAAAATTTTTTTAATAATTTGTTTTTAGCCGTTTTGAATCTTACGAATTTTAATACAATATTAATTGTGTACTTATTAAAGAAAGTCCAATGAATTTAATAATAGCATGTTTAGAGATGAAACATCAATATAAGTATATCAATTTGGATATGTTTGTTGTTATTATGCTTGTATAAAACCTAAACAAAGTCATTTATAAACAATGCATATCAAGCAAAGAAAGAGAATTGTAAAATATATACAAATAAATACCGTAATCAAGTCTGTCAAAAGCTTTAGTCAAATCTGTGTGAATTAAACGTCTACTTTTTTATAATTCTCTTTCTTTGCTTGAACTTGTCCCCCAGTATCCAGAAATTCAGAGATATACTGGCAGAGAAGGTTTGTGGTAGTAGATCTCTCTTGCATGAAACCATGCTGATAATTAGTAACCAGTGTAACGGCGCTTACTTTCGACGTATACTTACGTAAATATTTTCTCTATTAAACGGATATCTCGGGCGCCAGTCCTTTAACTTTTAAGTGCAAAGAACAGCTTGGCTTTCCTATTGGGGAAGCAATCCGGGGTAGCTAACAGCTGGAGACACGGAAAAAAAATGCCAGAGGGTCGTAAGCTGGAGGTCTGTCTAAAGGACTTCGACCCCTACTCAAACGGGTTAATCAGAAATTAACGGCGGAGATGTGAGCTCAGAAATTATAACTCGGAAATTTTAATTATGTAGAACAACGTATTTATTTTTCTCAATGTAGTATATACATATAAAAATTAACAGGGTATAATACGGTAGCGACTTTGGAGTCGAATATTTACAGGCTGGGTACTTAAACAAATGGGCCGGCTGGTAATCAAAAGCGTATATGCAATGTACACGGATATGATTTGATTTCGGCGGTGGGTTGCGGCTAATTTATGTTTATTTTCGCGTCTGAAAGATTTCGACCGGCAAGCACGAGGGATCTCCAACAGGATATATTGTAGGTACTACGGACAATCGGTTAGC
Organism: Rhagium mordax; assembly: GCA_963680705.1. NCBI lineage: Eukaryota > Metazoa > Arthropoda > Insecta > Coleoptera > Cerambycidae > Rhagium > Rhagium mordax. The sequence goes on along the minus strand of OY796657.1, from coordinate 81,264,194 downwards.
TATAGATATTTGAGTCTATTCTGGATGTTTTACAATACGGCGAACTACTGCCACAAACCGAGAGCTATTTATCAATGACGATGGTTATGTAAGATAGGTTTTCCGGTAACCTCTGTGCAGTGAGACCTGTAGATTGCCCGACCGAGCAAATCTAGCCAGCCGTTGCACAATTTATTAAACAAAAGAAACCCACGGAGGTATTATTAATTAACTCTGGTTTGATTTAGTAGTAAAATACAGCGATACTCCCGGACAAAAGAACTCTGAATATCTATACTTAACTGAAGGCAGTACGGACTATTAATAGCGGATCACGGTGTATTCTGAATTCTTACCAATAATACCAATTGCAAGAAAATTATGCTTAAGTCGCGGTGAACACGGTGACGGTCTATATGTCTAATTGCTGCGGTTGTTTGATGTATTTGATGGATCTGATAGATCTGAGACGGATGCGACGTTCCGCTGGCTTTTTATCACTTTAATGACGTAGGCACTTTAATGACGTAGGTAGAATGCGCGTTAAACGGCCGATTGACTTGAAACACAGAACTCGTACGCGCAACGTTCTTTACGGAGGTCGGGCGCATTTAACTAATACTACTATAATGCAAAAAGAAACGGATTAAAACGGACACGGATTAATATTTTAACCGGTTTTAGTAACTAATGATTTTTGTTGCCGACTCGATCATTATTTATAATAATTCCTGGATTTTAATTATACGGGGGATTGTCGAAAATTAATCAGTTAATTATTTGACTGCTTGTTTACCAGCTGGTTTTTTACAACTCAATACTAACTTAACTAAAACAGGACTTACATACTAACAAGCGTCGGCAGGGTGTACCCAAGTGACGGTAATACTTAAAGCAAAAACAGATATTCCTGGAGGGGAAAAATCCGAGGAAAAATCACTTCGTTACACTAGACCGCGAGTGCTTACATAAATTGCTTTGTGAAATAACATTTCAAAAGATGATAGTTATGAGCCTATAGTTAATCCGAAAAGTTTTATCACCTTCTTTAAAAATGGTATATCCTCGAAAGCTTCCATATCCAGAAATTGACTGGATTTTAAACAGAGGTCAACAGCACAATCGCGTAACATAGAAACAGGTATACCGTCGGGGCCTGATGTAAATTTAGGTTACAGCATATACAGCATCTTCAGAGATATATATAGGTCAAGGGAAAAAGCGAGGGAAAAAGTATTATTTGCAACTTTATAATTTACGTCAGGGACGAACAGGGAAATACAAAAGAAACTTGATGTAAAAAACTAAGCATAGGAATTAGCAAACTCAGCAGGTTGGTTAAAATCGAATTTTCAAAAGCCAGTGCATTAGGTAACAAATTTGCACTTTTTAAACTTGGCATAATATGATATTTTTTGGACACAGCGTATATTATTTTGGACATCATTAAAAAATTTCTTATGTGCAACATTAAAATCTTTCTTAATCATTTATCATTGTTGTGGATATTGTTGTATCTAGTACTATTATATTGACATAATAACTTATTTTTATTTTTAAGTCGTGAATTATACTCTTAGTAAACCAAGGTGAACATACAGGGTGTCCCGAAACTCCCGCCTTCCCCTCTAGGTGCTAATTCTCCATGCAAAAATAGTAAGAAAAGTTCCTATAAACATGTGTCTGGAAATGCTTCCTAAGGGAGCTACGGCCCTCTGAGAATGGCGTAAAAATAGGCGTTTTTACTAATTATCTCGGAAATAATTTGGGACAACTTTGGCTAATTTTGGCTAATACTGTAAAACAATAACCTTTAATGATCGAAAATAGTTAACCAAGTTTCATAAAGTTGTCCCAAATTATTTCCGAGATTAGTAAAAACACCTAATCCTTAGAGGGCCGTAGCTCCCTTAGGAAGCATTTCCGGACACATGTTTATAGGAACTTTTCTTACTATTTTTGCATGGAGAATTAGCACCTAGAAGGCGGGAGTTTCGGGAGACCCTGTATAATAAGTTCTATTTTGGAATATTTAATGAAAGAAAGAACCAAGAACCACACCAACACAAACGTCAAACAGAAATAATGTCATAGTAACACAAGGAAAAATTTTGAAATAATAAAAGCTTTGAAGAGAATTAATTTTTTTTAATTGCTTTATGCTACATTTTTCTGCAATAAAATTTGTCTATGCTCTTGCAAAAATACAGTTATGCATAAAGTGAGTTTTAGACCCTTTTATACTGGGACTCAAACACTTACTTTACTCAATTGGTGCGTAAATAACTATTTTGCACAAACGAGAATAAAATAACATGGGTCGTATTTAACACACGGTAACGCAGTATAAAATAATAGGAAATGTCTTATATTTTTAATAAAATCGCAATATAAAATATACAATTTGCACGCTACGTTCTGGTCAGTATTTTAATTAAATGTGCACTAAAAAATATATATAAATGCTCGATAATTTACGTTCAGTATTCAATGAAGTTTTGCATATTACAGTAATTCACTAGACAAAATAAAAAAAATTCCTTTAATCTAATTAAAAAAATTCCTTTATCAGGGGAATAACACACATATCTAACCTGCCTCCGGCTATCGCCTCCGGCTTCTAACTTGTATTATTTTTTTAACGAATATTTATTAATTTAGGAAGCATGTAAATTTGATATCGGAGCCATCGTTTTATACATCGAATGTCTATTATTTTTATCGAATATTTATTATTTTAACAAGCATATAAATGTTATATCGAGCATTCATTACATTTATCGAGCGCCTATTATTTTTATCGAATATTTATTATTTTTACAAGCATATGAATGTTATATCGAGCATTCATTACATTTATCAAACGTCTATTATTTTTATCGAATATTTATTTTCTTGTCATGCATTTGGATAAATTAACTGGAAAATGTAATATGCACTGGGTATAAAATACCGAGCATTTAATTTGTTCCCAAATAACATTTACTATTACAATAGGAAGTAGTGTAGGTGTTTATTTCCTTGTAAGATAAAGGCGTCATGCAAACCTATGAACATCAGTTCAAACGTGATAGTTTTACATAAAAAAATTTTTAAATAAAAGTTACCGTGAGAGTAAAGTGTGTTTTAGTCCCTTTCATGTCAGGACTAAAATATTTACTTTGTTCCCTTGCATAAATAAGTATTACTATTAGTAATAGCACACATTTATTTAGTGGCAAAATAATTATATTTACAGTCAGATTGAACCCCCCCCCCTGTTTATCTTCTATACATGATGAGAGAAAATTACTAACTAACAAAATTTTATTAATCTCTAACTACCAATCTTTCCAATAATAATTATCTAACGTAAAACTTAAGCATTTTGTAGGCCGCTCAAGAGTTGTCTTTCACTCTAATATTATTTTGATCTTGTGGTATTCGTAAATAGCAATATGTAGGTAACAAAAAGAAAATAATGATTCTAAAATCACCACAACTTAACCCACTAACACAGGTTTACGTTACCTTTAAATGTCTTCAAATTATTTTATTTTATCCCGTCCGGAAAGTACAACATTACAGTACTCATATGCGGTCGGGAACTGCGGTATTCGGTATTAGATACTGTAATGTACCGGCAGCCACCGAAAATTCATTACGAACCAATCACAAACTGTTATTATACCTTTTGACAGTTATTTGACATATAAAAATTAACCTTAAATAAAAAAATACTGTCAGAACTGTCAAATGTCAAATGATCTAAAAAAAATAAACAAGTTTCAAATTATACAAATAGACAAGTAATGACGGGATGAAATAAAATATTATTCGATACACGTCCCTTAGGTGTTGTTCCAGTCTCGTTTAGATACTCTGGACTCGGCTCCTTCGTCGCCTCGTCCATAATACGGGCTATTAGTGTGACGTCAAAGTCGCCGCTGTATCCAAACAAACTTTAAGGTTATGAAGATTTGAATGTTTTATAAAAGGAGATACCTAGCGTTGATAGTTATATTCCTCGACTTTTGTCAAAACTGCTATTAATACATTTAAAATGCACAATCGGAAACATCATATAATATACAAAACAAAGGTAATAGCTATTTGTATCACTAGGGAGGAAAGTGCCACTTTTCCTCCCGTGGGTGAAGTTCACAGTGATCACCCAAGGGAGGAAAAAGCACTTTGATCCCGTGTAATACATATGATTTTTTCTCCTACCTGTATAATTAACTTATATATGTAAATAGGTCAGTTATTTGATTTTATTGAAACTATTTATTGAGTAAAGAAATAAAAACAAATCCTTAAATATATCTTAAATACATTATTTTTAGATGTTAGAATTATTGGTTATGTTTATATTCAATGTGCAATACACTTTCCTCCCTCATATGGGGGAAGAAAATACTTTTCTCCCTAGGGAGGAAAAGTGGCATTTTCCTCCCTCATATGAGGGAGGAAAGTGTGTACTTTCCATTATGGTAGGAGAAAAAATAGTTTGTTTGGATACAAAAAATGGCCGCTATACGTCATCAATAATATAGCGTATAGACTCGACTATAGAGTCACCTACCGGACTTATAACGAAAATTACTATTCAGTTGATAGATTTCAAATAATTTTGTCTATCACCAAATTGGTCAAATAGAATTCTGATATTATAGGACAAATTAACGTAATAGACAGTAAATTTTGTTTGAAGTTGTACAAATTCGAATAAACGTGTACAGTTTTCAGGAGGGTTCACTGTTACACTGAAAAAATGATTTGTTCCAAAAAAATACTTACAAATATGTACCTGGTGAGTAGATAAATAATTTTTATATTCGTTGTTATTTTCTTTTAAATTGTTAAATTTCTTGTAGTTAAACAATTTTACACCCTTATAGCAGAGTTGATTTATTCTAAATTAGTCTGTTGCGAAAACCTCTTTTAGGAAGACTTTTTAAATTTCTTGTTCCGTCTAATAGGTACTTAACTAATATCGCTCAGGAGACACATTTTTCTACCTAATGACTTTGGATATGAAAGATGGGTACCTTGTTTCTTTCAAGTGTGACGTACTGCACTTAAAAATGTAGGTACTAGTTCTCTCGAACATGAACAACGTTAATTGGCCTTTACAGTATCAGTCAACACTGCAAATTTCAATGTCTGTACGATTTCTAGGAATCCATATGTCACAAAATTAGTAGGCTAAACAAGTTTCCATTTGGACATTCTATAGGTATGAATGAATCAGAAACCTCACACTAGATGTTATAATTTATCTAATCCACTATTTACTTAGAAGTGTAAAAATAACGTTAAATATATTCGTTGCCAGTGGTAAATTAGTAAACAGTGAAAACATGTATCCCTAAATATTATTTAAGTGATAAATTTTATAAATGTAAATATTATTACATTGCAGTAACTGAGAACGCCATCCTTAATATCGCTAGGGTGTATATTCATACGAATCTGAAACAGAGTAAACAATACAGAGGGTTACATTTGTATTTATAATTTGTTTTTTTGTGTTGCAGTAGACCTATTAGGAGACATATTTATTATAGTTTTGTTTGCAACCAACAAATAGGACTAAATATTTATTTGCTTTATATAAATGTGGTAGCCCTACTTGGTATAGTTTGGATAGCCTTTTGATTTATTACCTTACATCTGTAGGGAAGCTTTTTAAATTAAAGAAAAATAGAACTGGAGAGGTATGTTTCTTATCGCTTTTACTTGAGTTAAAATGTTTCGTTTTAAAGAGTGAAACAATTTGTACGTTTTTTCTCAATTATTTCTTGGATTTTATATTTTTACAAAACAAAATCCTGACGCCAGTCCCATAAAAGGTGTTCTATAGATAATGCATAATTTTAATTCTGAGTAAATTCCTAAAAAGACAAAAACATATTCTGATGATTGATGAAGAATAATTATTTAGTGATTTCAATTTCCTATCTACTTCCTTATAGAAAATAATTTAGAATTGACACAGTACAAGAGAATAGTGAATAAATTAATAAATATAAAGCTGTTTCATTAGCAGTCTGAGAAATTTTTTTAAACTAAGGATCATTCACGTCGCCATCATTTTCCTTAGTCTTGCCAGTAATCTTTAACATTGAACTTAGCAGATTTACTTACATATAGGCTATAGGTATACAAATTTCACCAACATAGCTCATAGCGTTCTCATGACATGCAGACAAACAGACAGGCTGTCAGATATTATTTAAAAAAATTACTTGTTAGGATAAAAAATGTTAAATTCCGTTGAAAATATATTTACGATTTTATCCCATCCCCGTCACGTCGGAAATTACTCAATCATGAACTTATTCTCAGATGACATGATTACAAACTTACAAACTTTATACATAGATATAGTAAACGAATTTGTCAGGCAGTAAACCCAAAAAATGGTTCAAGTTATTGAAACAAAATATATTGTTAGTAATAATATTGTCTAATTTTCTTCTTGGGTAAGGGTGGTAATTACAATTTTCCATGAACGTTAAGGCTTGGGGGTATTTGTGTGGATGGAAAAATAATTTGTGAATAAAGAAAGACTATTTAATTGAATTGAAATCTAACCATCTAATTATCAAAAAATAACCATTAATTAATTATTAAGTAGGATTATCAAAAAATATATTATGCCATCCGTGGAGTGAATCAAGTTTTTGCCGCAGAGCAGAATTCAAAGCAATCATGGACGAGACTTATCTACAGAAAGATGCCAAAAAAAATATAAATAATGAATATTAAGTCCTTATAGAGCGTAAAAATATTAGCAAACAAAGAGCAGCAGAAGAAACGACTCTTTTAATAACAATTCTCTATCAACTATATGAAACACTGTGAAAAGCCCTATTCCAGTGTTATGCTCGATGTTAAGTATTCGGCACTTTTATATCCAATGAAAAATACTTCAGTATCTTCTTCAGCAATCCTATTTTATATAGAAAAAAGAGATGCCGATACTTCAGTTATTAGATCGAAGTGATGAGGATATAATTCGACGTAATTTACTCGAAAGACTGAAACTGAAATTACGTGTAATTCAATCCACTGATTTTATATTTAAAACAGTTAATAAGAGCATTGATTAAAGAATGAAGGAATCATTCCTTCATTCTTTAATCAATCCTAAGAGGCAATCCTATTACGGAATTGAAATTGCATCAGGAATAAAGATTGACAAAAATTAAACAATATAGAAGAGAAAATAGAGTGATTATCTAGGACTTATACTAACCATGGTTTGATGCATAATACACGTTGAATTGATTTTATTGACCGATCGATGTAAGACGAAATAATTATCAAACCAAAAAAGAGAAAAACTATATTACGTTCCAGATTTAAATTGACTGGAGAATGCCAAATTCACTGTCATTATTAACGAAACAGATAAGATCCTGTGTTAATTATTAGTTTTTGAAAATAAAAGGGCATAATTATTTAAGGACTAGTTCAAGAATGTAGAAAATAATAACGCAGGGAGACGCATCGAACCTGATTATCACGTGTCAAGGGAGGCATAGTTTTTTAATAAAGAAAATGACATAATTTAATGTTTTTGAAGTTAGTATAGTTTTATGAGTGTAACGCCATTTTTATAACTTATTTGAATAAAAGGAAGTTCTTATTTCATCTAAATATACAATCTTGTTTACGATCCAGGAATTTATTGATAGCAAATTGTATAATTCACAAAGAATAAATAACTCAAATAGCATTATTGAGATAATGTAAGTTGTCGTAGACAATTAAATAAAAGTTCTTTGCTTAAAAAATACAAATACGATAATGAAGGGGTATCTACATAGGTATACATAACCATGATATTTATTTCCAAGTAAAAAGAAAATGATTGGATATAGCAAAAAATTTTGCTATAAAAAAGAATAGTTTTGCAGAAAGTATCGAAGACGTTCGCCATATTATTTTATATTTAATCCCATAGATCAGCAACAATATTCCACCTACTTCAAATATCAGTATACTGGAGTGCTAGTACTTGATGGTGAGGTAAAACTGGTGAAAGAACTCCCTGTATGAAGCTGAAATAATCGTGTTGTAGGTGCATGTTAAAAAAATTTGCAGATGCATCCATTTCTACCGAATACATTAAACAGAGATTTATAGATGTCTAAATATTTTAAGAGGTTTCATAGTAGGAGATCGGCCAAAATTTCGAGTTATCGAGACACGGGTGGTAATTTTATGAAAAATGTTTAGTTCGAGTCAAAAGAAACAAGTATTTATGAAGGAAAGTCCCAGGACGTTGCAAAAAGGGTGAAAATCAGTTTTCAGTCGGTAAAAGAAATTACGGTGATCAGGCAGACTCGCTATAATTTCTTTTTTTATGTACTTTGCCGCCTCAAAGGCTTTTTTCCGGGCATGTCTCGGCGCGTGGCGTTGTATTTTATAGGAGTATTCGTGTCGGAAAAATCTTTTAGGCTATATTTCGTAGCGATCCTTCGAGTATTAAGAGTTATTAACGTTTTAATACCCCCGTGTCCCGTGTCGGAAGATTGTGTAAAATTTGTGATATTAGAAAGCGATGCGAGAACAATGACCGCTTCAGGAAATTTGCAAATTTTACCCAACTTCAAAATTTTCGTCAAAACATCAAAATTCCACTTTTTCGTTCTCTCCTACTGCCTCGAAAATCGCAGCGAGACCGTGCGATTTACGATGTAGTTCTAAGTTGGACCCTCTACCTAGAATTTCTTACCAGAACGACTGTCCGGCGGAGATTTTTCATTTGGAAATAGCGTTTAAAGATTTCGTATTTTCGCAATTTTTTCAATTTTTCAAATTTCTCCTAACACGCATCCGGGGGCCGAGCTTAATAATAACTCGCGCCTCCTTTGAGATGGACCGGCGGGGTATTTTTTTTTTTTTTGAAAATTAGATGTAAATTAGAAAATCCTGAGGCAATCGTTTTTCTTGTTCTCTTAAGAAAGTTATGATTTTTTGAAAATAATCGATTTTGTCGGATTTTAGCGATTTTTCAAACACGTATGTACCTTTAGAAACGCGCCACAACCTTTCCCTTTGGATTTAGAGGATCCGGGCCCAGACGGCGACGGGAAAGATAAAGGAAAAATTAAGAATTTTTTTTTTTTTTGGTTCCATCTCCGATATTAGCCGAGATATGAATTTTTTAAAAAGGTGGATTTTGCCGAAAAATTGTACTTTTCCGGGAGCCCTTGCTCCCCTCTCCGGAGGATTTTATCAACCGAACTTTCAGGAGAGCTAGAACCAACCTTCCTCTCGGATCCCTGGAAATTTCGTTGCTTAATATCCATCCGCGGCCGAGCTCTGATATTCGAAATACTATTATGACCCATTTTTTTACATCTTTGATAATTTTCTTCACCCCTTTTTTTGACATGTCGCAAGAATTTTTTTTTCATATTGATATGAACTGTTGAAAAAAAAATAGAATCCTCGTGTCGCGATGGAGGTCGAAAATCCTGGTCGAATGCTCTCCTAATATCAAGTTATCCAGTATAAGATATCAACGAACGTTAAAACATATTTTTTGTCTTCAGTAAGGGTGTAAATATAATTTCGTCAAAACCTTAATGTTACTGTTTTTGTTCATGACCACAATATTTCCTCAGTATAGGTAATTTTTTTATACCTAGAAGGAAGTAAAAATATTAATCTGCTTCATGTATCAGAATTGACTTCAACTTTATATATCAGCTATACCTATTACTTACGTCTTCCTTATTTTACCAAAATCACATTGGATAATAATTTTAAGTTACCGTTATCAGCTAAATGAAATTTGGTATGTGCATTTAAGCTAACATTTTTGTATTATGTATTATGGATCAAACTACGAACTTATATATATACTTTATAAAACAAAAATATTACTTTAGGTATTAATCATAAAATATTAATCAGCACTTGTATATGTACCGAATGTTGTAGTTCTGATAATTGTTACCAAATGTATTATTATAGCGACGATGTTAGTTCGATATTTTCACAGCTAATACAGCAAATAACCGCGGAAGAACACGATACAGGTAATTGTATCCCGACAGCAAATTCCTGATAAGATCTTCAAAAATATTTATAACAAAATAAAAAAGACAAATTCGCCTAAAAATTGCAAGAGGCATTTGCAAGTAAATAAAAATAAGGAATTAAACGACTCGGTGGCGTAGTGGGCTAGAGCATGAGTGACAGTCATGGTTCTAACTGCTTAACGTGTCCGGGTTCGAGACCCGGCACCGGCAGATGGCAATGTCGGTGGGAATGGATGTTTGTCTTCGTATTTTCTAATGTGTAGCTCCCTTCCGGACAGCCTTTGGCTTTGCATTTGGGGGTTGTCTAATTTCTGTGGTGTGTTTTATGTTTTATGTTTATGTTATTATGTAATAAATTGTTTTACAGAATATCGTCAACAGTCGTTAAGAGATATTGCAAATATTTTTTAAAAAATTTTAAACTTTCTTCTACTGCAATTACGAAAGCTAGTTGAAGTTCAGAATATCTTTGATTGTATACCTATAATATTGTAAGAAGAAAATTTTGTTAGAATAAATTTAAAATTTTTACAATAGGAAAAATATTCATTGTTGGGAACCAGAAAATTTATATTTAATAAATGAAATTCGGTACAAGGGACACTCAACTGTGACTGTCAGCTGGGGCTAATAATAATTTATTATCGGTTATTTGAAGAAAATATGAAGGGTGATATCTGCATATTTGAAATATAATTTTTGAATAATTATAATCGACCTAAATTAGTTAATAGTGGCATGTTATTAAACACTGTTAATTAGTTTACTCGTTGAATATAATTTAATTTACAAAGTTCAGTTTCTTAATTACGTCGCCTGTTTAAAAGTGGGTAAACTTAGTCTACTTACAAGAAATAACAAATATAAAAAGATATATCAATATTTTCCGCTTAACAATTTCAAAACTAGAACCCATAAGGGCTACGAAACACTGGGAAACCCCATTAAAGCGGAAAATTTACCAGAAACTGAAAATTGTATTATTATATACAGGGCATTGTTTAAAGTCGACGCCATATTGTTCTTATCAGAAATGTCAAAAAACCTCAGATAACGTCTAAGGAGTTATTTTCATTTCATATTTTAAATCTCACATATCTCAACAAATAATGGAGTTATGATACGGGAATAATCGGTTGTACACTCTGTATATAAAAAAAATGAGTGAAATAAATTATTTAGGTTGAACTTTGTTCCTGACCCCGACAGGGCTATGAAATCTAAACATTACCAAATTTTTCATATATACTTTTGTTCGAATGCACGTTAACATAATTAAAAAGAGAATGGAAATAACTTTAAAACACACATTATTGAAGAATCAACAACTACTCCTCAATTTTTTTTCCTACAGAGAAGCATTGAATTATATGAAATAATTCATAACATTCTAAGTAGGTACTTAATGAAACAAAAAATATAGGCAAAATATTAATTGAAGTACCGTTAAATTCCCAATGCCTCGTTTTTTTCAATCTAATATTTCGTTGATACTAATAAGTATTATATTACGCATAATTATAAGGGAGGCAAAATGGGTAATACCTATAGTAACATTATAACAAATATTATATGTACCTTTTACAAATATGTACCTATACACATTAAGGTGTTCGATTTCTCGTTACAAATTAATTATAAACTTTTATTGGTCGGTATAGGTACTGCATACAATAGGTATAGGTATACATGGTGCGTAGGTAATAAAATTAAGTTTATCAATTATAACACTTTTTATCGTGTAAATTATTTAATAAAATCGTGATTTTAATCAAATACGTCAATATGACGTCAATATGATTAAAATGGAGATTTTATTACATAAACTTGTTGACAAAGCCTCCATATAACCTATTGTATACAGTGATAAACCTGTAAGTATATCTTTAGGTTAATCTCTAGGCATACATGTAGTTTTTAAATATATTTGTTACCGTAAACACATTAAATGCGTTGTGCTCCATATTTGATAGGTGTTATTGAAGCTCAAAATAAATAATGTTTTCTGAATGTTTTATTTTATTTGCATTACTCCTAAAATAGAAGTAACCGACGTGTATCGTAAATGATTATTATACTAAAATTTTGTTTCCACGAATAGTAAACTTTTGTTGTCTATTATAAACCACAATTTAATTCATGGTGTTGTCTAAATGAACATTAAATGTTATGATGTATTTGAATTGATGGAATACATGCAAATTTCGATTTGAATTGATATTAATTGCAGAAACAATATTTTAATGGATAGATTTGTTCCTACTTTCTAATTGCAAGAAGAAAATTAGTGTCGTACCCTGGTAGTGACCACACTCATTTTAGATAGTAGTTCCAAGTAAATTAGTAGTTCAATCAAAGTAAATCCTAAACTCTCTCAAATGCTTTGGGAAGAATACCTCAGATCTACAGATAATTTTTCGCTGTAAATCCTGTACAGATTCTGCGGTGTTTTGGAAACCACAGTCTTCAAACAACCCGATAAGGAGAAGTCTAGTGGCAATAAATCCTGTGAACATGCTGGCATAATGAGCTCTCGTCACCAAATTCATCAGCTAGGATACCGTTGGTCCAGGTTTTCCTCATCAGATACACTTGTATTGAATGTAAATAGTGACTAATCCATCAAATCAGAAAACTCATATTTATGTCATCCTCCTAATAGCTAACAACATATTTCATCTTAAAGTCGCTATTTTTCATTATAGTCATTCGAATTTCAACTGAACAGCTTAATAGTAACTTTAAATTGGGAAATCACTCAATTCCTTTCATAATATGGTTCTCCAAATGATATATACTTAGAAGGTAATTGTGACCATCTTTAAGTTAATATTTTACCAGTTTGGTGGACCACCATCTGAAAATAGATATTCTCATTCTTCTTGTAACTTAAAAGTTTAGATATTAGCATACGTACCTATAATATGTCCAAGTTCACTGTGAATGTTTATAAAAGTGAAGACGATTTAATTTTCATCAACATTAATATTAATTACATCGTCATGATCAGAAGTATTTGTTTAAATAGGTATATTCCTACTGACAGCTCTAATTGCAATAGTCTCATCTGTACAGGGTGTCCAGCTTAAAGGTGTTTCCCCCTTTATTTTCGCTATTCTCAACATATTTTTGCCATTCAAAAACTTTTCTTGATCAGTTTTTAATGAACTTTTTGGATCTGTAATAACATCTTCTTTACGTCAACAAAATTCAGGGCGCTTAAAAAATTATTATTTTTTTTAATATAATGACCCTATATTTATTATATATCTCGATAGACCCTTTCAAGCTGAATTCAAAAATATATAACACTTATATATATTTCTTTCACAAAAAATAACATTATAAAAAAGATAACAAACAGAAAAAAAAATTTTTAAGGCCCTGTATTTTGTTGACGTAGAGAAGATGTTATTACAGATCCAAAAAGTTCATTAAAAACTGATCAAGAAAAGTTTTTGAATGGCAAAAATCTGTTGAGAATAGCGAAAATAAAGGGGGAAACACCTTTAAGCTGGACACCCTGTACATCTACGTCTACCAAATTTCCCTTTCTTCTTTATTAAATGGGACATCAGGAAATACATACATATAGGAGCTGTTAATGAGGGAGGTTTGTAGAGAAGATATCATTCTTAAATAGCGCATCTTTAAATCTGATCTTTGTAGTAGAAAGGACATTTGGTAAAATCGGGCAACTGTGGAGCTTCAGAGCACAGAGATGAGTTGGGAAAAAACTGGCAGAAATATTCAGTATTATGACGATGCCCAAAAAAGTAAATTAACTCATAATAGCTGTTTCATTTATTCAGTTTGATTTTGAATTTAATTCACGTTTTAACTATGTTATACGAGTAGGCATTAGAACATACTTGACTGAGGAATTAATAGACTAAAATCAGCAAGAATGTTTTTACCCGGTTAAGTAATATATCTAATTGTCAGTTCTGAACAGTTAAGGTTTCGATTTCCGCAAACCTAATGACCTAATTGACCATCGGGGTCTTGTGTCAAAGTATAAGAAAAAAGTTTCCAATTAAGTGGGTTCAATAGCACCTCCGTTTCCGAGATAGAGAAGCATTAAATAATTTGATAAAATGAAACTTCATCATTATAAAAAACAAATAAAGTCTGTCGCAGAAATCTAATTGGTGATTTAATAAATATTTGAAATATGATTAGTTTTATGACTTATAAAGTAAAAACGGATAGTGATAGCTTATCGGCATTTATGTCTTTTTAGGTGATTTTTAGCTGCTAAACTTACATCTACTTCATTACCACTTCATTATATATTCATAACTACCCTTGGTACACTAGAAATATTGTAAGATTTTTTAAACACTAGCAGGAGTCCAACAGGTTCTTGGGCAGTGCTACTGGTCCAGGAAGCGATCAGCCATTTCTCTACTTACTAGACTATCATCGTTGCCTTCATAAAGTAAGTCACGAAATCGACAACAATACAATTATTAGGTATACATTATTCAATTACCTAACAAAGAATAAGTATGTTTTTTCAGTAAATATCCTAATAATTAATATGCCACTAGTACTTATATGTAAATTATTTTATTTCTTGGATAAGGCACCTTGTAGATAAAGTACAAATTTACGAGTTTAAATTTTTTGGCTAGGATATTTAACACTGATTCTTTACTACATACCGCCGCCTTTCAAACCAGAATTGCGTGACACTTTTACTAAAAATATAAGCCGAAGAAATCTATTCAATCTAATCTTCTAAAATATTACGGGGAAATTATTAGCAACCCTCCCTGTCCGTCTGCAACAAGTACAGTACTTCACATAACAATCAGGCGCGCGCCGACTCCTTTGCGCACTGGGTTAGAAAGCTGATGTATAGACAATGTTGAAATCCTGCTTCCGGCGGTCGAATAATCTTTATCGGTCCTGCAGCTTCTTAAAATCATTGAAGGTTGTTGATCAGTGTGGGAAAAGTTATTAATTTGTTTGTTTTTGACTTGGTTAAGTACCTGTCCGACATACATTCAAAGAATTATTTTTATAAAAAAATTGGTTTATTTAAAATCACAATACTGCTGTCGGCCGTGTTTTTAAAATCGGTAATTATTTAAAACAATCAAGTATTTTTATTGATACATTTTTGAGGCTGCTATCTACTTCCATTCATTACTATTATTTTAAAAAACAGGGGTGCATATAATATTTGGGTAGGTACCTATAAAACATTTTAATTTATTTTCAACTTTTTTAACTATTTTTCTAATAGATCCCTTGACATAAAAAGAGCCAGGATAAACGCTGTATAAAAGTCATTATCGTACTAAAATATATAATAAAATATTTTTAAAAACTTATATAAAGGAACGTAGTTATTTTTATAAGAGTTATATAAATAATTGCAAATTATAAAGTGGCATATTTTCAAAGGGTACTGATTGACAAAAGTAATAACTAAAATTTTTTGAACTCAAGAAATTTTTATCGCCCTCACTGCTCCTGCCACCCTATATTTATAGACCATTCAGTAAATAAAATTTGCAATTCGGTGGCATTTTTTTAAATTTTCTTAGCATTCCTGCCATCCCCTTATAATTTTATTGTATACGGACGTAAAAATAAAAAATTTTTGAGCGTATTTTTTGGAAAAAACCTATACCTACGACATATCTCCCTCATAAATTTATTAGGTCATATTATGAAAAAAGTGATATTGATAACATAATAAATGATTACAAATGTTTTACTTCTACACATATTTAACGTACGGTATGTACCTATTTAATAGAATAAATAATAAACCCTTATCTAGGCTATATTTCACAATCAAGTATCGTCTTTTAATTAAATCTGTAAGACTTACTTAGAAGCATGAATCCTATTTATCATGAGATAAAATCCGCAAGTAAAGCTCCAATATTTACTGGACTATAAGCGGCCACGTGTCCCGATACATATTCGGGAGTCTTGAGCCTTCAATACCTGTTGGGAGTTAGATAGCTAGTGTATGTGTATACGTGTGTGGTGACGCAATACACACCGTAACCGAAGAGTTAGAATGCTGCGACCACGCCTACCTAGCAATATGGCGTATTGTGTGATTGGTTGAGCGACGGCGCGGCCTTGACGCCTACCTGCCGTTCCGTGTGTGACAGATTGATAGCTCGCCCCGCCCCTAGCCTCTGTTAAAAATCCACCACTTGCTGGATTCGGTGGCCGGCAGCACGTGATCGGTTGTCGAACGGTCACGTGGTGGACGGAGTACGCGCGAGTTGCCTTCACGTGGTGCGTGGATCGAGATTGTACCTCCGTGACGTCAGAGCATGTGATAAATGTTTGATAAACATCGAAAATCACACACCATCAATAGAAAAAAGTAAACATGATGGGATGTTTACAATCTGTCTGAACAGGTGGCGAAAAAGATGAATGACGCACTGGGGTGTACGGAGCTACCGTAATATATCGATTGGTATATATCAATGAGTCTGTGTGTCAAATTGGGTTATGTCATGATTTACGCACTCGCTTTTCGCTGAGCTAACGGCGGCAGATAAAACTAAAGTAATTTCGACAAATTCGGACATAAATTTTAGAACTTGTTTTACGATTAAGTACGTACCCAGTTATTATTTTTACCTTTAGGGGTAGGTAATGATAAATTACTATTTAGAGTATTCCACTCGTTTAACTCATCAGTCATGATTATAGTTGAATTGATTTTATTATGCAAGTACTGGGTACGAATTTGTGTAAGTGTGTACTTAGTTAAATCAGTAATGTAAGTACATCTTCACTTATACCATTTATTTTGACAGGTGATACTTTTTAGTTGGGCGGTCAATTCGAAGTGAAAGTGAAGATGATTCAAATATTCATCCGTGTTTTAGAAAAGAATCACTGTAACAGATTAATATACAAGTAGGTAAGTGGTTCGAGCCCAACAGTAGAAAATTTTCAGCTCGCTACATTTACAAAATATTTCCAAAGGCATGTTTGGTAATATCCCGATGTCGATGCCTCTTGCAAGAACAATTTGTTTGAGGAAGTTATGACAAAACTATGAGTTACTAAAATTTTTTTTTATCAATGCCATTACGTTAGGCGATTTTTTGTTACTTCTATAAATATATACCAAGTGTACTTTTAACATACATTTTTATAATGTATTTTCTTCAATAATTGTGATCGCTTTTAAAATAAATGATTAAAGTGGAAACTAGTTTAAGTTGATTAATTAGACATTGGCATTTATATTACATGAGTAAAAAATATTCAGCTATAATGTGCCAGTGGCAATAATAACGATACTTTTTTAAAACACTTGAGAATATTATTAGACAAAATGATAAGAATTTATTATTTCACGAGGTATATTTGGGAAGATAAGTTCCTGACTAGATATTACATATTTTCAATCAGCTATTTATTATGTACAATTTACAAAAGAATAATAATTACAAATCGTATTTGTAACTGACAGTGACAGTGAGTAGTTATCGTTCAATCTTTACAAATTGCCCTCGTTTCGAGGGTTGTAGCCGTTTGTAAGCAACATTGACATTTAAATTTTGTGTGGATTGGTGAATGTTGACGCATAGGTATGTACTTAGTTAAAATGCATACCTATATTTTATTTGAGTAATTTTATTATTTTCATTTATGAAAAACTATGCCCTTCGCTACAATAAATTTAGACTCCATTACAATTTCTTAAATAACTTGGAAGGCAAATAAACATTTATTTATAATAAAAGAAAACTTTAATATTTTCTAAATACATTGGATCTTCACTTCAAGTGGATCACTCAAAACTTGGCTAAAATTTGTTATTTATTGACCCTTAAATGCATAATAGTATATTATATACCTAGGTTGAGAAGTGAGCTATTATTTACCGAGCACTTTAATATCCTGAGACGCATAGCGCCGAGGTCAATAATGGCCTTCTCATATAGAATTTTTGTAGGTAGGACTTATTTTGAAATATTTCGAAATATTAAGTAGTCTGGGAGTTACTTAGTTGTCAAACTGACAATCTGAAAGTAATAAAATTTAATAAAATGTCATTTATTATTTACCTAGGTGGTTTTTTATTATCATTTTTTACCTAGGGTGAGAAATACTAAGTACTTCTCATTAGAGGAATGGAATAAATAATGATGGTACGTAGTAGTGTAGCTTCTTGGTTATTATTTTGTTTTTTCATGATTTCTTGTACTTATGAAAATGTACTAATATGGTGCATACGTGGTCGAACTTAGGAAAGGCTATTTTTAACAATGGTCAACCCTCGCTAGGGGGTGAACCAAAAACTGCAAACAGGCTAATTCTATTTGAGGTATAGCCCCATTATTAATTAACACGATGCACTGGATTTTTCCTCCTCATCTGTGACGATACGATTTTTTATATTTTTTGAAGTGCATTTCAATAAAATTATAAGTTAGGTAGGTACCCACTTTCACTTAGTATAGACTTTGCTACATGAGTTTTCTAAAACCAAAATTAAATTTTAATTTTTGAGATCTTTATTAATATAACAAGGTGTACAGGGATATCCAACGAAAATGACCAACCCTAATAACTTCTTTATTTTTGATGCTAAGTATAAAAAAAATTTTTCTATAAAAGTTGTAGGGTTTATTGAAAGCATTTAGAATATGTATTCAGAAAAATAAATGAAAGTCGTTTATAGGAGATATGGTTTTAACTTGCACTTTTTCAAATGGAAAACCCCATTTTTTTTGCATTTTTGAAATTAAGGTAGGACTTTTCTCATTTCGAATAAGGTATCGGCTTTGTATCGAACATGAAGGGCGTCATTTTGAACAGTTTATATAGGATAGTTTTAATTACTTTTATTTACAGTTGTAATTAATATCTAAATTAGCCAAGACTAATGCATCCTAAAATTAAAAATTTGTTCTGTTATTTTATTTCCTTGTTGTTTTCGGGCCATAAAAATTGTAATAATTAGAAAACCCTAAAATATAATATGATATATATCTATATATTCAAAATGAGAAAAGTACCTCGATTTTAAAAATGCAAAAAATGGGGTGCTCCATTTGAAAAAATGCAAGTTTAAACCATATCTCCTCTAAACGACTTTCATTTATTTTTCTGAATACGTATTCTAAATGCTTTCAATAAACCCTACAACTTTTATAGAAAAAATATTTTTATAGCATCAAAAATAAAGAAGTTATTAGGGGTGGTCATTTTCGATTGATATCCCTGTACACTTTTCAAACCATATAGGTATTTTCCCATTTAGGTAATTCGAAATTTTTAGAGCACATGGAATAGTCAAGTTTATCATAAAATTTACTAGATTAGTCCAGGCTATGTTATTACTTATTTAACTCTTGATAAAAATGATCTCCAAATTACTAGATTTTGTTTAAATGCGAAAATAATAATGTGAGGAGAAAAAAACCACAAACAAGATAATAAATCCAATCTGTCAAGTCGATCATGTTAGCTAATAATAAGATTACATGATGGGATACTACTTATGTATTACCTTTTCGGCAGTTACTGGATCACCTTACTACTTCTCCAAATTTTATCATTTACATTATTGGAGTTAAATAATAACAATAGGCATTTACGATAATTGGAGCGCCGCAGTGTATCAGAGCGTTCGATAATAAAAAAATATCTACCGAACCGCGTTCGGTAAATGTATCGAATGTATTCGATACATCTACCCGATCCAAAATTTATGGATCCACTACATCGGTTGGTAAATGCGGTAGGTATAACCTCAAAATATGATAAAACAATTTTAATTTTTGATCTTTTGTGAGTATTTGAGAAAAATGAAATCGAATCGCATTTTCCATTTTGACATGAGCAGTATGGACTTATGAATTAGCATAAGTAATGTAAAAAAGCAATTCAATATTCAATTATTTATTAATTAGTCAAGTGATAGTTTAGGTTAGGTCTTAGAAATTTTGCATTCGGTAATTCATAGCTCGGTAGATGCTACTGACAAAAAATAGCTGATTACCGCAATGTACCAGGATACGCTCCAATTATCGTGAATGCCTATTATGGAAAATAAATTAGGACGAAAAAACAAAACAAAAGCTCTACTTTAAATAAGTACGGCTACATTTTACGAAATCCACTTGAAATGAGAAGCAGTTTGATTTATTAAATAAAATAAATTGATTTATAGTAATATACAGCGTAGAGGTACCTTTAGCCAACAACAGAGGTATTTTGTTTCAAATTACCCTGATGAGTAAGTAGTTTCATTAAACAACTTAAAATGATATTTGTATATTACATTTTCCCCTTTTAATAGTGTCAAAATTTATTGATATTCATCACCACTCATGAATTTCCATAAGACTGTTAAATTTCATGGCAATATCAAGAAAGCGCTCGCTGAATTCCTTCTAAAATCCACGATGTCATATTCACCATTTACATTCTTGTACCCATTTTTTAAATATGATACTAGTAAATATGCTTTTGTACCAAGAGAAGATTTGAGGTCCAAACATTTTCAAAAAATCTGTAAACTGTTAAAAACATTAAAATTAAATAGTTTAATTAAGACATACGTTCGAAAATTTTTAGATACCTTTGACTATGTTTTTTTTTGTTCTCGCAATATAAAGGTAACGAAATATTTGCTGCTCCGTTCATGTGTCACGTTTTTTGAAACAAGACATCTTAAGAAAGGAAAATCATATCGTGTTGCAATATAGACGGTAAGTTCATGTTAGCCAAAGGCAGAATCCTATTGATCTTGAAAAAATAAATAATTGAAAAAAAAAAAATAGTTAAGAGACGTTTAATTAAAATAATGATTTAGAGAACCATTGAAACCTTTGATACTGATACCAACATTGAAATTCTACAAGTAATAGTGGGAACTGAAAAAAATTATTTAATCATTAAAAATATGATTTCCTCATTAATTATTAATTTATGGCATTTTTAAAAAACTGCTAATGATATCGTATCCGAAACAAGATATATGCGAAAATGATAATGTCCATCACTAGTTTATATCAGATGTGTTACCTAATGCATTTAATTGTAGTGAAGTTGAGTGGATTAACAAAAAAATTAATCTGCGATTGTTTAAGCCCAATTAGATACTATTTATATGATAATTACCTATAAAGGTGTGACCATCGTTTACTTATTTTACTACAAAGATGCAAAGATTCCTATCTACTTACGACTTTTCTTTTAACGCTGGACAATATCCTACTCATTATATTGAACCGTTTCTCTGTTACTTCAACCTAAATTTCATAATAAGAATGGTATTGGTATTTAAAAATAATTAGTTTGAAAATTTTGAGACTGATTCTGTTTCTCATCGGATTTAATCCAGCGGCGATTTGTTTCTCTCGTTCAACAGACAAGAGAAACTGTGACTGCATTTTGAATTTTTTGATTATCTAAATAGGTGGGTTTTAATCATTTTAATTTTGACCGTAATTGCTCCTTAATTAATATTTTCTGTAATGAAAAATTAAATAATTGAAATAACAATTTTTCTAAAATCTGAAATTATTTCGAACTAATCTTTTCTTTTTAATTAATTAATGAAACCTACCATACCTGTTTTATTGAATTGATATATCTATGTCAGTATATGCATCTAAAGGTGTCAACCTATACCTGTTTTTGTTAATTAATTTTTGAATTGAATGTTCTTAACGAAGTAATTACATTTATGTAGACGGGACAGTGCATCTAACATTACGAGAAGATTTATGTGAGTATAATAAATGTCATTACGTGGTAACCGTATATCTACCACAAAGAAATATTTTATCTGACAGTGTTCAGAATCTTGGTTTAGAATTGTGAAAGCTCAGCCCTCAGATATACATAGAGAAATTCAGGTTAGTCGAAGGTATCTTATTGATGGAGCATTGAACCCAAAATATATTTTGTGGCCATATGCGACTACCAAAACTGTTTTGTGGAAATAATTGCTACTGAAATTTGTGAAATATTTTTAAGCAAAGAAACTTTAATATTTTATAATGTTCTGTCTACCGTTTTGAAATCTTGTAAATTTAGAATCAATCTAAAGACAACATAAAAAAATTGTTTGCAATTATTTTACAAATGGTTTCAATTATTTTTACAGAACAACTCGACATATTAATAAGAAAAGTTAACAGTATCAGATAAAATATTAAATTCGTGTTTGTTAAACTTTTTAAACAATAGTGCAAGCAATAGGTATATGAATCCTCTGTTTCAACTCTAACGAAATCATCTTCAATCAACTTATGGGTGAAATGTATTTCATACCTATGGACGAAATTTAACCTTCATCAAAATAGTTTGGATCGCCTAACACATTTTACGAATTTGTTTGATGAAGTTTTTGGTTAGTTCACTCATTGCTGATTTTGGAGGTCCAGACTTGGGAATGTTTATTATTCTGTCACTATATCCAATGATCTATATCTACATTTTTTTGCTTCAGTTAAATGGAATCACGACATAATTAAAACAGAAAATATATGTCTGTGGGCTGTTTATTATCACGACAGTTTAAAAACCTTGTACAAAATTTGGTAGATTTAAATATACAGTGTTTTTCAAAAATACAAAAACAGTTCAATTAATTAATATTTAATTAAGCTATGCCGTCATTGATATTTTTAAAGAATAATAATTTTTAAACATTACAGGAAGGGCTGATTTATCTATCACATTTATGACCTAAGTTGAAAATTTGGAAGCTACGAACAACTGTTTGAAAATCGTATTTTTTTTCAACATAATAGTGTAAAATCAGTTGAAGGTAATAGCAAAGAGACTTTGACGTCCATACCTTGAACCAGCTCTTCGTATTTAAAAAAGGAAATGTATGTTAAAAAAATAGAAATAAGGCAAGGAAATTATGAAAAATTTAAAAAAAAAGTTCAGTTTTCAAGTTTCTTAGAGACTATTTAAATGAGTTAGGATGTTAAAGCAGAACACTTATGGAGAAAAATTGCGTTTTATTTCTGTTGACATCAACATCAGCAATATGTAAAAAAAATTAAAATGAAAAGGCTACCAGCGGATAATAGGTACCTATTAACGAAAAGGATATTCTACCATTCTGATATAAACCGTGTTCGTTAGGTACTACAGCTTGTAATTTTTTATAAAATAATTGATTGCAGTAAACTACCATTTTGAGCATGTTACAACCTTACAACATTAGTTTCTTTAACAATGACAGCAGAAACCACAGCCCTTTAAAAGTAAATGAATAGTTTTGAAACATAAATAGAAACCATCTCATTGTGCAACATTATTTATTCTCTTGCAGCAAGTATATACCTACCTACAAAGTAACTACATCACCATTCGCAGCTGGTGACCAGTTATTGTTGTCCTAATCGACTTCGAGGTCCAAGCAGTTACAAGCTACCGTCCTACGCATCTCCGCGGACAAGGTAGAGCGACCACCCCGCTAATATAGGCAGTAAACTTGCCCTTATCGCGTGTTGTGCCCTAATATTCCATTTATTATATCCGTGGCTTTGGTGCGTGTGCGTGTTCTTAGTCAATATTCAATCCTAATTAACATAGCGATCGTACATATAAGGAATTGACAGTTCTGATATGTTTTCTTTAGCTAGCATGGAAAATAAGTAATCATTAAATTTGAATATTACATTAGGTTCGGTTTAATCAAGGATTGATTGGAAAAAGTAACTATGAGAAATGCATACAAAAAAATTCATTACTATACATTTCGTATACAATCTATCTCACTAATGCTTTATATAATAAATGGAGAAATTAAAGTTGGTCGATAACATCCATCGTGTGCGGCGTATAAATATGAAGCAAGTCATGAAAAAACTAGATTTTTTTATTATTACCTACGATGGAGAATGTTCATTTTTATTTTGAGTGGTCTCATTACTGCAAAATTTTTAGTAAACATGGTTATTTTTAAATATTTTACATTAAACGAAGAGAATCCTCAGGTATATCATAATGATTTAGTAGGTGTCATTGTGGGTAATTTCAGGAAGATAAAGTTCTTAAGTTCATAGCAGAAAATCAAAGTATGAGTATGGCATGTATAAATTGCTTCTAGAATATGATCATCCAGTAGTAAGATTGCCACTCTACAACGGGGAATATAATCCATTATATTTGGTGTCAGATATTTGCAAACTATTATGACCTGCATGTTGGCGAAGTTGATTTCGAAGACAGATAATATGAGTGGCAGATCTGATGGTGCATTTTTAGTTCTTTATAGTTCTCATTATAATTATAATGACAGCTTAAATTTAATTTATAAATAACAAATGCATGATTAAAAAAATAAATCTATTATAGATATCTACGTGGATCATTTACCGTGATTTGATCTAATTTTTTAGAATAGCTCGTTACTTGGTCCGTACCCTTATGATGTAGGCCAATAATTGAAAAGTATCTATTTACTTACCTATTCATTATTTTTGAAAAACAATTAAATTACTTTAAGATCATCAAATGTTTGGAAAACCGGTTAAGATAGTTTTGTTCATATTAACGACTCATCCTTAAGAATCATGATGACATACTTAGGGGCCACTGTTTACAATTGCCTTTTCATGTGTAGTGTCTATTGTAATTCAAAAAAATATCAGTTGAAATTTTAACAGAAATAATTTTTCAACGTTACTGAAAAATGTCCTGTTTATTGATCGATCTCGAAAATATTTTGGGTACCTAATTGAATCCAATTTTGTATTTATTAATTACCATTTTGTCTGTTTGTGAAAAAATGTACACATATCCGAAAATTAGAAATAATGGCATGTAGGTATGTGTATATGTCATTATTAATTACTTCGCGGCCTTTCTCATCTTTAATTGTATAAAACGTGATCAAGTCCAGCTTTTCTTTTTGTAATTAATTTACTTTAGGGTGGCAGTGACCGTGCAGGGATTCGGTTTCATCTCATCGCAACGTATTCTTGTGGCAGCAAGCGTGTGTATGTTGTATGTGGATAAAATGAATGGGTGCATTGTTAGGCCGGAACCGCAGGAACGGAACGGAACGGAACGTTGCCATTTATTCCCGCGCTTTAATTACTTCCAATCTTCTAGCAGTCATTAATCACCGATACGGCTGCCGCTCGCCACCGCTCGATGGTCGGTTGCGCAGTAGCGGATCTTGAAAAAATTTCGGGGGCTCACTTAATCGCCTGTTATTTTTTTATCTCAATAAGTAACCGAAAATAAGATATAAGATTTAAATGAGTTCTATGAATAACAACACTTCGACAGAAGTATAAAGTGTCAGTTATTTTATCCTAGTTACCCAATTTTAGTTGAAATACAGATGTTTGCTCTACACCGCCTTGGACGTAGTCGGCTTTTTTTAAATATAAACCCGTTTGAAAAAAAAGTGTTTCAATTGACTTTGGATAAACTATAAGAGGACGTATCATCGCTTCCACAGATATTGTTAATAGAATTATAACATCGAAAATTGAATATGTAGGTATGGTTGACTTCAGATTTGTAAGACACGTAAAAAACCGGCGGCTTGTTTGATGCCGATAAAAACTTCAAACAATCCGGCTCTTTTTATATGCTGAACAGATATGAACTGAACTATAGTAGGTATTTTTTATTTTTGTAAATAAAAGTTGTATTTTAATATTGATATATATATTTTTTTAATCGGGGTTGTGTTGGCTTTGGTTTGTGGAATATTAGCACAGTGCCAAAATATTGATCTGAATTTAATTTTGTCCTAAGATTTATTAGGTCTATAAAAAATGGATAAAAAAGAATTAAGCGGATAAATGAAGTAAATTTTGGGTTTTCATAAATGATGTTTCCAACAATATGATTACCAGTTAACTACAGCGTAGTCTAGTTA
Organism: Rhagium mordax; assembly: GCA_963680705.1. NCBI lineage: Eukaryota > Metazoa > Arthropoda > Insecta > Coleoptera > Cerambycidae > Rhagium > Rhagium mordax. The sequence goes on along the minus strand of OY796657.1, from coordinate 81,238,301 downwards.
ACACATATTTACTAAACTACTGGACAATTGAACTGCATATTCGAATTATTTCTTCAAATTTTGGAATAAGATATCTGTCCAGGGAGGAATATTATGGAGTTGCGGTTTTCGGCATTTTGTTGCAAATTTTATTGACAATAAGCGGTTTTGTCTGTTGGAATGAGCATTTGCAATAAATATTGTATACAGCGCCCTCGATAGCGCCTGAAAGACCCGCCCAAAAATGGAAAATTTCATTGACACCGAGAATCTACAATAGCGGTTTTAAATTTGATTTTGTTATATAGGGCAATCTGCTGACTATTTACAAAAACCAATTTGGCCACTTTTTCAAAATCTGCAATATTTAAAAAAACACAGTGATTTTTTTGAAAAAATCACATTTTTATCATTACTGACCTGTAACTTTCCACTTAAGTGTTTAATGGAATATTTTTATTCGTCACTTTCTTACAAATAGGAATTGTTAACTATAGCTATATGTATATTGATTTAATCTTACAGGGAGTTTAAAAAATATTAAAATTATGGAATATTCACGCAAAAAAATCGTAAATCTGAATATTCCTTCTTATACTTACTATACCCACTTAAATCATCGTTTTCGAATATCTTGTTTAAATCTTATCCGATCTGAATACAATTTGTATCAGATTAATCTAAAATATGTATAAAATATCGGAAAGTTATTTTTTTCGAAGAAAAATATAAAAAAATTTTGCATGCATTTCATATTTTTTCTGGCCAAATTTACTAACTTTCCGACATTATTCATTGCCTCTAACTTTTAAATTCATTTTCCCCAACTCTTGGTATGAGCTGTAAATTAATTTACCTGAAGAACAGAAAGTACATGTGTCTATGTCCCAAAAGTGCTGCCATCTGGCACCTATTTGCGAAAACACATATGCACCTGCTGCAACCTGCAGTCGCGGTAGTTTCGGTTTGATTGCATCATGTCAAACTGATCTGTGCGGGGTGTGATAGATAGAATCGATACTTATTTACATCTGATACAGACTCAAGGAGTATTTAGGATAATTTCTTAAATATATTTAAAACTTTTATTTCAGCAGAGGTTCCAACGCTGATGGCACGAAAAGCTACAAAAACCACAATAATCAAGTCGATTTACCCAAGCATCATATGAATGAGTAGAAATATAGCAGAAGATATAACGTAATTTTATAACATTACTAAGGCCGATATGTAGCAAATATCAGACAAGTTTTACTATCAATCGCGTCTGTTATTTGCGTATCGGCTGTGTGTCGTTCAGTATTTTTCATTATACCATAAATACTTTAATATTTAATGATTTGTAAGCCTTTCATTTTTCTTCAATTCATTTATCGGTCTAGGCCGATATTGGTGTTATATCAATGAAGAATAGGGTAATGATAAATTTTATCGGCCTAGGCCGATATTGGTGTCATACCTATCAATGAAGAATAATGGTAAATCATAATATCAGAATGGTATAATGAAAAAATTATGTTACATTCCTTGAACACCTGTGTCCTGTGTAGTGTGTAGTCCAAATGAGACGTGAGTTTGTTTATTTGTTTACTAACAACCTTCCAAGTTAGATAGAGAAGCAATTCTTTAAATTATAAGAATACTTATATGAATTTGTTTAGTAAAGGACACAATTTATAGTGAAGTGCAAACCACTGCTTGGTTATAATTTATAAACCGCGAAGCTACCATCCCTGATGTTATCACGTATGCCCAAGTTAACTATAGCGATACCTAAAGAAATTAGCATATTTGAAGATCTTTCACTGCCATCCAAGACGTTGATGTATATCAATGTGGTCAACTATTATTTTTAGAATTTAACTTGTATCTCTGAAATTAGACTTTCGGTGAGGGCTGTTTCTTTTAATTTTAAAGGTATATAACCATATATAAAAATCATGAGCGCTAGTGACCGAATAAATAATATTTCATAATCTGAATGTTGAAGAAATTAACTTACGAATCCTTCGTTACTGTTAGTCTAATTTTAAGTCTGTATGCCATCAACCAAAACGATATTTTCAGCACTAAAGTCTTCTGCAGATACTTCATCATCAAATGGTGCGTTTGGTGTACATTGATGATAATGGAGGACCACCAGGAATTATTGAAGCTACTTGACACATCAACGAAGATAGGTACATAGTTTGGGTATGGGAGATTGAATATTTACATTACCTTGATTCTGAAAGATGTCTGTGCATAAGTCATAACCCTTTGGGAATGATGCTGTTAGTACCACACAGAATGAAGGAATTTTGATTAACAAACCAGTTTTCCATTATTATAACATTACAGAAAGTATTTAAATTGTATGATACATATATTACGAATTTCTGGAATGGTGATTCTTACAAAACATAAACTGGAAATTACCTCATAAATTGTTAATATCCAAAGGAAATCCACGCTATTAAAATAAACCCATTAGGGATATGGATACATGATGAATACATTTAGATGCTCTATTTGTTAGAATAAAACAGTTTCATATTTTTCTTTGCAGGGAACAGCAGCCCACTTTACCACGTTTATATGAGTTGAATCGTAGGACTTCGATATGATTTCGGATATGAAAGAGTAACTCAATATCTAGTCGTTACTTTTAGAGCAGAATCACATTTGTTCTGGAAATTACATCACGGCACCAGTCTGACTGTTCTCAGGGCGCTTTTTCGTTACATAGAAATCATCAAAGTTGAATTAGATGATGCATTAATAGACATGACCAGGTTCTATTCACATATTCAAATGCTTCAGATGCAAGGGGTCAATAGATACCAGCTGATCATTCTACTTTTTATGTAACATTGTAAAGACAGAGTCTTCGTAGTCAGTACGTACAGTGTTGTAGTATTTGTATTTAAATTTTCAGTACAGTGGTACGGAGAGATGCCGGAAACTGCAACAGTTTTCTCAAGTGGATTTACTTCCTGCTTGGTTGCGAGATCAGCACGCTTGATTGTCATCCAGCAGTCCCAAGTTCTATTCCCAGACATGACACTAGAACTTCGGAGCCTTCAGGGATAAACGCATTGTCTGTGATGCTTATCATTATATTATTGTGCGTATTATTTATTTGATTTTCAAAACATCTGGGATATCAGTTTCTTTTACAGCAGAACCCTCCATGTGGAATCTGAAAGCAACTACGCAACTACGAATATTTTTTTTCTATAAAGCTCCAATTGAGGCACGTACACTACACTAGTATAATGATTGGACTTGATTAAGACTTGGTAAAAAAGAGTCATTTATTATCTAGTTAAAGAGACATCAATTAGATGAATTTACGGGAATCTAATCTAATAAGATAGTTAGAGGTTATCAAGTTTGTCAAATGATTTCCTGAGCAGGCAATTAATGTTGGTAGGATAATTCTATAAAAACACAAATATGCAAAATACACAAAAGTGATATAACAAGTATATTCAAATGCATAGCATTGCTATATCTACATTTTACACAAGCGACGTAATGATATTTGAGAAACTTGTATCGATATTGTTAAATTTATATACCGGTAGACTGATGTTTTAAACTGAGTGTGGGTGGACGTTCATTTTCCCAAGATCTTGTAGTAGTTTCATTTATGTATTCTATGGATATATTTGAATACATAAACAGCGAATTACATCACAGTTTAGTCTTTAGTATATAGTGAATACTAATTTTTTAGAAAAGTTTACAAAATAGCGTTATTAAATACGGATATTTTATACTCCTAGTATAGTACAAAATTTTGTTACCACAAAAAGGTGAGACAGTCAACTATATAGGTTTAGACTGTTTTGTCGAAAAACTGAGCTACGAGCAGCTTTAATTCATCATGAATCACAGGGCAAATACAAAATCTTAATATACTTCTGAAATTTAATAATAATAACCCTTTGAACCATTTGAGGATTGTTTTTGGGCTCATCATATGCATTAACTATTCTCTTCTCGCTTGAAACTCTATACTGCGTATAACTTTCATAACCCCATTACAAATAATCTATTGGGGTCAGATCAAAAGTGATCCAGCTATCCAAACTATTGTTCCGTTCGCAGCGAAGTCATCTATTGATCAATCCATTGCTCACGTAATTTTTTACCATCTGGAAAAAAGAAACATTTCAACCTTCGTGCTCAAAAATCATCTTAAGTGATTTTCCTGTACTTGACATGAGGTCAGACTACATTGACACCAGCAATTACATTCCACAATCCACAAGCCTTTCGATATTATTATTGGATAGATAAAGAGAGGAATGGTTAACAAAAACTCCTGACATATTGCGGAAAGGACTGTGCTGGTATACAGATGGTTCTAGGATGGAAACGGGAGCTAGAGCAAGGATACATGGAGAAAGACCAAGAGAAGGTATAAATCACTCTCTGGAATAATAAGGTGTCGTCCAAATTAGTATGGGAATACCATGAGGAACTCAGAATCCTGGGAGAGCGGAACAGAGTAAAATTACTCTGGGTACCAGGACACTCCGGGATTTAAGGCAATGCAAAAGCTGACGAACTTGCTAGACAAGGATCAGCTAACAACTTTCTTGGCCCAGAACCAACTAGAGGAGCTATCAGCGACTGGGTCAAGGACAAACATTTTAAGCACTGGAGGAATATCCCAGAAAGCAGACATGAGAAAACATTAATTAAAGGCCCATGTCCCAAATAAATCGAAAAACTGCTCACAAAGAACAGGTTTCAGTTGAGAACAATAGTAGAGCTTTTGACAGGGCACTTCTCTGTTAAGAAGCACTTGCACACAATGGGGAAACATGATGGTCACTTAAACTACAGATTATGCAGTAAGGAACCTGTTACAGTAGACCATATTATTTTGAAGTGCCTCATTAGCTCGCAGAACTTACAATATTTACGGGCAGACCATGACAGAACCAGAAACCATTCAAATTCGTTCAGTTACGAATTTGTATCACTTGATCAGTGGTACAGAGGTACTGAAATGGGTGGAGTAAATTGGCTAAGGGAGAGCACAATAAGCCCAGGAATCTGCACTCCTCGGTGTTTAGAGAGACGAGCCCTAAGGAGAAAAAAAAGTTGTGCGCTAAAAATGATTGTAGCTAAGTGATATGCCACCTGGTGTTTTTGAGTCGAACTAATTATTGGACCATTGTTATCATTGTGTACTTATTATGTTGATTTTTACCCTTTATTGGCTTTGCTGCTGTTGTGTTTTTTAACGAAAAAAATTAATTATTATTTTTGTGTAGTACCTTAATGATCCTTTTAGTTTAAGACAAATTCTCACTTTTTCGATGTACAGGGTAAGTCTCTTAAAATTGACACCCCCGTTATCACCCTTATCCTCTGCCAATTTAACTTGTTCAAAAAAGTAGTGGACACGATTTTTGAAATGAAAAAATTTTTATATTCTGAAAACGGATATTAAAAATTTCCTAAAATATACAGGGTGGAAAATAAAACAAGATTTTTTAAATGAAACACACCGTATATTTTCATGCCAAAAAAAGTCCTTAATTTTCTTAATTCAAAAATTTATAATAATTATTATATAATCACTCCACCTGTTCTTGAGATATTACTAAAAACTAATATCATCTCGAGTGTGTGTATATTTATCTGCATTGTTTATTTATGAAGAGATGTCATCCAGTTTTTGTGAGATAGTCGTTGACTCTGTTAGATATTAGTCTTTTTTCTTTTCCTTTTCTTTCGGTATTCCTAAACTTTGCTTAATATATGTTTAAAAGTATTTTTGGAAGGAGGTCATCTTTCTGTAAATAACCTCACATAGGTACTCCCTCCGAGCAAAAGACTCTTTTCGCTCTTCCAATGAATATCCCATTTTCAAAATAACTTGCTTCTTTACGAACATTAGGTATTTTTTTACGCTAATATCTAACAGAGTCCACGACTGTCTCACAGAAAACTGGATGACATTTGTCCATAAATAAATAACGCAGACAAAATCAAATTTTACATAATATTTATCATAAAAAAATATAGAATTTTTGTGGAAAATAATTTTAGCAAGGGGCAGCTTAAGACACATAGACAGGTTAACGATTGAGTTTTAAATTTAAAAGTTGCGAAATCCTTGCTAAATTTATGAGACAATATTTTTTTCATTTTTGTAAGGACGATTACTTTTGTATACGACTTATTACTATTATTTATAATCCACTTTTGAGGTTATGTTGTCCGAGTAATGTCATTTGTAACTTGCAAAGTACTTCTACTAAGTACAATGAATATTGGAAAATAGTAATTCGTACATTATTAATATTATTATTTTTTTCACAAAATAATAGATAAAGAAAATAACTAGTAAAATTTTTTTTTGACGTAATGATATTGTTAGTTTTTGGTTGTTTGCTTTAACACTGGCATCTTAAACACAGATTTGTATTATATTAAATAATCAAACTCAGCAATATTATGATAAACCAATCCTATTTCTGTATAAAAAAATTAAGTGAATATAACTCGATGCATGAATTTATTTTTTAAGTTTCTGTTAGTTCATTGCTTGAGTGAGTAAAAGCGTACTAAAAAAAATGTAAGCATCTATGTTGTGCAGTTTTTTACCTACTCAGAATCTATCGTAAAATTTTCTTAAAATTCTGTACAATGATGATTTTTTATAGTGGAAGAATTAAAAAAATTACCAGCATAATAAAATCCGGTAATTATTGGTACTGTGTGTGTGTTAATGTAAATTAATGAAATTATGTTGCATATTAAAATGGTCTCAGAAAATAAAATTTAGGTGAATTTGAACAAAAACCTGTCACCCTGTAGGAAGATACCTTTCACACTCGCAAAAACGTCAATTTATTGTAACGAGTATATCTAAACAAGTCGATTGACTAGGAAAATAATATGATATGTTGCATATTACTTTTTTGTTCTAACCTCCACCACTGCTTGTTCAGATGGTACAGATGGTCGCGGTCGCGAGTTGGGGTATCTTCCCTATTCCCAACTTGCCAACCCACAGGCAGCCCTCACTCAACTTCAGCGTTGTATAGGATATATATGATGCGGTTTGGAATGTTGAACGCAAAATATTATTTGCTGAATGTGGTTTGGAATTTCTACTGTGAGGGTGCTAAAGCTAATACAATAATTTGTTCCATTTACATAAAACAAAAGTTATGAGAGTGTTTTTATGCCCTTTCGAATATACTTTTAGGCTTAGAATTTAATATTTAAAATAGAAAGGTAAGAATAAGCAGTTCATCATAACTAAGCGAATTTGGCGTAATTTTATTAAAAGTTACATTTGCAGGGTGGAAAATTAACAATTGGGGAACAGTTAAAAGAAAACGCATACCTATAGAACTGAATGTATTTGAGAATATTCTCAGTAAAAATATTAATATAAATAGATTAGGATGATTTACCTTACTACGTGTTTGGAATATCGAAATTCATGTTAAGTATATATGACCAGTATAAAGATTTGTCTTAATCGATTATTGTTGTTTATCACTTGGGAGTCATCCTAAGAGACCGATTCAGTACAACTAGGTCTTTTGCAATCGAATGGTCAACGACTGTTCATTGGGTTCATTTATCGAAGAATTAATTTCGTTGGTCTTTGATCATACCCAGCTCATTTTGAAAATGATCCAAAGGCACCATTCAGTAGGATGCGGAATGAAATCAGATGGTCGGTGATGAAGATTCTCATTCCCATTCTTTTTGTTGGTTTACAATGGAAAACCATCACCTGGGAGGAAAGTCATACTTAATAGTGAGTACGAGACGTTGATGACTCCTAAGAACGATCAACATGAGACAATTGGACGGCTAGCTTGCTTATTTTAGTTTTATTTACATCTTGCAATCGATTGCATTAGATTTTCAGTAATCTGTATCTTCAATAATCCGTCCCATGTTTAGAAATCAGTTAAATTAATTATGTTTTCTTTTCTGAACCAATTATAACCACAAATCAAATGTTATGATAAACATTTTTCTTTAGTATTATTTTAGTAATTTGTGAAAATCATAGCGGTATTCTTTAGATTCAATAATTATTGTCAAAAAATCGTAACTAAAATAATTGATTAGTAGCTTTCAAAATATAAATATTTTTAACTTCGTTACCAAAATAAAATTACCAGTTAGAATCAATCAATAAATATAATTTATCAATTATTGAAGATCACTTTACGATTTGGTAAAACATATACTACCATCATTAAACTATACATAGATAGAAAGTTTATGACCTTTGTATTATAACCTTTTTGTTCTGCGATGTATGTTATATTGATCTTAGTTCAAACGTGTTTGACGAGACCGCTTAATTTTAATAACAATAACAGAGTCTCATATTGTGAGCTCTTGAAGTACTTGAAGTGACAGTAATTATACATTGGTGGTTTAACTTTAAATTAACATGTTGCCGATAAAATATGATACAGCATTTATCGATGGGTCGATGAACTATGTGAATTCTAGTATACACTAATTTAAAGGATATTATTATAATTTTATTTTGATTTTTGAAGTACAGTTTTGAATAATAAACAACTCTTGCAATTATTTATTTCTCTGTCATAATATAATAGTCATAGAGTTATGGGAACAAATTTAATATGCATTAATTGGAAATTAAAGTATCAACTTTAAAAGTTTAAACATACTCGTACGTACCGTAAATAATAGCGATCTTTAAAGACACATCATAATTTTTTCATCACAAGTTTGGACAATCATTTATGTTACATTTTAAACAAATCTTTTAAGTACAATTACGTATACTTGTCGTATACTAGTACTGTAGCTATGAAGTGCTAAAAATTTGATTCGAACAAACTCACCATATCGGTATCTGAATAATTCGCCGTTAGCATCAACATTACAGAACAATCATTATCAAATGATATTCACAAGACTACACGAGATAACACACATAATTATAAATAAACCGACAGGTGAACAGCTGACAGTGAACTAAATTGACCTAAATGTAAAGATCTAGAGGTAAATGTATTTTCTTTATATTGGTAATATTGCATGGCATGCAACAGAGCTCATTGACCATCTACTATTTTATAAAAAATTCTTATGAAAGTGCGACGCATATTTCGACATACAATTTTAAATTACCTCCAATTTTCTTGTTTTAAAACCACTCAGAAAAAAGTTCATAGTAAGTAAATTACAGACATGGCAAGTTAAGTTAAAATTTGCATTTTTGTATAAAATTAATCCGACTGGCAATAATTAGAAATAATAATGTTTCAGGCAATCAATAGTTTCAAAACATGTTCGCCTTATTTTTTCTAATTGTAAAACACAATAATTATATCGTAAATTAATAAATAGGGGTCAAGAATCATTGATTAAAATTTACGGAGTTTAGACACACCCTGTGTACTATTTATTTGATAATACCTACTTACATATGTACATACATACTCAGTTTTAAATCTTAAGCCGTTCACGTGATAACGGTCAATCGTAATTAGATATAAAAGTATATTATTATGCGCATCCAGAATGCGGCTTACGGATTATAGAATGTAATTTAAAGCTAGTGGCTCGTTAATTAGCGCTTACAAGGTAATTGTCAGTGTTGTTTCGAGAGCGTGCGACTTGTGCCGCTCACACGGACTTTATTTCAGGGAAAGCTCCAAGGAGACTTGGGACTCATGGGAGTCGACCGTATGAAGTTAGCTTCTCTCCCTCTTGATATTTGGACCAACGCTTCAATCTCTAGAGATGCTGCACGCGTTTGATTGATGGACCCCATCTTCGGGGAACTGGTAATTGTTTTCTAATTATTTTCGTCAAACATTCGCGCTAAGAGTCAATAAGAACGTCTGCCGAAGTCAATTAGGACTAGATTTCGGAATTTCGGAAAGTTTAGTATCAACTAAGAGGATAATCAAATAGTATATAACTGTGACGTTGGTATATCGAAAAATAATTGTTAGCACCTAACATGCATAAAATGTAATAAAAATAAAATAAGTCAAATATATTAGATACAAAAAATTAGTACTTCTGAGAAGTTAACGATGTTAACTCGAGAAATAAACACAAAAATCGAGATTTTTTTTGTTGAGTAACCATATTAGGCATGGAATATTTACCGTATTTAGTTATGTGCCTAATCATAACAATTGTGACTAATGCTGCAATAACTGCTGAATGTTATCTTTCCGGTCATGAACTGTTACCGGATTGTTTCCATACCTGTTCCTTAACGTATTCTCGAACGAAAAAATCTAGCGAGGTCAAGTCGTGTGATTGGCAGCCAATTAACTTCAGCTCTATAGAAGATAATACACTTGGGTTTAGTGCTTAAAAGTCTATATCTGATGACATTGTCTAGCGGGTTCACCTCTGTATTTTGTTTATAGCGAATTACGTATCAGCCAGTTTATTTTCTCAAAAACTATCAATTTTTGAGAAAGATATCATTAGAAAGTTTTTCAAATTAATGTGTTCTGTCATACCGTGTGCAATAAAAATTGGGCATCCATGGAAAAAAAATATATAAAACGCGTCACGACGCCTAGCGTCGATGCATCAAAGATATGACTTGTCAACAAATTTGTACAATGGGTTGAACACAAAAGAATGTTTCTTGAATTTTTTAAATATTTCTTTGTCTTTAAGAGATATAATTAAAGGTATGTGTTGAAATTACGTATCAGCCATTTTGTTTGCTCATAGCTCGAAAACTAATAATTTTTGGAAAAAAATACTAGTAGAAAATTTTTAAATGTCATCTAGCTTAATGTGTAAGGGAAAAAATTTATAAAACGCCTCGTGACAACTAGTGTCAATATACCAGAAACGTTATTCAGCACCAGATTTGCAGAATAACTTGAGCCCAACAGAACGTTTTTTGAATTTTTTAAATACCTTTTCCCATTTAGGAAATAAAAGCCCTCGCCACCTAGTACGTAGAATACTGGGTGGAATTCCAAAATTCGTTAGTAAGTGGTAAGTTTGAAGAAATTTTTCGTTTTATTTTATTATTACGCTTTTACCCAGCTTTAAATTAAAAAATTGTTTAAAAACTTTTTGGGCAAAAATCTAAATATATTAATTAAAAAAAAAACGTCATTTTAACTTGATAAACAGATATGGCATATGTTCACAAAAAAGTACATAAAAAACCCACACTTAAAAAAAAAGTTTACCCTACTACCTCTCATTAAATGGCAAGCGTTTAAATGTTTTCCAAAAAGTTCAATTGTGGCCATAAAATTGAATATTTTTTTTAATCACGTATTTATAACATGAAAATACATATTTACTCCAGTTTTCGTATAGATCTAAATATTTTTTCCCTACTTATTGCATTATTAGTAAAAAAAAGTAATTGTGAAATTTGGATTTTTTGAGGTTAGGATGTACTTTTAATGTAGCTCCAACAGTTCGATAGTCTATTCATTTACGAGTATATTAGTTTTTTTTTATTTTTCTACAACCAATAGAGCCGGAGATATTTAAAAAATATACAGGGTGATTCATAAGGAATGGGTAATATTTTACCTGCAGATTCTATGGTGAAAAATATTAATTTTTTGCTTAATAACTGAGGGTCAAATATTAATACTTACCGAGATAGGGGTGAAAAAGTTATAAAAATCATTCAGTAATGTTGTTATATTTCAGTTATTTTTTCACACATAAGCATAAATGTCGATACAATTAGGTTTTATGACGTGAGAAAATCGAAAATGCTATCACTTTTGGTGCATCGCATAGAGGCCGCTACGTAAACTATCTTGGTTTAACAGAATCCATCATAACTTTTTTGTACTTCGTTAATTTATAATCTCATTGCAAAATTTTGATTCAACCATTATTTTTAAACAAAAAAGGGATACTTGTTTTATCTTCATAAAATGCACCCCTATAGAGATATTTACATTTTAGAAATTCCTTCCCTCCCATAATTTTAAACAAACATCGAGATTAATTAAAGCGTAAGAGCTAAAAATGTTAACAAAGTGTGCTATGGAAATAAGTGAAACAACTGACATAATAGATGTTAAAAATAACTGAAATAACAACTGAATAATTATTTTTACCATTTTAACACCCTGTATCTCAGTAAGTACCTATTAATATTTGACCCCCAGTTTTTAAGCAAAAAATTAATATTTTCCTATATAGAATCTGCAGGTAAAATATTACCCATTCGTTATGAATCACCCTGTATACAGTATGAAGTCCATAAGTAACCGATAAATTCATTATCTACGTAATTCACAAGTTAGGAGTAAAATCTTGAAACACGTCAATTTTTAATTCTAAAATGATATTTTTTGAGCATAATTTTATACCTCCCCCTTCAACCTCCTTGGAGTGACTACAGCTACCCCTTAAAAATTTTTAAATGGAACGAGGGTGCGTATGATAGCTCATTTGAAAGGGTTTTTAATTCTCTATCCAGCAATAAGTATAAGATTTTTAAAATTTCTCTAATTTTTTATTGAAAAATGTTACATTTTTAATTTTACTAAGTAATCAAAAGAACATGAAACAGTTTAAATAAAAAAATGTTCAAACTGGGCACCCGTTGCTTCTTGACAATAATAATGGAGGCGTTATTAATTAGAAAAGTCTGATTTGACAAATATTTGGTACATTGGCACATTTGATTTTATACATTACAAATACATTTTTAAATTTTCAAATTTAATTTTCTTGATGAAGAATATACAAAATTCCAAAAATCTTATATTGCTGGATAGAGAATTAAAAACCCTTTCAAATAAGCTATCACACGCACCCTCGTCCCACTTAAAAGTTTTAAAGAGGTAGCTGTCACTCTAAGGGGGTTGAAGGGGGAGGTATAAAATGTCATTTTATTAATTAAAAATTGACTTGTTTCAGGATTTTACTCATAACTTGTAAATTATGTAGATAATGAAGTTATCCGTTACTTATATGTGCCTCACTCTGTATAAACAAATAAAAAACCAAATTCCCGATTACATCACTTTTTATCAATTATTTTGACTAACTCCGCTCCTCTATTTTACATTCTTGACATTTCAACTAGAAGACTGCGACAAAATAGTGGAAACGTAAATAATTCAAAATATTCAACAAATAATAAAACCCGAAAACTATTCTACAAGTCACCAGATCTGTGGAAGCCTTAGTACCAAAAATAAGTCGCAGAGAAATAGAACTTTACATTCACGGTACCATAAATATCGAAATCCAAAATAATTATGTTTTGTTAAGAATTGCCATCATCATTACTGTCTTTTGTACGAAAATTATAAAAAACAGTTTATGTATCAGTTATTATTCCAAGAATAGACAATTTAAGAACTAAAGCGAAAGTACTTACGAAGTAAATAATTTTGACGAATTTTTTGTGAACATTGTCTCTAACCTATTATGAACTAGAGCTATCATCAATAATGGTGAATTTAAGCCATAAATCGTTATGATAAAACTCGTTTTGTTGGGAGCAGCCGGGTTACGATCTTATGTTAATCCGATAAAGCGAGGATATGACCGACGCTGACGGTAAGTATTATAAGAAGTTAAAACCAGCGTATCTTCATATATCACTGGAAATAATGTATATATCGGTCTCACTTAGTGAACTTAGAAACAAACTAAAATTTTGTGACAAACTATTTCCAATATCCAACCCAAATCCGATTACTATCAACCTTGGGCTCTTTTATGGAGTCGTGACCGATTGTTTATCGTGTGTAGAATGCAAATTTTGAAATATTTTGTTGGACTAGGCCTGAATCACGATATACTTTTTTGCTTATAGTAATCATTTCAAAAGCTCTTTCTGTACACCGAACTTTATTTACTAATCTAACGCTCAGGCATTTATCTTATCTATTCGTCATAAAAAACTTTCTCTTGATACATCCACGTTTGGCTTCCTGTATACAGTTAAGTGCCACTTTACTCCACAGCTATTATTACTGATACGCAAATCAAAAATAATTTCTGGTTTCGAAAATTATTCTCATGGGTTTGTGAGAAACTACATCTAAAATCTCACTGAATATTAATGACTGGTGACCCAGCTTTTATGATTTACTTATATACCTAACTTTGCTTAATGTTGGCAATCTTAGAATCTTTTTTGATAATATACGTATGGACGTATTGTGAAGCAAAAGATTCGTTGCATTAACATTACAGTCAATTTATGCTCATGCTACTATAAAAACTCCTATGCCCTGAGGATTCATTACCGTCAACTACTGCTATATCAGATATCCTTTCTTATTCGAACAAGAAAGTTATAAAACTCATTACCCAATCACACCTTCTCGTTCAGAGTGAAAAATAATGGTCTTAATTTTAAATTCCTCAGACAAATTAGTGTCAAAACTTTTAATGGGTTCGAAAAATTTGTGTGTCGTTTATTAGAATAATTAAATAACCAGTATAATGTCAATCTATTAGATAACACCAGTTAAAACAACAGTTTTGTGTTTAATAAAATTAACCAATCTTTCATCACCTGCTTCCGGTGGGTTGATACTTTTAACCTATCTATTATCTCAGCTAATGCTTGTATTGTCTCGTTAATTATTTGTTATCTGATTATTGTAATAAAATCGCACTTTTTCATAGATGCAAATAGGTTAACAGTAGTCTATGAATATTGAATACGAATTAGCATTTTTAAATGCACATTCCATAAAGTCCAAAATAATGCAAAACAGCCAAAATCGTGTAATTAAAAATAATCTGTTGCATCCGGCTTAGTTTGATGAAACTGCTAAACGCATCATGTTTTTATTTAATTATTTCAAATCTCTTGGCATTGTTTCAGAATGTATTGTTAACGATGGAATTACATGCTGTACGCCATTCACTACATGGTTATTAATTATGCCTTTTAATTAACGTATTAGTACAATCGCATCAATTGCGAGAATGTTAATGAATGTTTATGTTGCCTTGTAGTTATCCGGGTGCTGATTTTTTATAACTTAGGAAATTTTTATTTCTTAACTACTTATTATTACTCCTATTACAGGCACGTAGATGTCGTCACTAGATTAAAATGCTTTGATCTTCCCTGTAAACGTTTTCCGGTTTTGCCTGTTTTTTTAATTTGATAAATACGTATAGTAGTTAGTAGTCTAAGGACCAGCCAGGCCAGGACTAAACGATATAATTTAGGGTTAAAATTTTTGTCTATACCACACGAGTAGAAAATATGATTTCTCTCAAAGTGGTGGATGATGCAAATGGCAGCATATCTGAGATTATGTATGTTGACTTTTGAAAAATTACTAATCTACCGAATAAAGGCCCAGTTTTAACATTCCCTTTTTAAAATAAAACCTTCAAACGTGTCCCATATTTTAGATATTTGCAGATTTTGATATCTGAATCTGAAAAATGAATAAATTAACATTTTAATTTATTGAAAAGTTGAATAAACAGTTATTATAAAATGTATAATCTGGTAATATTACATAGTATAGTTTTCTAACATTCGTCATCTATATATCATCAATTTTATAACAGTAATGAGAGTTTAATCTTTCTGTAACACAATCCTCAAACTCATGCTATCACACTTACCATTTTACTTATATTGGTACATTTCAATTATATCTTTTTTACAATTCTCTTTCTTTGCTTGATATGTATTGTTTATAAATGACTTAAATTAATTTCAATTAATATACCTACAATACATGATGCATGCATGATGGTAATTGGGACAACCTCGTGTAAGAACTCAGTAATTCCAACACTGCCTCAGGTGCTGGTACTCTTATTCTTAATTTGATACAATGTTTTCCACCTCTGTCTAGTCTTCATCGACGGTCTTCTGGTTCTGGAATTACAGAAAAATTCTCAAGACTAAGGCCAAAGGCAGTTCACATGGAGGAAACTGTGTTGATTCATATCACCTTGCTGACTTCCGAAATATTTTGTATCTCCTTTGTTGACATTTTCTGCTTTATTGTTTTTTGAACAAAGTCATTTATTTGTAGAAGAGTCGAGGATTACCTTATCTAGAAAGACTTACTGCACCGCAATCTGTCCAAGCCTATAGACCAGGTTAACCTGAATTAACACGAGAGTTTCTTATTATCTGTTGATCTCGATTATTTGTTTCACGTTTGATGTATAGGTTGCTCTCCAGATTGCTTTCCAACGATTTATATAGGGGTTAAAACCAAAATCAGTGTCATTAGATACTCAAACAATATTTGTAGATTCCACAGCTAGTAGCATCATCCGCTTATCTGTTTCTTTTTGAGAATATATCAGATTTCGCTCTTCGTGAAGAATTGGAAAACAAACCTAACATGTATAGAATTCATAGACAGCTCGTTCTGAATTTAACTCAGGGCTAAGTGTTGGATCAAGCGAAAGATTAAAGTTTGCGCTAAAACATTTGTTCCCAACATTTTATTTTCAGATGCCTACGTTTCTGGTTAATTCATTGGGAGTTTTTAAAAATTACAAAACTTTAACTTATCCATAATTTACCAATTGCACATTTTAAAAAACTGAAATAAACCCAAAATATAGGACACCTTTGAAGCTCTTATTTAAAAATGTGAATGTTGAAATCCGAATTGAAATTCCAAAGATATAGCCGTTTTTCAAAAGTCTACGTTCGCCGCCTTAGATTGACCAGCTTATTAGCTCCTGCCTTGAGAAGGGAATCATGGTTTCTAGTTATTCATTTACAACGATAGAACTGTGGTATAAAGAAAAATTAGTACCCCCAAATTATACCGTTTACTTTTTTGTTTGCACTATCAATCATGTTCTGATAATACCAATTTGGTTGGCAAAGTACCAAGTTAAGCATTCGATGTCTTCGTGCCAAGAGACAACCAAGTCACTATAATTTTGCTTCTTCCACAAAAGATGTGTAAAATTTATTAAACCCAATTAGCCTTATTCTTTTGATAATCACATCAATTCATAAAAAGTATCGAAAGATTTTTAAAAGTTGTAGAGTTTTTTCATTTTTATCAGTTGAGTACCAAAATGGTTTTGTTCAAATATTTATAGATATAAAACCAATTTTTTTTATAAAATCTGCTAAACAACAAGCAAATATGTACAAGGAACTAAAAAAAGAGGATAGCTATATTTTTTCTTTTTTAAATTTTGTCATTGAGAGTCAAAAATTTATTTATTTAATTATTTGATCGATTTGTTTGAAATCTGGCGAAGTAGAAAATTGTAGTATATTTTCTAAAAATATTTCTATTCCGAGGAACAACCACAATTATTTTCTCAAAAAGTAAGATAAAAATGTTTCATTAACTGTCTCTCATGTCAACGAAGTAACTGCCAAAAAATTTAAAGTTGTAATGGTAGATAGGTCATGAAAGCCAATGAAGTTTGGCCGCGTCCAGGACATTGCTAATTTCCCTTCTCATATATAAGTCAGATGCAAACCACAAGGTATAAATTTTAATTTCCTTCAGGATGGGATGAAACTATCGACGATATCGATATTCTCATAATGAAATAAATAGTCGTATGTATTAATAAATTTACTCACTCGACTATCGCACCTGAATTCTCTATATCTATATATATTTATTCTAAACACAGTTAACACTAAGTTTAAAGCATTACTAAAGTTGTAAGGATTTGTATTACGAGTACGACATCATCTAAAGGAAGATTATTATGGTGAAAATGAGAGACGAGTTTGTCTCGGATGTCATTTAAAGGAAGCATTCCTGCCGCTTTTGCATTGTGAGAGTGTTTCATGCCTACATTTTTCATAAGCAGACTTTCCCCCTACACCAGCAGTGGTTAACACGGAGAGTAACGGAGTTACGCGCAGTTACCTAACACATTCCTGTGCTAGCGAGGAGTTTTAAGCCGCTGCTTTATTAATTTTGACGGCTTGGCTAAAGGGGGTTGAAATGTCAAAGTGTGGGTGGTTGAGGTAGAAGTTTATGTGGGTTTATTTTAAATATAGAATATATTCAGAAATGACAATACGTATCATCCATTGAGCAGATGATTCATTCATAAAAAATAAATTGAAACTTGAATGGTACGTTTATTTAAGATGTTTCTCACAAAAATTTTAAAGTTTCTTAATTTAAGAAATTTTGTGTATAATTTAGTCGTTTTCTTTTTTTAATTTCGAAACGAAAACGAGACCATGGTTACCGATTTCTTGTTACAAAAATTTAATTTTATTATTTTAAAACACGTCTTGGCTTAATTCAATATACATATTAAGAACTTTGCAATAATAGAACTGTAGAAGTTTTACTGACTTTTTTCTTTTGTTCTAGGTTAGATTTGATTCAATTCTCTTTTTATATGTGATTGTATGACTACTACCCGACTGACGAAAAACTAGGGAATAGTTATAACTGACAACGATTAGTATTTGAGTTATACTTCATTTCCCAAACATTTCGATTTCTGCTATTACCATTGTTTTGAATAAGTTACTTTTGAATTTCCATTTAGTAGGCTATAACTTATAGGTAACCCAAATGATAAAATAATTGTTAGGATAGGCACTAAGTTCTATAATTCAAGTTCAAGTTCAAGTACCTAGGTATACCCACTCGCAAGCTAAATGCACTGAGGTATCATCCTTTATATGTATATAACGCAGGTAGGAAAGGAACACACTTCATCTATTAATTATTTGTCGTAGTCGGCTAAGGAGTTTACTTGACCTCCACACCCATTCAGCTAATACACTGGATCGATTTCTATCATTCTATCAAACAATCTCATCAGTTAAGAGTTTATTCTTCCTTGCAGGTTGTTCCTAATCATAATCTCCTATAGTTTTCACATAGTATCACAATGACCATAATGTTTGTTACTTCACCACATATAATTCTTCTTTATGTTCTTACTGTGTTTTATATATGATTGGTAACTACAGTCGAGTAAACTTTAACTTGGCGTGTGGATGAGTTGATATTGTGCATATTATTTCATTTTCTCTTGCACACAAAGTTAAAGCAATAACCCAAAAACACTGTTCACGTATGTTTATACGTAAACAATGGTTTAAGGCCATTGCTTCAATTTTGTGTGCAAGAGAAAATACAATAATACGCACAATATCAACTCATCCACACGCCAAGTTAAAGTTTACTCGACTATACAAAAATGAATATACACCTGCCACACATTGAAAAGTATTAAGCCAGTCAGTTTGAAGAATGGAATATAATAATATGACCATCCTCAAGTGGAAAGCGAAATGACATCACTCCACCTAATTCAACTTTGAATTATGAAGGCAGTGATCTAAATACTGCAACTTATTTAAAAACAGAAGCATGAAACTAAAAAATATACCTAATTCCATATTGCTTTGCTATGCCAAAATAATGAAGTTATTAATATGTAACTAATATATTTCAAATCTATTGATCTTCTCAGCGGAAGCTGTTGATTCTGTGGTGTGCCGGCTCAGTTTTGTAAATAGCTTTAACAGTCCAGTGAATAGAGGAGTTTTACTCTACAAAAGGTCCCCCCATCCCCTGCGCTTCCTCTTAGTCCTTTTTTCAGTTTTTTGCCAATAACTCCGTTTCAGTGCACTTAAACGCAAAACGAGCTCTTTGCAATTTTGTAGAAGACAAAGTTATGTTTATTTATTTATTTTTTTTTTGATGCCATAAGTTTTTTTGTGTCAAATGCGACGGAGCTATGATCGCCTAAAATTGTCTAAACGTCTAAAATTGCGTACTTAGCAAAATTTAACAGTTTCTTTCGACTTTACTCATTTCTGAGCATGAGGTTGCTGACATCAACATTGATCAAACATACGAAGATGCCGATGGATTAATAGTCACTACAGCCAAATCTATGGCTTCAAAGTATGAGTGGTGATTATTGGCGAAGCTAATGACTTGCTCGTTTTATTCACCGGAACTGCAGCTACGCTCAAGAACGTGTACCTACTTCCGAAAATCAGGAACAGGTAATTGACTGTAAGTTATGTACTGCTTATCATCGTTCAAGTACAATTCACAGGAGAACGTTCTATTCCTTCACGCAATAGTGGCTGCGACCTCCAACATCTTTGGTTTTGGGAAAAACAAGTTTTGCCGCTTATTCCAAAAAAACACGCTATTGCTTGACCAAACAGAGAAGTTCCGCGATCCTTATGCCACAGCTACACAAATTTCTGAGGCAGAGGTAGGAGAGATAATTTTGGTAGCCTTGTTTCGTCCAATCCCTAACCTCTGTAAGGCACAATAAATTTATTTCCAGTAGTTTCAAACTTTAATCTGCCAAATTCAATGCCTTCTGGGCATATATCACCAGGTGATGACGAGGCTGGGAGAAAAAAATAGCCACTTGAATGGGGTTGGAAGAGTGGAAGCCAAGGTTTACAATCTATTACAAGAGGAAGGGATGCTGCTCCTCTAAAACTTTTAAAAGAGGTGTCTTGCAAATGCGCCACAGGATGCATGGGAGCCTGCGTGGGGCCTAAAGTGTTCTACTTTGTGCAAGATATGCAGCGGCCAATCCTGCGAAAACCGACCAGAATTTTTTCTAAGCGACGACAAAGAAGATGACGTCGACCCACCCTCTACTCTTGAAGAAGAAATGGCTCTAGCCCTTCTAGTGCCATTCTCCTACGCCTGTTTCAATACGTACTAGATTGGAATCAATTATAAATATTGTTCATAATAACATTCGTGTCCTTTTCTCTTTACCATGTTCCATGATTATACACACCTGCTATTTTTAAAGTCGAAAGAAACTGATAAATTTTGCTAAGTGCACGATTATAGTCGTTTTTGGGTGTTCACAGCTCCGTCGCTTTTGATGTAGAAAATTTTGTCTTCTGCAAAATTGCAAGTAACTCGATTTGCGCTTAAGTGCACTGAAATGGAGTTACAGGCAAAAAACTGAAAAATGGGCCGATTTTCGGCAGCTTTTCCAGGATGGCTGAGGAAGTACAGGAGATTGGGTGACGAAAACATGCTTTCTCACTACCTTACCTTACCTTACCTTCTCACTACCTTACCAACTTCCACATCAAATTAAAAATCTAGAACTATTGGGCTTTGTGTAGGCTAACCCCCCTTTTTTGGCCTCTATTTGGATTATAATTACTAATTTGAGTAATTTTCAAATACCTCAGGATAAAAATTACCAGAAACTGTCATCTAACTTCACTGATATTATTTCTAATTGTATTTCAATGTGTATACTTTAATTGACCATATGTCATGCTATAAGCTTTTCTGGCATAGTATGTATATGGTTGTAAATCTAGCCAAATTAACTTCAATGAAATTGGTTTTGACAGACATATGTTATTAATTTCAAATAGTATAGCAAATGGAAATGTGTTTAACTCTTCACAAGACAAAATGCAGCCCATGAGTTAACCTCTGTAATGAAAACGTAGAGCTTGACTTATGCTGTGTCGAATTCGTGCTTTTCAAACACATAACTTATCAACGACCTTACAAGGTTGATCCAAGATGGAGCACTTAAACGGATAAGAACTCATTTGCTAATCGAGGGAAACGAAAATATATAACAATTTCACAAAAAGGTGATATTGTGATATTGTCAAATGACCATAGCTGACAGATGAGAAAATTTTCATTAAAGATGTATTTAGAAATCATATAGTTTAATAAGTACGACGAAGTGATTTATGAAATAAAAATGTAATAACTAATAATTCATAACAATTGGACTGGTAAGAAAATTGTAGTATTTACAACTGAGAAGAAAACTTACATTTCGAAATTTGTTTTTCTACCTCTCAGCAATGATGGTGAAATTGAAGAAAAACGGTCCCAATTATTCTCCTGCTATAAACTTTTTGAGGATGTAGTGAAGATTCAACATAAATATGCGGATTATCAGTGCTCCAAATCTACATATTTTGAGAATTGACGTACCCCAAAAGATGAATTCATCAGAAAAAAATTTTAGGTTTAGTAGGTCGTCATTAATTCAGTTATTGACAAACTACTAGTAAAACACAATACGTCCAATAAAGGAGGTTGATGTATTTCATATGGATGCATGCCCAAGTCTTTCTTTGCAATCGTTCGGCATGTTCAATTTCCTGAGTGACACGTTTCAAAGGTTTTACAAGATCTTGTTCTATACGTTGATGAACATCATTAACAACTTCTTCTGTATGAATGGTTGGCATATGAACACTTTCTTTATGAGTCATAAAGCCAGTTTCGTGAAACATACCATCACAATTGATAACACATGCATACAAATCTTTTGGTATAACCGCTAAGTCTAGGAAGTGCTCCTGAAAATCATCCAAACATAAACGCTGACTGTATTACAAAATTCCATTAACTGGCACGCTAGTTCGAAAACAGAGACTTGTTTTGTGCTATGTGGGGAAAATCATAATTAAAATGATCCAAAAACTGATTTTAAGATTAGAAATGAAAGAAAATTCAACAGAACTGCTTGCCATGTTTTGACAATCAAAAAATGATTGTCAAAACACCGGCGGAGGGGAATGGCACTAGAAGGGCTAGAGCCATTTCTTCTTCAAGAGTAGAGGGTGGGTCGACGTCATCTTCTTTGTCGTCGCTTAGAAGAAATTCTGGTCGGTTTTCGCAGGATTGGCCGCTGCATATCTTGCACAAAGTAGAACACTTTAGGCCCCACGCAGGCTCCCATGCATCCTGTGGCGCATTTGCAAGACACCTCTTTTAAAAGTTTTAGAGGAGCAGCATCCCTTCCTCTTGTAATAGATTGTAAACCTTGGCTTCCACTCTTCCAACCCCATTCAAGTGGCTATTTTTTCTCCCAGCCTCGTCATCACCTGGTGATATATGCCCAGAAGGCATTGAATTTGGCAGATTAAAGTTTGAAACTACTGGAAATAAATTTATTGTGCCTTACAGAGGTTAGGGATTGGACGAAACAAGGCTACCAAAATTATCTCTCCTACCTCTGCCTCAGAAATTTGTGTAGCTGTGGCATAAGGATCGCGGAACTTCTCTGTTTGGTCAAGCAATAGTGTGTTTTTTTGGAATAAGCGACAAAACTTGTTTTTCCCAAAACCAAAGATGTTGTAGGTCGCAGCCACTATTGCGTGAAGGAGTAGAACGTTCTCCTGTGAATTGTACTTGAACGATGATAAGCAGTACATAACTTACAGTCAATTACCTGTTCCTATGTGGGGAAAATCATAATTAAAATGATTCAAAAACTGATTTTAAGATTAGAAATGAAAGAAAATTCAACAGAACTGCTTGCCATGTTTTGACAATCAAAAAATGATTGACCTAATAATTACAGAAAAATTAAGCTAAACAGCATTTTAAATTGAATGAATGAATGGTTTAATTACAAAAATTTACATAGAATTTTGACAAAGAAAATAAAATGGTAAATAAACACGAAGGTACTCCACTAAAGGCCACTATGACCATCTATGACCAAGATAATTTTTTATATCACGGCATTATCCTTTAAGAATACAAATGCTTCATATACCTACTGTTATTCAGTAGTATCAGTGAAGCAAAAGTAAAAGAATAGTATCGCCCCCTGATAGTGGTCACCCGTATTCTAGTGAGATCCCTACTTCAATAATAATAAAGTGAGTAGTTTTGTAAGAATTAGTTAGGTTTAACACTGTGAAATAATTTGCAATAGACAGCAAATGTAATGATATTCTATCTAAGTAAATTTCGTTAAAAGCATGATATTTTTCTTAAAAAAACCTTGCGCCTATTGTAAGTAAGTACGAAGGGGTGAGTAAAAAGCAGGGAAATGTCACGTTACAGCGGTAGTTATCTGCGTGTTTTACGGAGACATCCAGGCGGCAGGACAGGTATATTGTTCGTAATCAGAGGTGACATATTCAATAAAGTATGAAAATGTATTCTATGAAATATTCATATCTGACGGAGTTGCCATGGATATGAGCGTGTCATGTACGATTTTCCGCACCACTGCAGCCACTTGCAATATTCGCTATTCGCCGCTTTGCACCAGAACCGTATCGAACAGGAAAATTGGAACGGCTTGGTGAACAATTTCGTTCTTACCCAATTTGAGTTACAGAAAAAATGTTTAATTATTGGACAACAATTTTATACCGGTGGTGCTTGTTTGAATATTTCAAAAATATTTTCAACGTTATGGTATCACAAATATTCTTGGCAAACATTAGTAGTAGACATAATGGTGCATATGTTGTCTTTCAACCGTTTTCTCAGAGCCAGTCTGAAGAATTAAATTATTTATTGTAGTAGTAAGTATTGTAGTTATAAGTTTCACCTTAATTAAAATTCTATATAGGTACTCTGATGTTGAGATACAAATTTAATCTGCACTACTGTTTCTAAATACATGCCACATATACATGATTAATTTTGCTCTCTTTTCTTATTTGGGATTTATTACCATATCCTTGGGATTACCCAAAGGAAAAATCTGTTTTTTTTTTTAAACAACCTTTACTTCTGTGATTTTACGTCAAAGGAACAGTTAATGGATTTTTTTTCTGACAAACTCAATCTGTTTCTTTTTTCAATGCCAAGTTTTTTTAGGTATTTCTCTAAGTGAAATTAAATTATGTGGTCTAATTAGCTCATATATGGACGATACGGTTAACCGGGGGACTTCATAATCTCAGATTATGGACCCTAACCTAAGAGGTATTTTGAGATATCACTCATGGCAGAGACTTTGTTACTGCTAGAGCATAATATTAAACTACGAAGATTATTTCCAAACCTCAAACGCATTCATTAAAATGATCCATTTGAATACGCATTTTGTTTTTCAATTTCAATATTATTTGGAAAGAAAAGATGTTCACAGACGTCTGAAGTAAGTTAAACACTATATAATCAATGCCGAAGGTACGTGGTTCTAGGAGCCAAATATTAATGCAAGAGGTTACTTGCATGTATTAAAGGTATGCTGACAGCTGAATGCATCATATCAACAGTGTCCAACAGGAGTTCCACATACTATAGATAATCTGTACAGTATAAGCAGTATTATTGCTAGATTGCCCCAACCGTAATGTCAAATGGTCAAATTTATTAGCACAACCTGCAAAAAATAAGATTAGTCTTGGGTTATAGATTATTTCCAAAATGTTTGTAAACACTAAAGATATACATTTTGTTCCAAAATTATGCGGCCAAACTCTTAGAGCGTATAGAGGGGCTCAAAACAAAACGAAAATCATCTATAAACATTTGGTCAATACTGCATATTAAAGGAGCTATAACCTTCCAAAGACGAAGAGAATCAATTTTTTTATGCCCCAACCGAGGCTGTAACTCAGAATCCAAAAAAGGTAGGCACATCAAAATGTAGATGCTACTTTTTATTTAGATGCTCAACCGTGTCCAATATTCAAAGAACTGCTCAGGGGCTGCGCGTTTGGGGCCTAGATTAGGTATAATAATAAATATTTTTGAATCTGTTGGCGTTATTAAAAGTTTAATGATTTTTCAATCATTATTACGCAAAATGATAAAAATTTGATTGATTGAAACCTACTATAATTATTATTATAATATTATTCTAATACACTACTTGAAGCCTGAAGTGCAATCAAAATTTAAAAGTTGATTTTCTCGAAAACGGCGCATCCTATCAAAATGTGAAAGGTATACCATTTTTCTGTAATAATGATTGAAAAATCAAATTTTAAAGTAAAATTTTTAATTCGAACGGATTCAAAAATATTTATTAATATACCTAACCTAAACTCCATACGCGCCGCTCCTGAACAGTTTTTTCAAAAATGAATTTAGGATATGGTCGAGAACCTAAATAAAAGGTAACGTCCAAATTTTGATGCACTCATGTTTTTCGAATACTAAATATAGCATAAAAAAATTGTTTCTCTTCATCTTTGGTCATAACTCCTTTAATATGCAGTATTTACCAAATATGTATAGAACATTTTCGTTTTGTTTTGAGCCGCTCTACATGCTGTAAGAGTTTGGCCGCATAATTTTGGAACACCCTGTATATTTTGGATAATCTTCAAATGTTTTGTATACTTTAAAGATCCTCGTGAATTTGGCAGTAATAGGTAATAATTGTATTTTAGAATTTTATAAAAGAAACTTCAACTGGGCAGGGCTCTGTTGACGGCGTTCAAATTCCATTATGATCGTTAAATGCACTGTTACTAAATTCAAATATATTGTTTTTTAAACGATCTGTCTGTTTCTCTGTTGAACTGTCTGTATAAATGCTAATTTGAGAACATTCAAATATTTTGATTCAATTTGGTACGTGTATAGGCCACGTACAAGCATAATCAAGATATTAATATCACTCTAGGATTTCCTCTGCTGACATTGATTTATAATTTATATAATGCTCATTTAATGCATGAACAACGTAACTAAATCATATTTATTATGTAATTTACATACCTAGTCCGTCTCTGCTTCGTTTCAGTCGACACACCGAGAAAACAACTGACAGTTATTGCATTTTCAGCGTTGGCCGCGTCCTCCTCAGACCCCGTACAGTCTGTGATACCTAATAGCAATCATCGTAATGGCACTGGTACACACCCCGACCCTCCACAGCTCATTTAACATATAGTTTCATCTCATTTTCAAAATATCTAAACGCATATAACTCACTAAAACTGAATTCCTTACTTACGAGATCAAGATTTTTCTATTTGTGCACGACAGTTCAACCTAATTATTAATAATTTATTCATTAATTCAAAGTGTATATTATAGTCATAGTCATTTTACACACGTTGTATAACAAGAATGATGTCCCAAAGATCTTTGCATGGGGTAAACTGGATCCTGCCTAGTTCTTTAGGAATAAGGAAATCTCGAGGTTTCTAATTCCTCAATTATTTGAAAGAAAATCGAGATTTTCGAAAAAATACCTTCAATCACAAAAATATTTCCATAGAGTAACATTGTATTTACAGTTGGTGCATATTCTTCCTTCGAAACTTCCAGAAGGGCTCACTTTTCCATTCTGTATACTGGTTGCTTCCGCACTTTCTTCATATAATATGTATGTCACAAAAGTAGCATTTTATTCTTTATAAAATTGAGGGTGGGAATATCAAGCCATTTCAAGATTTAGGATATATTATTATATATTTTTCGTCCTGGAAACTACGACAATTTTTTTTGCTAGTTGTAAAAATTCAAACTCTGTTCAATATGTGAGGGTAGAAAACCCAATATACCTATGCATTAGATCACTAAGATTTTTTTGAAACTCTGACGTCACAATCCTGAAAATTATGAAAAATTAAAATAAATAGTGTGATAAAATCTAGAGTTTGTAACTAAGAGTTTTGCTTCCTTTTCCCATCCAAAGCGATTGGATAGTATTGGGGCGATATATAAGTTTTTTCCGATTAATTAATGATCCCTTTAATAACATACATTCTAATACTACTTTCGTATTATATTCTGAAAAATTATTTTCATGCTACTATTTTGTTTGACAAATTGACCCTAGGAGTACGTTTTGCCCAAAGCTTTCGACTTGTGCATCATCGGATTACCAACATGTCCTTTTGCCTGCTATTGGTAAAGAGGATACGATAATCTTATGAGACTGAATGGTACAAAATACAAGTAAATTTAATTATAGCGATGTGACATGACGTGGCAGTAACATATCTTAATCGAGCAAAACCTGTCGGTTATTATCAGCCATGTGATTATTACTATCATCGTCGGTTTTATAATAATCGCCTTCAATTGTTACAGTGCGGTCTCCTTTTACCATTGTAGATCCGTATATGCCATTCACCAAGCACTTTAATAATTCTCTTTGTTCAAATATTGGTAACATAGTGTAGTGTTATAAAAAATGTAAACATCGTTGCGCTATAATCATTTTAATACGTACGTATAGTTAGTAGTTTGAAAAAACAAAAAGGATATAATTATTATGAAAAGAGATTGTTTATTTTCAAAAGGTAAGAATAATTTATCGGTTTTTAATGAAAGATTTAAGTAGCAGTTTTTAAAATTAGGCGATACAGTGTAATTTATTGGCAAATTAATTATTATTTAGAAATATTTAAAAGAGTGATAAATACTATCCACAATATTTTCCTCCGTATGTATACCATGCCTATGCCTTTAAAGGTAGCCAGTGCAACAAGCTCTCAAATGGAGATTTACTATTAATTTTATAGAGCTACTCGGCACTTGGCACTTCCATCAGCGACACTTTGAATTCCCTAAGTCATATTAGAATGTTCCATAGTATCGTTGGTGGGTGAATAGTATCTCCATAGTACTGAAGATGGAACCAACTAGTCCGCTTACATAATATTCATCGTTAAAGCATCGTCTTTACATCTAGAAGAAAGTATACACAAGTAGTTTTGATTTTTGGAAAACGAAAATGCTTTACACTTTTACAATGCAACAGATATTTTTTGTTTTAATATTAGTAATACTAATGCAACTATATACTGTAGAGCAAAAAAATGGGCCCTAAAATAACCCTAACAACATAAAAATTGGTACATTCACAACACTTTGGTTATAACTCCTTACATAATGCAGTTTAATGAATGAGGGGGTGGAGGGGATTTCAAGAAAGAATTCTTACGAATGATGAAAATAAAAAACATTGATGATGCTGAAAAGTAAATTTGAGGACAGTAACATTGAAGTAGTCATCTGAAGATGTTGATCTATTAATTGTACACACAGCCATTGAGAAATACTGGCGTGACATTGTGTGAGTCAAGATACAGACGTTCTAGTAATATTGATTGCTTTGATTCCCTTAGATAGGAAATATTCTTTCATAATTCAAAGATTGGTCGTACGAAGAAGAAAAATTTTCTTCTGCAAGCCTCCAGAAATAACATCAACACATACATACTCCTGGCGTACTCTTTTAGTGGTTGCTACCCAACAAGTGACATTTAATGCAAAGGGAAGAAAACATCATGAAGCTGCTTGAAACTGCTTTGGGGCACAGCATAGAAGTTAAAAACACAAGAAAAATTCTTTTCCTCAACCTCAATAGTTTCAAAGATGGAAAACATTAGACGCTTTATACTTCATGTTTCAGATGACAGTCACAAAAGATGTTGCCAAATTGGAATCATTCCTCCGACATCAGCAAATGTCGCCCAACATTCATGTCGTACTTTCTACTTAGTACAACTATGATAAGGAATAAACTGGATACACAACATCGGGGTTGGGTTTGTCAAAACAATGATTTGTAACCAATCAGTACAACTCTTGACTTTGCCTCCGAAGCCATCCTGAAGTTAATATCTTGTTCCTGCAAAGAGAACTGCTCT
Source organism: Rhagium mordax (assembly GCA_963680705.1). Lineage (NCBI taxonomy): Eukaryota > Metazoa > Arthropoda > Insecta > Coleoptera > Cerambycidae > Rhagium > Rhagium mordax. Next base: position 81,209,035 of record OY796657.1, on the reverse strand, counting down.
AGTTGTTATTGCTCCTGTGTGAAAACCGATGTGAAGTGTTCTACTTTGTGTAAATTTTGTGAAGGAGGGGCCTGTTCGAACATTTATACGAAAATCTTGACTATATTAGTATTTGAAAACGGAATTTCTATGCTACCTGAGAACATGCATGTAGAATTAGATGGAAATTCACCTTTTGATGACGAGGATTGCATGTTACATGATTATAGAAGTAGAAGTGTTTTGCTGTCTAATTACTCTTCTATCCGTACATTTTTCTTGTATTTTAATTTTTTTTTCTATTCAATAGTTAGTCCTATAACGTTGATTTTGGGATTTTTATTCAACGCATGCAAAAAAACATATTGACTCCCCACACTTCGACTTCCGAGGATCTTAATTTTTCATAAACTCCTCCACATATCTTCTCGTGTTTATGCATCTAAGCTATGTACTACCAGAATACCTTTATTATGTAATTTTCTTTATCTATTTTATTTATTTATAGAATTTCCAAAAACATCACACAAATAATTTTCAAATAAAACACCAAGACCAAAATAGTAGCATAGGTAGTGCTCGTGGAGGAACTAATGTGCAAGTCTCTTCTGAGTTTGAATCACCTAAAACAAGTAGCGATGTCCTAAGATTGGGAGGATTTAGTTGCATTGTTTTGCGTCTTGATTAAGGCGTGGAACATCTCATGCTAAAACTCAGCCAGCATGATCATAAAAATTAAAAAGTTAGAAAAACCCTTGGTATACTTATCACTCCAACCAATCATGTAATCGTTGCCTTTGCTTAATTTAGCAAAATATAGTAGAAATTGAAAAGAATATATTTTTCCAATATTGTTTGCATGTAAAGTGCTATTTCCTTCCAGTTTTTTTATCTGATGTATGCAATTATTTCCCTTGGAGAGAGAGAGAGAGAGAGAGAGAGAGAGAACACATGTACTACTTGGTACTATGATAAGAAGGAATGCTAGCCCAGTATAGATTTTGCATTAATCATTCGGAAGAAGTGGTGGATTTACAATAAAATGTATGACTCCGTTTCTTTCCTCACACAATTTTAGTAAGTATTGCTAGATTTTAGATTATTGCCTTGGAAACTGGGACGGTTAATAAATACTTTTAAATATTTTATATTTTGCACGATTGACTACTTTGGCATGAAATTCCTCAAACAGCATTTAATATATAATGCGAACATTAACTTATTCCATTTTATATGAGGAAAAGTCTAAATGTGTGAAGTAATAAAAACACAAACATATCTTCATTTCTGGAGAGTAAATATGTTCGTTATTATTATGCAATTAATTTTCTATTAAGCGACGAAGGTTGCAACGGATGCATCGGACTAATTGAAATTAATAAAGGCATAGCAGCATAAGTGCAGCAGGTGCTACAATAATAAAATTCCTGTAAGTAAACAACAGACGTCATAAATAACATTGAACATATTGAAATCATTACAGTTTTTCGCATGTGTGCAAGGATATTTATGAGATATAACGAACGCAGTAGATAAGCAAAGCCGCTCCGGGACCACTTTCGAGGTCGATGGCGTCTGTCCATCCGGAGTGACCATGGAGAGGATGAAGAAGTCTTCGGAGAGGGTCGAGGGTATGTACAAGAAGTAAATCGTCAAAGACCGGAAGGTGGAGGGCGAAGAAGTCTTCGAGGGGGTGGTCTTCGGCGAGGGGGTATACAAGAAGTAATCGTCAATGACCAGAAGGTATTGCATCATCGTTAAAGCGTATTGCGCAATATTACGTAATCTTACGCAATATTGCGCAATATCATCAAGTTCTGAGAATGCCTGCGTTCAAGGTTAGCGACTTGTCGAGACTTGTCTGTAGGCGGCTAGATCAAAGGAGTGATTAATGTGGCGTAATCGATATGCACACGTGCGCGTTCAAGGTTATTGCGCAACATCATTTAGTTCTGAGAATGGCGCACCTGCGTTCAAGTTAAAGCGCTCTAGCGACTTGTCGAGACTTGTCTGTAGGCGGTTAGATCAAAGGAGTGATTAATGGCGAGTACGTGACTAAAAGAGCAACATCCAATTCTAAGAATGATGGAACACCTGCGTTCAAGGTTAAAGCGCTCTAGAACAAAGAAGTCTTTGATGGTGTGTGATTAATGGCTTCCGACCCCGACCGCTAGCGTTCAAGGTTAAAGCGTTCTCACGTTTCCGTTTTTGCTGACTCGCAATGAAGTATGGGGGGAGGGGGAAAGGATATAATCGATGAGTCATCCTGCGTTCAAGATTAAAGCGCTCGTCTTTTTTTAATTCTTAGTCTTTAACATTTAGTGTTAGAACTGTCTCGTTACATTACAGTGTGCTCTCTCCTAATAAAATAATAATAATAATAATAAACAGAAAAATGTGGATGTTTTATAGTGAACAGAATTGGAGCAAAGCTGAAGACTTGCAGAGCGCAGTAGAATGTTTATGTGATGAAATTTCACCGCTAATATTTAGCGAGCGCCACGATAATGTGTACGATTTCCAGTCCATCCAAGACGATGAAATTCGTAATAAAGAATGTGAAAAACAGATTCAGAAGTACAATGGAGCTCTGGAATTGTGTCACAAATTTCTCGAGGGGAACGTTAGCATTCAACGATTTTGTAGAGAAATGATTGCAGCCGACATGAAAACATTTCTATTTAAAATTAAACTGTATTTACCTGTAAAATATATTATTCAATTTGATATTTATGACGAAGATGATAGCGATGTAAATGAATAAATATAAAGTTTTTATTTTTTCAAATTTTTTTTTTTTTCAAATTTTTTTTTCAAAATTTTTTTTTTTTTTTCAAAATTTTTTTTTATTTTTTAATTTTTTTATTTTTTTATTTTTTTAATTTTTTAATTTTTTTATTTTTATTTTTTTTTCAAAAATCTTTTTTAATCTTTTTTTAAATTTTCGATTTTTGGGAATGCATAAAGGCGTAAAGAGATTTTTAAATAAAAGAGAACAACATATTTAAAATAATATATTAATAGAAATAAAAATATAATACTAATTAAAATACTAATTAAAATATATGACAGATTCCTCCAGGGGTGTGATGACATCATATTCATTCTGTAACAAAAGAAAATACATGATGTATGTATAAAAATTATATTTACTTTACTTACTGCTGAGAATCTCAACACCTCCATCACAATTTGAGGTGATAGTCGTGGTGGAGGTGATGGTGAAGGGGGTGGCGGGATCATGGGCGATGTCATAGGGGGTGGCGATGTCATAGCGGGTGGAGGCATCAGGGGCGATGTCATAGCGGGTGGAGGCACCATGAACGACGTCATAGCGGGTGGAGGCATTATGAACGACGTCATAGGGGGTGGCGTCATCATGGGCGATGTCATAGGGGGTGGAGGCACCATGAACGACGTCATGGGCTGCGGGTGATATGAGAGCGGTGAAGACATCACGTGATCCTCCTCCTCCTCACTCTCTATTTCTGACTTTATATTCGTAAAACTGTAACAAAGAGAAATATCAGTATTTATTTATGTTAAAATGTTTCTATAATAATTACCATATTTGCATCTGGGGGGACGACGACACCCATCGGTGTGGCCATTTCATGAACGGGTTTTTGTCACAACTAGATGTTGAGACCCGTTCGTCGTCGTAACCGTTTGGAGGAGGAGAAGAACTGTCGCCTAAACCAATGCTTACGAAACTATGAAAAAAAAAAAATCCAATTTAAAAAAACTAAGCACAGAAATAAAAAGATTAAAATGTACTCACTTTTCTCTAAGATAAGCCTCCAGATACTGGGGCGGGGTGTACTGGTACTCGCACATGATCAAGTTATGTTCACGACTCACAGTAGCTGAATGACAATTAAATAAAAGCGTATACCCATAAACCCCTCCGCCGAAAAAACGAAAATCTTTTAATGCACATTAACGAAACACTAAAAAAATAAACAATATCCCTTTTTGCCAACGTGTATCAGACTAGCAAGTTCTGTTACTTTTTAAATCAGACTGTCAGCAAAATAATAAAAGGCAATTGAGCACGTTCATAACATAAACGATCCTTTTTTACGTCTGAATTCATACTCCACATAAATAAAACAAATGTTAATTTGGCAAAAAAATATTTAATAATCAATAATAATTAATTCATCGATATGATACATTTTTTTCTTATAATAATTCTAACTATACACTTTAACAATAAAATCGAAATACACAGAGTAATGTAGCATAGTAATTGTAAAATTGGATCGCTGTTGCCGCTTATGTCTTCGTGTTCTTGAGTCCCATTAAAAGTGGGGTAGGATGTAACAGCATGTAAAAGAATAAAGTATGTAACCACCGCCGCCGCCGCCGCCGCCATGATGATTGCTGATACACTAATGAGATTTATCCTCAAATAATGTCTATTTATTGTCTGATATTCTAAGTAGTAGTACTGGCACAATTACGGGGATTAAATTGGAAATTCTTCGTTGAAATCTTTGACGATCGACCGATGCCTCAATCCAACATTGACCATTTCTGGACATTCTGTACGCATAAGACCAATGTATGATGTACCTAACTTGAATCTTATCGTCAAATCTCACCCTCTTTTTAGCAGCAGCAGTTTCCATTTCTTTTTTTTTTTCATGGATTATTTATACGAACTGCAGCATGTAAACGTATTCGACATATTACGCATGTTTTCTGAGAAAAACTACAGTCTGCGCATATCGCAATATGTCCACACGGTACGAATATCATATCACAATCATTTTTGTAGCAAACTTTACACTTTTTACGAATCTCGCAAACTTTACAAAGACTGTTTATAGAATTAGCGATATGACCACAAGATAAAAATACTGGAGACTGCATTTTGTTTTCAGAGAGCAATTCTTCTTGCTGCTGTGGCACGTGAAAATGTTCCACACCGTCTTCTATCGCTGAATACACCACTGCCAGCGATGACACTTAATTTTTGAAACTGTGAAAACATACGCTGTTTCTCTGCATACAAGTTTATTAGTTTTTTCAACTCGTGCAATTTAAATAAATGATCTTCTAACATGAAGTTAAATGATGATGATGACATCTTACTCTTATAACGTCTAACTGGATAATGAGTAACTGGTGCTTGTGCATAGAGGATAATAGCAAAAGAGGTGGGGGGAGGGGATGAATAAAAAAAAACATTAATAAAATACATATTTATTTAGGTAAACTAGAATATAACCAATTATAAAGGGTAAATACATTTCTTAAGCTACATATTTTATTATTATTATTACAATGATTTAAACAATAAGGTAAATCTTTAGTGAACTTTGGAACCTCTTCATTAAGCAGCTGTTCCACATTGATGATAGATGGCACAGTTTGTCCCAATGCATGTAAACGTTTTTCCAGAAATTCTTTTTTCTGATAACCTTTTACGTACACAGTAGTAGTAGCTCCATTAAGTAGATGATTACGTAATATTTCATTTAGGTCATTATCGCTTACGTAGCCACCACTATACCTCAATCCATGATGATGTAATTCCAAGTAATTTATTTGCTTCTTCAGGTCATAACTTAAAGAATCGTACGGTATGAGAGGCTTAAGTAAATAATGGGCATGCTGGTCTCCACTAACAAACGAGATTTCCTTAGGATAGAATTCGGGCAGGTTAAAGCCTTGAATATCTACGACAATCAATTTCATGTTTACTCTTCGATAGTTCTTCGCATACTAAATTATTTCTACATTACATAATGTTTCTTATAACTCCACTGAGAGGTAAATACTCCAAAACGCGGTCGTGTATGAGAATGCAGTAGGCCTTGGTATTTGGGGGGAAGGGGGTCAAACTTTCAATTTCCATTTTTATGTCTACAATCGAAGGTTTAACAGGAGCCCTCCTCTTCGAGCAGTCTATAACGAATAGCGTGTGATTCTTGAAAGCGGCAAAATCTAGCATAGGTTTATTATTTGAAGCGAACGATTTGGTAAAATCAGTATACATATGATAGGCCTCAGAGTATTTTTTAGCTTTAAAGTCCAACCTCATATCTTCGTGAGGGTAACGATCATTGTTTAGCAATAATTTCACATTAAATATATCAATATTATCGAATTGCGTAGAGTCCTTCGTCTTGGCATCTTTCTTATCGGTTTGTAGAGCAAGGATGGCAGCTTGGGGGCTTTGAGTGCCATTTTTAACAACTATAATTTCTTTTGTAGCACCTGCCACTAGGGAGGGTATCTCATGAATTTCATATTGTCTATACGTTAATATGATTGGCGTATCGGCATTAACTTTAGCTAGAAAATTCAGTTTTGGAATATCGTTCAAATACACATGTTTCACTTTTAATTCAATATTGGTGATGGTTAGTTCGCCAACTGTATCATCTTCAGATACTTTAAAACAATTATTATCGCTACGAGCCCGTATCAAACGTAGAACCTGTTTACCGAAAACGTATCTCCTGTAATCGTAAAAGAATCCCAGTAAATGTCTCAAGGGTATTCTTAAGAAAAAGGTGAAATTTGTAGCGTCATATGTAATCAGGCTACCGCTAGGATAATTCCAACCTGCGATGCTATGAGAAAAATCATCTTTTTCATAACATATATAACTTTTTATCGTGCTCACAATTCCAGGATCGCGTACTTTATCTATTTCCATGCCATTTAATTCATAACTTATGGAATCAAATAAAAAGGCGCCCGCGTTATTGGTGAATTCAACGGTGCCCGTACCAGTAGCATTTTTCTTTAAAGTTCCCTCGATTGATAGCGCCCCCTCACCTATTTCAATCAAAGCGTCATGCTGATAAATGGCAATTTCAATTTCATCATTATTCCCATAGGCTTTAACGTACGGATGGTACGTTCGAACTTCGACTCGTTCAATTGAATCGTCGTAGTGGGGGTCTTGGAACAGCTGCAGTTCTTCTAACATGATAACCCAAAGATAATAAATATAAATAATTTGAATAAGTTAACTTGGTAGGTTCTGATGACGGTGGTGGTGGTGGTGACCTTGCACTTGTACGATTAGATACAGAATGAGGATGATGTAAACTTCCTCCGTATATATTAGGTTTACTACGGTTAAATATTAATCTCATGTTCTTTTAAGTTCTAACCTCACAATCAACTTCTCTCCTCGCAGATTAACAAGCTCAGAATTTTGATCGAGTATTTTCAAAGTGATATTCTGTATCTCTCGAATGCTGGGGTTTACAGGTAGATAAGTTAAATTCCTAGGTTCAATGTTTATAGCGTATCCGGGATCAACATTCAAACCGCATTCAAAAATCGTATGTGTAGGGCTATTATTGGAATATGCTCCTACAGTAATGTTACAGTCCACGTGGATCGTTATAACTCTGACTATATTAACAGGTAAATCAGACTCATATAATGTATCCGGTTTTAATGTTCTGCTGGCACTGTAACCCAACAGGGTGGCCAAGCTATCCTTGTGATTAAAGTTAATTTCGTGTTTACTTTTAATTTCACACTTGAGCGTATTATTGTTAGGTTTCAGCGAGAAGTATTCGTCAGCCTGCTGCTGTGATGTTACGCCGCTACCTACTAGTAATCTCTTTTGCAGATAGGATTCAATGTCACTTATTTCATAAGATCCTGTAGGTATAGTTATGACGCTTTCTTTGAGACTTCTATCACCGCCTAGCTCCCAATAATAAAACTTGTTATTCACACCTTCTTCGATGTTAGGTATCGTATTATAGGTGTCGAGACCGGTCAACGCTATCGAATAATCGTATCGGGGATCTAGTTCTATGGGATTATAAAAGTCTACGGAGAGAACAGACTTGCGACCACTTAACTGGAAAGTGTTCGATGACATACTGATTACACATCACGCGTGTTTATTATTTTTATAGAGAAATTGCAAACATAAATGTCCACAATTTACCGTGTTATATGTTTGATATGCATCGGGATTATATTTAATTTTAAATTTCCCGCCAAAGTATCGAACTAATTCCATTGGAGGTTTCAGAGATCCAAAGCTGTCGAAATATACTACGGAATCGCCTGTTTTCTTATATGCTACCCAATGAGTTCCAGCCCCCTTTACGCTGTCCAAGTTAATGATGGCGCTCTCGTTTCCTTTAAGTGACGTATGTGAAGGTAAAGAGTCTCTCATATAGACGCCTCTGAAATGGGGAATTTTTAACTTTTTCGCATACTTTAAGATGTCGAGGTCAGAGAGCGCTCTATCGGGTAGCTTCAATGGTAGTTTTTTGTCAAATATAAACCGTATCCTTTCTTATAGGGTTTCATGTACAGTCCGGAACCTTTTTTACCCAAAGCCACATCCTCCACGGCTCTATTGTGGCGGTGAGCTTCTTCCAATGTTTTCCTAGCATTCTTAGCGTCTATAACAGTTTTAGCAATGGCCGCAGCGCCACCTGACAGAGCTCCAAGAGCTGAGAGACCTGCAAAGATCGGTATTAGAGGTAAGAAGCCTCCGGTCTTCGGTAGCGGTAGAATACGGGGAACAGTGATTTTCTTCCTTCCACCTGCTTTCCTGATGGCAATTCGCGCCGTTTTAACACCGATAGCCATATCCTTTTTCACATCATGACTTGCGTGCTTTTTCAACGCTTTCACAATGTTCGATAGGATGGCCTTACGGAAGGGAATTTTCTTCTTTCCTTTCCGTTTATTACAGCCTCCTGCTACACCCATACCTAATTTACGTTTAACCTTCATGGCGTTTGTGACAGCCCAAGCTGCTGCTTTTTCACCTAATCTGGCGTCTTTAGATTTAACGCGTTCCCAAGCTCTTTGTTCCAGTATGTAATCGGCTTTATGTCTGTCGTCCAAGTTCGCGTTTTCGCTATAAGCAATATCGTGTTCACGGCACGCTTGATCCAAAGGGTTAACACCTGGATCCCCTCGAGCTAGACGTTTACGTAACTTTGTGCCGGGTCCGCAGTACTGATAACCAGGTAAATGCAGTTCGAAAGGTAGCTTGTTGATAAGAGTGTTAACTACACCTCTGCCGTGTTTCCTCGACGTCATCTAAACTAGAACTGATGATGTACGAGTCCGAAACTTCTATATATAGGAATGTACAGAGTGAAAAGTTTAGAGTTCATGATGCGCGTTCAAAGACAAAAGACGTCTCTACCCGTGGAGAATTTAGATTTATTAACTTCTGATCGTTCTGTAGAAGGATGTGTTAATAAACATGGTGAGTTATTTCCTAGCGCTTTAAGAACGATCGTATGTGGACCTAGTGGGGCGGGGAAGACAAATATTCTACTAAGTCTATTATTCGACTCTAACGGTCTATGGTTTGAGAATGTGTACGTGTACTCCAAGTCCCTGTATCAACCTAAATATAAATTATTGGAAGATGTGCTGAAGAAGGTAAAAGGCGTAGGCTACTTTCCATACACCTCCAACGAAAACATCATCGATCCTTCGGAAGCTAAAATGAATTCCATATTTATATTTGATGACGTAGCATGTGACAAGCAAGACAAGATACGCGCCTTTTTCTCCATGGGGAGACATAAGCTTGTAGATTGTTTCTATCTCTGTCAGACTTACACCCATATACCGAAACATCTCATTCGAGATAACTGTAACTGCCTAATATTATTTAAACAGGATAAAATGAATTTACGTCATGTGTTTGACGATCACGTGACTCCCGATATGAGCTTTGAACAATTTGAACATTTATGCAGAGAATGCTGGAACGATGAATTCGGAGTGCTGGTTATCGTAAAGGATTTTGAATTACATAAAGGACGCTATAGAAAAGGCTTTGATCAGTATATAAGTATATGAGATTTCAATAACACCAAGCATTATCAGTTAGACGCTCAAACTGAACAGACCTGTTTTGAAAAACAGGTTATCTGTTTTGAGAAACCCTGTATCTGTTTACAGACCTGTTTAAAATAGCTGTTTACCTGTTTAAAATACCTGCTTACCTGTTTAACATACCTGTTTACCTGTTTAACAATGAAGGTTACTAAAAAATTTACTCTCGCGGCATATAAACCACCTAGGGAGAAGGTCTATGACTTGGCGAAAGACTTGGCGCTCAAGAAGAAGATAAAAAAAGCTTCAGATTCTATTCGAAGGAAGTACTTGGCTTTAAAATTAGGTAGAGCTGAGGAGGACGATACAATTAGACGTTTATTGAAACCGGTCATTGAACCATTACGAGAACTCGGTGCTGTTAAGAATTCACCCAAGCAGAAGCAGACTCCAAAAGTAGAGAATACCATTAAATCTGAAATAAAGAAAAAAATAAAAGTGAAAGAAGAAGTGGAAGAAGAAGAAGAAGATGATGAAATATTTGAAGATTCAAGTAGTACGATTGACCCTGATGCCTCCGCCGCTGAACAGTATCCTACGTTAGCTAAGCAATATTTAACAGGTCTCTATGATAAAAGTAAGGATTACGATGAAACCTATGGCGTGAGATTTAATGACGAAATGAATAAATTATACATCGGATCTATGGAACTAAATATCGGTTCTAATGCCGGCTTAAGTATCGGCGATAAAATGTTTGCTGGAAGACAAGGCTTATATGAACTGCTATTTATGAAGAAGCCTCAAGGTTACAGCGAACAGGACTTAGCTGATTACAAGGAAATTCTGGAAACCTCTAACGCACATAAACGAAATTATGATCCTGCAAGTCAATTAAATGGCACTCGATCACATAAATATACTAAAGTGATAAAACCATTATTTAAAAAAAACAATAGTGGCGATGGCACTCCCAAAATAAAACATACTCAACCTCATAGTAGTGGACAGGGTATGAATATGGTTTACAATGAAAAACCGGTAGAATACGTCTTCTGGGACGATATAAACGAATTAGTGGACAGGCTAAGACTTTTAAATGCATCCAAGGCGGCAGGAAATACTGATTCCCACGACAACGAAATCTTGGCTATTTTAAATGAATTGAAAGAAGCAGGAATTATATATTAGTATGTAACAGCTCTCTACACACACTTCATATTCGCAATGAGTCTCGATAAGTTCGGTCGTTCAGCACGAGGTGGCGTTAGCAAGAACATCAGTCTATTACCACAAGGTCGAGGTTTTAATTTCACCAAAGATGGAAACATTGATGTGGAAAAATTGAAATTGTGTAATGTTCAACCGCCCACTGAAGATGGCGATGCTGTCAATAAAAAGTACATGGATGATAATGTGACTGCCATTGCTACGGCTCTAGCGACGAACTCGAACAATTACCAAAGGGATACTTCCACTCGTTTAGATAAACAGAGAGGCTCCATACAAGACCTTAGAAAATCTATAAAAAAATTAAATGATGAAGTAATTGTTCTAATGCAAGCGAATCTCACCTCTCTGTCTAACACAGTGAAAACTGTCGAGATGGCGGTTAATAAATTAAAAGCGAGCAAAAGAGTATAAATTATAAAAGTGTCTGACATATATGTTCATTTAATTTGATACCATCGATCTGTTATGTCTAATTCTAAAGAAAAAATTCAATTGGTTAATGAGCTACATAAACCCGCCCGTAGAAATATTAAGCGGCGCAGGCGCATAGTCATAAAGGGAATAGATGACTTGTGGCAGGCAGATTTGGCTGAGATGGGGAACTACTCCAAGGATAACAATAATTTTAGATACATTCTGATGGTAATTGATTGTTTTTCCAAGTTCCTATGGGTTAAGCCGATAAAAAATAAGAGCGGACCCGAAGTCACTCAGGCTATGGAGAACGTCTTCAGGGAGAGCAAGAGATCTTGTAATCATTTAAATACAGATCAGGGTACGGAATTTTATAATGTACACTTTCAACGCTTGATGAAACAATTTAAGGTTAACCACTACAGCACATATACTGTTAAGAAAGCCGCCATAGTTGAACGTGTTATTAGAACGATAAAGGAGCGCTTGTACAAGTATTTCAGTTTAAACGGCTCATACCGATGGGTGGAGGTGCTTCCCCACATTGTTAAAGAGTATAATAACCGAAAACATAGGACTATCGGGGTAAAGCCGGTGGATGTGAACGCGAAGAATGAAAAGCAAATTTTACGTTCAGTTTACAATCACATAAAGATAGCAGCATCGCGACGCTACAAGGTGGGCGATATTGTGCGAGTCAGTAAGAGTAAGCATGTGTTTAGCAAAGGATACACACCAAACTGGAGTACAGAGTTATTTAAAATATCCGAGGTTCGAATCACCAATCCTACAACCTATTTACTTGAAGATATGCAAGGTAGACCTATAAGAGGGGGGTTCTACGAAGAGGAGCTGCAAAAAACGAAAACACCCGATGTGTACCTCGTGGAAAAGGTGTTACGTAAGCGAGGCGAGAAGTCTTACGTGAAATGGCTGGGCTTTGATTCCACGCACAACAGCTGGATTGATTCAGATAACATTCTTTAACCTGCATGTGTGTGTTCTTATGAGAAAATGTGTCATACCCCCATGAGAAGTGCGAATTTACATTATATCTTATGAGATAATAGCACACATTTATGAAACTTGGGGGGCCTTTTTAAATTAGTACCCTCCCTCCCTCCCACTACCTAATGCATAAACAGACAGATTATGATTTGAAAGCTTAGTTGTCTGTTAGTCTTTGAGTGCAATGGAATCACCTGCTGCTGCTAGTCCTTCATTTTCCTCTGAAGATTCCTCCGGTTATTGGAGTGAAATTGATCGAGTTAGTGATATTTATCAAGACGCTATACTTACTGAAGAACGATATATTTGTGAAAATGTGTTTTACGTTAAAGACTCTAATTATAAAATAATTACTGGACTTTCTCCTGCAAGAGGTTATGTTCCTGCTGTACGAATATTGCTGAACGTATCACATCCTATATTCACGAAACCAGATAATATTTCCTTCATAAGAGAAGACTGGAACGATTTTATTACTTACCTTCAACAATTTACCTCTGATTATTTTAATGATGAGATCAAAGATGATGAAGAAGAAGAAGTGGAGGAAGAAATTCATTTCTCTGGTTATGCCCTAATAAAGGCTCCTTTTATCGGGAACAAGATGTTAAAATTGTCTGCCGCTGGAGTTTCAAGTTTATTTTATTTTTCAAGAAACACTGTATACGATATTATAAATATTAACAAACTCGTATCATCTCATATGGATTTGCTGCATAGTTTAAGTTTTCCAGAGTTCTATGATAACTTTTTAAATGTCACAAATAACATATTAAGTGAATCTCAATATGAATTATCCTCTTATAATGTACTATTAAAATTAAGTGAAATATATCCTTGTAACATTCACACATACTGTATTCGTGAATGCTTAGCTTATAATTTGAATAAAGTTCTAAATGATTTAGATAGAAAAATGTTTCTTATAAAAAAATGATTGAATAAAGAAATATTAATAATACGTTTTTTTATTTCTAGGTTAGGTATATGGAATAAATAAAATCATGATGTTTTAAATACATAATATATTGAAATAAAAGAGAAAAATACAGTAATAATAAAAAATGATTAATTACATATATATCGATTACATTTATACATTGATTACATATATTATAAAAAAAGAATACATAAAATGATCGATATTGAAATCTTAGGTATTATCATCAGGTATAATAATTGAATAATGACCCCACGGGAGAGTGTCATGAGTCTCGGAAAGTAATTTACGTTTATCATCGAAGGGGTTTAACGAGATTTTCGTTTGCTCAATGCTGTACACATCATGCAATCTAGATTGTATACAACGCTGAGTATTGTGCAATAGCCCTACGTCTCGAGTAGGATTTTTCAAAAATTTCTCTAAACACCGTAAATAATCCTCAAAAGTAATTTTTCTCTTAACGACGTTAGTCTTTACGCCTTTGGATTTTTTCACCACTTTACCTTGCGCCACCTTATACGTATATTGTTTGGAGCGTAACCCGATAAAATGAGTCATCAATTTACCGTTATTCTCATCCTTCATAAGACCGGGGATTTTTTTGTTCACTAACGGGATATCCCAACGATTATCGGGGGGATAGTCGCTGGTATCGAATCTTTGAATGTCTTTTTTGATGACCTCTTCGTACACGTCATCACACTGAAGTTCGTAGACCAAACTATCTGTATCGGTGTATAACAGTTTACAATTTTCCACCGGGAATTTAGTTAACATGTAGTCGTAATGGAATTCATACACGCAAGTTTTTGAAATATCTAAAATTGCCATTCCTATGTATAGGGGTTTATCGAATACAATGCGATTTTTTCTAAGTTCGATAGCCATTAGCGTATCACTAAAAACGGATCTACTATCAAAATTTGGACTGGAAATTAAATTTTTCGCCCCGTAACGCCCCTCCCACTTCCTAACCAGTTTTACTATACGGTGTTTCCGCACATTCTGCATTGTTTTCCCAAACACTGCGTTGTTCATCAGTTTGTAATTTGTTTTCTCAAATTCGGACTTTGCTTGCGCTCTTAACGATGTGTTTAGCTCTATGTACGATTTTAGCCAAGTAGACTGTTTGAATTTCAGCACTTTATGGATGCGAACTAAACGCAATCCGTGCTGCAAGACCTGCTTTAAATTTCTGTAATGTAAAACATAATTTTGCTTAGTGTACAGGGTGGTCATTAATTTGGAAAATTTGGAATTTGGAGCCGTTCGATGTTCTGCGCAAAAGGGTAAATCTTTGTGTAAATCGTGTAGATCATCCGGATACTCGAGATCCACATCAAGAACGTAACCGATTTCGGCATCATCGGGTACCGTGGTGACGTCAATGTTTGTATCGGTCCATTCGAAGCTGCCATATGGAAGGGGTTGATTCATAGCCCAGCCATATAAGTTATTTACATCATAATAAATCAGATACGTTGATGGTTTGGTGTTGTCATATTGTTCCGAGTACTTATTGTTAGCCTCACCATACCGATTACAGCATTGACTTACGCCACCACGAATGCCACGTTCGAAGAACATCAGCATATCTACGTCTTGAAGTGTTTCGAGTTTACACCCCGTATATTTGAGCATACAGTCCCACGTGTAGCCCGGAATAGTGTAATAGTGAGCGGGATCCAGACCGTATGTCTTGTGACAAGTGATGCGAAAAGTCTCGAACACGCACGTTAACAGCATGATGTCAGTTTTCATGTACAGATCGCTGTACTCGCCTAAATTTTGACAGTTAAATTTTGTCCAAACGATTTGAGCATGTCTGTATTCGTCCTCGTCAATGTCTGCATCGTTAAGTTTATTGTGAAAGCTGGTCAGGTCTGGTAATTCGGTGTCGTCAAGTCGTTCTATTGTGTCTATGTAGTCGTATGGAAAAACGCCCTTCTTTTTCAATAATTTCAATTTCTCTTCGTCTAAATTCGGAAATTCCCGTTTAAGATTTACGAAATTCTCCGCTTTTAATGTGGAAGCCAGCTCTTGTAATGAGCAGCCCATAAATCTAAAGGAATCTATGAATCTGAATTTTAAGTTAGTTTCATCATCGTATACCGTAAAACTAATATATTTTTCCTTATTTACCGGTAGCAGAGTGACGTGATATCTTTCGGCGAGCTGTTTAATTACGAAATGTGCGTCATAGCCCCCCAGGTTGTGGAACACCACTGGAATTACGAAGGATTTTTTATAATTTAAATTGCACTTATTGTGCGCAAACCCCCTGAAATCGCCGGTGAGGTGACAATGATCACGAACGATTTTATCTTTATCATTGAACGCTACCTCGCAAATGTGACATTTCTTACCGACCGCATCCTGTAAACTAACTTCCGTATTCATGGGTTCGATATTTTTCAATTTGGAAGAAACGAATTTTGCGATGGCGCTCAACTCGTCCACAAACCAAGACATACAATCTGTTCCACGATTACTTTTGAAAAAAGACCAATCGTCATTATAGTCACATTTAAAATAGTACCCGGCACTGTATGCTCTGTGTTTTTGATAGCGAGAACTTTTCGTTGCTGGTTCTGCGCCATAGCGATCTCTGTACTCTGACTGTTTATTTGCAGCTTCCGCATCGTTAAAGGGCTCAAGCAAAGATTCGAAATCCGCGTAAATCACAAAATGAACCTTTTCCTTATAGACGAAATTTTTAAACTTAACGTACAGTTCTTTTGGAAACTCAATTTTACATTCGTTAACTTTCTCGCAATCCCCCGTATGACCATCTAATTTAACCTGCGAAGAGAAATAATTGAGACACCTATCACAGAAAAATACTTTATGTTTATGTTTAGAAATTTGACTATTCAAAAGCCTTGATAAATCTTTGATGTACACGTAATGATATTTAATATTTTCATCTTGTTCCTCATCCTCGTTATCTGACTTGGGTGCCGGATCAAATTCAGATATTTTTGGATAATATTTATCTTGGATTAATAATAAATTTACGTGTTTTTCACGCTTTTGCTTAGTCAAGCGAACGGGGACTACTGAAAAATTTAATTTCGAGTCCATCTCCAGGACAAACACATTAACAGAAATATCAGCATTATTCTTTTCAAATTTAGAAATATATGGTATTTTCATAGGAAATTCAATTCCTTTTAAATTTAACACTTCAGTGTAATGAGGATATGTAGAGGTTCTGTCTGAATGTACATCCGTAGGATAAAGACCGCTGACGATGCTCCAGGCAAAGCATGCTTCGTCGTTCATATTTTTTACGTTAATACATGCCTGTTTTTTTAAAATTTTTTCCGGCAGTCTAATGTAGGATGAGCCGGTACCATTCCCCACTTCGAACTTATTAATGTTAACTTCCAAGCTAAGAATTTTATCTAGGGCCCAGCCAGATCCGGATTCGGAGAATTCAGATAAGGAATTGAGAATTTCATCTTTAATATTAATTTGGAAAAAATGTAACAAGTCCGTTCCGGCGTCGACTATTTGATTTTTTGTGTTGAAGTACTTTCGTTCAACGATTTCAACATCTCCGGATTTTCTCAGAAATTCACCACAGAAACAGGTATTCACTTTAAGAGTACGCATTTTTTTCAATACATTCATAACCCTATTTTTAAATAAGTAAAAAGCATCATCTAAAAATTGGGTAACATCTTTGTGTGTTAAATTTATTATTATTCCCGTACGTACTCGACCCTGAAAAACTGAAATTATCTCTTCCCATTTCACCCTATCACTGCGATTTTCTTTCACTGGCGCGGCTCCTACTCTTCCCCCAATACGATTTAAATGTTCAATTACTTTCTTAAACCGTTTAAGATGACCGAGATTAGTTTGTAGTTTTCTCAGAGTACCTACGGCTAAATCTGAATCGCGAATCGCCTTATTAAAAAGCCTAATATGCTGCTTTAGTTGCTTAAGCCAGGTGTCTCTCTCCCGCGGTGTAAAATTTCTTTTTTGAGCTAAAATTACCTCGACTGATTTAAATTTCGCCACAATTTCATCACTGAGACTAGCAATTTCTAATGAACTCATTTTTATTTATTTAAATGCACTTCACAATGTTTAAGAAAAATTTATACATACAGATTTTTCAATATCGATCCTGTTCCCTACGTATTTTTATCTTAATTAGTAGTGCTGCCGTCTTGCAATGATTCAGCTAAAAAAAACATACAAACATTAGAAAAAAATAAATAAAAAATAAAAAAATAAAAAATAAAAAAAATCAAAAAATTTAAAAATAAAAAAAATAAAAAAATTAAAAATAAAAAAAATCAAAATTTTATAAAAAAAGTTAAAAAATTAAAATTGATAAAAAATTAAAAAAATTAAAAAATTAAAAATTTATAAAAAAATAAAAAAAATAAAAAAATTAAAATTAATAAAAAAAAATAAAAAATTTAAAAATAATAAAAAAATTAAAAAATTAAAAAAATTAAAAAAATTAAAATTATAAAAAAATTAAGAAAATAAAAGAATTTAATTGTCCTTACTTTTCACAAATTGAAAGCTTATCCCCATAGACGGCTTCTTAACGTCCTTCAAGCCTCCAAATATAATGCTGTGTTTGCCTTCGGTGAAATCAGCTAAATTGTTTCTCATTAAAGGTGTCACCCTCTTCGGCAGAAAAGCCTTATTATCCTCCAGTTCAATCAATATGCTATCACCAAATTTTGTGGTCACTACTTGAGCTGATAATATTGGCTGGGGACTGTTTATTGGTAAGTCGGACACCTTAACGAGTGGTTTCGTTTCTAAAAGCGCAATTTTATTCAGTTCTTGTAAATTGGCCATCTAAAAATATTATATATTCATGATTTGAAATTTAAACAAAAAAGATTAAAATGTACTCACTTTGTAATTAATAGCGCACACTAAAACACCAAAAAGTATTGTACTGCTGAACTATGAAGTGTACAGACTTATTAACTTCTGAACTATTAAGATTATAATAGCGATAATCACACTTAAACACCAATGGTACTATTGTACTGCTGAACTATGAAGTGTAGAGACTGCTGAACTATTAAGCCTAGAATAACGATACGCCGACTTTTATATCCTTTCCCCCTCCCCTCCATACTTCATTGCGAGTCAGCAAAAAAACCGTGAGAACGCTTTAACCTTGAACGCAAGTGTTCCATCTTAGAACTGAATGTTACTCTTTTAGTCACGTACTTATGATTCACCACCAGCATTAATCACTTATATCTGACAGCTCTTCTTCATCAAAGACTTCTTTGTTCTAAAACTAGAGCGCTTTAACCTTGAACGCAGGTGTTCCATCATTCTTAGAATTGGATGTTGCTCTTTTAGTCACGTACTCGCCATTAATCACTCCTTTGATCTAGCCGCCTACAGACAAGTCTCGACAAGTCGCTAACCTTGAACGCAGGCATTCTCAGAACTTGATGATGTTGCGCAATAACCTTGAACGCGCACGTGTGCATATCGATTACGCTACATTAATCACTCCTTTGATCTAGCCGCCTACAGACAAGTCTCGACAAGTCGCTAACCTTGAACGCAGGCATTCTCAGAACTTGATGATATTGCGCAATATTGCGTAAGATTACGTAATATTGCGCAATACGCTTTAACGATGATGCAATACCTTCTGGTCATTGACGATTACTTCTTGTATACCCCCTCGCCGAAGACCACCCCCTCGAAGACTTCTTCGCCCTCCACCTTCCGGTCTTTGACGATTTACTTCTTGTACATACCCTCGACCCTCTCCGAAGACTTCTTCATCCTCTCCATGGTCACTCCGGATGGACAGACGCCATCGACCTCGAAAGTGGTCCCGGAGCGGCTTTGCCTATCTACTGAACGCACATTGCACAGTATGATATTTAAAAGAATTCAAGTTTACGCGAACGTATGGATATTGCGTGTTTCCGCCACATAAATATTTATTAAATTCATCTCACGAACGGTAAAACTTCTCATATTAATTGCGCATTTATATGCTTGATTTCTTCAATTATTGGATTGAATAAATTTAATTTATTATACGAAAGCATAGTTTTATTTCTCTTTACATTACGAGAATACTTATCTTGCACCAGTAGCGTAGGTGTTTAACCGTAGATACCGGATACTTATATATTTATATCTGGCAATGGCTGATGCTTGATGTCTTACTACTGAACCAGAGTTGATGTCGTTCTAACAGTGCATCTGGATTCATCTGAATAGCGTGAGAGCCTTTTCTTTTTTCTTCTACTCTTATTATCATAGTAAAGTAATCTCTAACCTTAGCAGATCTTTTGATCCCCACTACCATGCAGGAGCAGGTTCAATCACACAAGTATTTGCCTTCTGATGCAACTTCTAGAGGTATTCCATACACAAATAATGTTCGTTGTCAATTTTTTTCTCTTTGTGATGAAAATTATCTTAGTTTTGACTGAAAAAACTTAGAAACCGTAGACCATAGACTTCATTTTTTTTTTTTCATCATAAATTGAGTTGTAAGGATATTCGGGAAGAAATGACTACCGCAATACAGCTTTTAAGCAACTAAGCTTCGATGAACAACTAAGCAAAGTCGCTTTGGTGGCGAATGCGAAAATTATCTCAAACATCTGATACCAACGGACTTGTCCGTGTTTTGTTTAAAGGTCCTTTTATCGATGCATGGTAGCCAAGTGAGAAAATGCCTTGTTACCTGTTTACTTGGTTGCGAGAATCGATGGTTCGACCCCATTCTAAACTTCTAAAATTGGGATTTGCTTCGCACTTTGATGAGAGAGGAGACCGGCGATGTCCTAGATGTGATTCGGAATTTACAATAAACTGTAGGACCTCGTCCCTCTTTACCTAACACAATAGCTTAAGTTTTTCGTCGGTTATCTGATTTGGATGAGTTGTTAAAATAGAGAGATTATTATGTACCTAGTCGGTCATGTTAAAATTTCCTGTCTGAAGTCTTTAACAGCGGTTTAATCACACAGAACTGTCGATGGTGGAACACCAAAATCGTATGTTCACAGATTTGTATATTATTTAACCAAAAATGGATAAAAAAATTGTTTTTGAAGGGAAAATTAATAAAGTATACCTTGACATTTACAATTTTTAATTATCCTTTGCGGTATTTATTTAGGTATATTAATTTAACTACATCTATTTAAAATAATCTATCGAGCTCTAGGTGTACATTATTTTTTAAAATGGTAAAAGCAATAATACACTCCTTCCTATACATTGTTGTCATAGGATTAATTATTTTTGATACTTTACTGATAACCGATCTTTTATCTTGTTTGTAGGCTTGTTCGATTTATTCGTTGACAAATATTCTTTGATTTTATCGTATCGAAAGATCGTTCGAGCGATTTTATTTGACCAATTAAATGTATCTATAAATCAATCACATATGAATGGTTTCGGCTACGCTTAGTAGCTGAGCGTCGATTTGAGGGTTTTCTGATGGAACATATTACATAATTTTGCAGCAAATATATATATATGCTGTTTACTGTAGGGAAAATAGTTGTAGGGTGAACGATATAATATACATACTGATTTCGAAAGCAATCAGCAATACATTGAAAGGAACTTACATAATATGCAGACAATGTCACTGCTATGGTTAATGATTTCTATGTATAGGTAAGTACCTAATTTCTAGAATCTTACCTATTTCCTTTTTTGGAAAGTTTAAAGTAAGAAAGTTTCCAACATAAGTTGTAGGCAGGGTGTTAACTGTATACGAGATTAGAAGAAAGAGTAACTCATGGAATCTGGATAAATTTTTTATGCGAGAAGGTATCACAGAAGATATTTTTTCAAACTTCCTTGAAAGTTTATTGTTGCGTTAATGAAAACCAGCTGTACTGATAGTACTGAAGCCTGAGCTTATTATACCTCATAATCTTATTATTCCATTAGACCCGATCGATAAAAGGTTTGATTATATCTTCTAGTGTTGAAAATTGTCTTCCTAAGTATCGAGCCTCATAGCCTTAAGATGCAATATGAGATTTTGTCTTCTTCACTATAGTGCCATATTCCGCTTTGACCCCTTGGTCTTGGTGCTAATTTAGTTCTCTGTTAAAATTCTCAATGCACACCTCAGCCTTTGTTCTAGTAATTTATTGATATTTCGTTTTAGATGGTTCACTAATAAACATGCATGACTGCCTGATTGATGTAAACAGATCAGTTTAGTTGATTTCAGTGAATCTAAATTTTCAGAATGAAATTCAAATAATGTTGATGACTTTAATTTAAAATACACTCCAGTAGATTTGTCAAGATGTGGCTAAATTGAACCAAACTCTCGTTAACATCACCATAATATTGATAAATTCCATTTACTTTGTGTGTCACCTACATTATTTCCTTTTTGTCAGAAGGGTCATGTCACATATGGGCTATCTCAATCATTAGTGTTACAACGGCTTGCGCGGTAGTTGTACTCATTATCGTTTTATTTGGTCCGATTATCTTCTTGAAGAGCGGCTACTTGCACTTCCTTCTACTTTCTTATAAACAACCAAGAATTCAAGACTGATATGGCTTACAATAAATCTATCATACTTTCTGCAGAATCATGATTCCCAAATCTTGAATCTCCACTAATATCTCCAGTTATTGGTTCCAAGTAACATTAACCTTTTAAGACAAAAACATTGACATTTTCCTTGGACGATGTCCCAAATGCTGCCCTCTAGTGAATAAACATTTTGAAAGTAAGCGTTGAGTGAAAAGATTTTGATTGAGTGAAAAAATTCTCCACTTAACCTTAACGGTATAAGCTAATTAATAAACTGCGTACTTTTCATAGAAAGTGTTACATCATTATAATTTATAATTTTGGACATTCATGGAATAAATATTGGGAAAAAAAATTTTGAGGTAAAATTATTATTGCATAGGTATTATCTACTAAATAATTCTACTTGAGAACGATTTATAAAATATGTTGTCATATTTTATTTTTGAAACCAATATTGTTGCTGTTTTGTTTTAACTTAAGTATAATAAATTTTCCTTTAAGTTTCCCATTGTTTGTGTTGTATAGTAATGAGTGACGATTGTTAAGTAGAAAGGATAATGGATATATTTAGATATTGTACAGTAATAACTCAATCAATATAACTTAGTTTATTCAATAACATCATGCAACATAGTGAATACCAAGTCTGTAATATGATGATGAATTGAAAAAGACATTTGTTAAGGTCTGCGTAAGAGATATTTTCAAGAAGAGCAGACATTAAATTAAATAGGTGCTTTTAGTCAGCATAGCATGATTTCAAATGGTTTTAATAATTTATTGATATGATGTGATCTTATACCAATTTGAGAGCTTTTTTTTTTATTATCCTTAGGAAGTTAAAACGAGCGCTATGTTCTATAATTATTAATTTACCACAGGCAACATATCTTAAAAAATAATTTGTGTAATTAACGATCTTCTGTAACATTTTTATTACAATTCTAAATTTGCATCGTTGATTAAGCAAGTGGAGAGTGGTAGTTAATGGAGTTTCTTCTCCGAACGCCGACCATTCTTATTTTCTTATTACCTCGGGCTTCTTGTCTTTTCTTCTTGTACAGCAGCCAATCAGTTCAGCCGGCGTATAACGAGGTCCATAAAATCATGTGAGTCCACTTCGAAATGTGTTAGCTAGTGCTGTTTATTTGCTTTAAACATACCCACGTTACTACTTACGATCCTATATAACTTATCGTTAAGTTAAACTACAAGTAAACTTTAACTTTATCTTAAATTACATTATTTTTGTTTAGCCTCAGTATTCGCTTCCATCAAATTTTTTATTTGGCTTCAGGTAATAAGGAAACTGTTGGGTTGATTACAAAGTTACAGAAACATTGAAAGAAATATCGCATGGGAAGTTACATTAGTCGACAGGTTCAATTTAAATACTCAACTTTCTAAATTGTGCTATTTGTATTGTACTTGGTGTCAATCCATGTGGACAAATACATAAAATATTATATCCTCCTACTAAAGTAGATTTTTTTGTATACATTTTAAGTAAATTAGTTCGAATATTTCTTATTGAAAAAAATCTTATTTTATTGAATGGAACTATTGTCCACATTTGCAAGTTATTATTAAATTATTAAATGCTTAAACAGGTTGCGGTATTAATGTGTTCGACTTCGATATCTCGAGTTCTATGATAGCTAGAAATTTGATTTAAAAACTTAGTAAACTAGATAAACGAGTCTATAACCAGAATATATAGGGTGAGCCAAACCGATTTCTACATAGTCAAATGTTTTTTGTTTATTAGGATGGATGGGATATTATCATCAGTATATATTTTGAGGCCTCTTTCTAGCCCCTGTCCACTCATATATTATTGAAGAAATTATGCATCATATTTAAAAAAAATAATGCTAACATCAGTTGCAAATCAGCTGTGTAGTGTTTCTGAATCATTTTCATCTGCTAAAAGTCTTATTTGAATTGAATATTTTGTTTTTTGAAATAGAACACCCTATATATTTTTCGACAATGCTATGTGAATTAAAAAGCTACATGTATGTCCCCATAACTATTTTTGTAATTTTTTTCGTAGGTATTATTATTGAACAATAAATAATAAAATATGATAAAATTTTTCAAATAAATCAAGAGAAAAATTATAACTTTCCACATCTTGCCCACTTTGATTGATACACAGTTCTACGCGTTTCTTGAGTGAGGTTTCTACTATTCTTAAAGTTGATGGAATAATACTTCCAAAAGCATGTAAATTAGAACAATCTATTTTTATAAGACCGAATAATCCATTTAGGCTATTTAGCGAGACCAATAATTATCCAATTCATTTATATGGGTAAATATTATTTAGGTGATCCCCAGTGTATTTTTGTATGTGGTGGACCACCGCTGAAGCTACATACATATAATATTGCTTTGAGGAAGATTAGCCAATGATTGTGACAGATAACTCTCCAAAAAAATAAAGATAAGCAGCTCCAGTCAGAAGAAATGTGGTTCTAATATTTTATAATAATTTCTCCCTAAACCTTCATAAACCATCTGTGGTAGTTATCGAGTTGCCTGAAAAAATAAGTATTTTCCAAATCATAATAATGGAAATTGTGCAACAAAACACTGTTGAAGAAAGCAGTGTTACATTTTATTTCTGGGTATTCTCAATCATTACCAGCACCACAGAAAACTCGTTTTCATCATTTACAACATTTTGTACGTGTTCACTTTTTGGATATTTTCCATTATCAGTTTCCACAAATCTGTCGAGTAGGTTTTGGAAGTTCTTATCGCCACCAGCTACAGGTAAGCTGAAGAGCAGTGAGGAAACGTCTTATCATCAAATCAAAAGTTAACTTATTACGATCACCAGACGTGAGAGGATATGGAGAAGACCTGGTGATCGTTACGCTCCGTGTTGCTTCACTGAGAGAATACTATTTGGAGGTGGGTGTATTATGATATGGGGAGATATATCTGTAGAGGCACGTACAGTAATTGTTACTCATATAAGAGGAGTAGTAACTGCCCAACGGTACATTACCGATTGCTTATCAGACCATGTTATGCGCACCCACATATTGCCAATATTGTTACGGATTATCTAGATGAAATTGGTATCATTCGAATGAGCTAGCCATTAAGAAGCCCAGACCTCAACCCGATCGAACATGACTGGGATTATCTGAAACGGTATATTAGAACAAGCTGTAATTGAAGCTCGAAGAGGCAACACTAGATACTAGACAGAATATTTATTGCCACAATGTGTCTTCGTACATCTCTCATTATTGTTTTTTTTTTAATTAATAATCAATAAAGTTACATTATTCCACACTCAAATATTCATATTTTATTTGACCGAGACACGTTTATCAACATTTACTTAGTAATGTTGAAAAACGAAAAAACGAAAAAATTTAAAACTGTGTCCGGTTTTTTCTGTCCAGGAGTGTATATTTTGACTGTTATTTTACCACTGCCTTAGGATCTTTTAAACAATCACATTTTATGTTATCGTGATATTCTTAAAATATATTTCACATAAATCCTCTAAATCATTGACAGACGTGTATCTGTAAACAATTTTTGATTAGGTGTGAAAATCAGCTTCTTTATATTTATAGATGCTGTTGAGACTGTTATTTATACAATAACAATTTAAGTACCATCAGAAATAAATACAAAGTAATTTAATGTTTGCTTATCTCTTTATAATTCATAGAGATGAATTTATTAAATATTCATAAAGGTGCGTGAATACACTCTCCCACGAATTAACGCGATATTCGTCTTCGAGCCCCACACTCGTCACATTTTCTATTATATTTGATTAGGCATACAAACAGCTTTGAAGGGTGCTTATGTGGTATCCGTCAATCAGTCAGACATAGTGGGTCCCTTTCAATAAGAACACCAAAGAATGGGGTTAAAGCCGCGTTAAAACAAGTGATAAAACTCCGGAATCGGCTTGGAATAAAGACCCAACGGCACCCCTCGTAGCAACGTGTAATGAATATAATAACAACATCGGCGTTGCTAATAATTGCCAATTCAAATGATGTGGACTCCTTAAAAAGAGCAAAAGAGGGTCGGATAGTTCACACAGGGGTGTTAGATCGTGAAATGAGGCCATTGTTGGGGCAAGCAATTGTTGTACAAGAAAAGAGAATATTTGATTTATAATTAGCATTTCGTTTGTTACATTTTAGTTTTTTTTTATTATTTTTGAATTATAATTAAACAGATACAGCACAGGGTAGGTGCAAAGAGAGATGTAAAATATTTTTATTGAATTACAAGTAAATACCTGAATACCATCATTTATAATTGAGAGAAAATAAAATATAGAAATCAGAGACAACCTCCTATAAAAATATGATCGTAGTAGAAACATTCTTGGATCTGACATTTTCCTAACCAGAAATGAATTCTAGAGAACCTGTTATGGTTCCTATCTGTATGTAAATTATGATATGATATGATTATCGTACCTAATGATCTTAAATTCCATCGAGCATAGTTTCATTCAATATTTTTTGGTTATCAAAGTATATAGGAACTTGTAAATGATTATATTCCTTGATATTTAATTTATATAGAATGAAGAAGAATTTCTCTGAACTTGAAAAAGAATTAATTTGTTGTTAGATTCTACATATCCATACATTTTTTATTTATTAACATCAATAATAAATAACTATGATAAATCTATAATTATAATAATGATTTACTAGTTAATAAAAATATATTTTTTAATTATTCAGATCGAAGGAGTAAAACATTAAATTATTAATTCTCTTTCAACACGTATACTCTTAAACGTGTATGAAGCGTTAATCCGAGTAAGCTGTTAATTGCATAGGTAGGAAAAATATACCTACTCGTTGCAAAAATAGGCAGTAATAAAAATTACTATACATTTTCCTGTTCTTGGCATCTATTTATTTTTAAGCTCAACTGTGCCAACGACAAATTAATTCCTAAAAAATATATTTCTAACATTCGAGATTTCTCTTTGTGAACTGTTAATTGAAATATTAAAATATTTTTTCCTTACATATCCGGTGTGTAGAATATAATCTGAAGTCCACAAGGGGGTGTTAACCGAGGCTATTGTTAAAGCAGACAATTGCAGTGTAATTCTG
Organism: Rhagium mordax; assembly: GCA_963680705.1. Taxonomy (NCBI): domain Eukaryota; kingdom Metazoa; phylum Arthropoda; class Insecta; order Coleoptera; family Cerambycidae; genus Rhagium; species Rhagium mordax. Next base: position 81,181,989 of record OY796657.1, on the reverse strand, counting down.
CGGCGTCAGAAGAGAAGGTTCTTCCATTCTCGCTGAGGATTATGACCGCAACGTGACGCTGTTCCGTGGCTCATCCTGGATTTATTATTATTTATTTGCAGGCCAGCTTCGCTCTCCCGTAAATCACATTGATCCGCAACTTCATGTCCCAGACAATGAAATACATGTGAGACAATAAACAGGCCGATGTATGAGCTGCGCTTCCGACATCGTCGTATCGGAAAAGAAAACATGTCTCTGAAAAGCATGAAATATGTGCATATATTCATTTGATAGGTTGTTCTCGGATCTGTTGAAATAAGAGGATTAAAACTGAATTCGTTAAAAAGCAGATAGCCTCAGTCAGCAGCTATATTTCAACGATTTCTAATATTTATTCAGTTCTAAACCTTTCAACATGTTTTTTCACCGCATTAGAAATTACGGTGCCAACAAAACGTATCTTGAATGATGAGCTGGTATTTAGTCAGATGTCAGAAATCTTGACTTGACACTCAATTATAATTACTGGGAAAAAATTTTTTAAGTGTAAATTTTTAAATGTAAATTATTTTAATACTTTGCACGTCACAAGGAAATAAATATTTCCGAATGGTTTATAAAAAGATTATCGGATAGAAATTTTTTAAATAGGTACATGTTTTTTGAACTCGTTAAGTTATAAAATTAAGAATTTCATTGAAACTTAATTTTTCTTCTCAGGAATTGCCGGATTAGGACAAGGAATGAAATTAAATTAATTCATGACCTTTCGACTTTAATTAATCAATCTTCCTCATTGAAACTTATATGTTGATCGATATTGCTCAAAAAGAACTTCTGGTTTAAAAGAATTCTTAAGTTATCCAATATAATAATAAACCAAAATATTTAAAAAATATATACAAGGTGTTAGGAAAGTTTTGGGAAAATTTAAATGGGTAGTGAATGAACCAACAATCAAAGAAGTTTTATGACATTTTTCTGTAATATGAAGTTTTTTTTCTTATGATTAATACAAACGTTTTAGGATAGTAGTGTAAAGATACCTTATTAGTACGGTTAAATCGTACAAAATAGTAAAAAAAAACTAAATTCTATTGGAATTAATTGCATATTTCTCGTTGTGACTTGCTTATTTTTAATTTTGAGGTGTTTATGTTTTAACAAATTTTTGTTCAGAATAAAATGTTCCTCCAAAAGGCTTTAAAATATGAAAAGATGCACACATTATTTTAATTTAATATTTTTTCTATTTTTTCCTACTAGATTTTAAACTTTTTGCGTTAGCAAAGAGGGCCGTGGATGAAAACAATATCAGTTTATATCGTTTTCATCCACGCCCTCTTTGCTAACCCAAAATGTTTGAACTCAATTAGGAATACTTACCTACAATCTTTCTATTTTTGATTAATAATTCAAAACATTCTGTATAAATATATCACATATGCTATATCGGTGTAATCAGAAAAGAAACCAAATCTAACTAGATAAAAACGTAGATAGGTTGTTCCATTTAAAAAAAACATCGGTAATGTCCATATCTGAAAAAATCGACATTCAATTGTTTTTTTATTACTGCCAAATAAAAATTTAGTAAATAGGTATCCTGTAACTTTTGTATAAAACATTTTTTATAATCTCTACAATAAACTCGCAAATTCTCATTCAAATAAATGTGTACCAAACAAAATTATACTGTACAATGTTTGTGTATGTGTGTGTGTGTGTTTTTTTTAATTTCTAGGTTTATTTTTTTTATATGTTTGGAGGATGATGGTCCCAATAACATGAAACTTAATTGACAGGGTTATTTTTTTATGTTTGGATGATAATGGCCCCAATAACGTAAACTCTAGTTCTTCCATTTCTTCCTTATTCAAATGATCGACAAGGTCTCCTCTTTCTTTTTTCACGATGTCAGCATAATCTATGTTGCAGTCATCAATATCGAGTTTGAGCATTAACGCAGGACGTCTTCGCATAGTTTACAAATGATGGCACATTTCATGCCATTTTTCCTACAAGAGCAACCGATAAATAATGAAGTCGTGTCGCAGCCACTGAATACATGTAGGACAATATGTTGTCTTTAGAAACTTGGTAAAACTTGAAATGTAAGGGACTGTAGACAACATCATCTTTTCTGTTTTTGCCTGGTTTAGTAGAAAGATGTTGGGGGACATTTTGGGGCTGAAGCAGTCAAAATACACAAAATACAACCACATAGTGAGAGAGTTTAACAACGGCAAAAGCAGTGGCCACAATTAAAGTATCACCATCCTAAGCAGCTTGCTTAATGTTAAAGTGCTCAGCTTCAACTCATGAAATCAATAAAGAGATGAGGTGCTGTTTATTTTGATCGTTCGAAAGAAACAATTCTTTTGCCATGCGGTCTCTTGGTTGGCCCTGCGCAACCGGTCAGCTGATTTAGTACTCTTTTTACTTACCATATCAGGGTTTAGATCGATTCAAAAATATTGTACTTTTTATAGAGACAAATGGAGTGTTTTTCGAAGTGTGGAAAATTGGCGTTTTTGACGTAGCTTTCCTACAAGACCAGTTTTTCAAAATATTGGTACTCAATTGACGAAGAATTTAATGAATTCAATATTTTTTGTAATACTTTCCGACTAAACGCTTCTTTTCGGAGGAATTCGAGAAAAACCGGAATAAGTCCGAATATTTCGATGTCTTTTAACATCACGGCTGAGTTCCACTCGGAAATAGGGGCAAAATCAAATTATTCATGTTAGAGACCTACTTGAGTGATTAAAACAGTTTTCACAATTCCACCCGTTTTTGGAAAGCAAAACTCTAATTTGTCTGGACCAGGAACTCCCTTATAAAAGAGGATCAATTAAATGAAAAATTAGGTGTTGACATGATAACTGCACGCTATCATTATATCAGTACAATGAACCTTGTATATTACCTAACCTATTACCGAATTTGCGAACTGATTTCATTTAATGTGAAGTTACGTCTTTTTGCTCGCCAGGTAAATTGCTTGATATAAATTTTTTTTATGAATTATTATAATTTGAAGTCATTTCATCACAAGTAAATTAATTCCAAAAGCAATAAGGACATTTACTAATAATTTCATTTTATAAATGTAGTATCTGGGTATTGTATAAGACTTATTGGTTCAGTATGTTGCTAGTAAATATCCTAGCATCCAGTAGTTATGATCCTTTAAGCGTTTTTGTATCCTACAACTGAAAATCACATCGTTAACCTTTCAAATATTCAACACGCACTATAGGTATATTTGACACACTGCATATATTTTTACTTTATTTTATTTAGTATTTTATTTAATTGCTTTCAAGAAATCATGTTAAATAAAGAAACAAATACGTATTCTGCGTTAGTTCGGTATATAAAAATATCCAAACTGAACAGATTGTACGAATGTCGAAAATTAGAATTAAATTTATACTTATACATTACAACACAGATTTCATCGTTTTTAATTAAGGGCAACTTTCGTGTTACCAGAAAGGAGGCGCTGAATGAGAGGCGTAGACGATTTCAACAACATACTTAGATATTCATAATTGATATTTTATTATTTATTGTGGCGTCTGATGGCGGTCTAGATAGGGATGATATATATGGCGGACTAATTTATATCAAACTGGCTCGCCACTTGCTGCTACCAACACGCAGTAGAATCATTTTCATTTTGATTAGGTTGTATGTAGAAGAGAAACAGTGAGTTGGAGAGAAGGTATCAAATAACGGATATTATAACATGTATAAACAAAATTGTGTCGATATCTTTCTTTAATTGCAACAACTTAAATTCTTAGTTTATATCATTAATGTAATAAAAAGTTGTAGGTAGTTGCAAGTATAGGTGCATGGGTACATTAAATAATTCTACCTGATGATGAAGTGTGGACTCAACTATATTTTCAGGTTAGGGGTACTGATGTATGTATTTACACACACACTAACGAATTTATCTCCTAGTGTAATTGGTTGTGGTAACCGTGTCTAGTAGATATTATTAAAAAAATTTCTTAAATCAAAGAATATGGTTATCATACAAAATGACAAAAATTGTGATTAAATAAATAACTCTTAATATAATGCTTATTTCTGCGATAAAGTACGAGTTAAACTGTTACTAAAATATTTACTTTTTTTACTAGTAATTAACGAAGAATAAATTTAATAAAAAAATGGTGACATTATTGAACAATAAATTGCATTTCTGTTATATTACTGAAAAGATTCTATTTTATTTTTCATTTTAAGAAAGATATTCTTTAGTTAATAAACGTTTCGACATGGTTTTTCAATTTTGTAAATTCTCGTATTTGGATATACATACATAGAAGAAAGCACCGACTAACATTACCACAGCATATAATTAGTTACTTTAATTGATTTTATAAGAATTGATGATTCATTAATTTCTCAGTAGCCATGTTACCCCATATCTCCCCCAAGATTTTAACAGCGTTTTGGTTTCATTCGACCAACGTGTACCTCAATAAATCGTAAGTGCATTCCATGATAATTGACTCTATTTATATGTACACTTCGTTTACGTAGGCCCATAATCAAGACGACAGCTTTAAATTATATGGAAAATTGGTTTACTTGGAATGTGTCACTTAGCGAGTTACTTTAATGAAAATAAAAAAATCAACGCAACTGAAATAAATTGCCTCTCCAAAATTAATTTCTTGATTTAGATGCAGAAGGTAAATGAACATCAAATATATATACCAGACGGTTAGTTCTAGTTATCTTTATATTTTATTTCACGGAAAAACATAAAATAATGTGATGCTTCGGCGGTTCTAATGCACTTCTCAAATATTAACGCATATTTTAAAAGTGACCTTAACTTCAATCTCTAATATTTTCTGAACTATTTCGCCAGCCGATTTAAATCATTTTTTTTATTGATTGATATTGATTCTTCAAGAATCTTAGCAGAGAATGAGACTAAATTGTGATTATTGGGTTTCGGCAAAGGCGCTAAGACACTCCACAGTGCGTTTATAATTTCTTGGTGAAAAAACACCGTTAGGTCCGTTAGTATAATAATCTATGTCAATAAAAATGTCCCAGAGAGGGAAAGTAGCCTCTTACTAAAATTCTTGAATAACCAAACTACAATCCAAAAAAAAAAGATGATTGAAATCGAGGAAGTAGTTGGGAAGATTGAACTTAAGGTCACTTTTAAAATATGTGTTAATTTTGGCGAGAAGTGTATTTTTTTCTAGGTTCTTAACGTAAGAATGTTTAAAAAAATCTTCATCGACAATATTCCAATTGTAATAGTCGCATAAGTATACATTTTTTAAAAATATATAGACTAAAGCAATATGTCTGTCATTATTATATAAATTATAATAGGGCGTGAATAGGTTAGAACAGAAATAAGCAACACATCATTTGATTTGTTCTGGGTCAGTGAATTTCATCAAAACTGTGAATTTATTAGTGTTTAAAATTTTGAGAGTGCACCTTGCAGGAAGATGTTAAAGAACTACTTTTTATTATGGAAATCATAATTTCAATATTTATATACTAAGATTTTTGAACATTATTTATAATTGAATCGGTTTGTGGAACAAAAGCTCAAATTGAAAAATCATAGTTTTACAGGATGCACAAAAAATTTAATATCCAAAAAGGTTCACAAACAAATGATTTTATTACTGAAAAACTCTAAAAGAATTGTTAGTTAATGCAAATACTCCTTTTTCTAGAGCATGCGTAAAGTACTAATTTTACACACGCTTCATAGTGCGTAAAGTTAAAATTTACGCACTAGTGCGTAAAGTAAAATAGTAAACAATTGCACATTAGAGCACCCATAATAATCATATCTTATTTTAAAAACGTTAAATGTGGTTATTTATTTTTATGTATGTACCTACTTAGTCCATTTATTTAATATCATGTTATATTATTATAAAACGTACCTAATTCTCAATATTCTTTAACAATAATGGTTTAATTTTTTGTAATTCAGAAGTTTCGTTGTTTATATTCTCAAGACTGTCAAACTTTTACAAGAAAATTAAATAAAAAAATTTTTTGGGCCCTTGTTCGCCTTTGTGAATTTTTATTAATTTAAATGAACTCTTTTCAAAAAAATATTATTTATTTAAACATTATTATTACAAACTTAAGCTTAAACTGTCTCATCCTTAAACTTTGTAACTTTATTTTTGGTGCAGATTTTAGACATTGATAAAAAAAATTGCTTCTGGATCTTCAAGATAGTTACAAGGTGCAAAATATTCTGCAATTTGCACTTTTTAATTGGCAGGTCTGTTTTGATTGTGAATTCAATTGGGAATACGTTTTGAACATCAGGTTAAAGTGAAAATAAGAAATGAAATTTTGAAAGGAGAATGAGGCTGCCATCCACATGTGTGCAGCCTTAAAAATCTTAAAAATGAACAGCTTCTATTTTTAGCCTGTCCTTGCTTTTTTTGTATTAATCACCGAGGAAATCTTTAACATTTCTAACCTTAGTACATTTTTTTATTTTTTGTTAATCCCATTCATCGAGTTTGTCTACGTTTTCCATTTTTCTTTGTTTTTTCTTGATAACTAGTAACTCCAAAATGGCAATCATAAGGTAAGAAGCTATGACCCTTTATTGGAAAATGATAACGAATGTCATCGAACTGTTCAATCAATATGTCAACGTCATTATATTCTTCATTCCATTCATTCGTTGGTTATTTTAGTTTCTCTAGAAAACTTGTGTTCACTTTTTGTGGACCTTTAACTTGCATTTTAATTCTACAATCATTAATGGCTTCATTAGTTTTTCGGCCAATTGAGGTCTTTAACTTCTTCACATTCTGTACAAAGATCGATTTTGAATATTCCAAATTGCTAGTCTAAATAGTACCTGTATTTTACTTCAAAAGTTATTTTTTTAAATCAGTCGTTTCTTTAATATTTTCATACATTTCTGGGAAATACTTTTCCAAAAATAGATCTACATTTTAAGAATACTTATATTTGATGCTAAATATCTCCTATTTTGGCCAAATCTCGCTTAATGCTGATCATAATATGAAAAAGATTGATTATTGGTGTAAATTTTTGTTTGAATTTCATCATCCTTAACATTTCCTCTATTTTCACGCTGTCTCCTCAAATCTCGAGCAACCTTTAACTGAGTTTTTAGGGATGAAATTCGGCATACTCTTATTTCACTAACACCATGAACACCAACAAAAGCCTCACGACACACTTTATAACTACTAACTGTATTAGCAAGTTGTAAATAAATTTTTTTTTATAACATATTAAAATCAAAAATGTTTAGTTTCACCCCATAGTAGTGTAGTAGTAAATTTGCATTGTACTTTTGGTAGTCTTAGTAGTCCTGCATTTAACTTAAAATTTAATCAGGCTCATGAACATTTTTATGACCTATTTTGTTAAAATTTAAAATTTTTGTAAAAATCGCTAAATTTTGATAACCAACATGCGTCTTTATTTCTCTCATTTTTTCTTTTTGCTATATTTTGTTTACACTCCTCAGGATAGAGCCCCTTTTTAATCATCTGCATCATCATCATTATTTTTAACACTTAATTAACAATGAATCAATGTTCACCTGCTTAGTAATACTAGTAAACGTAAACAAAACGAATATGATTAGGTTAGTAATTTTCTTTGTAAATCATACATAATATGATCTGTGAAACATGGGCCAATTTACATCATTTGTGCCCCTGTTCCACGAACCTAAAAATAAACCGTATTTCATACGATTTGATGGGCCCATGTTCCGTTCACTGACGCTTTTTAAAAAGAGTAAAAAATCTGAAAAATCCATAAAAATGATATATGGGTCCATGTTCCACTAACCGATTCAATTAATTATAGTGAAACCGATTTTATGCCGGCAGTTGTTCATTTCCATTCATTCAACTTAGATTCCAATCTCAACATAAAAAATAAGCTTTTTCTGTTTACCTATTTTATTTAATCAAATACGAAAAATCAAATAAAATTGTTACTAATAATTTTCGCAGAAACAATAAATCCAAATTAGGAAACCGAATATATAAACTTTATTGTGTTAGATGACAAACATTTCGAAATTATTCCATAGCAATCCTGATATAAACTTCCGAAACTTTTCATTGCTTGGATATGGTACTATACGTATTACTTCCTTAATCAATTAATATCAAATAACAGGGTTTAATAGATCTGGTTCTTGTTACTTTAAAACGAAATATCCGCCAATTCTCAAGATAGGTCTACAAATATTTGAAGAGAAATCAGTTTTTTAGGTAAATAAATAAATATTGGAGGCAATTGTATTCACTGTCTGTATGATAGATATTATTACGTATAATAAGTATATCGAAACTGATTTTAGGGCCAAAAAGATATTTACATCAAACGTAGTGCGATAAATTTTTTTTAAGAGAACAATTAACTTAATAAAATGGATACTAGATATATTTTATGTTATTTTTTCTTGTGTATTACAGGTCAAAATTATTAGAATAACTGTTTTAGTTGCTTGCGATTTATATTTCTTCGTAGTTAAATTTAGAAACCAACAATTAAAGTGAAATAATATTAACGAATTTCCCCAAGTCACTAATAATAAAAGCATTAGAAAACTTCTCCAATAAATCTTTGATATTCCCCAAGGTGTGGGGCATCCAACATCGGTGTTGGCAATTTTTCCAAGTGAACATAGTAATAGAAATAACGAACCCTTTTGACTTTATGATCGTTCTAATGGCAATTAGTGGGAGTGAGCAGCGTCCCTAGAGTCGTGGGGATCGGTCCATACAGCTAATTATGAGTTTTGGTCTTTCCAAAGCAACCGGCTATGAAATCCTAAGCTGCTTGTCGATTCGGAGGCGCAAGTGTTGGATTACACAGGCCAATTACGAGATGCGTGGCAGGAATTAACGCAGGCATAACGGCATCACGCCTGGAGCAGCTTGATTGACATTTCGCACTTACATTATTGTCGATAGGGCACAGTGGGTTGTGGTGGGATTTTCAGTCGGATTTTATATGGACCGGCGTCATGCGTCATGGCATTAATAACATTAATATAAAAATCAAGGTAGACTCTGTAACTCCTTTATTAAAAAGATAAATATAATTATTATAATTCCATTTAATCTTTCTGAATTTAGAAGTTGTTTTAATTGTTTTTAAGAAACAATTTAGAGTAGTTTTAGTTGATCTTGTTTTCTTGCAGTTCAATCCTTTAAAACTATATTAAAGACCATCAAAGATTATTTCTACGTAGATGCTCAACCGCTAGGTACGTTAATACATACACGTGGATCGCTACTATAAAATAGTAAGAGTCAAATATTCAGAATGGTAACAGAGTGAAATATAATAAGGCGCTTCGCCATATTACTCATAATCATTAAAATTTGTACACATATCTATCTGTGTCTATTTGAAAAGTGGTAGCGAAGCCATTTATGAGTCATAAACCTTTTTATATGTATAGCGGTTGACCGGTTGGGCAACAATCTTTAAGGCTACTAAAATTGGGAAGCCATTCCTTTTAAAAATGATAATTAAAGTATTTTTAAGTAATCGTAACATTATTATTTATCTTGTAGTGTCACTTTATTATGGATATATTGGCATTTAATATAATAAGCACGACGAAGAAAGATACTAATTTAAATTTCTTTATTGGTTTCAACTGTATTGTTTACATATTTAAAGACAAGGGACAAACACCCAATATTCAAGTATACTACGAATTTTTTTATCCGAAAAAAATCTACGCCACGGCTGGAAATCGGATCCGGGACTGCTGGCTGGGAGTCAATTATCCTTGCCTCTCAACCAACCAGCCATATAGTCCCACATTACGTTTTAAATCGAAAATATTTATATTATACCACCAGCGGGTGTCTTTAAAATGCCGGTGACGATACATATATGCACACAAAAAAAAGTGGATTGTTCTTTTGACTAGACCAACTTCTTGATGTATTTTGACGCAATTATCCGGAGTCAGCATTGCATCCCTCCAGATTGTTTTCATTGTGTAAAACCACCCCTTAAATTCAGAAAATTCCTCTGTATGGTGCGCTAGCATTAGGTGTAATCGTGAAAACCGATTGGATGCTATTGGAAAACTATGTTTTCGCGTATTTGGATGCGCTGATTTCAAATCGAAAGTCGGAAGTGCTACATCATCGTTTAGTATTTTTTTTTCAAAAGCAAGTAACGTCCTGTATTGCTCGAAAATTGTCAAAACTTAGTTATGCTGTGCCTGTAGAAAGATGAGTATAGATGAAGAAGTGAACGATGTTTCTTGCTGTGTAAATATGTTCCACTTATTCCTTTTTTCTCTTGTAACGAACTCTCTTGTCTTCGAATGATCTACGCAGCAGTTTTTTCTTTATTTTCTTTTCATTCTGCTTGGTTTCCCACTTTAGCGCCCAACAGAAATTTGCCGTCATATCCCACCTTCCATGGTATCGACTCTCCATTTTACTTATATCTTGATGAAATCTTTCTCCTTGTTCTTCGCTATAGTTCCTGAGGTTTTCGGGAAAGTAGTCAAGGTGAAGTCTCAACTGTTTGAAATTTTTCAACAACTTTTTAACTAATTCCTGGTCATCCTCACTCTCCTCATTTCCCAAGACATTCTGACATACCTTTTTTAAACGCAGCCATGTTGCTTTTTCAGTTGAAGATACCCTCTTTTAATTTAGCATCACTTATTTCGGGAAACTTATCTGCTAAATATCTAAAACAGTCGACATCTTTGTCCAAAGCTTTAACGACGAACTGTTTCATGAGACCAAGTTTAATATGAAGAGGTGGAAGCAGAAGGAAGGATCAACCAATGAAATATTCTGTTTCAGGTAATGATCATGTAACTGCTGTTTAACAACCGGGAGTACATAATGTGGAGATGCTCCATCCTGAAATGTAGAAAATTTTCAGTCAGTGCATGATTCCCGTGGGTGTCTATCTGGTTTTTCAGCTCGTGTACAATTAAAGGGTCGATGACTTCTTCCAGCATCTTAGAAAAATATTGCCTCTTAAATTTCCATCAATGAATAATGAATCGAAGATGACAGTTTCTCATACATGATACGAAAAACGTGTTTTCTATAGGTGTTTTTATAAGACCATTTTAGTTAAATTTTTAGGATCTGAAATCTGAAGTCTTTTATAGAAATTGACTAATAGTTTTCATTTTTATATTTGAAATCATACCCACATTTTTGTTGTTGCAGCTTCAAAAAATGGATTTTCCTCTTTTTTGCACTCCATTTGGTAAATAATAGTTTCTGGCAATAAATTATTTTGTATTTGGAAAAATTTACTTCCAAAACATCAGGGGAAAAATATATTTAAATTTATACACTCAAAATAATTCGTTTCAGAAATGAACCCCCTGAGACCCGAACCTTTAGTATAAAATAGTTTTCTGCTATTTCTTATAATGTGTGTAAGTTTAGAATATAATTACTCTCCTACTTTTTCTACAATTTTAAAATACAATTTTGGAGATCAAATATGCATTGGTGACCATATCTAGAGCAACAACATCTGTCAAAGGAATCAGTTCCGACATCAAGGGAGGTGACCTCAAGTTTTTAATTGAAATATTGTACTTCTAAATACTTAGTACCTACTCAATCTATTTAAGACACTTTTTCGCATAATGCAGTTTAGCAGTTTTTCTTTTGGTTATCATCCTGTATTCCTCTTAATAGTTACGTTGTAAATACGCTCACTCACCATTTTAATTTTTAGACTTATTTCTAAAATACTGATTCCATATAGTCTAAAAGTTATTTGTGACATCTTTCAGTTTTATTTTGTTCTTATTTGAGATTTACTGCCACACTTCTGAACATTACCCAGACAATCTAAAAAATATCTGGATTTAAAAAAATTAACCTTTACGCCTGTGACTTTACGTCAAAGGAACAGTTAAAGGTTGGTTTTTGACATAAAATATAAATAACTAAAATAAAAGCAATGATGTTTCGCAGATGATTCGGAAATTTAATCTATTTCCTTTTCCAATGCTGATAATCTTTCGTTTGTGTAATTCCTGAAATTACACAATTTTAATGTTTATATCATAACCATAGATACTTACTACGCGCACAGAAAAGTTGATCAGATTAGATATTCAAGTTGCTAAGTTCTTCTTTTAGCATCGGTAACCATATTGTACAATAATCTACAGAATAATTTGATAGTGTCTTTGTGTATCTCTCGGTACATTTGATAAAAGAATAAAATTCAAAACGACGTTTATCATAGTTATTATACCACGTGTTACTTCAATTATTCAGGGAAAACTTAAAAATAATTATCCATTCAATGTGACTTCCACATGAAGACCCGATCAGAAGAGAAAATATGCGTTACTATAATAATATGTCTCTCACGCACTTCCCATATGCTTTTCATCAACATGGGGATAATTGCTTTGTTGGACTTGTGCGACACCGTACGCACAACCCACACAAACAAGTCAATCGTCGCACCCCGGGGCTTAATCCGCTTCAAATGCTATTATTATTTTTGTAATTACTGTTATTGTTATTTATTCCGAATTTCCGAAACGACAAAGAGCTTTGTTAATCCACGCGTATTTATATTTAAATATTTGGCAAGGCCTATTATAGGCGCGGCACAATCTGTTTTGACCTAGACATTTTGACTACCGAGCTCAATTTTTCAGAAAATGTAGTTTTTGTTATGTATAATAACATATTAAAAGTCCCGAAAAATCCGATTTGAGCGTTAGCCGCCATGTTAATAAAATGGCATGCTCGCGCAATCGTAGGAAATATTTTTTCCTTGCCTTATTTATTAACCGATTTTAATTTTCTAAAAAAGCAATTGTAACTAAAGAATATGGCTATAATATATATTTTACGCATTTTACTAAACTTAGTCTAAGTGTTAAAAAAATTACTTTAAATGAAAAAGTTTGTTTTGAAAACTTTTATTTATGCAATTAAAGAGAAAACTGTGGGTTTTATGAAAATATTTGTTAAATAAAAGTTGTAGGCCATAAAAAAACAAACATAACTATTTTTTGAATTATTTTGTAGCTCTAAAAATAACGGAGATAGAACAATTTTATTATATAAAAACATATAGGTATTAGGATCGTTAGAATAAGAATACTTATTAAAAAGGTAGGATGTGCATTTCAATCACGACGCAATTAACCACAACAAATGTTATTTCCCAGATAAGTTTTCAGAGGGTGCGTGAGTTAATAATTATAATAATAATGAAAGAAAAATGATAACAAAAAATTATAAAATAATAGTCCTGGCATAAAAGACCAATCCGGTCTGCTGAAAGTAGACGAAGTCTTATGTTATTATACATATCAAAAACTACATATTCTGAAAAATTCAGCTCGGTAGTCAAAATGTCTAGGTTAGGCCCCTTTTTAACAGATTGTGCCGCCGCTATACTTCTGTATTACCGCTTTTGTATCACACTATTTGGAGGAATATTATGAACTAATTTATTTTTGAATCAGTCTTCAAATAATTCTTCCATTATATCTCTGCGTCATTTTGAGAAACTATTCTCATGCATCAAGAAGGGTAGAAAGCCTAGGCTACAGATAAATTGAAATTATTTAGCACTAAAATAACTGCAGTTACGCAAAATATTTGTTCTATCTATCTTTAATTATTGTGACACCATGCTTAAATGCTGGTAGGTATATTTATGAAATACATAATTACCGTTTGAGATTTGCATAATATGGAATTAAGAGATATTTTATTAGGCATAAATTGCGAGATTTTAAGTGGGTAAATATGAAGACTATGCGAAAATTGCATCTTATATTTTATATGATAAAGTTTTAAAACTTAGTAGGTTCTCATATTTATGCAGAAATATTACATACCACACACTGTGGACCTTCATAACTAATATTATATTGAAAGGGTACATTATCATCACCCGTACATAAAATAGCTTTGTATAAGAGGTCTTTTTCGCACAACATACTTAAAATTCTGTCCTTACCAGTCTCAAGCTTTATCAGTTAACTCCGTTTACTTATATATAACTTGGTAACTGAAATTGTAAATTAATTTTCTATTTGCTTTATTTTTCTTGTGTACCATATGGTATGTATATACAATTGAATTAATTTCGCTTATATGTAGATATGCTATTTTAGTAAAATAAGTTGCTTGTTTTTGTATCTTTTTTTTTTGGTTGGGTTTGCTCTCTGCATTCTTCGGCATACCAACTGCTTTTATTTTTCTTTACTTCTCTGACTGCATCACCAGCGGCTTCCTGTTATTTACCATTCCTCTTCTAGACTTAGCACATGCGGGTGTCCGTTTTCTAAGAGTTTTCTTTCGATTTCCCTTGATACATCCGCTTCATGTGGTCCTTTCTTAATTTATCTACATCTTATTTTTTTATTCTTATCATCTGTTCGGAGTTTATAATTAAATTCGATGTTTGTAGTTAGCTGAGTGCTCCACAATAAACTCGAGCATCTTCTATTGAGGTGGCCCATCTTTTTGATATCAGAATATTATCTATTTGATTCACATTATTGGTGCCTTATATTCTCCATGTTCCTAGATGTATTACTTTGTGAGGAAAGCATGTACTATTACTATCAAATTATTGGCAACAGCAATTGTGTCACTCTGATACCAATGATACCATTTCCATCAGTAGTAGTTTAGACCAGCGCAGCGACCTCTACATTCACCATTAATTATTTTCTTTCTTCAACATCTATTCTTTGCTGTTGCATTATTTGCCATATAAGTTTACTCTTTGATCCCTCTGTTCTGGAAAATGATCTGTGCTTAAAATGCCATAAAAGGCTAAAAAGTTTTTCAGCTTTCACCTATCAATTTTGGCCTTGGTTCAGTAGGTTTTAACGTATTACCAACCTTATACAAACCTGCGAAATTGTATTTACCTAAATTGGCCCCACCCACGCCCCAAATTCTTACTAATTTCTGCCTTCTTCTCTCATCGGCACTGACTAATTCAATTGGAAATAAAGTTACTAGAACTTAATTTTAACTTAAATTGAAAAAGATAGGTTGTCAATTGTAACCATGTAAGGTATGCTAAAAAACATATTTTTAACATAAAATAGAATAATATCCATTACATACAAAGCAATATTAGGAAAATTATTGATAATCTAATGAAGAATTTATAACATCTTTTACAAAAAACTATTTAACATTTCAAGTATTAAGTAAAGTAGATAGTGTCAGAAAATATACCCCAAATACTTCAATTTGCTTCTATTTCTGACTGTTACTTGCTGTCATCAATATTAATAGCTTCCTACTTGCTACTGTGTCAGTGCTCCCTTTTTACAAAATGATTTATTTTATTTCTTGGAACATACAAGTAAAATCCTATTTCCTGGAGCGTGATCTCCCTGTGCGATAAATAGCCTGAATAAAATAAAAAATATACAGCTGTAAGGCTAATCTCCGGAAGAACACCTTAATTCTAAGGGAGCGAGATCGGAATCCCATCCTGATATGTGGATGTCGCCGTGCAAAGCCCTCTCGAGCCTTGGACTCCCGACAGGGCGCCCGCCTGATTCGGGAAATTTACGGCGACAAATTCCCACATATTATGCCGCGGGAGGCCGTGGAACACCGCGGTGTCACGCCCGTTTACATCACGCTTTTCTGGTCAGACCGAAACTGGCACATCGGCTAACAAGAGGACACTATTTCTTTGGGTCCAAGCTGCACGATGCTACATAAATTTGGAGTGCTCTTTACATATAACGGTCTATAAATATTTTTTCTACGAAATAAATAAAAAATCAGCAAGATCCCAGGATGGCACAAGTTCAAGGCAACGAAGTAAGTGAACAACAATTTGCAGAGGATTTTGATTATTCAGTCTGATATTTAAGAACAGAGAGTAGTTTAAAAATATCTAAGATTTGTGAACAAACTAACTGGTGCCTCTAAGCAATTTCGCAACAAGCACAAAAAAATTTAATAGATCTCGTTGTATGGGGAAAATTTAATTGGTTCTTCGTATATTGTGCCTACTGTAGCAGCACTCAGACATTGTGCATACTATAGAATATCAACAAATTTTGCATTCGGATATTACAAACATTTGCTGTTTGGAATGTTAACAAATAAATAAATAAATACACCACATGTAATTACGACCCTCTTTATCCCAGAAGGCTGAGCCTGAGCCAAACTCGGATAGATTAGAATAATTTTTGATGGTGTGGCAAAATCGTATGAATTTCCTTTCTTTTGCAAGTTGTTTCTTCGCCAGTTGCTATGCTGTAGCGTTTTAGATTTTAGACAAGGAAAAATTTCCGTCAGTGGAGGTATTTAGTTCCATTAGGTCGTCGTTAAGAGTCGAAGAGAGATGTGCAGAATATGGGGGAAAGGCTAGGGGATTGATGAGAATTTTCAGCCAAATATCTCTAATATAGCAGGTGGCACAAACAAACAATGATAATATAAGATACTAAGATAAGCAACCTAGAACGATCGGAAAACAAGCCTACAATTTTAGGAGCAAATGAGGCAATTGTGTAATCAAAATCAAAACCTTCATATTCATTAGTGAGATATGAGCAAAATTATCTGGAGGCAAAGAAATCAGCATTGAATATTTAGACGTATCGGTATCCCTAGAAAACGTTTATTCTGGTCTAATTTGACAGAAACTACTGACATTCTATTTTTTATTCTATTCTATTCTATTTAAAGATATTTAAATCAACTTCATAATTTTAATCAAATTATGATTAGTCGAGTTGGTCTGTCTGCATCCTAAGGTATATAATTCAGCTGTACTCTCTAATCTTTAAAAGGAAGAACTTACGTAAGGAGTTCCTTCATCGATGAAACTGGTTAAACGTTGCAGAAACCAAGTTACTAATATGAAGAAGGAACACAATTGATGTTATGACAGATCTTTGTGGAACAAGATATATAAAGCTTCTGATTAAGCTCAACATAAAGCAAACGGTTAGAGAGAACATCAATTAACCATGGGCTGACATAAGATGATAATTTATTTAGAAGATCTGAGTCCCATAATCTATCAAATGCTTTGGAAATATTTAAAGTTCTGGATTGAAATTTGCCAAATCTTTCAGTTGCATCATTCAATATGAGTAACATAAATAGTGTGTGAGCAGATCATATGTTGAAGACTTCATTCCTGCTGAATCAAGATATTCCAGCAGTTCCATATTAGCTTTCTCCATCGTTTTAGAAAGCAATAATTGACGATAATTGGTATATTATGGTCTATTTTATTTACTGTTTGCTGAAGATCAAAGAGCCAACAAAGCAATGAAGTTAGGTTTAAAGGCATAAACTTTGAGGACCATGGATAGATCAAGTCCCTTGGATTTATTAGTATCCTGGGCTTTCACAATACGTCTCTAATTGCACAGTGTCAGTGCTTCTGGCATTAAATAATCGACAGGTTTTATTTTCAATCGAATTTTTATTTGAATTTTCCAGTACATTGTATTTAGGAATTAGCTTTCGAGACTATCCTGAATTTTTCCGAACCATTGAATTAGCTAAAAGAGTTCGGTTAGTCTCCAAAACTACTCCCATTTGATCACTTATCGGACAGGATCAGAATAATAGTTCTAACAACAAGTGAAGGTCTGAACCTCAAGAGGAGGTTGAAGCAAGGAGACTATTGTAGTAGATATTTATATTCAAGAATTTGTTGTTCACTCTCTGATAATGTTGGATATCCATTTTGAACAACTATACGGTAAGGAGCTTGCATAGCTTTAAATTTATCTGTATGAAATTTTTTGATTAAATATAAGAACCCATCAAATGCATTACTTGCTTGACGATTCCTTTGAAAACAAATGATTATTCCTCCATTTTTTATGTCATTGTCATAATGTTAGTATAAAAAATGCACTTTTAAGTATAAAACTTTTTTCATAGCTCCTCAAGGGAACAGCAAGCAAAAGATAGTGCTCAGTAGGAGTTTTAGCACGCACGGGTTGTTACTTTGGATGTTCTAAATCATTTTTACATGCAACCAACAAATTAATAGACAAATTTCATACGAAACACTATTGGTTGCCTAAGAATGCTTGGGGAATGACCAGGTGGAACACAAGTGAGGTTTGCACAATTATTTAACCTAATACCATGTACCAATTTTTTTTATTTATTTAATCAAAATTACACTGTTTGCTGTTTGCACTATTAGCTGTTAGAGCTTATATAATGTTACAAAAACATACAGCAAAAATGGTCACAAGTTAGTATGTGAAGAGCCATTGATGTTATTTCATCAGGTACAATAGTGTATAAGAAATATGCAGCTTTGGAAGAAAAGAGCATCCTGGAGGAGTACCTACTAACTCATAGTCAAACTGACAGGTTATTTGGTCCAGCTTGCAATAGAGCTGTTCAGAGAAGCATCACCTGAGAGAGTAGCCTGTCATTTATCATTTATCAGCTAATCATATCAGAAATTCCTGCGTCTCTAATAAATCCTGTAATATTCGCTGTATCACTTAAGGACGTAATACTAATTTCGAATGTTAGTCTGGCTAATGAGACAATCACTCTAGAGCAACAAAAGTCTGTTAAGCCTACTTATAAACCTCATTATTAATAAACACAGCTTTTAAATCACAACTCCAATCACCACAACAGAAACAATGCACCGAAATCTCTTTAATTTATTCTGTGACTAATACGTGAAAAGTTACTCTTCAATTTAACGGATGTTTTATGAATTAGTGTCCTTATATATATAAATTTTAGGGTTGCTGTAATAGTCACATTTTAAAAATATTTGCAGTCGTACAGGGCGTCCTTAAAAAGTGTGACAACAAAGTTGTTTTTATTTAATTGGAGCATACTATATATTTTAACATTTTAAATGGATTTCTCATCAAAATCTTAACCAGTTATTTTTCTCAGGTCTCATAATAGGTACAATTTCTTTATACAGGCTGATAAAATATGTTATGCAACATTTCGCAGATTTGACATTAACAATTGCCATTTGATAGGATTTAATACAAACCCTAGACCCCTAAATTAATAAAGGTAGTGAATATTGCGTTTTTAAGTAGCGGTTCTTTCGAGAAAAACAAACACACACGCATTTGAAATAATTTAACACATGCTAGGGTACTTTTTGTTTAATGCTAAGTTTTTGCGGAAAACCCCGAAAGGGCAGTTCAATATATTTTTGACACGGAATTGTTTGGAAAAAAACAAGAATTAAAATTTAAAAAAATGGTTATTAGCTATATCTGTTAAACGGTTTAAGAATGAATTTTTTAGGGCAAGTGCGTGCTGAATTACTTCAAAATTACTTCTGTTAATGTAATTTTTTTAGAAAATCGCTACTTAAAAAGTAATATTCCGCATTTCGCACACACCTTATAATAAGACGTAGACATTAGGTATTTCTAATGTGTCACCTGTGTTGAACTAGATATACGAGTTGAATTTTATAGTAAGTAAATGTCAAATAGTGTTATTTTCATGGGGGTTAAAGTTAATTTATGGTCATATTTAATACTGTACCCAATAGCCAAGTATTATGGACTACTAGTTTATTATCTATGACCTAAGCTATAAATAATGAACATAAATGAAATGGGTTAAGATGTTAAATATCGTTTAGAATATCGCCCATAAATATAGATGAAATGTCATTTAGATTATTCAATTTTATCATATTTCTGTTCTTCGGTGTTTTTATAGCGTTTGAAATTATGGATTAGTTTGGCTTTATATATGCGGCGTTTATCTGAAATGCACAGATATTTAATCACAGTTAAATCAAATCTCGTGCATAGATGCAACTTTTTACTGAACATCAATTTTAATGATGTTTCAGTTATATTCAGTGTATTGGAATTTTATATCATGAAACGTTAAAAATATTCTATGAATATAATAATAATAATTTATTCACATGTAAAATACAATGAATGTGCATATGTCAGGTCACTTAAGTAAGACAAATTCATTATGTAATTAATGCAATAAGTGCTTAACATAATAGGTATGTTGTACGAAATACACATTATTATGTTTTACCCAGATAAAGAATTAGAACCGAGATTAGAACTATTTAATTTTTAATTTTAAAGAAACAATAAATATGAATAAATAAAAATATCGTGAGTATTCAAACATCTTACTCTTATTTAATATTAGTGTCTATTAACAAACACTGATCAATGTTGTAAAGTGCATTTTCTCTATTCGTTTACAAAAGTTATTGGATAATAACCTCATTTCCTTATTTCAAATTTTTTAATATTACAGAGGAGGTTGTAAGTTATAAAAAAGTAACTTTAATAATATAGTAATATTTAAAAAATTGGTTTTTAAAACACACACCGTTATTCCAACTAGGCCAGCCGATTTCTTACTTTTTTTTTCTAAGTACTATTATATTCATGAGTTCGACTTTTGACACCTCACGAAAGCACATAGAATTAACGTTAGGTATATGCAGATAAATTATAATATAATGATAGGTTGCACCCAAAATTGTATCTACTGTTGAATTTATCGTATAAAAACATTGCGGTTGTTTTTATTAAACTGTACATACTTTAATCGAAGAGTAATTATCAAGATAAGCATGTCGAGCTACTTGAATCCACTTAAAAATATAAAGACTAACTAATCAATTTTCCACACTAAATTTAATACAAATAAAATAAATGAGATTATTAAAATTATTTTTGTTTAGCATTATGGTAAATAATTTTCCGTGTTATATAAATATTTATATCGTGACTTTTACATATGTCTACAAAAAAAGCTCTCCGGCAATCTCAACGTCCGAGAATAATTGCGGTATCGGTCCATTACTCCGTTATTGTGTCATTTGTCATGTTGACTAACACTAATATTTATAGCACGTGCAATAAATCGCACTCCCACTGTGCGTTCCAACATGAATGCATTTGATGACTGGACAAGAGAAGTTTGCTTTAGAAACGGAAAAAAATGTATACCCTAGTTTTCTCATTAATTCAAATATGAAATATGGTTTGCATAATATTTTAACCTGAGGAAACTAATGAGATGGATAGTGAAGAGCTAAGTTAAATTCCGTTTATATCATGTAGAAACCCCATATCTGTACTAAACATATTTTTGTTTTTTTTTTGTTGAAAAATGAGGTTGCCAAACAAGGATCTGAAGAACAAGTTGATATAAATTTTAAACTTAGTTGAGTTGAATATTTTTTAGGCATGTTTATATTGTTGAATTTACCTATTGTCTGAGACAAAAATTTAAATCACGAGAGGAAATGCATCATGTAATTCAACCTGTAATGCACTCGTAAGGAAAAATTATTTCTAAACACTGTTATTTCATATATTTATAATTTCAAAATGTATCAGTTAAAAAATATATGGAACATTTTATAAACATTTAGGTCAGTTTTGAAAAGTTTCTACTTTCAGAGTTTAACAGACGATATGTCGTAGAAATATTTTTCCCCTGATAATTAGACGAAAATATACTGGAAGGAGATTAACTGGAGCCCAGATGTTTATTAAACCATCGCTTGTCATCTATTCCAGGTTGGTGCGTGAGTCTGGGTTATGAATATCACCACATGTGGTATGGAATTTTGTAATTTAGCGTAATGGATAATTAGTAGGGATACATCATGTCATGGAGGCGATAAATAAAACATACACTAACTTCCCATTTTATTGTTGCTCATTAACCTTATTGATTTCAATGCAGATCGTAAAATCTCAATTTATTAAAAGTACCTAATTTGTTTGCAATATACGTTTACTTAAAAAAAAGATGGTTTCTTACAATGTTTTCTTAACCGACTCTCAAATCAACGAACTAACACTCGGAAAATCCTAGAATTTTATATTAGGTAGAGAGACGAGAGCCTGCAGTTTATTGTAAAGTCCGAACCATTTCTCAGATTTCAACAGTTATCTTTCCATCGAAATCCGTAGCAAATCTGTAGTAAAATTTTTAATTTGCCTCAGGATGGATTCGAACCATCGATCTTCGCAAGTGTCAAGTTACCAAGCCCCTAATTTCATATGAGCCTATTACAATACAAAAGATGTACACGTAATGCGCGTTAAATTTATACAAATAAATTATATTCTTCTTCTTCTTCTTCTTCTTCTTCTTCTTCTTCTTCTTCTTCTTCTTATTCTTCTTCTTCTTCTTCTGCTCCTCCTCATCCTCCTCCTTATCCTCCTTCTTATCCTCCTGCTCTTTCTTTTTCTTCTCCTTCTTCTTCTCCTCCTCCTCCGCCTTCTTCGTCTTCGTCTTCTTCTTCTTCTTCTTCTTCTTCTTCTTCTTCTTCTTCTTCTTCTTCTTCTTCTTCTTCCAATAAAAATAAGTAAATGCTAGTCACCACTACCATCAATTTTCAATTAAATTTCATTAAAATAGAAATCGATGTATTTGATGTTTGAATATCAGTTTGAAACTATTTGTGTAAAAATCAAAATTGTAATTTTTTAATATTTAATGCAGGGCTGTATCATAATAGTATCAGTAGATTTTGAATTTTCACTTCCTTAATATAATTATATAAATAAAGACGAATCAAGATTTTAACTTAAATGGGGGATAATGAAAACCGAATTACAATCATTACTTACTGTCTGTCTGTTGGTCTCTCTACTCTAACCATTTTTTCTGATACATTTCGAAAAATTTTCATAAAATATAGTAAGTGATTTTTGCTAAATTCAAAATTATGCAAAAATAGTCGAAAATATGGAAGCTACTACAGTGGTAAAAAAATTTGCTTAAACTGAAAAATGTATTCAAAACTTTGCTATTATCAAAACTTTATCTTATAACAACAAACATAATTTTTTTTTATAAAATACAAATTTTTATAAAAATACTTGTTACGTAAACACCCTTTAGGAAACACGCCAAGCGTGAATTTAATAATTGCAACAATATTAACACTAAACCACTCATTTATTAACTCACTAATTACTTACAATAATTAGTCACTTAAACTATAACACCAATTACTACTTTTGAGCAATATAATTCACTACATTTCACTGTACAAATTGCTTGATTTTGGCTGGTTTTCCTATTTCCAGACCAGGTAGAGAAAAACGGACATATGAGTCTAGAGCTCGATTTTTGTGAAACGCCGATTGGTGAAAACCACATTTCGATATCTCTAACCGTTTAGATATCGGCAAAAGTTGACATTTTACAGATTCCGAAAAACTTTTTTTAACGTTAAAAAATGTTAATTTTAAAGAGAAATGTGTTATATTGGCAGCAAGGATGACTAGACATATCTTGGCATATATATTTTTGGAAAGTTTATTTTTTTTCCCATTTTCTAAAGTCAAAGCCAAAACTATGGTTTCCATTTGAAATAACAAAGTTAGCTTTGATATCAAACAATCGAAAAGCGATATATTTTTTTTGACAACTGCATCTTATTCTACGTCAAAAAGTTTTTACCGTTTGAAAAAATATCCAAAAATAAAAAAGTTGACAATTTTTCGGAATCTGTAAAATGTCAATTTTTGCCGATATCTTGAAAACGGTTAGAGATATCGAAATGTGGTTTTCACCAATCGGCGTTTCACAAAAATCGAGCTCTAGACTCATATGTCAGTTTTTCTCTACCTGGTCTGGAAATAGGAAAACCAGCCAAAATCAAGCAATTTGGGACACCCTGTACATGGGTATTCACGAGATATTTTACCCCCTTAACTTTCTTATTTTTTATCCAAGTAAAAAATGGTACACACATAAGTTGCAGGAAATATGTTCCTATTATCTCAATGCACCTATCGCAGAAACAAATGAAAATCGTATTTCGGAGATACAGACCAAACTTATGATTTTTTATATGGAACACCTTGTATATTTTTAGATTTTTTAAATCAACGTTTCGTCCTGATTGCAAAGATGTATATGTGTTATAATTATATTTACTTCAGCCGTTTGCGCAATATGCCTTGCCTAATTCCATTAAATGTTTCGAATTTTGCACAAAATCAGTAGTGCCATGAAAAATGTTTTGTTATTCTGCAGCAACATATTGACAATTTGACTGACATTTATTAAGTAGCGTATTTACTGTTTAAGCTTAAGTCAAAATGCCTTATTACACGGGCCCTATTAGTGAAAAAAATGATATTGTGGAGAATATAGAACACCTTCTTTAAAATTTTTTGTTAATAATAAACTTATATTTTCCAAATCGATTGTATTTTATTATAAAAAATATCAAGCAGATCAAGTAAGTTTGGTCTGTATCTCCGAAATGCGATTTTCTTTTTTTTCTGCGACAGATTATTTAAAATGTCAAGTTGTCAATATGTTGCTGCAGAATAACAAAACATTTTCCATGGCAATACTGATTTTGCGCAAAATTCGAAGCATTTAATTGAATTAGGCATATGCGCAAACGGCTGGAGCAAATATATAACATACATTTGTAATCAGGACGAAACGTTGATTTTAAAAATCTAAAAATATGCAAGATGTTCCATATAAAAAATCATAAGTTTTGTCTGTATCCCCGAAATACGACTTTCATTTGTTTCTGCGATAGGTTCATTGAGATGATAGGAAAATTTTCTGCAACTTATGTGTTTACCATTTTTTATTAGGATAAAAATAAGAAAGTTAAGGGGAGTTAAATCTCTCGTGAATACCCCTGTACTAGTCACTGTTCCCTTTGTTCTCATCTCTTTGCCTTCCAATATTCAGCTGACTTGCAGTTATATACCTGAAGAGATATCTTATAGAACAATCCAAATGCTCTCAAGATGATTCCACATTCCATAATCCTCTTGTTCTCTAATTTGTTTCCGTACTGGCGCCATCTCTTGGACGACTGCTGAACAACCACTCAGAGACCTACTATAAAATGGCATACAGACTCCTGTAAAGCCGGTGTAAATACATCACATTATTATTAAAAATTATTGTGTACCAATTTCTGAAACAAAATCTTTTCATCGAGTTAATAAATTCCAAAATAAATATATGATTCTTCATTGTAGAATTAGTAAAATTATAATTTTTATTATTTATTCTTATTACTAATACACTCGACTTGTTTTATTTGTTTCCAAAAAAATACCAAATTACAAATATGTATTAAATCAAAAAAAAGAGAGAAATATTTCCAACGATTTTTCTTACGTACGCCTATGATTCCAAAAATCAGCTAGTAGTCGAGGTGAGAACAACGAACATCGACACCGATCGGGACACCAAGCTAATGTCCTCTTTCAACTTACGCACTACTAATGCTTGATATATGTTGCCCTATAAATTACTTTGGAGTCCCTTGTAGCCCACAGATTATATATGGCTGTTTAATTATCCAGGGGTTAGAGGCTCATACATCTTTTGCTGCAAAAAAGAAATACTGCAGTAATATTGCTTGCACAAGTACTAATTTGTATTTAATGTAGGTAGCCGCGTCAATTTATAAAATTACAAAGGGTTTGAAAGGTGCATATTTTTAGCATTTTTTAAGACAACCGAGATAACGTAATGTATTCAAAATAAAAAATTAAAAAAATTCACACAGGTTTACTTTATTGGAAAATATATTTAAACGCTAGGGTTTTAAACTCCAACCGTGGTATTTTATTCATAATTTGTATTAATTTATACCGTTGAGTGAAATATGTATAAAGAGACACAACGCCGTAATATTACTGGCAGCGAGCAATAGATGGCGCTTCTTGAGCATCGGTTTGGAGACTGCTCGTGAAGTTAAAATTGTCACACTCTCATGATACCGCCACAACGTTTCATATTACACTGTTGTATATAAAAATGTGACAATTTTAACCACACTGTCAGCCTCTGAACCGATGCTTTGGTGTGTGCTTTTAAACATAAAAATGCTTATATTGGATCAGTTTTGATTCCATTATGTCAGAGGATCCTATAAGGAAAAATATTTTAGTCTAGTCTAGTCTATTGATAAACATGTTTTTCTACTACCACTATCCAAAACAAGCTTTTGTGCACTGTTTACTGTACGCAAAATAGATAATTTCTCACAGCACTTAAAAAGTGACATAAGCGTGTTGCAAGTGACATAACTGTGCCGCAAAAATTTTATCTGCATAGTTTCAAGAAAAACTTTAAATATTAATGGCAAAAAATCTATTAATTTTTTATTTTTGGAGGAAAAGTGTGGTTGTAGATAAAGTATGGTGTGCTACACGTGCAAAAACGCAATTTCTCACCCGTTTGAATTTAAACTCGTGAGAAATTTGCACTTTTCTGCACTGGTCGCACAATAGATATACTATTAGGATCCTTGCCTAGCTACAAAGTGTTCGGCAAAATGTCCAGATTAGGTAAGTACTGATGAATTTATATACAAATTTATTACAAATACAACTGCAACTATGGGCGAATAAGTTTTTTGTATTACACACTAGATAATTCTAGAACGGATACTATCCGTGTATACAATTTTTTGATAAGGGAACTTAGTCGGTGTATCGGTGTTGTATACCGACAGAAGTTATACAAAAAAATTTTTATTATAATTATCCTTAAAATAATTAATAAGTGTGTGATGTTTTTATTGGAGGTTAGAAATCATGTTTGTAATGGTTATGACATGTTCCTTTGTATGAATTTTAATTCATTAAGGTTTATTTTATTTCACTAAAGGTTAAGAGATTACTATTTTAACTGTTGTTTTTTAAAATGTTATTATTTTTACGCTACATTTTTTTGTCGTTATCGTCCTTTTTTACATAATGTGTTTTGAGTAGTTTCATATATTTTTGTATTTACATTTTTATTGATATTTTATAATTGATTTTTTATTAATCTTTATTTCTTTTTATTAATCTTACTTCGTAAACTAATAACATTGTAATTTTTATTTTCTATTATTGTAGTCCTGAAGAAGATTAAAAATTTAATCGAAACGTCGACCACTGAAGATAACCGTCTTTTTACTTACTATCCGATACACCAACTAAGTTCCATTATCAAAAAACTAGATAACGTTTGAAAGCAATTATATTGCTGTTGTATATTTCAAAATAAAATTCGGGACATCTATTTATGTTCAGCAGAGGCCACTTGAAAAAATAAAAAAATGAAGTAGGTATATATAGCGGTTTTTCGCTTCAATTCCTTAGAACATCATGGAGATCCCTGCGTTTTAATAAAACTTTAAAGGTAAGTTTATTTTTTCTCTCATCTTTACAAATACTTTTCATAATCCATATAAGGCATAAAGAGCCTCATATATTTTGTACAAAAAACACACAATCCAGATGGATCGATATTTTAATAAAACCAAACAGAAAGTTCTTTGTATAAGCTCGTAGCAGGGGTAAGGTAAAAGAGAATGGCAGCACCTGTGATCGCCATCTGTCTTCCACCCTGACATTCTCTGCAATTAACATGTTTGTCTTTGCTCTCCCTTTTATACCCTCTTGCGTTTTGCAGTTACTATTGCAATTTTAAGTAAAATATTGTTGCTTTACTCTAATTATTTTATAGCACACAAATCTCTATTATTAATTAGAAACAAGCCTGAGAAAGGGTTGAAAGTTGAAGAAAGTCTTCTTATTTAATTATATCAGGCGGGGTGAATATATAAATGTTTATTTTATGTACTGAATTACCATTACTCTCTCAAGAGGCACTTACTTGATTTAAAGTACCATCTCTGGATATTTCGTGGTAATTTAATAGGAATGTGTAAATCCTCTCCCCTAAGGAACACGGTTTTATTAAAAACTTTAAGTAAAAAGCTGGGGAAATACGGAATGCGCTCCCGTAGCAGCTATAGTAAGGTGAAAAAGTTGTAGGTATTATCTATATCTACGTTTGTAAGATATGGAACGGAAATGAGGAAACCGAATATACACAACAAAGATAGGGTCATATATAGAGGGTGTCATGAATTTTAGGACTGAAAACTGCAAGTAATAAGGGACACATCTCACGATGTATAGTAGTGCTAATTTTATTCTTTTCTAATTTACTAAAGCTGAATTGCTAAATATAATTGCTTATAGTGTAAAATAAATGATTAATAAATAACGACATTTAGAATTTCCAATTATAGAATTGCTGAAAAGTGAGTTTCAAATTTGGAGCGAGTCTATTTCATTATCAATTCTTATTCACTAACTTTTTATTTTTTGAGAGGCTTACGATACAATTCATGTTATTGATGCGAGAAAATTAATATCGCACCTTCTCTTGTCTTAAACGTTCCTATTACTTACGATTTCAAATGTTAATTTTTTCTCATGTACTATGTCTTAAGGTCCTCATGTATTGATGGGTGTTTTTTTTAAGCTCTATAGAAATTTGAATAAATAGCACAAAAATTAACTTTTGAAAAATTATGTTTTTATTTGAAATATCAATATATGGCATATTTGAAAATGATTTAATAGCGTTGTTCAAGCGTAAGTCTATTTAGGATGATATAAAATTCATCATCAATTTTTTTAAACTACAAATGAAAATCTCATTTCTTGTTAATTTTGTGCATACATTTTATAAAATTATCCATATTCCAAAGATTAGTTCTTTATAGTTTTGTATTTATATTATAACATTTGTTATAAACGTCATGTTAAAACTGTATCCTAGAACGATAACTTATATTTCTGCAATGCCATATACCTACCGGGTGGCCACGAAAAAATATAACTCGATTATTACGAAAGGTACATTTCTGAATATGATTATGTGTTTCTTTACATTAACAATAATAAAAAATAATATATGTTTAATGAAATCTGCTGAAAATAATCCCAATGTTGTGTTAGCTATCAGAAAATTTAAATATTATAAACACGTTGGCTTAACAAATCTACTCATAATTCATCAAGTGAAGTTGAAAGTGTGCACTTTCTGCAAGAACATAATATGTTTCCATTTAAAGTTCGTTAACAAAATTTAATCGTTGTTTTTATGAATTTCAAAAATGCTAAATTTGCCGGGAAAACACTCATCGATTAAGAAGAAATTTACGTTCCTGAAGAAGGGTTGGAACCTTTGGTGTAGAACTTATCTACACTTGGAGTGGTTTTCCACACACACCAAAACACTTTTGCACACACTCGACGCGCGTTTCGCCAACCAAGTTGGCATCATCGGGAGATGATTAAAACTTAAAAACAGTTTTAATCATCTCCCGATGATGCCAACTTGGTTGGCGAAACGTGCGTCGAGTATGTGCAAAAGTGTTTTGATGTGTGTGGAAAACTACTCCAAGTGTAAGAAATTTACGTACATAGATTGCCAAATTACATATCCATGCGTTAAATCCAACTTCAAATAATCAAAAAAAAAAAAGTGGCCACTTGTATTTTTCAGATTTTCGCAAATTCGACACTATCTTTTAAATAAATGCTAACTTGTGATATAAGTATTGCTGAAATCATAATTTTATAACGACCAAGAAAATGCAAAAATATATAGGGTCTTCCGTTTAAAATGAAAAAGTTTTTGAATTTTGATGAATTTTCAAGTCATTATATTAATTATCAATTGTTTTGCCTTGGAGAGTTGCAACTGTATCAAAATTTTTGGAATTGACATTTTTAAGACAGGATCAAACTACAAATTCTAGTTACTTGGTCATAAGACTTTCGAGGCTCATATTGGACGTATTTCTATTAATCTTTTCACAAATAAGCTAACAGATTCAGTTTCTCATGTGTATTACGAATTGTTGCACTATTTTCTAGGAGAAGCCGCCTTTTATGGAGTCATGCAACTAATTAATGAAATGGGAGACATTTCTTTCTGGCTCCTATAAAAAAGATTCATCCAACCAGTCTCTTTCTACTGAAAGAGAGATTTTCTTCAGTGGATGAAGTAGTATTTTCATAAACGTGTATGAAATAGAAATATCATTACATACATCACTATCTTATATATTAAGAATTAAAATAGTTACAGAGAGAACACTAGCAAGGAGACTTAATATGTGTGGTCTATCTTTCTAATCGTCAACAGATAGTAATATATCTCTGATATACACTCAGAAAGTGTCTGTGTCCCATTATATTCTTGTTGTATATTAATGATATTTACTGATGAGACAACTATTTCTTGCTATAATTAATATACAAATAAATTATCTAAATAAAATTGCAACCGGCAATTTAATTGATATGACGCCTCAATATGTAGACCACCTTGGTAAAGTTTTAAATATAACCTTAGAAATATAACTCAGCAATAATATATTAGAAAAGAATACCTCTACAACGTTTCTAGGTTTTTGTGTTGATCATCGCCTTAAATTTGAGGACCTATGCTTGAAAAAAATCAGCACTTGGCTGTTTGCGATTAAGGAAACTTACACCGAATGGGTTAAGGAACTGCAGCAGCAAGTTATTTTTATCTATTTGAATCCTACTTAAATTATGTAATATCTTTGGGGGTCATGTAACAAACAACATTTTAATTACGTTTTTATACTACAAAAGAGAGCCGAAAGATATATCCTAACATTAACAAGTCTGTATTTTTGGAAAGAATATGACTGTATTTTACTCCTCTCAAAAGACTCATTATTAATAAAACTGTACAATTAGCTACACCAAGTCTCCAGAGTTTATTCAATTAGACCTTATTCCTGCCTGAGTATTGGTTTTATTCTCAATTCAAAAACATTATATATCTCGAACAAATGCAATACGATTACAATAAGACGTCGCACCTCGACATTATATGGAGGGAGAGTATAATATTTAATTGCAATCAAATGGCTCTGCAGAGTCTTCTATGTTCCCTCCTCTTGATTATTTTTTGTGAGCTTGTTTAATCAGGTTTAATAATTTAGACGATTTAAAAATGAAATGTCAATTTTTTTTCCATACTCTTGAAGCTTACTGTATCTGCGTTACAACAGTCAACCTGGTATTTAGATCCCAGGTCAAACAAACATTTCCAACAAGTGTGTGCTTAACTAGTAATGAAACAATTGTAGGAATTAGTTAATCATTGATGAAAACTTTTTCGTGTGCTAATGATTTGGTGTTGACATTTTTCTTAATGATTTATGCAAATGTGGTAAAAACTTTCCGTGCCTCGACCACATTTATTAAGTAACTATATTTTACTAACAAATTAATGATTCAATTTGAAGTAATTAGACATGTACTTATTTAATAAATGACTCTACCGTAACATTTTGATTTCATTTGCATTTTAAGGTATATCCGTATTAAAAGCATACAAGCAACTTATTCGTATACAATACAGTTTTTATTCTACATTCACAACAATAGACGCCAGACGAGACAAATATTCTGCTCTCTCCCAGCTTGCTTGATCTTTCATTTTATTACATGTAAAATGTCTTGCTTCATTTGAGCCCCACAATGAGACCGGAATTTGCTGTTGACTGCTCATGCCAGGGGTAAACTTGCTTTTTTATTTTCTAACTTTGATACTATCTACAAATCCACCTCGTTTCTATTCGCCTAAACCGTTTATGTTATGTACCACCTGTTTTCAATTTCCTTACAAATAATACAATAAAATCAATCCCTAAATAAAACTCTAATATGACTTCCAAACTTTAAATTGCGTTATCTCAAATCTCTGAAACTTTAAATGATTTCTTTTGACAAATTACGTTTTATTATATAAGGAGATTTTATTTGTATTTTATATACGTACATAGCTGTTACCTAATGCGCTTTGTCAAATTTTATAGTTGGAGAATTCTACCCTCAGGCGGAGATGTTTTTATGTTAAATTTATAGTAAAAAATACTGTCTGGTTATGAATAAACAAATGACATATTGATATTAGATTATATTATGTTATTTATTACATTATTACATATTTCTGTTTCCTTTGCCTTTAAAATGTGAAAAATTTAGTTAGAAAAGACTGATTAGGATGACAGATTCGGATTCAATATCTCAAAATATATAAGAGTGTCATGGTTTCACTTGTTTTCAGCAAATGGTGTCACAATATAATGAGATTTTGTAGAATTTTATAGAATTTTAGCCATTTTTGCTGTTAAAAAAACTATGGCATGAAAAGGCGATTTCAACATCAGATTCGATTTCAGAGACTTCAAATACATAAGAGTAACATGATCTCGTTCTCTTTTACTAAACAGAGCGATAAAACCTTAAAAATAGTCGAAAGGATTTTTAACAATTTTTAGAGGTCGAAAGAAAATTGGAAACCTTCAGAAATAAACTTACACTTGGAGTAGTTTTCCACACACACCAAAACACTTTTGCACACACTCGACGCGCGTTTCGCCAACCAAGTTGGCATCATCGGGAGATGATTAAAACTTGGTTGGCGAAACAGTTTTAATCATCTCCCGATGATGCCAACTTGGTTGGCGAAACGCGCGTCGAGTGTGTGCAAAAGTGTTTTGGTGTGTGTGGAAAACTACTCCAAGTGTAAGTTCTACACCAAAGGTTCCAACCCCTCTTCAGGAGTTCAGAAATAAAAACGACTGAAACCGCGATTTAGATAATTAGGGAAATACTATAACAGTCTTGTCAGTTTATGTTCTCTTGCTTGTTGAACAAGTTAGCCAGGGTGATAAAATATCAATAGGAAAGTATGTGAACATTTTTAATACTTTCAAATAACTATCAGTATCTCTAGAGTGAATCTTAGGCAAGCTGAACATACTAACGTAAGAGACATATTGACGCATAGGCCTGCATCCATAAGATTCACGTTAGTTCGTTACGAATCGCGAAATATGACACCAACAAATAGGCAATGAAAGTTTATAGACATTAAAATTTTCTTTATTAGTGCCACAATATTGCTAGTTAAGAGGCGTTTCCACATACATACACACATAGACATCAACCGTCTTCAAGTTACTTGTCATGCCTTGACAACTAGATATGCTAAATGTACGCAAAAAGCCAACAACATTGGATGTTTTCCGTGGTGAAAGTGAAGTGATAAAGTTAACAGAGTACAGTAATATAATGATTTATCAATATTATTGACCGTTGATGAAATTGATTTCAATCTTCACAGATGGAGTATTTTGAAACAAATTTATTTTTACTTAGTTATTATTACTTTTGGTGGTTAATTGTCTATAATTGACTATATATATTATAAACAAATTTATTTCGTCCCCAATAAGAAACAGAAACTACGAAATCATTGTCAAAGTCGCAGGATGAAATCTTACAACTTTCGCATTTCGCTCCTCTTTTCTTACTAAAGGAAATAGCTCTCCAACTAACATCTTTTGGTACTTTGATGAAAAAAATAGTATTCCAATATATTCTATATGGCGAATTCTCAAAAAGTTGAATGGTAATAAATTGTTTTTGGACCTACCTATGGCAGACATTTCTTTGTATATATACAAAGAGAAATACCTAATGCCACCTTAAATCGTCTGGCCAGTTTGTTCACTTGTATTTGTGGTTATTAAGTTTTATTTGTAACAGGTCACTTCACAATGTGATTGACACAGAAGCGCCCTACTAACTCTGGTGTTCCGCAAGGATCGTTTTTATCGCCGACTGCATTTCTCCTTCACAAAAAAAACTCTCTGTAACAATGCACGGCATGCTCTAGGCAAGCTCATTCTATCAGAAATGAATGCGGTATCTCCTGATGTATACAGCTCAGGTAGATTTATTCGGTTTTAACCACCATTACCAAATGAGGTAAGAACAATAAAATTATTATGGCTTTCACTTATTTAAAACGTAGCCCAGGGTTTCTAATAAATTTAGCAAAAATTATTTCAATACCCATGCCAGGCAAGAACTTGTCTAGAAAGTATTTCTTGTCACACATACTTATTACTAGTACAGCAAAGTCAGCTACAAAGAAACTGAATTTCCTGTCTAGGGCCAAGTACTACCTAGCTCACTCCACAGCAACTTATTATATGAAGCGTGAATTATTTCTGGTTTGAAATACTTTTGGGATTCTATTCTCAAAATCTGGAATTCAATTCAAAATCGAACCATATTATAATGGCTGTACCACAACTCTTACCAGTTCACTTACATCATCGTATAACGCTGAAAATTGTTTCTATCGGTATTTTCATAAAAATGAACGAATTGTACCCGTGCCACTTTATCAAATCGTCCTTTCTGTACAATGAGCTGAGTCAGCTGTGAAATTCATGGCCAAGTTACGTTATTATCCTGATATCTATTCGTTTTGTGTCTTTAAAGTTTGAGTAAATAGTGTGGTGGTATAAGAGGTCTGTGCTCAGTGAATTGCCATTTAATAAAGAAAAGCCTAAACGGAAGCGTTTACGATGCTTATGTAAGTGTACATTTAAAATAAAAAAATATTGATAAATGTATAAAAATTGTTTAAGGTAATTTCTGTGTGGAAATATAATATTTTTGTAAACAGTGTTATATAAGATTTATTCATTTTTTTCTTCTTTCGTTAAAAATAAAACGTGTATTCTAAGCTGAGAATATTAATAATGCAAGTTAATTTGTTAATTGTATTTATTTATAAAACAGGTACAGGTACAGCCTTTATATCAATCAAAAAATAAAAAGGATAACATATTAATGGCTGTAATTAAAACTATCTATCGACTCAAAAACTAAATAAAATTTTCATATATGTATATATATTTATTGATAATATAACAATATAAATATGCAAACATTTGATATTTTTGTATTCAGTTAATATTGTCCGCTGTCTTGTCAGATGTTTATTATTAAAACTATATAGAACTCCAACCATTAATTGAAATTTAATAATATATAATTTTAGAGTAACAATGAAACCGATGAAGTGCTGAAATATTAAAACCATGAAATATTATTGAGGTTTTATGGGGTGAATGATGTGATTATACATTTTGTGTATGGTTTTCATGTTTTCATGTCAGCCACCTGACATAGCATGTTCATTGATATGTCTATTGATTGGCAATTTTAGGTGTAGAATATAAATTTAATGAATTTTAACTGAGTCTGGTAATATATTGTATAGTTAAGCGAGCAATCAAATCCCAAATACTAAACTGATATCAATTAGCTTTTATTTCCGGGTAATAAGATATGTACATAACAAATAACAATTATTTTTTTATATTAACTGAAAGACACTTGTTAAGAATTTATTGAATAATTCACTACCTAATAATTAATTATCAGTAAGGCAAGAATAATAATATAGGAAATGAAACATATTAATATTTATTATTGTATCTACCTAGATTCGATAACTAGAGAAGGGTTAGTGAAATGTGGTAGAAGTATAATTTAATTCATAAATTAGCTTAAGTAAAACAATACTGATTTATTGTATGCTGATGAATGAAGTTAAAATATGGTTCAATAGAATTACATAAAACATTTTTTTATTGACAAAAAAAAAGAAAAGGTAAGGGGGAAATACTCTAAATTGATATTTCACTCTTAAACAAAATCACTTTTTTTTCTTACGTCTTGGTTTACTCGGCCATTGATAGAGATACTATAATAGGTTATACCATGGAGAGAAAAATATTTTTGTGATTCTAAGCCTTTCGTGAGCAGATTATTTGTAAAAAAGTGTCCAAGACTTCCACGTTGATTATTTTAAATGCGTGACGTTCTGACCATGTTTTGATCTTTTTCTTAACCTCAGAAGACCGCGGCAAGATGGCGTTCAAAATGACCATCGAAGAACAGAAGGAAAAACATTTTTTCAACAATTTTTTTACCTGGCTGGAATGTCCTTAATGCCAAAACAAAAATTATATACTGTTATAGAATCTGTGTCTGTCCAGATTTACAGTTTCATCTTTCATAAAATGAATAAGTAATGACATGTACATCAACAATCAAATTTTTTATTTCGAGAATTCCTGGAAATAATTAAAACATCATGTTGAATAACTAAAAATGGATTGTATAAGTCGTTGATGTTAATGTTGCTGCTACTCAACGGTTTTTTTTTGTATTATATCATCTCTTCCAAAATTCCTCCAAATCGACATTTTTTGTTTCAAATCGTATCACAAATTCCATTAACATCAGCAGTTTACTCAGTATGTGGTCCTTTAATTTAGACCTTATATTTTGGATTAATTAGAAATAAATGAAATTTATGGTATAATTTTACCTTTAACTAAAATGTAAGTAGTTTTTTCTCATGTCTAATACTAAAACTAAATAAATAACGTGAATCTGTTAATAAGCAAAAGAGTTATACAAATTCAACCAACTTAGTATATAAAATTCAATCGATTTATTATTACCTTTATTCTAATTAAAATTTCGAAGCAAATAAACATATTTCTCGGTAATTAACATTAGGATACCGATGCCCCACGTATACAGCAAAATAGGTTTTCAACTGCCCTGGCAGAATGGATGGTTTAATCTAAAAGGTGCAATCAATGTGAAATTAACAAATTTGTAACTAAGATAATTTTGCGTGTAATTAAGTGTTGGAAACTCGAAGCGTTTCTTTCGAACCATGACGCCATAAATTAGAGCCTCTACAATTTAGTTAAAGTGCATTGTGTGAGGCAATCCAGCTTTTCTCGTTGATTGAGTGAAAGAACAGGTGGGTAGTAATGATTTGTGTTCGCCGAAATCAGTTCCACATCACATTCCCATGAAGAACAAGGTGTCCCCACTCCCCCTCTCTCCTCTCAAGTAGCCCTTTTCGACATATGTATTGTGTTTTTATTTAGAATAGTATCTACCTGAGTTCTAAGTCGACACCGCTACACAGAAATTAAAGGGTATAATGTCAAAATGGAAACAGTATCACTCTGAATAATGGGTTGATTAGATAATAGACAAAAATATGGGTAAATTGTTGTACAGGGTGATCCACATAATATGATCAATTACTTATTTGTGATTATGTTTGATTTCCACATTATTCAATCCAAACAGTGTTTTTGTTTTTCTTATTTGTATATTCAGTAACTTAAAATCTTTCGTTAAAATTTCTCAACTCTCAGTTAAGCTCGTAATAAGTAAGAGAGTAATGAAACTTGTGAATACTTGATGAAATTGATATATGAATAGGGTTTCGTTATAATGCTCAGTGGAATACAAGATAAGAGCGGTGGCGACGGTGAAATATCCTTAATTTCAAAAATATCAAGAACCTATTCATCTTTTGTATTATAAAATAAACAAATTATCGTAAAACAACATAGTGTTTGTTAATCATAATATATCCGATTTATACACATACACATTTGTTAAAAATGCATATTTTGAACTCTTTCGGTTGTAAAATTTGTCTTCTGATGTAAATTTTATGTTGATTGGTGTCGAATAATATTATACATCTAAATACTGGATTCGTATTTAACAACTTCAAAAACTCATCTTTGGCAAATTTAATCGAATTCAAACCAATCTGAATTTTAAAAGTAAAAAAAGAACGGTGATTCAATTTCAATTAATCCAAAAGCTCCGATTACAAAATTTCATCGAAATCGGATATTATTTACAGTAATTTTGGAGTCACCGGTTCGAAATTTTAACTTCTTGCATGAGAGTTTGGATACGTCACATTTCATTTTCCGAGTTAACGTGAAGTGAGTTAACTTTTTCTGTTTTAAAACAAAATCGTCTGTAGCAGAAAACATGTTTTTGTTTTGTTTCAGGTGGAAGTAATATGATTTTAAAATAGAATCTTAGAATTTAATAAGTAGAACATTGTATACTCAATGGTTTATGCAATTCTATATACATTTTATGAATTTTCTTTGTATGAGCTCTAATGGAAAATATTTGGAGTTAACCTAATGGGAATTCATCTTAGAAATGAAATAGAATTCTTGATTCTTTAATTAATTTATTATCTTATTATAAATGTGACTGGTTGCGTGAATAATGTTAATTTTAATGGCAAACCTTGTAAAACCATGGTTGTTTAATTCATGTGCCTGTAAATGTGAAACATTACCGAACCGGTCGCATATGTAATAAAATAAGGAATTATTGAGAGAAGTAAGACTTTTATTGCATTTATATTAATAAAACTAAACCGAACGTATAAAACTAATATTCTCATTCATCTTGGCAAATCTGCCTTTGTATATAGAATTGTAAAAAAATATAGATTGATAAATCATTAATTAGAAAATAATATTTAGTACATATTATAAACAAAAATTAGAGGATACTGTATCGAAGTCTGATGCATTTATTGATTTTCTGTAAAATTTCAAACGATACAGTTTTGATAACTCTCACAAAAAACGAAATGAATAAAGTATGCAACAGCGAAAACCGTTATCCTGAATTATTCCCAAATAGTGATTCTAAAGCTTCTTAAATATTTGTGTGACTCCCAGCCACAATGCCCATAATCATATACCTAGTTTAGTTCCTTCCTTATTTTGTGATTCTCTAATAAAAAGACCAAGGATGTAAAAATATCGTTAACTTAGACATTGTTAAATTAAGGTTTAGCTTCCAACAATAACAACAAATTGTTAAGTATTTTATGTGTCCACAAACTGAACAAAATATCAATTTAATTTAATTTTAAGACAATTATAAGTTTGTTCAATTCATTCCCTACTAAGAAAATTCGCTTAAATTATTAATAACAAATGACAAATTTTATAAAAAATTGTAGTTCACAATTTCCTGGTTTAGGACTGGCTCGAAATATTTG
Source organism: Rhagium mordax (assembly GCA_963680705.1). Taxonomy (NCBI): domain Eukaryota; kingdom Metazoa; phylum Arthropoda; class Insecta; order Coleoptera; family Cerambycidae; genus Rhagium; species Rhagium mordax. The sequence continues at coordinate 81,143,353 of OY796657.1, read as the reverse complement.
CAATGTCAATATTTTGGGATGTGTTTAGTAGAGACAACTCAGAGCAAATGAAAAATTGGAAACACAAAGAGGATTTCTAAGACCTATAAAATTAGAAATAAAACGGAACAAAGTAACACAAAGTTTTTTCCACTTTTAAAATGAATTGCTATTATATTCTATATAGATTCAATTTTTGACGGGTATAAGAAACAGCTGCTTCAATTTTACTACTAGAGTTACTATTTATTGAATTTAGAATTTTTTAATGAAATTTTCCTGATCGAGTGTTGAAGACCCTAAGTATTTTATTCTTCCCCATAAATAAAAATCAACGCAAGTTCGGAAGACCATTTTGGCCACAAAAATAAGGCTCCTTCAATACATCAATTTGGAAAATTGAATATCAAGATAATCATGAAAGTTTACTGTCAAATGAGTCAGGCATACATCATGCTGATACCATATGAGACCACATTTTTTTTTTTCGTGTTATTAATTTGATTCAGCATGAAAGGTAAAAGCTCTATTGGCATATCGTCTTAAAGAATATTCTTCTTCATCATACCCTTATTATCTATGTTAGTAAGTGCCCTGACCCAAGTTAAAATAAATAAAACATTCTTAACCATTAAGATTTTGGGAAAACATCAGTTTTCTTGTACACCATTTACAGTCAATATAGAAACTCTAATAATTTCCAGGCTTTTCTCAGTCACTTTTGTTAAAAACCAATTTTATTATGACTCACTTATATGGACCATTAAAAAAATTAGTAATTCACTTTCATCGTTTCCCCGTTTTTTCTACAGTAACCAAGATAACGTCATGCAGTTAATTATTAACTGCATTTTTTATTCAAACAGCACATTTACAAGTGAGACATAAAAACAGATAATCTTATTTAAATTATGTGGTTATTTACGTGTTTATTATTCAGGTTTTGGCTTTAACTGGAGTGAAATTGCAGAATGTTTTAGTAAGTAACTTACGAAATTATAAACTTGTCAAATTCCTCTCTTGAATCAGTAATTATTGCAATAGCGATTCAATTTCTAAGCATGTGGTAAATTAACAATTAAGGTATCCACTTTAGGATTTACCCTGTTTGCTTGTAAATAATGTTTTTAAAACTCCGCAGTAGCTGAATTAAATTTATACCATTGCCTGATATTTAAAATGTTTACAACCCTCCCACAGCACTACCGTCTTCATCAAGTCTTTTACTACTAAACGAATACCTAAACGTAGTCCATGGCAGCAAAACACACCAACATGCAACAATCACATAGCGACGCCATAAATTAAAGCCCTTTGTGAGTCGGCGTAAGACCATTCAGGCCTCAGTAGACGATAGGGTTCATTAAATCCGTTATCGCAACTTTCAAGTCGTTTCTGCAGGGAAACTTTTAAATTTATTTCACTTATCGTTATTCTAAAGACGGCGGTTCCATTCCACTGCTGGCTAGAAGTAACAACTACCAGAGCTTTTGCACTTAATCAACCACGTATTTTTAATGGTCGTGACACACCAGCCAGTGCTAAACTCAACTATAAAGTAGGAACCGTTGGTCACACCATAGTTTAAGCAATAAATTGTATTACTTATATGGTCTTTGATGGTGAAGAGGTCAAATTTAAGAATTTATTGATAAAATTTTATCTCTAAAGGACTGTACAAAGAGGGTTATGTCTAACTACAAAGTGGCAGCGGCTGGTGTAGGGAGAGTCTTGGGGTGCAACACTCCTAGCCGCTGTCTACTATGATAACGGAAACTATTTAAATAGAATAAAATCCGAATAATTTTGGAGAGGGCGATGTTTTTATTTCTTTTATTATTCTCATGTTGTTTAACGCTTAAAATTATATTTTTAATTGCTACATGTTATATATTTAAAAAATGGTGGTTAAAAATATGTAATTTGTTTGATAATGTACAAGGTGTAAGTTTTGACTTCAAAAACAAATTTACCGCAAAAGTAAGTACAGTGTACACTGACGGTTCCAATTTTTTTTGTCCGCTCATGTCCTGTCTGATCATAAGAAAGCTCAAATGAAAGAAAATTACTATTTGGTTCCAGAAAAATTGTCCCGCCATGAGAGCTTATTAAAGCTGTCCGTAAAGAGAGCTTTCACTGTATGTATAATATGTTTGAAGTAACTTGGTAAACTTTTGGCAAAGGCAGTAACAGAACTTCAATAATTTGCAAGATATAATTGCGCCAGCCATAGAGCTACAATTAATTGTCAACATATTATCCTGCACTATAACTCCAACGTTGTTTTGCAGTAAACTAAAACGTAATTGCTATTTGTAGTGACTTTATTGTAGAGTGAGATTATTCTTTCCTATATTGAAATGCAGAATTGAAAGTATATACAAAATAACATTGAACGCCACTAAGAAATGGATAAATTTCAAAATTTTCTTGTTTATTGGTTGAAATTTCCGGTTTCTTAGGGACCCCCACACTTCCACTGATCGACTCTGATCAAATACCAATGAAAAGCAACGGTTTCAATGAAGAGAAAGATCTCTCTTACAACATACGCACGTCAAATAAGAAACTCCACCGTCGACATCATATACCAATACGGTTTAATACCAAATAAGAATATCAAATGGTTTGTAGAAAAGTTTCCAGGATCTCTTCTGCGTTGTTTATTTTGAACTCTTTACGTTTCATCCATCACCTTGTCGTGGTATTCTTCTGAAGCAAAGTAAGGTAGAGCAGAACACCTTCAACAGGAATACCAGACTTGAAAATGAAAATAGACCCTAGGATAAAGCAATCAAAAAGATATAGCGTTATTGCGTGCGTAATTTCAAGATAAGCCCTTTAGCAACTTGTTTTGTGCTGGTTTATATATATTCTTTGCCATCATAGATCATCATTAAATATGACCAGTATTAAGTTGCAGTTATTGCCAAAGAGTCTGCGGCATGTCCAAAGAGCTGCTGTTGTTCTTTTAATAAGTCTTGTCGCGCGTGTATTTTTGATTATCTTAGGAGCAACTTGCATTAGATTTGAAATCATCATACTTGCCTCATCTAATACTATAACTAGATCATCAGTATTAGACGTCGAATCCAGAATCTCTTAATTTTATAAGAAGTCCGTCGACAATTATAGACATAACATAGGCCAAAAAACTCCTTCTTGCAGACATCCCTTGATGGCTGTTACTGTTACTAAATCATTTCCTATTGTAGCCATTATTTTACTGCTCTTAAGCAGGGATTGAATCTACTTTGTAAGTTTAAGGTTCAAACCCTGTCCTGTGTACCGTTATTTGTATTGATTCTTAGAAGGTGCTATCAAAGACTTCTTCTATATTTATAAACCAACAAAAAGCTACATCTTTAGTCTTTTCAATTCTATTACCAAGAAGATTTCTATGGATTTTCCTCTTCGACAATTCCTTGATTTTTTTTGAAGTGGAGCATTCAATAATATTGTAATGTACCCACTATAGAGAGGTAGAGAGGTAGAGAGGTGTAATATGCTCTCTTAAGTAGGCACCCTATAGGTAGTGGTTCAATAGTTGTCTAGAAGATGGCGCTAGTGGTACGGAAACAAATTGGGAATACTATAGGCTTATAGAATAAACTAGAAAGAGCACCGAGATTCTTCTAGAAGGAGTAAATGTGGATATATAAAGACAAGATGGTTCACTGGCAATCAGTTGAATATTAGATCTAATTTCACTGTTCTGGTAGAGGTCAAAGAAGTCATGACGCGATGTTCAGAAATTATAAGTTGAAATCACTGTAATTGCAATAAAGTTCCCAAGCATTTGCTATGGCAATTAATATTTTAACTATATTATATTAGTTTTTAAAGAAATAGAGTTAATATACATATCTTACTTGAAATAAATTGAAATAAGATCGTTTAATCAAAATTTTCAGATGTTTTGTTAGAACCGTCTTTTACCCTTTAAATACATTACCAAAGCAATAATAAGAAAAATTAATTGTGGAATAATGTAAACACGATGGTCTGTGCATGGAGAAACCTAAATGTATTGGTTTTTATTGATAAAAATACAAAATTAATTTAATATTCAGGTTTTAAAAAGTGAGATTTTTAGTCTATATTGAAACGTTAGCAGCCATGATGGTTTCCTATGTGACGTCATTATTATAGTAAACTAAACGCAAGACTAGAGGCACATTTTTGCGACACGAACGTGAGCAAATACTTTACTGCTGTAACCAATCACGCAGCAAGAAATTTATGTTCAACCAATCAGAATTAATTCTTAGTAAACAGTTTTCAGGTGTTCGTAGCGCAAACATACGATATAAACGTTTCCTGTCAGTTTGACAATCAATCGAAAATCGTGTCACGATGGTTTGCAATTTGGTTTTATTCGGATTCTTCAATTCATCAATATAATCCTCAATAATGCTTTGCAACTTAAACATACAAAAAATTAATTTTTTTTCATTGATTTACTGCTTTTTTGAAACATTATTTACAAACTTTAACATATAACCTCTAATATACGAACACTGACATTTGACATTTTATGACAATATTTACCTCTCGTTCTTTTTTTTATTTCTATTAATTGATACAAGATACAAGATATAAGTGCATTGTCTTACATCGGAATGTCTTTACAAAAATACAGTACTTACACTTCTTTTCGATAATAATTTTGGATTCCTTCTCACAAGTTTAAGTTTAAACCAAATAAATGTTTATCATTGTAATATAATGCGGCACTTTAATAAACAGCTTTTCTGGTGTCTTTATACTTATACTTTTGCAATTCGGTACCACACACACCAATGATAGAGATTATAACTCACTATTAGGCAATTTAAACAGAAAACTAATTACCATACAAAGCGTATCTGTCTGCGTTTATTAACTATAATAATGACGTCACGCCCAAACAAATCATGACGGTTAGCGTTTTCGCGCAAAATTTAAAATTGAAATTAAAAATGCCGTTTTAGATTATTTAGCGATTTAGTTTCGCAAAAATAAAAATTGAGGTGGATCATTACTACCAACGACTTAGTATTATTAAGTCGCTGATTACTACCATATAAACTATTTAAAACACTTTCCGAAAAACCGTAAAATACCCTATCTTTTATGCTAATTCTTAGATTTGGCAACCGTGCATATTTATATAGTGAATATACAGTTTTTACCGAAGAAATGACTTGTTTGTAAAAGTAATCGACCGTGTAATGGAAGTAATTAAATATTATTAAAAAGCAAATCTCATTCTCTGCTATATTTTTTTTAATACAAAAACTTTGCTTTGAACCTCATTTAATATATTGTGTTTGCTTTGGATTGTATTTATGAAAAAAAAAATATGTATAGATTTAATATCTATTATCTCCTAATATCTCCTATTATCCTAATATCCGATATAAAAAATTGACTAAAATGGGGAGTGTTCAGTAAAAACAAGGCATAGTTTTAGATGTTGTTGCTGAAGTATTACACCAGGATATTATGAATTTTTTAAACAAAACCCAATATCATTGTTATACTCAGTATTCGAGTAAGACTAAATTTTGTCTAAAGATCAATAACGCTTTTCTGACGAGGCTTACAATCCAGAAAAAAAAACATCAAACTTATGGGAAATTTCAGGTAGTGCGTTAAATTTTGCGGGGCAGTGTAGGAGTAAGGATTTACAAGTAAATCGAGGTTAACCGTGATATTATAGTGCGTGGGTCATTTATTTTATATGTTTGTCTAAAAAACAAAATACACGTTGGTGAGAGAAATACCTGCAATTTCATTCAAATCTTAAAAACATTATTTGTATTATTTATTTTTCATGGCTAAACTCTTGAACTACCTACCTACATTATTAAATTTTTAAAAATATTATGATAATTCCTAAGGTCTCCCTTATGAGGGTACTAGTCCGCCGTTCGCGACGTTGGAATTCCTCGAGTGGGACGGTTCGGTTCCACCATTATGCGATATATTTATGACCATCGGATGAATAAAAAGATCTGCTTCGGCCTGTGGTTGCTTGGCGGCCCTACATCATTTTAACATAATGGAAGAATGGATGGCTTTCAGATTTATGTCATCTTTCGGTCGTATCAAAGTTTGTAGCGATAAAGAACACAATGAGTTGAGACGAGAACGCGGCTCGATATTATAATATTGAATTAATCCGGGATATGCATGGGTCAGGTACCGAAATTTGGGCCAGTTCATGGGCGCCCATCTGTGCTTTATGGAGGGTCGCGCCAAGATCAAACGTCATGAGAACATAACTTAGCCTTGAAATCGATACATTCCCATTTAATTTTATAGCAGGATTAGAGCAATAATATAAATGAACATGCATTACATACTAATGCTAAATTATGTATCGTTATGAGCAAAATTAAAATGCATACTTTTCAGGGTATTAACTGTGATAATCTCTTTATTATAGTGTTATTATGACTAGTGATAATATTGAGGTAATTAAATGTCCAGCACCTAATTTAAAATTTGACCATTTCCACCGTCTCAAACTAGTGCAATATTTGGTTTTCATAAATCAACGGCACTACAACAGTGTGCTATTCATTAAATAAAAAATATATAACTGTTTGAAGAAGAATATATTTCCAGATACCCTGTACAATGTATTTAAAGCTATTCAACGGTTTTATGTTTACCATTATTAAATTCACTTTGGAAATCTGTTAACATTAAATAATTGAGCAGCTGTTATGTAAGTAGTTCATAATTAAATCTAATAACAAAAATAATGATAAAAGTTATTGATAATTAATTTTGACAAGCGTGTCCCCTTGACTAATATTGAGATAACTGACCTACACCAACGATAAAGTTGTACTGTAATAAATGGAAAGACTGTGTCAGAAAGCAAACATATGACAAGCGTATATAACCAGAAGAATAATGGATATAGGCTACGAAGAAGGTGCACATTATTTTAAACCTTGTTTTATTATTTGTTATTATATTCGGTTTATGCAATTTACAAATATTTTATTTTATCGGCAATAAAACCGGTCCAGCATTTAATTAAATCTATGATTATTTGCTTACTTATTTGTGTTATAGGCACATGAAAACGTTGAGTGAAAGTATAATTATTTCACTTAACGATGAAAAGCAATATACTGAGTATTTTATGAGTGAACTGCCATATTGTAAAGTAAATAATTTGTCAAAAATGCCTAATTACTGTTATTTTTAATTTTAAGGAAACGAATAACATTAGTTATAATGTAATTTAATACGCAAATTTTAGGTATATACCACTATAAACATATTTTTAAACAAGTTTTCTTTCTCTAAAAGTTATTTGTGGCATCGTTCAAGTAAAATAAGTAAATCCCAAATAAGAAAAGAAAGAAAGTTTTCTTTGTTAAGATAGTCTCAAAAGATGGTTAATAAATAAACCTCGAAATAAACCGAAACATCAGAAAATAATTATTTAATTATATGGCCAAGAATCCTAGGAATCTATACATCAAAATCATTGATATCAAGAAAAAGAAAATCGCTATATATTTCCCCTTAATAACAATTCAATCCAAGTTGCCTTTATAAATTAATATATCAACGTGTTTGGAGTAGTTCTTTACATTATCTCTAGAGGCTTGTGGATGGTGATGATCAATTCTAGTGTTTTAAAAGCAAAAAGAGAAAGACAATATTAATAAAAGTATAAGATGATGTTTAAGTAAAAGTGAGAATTGTTATTTTATTATCTTCATATAATTATTTTAATTAAGTATTTTATGAAGTATTAAATTTAATGCGTTTAGTTCGTTAAAACCTATATGGGATTAATTTGTTACATTGTATATGTTTACCAAATATAATATATTAAACAATAATATGAAAGGTCAAAGCTCAATATTATTTCGTTTTGTATATATACACACGTGGAAAAGAGTTTAATTTAATATATTTAAAATTTACCTCAAAGATCAGTTTATTCTCATAATCCTCCTCCTACAACCTTAGACAATTAAAAGTTATTCTTTTTGTTGTGTAGGATCATATACACGGTAATTCTTGTAAGATGCCCACTCTTTGGGAGTTAATTTCGGCCTTATAAAAAAAAAATATTTCAATAACTATTTAATTATTTCGAAATAATTTTTTTTCCCAGGAATCCAAAAATTTGGTAGAAAAAAAAATTGAAGGTCATATAAAAAAGTTACAAATGACTCTTAAATTTTTTTAATTGGAACCCCCTTATATTTTGAAATATTCTGATAGAGTATTTTCTCTCATTTCAGAAATATACTGCTCCCAATTTGAAGTGGGACACTCGAAAAATGGTCACAATTCAAAATGCCGTAAAATCCTTAAAACTTTACAGATTTCGACGGAACAGGCGCTATTTTAAAAAACAATTCTTTGGCTTTCATTATAAGCAAACCAACGGGCCAAAACATTCAATGCAAATACTCTACAGAGTGTTCAATGCATCCATGTCATTTTGTAAAAGTTTGACAATGTGTACGGACTTAATGGGACATACTGTATATTTTGTTTTAATGATATCTTGTAGCCTGGAGTGTCGTGATAAAATCGTTTTTTGGTTTTTGTTTTTATCTCCACTAGTTAACTAGATATTAAATAAAAAGAAGATATATTTTTACATGATTTTTTCTTTTTTAATCTCGCGCTAATAAACTGAACTAAAATAAGTAAACAAAAATAAAATATAACATCAGTAAAAGACCATTACAGAAGTCAGCTAAACCTAATAATGTGTAGGGCCTCCTCTTGACCTCACAACCTCTTCACGTCGTTGATGCATACTTCGTATTTTACTGTTTACAATTTCAACAGGTATTCGTGTCCATTCTTCAACAAAAGCATTTTAGATTTAGATTTTGTGGACGATTACGACGACTTGAAATTCGTATCTGTAGCGCGTCCCAAATATGTTCAATGGGATTCAGATCTAGAGATAGAGCAGTACATTCGATTAATGTGTTCTCTGTGAATAAAATCATTAATTATTCAAGCTCTGTGAGGCCTTTAAATTTAAATAAGCTTCATTTAAACGAACCATTTTTACCTGGGGGTTTGTTTTACTTGTGCATTTATTTAAAATGTCAAACCGACGCACATTTTATTTTTAATTTCAAAGCCAACTACTGAAAACAAGAAGCTAATCCAATTTTTATGGAAAATATGACTTAATTGAGAAAAAATTAATATCTTCAAAACTAGTAGTGATAAAAACAAAAACCGAAAAACGATTTTGTCATGACATTCTAGACTACAAGATATCATTAAAGCAAAATATACAGTATGTCCTATTAAGTCCGTACACAATGTCAAACTTTTACAAAATGACATGGATGCATTGAACACTCTGTAGAGTATTTGCATTGAATATTTTGGCCTGTTGGTTTGCTTATAGTGGATGTCAAAGAATTGTTTTTTAAAATAGTGCCTGTTTCGTCGAAATCTGTAAAGTTTTAAGGATTTTACGGCATTTTGAATTGTGATCATTTATCGAGTGTCCCACTTCAAATTGGGAGCAGTATATATCATTCGTCATGTTATTCACCAATTTTTCTTAAATAGTTTTTGAGTTATTAATACTTATTCATATTGTTAAATTATTCATTAATTCATGACTCAAAACAAACTTTAGAATTTGACAGTTCTTTCTTTTTTCTACCAAATTGTTGGATTTCTGGGAAAAAATCATTTCGAATTGATTAAATAATTATTAAAATATTTTTTTATATGTACTTAAGGCCGAAATTAACCCCCCAAAGAATGGGGATCTTACAAGAATCACCGTGTACAGGAGACCATAAACAATTATATGAGGAACATATCTGGACGTAGTTCTATGGCCATCACTTATTATTAAATTATCAGAATTTCCCAATTATTAATTACCCACTTAATTTTTTTTTCACGACTTTTAAATTGTGGTTTATTATTTTAGGTGAAAGGGGTTTGTTGTTATTCAATAGAACTATATAAAAAACTATTTTCTTTGAAAATCACGATGTTTTTCCAAATTTTCTTGAACATCCTTTACTTTAGATATTAAAGATATTAAAATAATTGTTGCAATACCAAATAATCCAAGGAAGTAGAAACAAAATATTTACAAACATACTAAATACGTATTATTGCCCTAAATGCTAATAATCTACAGAAAGGGTACTAAATGTAAACATTCTACATTTTCAATAATTACACACCAGTAGAAAAAAATCATTGAAATAAGTGACGTGAGGAATTGATTTTTAATTTAACAAAATCCCACGTAAACACCATCCAAGAACCGGTTTCTAGTCGTTTGCAGTCGTTAGCTTGAAACAAGTGAACCCAGACTGACAACTGTTGTTCCTTGAGTCTTCTCCTGGAAGTGTATTACAATGAAAGTTGATGGAAAAGCCTGGACTCGATTTTTCAATAAGTGCATCGTGCTCCAAAAATGTTAGGATTTCTCAATGAGCATTATAATTGAAACCACTTGCTACCAAAGAGTTCTATAGATTATATTGGTTTAAACTTGAATAACGTGTTTACAAAAATTGTAGAATAAGGAACGTATGTGTTTTTGAAGAACAAGTTACTGTTAGCAGAATATTCAACAAGCAATTATTAATAATTCCATTAATTCTTTTCGAAAAAAGTACCAATACCAGGGTGGTCATCTTAAATATTAATTTAAGTTGTAGATTTCATTATCCTTGCCGTTGCCTTTAATAAATTATTTCCAAAATATCTTGTTAATTAGAATTCACTCAAACGATATTTTATGAAAAAATAAAAGCGATCACTAACTAAAGGGTTAGGCTTTATTTAATTTTAAAATGTACAAATTCTGGTGACAAATAAAAATGATAATATATTTCTACCTAAATTAACTGGAAATAAATGCTTAAGATAAATTTAATGTTTTTTAAAAGAGAAATTAAAAACAAAGCTACTGTATTTTACTAATGCCCTCCATTTTGATTAAATTGTTATTTATCACGTGTATCATTTCTGTAATTTGCGTAGTCTTTTTAATCAAATAACAAATAAGTTATATGAAAGAGATTGGAAAGGTGAAATTTCCATTGACGCACCCTGTTTTTCTAAAGTTTTTCATTGTATGTATGAATTAAATTGTCTACACATATTTTGAAAGTTATTTTAACAATAACAAACTATTTTAGAAGACTAGTTATATTATATATCTGTTCAAATATTTTCTAAATAATTTTAATACATTTTTTTAAACATGTCCAACTATACATCGATACTAAAATCAAAATTAACGTGGGTGCTAAAACCGGATGAAAAATACTCTTAAGGTTACACACAAAACGGCAAAGAACTCATCTATCGTTAGAAGACCGCAGCATCAACGCTGACAGATTTATAGCACTGGACTACAATTTACAGTCCTGTCACCGCAAGTGAGACCAAATCTCCACGTCTTTATAACATACCACTTATATTCATGCCAATCTAGATGATATCAGGTTGCTAACCAACGTAACACATTACATGATTTTATGGATTTCGTTAAAGTTGTAGTTCGTCTATTTGGGTGGTCTAGAAATATACTTCTGAGAGCCAGTAAAATTATATTGATTGTACATTTACAAAATTTCATTTGAGCAACTTGATTTTTGGACATTTCTAATAATTTCTAATAAAATGTGAAACACTCCAATTCCTGTTTTTACAGTTCAACAATTTTTCGTAAATAGATATATTTAATAAAGTAGTTGGTATGATATATCGTAGGAAAAGATGAATGTCGGGGAAATCGAGACACTTTCTGTCTTCTTTTTGAATAAAAATGACTGGAAAGATTTTTTATTTAACCAAGACTCAAAATGTAAACTACTAACTTCACGACAACCTAGTCCGAATCTTAAATAAATATAGCTTTTCACATTCACCAGCATTTTCCATGTAATAAACCTAATTTTAGCAATAATGGGTTTCTGCGAGTTATTATTTCAGTCAATTATTTCTGACTAACCCGTTTGAGCAATTATTGTCGAAGTCCATTTGACAGACATTCAGCTTACGACCCCCGGACATTCCGTATCTCCATCTGTTTAGCTACACTGGATCGTTCTCCCCATAGGAGAACCAAAAAAGTGCTGTTCCTTGCAAAAATTAAGGAACTGGGGCCCGAGTTTTCTGTCGAAAAATGTTACGTAAGTATATAGAAAGAGGGCGTTACTTATGTAACCTTTTTCGACGGAAAACTCGGGCGCCAGTTCCTTAATTTTTAAGTGCAAGGAACAGCACTTTTTTGGCTCTCCTATTGGGAGAACGATCCGGTGTAGCTAAACAGCTGGAGACACGGTAATGTACGGGGTCGTAAGCTGAATGTCTGTCTAATGGACTTTGACAATTGCTCAAACGGGTTAATTAGAAATAAATGACTGAAATAATAACTCGTGAATTTCACCTCTATATATCAACGTGTTTATTGATTAACATTAATGAACAAATTAATTAAATCTGATATTTCAGCGACTTGGTAGTCAAATAGGTACAAATATGAAAATGATAAAAACGGGCGAACTGGCAATCAAGAGTTTTTACGCCTGAATACGATTTTATTTTCGGAAGACGGTGAGTTTGGGTAACCGATATCTGCTTTCGCGGCTTGAAACGATTTCTGACGGCAAGCAAACGGAATTTCCAACTGGATATATTATGAACGGCGGGCGATCGGTCAGCTATAGATATTCTAGTCTATACAGAATGCTTTATAATATGGCGAACTACTGCCACAAACATAGAGCTATTTATCAGTGACTATTTTTATTAATGTAGGTTTTCCGGTAACCTTTATGCATTGGGGCTTTGTAGATCACCCGATCGAGCAGATCTAGCCAGCCGATGCACAATTTATGAAACAAAAGATCAACGGAGGTATTATTAATTAGCCCTAGTTTGATTTAGTAGTATAATACAGCGATACTCACGAAAAATAAGATCTCTGAATATCTATACTTAATTGAAGGCGGTACGTGCGGATAGTAGCGGACCACGGTGTATTCTTACCAATATTATATTCAAGAAAATGTACTATTAAAACTCGGGGCGGCGGTTACGGACGGAAACGGTGACGGCTTCGGATTGATCTGGAATAGATGACTGTCGATCGGATCTGATGCGGCGGACTGTCTCGGACTGAACCTGGACTGCTGCGGACTTTCTCGAACTGAACCTTTAAAATAAAGCTACAGAAACTTATTACAGGAGGCGAGGTGTGAGGACAGCAGACGCATTTACTTTGTTTCTCCATCTTGAAGTTACATGTCGATTGATAGATCTGGATTTACTTGAAATGGATATAGATTTGCTAATATTTGTAAAAGTTTAGTTTCAAAGCAAAGTGGATGCACCAATTCATTCTTTGATTTGTTGTGAACTTTGGGTATGTATGTATGTTATTCGATGTAAATTTTCTCAACTTTAACGATTCCCATATCCAGGGAAGTGAATTCGTAGGAAACAGAACGTTCTCCGCTAATACAGAATTCATCCATTGCATCAATTTTTCTCATCATTTCTTCAAAAAATTCAATGCTATAATCGGGACCGTCTTCATATAACTTATGTGCTGGTTATGGATTGCAAGGATTTCCCTTTCCGTTTCAATAATTATGTTCTAATAGAAATATGAATAAAACTGTTTCCACGTGCTGTTTGTCCTGTAGAATTTTTCAAAAACCATGTATTAATACATAAGAAAGAAGAATATCCTTAGTATAGTTTTTAAATATTGCATAATAATTACCTTAAAATGCAGTTCTTCAATCTAGTTTAATTTTTATTGTCTCCAATATTTGATATCAATCCCAATTTATTATAAAACCATCCAATTTAAATATTTCTCATTGAACTTCTTTACCATATATGTATTCAAGAAACTATGAACTAAATGAATTAAATTAATTCAGACACGCGTGTGCTACTACTGCCATAATAATCACTGTATATGCAAGAATAAAACGAAATAACTAGAAAAACTTCAATTTATTTCACCTCCAAAACTCGTTTCCGAAAATCTGACCCTAGGGACGAGTGACGCGAGAACATCATACATCATCTGTATCGTGATAATACATGCACACATCCCTTAGAGTCTTGGCACGTTCACAACCTCAACCCTGTTCTATAAATTACAAAGTTTCTAAAACTAGAATTGGCCAAGAAACCGTCTAGAACATATTTTTTATTAATACAATTACTATCACAATGTCTCATAACATATTAATGGTTCAAGACACGTCGTCTTCGCGATCCAGTATATTCCAATCAGTTTAACAAGAGTTGAGTAGAAGTAGTAGTTGTAGCATTGTTGCTATAATATACAAGTTGGTAAACAAAGAACTAAAACAAGGCTATAAAATACACATTATAGTAAAAGCATTTAAAACGGTTACTCGTCTAGAAGAAGTATCGAATGACCAAGTTCGCTATTTGAACTTGAACACAAAACAAATTAACAGTCGGAGGGATGTCAGTATTTGATGATTTGATTAAGGACAAGCAAAACATTCGTTTATTTTGGCAAGCCTGTTTGTTTTTAAATTGACTTTCTTTTTTGTTATAGTAACAAACCATCCCCTGATTTTCTTTAAATAAAAAAATAGAAGCAAATCAAATTAATAAAATTTTGTTCAAACAGGAACTTAAATAAAAATTAGGGTCGAAATCTTCTTATATGAGATAAATTTGTATTTATACAGTGTGTATGCTTAATGGTCCAAAGTAAAAATTAATGTGTGCATTATTATCCTAATTATTGACTAAATATATCGGTATTCAAAAATAATTCTCCAAATGGTAGCGGATTTATGATTTGCGAAATTCTTTGCAAATCTTGTTATTGGAGTCTTTTTTAATTATTTACTGTAATTTTGTTTCCTGTTTAGATTGTTAAAGTTTCGAGGCCTTTACTTAGTAGGGGGTCAAAAAGCTTAACAAGTGAGTTTATTTTAACTGTCTTTGATTATTATTATTTATATTTACGCATATATGTAAAATAAAAATTAACATAAACAATGACCCTTCTCTCTGTGACTTGTGTCGATTGTCTATCGTAATTGCACATACTCGCAGAGCCGCCGTTTGTGCTTTTTCAAAGCGGTTTCTTTTAACACTCCGTCAGATGTCGGGAGACGGTGCTAAGTAGCGCACCCCGTCCGCTTGTTCAGCACTTTTTACAGCTTTAACTCACTCGAGCTGTTCGCTTTTTAAGGCACTTTCAAATTCCTGTCTGTTCAGCGGGACACAAACAGGACATTCATCTTCACTACTGCTTATTTACGATTCTTAAACAATTTTTGCTATTTGTACCCTACGTGCCTTTCCTCCTATATCATCAAAAGATTTGCCGATACAAATTTACTAAAAGGACAAAGTCTGGCTGCTTCATCTATATCTTTTATATTGAGCTATTTATTATAATATAGATATTCAACTTATCGTTCAATAAATTTGTTTATTTATTTTACAAATAATTACATAATATTACCATTGTTTCAGACTGATTTACACGTAATTGGTCATAACAAAATAAAATGAATCCAATTATCGACCTTTAGTTGTCAAATTTTAGTGAATTCGATCAATATTAATATGGAAAGTGGATTAAAACGTTGTGATATTTACTTCCCAAATTAACCTCAATCACAACCATTTATATATTTGTACACATCTACTACAAATAAAAAAAGATTGTAATTGTTAATTTAAAATGATTCAGTAGTACATTGTGCTAAAAAAAATATTTTAACGGAGGTTTACGATATGAGTTATCTCAATCAAACACAGAGAAACGCTCTGGATGTTTTCTCATACCTTTCTTCTTTTTCATTATCGTAATTAATATTTGCATTTTAATTTGTTTTTAAAATAAAAAAATAAACTCACAGCAGGTTTTCGTTGCAAGTGGTTGTTTCATTTGCACATATCGCGGTCTGTGATCTGCAAACCAAGATATATTCAAGTTATTCTAGATAATACAAAAGCAGCAAATTGGCTAGGCCTTGCACTCTGCCTTGTCACTGGTATCGAGTTTCCTTCCTTTTTCTCTGCATTAACTAATATTATGCAGGAATACCTGAACGACTGGTAGCCTGCCGGTTACACCAAAACTTATAATTTACTGCTGTTTATAATTACACAGATGAACGCAAACATATTTAATTAATTATAATTAAGACGTTTTGCAAATAAAATTTGGTAATATTTTTGTTTATGATTTACTGGGAGGATTTCCTTTACGATATATTTTTTATTTCTTTGGTGAATTAATTATTTTTTAATGAAACAAATTTATCAGCTACTGCCAAGCTTGGATTCCCGTATATTTTTAACCCAGTGTGCACTGCACTGTGCATCGTTCAGAAAGGACTTTAAGAACAATGAATACCTAAAGAATCAGTTGTAAAGTAATATATTTTAGAAAATTATCAGTTTGCAGTATAGGGCACGCTATATCATTTAGCAATAAAAGTTAGAAATGCAAAATTCAGAACTGTGAGATTTATCTGGTGGAGTCGCCTGGTGGTTTAAATAAAATGATAATATTCAACAAATTGTTAATTAGACTTTTTCAATTAAAATGGAATCAAGGAGGCCCATAATTTTATCAGCAGCGAAGGAGATAGAACATTTGTGTTTTTTGGTTTTCATACTGTGATATAATATAATACCGTATGTTATATTTAAAATGATATTCTGTATTTCGTTTCCAACTAATTTTTGAAAATGTATTGAAATTTAAAATATGTGCAAAGAAGTGTTCAGTAGTTTGCACTTTCTTGGGAGATCACTAAATCTGAACTTAATTTAACAATGAATACGAATCGCGACCTGGTCTGTGAAGGACCATAATATATTTCTTAAACCTAGTTAGAATGGACAGTGTCGTTTGTCCAATATAATTTAAATATCAAGTTTTATAATTAATTTGGGCAGCGAGCGGAGGACTGACTTCACTCACTTCATAGCGATATTAGGAGTAAAGCAACATTTACCGCGTGTAGTACATGGATGGGGACTATCCATGGAAAGACGCGGTCTCGCTTCCCTACTTCTAGCGGCTTGTATATCAGCTATATCGCAGAAGCAATACAACTGTAGGCGAGAGGTGTATTGAGGATATACCATCCTTCGGAGGGGATGTAAAGCAGTCGGTCCCTTGTCTATTAAATGTTAGGCAAGTAAAAAATCCCTACTCTTAGTAAGATAAGAGGTTCGGCAAAATTTCCAGGTTGGGGGTTGCTCGTCTCCTGGCGTCGGTGATTGGCCTCCGTAGCGGAAATAGGCCGACGTTAAATAAGTGATTAAAAAAAAAAAAAAAAAAAAATAATTAATTTCGTAAATACCAACTTTTCAATCACTCCAGTTGGATCCTTTGGGTTACTTAAAAATTTTAATTAATTTCTAAGGTGACTAAATGTCACACCGTCTTTAAGATATGAATTGTAAAATTTTCTTTCAATCTAAAGAGTCGAGGATTTTTGAGGAATTTCATTAAATTACAGGGTATGTTCCCTATATTTTGACCCCGACCTACAGCCTTTATGTTTAGAGATATGAAAAAAGTGTAAATACAAAAGTTGTAGATTTTGGTGTCAAATATCTTTTGCCGAAAGAATATAAAACAATATAGCATCAGAAGAGAGATAACTTGTGCTTTTTTAAATGGAACACACTGTATATTTTTACATATGTTCAAAGATCATTTTCTGATGGAATCAAAAATATATATGTTCGCATTTGCTGGGGTTGTCTTTAAAGCCGTATGTATTTGTGGAGAATAATCGCGTAGAATGGTTACCATGGAAACAATTGACAAAATATTTTTAATAAAGGCATACTGTTATAAAACAGCCAACATATGCCAACATATTTTTGAAATCATCAGCTAAAAATGATATTTCGAAATATGCAAAAATATACAGGGTGTTCCATTTAAAAAAACACAAGTTGTCTCTCTTGTACCTGTACGATTTCTAATTATTTTATCAATTAATATTACAAATTAACCATTACTCTTATCTGCATTCTTACGAAAAATCTTTTCTTTGACATTTTCTTATTAAAAGAGAAACTTAATGGACAATAAACTAAGAAACTAATGCTGCAATTCAGATGGTCACATCAGTTAAAAATATTGGGCATATATTTAAAGTTCTACTCTCTTTTTTTATATTCATTAAATTCTACTTTATTTTTAATATTTCTAATTACTAGTAAGTACATCTTGAAATGATATTTGTTTATTATTTTCAGTTTTATTAGTAAATTAAATGAAAGTATTATATCATTTAAGTCAGAAACAAAGTTTGATACATCTGCGATTTTTGTATCAAATACTGCAAAAGTACAATTTACATGGAGGGTGTTCACTACTGTTCACATTGTCCACGTAGTAATACTACGTGGACAATGTGAACAGTAGTGAACACCCTCGTATTTCCTCCACAGCTATTAAGCCATTATGGATAGAGAAAAAAATTTAAGATTTGTTCAGCATTCAAAACAAAGCTGCCTCTTCCAAAAACCAAATCCAAAAACCAAAAGAACATTTCATGTGGTAGGTATTCCATTTAAGCTGGTCAGTAACTAACTTTGTTAAGCTAAGTGGAATACACTATATATTATTGCATATTTGATTAGAGAATGATATGGGCAATGAATTCTCATAACGAATACTTCTTTTGGGTGGTTTATGAAATATTTTAAACTGGTCGAAATTTTGACAGATGTCGAACCATTCTTTTCTAATTTGAAATAATTTATAAATTTTTACTATGGCAGCTGATTAAACAAATATGAATTCCAGAACGATGTCTCATATTCATCTAGAGAGTGTTCATAATTTGATTTCGAATAAAGATTTAAAAACATCAATAACTTTGTTATTTTATACGGAACACCTGTAAACTTTGAGAAGTAATATTATAAAACATAGTAACTATACTCCATATATAGCTTTATTAGCAATCACTATCACTATAAACTTGTAATGTAGTAACGGAAACATTTCCACCATGCGCCATGAAAGACAGTAACTCTGTTAACTACTTTAGTAATACTATAAAGCTTAGGAACATGATTATATAAATCCGTTACAATTGTGTTTATTGAGATGCCTATAGTCCACCGTGTATCATATTAAATTATTGTGACATCCTTAGACTGCTTAGGTAGGTAGAATCATAAAACGGTGGTCATCGATAACTGTTACTTTCAATCTCACGCCCGAAGCTCGACTCCTCTATAATCAAAATTACAGAAAGAAATTTAATAACAGCAAATGTAATAAACGGTAGAGCACCCTGTTCTCGGCCTATAATTTAATATGGATGGGGTTGGTAGTTGGTACTCACGTCCTCTCCGATACGATGATGTCAGGGCCATAAATAACACTGTCTAAATGTTATTTTTGGGAAGCTAACGACATTCCTGGAGCGGAGTCGTTATCAGACACCCGGCCCTGCAATATCAGGAGCTGTCAACGCGGGATTCCAACTCAGGAATGCGGATATTGCTAGCTCTAGCGTTCCACTGCCGTCTCTTACCCCAACCCACCCCATTGGCGCTACTGCGATTTTTGCAAAAGGAAGTTGACACGAACTTGTTTGTCTGTTAAAAATTATGCCTTTCGCCCATAATTTTAGTAGCGCTAGCTTATTTTCAGATTTTTATATCTCTACGTTTCCTGGTTTCTGGTTTTGGTATTAATTCAGCAGTAGAAATTGTTTGTAAAATGTGATTTGTAAAATGTGATTTGGAAAATGTGATTTGGAAAAATCAAAACAATTGTTGTAATACGGTTTGACAGTTCTAGTTGTGTTCCAACATTGTTAAAAACTGTCAAACCGTATTACAACATTTGTTTAGATTTTTCCATGGCAATTTAGATTTTGCTCATTGTGCAACATGCACAATTTTAAAGCACAATACTGTGCAAACTGTTTGAGCAAACGTATGATATATTATTATATCATACCTAGTAATCAGAGAAAAGCGAGAATTTCAAAAAATGAGAAATATACAGGGTGTTCTATTGAAAATAACACAAGTTTAATTAGTATCTCCGAAATGTGAAGTTCAATTGTGTTCAAAATTTCCTGTTTATAATTTTTTTCTAGGTAAAAAAAACAAAAAATTTAGGTACTTTATTGATTGGAAGAAATATTAACCTAAATGACGTGCTTGCCCTGTTTATATCATGAAAAAAAATGCGAGTCTCACATCGTATTTAAAAAAAAAACTGATATACAGGGTGATCAGAAAACTGGTTTCTAAACCAATTTTCCGCCAATAAACTCACGTGATGTTTTCTCCATAACTGATCAATTTCCTAGATATATCTATTGATGCATTTTTTTAATAATTGTTTTTTCTTAATATCTTTGAAATACTGAAAGATTTTTTTATGGAACTCAATGTGTATAATTAGAACTTGCATAAAAAAAGATCACCCTTTTTAAAAAAGACATTTTTCTTCTACCTAATACTATATATATTTAAAGTATTAAATCTCTTGATCGACATTCTATATATGTATAGATCCTGAAAAAAATGTACTGAAATGTTATAAATCAAAATTGATCAATAATACGTCAAAAAAATTACGAAGGAGACTAAAAGGGAATAATGTTTTGGGTAATAATTATTGAATCTCGAACTTAAATGCAAAACAAAACTGTAATTCATGCAATACCTACCTACAACACCATAGCACAGCAACAATTACTTACTAAGTCAACAAAACATTTTTTTTATTTCTGGACCCTTTCTGTGCGCTAATGTTCCAACCCACCCTCGGTTGTGCACCACCGTCTGATATAACAACTCCTGCCTGTTATTCCTGCTGCCGTTGCGTTGGGATATTATAATTGGCCTCAGTAAATCACAACGTGATACTGCAATTCGAACGTGTCACATTAAAGGAGAAAAAACGTCTGGTTTCGTTCCAAAATGAAAAAGAAACCACGTGATAAGGATCACTATCGTTAGAAAGCAATATAATTCACCTAGTGTTACTGGTACACAAACGAGAGATGAAACTTGATTTCCACTGGGGTGAATCGGGGTAAGTTTTAAGTTTCAACAATATAATAAATTTAAGAAATCAGGCCAAGAGACTCGAATACGTTATCGATTCGGTGAGCAAATGATGGTAGTACGAATTTAATAAAATAAGAACGTGTGCTATTCAACATGACATTGTGTACATATTGATTCATAAAAAGCATTGAATTAAAATGTTGTATATTCGCTTAATACCTTTCTTTTTCTTAGTACCTAAAATAATATTTCTATTATTTATATTTATTAAGTTGCAGCTATAAACTTTACTTTTAACCATACCTGTCATATCAGCTGCATATATTCAATTGGTGCTGAAATCGATCAGTTGATAGCTTGTCTAATTGTTTCACCGTTTTTGTTTCTTCCACGACCGGAAAGGGAATCAGTTCAAAACGTTTTTGATTTTGATACCAAAATTCAGAAGAGATGGTGAATTTTCCAGCACACGAAAATAACTTTATGAGTTCGAGCATTGACTTGGTGGAGATGCAAATCCAATATTTTCGTCATCCTTACTCTTTTGTTTCACTTTAAACATAGTTTACAATAAGTGAAGACTTCAAGATGTTACGCGCTATAAATATTTATAAACGGAAGAGTTACATTATCTTTTCCTGAAATTACTGATTTATTAACTTAAACTTACGGAATTATGATGGTAAGGAAAATAGAGCTAAAGATATAAGAGCAATTTAACATGTTCATTTAGTACGTATATTTTTGTTTGTGCATATCGTTTCTGAAAGCAATTGCACTCTATCTTAGAGGGAAATATATTGTAGACTTTGTACCTTTTTTAAAAATGTAAGGTATTGCTTAAATTCAGTTTTCCAAGCCCTATCCAGCAAAAAAAAGATTTCGAAAATCGGTTCACAAATAAAGATTTTAGGAGGGTGGATACATCTTAAGTGGGACACCCTGTATATGAACAATTATGAATCTATTATTTCGTAGTTTATCAAAAACATCAATAAATTCAAAATGGATGAGGGTGGAAGATAAAAAAAACATATCTATGCCAAAAAGATATTTTGATGAAATCAACTTAATATTTTCTATTTTGTAGCAGTTTACAAACAGTGCCTATAGTCAAGGGCACAAATAATTTCTACTTACAAAACTCCTTTCTAAAAGATATTCAATAAAATAGAAGTAGATAATTAAGAAGCTGGAGCTAGGAACAGACAAGCTCTTTTCCTCCATTTCTCCTCAAATATCTACTCCAACGGCTTCCAAATTTTCTCGATATTGTGAAGATGGAGGTCAATAGTTTTATCTTCCTCTTAAGCGGCTTATATGAATTTACTGTGCCCAGGCACCGAGAATTTCTTACTAAAGCTACCGAACACCTCATTCCTCCTTCACCTTTATTTTAGGGTTGTCAGAAGATAGATTCATTGGTTCGAAATCTTCTAATTTCGACCAATCTTAATGTATTAATTAAGTTCCATGTCAATGCCTTGACATTATCTGCAGGTGCTGCTTAATAACAATGCTTCCTTACTGTGTCATTAGCCTCCTTGCT
This sequence comes from Rhagium mordax, assembly GCA_963680705.1. NCBI lineage: Eukaryota > Metazoa > Arthropoda > Insecta > Coleoptera > Cerambycidae > Rhagium > Rhagium mordax. The sequence goes on along the minus strand of OY796657.1, from coordinate 81,120,759 downwards.
GACGACTATCTTTTGTCTCCTTAACCATCAATAGGGTCATTGCATATGTCTCGTGCCCTGAATTCCTTGTTTTTCCTTTTTATGAGGTGTTCTTGCTTTATTCTGGCAAGCTCATTTAGGACATTTTTGCATTCATGAATAGCTAACTTTATCCTTGGCTCAATTTGCTCAAGTTTATGAACTATTTGTGAATAGTTTATTTAGCACACCGGAAAATCAAGGAAGAAGTTGTTTTTTCTACTACCGTCTATATAAGTGAACTTTGAAACCCACGCCTGATAACGAAAGTAAACATCCGAGTTACCTATGGTTACTAGGTACGAAAGTAAAACTTTCGCGGCCAGGACAGAAAAGAAAAAAAACTTCCAATCTTTCAAGGAAGTACGTCAACATTACATTTTCTCCTATTTCCGCATCATTTTTGTCGGCACACCATTTTAAAAACACAACGCGATATTGGCAGCTTCTTATATCCCATTTTCATCGGCATAAATATATTTTTCTAATTTTGACATATAAAGTGACATATTTTGTTATTGAAACAAGTGACAAAACGTTCTACTTTATGTAACTGGTTACATAATGAAAACCATTATGTAACTGGTTACGAAAAAAGTTCGTTATGTCACTAACTGTAAAAATAATTAAACAAAATACAACAGAAAAATATTAAAGTAACTTTTATTTAAGTCAGTAATTTTATAAAAAACAGTTTATTATTTATTTGTTAACTATTATTATTTAATTATAAATATTCACAAAATAGATCAGCGTCTATTAAATGTCAAGCCAAATGACAAGATAATTTAAACTGACACTGACCTACTAGATAATTGTCATTTAAATTATGCTTGTAAGTAATCAAAATTAAAAACTTGTATTTCCCATTTTTCGTCAAAATTAGAAAAAATCTTGTATGTAATACGTTATGAAACATGATTTTATGTAACTCGTGCGATATTGCGGGATCTCGCTTCGCTCGTCCCGCAAACTTACACTCGTTACATAAAATCATACATTTCATAACTGATTACATAAATAGCTATTGTTTATTTTAGTTTGACACTACCAGAAATTAAAATGTTCGACATAAACCTCGATGACAGATAGCAATTGTTACGTTGCCATGGAAACAATTTTCATAGACAGCCTCCTAAACTATAAAATTTATTAAAAACGTCATATAATTTCATGAAATAAATAGTTTTAAATTATTAAATGCCATAATATCTTTTGGTATTAGAAAAAATATAATACATTACACGATGCGAAAGCTCTTTCAGGTGCTTTCGCATCTAGTAATGTAAATAACTATTTCCTCACTATAATTTTACTCAGTTCAGCCACTTTTCTTACAATACCACGAAGTTCGAGACGGAACTTCAGCCTTTAAATTTTTCAGTTGTTTCAGGATCTACAGGTCTGCTATTGGATATCGCATAAAACTAACTACTTGACTTCCATATAGCATGATAATTTACAATTAAATCCAAGGGTAAACTGCAATAAATTAGAGGCGATCGAAAGGGGTAAGGGGTAATATCTCATTTACTTTCTTCCACCCTTCTTGAAACCTTTTGATATCATACATTTCTAATCGTTTTACTTATCAAACCTGAGAATAGATTTGTCTTCTGACGAACTCAGTTTCTTGTCATTTTCTTTCTGCTGCCATCATTGGCATCACATACCAACTCACCTCCTTTTCTTTCATTCATATTGAAACTTATTTTACACGACGATAATCAAGAGCGAACAGTAAACACATAAGTACCACAGCACACGTTACTGCTCTAACAAACTAAGTAGTTATATATCTATTACTTTCTTATTTGTTAATGCCATCTCTCAGAAGAAAGGAAAAATTAATTTTATCCGTGATTGCTCAGTCGCTCGTCATTTACGGTTTCGAGGTAAGATTATGAAAATTTTACTCTATTCTGGTTATATATGAGTAATTATAAAAATTCAAATACTGCATCTGTTGAGTAGATATTGATAGTATAAGTCTTTATTCTTTAATTTGGCAAAATTCCAAAAAAATTTAAAAAATTAATATTGGGCAAAATTGCCCACAAAACTCTTTTGTGCTCAGCACGGTGATTATCATGAAAAAACATGGTCAAGATCAAGGTCACATAGTTTTTTTGGCAATTTTGCCAAATATTAATTTTTTAATTTTCTTGGCAATTTATCCAAATGTGCCAGAATGAGCAGTATGAGCACTATGCAAACTACTGCTATTTATTCAATAATTCTGTAGTAATGAGTTAAAAATATATTTTTTTATATCCAAAGTAAAACAAAGATTGTAATAAAAACTACCATCATATGACCAGCTCGTTTATGAGCAATATAAAACTATATTTCCACTTCAATCCAGTTTGCAAATTTTCACCCGTATACAATGTAGGTACGTAATTTACGAACTGTTATATGCATATACAATTTAAATGAAAGCAAACGTTTAGGCACGTTTTTAAAATTATAAGTAAATTGAACATAAAATTTAATTACGACGGATTAAAAGTGTCCACGTTAATAAAACAGAGTTACCGCGTTTTTGTAGAGAGTGAGAATAAACGGTCAATTTAACGAAATCCGAGAGTAGGCACGTTAAAAATCAGACTTGATGTAAATTGTAGGCAATATCCGAGGGTCATTAAAATGTGTTAAATTAGTTTTTAGTATTTTAGCGATACGATTCGCGTAAACGTAAAATCTGGGGACCGATATTTACATATAGTGGTTGCCGGAGGGAGAAAAAGGACAGGGGTTAAAAGACACAGGAGATTTTTTGAATTTATGTAAATATAAACATCAATACTCGAAGTAAGTACCAAAGTGATAAATATTTATTTTAATAAAGGAACACTGAATGCCTATCCAGCAAACACAGAGTGTATTTGTTTCGTAACGTTAGGTCACAAATAAGTAACTCTAGAAGCATATTTCAAAATGTGAAACAGATTCGTAATTATGGCAATATATCTGTACCTGAAAGATTTGTTTTGAAATTGTTTAATATAGTATAAAACTGTTACCTATCAAATGTTATTCTTAATTCGACAAACGCAAATGTTTCATAACTTACAAAACGCCATACTTTCAATGGTTAAAATTTGAGAATATTACGCAATTGTTGATGCGGTATTCCTTTAGTAGCTATAAACTGAAACAATTACGGAATTATTGAAGCAATTAATTTTCAGTTGTGAAGTGTTGAAAAATTTACATAATTAGTAATACGTTACATTTTCGCTATACATTTTCAAACAAATAAGTCGTTTCTATAGGCCAGAATTACTTCTGAGAGAGAGATAAAATTCAAACGACCAATAGAATCCTGGGACACTGCGCCAGCAGCGCAAAGAACTGTTTCCGGCTTCAGTACAAGTTGGTCTAACTGAATGTGTAGAGTGAGTAATTAATTGTGTACTTACATGTGTGGTATAAACAAGTGGTCTTGTGCAAAAATTACTATTGTGAAAAATAATTACACAATATAGTTATACACAGCGTAACTGGTAGGTAAGTTCTAATACTTATAGACCTAAAATTAGATAAGTTTTAATTGTATGTATTGTAAAAATTAATTTCCTGGGCAAGATATAACATGGCGTGGGCACATTAACAGCGTGGGTAGCGGATCTTTTTACTAGGTACCTATAGATCGAATAATAAAATAAACGCTTTACTTAAAGAAGTAATTCTTCAGGTGATTTGAAGTGAAGAAAAGTTTATATGAACATATTATGTTCTAAAGATTTTGTTTCTGAGATAAGCGGGTGTTGAATATTTAATTTCATTTCTGATTTTATCTAATTTTCCACAATTTGTAACATATGAAACTGAAATTTATGAATTCGATTTTTTTAAGTTTTGCAACATTGCACACTTCCGATTTAAACGTAGAGGTCACAGCTGTGACAAAGACATTCCGCCGGTCGTCCACTTTCTTCATTCTTCCTCTGTGCCAAAGATATAAAAAAACATCACATAATTAAATTACCGACAAGGTCTGTTGTCTGTCTGTTTCTTATATAGGTACTTCGAAAGATAAATTATTCAAAAAAACTTCACAAAAAGGCGCTAATAAAGTTAGCGCATTTGATGAAATGTGTAAACACTGGTATAAAAAATATGACTTCCGAACATTGATAGTGGTCCGGTAAAAGCTAATGAACAAAAAACAAGATCAACCTTGACCCGAGCCTTGACCTATCTTATATTCACTTCAGATGAGATAGGTCAGTTAAATTCAAAATGTTGGCGTATTTTATTTCTTTTTCTCGAAAACTACCGCGTGTATTTCTTTAATTTTTTTATTTGGATTTACCATCCCTTTGCAACAAGCTCCTTTCTCTCAGGAATAATAATATGTAATTGTTTAACTTCATTTATTTTATTGAGTGGGCTAGAGTTACATATAGTACATAGGTTTCATAAGTTTTACAATCGAAATCTTTTTCTCATTTCATCAAAAAAAAACCTGGTCAAATTTTGACAATCTCCCGCCTTCTCTTCTTATTTTTATTTTAAACTACATACAGAGTTGGGTTAGCGCACTCACCTTAAGGAGATAAATAAATTGGGGTTCACCCTGTACAGTGTACATTGCTAGTTTGATTAAGAATTGATTTTTATTTGTAGATTCATGCAGGAAATGCTTTCCATTTATGACAGATGCCAATTTTGAAGGTGCGTGTAAGGACTGGTTTAGAGCGGCCAGCCAGAGATTGAAGAAAACAGAGAAAATGAATTATTTTATTGTACAATGGACAATAAATTGTTTTGAACATCTATTTGTCAATATTTTATCTTTTTCCTTTATTTTATAGGATTCCTCCAAACACATTAACAGTGAATATTAAGGATTAAGGATTAATTTCGCCTAGATATAGAAAAGAGCTTATCTTAAAAGGATTTATGGTCTAAGTATAAAGATGAGAGATTGAGAATGTGAATTTTGTTAAATATTGCAAAAAGTGATTTTAAAGATGGGTCCTGAAAAAGTAACGAGCCCCCTACTAGAAAAATGTGACTGAGGTCTTCGTCCAAGAAAAATTACTCGTCCAATAAAAACCGAAGCCAGGTTTGCTGTACGTGCATAAATCCACCCCCAGCCCCCGATCGCTCACCTGCGCACTCCCGATCATTGAGTCTTTTTTGTTTTTAAATGTATTTAGTATAGCATTTTACAGACGCTCCAAAAATATAACTGGCTCTATACTGTCAGTACCTACATGTTGTCGAACAAATTACTTATTCACTGTTACTCAACTCGCGAGAACCAAAAAAGTTTCCGCACACTTTTTCGTTTTCGAGTTGTTCAACAGTGAATAGGTAATAAGTGGTTCGGCAAAGATGGACATGTATTGATTGATAGGGCCTGTCATATTTTTGAGCGTCTGTAAAATGCTACTATATGCATTTAAAAAACAAAAAGACTCCAATGATCGGGAATGGGAAGGTGAGGGATCAGGGTGGGAGGCGGATTTGTGCACATATATCAAACCTGCTCTATTTGCATTATTTGCATAATAAATATAAAACAAAAAAGAAACTGATTTGAAAGTAAATTGTAAAATTTATATTGCTTATGATAAGCAACTTTTCTGAAATTAATGAGCAACCTTAGTTTCTAATAACTTGCAACTGTTGTGAATCTGTACTTAAACTAAATTTGCATAACGGTTGCGAAGTATTTATATAAGTTTTGTATTTACAAATAACTTGGTGAATGAAACTGTAAGAGCCTAAATGATTCAAGATATTTTCGGAGTTAGATTTTGGTAAAAACGAATTTATTACAAATGTAAATTGGCATTTGTTACGAATATTTTGTTTCGCAATTATGTAAAGTAATAGTTGCAGTTTAATAACGATGCATTGTTGCGGACAAATAAGCAATTTGTCACCAAAAACACGCATTTTTGTGACTGAAACAAAAGTGTAACACGAAATATAAGTAGCGTTAATGTTCCTTAATAGTTACGAAGCGGTGTTTGCTGGGTAATATCTGGATTGCAAATTAAAATTCAACTCAGCCTAATACATAATATTGCAGTATTATGTTTTTTGCTTTGGCAAATATAAATTAATATAAATTCTGTGATGTTTTTTTAATACCCTTAGAAGATTTACAATTGGTTATAGACTAAAACGAGCAGCTGTTGTATTTTAATTGATAATATGGTTTTAGAAATATTTTTGTTATGTGTAAAAATCTATTAAAAATAATTCTATAGCTCCTTATGACAATTATTAAAAACAAAGGAATTATTAAATATTTTATACATAATATTGTGGTGGACAGGGGAAATATTTATTTTTATTTTTAATTATAATTAATTCACAACTTTTCTCACTTATACACGCGACAAAATTTCTGCACAGTACACTTATTCATATTTTTCTCATTCTTCGTTTTATATCTATGAACGACAATGCGTATGCAACCAGGAGAATTTACTTACAAGGGTCGTTGTTGATCCCTGTTTATTTTAATTTTTCAGGGCCGTTGAGGAGTTCCCAGTCTTTAGTAGAAACTTACCTTGCTCTAAAGATTTATTCTTGTAATTATTATTAATAAAGTAATAATATGAAAAAATGATATTGTTTAATTTTCTTTTAGTTGGTTATACTGAAATGTTGTCTAAGAGCGAAAAGATCACTCTCTGTGTCAAAATATGGCCGAACACTGTTAACAAATATAGTTGTTCCACTTTGCTCGTGAAAAACTAATCCAGTTTGGATATACTCACCTTGATTTCTTAACTAGGTAAGTACCTGGTACTTTTATTCCTTTTTCTGCTAATTTGCTTTAGTTATCTGCCTCAGGCTTTGCTTCTAGATAGTGAAATTGACGTACATTGACCTTGTAATGAATTTTATATAAATTTTCTTGGTATTTGCTCACGTCGAAAACTTCCTTCTCTCTGAGATCAAAAAGACGCTCTCCCCGACTGTTTGTTACCTCGTCGTCAAGGAGATTTCCAGAATTTCTACATTTTCCAAAGCAATCTGGATGGATAATGTTTCTGTTTCGTAAGTAAGTTTTTACTTTTTTTGGGGATCAATATCTTGCATTATGCTTCTTTTTAGCTTCATGGTTCACGGACCTTTCTGTTGATGCCCCATTTGTCACATTACGTTAGATAAAATTTTGGTATCCCGTTCTTCGGTACGTACGAACACTGGTTTTTAAATTTCACTTTTTAATCACTGATTAACATCTAAATTAACATGATTCTTGTTTGTCTTGTACAGATTTACTTATTCTACTTAAATTCTATTATCAATTAGTTTTAATTTACTTATTTGCATCGTATGATGACATCTAAACTTTCTTTCATGGTTGATTAAACCTTTGAATATGCCCCTTTTAAATAGTACTGCTATTATTTTTTACCGTACTAATAAATTAAGAATGCTAAAAATAAAGTGTCGTATTAAATATTTTTTTAAAATACGGAAAATGTCAATATTTGTAATCGAAATGTTTAAAAATTAAAATATGTGGTGGGTCATAGCCTTTAGGGAGTCCAAAGGTAACAAAAAATAAAATAAATAATCCTGGTCCATATTTAAAAAAAAAAGTTGTAGGTGGTTTCAGGTAGACAAAACGTCAGATTTCAAATTTGACAGTGCCATCTTGTAGAGGATAAAAAGTGGCAACGATGAAGTGTTGTTCATTTTGAAATTTGTTTTCAAATAACGTCAGATAAAACTGCAATACAGCATTTTGAAAAGCATCAAATAGCGCAAAAACAATACAAATACCGTCCCTGTATCTCTTACGGTTTCCGAGATTCCATGAGGCTGGAAAATGGACCACCTTGTACAGGGTGTTTCCTTTAAAATTATACCCCCTCTTATTTCGGTCAATTATTATCGATTTACATTTACACCCCTCGTATGCCTTTAAAAGAAAAAAAGTAAAAGCATATATAAAGTCTACGAAAAATTATACGTAAATTTAGTTTTTGAAAAATTTATATCGGTAATAATTGACCGATATAAGGGGGGTATAATTTTAAAGGAAACACCTTGTACCTACATCCCATTCATCCCCCAATACGCAGTGCTCTCACTTTTTAATATAATGTGTCTGTTTCACACACAAATTGATCTATTCGAAAAGTAAACATACTGTATACAAATAATCTACAGAGTGACGCCTTATTTTAGGTAACTACAACATTCACAGTTTTAAGTTATCACCTTCAATTTTCATATGACAAGAAACAGATAACAATGGTAAAAAATTATTTTCTGTTTTAACCGCAATAAATATTAAGAGGTAAGCCATTTTTTTAAATAAACTATTGGATACTCTACAAATATTATAGTATTAATGGTTATTAATCTAATGTTTGTGTTCATTCAGTTCTGTGCTTTTCACTACTCTGGCCTGGCAACAAAGTACGTAAACACGAAATCGTCCTGCTGAAGCTGGCAGCGGTTCTAATACACCCATAAAAGTAAGTGTAATTAGTGCGAAGCTTTGTTTAAGTACAGCTTAATTAATTTATAGGTATCATCGTATAAGTAATCTAGCAAGGTATAGAGACGCGTACCGACTCGGCCGTTGCATTAACTCCCTTCAAATTGCCTTGTATTACGCCATTATATTGCTTTTCTTAATTATTATTGCACCTGAGAGACGATTAAAATTCAAGACCAGCAATATACATTTAGCTATGAATTTCTTATTGTCCTTTAATTGTTAAGGGTTGTAGTAATTTAAAATATGAAAATAACAATGTTACAAGGAGATTTATTTGTTTCGTATTTATAACTCAGGCAGTCACAACAAGCCATATAGTGAATTAGATATTAACTAATAGAGCTATTCTACTAATTAACCCCAAAAATACCACAAATAGATAATAATATAATATAGCAGTTTATATTTAACCAAATACGAATACAATGAATGTACGTACTACGAAGGCGTATAGAGGCCAACAACTTTATTTTTTTACAAACATATGGAATTGCCAATTTAAAGTGACAATTGTCACTTTGAAGTGACAATTGTCACTTTGAAGTGACAATTGTCACATTGAAGTGACAATTGTCACATCGAAGTGACAATTGTCATTTTAAAGTGACAATTGTCATTTTAAAGTGACAATTGTCACATCGAAGTGACAATTATTGTAACTTCAAAGTGACAATTCAAACTGACAATAGGGTATGCGCATAATATGCTAGATTTTTAAGCCACATTGGTTATAAAAGATAGTTAATGCTGTAAAAAAATGAATAACAATAAAATTTTATCAACAATGTACCCTAAATTTATGTATTTGTTAATTAAAATTTATATTATTTTTAAGTTTACGACCACTGACCGAGAAGAAACGATGGAATTCGCATCTCACCGTGCTGGGCGTGACGTCAATCACTGTTTTTTTTTTTTGACAGAACTTTAGAATATTTTATGTTCGCCGTTGTGCATATATCATACTGTTTACGTGTAGATTCCATGTGCGATTTCGGTGTTAAATATTAACATTTTTCACGAAAAGTGAGTGGAACAGATTTTGTAAAAGCCCAGATAGATAATTTGGCCAATGTTGCTCTCTTTGTTGCTGGTACTACGTTTAGGTGGAAGGCGCCTTTTTCTACCAGCTTGACAATCAAAATACATGAACTTTTTAATTGAAAAAAAAGTAAAATACATAACCTAAAATTGTATGATTTTAAAAAGGTACAAAATCGCACTTACGTTGAAATGACACGTACAACCCCTTTAGTGTTTTCTGATATATCAATTTCACTCTTTCTCATGGTACGTAACCATAATTTTTCTTATCAATCGCCACAAAGTACTCCGTTTAAGATGAGGTAAATAATCACCTTCATGAACCGCTGCTAAAATTTTGTTTACAGTTGGTGGTTCATTTCTTTCAAAAAAGGAATGGATATACGCTTGAGAGCACTTTTAGTTCTTTCATCGATATTGTCCAAAACTGTCCTTTGTCGGTGATACACTGTTGGTGGCTGATGTTGGTGTGCTTGTTTGTATTCATGAAGAATATTAGAAACACTTCGAACACTCACACCTGCTGCCTTTGCAGTGAACCCCATGCATTCCATCTTTGGTTTCTTCGGATTCTCCATATCGTAGGCCTTAAAAATGTTCAGCACCTTCTCCTTATCTTCCACCGAAAAATGTTTGGATAATCTTTTTTTGGGTGAAGAAATTATACCTTCTTCAGCCTACATAAACCTTAAGAAAAACCGTTTTAACATTTAATCAATATTAATCGTTTGTTTTTACGTACCTTATTTAACTCCCAGATGAAATGTCACAAAAACTAATAACACAGTTGACAGTCTGACGCCGGCTCCCCATTTATTCGCGTTTTTCATACGTTTCGCCTTTATGCGTTCTGATTAGTCTGTTGCAAAATGTGTAAAAGTTTAATGCTTTACGCGAGTACTTGTAGAGTCGGCCTTAGGCGGTCAAATCTAGCGGTTGCTTTGTAATTCGGGTTCTATAAATACGACCAATAGAGAAATTCCATTCAAATTTAGCGGGCATTTTTGGGGAGGAGTCTGTTTGCATCTGTTGGTGAGACAGATGTTACGGGTTAAATTCATTCTAATTAACAATTATATATTTCCATAAAGCAAATTTCCAAACTAACCAAATCGCATAAAAATACTTCCCTTTCGATGAAAATTATCACAGAATATAATTGGTTGCCTACCTAGCAGTCCTGCACATATCGATTTACTTTTCAATAATAATTGATATTTTACTCAAATTACGATAATTTTAAGTTTATTAAAATATTTTACTAGATCTCATTTTTTTATTAATTCTTAAATATTTAAATTTGATGTTGGCTGAAAACTTTTAGGAGCGGGAAAAAAAATAACGCCTTTACTCCACGATGTAGTCCCTAAGTTAAGAATAAATAATTAGGTAGTTAAATCATTATTAAGACAATGTCGTTAGTTATATTTTCCTTGTAGTTGGGTTTATTCTATTATTAAGGTTTTGAGAGCCTTTTTTCCGATGTTTTTTTGTAATCTGACAATGTTTTCTTGTCCCTCTGGTGGAATCCTTACTCGCCTTCTAGAGTCCCATTTTCGTTTGAGGTGCTGAATAGCTAAGATCGGAGCTGCATTACATTAGTAATAATTGGTTAAGTGTCCATTCAATTGGGAATAATATTACTAAAGTATTTAGAAAATTGTAGGAGATATTTTCTGTTCAGGAATTTTGTGCATTTTGTGAGGTTTGCTGCAATTATCGATTTATACGGATCATATCAGCTCCTGGTAAGTTTGCTCATTCGCCATTTTAAGTAGGAGATGCTTACACGTGTCTTTTTACTTCATTTCAGAAGTACTTACAAAAACCAGCCCGAAAACAAGTATATGTAACCAGAGAAGCCTTCTACAGGGGGTAGAAGTAAGTAGAGGAATTTCGTGTAATTGTTCTTATATAATGTTTCCTATTTTTCTGTCTATTTTAGGGTTTTTGTGGGTTTTATTATTAATTGTCTTTCCTTTCTGCTGATCTCGTCTATCGTTTGGGATCTATCATCCGTTGGTATCTGCATATTGGTGGACCATTGGCCGTTGCGTCCTTAGGACTTAGGAATCTTGGCCTGCATCTCTTGGGAGATTCGACATCTGTAGGGTCCAGCCTATGGTTGTCCTGTTATGCCAATTCGACGTCATCACCGTTTGGAGTGCTGAAATCTACACCCCGCACGCCGCAGGAACACTGGTACCCCACATTACGCAACATCTTGGTAACGTATTTCTTGAAAAAAAAAAAGGGGAAAATTTATTATCAGTATTATTTTAGTCAACTGTATATATACCTGTCTTTTATTGCTTGTGTACCGTTGTATATATTGTGTTATGAAACATATTTCCTTGTCGAATTTTTAATGTGTAATTGATATATAAGTGTTGTAACCGCCTGCGTCGACGAAAGTGTACACATTCGGTCTGCAGATTATTAATTTACTATTTACTACCTATGATAAGTGTCCACACAATTTGCGATATTATTATACTATATATTTTTTTTTGTATTATTTACCATATGTGTGATATGCATACACTTCTTGTGTATATGGTTCAATTTTGATTACTTAATCATTCATTAAAGATAGGCTATATATCTAACTTCTTATATTATTATTTTTTTTTTACCATCTAATATTCATTCAGTGTAACTCACTAACAATCCACCCTTCTTACTCACTCCCCCGCCGACTGATTAGCCGGAGTGCGTGGCTACCACCGCCATTCACTAAAAACTATTTTTTTGTTCCTGGCAACCTATTGCTTTAGGAAAATTTGATATATCTTAAAATATAGAGAGATTAATTACTAATATATGTGGTATATTTTGTTTTGTTTATACAAGGGTTGTTTAAACCGGTAACACAGATTATAAATGGGTATCGCAATAATAAAAAACGGCTAAAATGTAACCCATTATCTAAAACAAATTAACAAAAAATGATTATTTTAAAGAGTCGCAAAAATGACGGTGACGTTATGCAAATGGTTGCTGTCGTGTTGTGACGTAAGACACTGGCATTTTCATTTAATGTTTGATGTTTGATGTTGTGTAAGACTCGTTTAAATAGCGTTTAATGCAGTATTTTGCAATGGAAAAGAAGGATATTATTGATATTAAGCATCCAAGGTACTGTTAAATACCTCAGTGCCAGTCGTCCACAAGAAAAACAACAGAAAAAAGATTTGTCTCATTACCAATATACGATCACGCTCTAAATTAAAGAAAAAACGAAAATTATGGTTACGTACCTACCATGAGAAGGAGTGAAATTGATATATCAGAAAACACTAAAGGGGTTGTAAGTGGGGATCATTTCAACGTAAGTGCGATTTGTACCTTTTTAAAATCATACAATTTTAGGTTATGTATTTTACTTTTTTTTCAATTAGAGGAAGATTTAGAAAACTATGATGTTTAAATTAATGGATAGTTACATACATTTAAAAGTTCATGTATTTGGATTGTCAAGCTGGTAGAAAAAGGAGCCTTCCACCTAAACGTAGTACCAGCAACAAAGAGAGCAACATTGGCCAAATTATCTATCTGGGCTTTTACAAAATCTGTTCCACTCACTCTTCCGTGAAAAATGTTAATATTTAACACCGAAATCGCACATTGAATCTACACGTAAACAGTATGATATATGCACAACGGCGAACATAAAAGATTCTAAAGTTCTGTCAAAAAAAAACAGTGATTGACGTCACGCCCAGTACGGTGAGATGCGAATTCCATCGTTTATTCTCGGTCAGTGGTCGTAAACTTAAAAATAATATAAATTTTAATTAACAAATACATAAATTTAGGGTACATTGTTGATAAAATTTTATTGTTATTCATTTTTTTACAGCATTAACTATCTTTTATAACCAATGTGGCTTAAAAATCTAGCATATTATGCGCATACCCTATTGTCAGTTTGAATTGTCACTTCGATGTGATTATGTTCTTGTCATTGTTACATTTATTATATTCATTTCTAAATGTATTAAGTAAAAATAAGACGTAATGTTGGTAATGGATTTATGATATTTCATGCATAATTTTAATGAATTATTAATAATGAATGAATTAATATTGAAAATTAATCATTAATCAAATTAATATTCAAAAAATCAAGCAAATTTCAATATAAATTTTTTTTCTCAGTGTATAACGAATGTTATACATCCAGTGCCCAATATTTAATAACTTTACATGCCAATAAAAAATTAGCATTTGTCGTACAAGATCAATCTCAGTTATAGTAATCCACACCAGATTTATTATAGTTTATAACTTGTACTGATTATTTTAAGCACCCCCTAAATTGATCTAATATAACTGGTCCATTTACCAAATCGGCAGGTCCTAGTATTCTTACTTCTTTGTTGCAGTACTTCAAAAAAAACTACCTATGGGTTGCAAAGATTTGCCTTTATTTTGATAGACCTTGATATCCTGTAGACCTAAACGCCTGTCAGATTGAGTAAAAAATCTTTGTACCAAGCACCTATTTAGTAGATGGTTTAATATAATTTACTTCCCTCTATACGAATTTTATTTGTACTTTGTCTTACTAAAATAAGCACTGGGTCAAATGAGAAGGCAGAATGTATTAATTATTTTATGACATTCTTATAATACATTTAATTTAACACCAAAATATGGAAATCAGTGGTAGGTACCATATCACAGTATTGAAAAAAAAAACTATTCTATTTTTATAAACCTCCTGTATTTTCCTTTCCGAAGTATCCTTTAAATTAAACCCTCTCAAATTAAAATATTGATAAGCCAAGAGTTATTTTAGAAGCAATCAAGAAAGAATGAGACAGATTAAGGAATGTCAACTCCCATTTCCTAACACCCTCGTCATTCCGCGTTCACTCCTACATACTAATTTATGCCGTTCCCATAGCAGGATTTCTGCAGCCCCTGCATGATGAGTTTGTTGACTATTTACTCACTTTACACCAGTAAATATAGCTTTAAAGAAAATGTGTTGTTGCCAACGATGCATTGCACCCCTACGTGGCCCTCTCTATGCAAGTTTCTTAGTTATGAAATTAATTTTATTCAGACTTGTTTAGCAAGTAATTAAACTATGCCTTGTGTTAATTATTCTAACATGTCTTTATACTGACAAAAAAAAATTATAAAGCAAAATTCGTGCATGAGCATTTGAGTCATGTGGTCTACATTGTTTATAAGTAATTGATTTCTGAGCTAAAATTTATTATCATTACAGATTCACGCCGCCGCGTATCCGCCTTATACTAACCAAATTATGGAATTTTACGTGTACTCATATTGTATAACAAAACTCGGAGTTAAGTCGAACATACGATGCTAAACTGCAAAAGAGGTGACCTCTCTGCAAAAAGAAAGAAATATCGAAATTATTCCAATATTAACGAAAATATTTACAGTGTCTCCCTAGCAATTATTATTGGGGATCCATAATTGGCTATTGTTGAAAATATAAAGATAAGGAAATGGGGAAGTTTTGAAGGGTTATTTCCTGATCTTCTTCATGATATTTTCAAATTCCAGTTTTCGAGATAACTTCAAGAAACTAAAAAGGTGCATTTTAAGAAATTCCTGAGTCTAATTTGATGACCAGTCACATTTTGATAAGTAAATTGTTAGGACATTTATTTTAAGGTGCTTTCCATGCCCTAATCAAAAAATGCCTCGCCATTTGTTTCTGAGTTGATGCCACTAACTTTGGTCACTATATTTTTTATAGATGAACAGTGCTGTCTGAGTGTCGATGCTGTCTTTCCAACGATTTATGTTTATTATTAATTATTTTGGTTAATTACCTCTAATCATTTTAAGATTTTTTTTATCAAAACTATTTGATCTAACTTTTTGACGGTTAAATCAAAACTAACAAATAGATCAGTTTCTTTTTGCTTTTTAGCGTACTTTGATATCTCAAGTTTTTCGCTGTACGACAATAATTATATAATTACTGTTTCTGGTTTGCTATGTATGATATTTCGTTGACTTAACCAAAAACATCGCTTACATTATTAAAATTACGGTTTGTTCATATTATTTTTTATTTATTTACAACATCGGATTTTATATATTTTTTGTATTTAATGTAACTTAGCTTTAAATTTATTGTTTTCTATTTCCTATTTGAAGAGTTTTAAAGCTTTCTTGGGCTTTGTAACGTTTTTCTATACGTTCCAGCTTATTATACTGTTCTGTTATCTAGCGTGAAATTTCAACAAATTTGGTTTCTTGAGCATGTTATGAAGATATGTATTTTTAATAATCCCAAATTATTTATTATCTTTCAACTGCTTTAATATACATATATACAGGATGCGTCACAAAGACCTTCTACTAGCCGTTGCTAGAGAACTATATGCACACTGGAATTTTGAAAATCTGTATACGCCCGGCTTACAATATTCTATCGATTAAAATTTTTTATTGAGATAGAAATTCTGGCTCTACCGGAAGTTGGTATCAACTCGCTTATTTTAAATGGACTATACTATATTTTATTTCATTTTTGGGTTCTGCATCGATATTTAGAGTAAGTCTTATAAGCATACCCTATCCTCAAAAATTTTGGAAAAAACATATCTACTTAAACTTAATCGGTTCTATCTCCTTTAGTTCTTAATCTAAAGGGCTCAAATTTTAGATGAGTAATAGTAAGATATATCCAAATATCGGCTATATGCGAAATTTGTTGAAAGTTATACAGGGCGTAGAACAAAGACCTGCCAACTGTGTCCAATTCAAAGTTCAATAACTCGCTTATTTTAAATAGAACACCCTGTGTTTTATAATGCTATACGATGCACTTTTCATTGTCTTTCCTATACCTAAATGCCTTCGATTTCGAGATATTAGAAAATTATTGCAGAGACGAATATAATACTTAAAATTTTTAATCGGTGCACAAATTTTCAGAATTTCAGAACGGCATGCTAATTTCAAATTATGGTTCTGAAATAAGATATTGAATGTAAGTTACTGTTCTATGATGTAGCAGCTCGAGTTTAGTTATGTTTATGGATATTAACTTTTAACTTTTATATATTTTACGCTGAGGAGAACTCACTAGAAACATAAATGTTCCATAAGAACCTCTTTTACAGCCAACGTTGTTTCTTTTTTGACTTAATTTTTGCAACACCTAATTCTTAGTCTGATGATAGCAGTTTCCATGTAAGTTCAAATTTCAAATAGCTTTGATTGATTAGATGCGAATTGGAGTACAAATATTTTTATTAATTTAAAACGCTGTCAAATATATTTTTCAAGAAATTTAGAAGACAAGGAAGAAGTATCATGATGTTAAGGTCTAATGAAATCTAAATATTATCGTATTTTCTACCTTAATGTCCCCACACATACAATATTGTTACTAATTTAGCTATGTATGTCAGTAGAAGAACTCTTGGGTTTGGAATATTACTCTCATAATATGGAAGTTATTCATACACTGAATATTTTATTACAAATTTTATTATCAGATCAGGTTAAAAAGTCAATGTAAGTGGTTGACTGGGTAATATATAGGTTCCCAAATAATTTAAATTGTTAACACGGCATTTAGCAACTTATGGAAATTTCAAAATGAAAATGTGCCTATTTCAATGTCGTAAGTATTGTTAGGTGTGATAAATCAATTTAGTAAATTTTCAAAACATACACACACAAACTGTTGCTGTTTTTTCTAAGCATTACATAATTTTCGCCTCATTACATTTTCATACATCTTTCGTCATAATCTGTTAGCCAAACAACCCGCTGCCGTACGCAGAGCGTTATTTAATTCATAAAAATATAAATAAATTGGGAGAGAGAGATCGTGACATTTTAAAATACACTGTGAACAGATATGTGCTGTTTGCTGCTACATTAAAACAGGGCATCCAAAACATTAAGTGTACTCTAGTCATGATTAATTTGATAACTCGCATTCCTATCTGCCCATTTAAATTCCCTGTGGAAACAATTTAATAGGAACATGTAATAATGAGTAATTATTGTGGGTAACATTTTACTTTTATTATCTCAACATGATTAAATTCGCAACGTCTTTTGCCTCAGGTATCTATAGATTACACATTTTAAATGTACGTTACAGTTATAAATTATCTTAGTATCTAATTTCAGCACAGGGTGTTTATTTTATAAAAGCCATTACGCATATTTTGTTTAATTACTATCATGGAAAGAAATCGTTTTTATAAAATGTATTCAACTTTTGTAGTTTTATGATACTTAGTACCTAACAGATTTGAAATCTGTGTATTCTGTAACTTTTCTGTTAATATGCATCTGCAAGGTTATGGCTAAATAGCTGTATATAAATGTTTATTGATTGTAGGTATCCTAACAATAACAGCGCTATTTAAATAATAATCGAGATTAAAAAGTTAAAAAGTTTGGGAGTCATAAAAATAATTTAAAATAAAACGCAATATTAGTCATGCATAGAGATATAAATCAATTTATTAGTTTGACAAGTTGTGGTTATCATTTTCAAAATATTCTTGGCAACAAAAATGGTGTAAAAGAACAAAAGACGGCGAGTAACGAAAGTGCATGTTGACAAAATTCAATAAAAAGCTCCGAATCCTGCACTAAAAGCGAAAAAGTTTCCTAGGTCTTAAATCTTGTTAAATATTGGTAATAGTAGTTTCGATTTTCAATGATATAATTATTGAGCAATTTCTATTTTCTCAAATTCTTCGAAGTTATATAATTTCAACAGTCAATATCTCGAAAACTATTGAATATATCAAACGAGAGTTTTTTCCACCAAATTACATATTGTTTAGATGCAATGTTAAGATTCTGAACTTACTTTTAATGTCCATATAACTCTTTTGAATTAAACGCTATTTAAAAATTCATTGCTAGAAATTATAAATATTTTATCGATATTAATGTTTACAAATTAATCACTTTAAACTTCAATTGATGTTAACATCAATGAGAGAGAGATAGTGGTCGCTATGTCTTAAAATTTTCAACATATTACAACACAATGAAAAGGAGAAATTGAAAATTTACAATTTAGAAACATGATTTAAAATGTAAAATATCTAATAGGTAATTTACAATATAAAATACGTAAGTACCTATTAAGAGATACTTAGGTATAACTGTTACAAGTTTTATTTAATAATAAACAATTTGTCATTTTAAGCATCAGAATTATTTAGTTGAACACACATCTATTTTTAATCGTTTATAAAAAAAATTATAACAACGAACGCAATCTTGTTTATCATAAGGCCGACCCTAGACGCTACTGTGCACTTGTACGGTATGCTTGCGCAAGTGAATCGTTACCAGCAGAACTGAGCGTGTAGAAGAACAGTTTGTGCAGTTATGCAGTTCAAAAACAACACAAACTACGGTAACGATTCACTTGCGCAAGCATACCGTACAAATGCACAGTAGCGTCTAGGGTCGGCCTAAGAAATGTGAAAATTTTACGACAGTTTGTTACAACCAAACCGTTTATTTGCAATATAATTAGTATGTGCAACTAACGTTTCTTTATAAGAAGAAAAATGAAAAATCTGCGTATATGTAGCAAAATATTTGTTTGCGTTTAATAATATTTCTTTGAGGGAATGGATGCAGGAACGCATTACTCTTAAAGATATGAGGGAGATGTAAAAAACGAACGATTTAGTTGCCATTATTAAATTTAATTGTTATGAATAAAATTACCTAATTTCTCTTAAGTTAATCAGAATAAATGTAAGAAAAGATAGTAGCACTGACCACCAGATGGCAACACTTATTCCTCATCACTTCTGTCTTGCTTAGTTTGTCTTAAACTAATTTGGTGTGGCTTTGTTACTTGTCAATATACAATAAGTTCGATACCGGCCTATATCTGGTGAGGAAAAGACAACACTGATTTTCTTTAACAAGTTTTGAAATATCGTATAATGTGGTAGAGTACTTAGGGTAAAGACTTTGGTATCCAAACACTCCAAATCTCGCACTTCACAGTCTTCACACAAAGAAATTTAAGTGCTCAGTAAGATAACGAAAAAAAATTTCCCATGAATTAGTTGTTAATAGCAAATTTTAGTGTTCACAAATAAACACAGTAAGGACTTTTAAAGCTATCGAAATGTCCTCTCGTTGTTTTAATTCACACAAGTTAGTAGATAGAGCCATCAGATAAGTTCCTCGTTGAGAGTATTCACTAATAATATGGCAGATATCCATAACCAAAGGGTGAATGCAAGAAAAAAATACTTGGGTTGGAAAAATACTAAAATAAAAGCAAAGTAAAATTGTATGATATAGAACTTGAGAACCATTCAAAATGTTTTATGTTAATGAAATTGCACAGATCTATAGTGAAGAAACAGTCGATTTTAATAGTAGCGGCGTTTCAGCGGAAATTTTTCCATTTTGGCCCAAATTATTAAAAAAGTAAGAAGCATGAAATATGTGTTCTTTATAATTAAAAAAAAATAGATTTGGGTGACAAACATTTTTTTATTAGGTTAATATCAGGTATTTTTTTCTACTTGATTCTTGAGAAGGAATATTTCAAATTCTCAAAGAAATTTGAAAAAACTAAAAATTTACAAAATAACGGCCATTTTCTAGAAATCCAAAAAAAATGCGAAATATAAAAAAAATCCACTGGGAAAAAAATCTACAAGAAATCCTTTAGCATTTTTCGATATTTCGAACCGCATTTTCAGAACTGTACATTTTTTTCACAAAATAGTTGCTCCTTTCTGACTCTTTAAGTATGGAATAATTCACTTACATATGAACATCAAATGGTAATTCATTGATGACATTAATTTGTTTGTTTTCTTAAAAGTGTTTGTTTATAAACATTGTTTCTGGAAATTTATATACCTAGCAATATAGCAATCTGGATATTTAAGAAAATAAACGTCATTGAAATTCCTATCTTGTCAAATTCACATGAAAACAACACCCCATACATACCTAGTTGAAACGTTAACTGAAAAAGTTTTATTTTTGAAAATTTCCAAAGAGTTAACTAAAAGAAAAACTTAAAAGAAACAAATAAAATTAATGTCACCAAAGTTTTTTCTATCTGATATTCATAAACAAATGAATTATGAATTATTACCCGTACTTTAGAAGTCAGAAAACAAAACAACTAGGTATGTCAATTTTTTCTATTTCGCTTCTACTTTCGCATACTTTTTAAAAAAAATTAATTTATATAATTATTAGAGAGGTCGGCATTTTGTTAAATTTTGAATTTTTTCGAATTATTTTGAGATGTGGAAAATTTAAAAAATTCGTCAAAAGATTAAAATAAAAATATTTACATTATCTTGAAAAGTACTGAAATTTAAAAAAAATCGATCTGTTTTGTTAATTTTCAAAAATGTTTGACATTCGATCTTTTTTTATATCACAAATAGCGCTTGTAACAAATTTCATGTTTCTTCTATTTGTATCAAATTTATGCACACCTGCTGCCGCTACTGTAAGCAAAGATTTACACTTGATTATTTAATTTATTTAAAAAGTAACAATGTTTCACTAGAATTTTGAAAAGTCACTTTGCAAAAATGAGTAGTAATTACTTACTAATAAAACTTGAACTACAACTGACGTTCTTGACAACGATTTTCGATTTTGTTATTACGTGATTCTAGTGGTGAATAAAAGTAACTTGTCCCTTAAGTATGACAAATAAGGAGATAACATGATTTAATCAATCAGAATAAATATGTTGCATTTTATAAAACGGAATATTTTTATTTTTTATTGCATTATATTTATAACAGTTTCGTATTCAGCTCAGCTGACAATCATATGTAAATAACACAGGCCGACAAAATTTAACCTAGAAGTAGCTAAAAAAATCCAGTTTTTCGTTACATTTGAGGTCACGTTATATCACGAGGTAATTTTTTCCACAAATCTAGTTATGGCATCTGAAAGTACTTATCTTTCCTTTCGAAATCCATTTTGATTTTCCAATATCTTTTTTCCTCTAAGAGAAATCGTTAGTTGAATTTTATGAGTTTGGCATATTAGTGGGTAAGTATTCAAAAATTGAGGAGCATCAGGTGAAGACTTCAGAAGAGAAAATAAACAAATTACAAACACGTCAATTTCCACCTTATAGTAAAAATATATTCATAAATATCAGAATATATTCAATATCATCTTACTTTACTTATTCTCATTGAACATTCACAGGTTAAATAATTTTGCTTCTGTGATTTTTATTTGTATTAATTTCATAAGTAGACATAAGTAGAGCCAATTTCTTGACAAGTTTTAAATGTAATCAAGATAATCACGCCATTCTTTCACCCGTTCTTCATTCGCATCT
Organism: Rhagium mordax; assembly: GCA_963680705.1. Classification (NCBI taxonomy): domain Eukaryota; kingdom Metazoa; phylum Arthropoda; class Insecta; order Coleoptera; family Cerambycidae; genus Rhagium; species Rhagium mordax. The sequence continues at coordinate 81,098,860 of OY796657.1, read as the reverse complement.
CCATTTGTCCATCTGCGCTTCTATTCGTATGGTATTCATTCAGTGCACACACAATAATCATTGATGCATCCGTATTTGAAAATGAACGAACTCAAAATGAATCAATCTTTGAAGTTCGCATTAATCTTGTGGTTACATAAAATTTATTCCATATATTAATTACGAAATATATTTTTTGATTCTTCAGTATAATTGGGTCAGTTTATAATTATTATTTTTATTTACCGTTATATTAATATAATATATTTTCTTTACATTTCAGTTTATCGTGAATATAATTTACACACATGTTGATTTGACAATGAAAATTAATTATTATAAAATAGACGTTTCGCCAGATCTTGTAAACAGTTTAATTAATATTGATACGTAAGTAAATTAATTAATATCTAAATATAGTGCTAAATATGTATTCTATAATAAAGTTATGTGCTGCATTTGACTACACAAATTATAGACAACTGCAAGTCCCTGGGGCTGTTATGCAGATACGTTTAAATAGATAGCTGTGTGCTATGATCTTAATTAAGGTTTTATGTAGGATAAATCATTCGTGACTAAAAAATGCTTTCTTAAAATGTTTTCTGCAGGAATAATCTCTATTTAATAATAAATAATAATAATAATAATATACTTTATTTGGTGAATACACACTCATACGCAACATACATGTTAAATTGTTTTAGCATACAATATACATTACAGTTAAAATAACAACAGATAAAAGGAAAATTTTAGATAAAATCAGTTATTAAGTATATAATACAAAAAGAAAACAAAAATAGTTATTTATGCAACATAGGATTGTCGCATTCGCCTACGGCTCATGCCACAAAATTCCCATTCGTGAAAAATCTCACCTTATGCACGAATTGCATACAATCTCTGAATTAAAAATTGTGTCCTTGACAATCTTATAAGGAAGGGAAAATGGTCGGTACAGGACAATAAAAATAACGCTATTCTTTTGCCGACGTTTCGTTTACTCGACGTAAACTTCTTCAAGGCTCAGAATACGCATGAAGATGGTATCTTCGACCTGTCATAGTATTCTAAAAGGTAAACTCGAACATGAAGCTTAATCTCTGCATGCAAAAATCATCTGTTTTCATATAAAAAATAACATTAAACTAAGTTTAATGTAAGTTGAAGCGTGTTTAGTCTACACGAAGTTTTTATTCAGATGATTTTTTATTAGTGTTGTGCATATTTTTTCTTGTGTTATTTTTTTATATCAAAACAGATGATTTTTGCATGCAGAGATTAAGCTCCATGTTCGAGTTTACCTTTTAGAATACTATGACAGGTCGAAGATACCATCTTCATGCGTATTCTGAGCCTTGAAGAAGTTTACGTCGAGTAAACGAAACGTCGGCAAAAGAATAGCGTTATTTTTATTGTCCTGTACCGACCATTTTCCCTTCCTTATTGCATACAATATTTTTTCTACTACCGAAATGGACCTAAATTCTCTAATAATAATGTGAAACGTCAAAATTTACCTATTACGTCAAAACTTCATATTATGTCATTTAAAAATCACAATGAGACTGTTATAGCCAACTTAATTTTAAATCAGTCAGTCTATTATTTCTTTGTCTAATGTCAATGTCAAGAATATAAATGGAACTTCAGAATTGTAAAAAATTCAATCATTATTGGTAAAGAATACTGAAAATTAGGTGGTATGTTTTATAATAATACCGTGATATTAAATAAATGGACTACATAAAATTAAATAACCACATGTAACGTTTTTAAAATAAGATATGTTTATTATAGGTGCTCTAATAGGTATGCAATTGTTTAGTATGTTACGTTACGCACTAGTGCGTAAGGTAAAAACACTTTACGCACTAGTGCGTAAAGATTAACTTTACACACTAGTGCGTAAAGATTAACTTTACACACTAGTGCGTAAAGATTAACTTTGCACACTCCACAGCGTGCGGAAAGTTAGTACTTTAAGATCGGTAGTAGAAAAAATACCTTAAACTTATAACTAGACATTTAGAAGTTATGAAAAGAAGCACTATAAAATTCGTCTAGGCTGTATGGGGAGATTTTCAATAAAATGTATTTAACTTTTGTTTTAAATTTATTAGATGTTCAATTTCCAATGTCCAATTTCCACAGGCAGACAGTTATACCGGGTGACCACGAAATGACGCTCGCCCTTATATCTTCTTTGTTTTACAAGATATAAATTTCAAATTTGGGCACGTCAAATAACGGTTATATATGCATTATTTCAACCATTTTATCACTTTCTGTAGCTTCCGGTTTAACCGGAAATGATACTAACTTTCGTTTTTTAAATAGAACACCCTGTATATTTTTACATTTTTGGATTCAGGAGGTCATTTTGAATACAGTTAAGGCATATTGAGATAAAAATATTATTGACAGACATTTTTATTAGCAAATTTAATTTTTGATCTAGGCGGCCGTGACCCCAAAAAAATGTTTTGTTTTGCTTCAATAATTAATCAAAAAATACAATTATGATATTATGTCGTATGACATTTGTGTTACAAGATCTTAAACATTTCGGAAATCGTTTTTCAAGAATAACTAATTTTTTTTTAATGGCACCATGGTGACTCACTATGTTATTTTAATAAAGCATTTCATTACCGTTAATTTGGTACCAAACACGTCATTATTTGTTCATATTATAATACATAAAAATTACATTCAAGAAGATATAAATGAAAATAAACTCATAATATTTAACATTGAATTTCTATCAAATAGGTGCCTTCGAAATGTAAGGAAAGAAACAAATGTATAGTTTGACAGCTCAGTAGAAAAATTATATTGATACGTTAGTATCAATATAATTTTTCCAATTTAATTTTTTGTGTATCTGAATTCCTAGAAACTTGACTGTGTCTACTTCACTGTAAATATCTCTTAGAGAAAAATTAATATGAACCGTTTTGTTTACATTTAGCGTTCAGTAGATGTAAACCATTCCTTTGCAGCATCTTGTGCCTCTCGAGTAATGTGTTTTAAATTATTTATATTAGAATCATTATTGTAAAGAGTGGTGTCATCTGCATATTGTATAGTAGGTATTTGTCATATTTAGGTAACCAGGTAAGTCATTGACATAAAGGATTAACAATAATGGCCCCAGGATAGAACCCTGTGGTACCCCTGCCTTAACAGTTGATGTAGTTGACAACACTCCATTGCAATATGTAGATTGTGTTCTTTCTGTTAGGTATGGACGTAATGAAGTTATGACCTATCATTCTAATTCTGTAGTCACTTAATTTTTCTGAAAATATTTGGTGTGACACACAGTCAAAGGCCTTCTAGAGGTCACAGAACAGTGTAGATACTATTTCACCCCTCTCGAAAGCATTGTGGATGTGTGTCACCATGTGAACTAATGCCAAATGAAAGAGTAAAGTGTTTGATTTACTCCCTAAGGAGATAAAATGTTATAGAATAGAATATAACCACTTTTAATTAATAAATGAAAAAATACAAAGTGTTCAGTTCTCAAACATTATGTATATTTAGTTTAAATCAATATTATCACTAATTTGGTCATTGTCTTATTCATTTAGGTAAGGGGGCATCCCACTTATTGGGTAAATAAAATCGATTCTGTTAGTTTGATGTCTTGGTAAACCGCTAAACGTATGTAGTGTGTTTATAATTTATAATAGTTGCGTTATTAATAGTTAATAGAAGTATAATTATTTTTCGCATTAGTAGTGTATTTATGTTCAAATACAAAAACTAGTGCATTCTTTGGTTTTTGTTTTCTGGTGGAAAATAGTTAGCGTGGTTTTTTGTGAATTCGTATTATCGATTAATATGAATGGGAAGTGTCCGAACTGCACACACAGCTCTAAGCAAGGTGGATCCACAACACCATGTGATGGCTGTAAAGCTGAAGTTCATTTAACATGCGTAGGTCTGAGCTCAGATGACATAAGGGTGACACGTAATAAATCCAGGTCCATCAAAATTCTTTGCAACATTTGCAATAAATTTATGGGCGAACTAGGAGAATTTAAAAGCCTGCTGACGTCGATGAGGGAGGATTTTAAAAAACAATTTTCCAGTTTAGAAGATAAAGTATGTAAGGCAAATCAAACCGATATAGGAGAGTTAAAGAAAGCAATCGAAAATTTGCAAAAAGATTTAAATGATCTCAAAGGTAATAAATCGAATTGTAACACTCAAAATATGAATACATTTGAGGACATCGTACAGGAAATTACTGAAAGAGATAAGAGAAAATGCAATTTAATTCTATTTGGGGTCACTGAGCAACAGGTGACGAGTGAAGATCGTATGCTAGCAGATAAAACGTTAGTTACTGATGTTTTAAACACCGTAAATATCACTCCATATGACGCAAATCTTAAACCTATACGCCTCGGGAAATATACTCCTGAAAAAAACAGACCAATAAAAGTCACTTTGGAGTCTGAAAACCATGTGCTTACAGTCATAAAAAAGGCTAGAGAATTAAGGAATATGGATAGGTACAAACTTATTTCATTCTCACTGGACAGGACACCAAAACAAATTGATTATTATCGAGAAGTAAAAAAAAGCTTGGATGAGCGGAAACGAAATGGAGAAACTGACATCAGAATAAAGTATGTAAATGGAATTCCAAAGATAGTACGTTTAAACGCCTAAGCACACCCAATTTCAACGATTTCGTAGATTTACATTGCTATTATCAAAATGTTAGAGATCTCAACACAAAAATTTCAGATTTTTACAACTCTGTGTCAGCATGTAACTTCCAAGTAATCGGTTTAAGTGAAACGTGGCTTTCAGTGGATGTGAACGACGCTGAAGTTTTCCCTAGTTGTTACTCAGTGTTTCGAGCTGATCGTAACTTTGCCGCAACTGGCCTTAGCAGAGGTGGTGGGGTTTTATTAGCAGTAGAAAACTCCATTAAATCTTCTGTTATAGACGTAAATATTATGAAGACCTCATTTCCTAGTATAGATATTTTAGGATGTAAGGTATATCTGACTAATGTGTCTTTATTAATGTTTGTATTGTATGTTCCACCATCAATAAGCCTAGCTGAGTTTGAATCTTTTTTTGAAACTTTTGAATCACTCAACTGTTTTTCTACTGACTGTAAGATCTTGATTTTTGGCGATTTTAATATTCCCCTTTATAATATTGATTTAAATGATTCTAAAAGTAAGGCACTAAACAATTTTATTAACTTTATTAATGTCAGCCAACAGAATCAAATAGTTAATCAAAGTGGTAGACTCCTAGATTTGGTTGTAAGCAATATGCAATGTAAAGTAAGTAGGGATGATTGTCCTTTGATCAACGAGGACCACCATCATCCTGCCCTTTCCTTCACAATTAAGCTAAATAATTGTCATGTTAGAGACTTTATATTTAATGGCACGTGCAAAAAATTTAATTTCAAACGCGCAAACTTTCCTTTAATGTATGACATGTTTCAAAGGGCAGATTGGTCGTATCTGGAAAACTGCTCTAATATAAATGACGCTTGCACTAGCTTTTATGACACCATTAACAATATTTTTAGTGTATGTGTACCTATATATAAACAAAATAAACGCTTCTACCCTCCATGGTTTAATCTTGAAATAATTAATAATATCCGTAAAAAAGACCTAGCACATAGGAACTATAAAAAGTATAACACTAATATATATTTAGAACAGTTTAAAACTTTGAGAACTTTAATCAAACGGCAAGTAAAAGCAGCTTATGCAGCTTATATTGAAAACATTGAGGAAAGTATCCTCACAGACCCTTCCAAGTTCTGGACATTTGTGCAATGCAAAAAAAGTCGATCTACAATCCCTGGCAGCATGTATTATAATAATATTAATTACGATTCACCTCAGGCTGTTGTAGATGGTTTTTCCAATTTTTTCTCTGATGTGTACCTTCCGTCAGATCCATCGCATAGTACGGCAAATTTATCGCTTAATAATACACATATACACATTAATCTTATTACAGAACAAGAAATAATTGAGGCGGCAAAGAAGCTAAAGAATAAACTTACATCCGGAGTTGATAATGTACCCAGTTTCATTGTTAGGGACTGTATTAATGCGTTTGCGACACCTTTACGTATTTTATTTAATCTTATATTGTCTACTAATGAGTATCCGAATATATGGAAGACAACCAAAATATGTCCCATTCTCAAAACTGGTGATCCCTCCGTAATATCTAATTACAGACCTATTGCTATCCTTTGTAACTTTGGTAAACTTTTTGAGATCACTATTTATAACAACGTGTATTGTTCGATCAAAGGCACGATATCTCCTCATCAGCATGGTTTTATGGAAAAGAGATCTACTGTTTCCAATTTAGCCTGTATTACTCAATATATCTCCGAAGCTCTTGATTTGCAGAGACAAGTAGATGTTATTGTTACCGACATACAGAAGGCATTTGACCAAATTGACCACTATTTACTTTTGTCGAAGCTCAAAGCAATTGGAGTATCCGAAACCCTACTGCCCTTAATGAAATCCTACTTAATAGATAGGATACAATTTGTAGAATATGGTGGTTATAGATCTGAAAGTTTTACTGCTACGTCAGGTGTCCCACAGGGATCCAATTTAGGGCCTCTTCTATTCCTAATTTTTATTAACGATCTGTCCCTTGGCTTAAACTCGATGCATCTGTTATTTGCAGACGATTTAAAAATATATTCTGAAGTAAGCACCATGGACAGTTGTATCTCTTTGCAAGCCGCACTTGACGCAGTTAGCCAATGGTGTTCAGAAAATTATTTAAAACTTAATGTATCTAAATGTAAAGTAATGTCGTTTCATAGAAGTCAGAATTCAGTTATATTTCCATACAAAATTGATAATGCTACCTTAGACAGATGTAACAAGTTCAAAGATCTTGGTGTAATGTTTGACGCTAAGCTTACTTTTACCACTCATATTTTGTAGCATCAGCATCTAAGTTGTTAGGGTATTGCGTAAGGAACTGGGGTAATTTTACGGATATTAATACGTTGAAGTTAGTGTATGTGTCGTTTATAAGAAGCAAACTTGAATATGCATGTGTCATCTGGTCACCTATGTATCAATACTCTATAATGCAAGTCGAGTCTGTCCAACGAAAATGTCTTAAATATATGTCTCTTAAATGTTTTGATTTTTACCCTGCAAGAGGATATGATCATAACACTTTGTTAAACACGTTTGATTTTGATTCGCTTGAATTTAGAAGGAACTGTGCATCTATACAATTATTATACAAGCTGCTACATAACCAACTGGATTGTACTACATTAGTAGATAAAGTAAATTTTCTTGTACCTAGATTACATTCTCGCCAGCAGCATTTATTTTATAATAACGCGAGTAGAACGAACATTCAAGTTAAATCACCAATATATAATATGTGTAAGTTGTTTAATGAATTTTCGCACCTTTGTGATATTAACTTTGATAGTGTTAAGCATATTTTACTTAAATATAGAGAAACATTGATCCAATGAAATAATTTTGAATTGTCATTACTTAAGCTATTTTTGTTTTTTTTATTTTGTATAAACACAGTATTGCTATTGTTGCTATTATTATTTTTACTTATTTTCAATATTTTCTGTAATTGGGTGTAAACCTGTTGAAAATAAATATATATTATTATTATTATTATTATTATTATTAAGAATATTCCTGCAAAATTTTAAGTTGACATTTTTATAATTGACAGAGTTATGGGCGATTACCAATCAGAGGACAAGTAGTCAGTCTTTCGACCTCACCGTTGTATATCGGAATCCCACTTTTAGGGTAGGGTCTTTTTTTTTCTGCGACAGATTACTTAATAAATGAATTGTCAATATGTTGCTGCAAAACATTTTCCGTGGCAATACTGATTTTGTGCAAAATTCGAATCATTTAATTGAATTAGGCATATTACGCAAACGGCAAATATATAACATATATAATTTATCTTTGTAATCAGGACGAAACGTTGATTTCAAAAATGTAAAAATATACAAGGTGTTCCATAAAAAAATCATAAGTTTGGTCAGTATCTCCGAAATACGATTTTCATTTGTTTCTGCGATAGGTGCATTGAGATGACAAGAAAATTTCCTGAAACTTTTGTCTTAACTATTTTTTACTAGGATAAAAAATAAGAAAGTTAAGGGGGGTAAAATCTCTCGTAAATACCCCTGTACAGTGTAAAACTCATGTCTTTCTTTAACTAGTCATCCCACCCACAATTTTTTTCTTGGTTCGTCAACCGATAGCCACCTTCATAAAAATTTTAAAAAAACGTTTGGAATTTTTCTTTCAGATCAGTTGAAGTGAAGAATGTTACATACACTGAGAAAATCCTGTTAACTAAAAAAGTTAGTTGACACTTTTTAGTTACCTACTGGCATAAATAAATTTCTCTAATTTGTGTTGTAGTAACTTGGCTTCGCTATTTACCGTTACTAAAAAATCTATTTTTGGCTTCTAGTAGCCAGTACATTCTAAGATCTTTATTCACAATTAAATAAGTTTGTTAACATCCGTATTTAATAATAAAAACTCATTACTGTTAAATGGTTCTTGTTGGGACAACTAACAAAAACTAGTTATAAATTATTAGTTGTGGCAAATAGTTTATATATTTGTGATACCTAAAATACAATCGTATTTTAGTAGCTGCAACAAATAGCGTAGTTACTGCAAAAAAGATATGTGTGTAATTTTATGTATTCGGGTGCTTCCGAGTCCGTCGGCCATTTTCGCATCACTTGACTTGACGGTGTGCGGTGGCACTGGTCTATAGTACTCCGTGGTGGACAGGTGTGTAAATTTCAGCAGTGTTATTGTACAGGATTTTTCACCGAAAATGATCACCCCGATAACCTTTTAATTTGTAATTTTAGAAAAAAAAGTTTCAAGTAAAAGTTGTAGGACAAGGGCTTAAAAATCCAATTTTTAGAAAAACATCGTATTTACGATCTACCCTCAGATCTACCGATACAAGTTATGTTTTTTTAAAATGAACACCCCCTGTATTTTTTTATATTTTTGGATCCTATACGTTTTTCTGATTTCAACCATATAAATATGTCATATGTTTGCTCCGGTAGTTCATTTTAAATAATATTTTACTATCCCTTCGGCATCTTGAATATAACAAACTGCAACTACGCTGCCCATCATGTTAGCCTGGAAAAACAAAATTTGAGAAAGCACGTCAATGTTTGTTAATGGTGTCATTGACGTGCTTTCTCAAATTTTGTTTTTCCAGGCTAACGTGATGGGCAGCGTAGTTGCAGTTTGTTATTTATATTCAAGATGTGGAAGGGATAGTAAAATATTATTTAAAATAAACTACCGGAGCAAACATATGACATATTTATATGGTTGAAATCAGAAAACCGTATAGAATCCAATCTTTTATGCTACCTTTTTACTATTCCTTACTAATAGTGGCAACTAAGTGACTTACTTACCATAATTATCTAAATTAATTATCACAAATAATATTATTGCGGTAGTAAATAAACAACTATAGTATAGTTGCCTTTACAAAAAAAAGTTTTATTTTTTAGTTAGGGCTACTAGTATTATTTATTACGTGTAACTAGTTAATTTTAACTAAAATGTTTTATTAAAGACAACTAAGAATTTCCAGAAAGTTGTATTTAGTTGTGGGTATAAATCTACCTTCCTGTCCTCTATTTTATTAAGAAATTTTGTTGTGGTTATGAGATTTTTAGTTCTGGTTACAAATATTTTTCCTCAGTGTACCAGCAGTCTACAACTTGCGTGCCGCGTCATGTTAGAGGATACTCAGCAGCCGTAATTATATATTATAAAAATGAATAAAAATTGATATGTAACTTTTTGAAACATTAATAAATGTTTGTGGTTAATTGCAGATCAATCAGAGTTTCTCCCTTTCGACTCAGATCTGGTTATTGTATAGGCAGAAAGTTGTTGGTTGATTTCCTATTAAACTGCAATTTGATAGTCGATCTTAAGTCTTGCTCGATAACTTCACTAGGTCATCAGATCTTGAGGCTCAGGCAAAACTCATAATTATTGTAACTTGTAGAATTAGATTTCTACATTGATTGCAATCATAAATCTTACATTTGCCACTAAATATGTCTCATCAAGGGCTTCAACTAGAAATTAACTAATTTGTTCATCTATAAAGATCCTTGATTTTCCAAAATGCACTTAAATTTGAAAACTTGCATATCTATAGGGTAGGTGGCTGTTAGCTTAAAATAATGAGATGATAAGGAAATGAAAATGTTCAAATAATCTTCTCTCAATAAAATAATTTGTTTTTGAATTGTTTTTATTCACTTATTTTATGAGTCACTTGATGTTCACAATACATTTCCGGGTATAAAATTTTTAGAAGTAATAATAACAATTTTTGACACGTGGTATTTTTGGATGAAATTTGGTACAGACCCATTTTAGGGGACGCTGAATACCGTGGTGTACTTAGTTTTCATGTAAAAAAATCACTAATACGATTTCTCGAATTTTCTCTCCAAGAAAATTGCAAAGTAGGCCTTGATTTTTATGATCGAAATCTATTGATTACCGAAAATGAAGTTTTCCATGGGCAACAATCTAAAAAGTTGATCAAAATCGAATCAAAAATAGCCACTTCACAGAGGTGTCCCGCTTTCATATATGGGTCACTGTATTTTTAAACATTTTAAAACACGAAATTTTCAAACTCAGCTAATCCAACCAATATCCAAAGGTAAGTAAATGCTTTTGGTGGAAGCTCAATGATTTGTTTTTGTTTTGATGAGAATACGACGAGTGTATAAATTCAAGTTGGCGTATGAGTAACTATTGCCACCATTTCGAAACAGAGAATCTGTCGCTTTTAGAGATATTTAAAAAAAATCGAAACAACGATTTTGTCCAGATGATATTTTCAATAACTCCCCTCATACCCCGTAAACTTAAAAAAAAACCTAAAATAATAACTTTGCACACGTAATGCGGGTGTTCAGATATTGATTGGGACATGTGCTGATAGTTCAGGTTACGACGCTTTAATCTGTTATCCACCCTAAAACTATTTGATGTTAACTCACTAACAATATTTTCAAAAATTTTGATACTCTAACGATTAATTACTTTAGGTTGTACTAAAAAATTATCGATTTGCACAATCAGGATCAACATATTTATTGTGCCCCCATGAATTAAAATATATATTACGATACTTCTATTCGGTAATATATCGGAACAGATTACAGTAATATAACGATATTAACGGCATTCATTGCGTACTTGATATGCGTAAGAAAATTTGGAATATATTAGTGTACGTACATAGGTAGGCAATCATTTTTAATATGAAATCCGTGTTACACGGTGGAATAAGCAGAAGCTTACTGAATCTGACACACATTTTAATATAGTTCTCACGTTGTTACAATGGTAGTCTATCTAGAACATCAGATATGTTTGGTGTCCCTGGTTGTTACACAATGGGACGCCGTGTAACAAACACAAATCGACGCGAGCGTGCATCGTGTAGAGCATCGCCTAGTGCTGTATATTTATTTGTACAGCCACCACGGTAGTTTAGTTTTCACCGAGATCGTTCTAATAAATCGGTTGGCGCTAATCCCCTTCTCATTTACTTATATTTAGACAATTTGTTGACGCCAATTTTAACTTCTAGATGTAATATATAATAAATACATATACAGTACGCTGCTACAGTTTAAAATAAATAAATAATTTCGTAAACAGACTACCTTTAAAAAAATCCTGTTGTGCTTTTGAATGACAACATGGATCATGTGATACCACTATTGAAAAATCATTTAATTCTCTGTCAAACGATAACAATTTTTAATTCTTTCAAACGTACAGGCGGGTTAAAGAAATTAAATTTGATGTCTAAAATCAGTGAGTGATCTTTTTTGTATACATATATTAAATATTAAACACAAAATGTTAATAAAATTGACAGTACATATAAATTAATTGCAAAATATGAACCGCAAACCCGATACTACTCGGTTAGTTAGGTAATATACAAGAGGTCGTTTTTTTTTTCGGATAAATTTTTTTTGGACAAACATGTTTGCCCGTGATAATTATTCGAGAATTAAGGGCACAGAACTGGCTGTATGGTCTATTAACCAATGACAAAAAAAAAAAAAAAAGGGCACGGAAAAAAAACGACACGAAGTGGAGCGATTTTTCCTATCACCATTAATTCGAGCAAAATTTTCAAGGAAAACAGGTTTGACACTCAAAAAAAAATTACCTGAGTAGAAATTCGACCTCGTGTGTATTGCAGAAAATTAATATATGATTAAAAGATATTATCTAAAATAATTATTAGAACAGGAAAACTGTTTATTTAAAGTTTAAAAAATAACAATTTGTAATAAACAATAGAAAATTAATGTTTTTTATCACGCGAAAATGTCAGATTTTAATAATTTCAATGATTTTTTTAGTTTGACAAACATGGCTACCTACTACGGAAAAAGTAACATACATTTTTCTCGATTTTTTCCACTGATCGATAGCTGTTTTCTCACTTTGAAAAAATCCTGTTGGTCGATTTTTTTTGCAATATCTACAAAAATATAAAAAACTGAAACATTATTATTCAATTTTTAAAAATTTGGCAACGCTTTCAAAAATCATGTATGCATATTAATAGATACTTAAAATATACAAAAAATTTTCCGTTCGTTAATTAAATGGCTGTAATGGATGCGAAAAATAAAAAAGACAAAGCCTGAAACCTTCTCTCCTCATATACAAGTTGGTGCGTTTTTTCGTGTCATCGTGTAGCAGATGTCAACACGGCAATGAGAGATAAGAAGGCTATAAAGACATGTAAAGAAGTTGTTGTAGATTGGTGAGTATCAGCTATAGTGGATGATATCGGGGGCGGCTAAGTGGTATGTTATGTTGACGGCAGGTGCTCGAAGTAATGTTGCAATGGCTTTATCAACACCTCTGCCAATTTCATCAATAATAATGAATACAAACGTGCTAGAGTGTCCCCACTCGATAATTCACCTCGGCTGACGTTGTTCTATAATCACCCTAATTAAATTTGTATATTACATGCAGCTGGACTTGTGAGAAATGACGGGAAAACCACATTTTGGTACAATTTATGTACGGTCTGAATTTTCTTTTACGTAGTTGTATGTTTCTCTATCTCTCCTACCAATTATTGCAAAATTAATTTTATTTTTAGACATCGAAATCACAATTTATCACATTTTATGCTAAATATAAATAATAATCATGTAAGCTTTATTTAATTATGGGAATCACAGAAGAAAGTCCTGATTGAGTAACTATAATAAAATAATATATGTAGGTACCCAAGAAATACAAAAAATTAGACGGATGCCGTACGATATTTTTTGAATTTCTGGTACCAACATTACGTTGGAATGCATCCTTAAAATATTATACTATTAATATTATAATATACTATTTATGATGATTAAAAACAAAAACAAATGTCTCATTTTAAATAAAATGTAGTTTTAGCAGGTAAAATACCAGACAAAACTGATGCCTGTATTTTCTTATTAATTCGACGTTACTTTTATAAAAATTCACTAAATAAAAATCACCATGTTTATGTTTCGTGTAATAAAAAAAATACGCATAATTTTTACCCTCACCTTTAGCTAATAATTCTGCATTTTATTTAAAACGAGACACATTTTCGGCTCTCATTACTGGAACATTTTTACAGTTTGTATTGGATACCTGGTGAAAACGTCGCTTATTCTAAAGCGACCAGATTGATATTAGCAGTTCTATATAATGGCCACATAGATGACCCGACCTCACGCCCTTAAATTATTTTCTCTGGATCATTTGAAAAATTGGTTTGTGGAATCATAAATGCCATAAGAAATGTAAAAGCGATATGGACAAGGGTAACTCATGCTTGTAGAGAAAGGTGCGAAAATAATTATCCCAACTGCTTAGTAGATCCGTTCCGCAACCACATCATGAAGTTCTAATATAAACTAGGCAGTTAATATGGCTTTACAGTGCACACATATAGTTAAGTTATTTTAACGAAATGTTTGGGTATAGACAGAATGGTATTAGGTCCTTTACAGTGGACCACCTAGATTTCCTGATCTGTTCACGAATTTTCCTCTGGTACATTTGAAAAATGATAATTAATGCTTGCAAATCAATAAATAGAGTTAGCCGCTGGCTGGCGCAACTGGAGAGAACATTTCAAAGAGAAATATAATAATTTGTGTTGACGTTTAACTTATTTTAGACAAGCGAATGTATTTATTTTTATTATAAAATCTGCTTTTTGGTAACTCCTCAATAGTTTTTTATTTATTTTATATATGAATATGGATCGTGAATAGTATTAATTGAATTACTATTTTCTATGCACAATGGTTCAAAAAAATATTATCTAAATTATGATGAATCATGAAGAAACGAAATGCTGGAAAGTAAGGAATCAATATTGGAAAGAACGAATTTTTATGGAATGCTATTTTTGCCAACTTTGTTTTTCATGGAATACTGAAGTTGTAGTGCGTTGATTATTTGTGTAATTTTCACGAAAATACATTGAAGAAGTATTGTTTTTGATACATTTTTTATGGATACCTACAGACTATTTGCCATCTCTAAAATGATGCGCTCAGATCCACCATCTGTTTAAATCATACTGACGTTCCATAAAATGAAAATAATTGAGGTACTGTTGAATAGTACTGCCGAGGTTAGTTAAAGCGACTAGTACATCGATGCATTTAGTGAGTATTGAATGCAATGCACAGGCGGTGATGATTTAAAAATAATAGAAAACCGAATGAACAACTTGTGCAGAAATGTGGATCGCTCTAATCGCATACGAAGCTATTTGAATAAGACTTTTAAAAATTCCTAAGATAAATCCGATATCAAATAAATGTATAACGGTTTGTAGATTCTCGGCAATGATTTAGTTAATTAAATGTGCCTGTTGTAAGAATGTTGCATGCCAGGGTGTATTTGACAGCGGAGGAATTTCAGAAATGAATTCCAGCATATTCTCTCTCGATCTTAAAGTGAGATAATCCCAAGACGAATAAGAAGACGACGTAGATCTGCTTCAGCATCATATCCCATCGAATACAAGTGTAAAACCTTTATGAGTCATATATTGTCGGAATTAAGGACGAAACATATTGAATGTCGCGTTTCTCTCACATTTGCATACCCGTTCGAGTCGCAATCATAAAAATAATATGATAATAATCGCATTCAGCCTGAGTGATATATGCGCCGTGGTTGGCGTGCGGTTTTATTTGCTGTTTTTCTTTTGGACTATTTGTGGATTTAATCGAGGTAGAGTTAGGCCTCGAACATACCTTACGCTCACTGACGCTTTGTTATGAAAATTTCAACTTGGAAACACAGCTAGCTCGTGTAATTTAAGTACTTAGTTGTTATTATTTACGGGACTGTATTCGAATAAACACCATGTGTAATGGCTTGCATTCTCTCTATCTCCCCGTCGGAAATCTCGCCCCGGGACTCCAAGGCACTCGTAATGTTCTTTAACTGACACTTTATAATAACAAACATATTACGTACGGCATTATTATGAGATATCGGTTTCGTTTAGTTTTTTAATTATATAAACAACGAATTAAAATTCCGCAAATTGCTTCTTAAGGGCAATAAACCTAAGATATTAATATTTAATCTCCAACGATTTATCTCGTATTATAAACTGGTAGCTTTATGCTAGTATAAACCTAAAACTTCTATCGAAAAGGAAATACATGAAGCCTGTAAACACCTTCTCTATCAACATTTAGTTTTTTTTAATTCTGCCATTCAAGAAAATGAAACCTTCGTAAATTCCGGTCAATACAACACCAACACGTTTTGCACCAATTTAAAGTTTATAAAACTAGTAAAACTATGAGTCACTGCAGATTACTTAAAATGTCTGTTGAAGGCACGAATACGTTATAAACTGTCAGTATTTACTGAAATCAAGTTGATTGAATGCATCATATTCTTTGGCATAAGCCTACCTTTTCATATTTAACTTGCGAAAGAAATCCAGAAGGTTGAAATCGAGTGATCGAAATGGCCATGCATTTAGCCTACCCTTTGAAAGGGTGATTATTACAACATGTCCAGCAGTAATTCATTCTAAAATGTTGATAACCTAAGAACAAATCAAGTATTGGGATCAGAAATAATTGTCAATTTAACTTAAAATGAATATTCAAATAACCAAAGTGCGAATCTTAACATCTATCGGAATATTGCCGCTTGCTTATTTAGTTCGGTTAGATTGCATTGGCAGACGATGCTTGTAGCCGATGCATAGGTCGTCACTTAATTTAAATGGCGCTAGTATTCCAACATGTTCTTTTATTTCTGCAAACTAAATTTACTTGCAATTTTTGTTGTCAAAAACTACCTTGCAATTTATTTAAATATTTATTGCTTGTAACCTATGCACGCTTTGCTATTACAGTTGGAGCTTCAATAAGAAATTAAATGTCATGGCTCTAATGGCTCTAATTTAGACAGTCGAAACGAGCTCACGGCGACGAAGAATAGTAAAACGCAGGTTTCTATGCAGGGTATATATTTTGTAAAGACGTGCACTTTCGTTATCTGTATCGTTATTATCCGCATTGCCATCGCCACCCTTAATCATTCATTTAAAATATCTGCCTCTTGTTTCTGCAATCAATGCCAAATTCATAAAAGAAGTGCTCTTAAATTCTTTCTACTTTCAATTTCTTTCGGTTATGTTTAACAATCACACGCAAGCCACTTTGTCGCAATATGCTGTCATAAAAACAAGCGCGTTACTCGTTTATACGGTAAAGGTAAATAATGAGCAAGTCCAGAGTTAAAGTCTCATTTAAAAATTTAAAAAAATAGGCTTTTGGTTTATTCATTTTTACGGATTTTTACCAAATGCCATAATAAAATTTGGAACGTTTACATTTTCCGTCTCTATTACAAAACAAAACTTAATGTTAAACGCATGTAGACCACACAGCCAATCGGCGTTCTCAGGACTAGGTATCGAGTTATCGAAATTATTGTATTCAGTACGTTTGCATAACTTAAGGTGATAAAGGGATGATAAAAAAGAGGTAAAGGTAATAAAAGAACAACTTAATAAAATAAAATTGCATACGTAACTAATTAGATATGTTTAATAAGGTTATAAATGGCCCATTAAGATAGAATATATAATGATATTCTCTTTAATGGGGTTCACTATCAAAATCATTACTATAGATACTTAGAACACTTCGTTACCTAGTTAATTTAGTTACGAAAAGTCTTATTCTGTTTTATGACATCATAAATCTACTCGGGAACCAAAAATAAAGATGACATTTATGAGATTTTGCGTCGGCGTCGTTAAGAATATGTCTATTACTTTGAATGAATCGCCGTAAATATTGCTTAAATATAGGATTCAAATTTTTAGGATTACCTACTGTAATCGCAAAATAGTGTTTATATAAATATTGAAATTTTAGGAATTCGAATGACTAACGTTTAAGTAAGCACGAAATTATAAAATGATAGGATAGTATGAAAAACAATGCCAAAAATTTACCAGTAGGTATTTAGAATTTGGAAAATTATTAGGATTTCTTGTATTGTTCTAAAAATGCAGGAGAACAGAACTATAAACAAAGAAATGGCATATAATTTGGTTTTGTTCAATATTTTGAAAATCGATAAACCGAATAATTCGGAAATTTTTGCGCCTGCACTGACATTGCCTCCATTTAAAAAAATTTAATAATAATTTTTCTAGAGCGTATACCCATAATTTATTGACATTCACTAGAATGCTCACTCATTCTTGTAAAACGTCTGTGCTTAATATACATCCTATAGAGCTATGCATTTTCTTTTTTAAGACCCTCAAAGATAAACATGGAAATTTAAATATAGTCTGGTGGGCAAAATTAAGGAACTTTATTGTCCATAACCTACACTTGTCAGTGTCATTTGTTACAGCCATTGTCGTACTGCAAGTGCCAGATGGTTTGAATTATGTATTAATCAGATCATTAATTTTACGTTGTCCAGTAATGGCTCTTATCAATCAATAACTGAAAATGTTTAGGTAAGTTACATCATATTATAGAAATATCAAGAATCTTTAAAACATTGTAGGTGCTTCAGTATTGCAGAATCCAGTCGTCTTAAATAGTCTTGGTTTGAAATTCGGCACAATGAAATTCATATATGATACTCCACACTTTTGACGTGTTGACTAAGGCACATATTGAAAACCTAATTTAATATATCAGATTTATTACTCTGTAATATTTCCATTAGGTACAATATTAACCTTATTATAATTGCAAGATTATTGATTTATTGAACATAATTCTAAAGAACCAATTTTTGTTTCAGTTCACTTTTTGATTTATTTTGAATCATCCTCAGAGCTGAAAAAGTAGGTTATTTGTGCTAATGTTATAATTTTAAGATTAACACAAGTAAATCTGCTCTACATAGCTTAGAGGCTGTTTAATATAAAACGAAACTTCAATTGAAATACGAGTAGGTTTTGTAAAATCTCCTGGACTTTTTTCACGAAACCAACATCAAATCACTTCTTACTTTTCATGACCTTTGCTGTGATTATATGCTTTGTTTCTCCCAAGTGACTGTGGTTAGTTTTAATTCTATTGGAGGAGTTCTACGATTTGAAAACTGTAACTAAAACACTTATATTGTACATAAAATTCATAAAACATAGTTTTCGTCCATAATTATTAAAAAATTATAACGGTAATAAGAAACAATAAATCACACTCATAATAGTCATAAAACTGTTATGAAATTAGTCAGTAGTAATCTTTTATTTCTTCTTTTGCTCTGTCAAAGTGAACTTATAGCTCGGATACGTTGATGTTCTTCCAGTAGATGAGTATGACTAAAAATGAATTTAAATAGATTGTATCAGTTAATAAATATTTCATAGGCTATAGGTATGTACCTATTTAGTAATTATTATTATTTATATAACAATCCTTCGAAAGAAAAAAAATTTCGTCAAGTTGCACATGCAATCAAAACATAGGATTGATGTGCTATTTAAAAGAATTGCTCTCACTGGTAATGACAGTTAAATATAAACCAACCTAGTAAACTATACGTTTCCGTTTGTGTTGGCAACTTCTTTTTAGAATTCTAGTTTTCAAGAAATGGCGGAGGCTCCAGTCACAAACATTCCATTAGATGTATTTCAGCAAAATAAAAATGAAATCGACAATAAAACTTTATTGATGCCATATCGTACATATATTTTATAATAAGTCTAACACAAATGTGCCTTTGTGCTTTTCAAATACAACGAAATATAAATGCAACAAATTGATGATTTGTGGATAACTTTATTAAACACTGTAACCTGTAACAGTAATAAATAATAAAATTCACAACGCAAAAACATTTAAAAATATTATTTTGTGTTGTAGAATTTATTGATATATTTATAACTCCAACGAGTTGTCAATAGTTTAGATCTGTCATGAATATATATCGATAAAGGTTTGTTGTACACGATGTGGAATGTATGTATACTGATATCACTATCAAACAAGAATTATGGTTTTGGCTAAAGCTTTTAGGCGAACGGCACTTACTAAACAATTGAGTTTAATGAAAATTTTTGTGACATTAGAAAAATATTTGTTTATTTAAAATGTATAAACCATCACCTAAATCTTCGAAGTAATACTTTAAAATCTAGAATGTCTTAACTTGAGTAAAGGAAATGAGGCCATTGAATTTTTGGTGGAATTACCTATTCGGAATAATTTTGATTTGAAAATTATTTTTTTCATCAATCTCGGCTAGTATGGTGTGATAAATTTTGTCCTTCATAGTACCCCACAAAAAGCAGTCTAAGGGGGACAAGTCTGGCGACCGTGCCCGCCAACGAATATCTCAATTCTTTAAAATTATTTTGTATAACATTTCAGCCAAACTCGCAACTACCCTCCTGGCTTTATGGAGCAGCACGCCGTCTTGTTGATACCAGATATTAGCCAAACGGTTAAAACAAATGTAGTTGTTAATATCATTTGCCAAAAATGTACCTACTAAGAAAATTAAGGTAACCATCTTCAATAAAATTTTCGTAAATCTGCGTGGGCCAATGAATATTACCTAATCAGGATGAAGCACTTGGGTAATGTGGATTTTAAATGGCCGGTTTTATTTTTTTTGAGTATCCTTCAAACCCGTTGCCCTGATATGTTCAACTCCACCACAACTTCCCTTGTGGAAACAGAAGGATTATTATCTTGTACCTAATGGAAAATTGTGTGTAAAATGTTTACAATTTATTACAAAAATCATGTTGATCTTATCGCTTGTAAAATCCTCTCTTCATATTTGACAGGTCTATCACCATTATATTTCCGTCTAGGTCTGCCAAGGGAATCATACTGGCCTAAATTTTTGAGATGAGATAGAAAATACCTCCGATTCGGCAACTATCTTTCTGGATAAAGTTGAAGGTATGTTTGTTCACCAATTTCCGCATTTCGATGCGACGTATAGTAAATTGCAAGTATATCTCGTTATTCTTCACTTGAAAATACCATTTTCTTGATGAAATTCGCATCAGGATTGTAAGTGCCGAGTCTCGAAATGCAGCTAAACTGTCAAAAGTTTGTTTGAATCAGTTTGCAAAAATTCAATTTCAGCCGAAATATGAAACCAAACTATCGTGCATCGTACATCTCCGTAATCGGAAAAAAAAATGTATTCAATAATGTGAAAATCGATTATGGCGCCCATAAGAAAAATAAACTTGACTGCTGTATCTGCCATTGCAAACGCAATCGCATATTCGGATTCCTTGGAAAAAGTGTCTTCAGAATGTATTTGTTTAAAATAAGTAGTTTTATAAGTTTTCAATTTAAAAATTAAAAACGAGAAGCACAATATTTTTAAATTAAAAATGGTCAAATTCTTTTCAGATTATTGATCAGCATAAAGATGCGCAACTTTGTTCTAATTTAACCTACTTCGTATATCTTAAGATAAGCGAGATCTCCATGCTGCGGGTCAAAAAACGGGCACCCTGTATAGTAATTTCTTATTATTATTTTTTATTATATGACCGAAAACCTAAGAAGCTACAAATCAAATTAGTCAATAATAATAATTAATTATTATCATCTGTGTTAAGATTATATGAATTTAAGCTCTCATATTTAAAAAACAACAGTACTGCAATAGTTGCAGGATTTATTATTCTCTTCATCATAAAATTGAATAGTGCAACAATATAGGTATAAAATATAGGATCATTTTAAATATTCAATAACCGTGAATAATAATTATTGTTATTATTTGTTAAAAGTTTATAAGAATTTAAGCTCTCATACCTATGTGTATAACATCACAATTGAACTAGTTATAATAGGCAAATGATAAATATAGGATCACTTTAATTGGTCAATAATCATAAATAATAATAATTTCTTTTTCCCAATTGATATAAATAAATAAATAAACCTACAACTGTTACTATATTAAAAAAATGTTGTCGATGTTTCGTCTTAACATTCAAGACACTATATCAAAATCAAATATAGCTATAAGTAAGTAGAGAAAAAGAACCTATTTTTATGAAATAAAATTAATTTTTCATTTCGTTTCTATATTTAGGAAATATTGCAGGATATACACCTATTATTATAATTCACGTTATATGAATTCTTTAGTCTAACAATATGTAATAAAATAGAATCAAATGGTTGATAATCTTATTAATATTTTAATTAATATCATTTATAATAAATATAATATATATGAATTTAAGCTCTCATATTTGTAAAACACCTGCCGTGACCGCAAGGCTTATAAATTTTTCTTGATAAAAATTGAGTAGTTACAATAATTAATTATTATTATTTGTGATATCTAAGTTTATATGAATTTAGATTTTCATATTTGAAAACCAGCTGTCATAATCGGAGAATTTATTATTCTTTCATCGTAAAATTGAGTAGTCAATAGGTAGGTATATAAAATATAGAATCACTTTAAAAATGATCAATGATCACAAATACTTAATAAGAATAATGTTATTATAATTTGTGTGTCATATTTGGAAAACAACTTTCACAAGCAAGATTTATTAATTTTTTTACGTAAAATTGAATAGTTTGATTAATATATAAAATATAGAATCACAATAGTAATAATTGTATTAATATTGTGTTCATTTTATTTTGGCTGTCACATCTGAACTAACTAATCATCTCCAGGTGATGCCAATTTGGTTGACGAATCGCGTGTCGAGTGCAAAGATATTGTTTTGGTGTTTGTGGAAACCACGTCGGAGTTGTTGATAAAAATTATTAAAAATTGACTTACCTACTAGTGTACTCGTAACAACATAGAAACAATTTAAATGAAACTGAAAAATAAAATATATTTTAAGTATCATTTTTGTCAAATTTATAAGAATTTAATTTAAGTTCTCATATCTGGGCTGCTATCTACAAATTCAACATTTATTATTTTTTCTTGGTAAAATTGAGTAGGTACCTAGTCTAAAAACAAATATAAATTGACCTTAAATATTCAATAACCTTAACAAGGCTACAATTACAACATTTCCATATATTTCAGTTCAGCATACGTTAGCAATATTTTTCGTAAAAACTCTTGCATGGTTTTAATAATCCCAAACAACTTGCTTCAGTAGCTCGCGGTGATTAATAATTATTCATCGTCAAACGATACTGGTAGTTATATTCAGATATTCCTAATTAAGTTAATTAATTATAAAGGAGTACGTAAACCTGCACTTCACTTCCTGTTGCTTTTAACTGCCTTATCTCTAATTATTTGCGCGAATGATGCATTAGCCTCGAGTAGATTCCAGATATATAAGGCGAACTACGTGACGATGACAGTATCGGTAAGGCAGATCGCTATACTTACCCAAGACCTTTGCGTACAATAACTCAGTGGGAATGAATAAAAATTATAATCGTGAATAATGTACCGACGTGAGAAATGATGAATTAACTATAAGATAGCAATTTTGTCATTAAAGAATTACTGTGTTGATAATTTGATCAGCTTAAAACTTGGTGCACGGAAATGTATTTTAATATTATTGTTTAAAAATAATTTTTTTACATACACAATAATTTATTCTACATTATGTATATAAATACTAAACATTTTATAAATACAAAGCAGTGCCTTCGGCTTAACTTTAATTGATGTATGTACTAAAACTGTGAGCTCTTTCCTTAACACTTTAATGTAAAAAGGGTGGGGTGAAAAATATGATTTTTGAAAATTGAGACTCGTATATGCAGAAAAGTGATGCACTGGTAAGTTAATACACATATTAAAAGTTGGACTCAATCAAACAGAGTTTACAGAGAATAACCGCGCAATACTTCGTATACGTCAGTCAGTGACCGGCTGACCGCGTTACTGATGACACTTGTGTTTTTATGCGCAGATAACTATAAAATCCCTGCAACGTGTTTATTTGGAAGACCATTGCATGCTCCTCGCAAATGAATTACCACTACGCCGTTTCATGAAATATTTAGATGGAGGAACATGTGAACCCCCTGGATTTTCTGACGAGATCGGAAAAGGGCTTGAATCTTGTAAACTGCTTCCTGTTACCAAATTTCAACGTGTAAAGAATGAACTTCAAAGAGTAGACTTAAAAACCTTAAGCATCGACCAACATTACCTTTATGAAATAAGTCTAGCTGTATAAGAAGGTACTGTATCAGAGAGCTTATCAAGCAGACAACCTGGGAAAATGGCACATTCTAGATGGCTGACAACTGCAGACAGGGTATTACGGTTATATGTGGGAACTCTCGACCTCTCCAAGAATTTAAAGGTTTTGATGGAATATCTAAGAGTCTACGGTCCCGATATATGCCACTCAATTTGAACAAAGTAATTGATAAAATCATTCAAGTTAACGGATATTTTGCTAATCATGAGAATGTTCTATTTGGAATGCGCGATGATCAAAGCTTGCATATCATGAACGGACCCAGTTATCCCCTTAAGACGTATATTAAAATCCAGATTTGACAATTTTGTGAATGGAATAAGAAGATTCAAAGTTCCCTCTATCAATTTTGAAGCAAATAACTACACGGAACTAATTAACTGGCAAACAGTTATTGTTACTGAACCACCAATCACAAAAAAATTTTCAACGGATCAATTCAAACATATGGTTGTCAATGTTCCAGATCAAATAGAAATTTTAAAATTTCCTTTTGTCAATCCCAGAGCGCTGTGTAAAACTAGTTTGTGGACCAAAAGCAAGGGATGGGTTTATAAGGTGTCGCATTGCTGCTCGACAGTTATTGCCCAAATTTGAGACCAAGTATGATTATCTGAAATAATTTTTTATGCACTGGAATAGGTAGGAGGGAGGAATTTGAGGTGCAGCCACCTGCTGGTGGTGAGTTCTAAGTCGTTTTGTTAAAGAAACAAGCTAAGAGCTGCACAGAAGGTCATAAAATGTTTGAAGAAAATTCAAAATTTTTTTGTTAATGTCTGGGGGCATCGGAATGTAAACTCTTAGAAAATCCATATTTTGCATAGTTAATAGTCTCTATGTGTACCCACTTTTCCGCGCATAGAAAAAGAAAAATTTTGAAAATAATATTTTTTCGCTATTTTCACTTCACCCCTTGTGCATTTCAAATTTCAATTTAGGTATCCCCGCTTTGCACTTTGATATTTTAAAATTTCTTATGAAAATTCGACATTTATATACTTATTAGAAATTGTAAGAAAGTATTTGGAATTTAGAAATATTTTTGATGTTCGATAACTGAACATGATTATTAGATAACACAAGAATGCTTTTTGTCGTGTAATAATATCCTTATTCCTTAAAATAAATAACAAAGCAGTTACTGACAAGTGTATCGGAATTATTGTTTCTCACCAGCGCAGAGTACCTTATTTTTAGAAACAGGATCTAGAAAAGGTAGATCCAGGAACAACAATAGTTATTTCTGATCCTGATCTATCCTTTCTAGATCCCCATATCTTAATTATTAAGATATGTCGAAAGTACAGTAGGTACTTAATTTTCGCCGTCGTGTAAAATATGATACATATTAAGCGAAATAAAATTCCTGATTATATGGCCAAACTGCAGTGTATTAGAGGTGACCGAATGATGACCGATATAGGAATACTCCTAACACGTGGCCGTATCAGCTTTGTTCTATATTTTAGAGATATACAACAAAAACTCATTTTTGTTTGCCATTTAATCCGGAAACTATTTTATATTATGATGTAAATTGATTAGGTATTGAGTTTGATAGTTATTATAATCATTTAAAATAAATTAAAATATTACGAGACTATACGAAGCAGCTTTTGGAAGCCTTCGGATTCTTGCCGCCTGTATCGCCATATTTTTTTCCTATGTAATTTACACTGGAGGTGATTTTTAGGCCGAAAAAAGATTAAGCACTCACTGAACAGATTCAAATGTTTATTTCTACCCTCATTTTCTAATATAAACTATTTATAAAATTTTTCTTCTATTTTTCGTAAATTGCATATTATTATATAATTTTAATTTAAACATTTATATAAACTTGTTTAATGAAATATGTTATGGTGCTATAGTATTACATAAATATATGAAGTTGACTTGATTTCAGTAGAGCTACGTAAGCAGTAAGCATATGCCCAAATAATGTTTCCAAAATGAGGATGTGATGAATTAAATCTCAAATCAAACATTCTGATTCCTTTTTGGAAATAAGAAAATCTTAATTAATATCCAAGATATATCAGTGGGGTCAAGTAATAGGATAGCAAGTTTATTATTGGTTCCTAAATAGTTTACTTCGTCGAAATTGGATAATAACATTAATATCTGCAAGCTAGTTAATTATTGATACAAATGTGATGATAAATTGTGGGAATGAGATGAAAGATTCGTGTGGACTTACTAGATAAATGTCAATTGATAAGTGTATTCGCAAACATTAGAATTTTTGTTAAATTGAAAAGAAAATGCAGTAAAATATTCCTCGTATAGGTACTTACTATAAAATTAATTTCTTACTCTTTAGAAAAAATGTTAACCCACTAATAATTAATTCAATCACCTAAGGGTGAAAGTTAAATATACTTGGATATATATATCATAATTATTATTAATATATTACACTGTACAACCTATGTGAACAGTTATGTCTTTATTTTGCACATGTCACACTATGTTTTATGATCAACTAAACCGATCACGTATTGTTTTTTGACGTAACTTTTTTTAATTTTTGTCTTTGAATTCATGGACTCGAGTATTTTTCTAATAGGAATGACTGCCATTTTGGAACTTTTTCAATAGTAATCTAATCAATTTAGTGAATAACTATTAACATGGGCCTAGAAAGTAGTAAAACATATTGCTGAGTACACTAGAGATTAAGATAATGTTTTTTAATATCGACAAGTAACTTTACCTTGCAGATGACGATACATTCCCTTTTTTAATAAAATACATTTATTGAAATTAATTATTAAATATTCACACATTATATGATAATTTGTAATATTTAACTTAATCCGTGAATTTCTTACACATGCTAAACCTTTGTGTGAACCTTTTGTGTATTACATCTGCCTTGTAATAATTGATTGGTGTTAATTATAATTTAATTAAGTCTAAGCGACTGAACATTTCCGCTAATGCTATCAAGTATTTATATTTTGAAATAGCCATAATCCGATAGAAGACTACAAGTAAACAAGTTTTATAAATATTTATAAGGAAAGTGTTTCATTTTATTTTCACTTTTTAATTAAGTTCTTAAAATAAGTTAACTAGGTACAATGATATTTTTGATCTATTGATATTTAATTCACCAGGAATAACTGCAAACATATTCAGAGACAAACAAAACATATTACTTCCTTACAAGATAGATATGTATATTTAGAAAATACTAAACTATAGGTAAGTCAATAAATTCCAAAAGAAGTTGATTATGATAAATTCCTAACTATCGAGCTAACTTGCATATACCTGATAAAATTTTTAATATATATCTTGTATTTTTTTTTACTAAAAGATATATTAATAATAAACATCAATATAGGTTTTCAGAATATGTCCTAACAACTTTTTAACCGTGCAACGCCAATGCCAATTGCTCATGAATTAATATAAGCACATAGTTTAATGATAGTGCGTAAAGTAGTGCTTTATCGCATTAGTGGTGTAAAGAAACTATAGAACATGTTAGTAATGACGACGTAAAATAAGAGAATTATATTTCGTATTAAAATATAACTGTCAATAAATGACACGAACAAATTAAATTATCATTTAATTTAAATCGGCTTGCAATAATCAGGTTTCCATCTTTAATTGTACAAACATACAACATATATTAGACAACCTCCAAATTCAGGGCCGTCTTTGGCAAATAAAACTGTTTCATATCATATTGAACTTAATGGCAGATCATTGATTGATATAAATCATAAATCTAAAAAAAAGTAGTTCAAATAGTGAACCCTGAGGAACTCTACACTTTATTGATGTATCTAGTTTAAGTATTATTGTGATTCAACGCATATACTATACTCGATTTTGTGAATTAAGCCTTAAAATATTTTAGTTTCTAAGTGTCGCGATTCAAGTTTACTCAGATAAAATAAAACTGAATGTGAATAATGACTATTTCAAATGCATCCAGTACAAACTCAGTTGGTGGAAGAGTATATTTATTTCTATTAAAACATAATTTTTTTAAACAAAACTTATTTAACATACCTAGTGGAATTGAAGACGAACACAAATACTATTCTTGTACAAGAACTATTTTATACTTTAAATATTCTATAAATATAAATAATTTAGTTGTATTTTATCTTTTTCTAGAAAGTATTTCCTTCTCTATCTGCCTCTCTCTTTCTCTGAAGGAAACATGTCGATTGATGATAGTGAGTATTTAATAAATGTCCCCACAAAGCAATGCAAATCGTGTTAATCCTCCACATGTTCCTTTTGGAACCAAAAGAGAAACAATTGCCTATTCCAATAGCCATTTCTTTGTATTAGCATCTCCAATAAATCTCGCATCGAAGTTGGCGAACTTGGAAGGTCCAATCCAATCAGCAATAGTCTTCGGCGGACATACGTCACTCGGTCGGTAATTAAACGACGGCTAGGCGGCATAGCCTGTACCATATTTGGCGGTCGTAAATCAGTGGACAATCCACTATCCGCGAAGATGGTATCTGGGCCTTGCGTCGGCCATCATTCACTAATTAAACCACGGGGCGCAGAGTATAACGAGGAGCCGCTATTATAGCTTAGAAGTTGCTTGTCAGTAGGAATGCCAGAGCATTTTTCAGCATGTCGCTTTTTTCAATGACAGCTTACACCGTGTTCTCTTCAACGCTCGTCAACTTGCACCACGAATTATGAATTCTGACGCTATTGAAAGATATGCATGTGATGGCAGGCAGTGGTGGAGGTTTACCTTTTTTCACTGAGATAATTCACAATATTGTTTTGCTTTAATTAATTTTCAAATGAGCAACGTATATGAGGTATCAATCAATCCTAGAATATTCGCATTTTGGCTCTGTGTACGTTTCCTTACAGGTAAATACAGTAATATTAACGATGGTATTTTATTTTTAAGTTTTATTTTTTATTATTTTTTTTAATGTTATACATGTAATGTAGAGGTACAATAGTTTTTAACTTTTTAAGAAACTGATATAATAAACTACATTGACAGTTGTAGCTTCAAATTAATCAAGAACATTGCAAAATTTATTAACAGAACCTATTATATTGACAGAACTAAACGTTACATAATATGCTGTTCTACAGTAGGTTTCAGCTAAAACAGAAATATTCCTAGTGCTGAAGGTTGTTGGCACGTTAAAATAGATAAAATTTTAACAACACAGCTCCACAAAAAAGTTTTGTTCAAAAAATGAAAACATGAATTTTTAAAAATGCTATCCAGTGATATTAAAGTTGACTCCCCCTTCCCCATCACTTCCGGGTGGGATGGGGAGTAACTTTCAAATCTCAATTGAAAACCTTCATTTTTAATTGGATACCTATTCAAATTCTATTCCCAGGGGTGGGTAAGGGTGGTCAACTTTGGTATCACTGAACAGTTTTTGTTTTAAAATTGAACACGTTTTTTTTTATTTTTCGATTCTCAAAGATAATGCTGATAGTGAAGATATCATTTGTGCAGGGGAAAAATTTTTGGTTGAACTTTACAAAATAAATAATGATGACGTTACCTTAAATGATCTGCGTTACCAACATTTTATTAAATCTATTATAAAAAATAAATTCACATTGACCTCATTGCCTCCTACAAGGGATGCTGCACGATATCATTATTTACTGACCTACCGTCGTCAGCTCAATTATGGTACAACAAATCGAGAAATGCAGCAGATTGGGTATGGAAGAGTAGTAAATTTGGTTCTACTCCAATACTTATGATAAAATAAAAGATCCTGCACATGAAGTTTTATTAAAATGCTTTTCATGTAAATGTAAAAAAGGATGTGGAACAACATGTTGTAGAAAGGCAGGCTTGAAATGCTCGACAAATGCCATGCAGATGATAATGATGATAATTCTGAAGAATAAGAGGAAAATTCTCAGAAAGAGTCCAATCTCTGACGAACTAAATTCTTTAACATTAATTGATCTAGCTAGAACAACTGGGTCCATCAATGAATACAGGGAGTTCGAAAAAGTCAAAGTATTAATCATCTTCAAAGACATGATGCTTCGTGGATTATGCCTACTGGGGATACCACGTTAAAAAAACGCGCCCTAAACTCTACCTCCATGGTGATATAGAAAGGAGTAATAAATAAGGGTAAAAAATTTCTAAACAGCGGGAAATTTTGTTCAAAAATAAAATCTTCGGAAAAATTGACGATAGCGCTTACTTCTAAAACTACAATGAGTCTCACCGCACCGGTACCGAGATAATCACTAAAAAGCGATTTTTCACCCCTTAATCCAATATGGCAGCACGAGTGGCACCCCCCCCCCCAGGTTGAAAACTTGGAATTTTAAATAACTAACAAATATAAACTTTCTCATACCTTTTGTAAGCTGGAGCCATTTGTTTACAGGCCCTGTTGATTGAGCAAGATACCTATAATTTATTGGCAATTATGACCTCTAATGTTAATAATTTAGAAAAAATTATACACAGTCATCTCGACAAATTCATCTACATAGAGTGTAGAGACATTTTAATTCAAATTTTGAGTGAGCCACATTCTATTTCCTGCAATGTAATATGAACAACATATGATACACATTATTTTTCGTACTTTATTATTTCAGCTAGTATAAGAGGTATTGATTTCTAGTATGGAATTTATAGTGAGCATTTTCTAGTGTCTAATTTCTGTGGTGTGTTTATTTATTTATTTTTTATATTATTTTAAAACTAATTATCCAAGAAACCAAAAAAATTAAAACTTGTATTTTTTCATAACCAACCATTCTTGTATTCTGATGTCAAATGATTATAGTGTATTTCTGAAATAAAATAAAACGAAGTGAAATATATAGGTATATGAAATATTTGAGACAATAATAAATAATCCCTTTCACAGCATTTAAAAAGCGGCGCTGCGCTGTTCCGAAAGCTATGCTGGTGATGTTGATCAGATGAAGAGACGTTTGTTTCCGTGAACGTGTCGGTAATAAATACGCGACGATGACAAGCTACGGGCATTTCCAAACCGCTCATCTTTTACAGTTTTTTTTAGAAACTTGTCACGATTTTTTTAACTTTACATATTAAAAGGGTACACAAAATTGTTTTGAGTTATCTGGCGCTGTCGAGGTGACTGATGAGTGGATGTTGTTAACTAAAAACAGAACAATGCTGCTATGAATACAAACATGGTTTAACAAGGTTATTGGAATAAGATATAAAAATGTAATTATCATACACACTAGCAAGTGTGATTATTATCTAACAATTTATTTGTAGATATAATACATAAGAATGCCGTGTTCGTTAGCGGACTTACCATAAATAATGTTAGAACTTTGTTGAGCGAGATTTTTTCTTTAAAGAGTAGATAAGAATATAAATTATTGACTATTTTCTGGTAGTGTTAAGTTTTGATATGCTTAGCTATGATTTTATTTTCTTTAAATTACCTACGATGTATATCCACTACTAGAGGCAAAAGTCAACGTCAGGAAAAAACTCATTGGTACTTGAGTAATAAGCACTGACACCTCTAACCTGGAAATTTTCGAGCCCCCATTGAGCCACAGACTAGTGATACATAGAACTGGTAGTTTTTCAATTCGAAATGATGGGAGTAGTTTCGCTCATCCACTAACGTCCACCTAAGTTTGAATTAACTTCGGTGGAAGAACGTTCCACTGTCCATAACACTTACGAGAGGATGCCCTGTAATTTTACAATTAATTAACAGAAACTAAATATATTAGATAGGTAATACTAATATTCATTAATCCACAACAAATATAATGAATGCAAATATTTGTAATATGTAGTATAAAATAACTAAAACCAAATATGGCTATTACTATATACTCTGACAGATTTCTGCTTCCTTCTTGTTGACCATTTAGTAAGCTAGAGGCTAAAAGATTGTCTCTCATATCGACTTTCCATAAACTGATTTGATATAATAAAATACAAATTTGTTGATAATTTGTTGAGCAAAGCTACTGCAGATTTCTTACATTTCTTCAGAAACGGTTAATCAAAGCAAAATTTTGCAGAAGAAGTCAGATATTGAATTGTGGGGCTAAAAAATATATTTGGACTTAAACAGAAGTAGAAGTAGAACATTAATATAAATATATCAAAGTAATGTTTTTGTATTATTATGCTTATAAAAACCCTAAATGAAGTTGTAAACAATAAATATCTAACAAAGAAAGGAAAATAATTTGTACAAAAAAGCCTTGAGCAATTTTTTCTACGTGGTTTCATTTTCTCAGCATGTCATAAACAAAACGTTTCTACGACAAATTTAGGCTAATATATAATTTATTAATGGATGCAAATATTATATTTTTTAAAATCATCTAATCTAGAACTGGTTCCTCAGAAAGTGTGTCGGCTAGGTAATTATGTTTTGATCGTTAAGTGAATTTATGATATCGAGTATATAATTAATCTGTTTTATTTGGAACAGTGTTAATTTAGTAATAAGTATTTGTAGAAGAGTTTCCAACCATCGACCATCTTGTAGTTTTCTTCTGAAGTGAAACGTCAAGCATCAAAATAATCAACGCAGAAGAGAACTCCGACATAAATAAATCATTTGAATGAAAGCCTTACCATCAAAATATTAATAAGCATGTGTACATGCCAATTTGTTTATAACAATTATACAGGCAGTTAAACTCATATAAAGTGGGATATATATATTAACAAGTTAGCAGTCGTTCTGATGAACGTTCCCTGAACTTAGAAATTATTGGTTGTAGGGCAATGACTCTTGTTGGAAATTCATAGATAATTTAACGCTATCAAATTGTCAGTAACTATTTTTGACGTAGAATTTACTAGACCCGGGTCATTTTCAAACCATTTTATTGCATCTTTTTTTAGAAATGATGACATATTCCAATCACCAGTTTCGTAGACTCGTAGTACAAATTAGTATGTTTTATATACACACAACCAAACTTATATATACAATATTATAATATATTTTCTCCTATTTGATCAAATTTAAAGAAAAGAGAAATTGATAGAGAAAATAAATAGAGGTGTATGTAAACCACTTTTATTGAAAAAATAAACAACAATTTTTTAAATAAGTTCTGTAATAACACGGAACATAAAACGTATCTTTTTCTCAAACAAAAACTTTAAAGTAATAGAGAATTTAAGAAACAAATAATCATTTTTTGTTAATTTAATAATCAGTGTTGCCACCTCTAGCCTCAATTCATGCGCGAATTCGACGAGACATGCTTTCGATTAGGTTATTAATATTTTCTTGGGGAAGATTTTCCCATTCTTCTAAAGCTGCTTGAATCAGTTGGTCTGTGTTGCCAGGGTTATTGACTCGAGCTCTAATCCTTCTTTTAATCATATCCCATAAGTGTTCTATGGGATTAAGGTCAGGTGAACAACTAGACCACTGTAAAACAGTCACACCGTCTGTTTCCAAAAAATTTGTGGCGATTCTCCCTGTATGAGTAGGTGCATTATCGTGCATAAATAAAAAATTTTCGCCAAAAGCGCCTCTCCAGTTTCTTACTATGGGTCCTTTTGATGCTCCAAACACCATTGTAAACGGTCAATTTTATGTTGTCTTAATAGTTCGGGAACCCTTAACTGTCTTCTGCTAAATAATCCTCGAGCTCGAAGCCTTTTCCTGATCGTTTCGACGGAAACGCTAATACCCGTAACTTGCAAATGTTGCCTTTGAAGCTCGGGATGAGCTACAGTCGGATTTCCTCTTGCTATTTGAACTAGAAACCGGTCCTGCTCTTCAGTAGTAACTTTTCCACGACTTCTTCTTGATCGATTTTTTAAGGTTCCCAATTCTAGAAACCTTGAATAGGTTTTCGAAACGACCCCTTGTGTAACCCCTACCGTCCTTGCAATTTCTCTTTGTGACATTCCCTGTTCTACCAGAGTAGTAATTCTTCCCCTCTGCACGTCTGATAACCCCACATAAGGCATTTTTTTTTAAATTTTCACACAGAAACAATTTATAACCGAACTACGATTTTACATGTGTACAGCAAAATCACCACTGTAATAGCAAATTTCAACTTGGAATGAACCTACTTGTTATTGTTAGTAAACACATTCATCTTTTTATACGCATATCACTTTTTGTAGGAAAAAAATTGTTTGCCGGGGATACCATGTGATTCCATATAAGTTTGGTTGTGTGTATATATAGTTTAATTTGATGTGTATTTTCCTAGGTTTTTGGTCATGTGGTAAAATAAAAAACTATTTTCTGACGTTTCGGTTTTATTAAACCATCTTCAGAGAACTAGATAGAGAACTTACTTTAAAAAATTATTTATAATGAATTCACAGAATATACTTACAATTTAGGTGGTAAAAATTATATAATAATTAATATTAGATACATTTTTATGTCTGTTATGGTTGAGATCTTAAAAGGAACTAAATGCTAAACTATTTTGTGCCTGGTGTTTTGAGATGTTTATGCTAACCTTGATAAGATGTAATTTATGAGATTATTGGTACTTAACTAGAGTGAGTGACATGAATTTAATGTTTGGGCTATTTACAATTAATTTGTTTTGTTGATGGAAAGATGTAAAAATTTTTTTTTATATTTATTATTAATTTTTATTTGTCAATTATTGTTATTACCCCTTTTTAGTTTATTTTAATAAATTAAAATTAGTTTCGCTTAAATTTTCTATGTCAGTGCGGTTGTTTATTGCGTTGTTATGTCTTTTAATTTGTAACATTTCATGTATAGTTGTTACAAATTAAAAGACATAACAACGCAATAAACAACCGCACTGACAGAAAATTTAAGCGAAAGTTATTTTAATTTATTAAAATAAACTAAAAAGGGGTAATAATAATAATTGACAAATAAAAATGAATAATAAATATAAAAAAAAAATTTTTACATCTTTCCATCAACAAAACAAATTAATTGTAAATAGCCCAAACATTAAATTCATGTCACTCACTCTAGTTAAGTACCAATAATCTCATAAATTACACCTTATCAAGGATAGCATAAACATCTCAAAACACCAGGCACAAAATAGTTTAGCATTTAGTTCCTTTTAAGATCTCAACCATAACAGACATAAAAATGTATCTAATATTAATTATTATATAATTTTTACCACCTAAATTGTAAGTATATTCTGTGAATTCATTATAAATAATTTTTTAAAGTAAGTTCTCTATCTAGTTCTCTGAAGATGGTTTAATAAAACCGAAACGTCAGAAAATAGTTTTTTATTTTACCACATGGCCGAAAACCTAGGAAAATACATATCAAATTAATTGATACCAACGGTCAAGAAAAGAAAAGCACTATATATGTATATATAGTGATAAAATGAAGCGAATAAATGATAAAAGTTAAAAAAGAGTTATCTTAAAACACTTTAGGAGTCTCCGAAGATCTGAAATTAAGTGATATCCGAGGTGATATCAATATCATGAATTACCAACTGATATACAAAACGAAAGTATACTCACATTTGTTGAATTAATGCCAAATTATCAGTAGGATCTAAAACGAAAGTGATCGATTCTAAACGAGAAAAATTTAAAAGAAGCGAAAAAGTGGTGATAAGACGTGAGCTTTTATATGATCACAAAACTAAGTAATAAATGTCCGATTTAAATAATACAAATCATGGAATAATTCAACATAAAATTACTTTTCGTGTATCTATGACTGTAGCAATTTAGATTAAGGATTAAACTCAAGGCACAAGTCGGTTCATTCCTCAGTTCTCAGTCATGTATCTCGGCAATGTTTAATAAGACGAAGCGAGTGAATCGTAATAAATCTAGTTCCGCGGCCGCAACTTGGATGAGAATGAGAAGAGGGCTGTGCGAGGGGGTGGGGGTGAGAATGTTCGGGACGGTTTGACTGGTATTTGTGATCAACACGGATGGTTGGCATACCGGCATACCGGCTGGGCCGTTATCAGACGAGGAATATCTGGTAACAGACAGTCCTCGCCTCAGCTATGCGTTTCTCGACGTTTACGATTCATTAAAATTAGATTGCAGATAAGATATCGCACCAGTATTATCACTATACTATTTATACACTTCATAAACCGGCAGTTGAAATCATCCGCTCCCCTTATTTGTAAATTTTTTCATGGGATTAAACTGTTTCATAAATTTCCCTAGGTGTCCATTATTTTCTTAATAAAGTCAATAATATTCCTTGTTAATTTATTTAACTACTTGTAAAAGTGCACCTTTAATAGGCTTCTGGACTGATTTTCTGAACATGTTGAGTTAATAAAATAAAGATTGATTTTATTTAACAATTACAAAAATAAGTAGGTTGCACCCAATTTCTTAGAATCTCTAAAATATCATTTGAAACTCGGTGAACTGTGAAATATCATTTTCGTTATTGGATATGCAGTTCATGTAAAATTCATTAAAAAGATACCGCACACCTTTATAATATGTGAGTTCTACCCAGAGTGGTAGCAATGCATTGTCAACGAGGCAAGTGCGAAGAGCGCGACGTCCTCATCATTTTACTACTTGACGCAGAATAAGTTAAAGAGGCGCCAATTTAGATTATTGCCAGGAGGCCCAAAAACATTTCGCAGAATTTTTCATATGTTGTAATTCAAGTTATTTTTAACAAAAGTTATTATATTGGGTCAACTTCTACTGGGTACCAATTTTTACTAAATTGTTAAATAGCACCAATTTTTTGTTTGGCATTTCGTCTCCATTCTTACACATGTGTGTACTATTGAACTCTTTACGTTCCCACTCAGAAATGATGAAAATTTTTTAAATCTAATTATAAACACAATTTATTTATGGAAATTGTTGTTTCCAACGTAAAATATTGCTACATATAGTTGAGGGTTCAGCTTTAAGTTCATCTAAATTTTTAGGAGACACACTCGACATTACTGCTTTTGCAGCATTCTTCAACGTCCGATAGGATAAAGTTTAAGTTACTCATTGTAGTTTTTCGTAATAATCTATTCGCAAGACTTTAAATAAGTATTTTTTATTTTATATCCTACCAATCCTATCAATCCTAACATTCTAGAGTATATCCTTGTGGTGCCTATTTCTTACGGTGCTTTTTGTCACTATACTTACGTAATCTTTTTATACGGAAATCTCGGGCGCCAGTCCTTTAATTTTTAAGTGCAAAGAACTACACTTTTTTTGGCTCTCCTAATTGGGAGAACAACCCGGAATAGCGAAACAGCGGAGATACGGAATTGCCAGGGGTCGGAGCTGGAGATCTATCTGATGGATTTCGATCATGCTGCTCAAACGGGTTAATCAGAAATAAATGACAGAAATAATAGCTCGTGAATTTTACCTCTTTAAAATAACGTATTTATTCAGTAGTAATTGGAAACAGAATAATTTACCCTAAAACCTCCACGACTGTACAGTCGAAGTCGAGTGTGTATAAAACTATTTCAAAATAATTAAAACAAATCAAGCTGGCAATCAAGAGTCTTTACGCGATTTGGCGGCGGAATTTTCGGAGACGTTGAATTAATATTTTTATGTGTGACAAGCAAACGGACCTTTCCACTAGGAAA
The DNA here is from genome assembly GCA_963680705.1 of Rhagium mordax. Lineage (NCBI taxonomy): Eukaryota > Metazoa > Arthropoda > Insecta > Coleoptera > Cerambycidae > Rhagium > Rhagium mordax. The sequence goes on along the minus strand of OY796657.1, from coordinate 81,061,465 downwards.
TATTATAAACGGCGGGCAATCCGTTAGCTATAGATATTTGAGGCTAGACAAAATATTGAAACACGCGGTAAACTACTGCCACAAACGTAGAGCTATTTGTTAAATGATTATGTTGAATAATGTAAGTTTTTCGAGTCAATTCTATGCAGATCCCCTGTACGGATGGCCCAAGTGAACAGATACACACAGTTGATGCATATAATGACTATTTGTTTCACGTAGGTTTTCCGGTAACCTATTATGCAAGGGGGCTTTTAAGATGGCCCAAGTGAACAGATCTCAGCAGCCATTGCATATGTTAACAAAATAAAAGACCAATGAGCTAATGAGCTCTAGTTTACTTTGGTAGCAAAATCGGCGATACTCACGGACAATAAATTCTCTCAATATCTATACTTAACTGAAGGCAGTACCTGCAGAATATAGCAGGTTGCGTTGAATTCTTACCAATATTATATTCAAAGGAATTTACTATTAAAACTCGGAGCGGCGGTACGGAAAGATTTACGGGTTCAGATTGATCGTCAATTGCTGGCGGTCGAACGGATCTGATTATGCGGACTATTTCGGAATGAACCTGAACTGCTGCCGGTTTTCTTGGAATGAGGAATGAGAGCGAAGTGAGCATTCATCTCCCTTTTGTAACCTTTATGACGTATCTGTCGTGTTAAAAGAGAGGTGGTCACCGACTTTAAACGACGGACTCGGATGCACAACCCGGCGTAACTTGCAGAGGTGCAGCGGATTATGCAATTTGGTGCATCAACTCAGAACGTATATAACCGGGACTGAGTTACTTGCAATTTCTATACTATATTGCAAAAAGAAACGGATTAAAACGGGCAAGGATTAACAATTTTAGTAACGAATGATTTTTATTTCCGACTCGGCCATTATTTATAATAATTCTCGGATTTTACTTATACGAGGGATTGTCGAAAATTAATCAATTAATTACTTGATTGCTTGTTTACCAGCGGACCTTTTAACAACTCATTAATAACTTAACTAGAACAGACTTACTTATAAAACAGCGGCAGGGTGTACCCAAGTGACGGTAATACTTAAAGCAAAAATGAACATTCCTTGATTGGAAAAAATCACTTCGTTACATCCTATCCAACTAAGAAGCAAAAAATGTTATCACCTTATGGCTTTCCATGTTATAAATCTTATAGTTTGTAACCATGGATGCTATATAAAAAATACTGAGTCAGGAAAATGAAGGTAATTTTTCTCAGCCAACGCTGGCGCTGTACCAATTTAAGCTGAATTTAGCTAATGTTTTGTGTCATTCAAGAGTCACTCCTTTAGGAATCAAAACGGGAAGTCTTATATCATCACCTACTCTAGAACGTTAAAACAAAGAAGAATTAATAGCAAAAATGTTCCTTCTGAAGAAGTTCAGAGAGACAGTTTAGAACATTGGCCTGTTCTAACACAGGACAGGACAGGAGAGGAGCCTTGTAAATTACCAAAATGTACCAGTAAAAGCCGAAGTTTGTGTGAAAACTGTAAAGTGCCCCTCTGTTTGTATGACAAAAAATTGATTTTAAATCATTTTATATTTATATATACCTGTATTTAAGAATGTTTCAATGAAACTATAATTTTTCAATTAGAACTTCAATCGTATATTGATTCCAATTGGTCTTGTTTGAAAAAGTCAATAAAAAAATAGAAAAAAAATTAAAATGGTCGAATTAAAATTACCACATAAAGAACATCATTTATAATGGTGGAAAATAATTTTTTGAAGAAAAAACACAAAAATATATGCAAACATCCAATGTTCAAGTTACTCGTTGTAGTTTTTTGTAAATGATGTAAACTTTAAATAAGTACAAATGTTCCATAAATTAAAAGCAACGTCCATAATGGAACCCATAACTTTGTAATCAACTTAGTTTTATTGCATATTTTCCAACTGACAGAAAATACTACCAACTAAAATTAATAAAAAGATAAATCACTGGCAGAGGGGAAGAATTATTACTCTGGTAGAACAGGGAATGTCACAAACAGAAATTGCAAGGACGGTAGGGGTTACACAAGAGGACGTTTCGAAAACCTATTCAAGGTTTCTAGAATTGGGAGCCTTAAAAAATCGATCAAGAAGAAGTCGTGGAAAAGTTACAACTGAATAGCAGGACCGGTTTCTACTTCAAATAGCAAGAAGAAATCCGACTGTATCTCATCCCGAGCTTCAAAGGCAACATTTGCAAATTACGGGTATTAGTGCTTCCGTCGAAACGGTCAGGAAAAGGCTTCCATCTCTAGGATTATTTAGCAGAAGACAGTTAAGGGTTCCCGAACTATCAAGACAACATAAAATTGACCGTTTACAATGGTGTTTGGAGCATCAAAACTGGACTATAGAAGACTGGCGCATTGTCTTATTTTCAGATGAAACCAGAATTGGCAATCGTTCAGACGACCGGCGAATTCGAGTTTTGAGAGGTTGTGGAAGACAGGCTAGACTCGCTGTTGCCAAATCTGTCCCCAAATACAAAGGAGGAACTCTAATGTTTTGGGGTTGAATTATGATGGATGAGAAAACTCCTTTACTTCCAATAAGACAAAGCTTAACGGGTCCTAGGTATGTTGATTTAATTTTAGGACCCATAGTAAGAAATTGGAGAGGCGCTTTTGGCGAAAATTTTTTATTTATACAGGGAGAATCGCCACAAATTTTTTGGAAACAGAAGGTGTGACTGTTTTACAGTGACCTAGTTGTTCACCTGACCTTAATCCCATAGAACACTTATGGGATATGATTAAAAGAAGGATTAGAGCTCTAGTCAATAACCCTGGCAACACAGACCAACTGATTCAAGCAGCTTTAGAAGAATGGGAAAATCTTCCCCAAGAAAATATTAATAACCTAATCGAAAGCATGCCTCGTCGAATTCGCGCACGTATTGAGACTAGAGGTGGCAACACTAATTATTAAATTAACAAAAAATGATAATTTGTTTCTTAAATTCCCTATTACTTTAAAGTTTTTGTTTGAGAAAAAAATACGTTTTATGTTTCGTGTTATTACAGAACTTATTTAAAAATTTTAGAGGTCAGATATAAACGCGAGGCTGTAATGAAGGCGACCAGCCAGGTATGTATACTAACACCTGTTATATAAGTTTTGAGAAAAGTTTGGCTTTTTGACTTTTCTTAAACTGAATAAAGTTTTATTGTTACAACTTAATATATTTATAAACATCCGTTCTTACTCTATAAAAGTCAGTTAGTTTATTGCCGCTAAGGGTCCGTGTTCTTCAATAATTCGCAGTACATGTCTAACTGGTCTCATGAGGTTTTGGGCGTCATTTATATTCATTTCTCTTACTTTCCGGAAATTTCGCTGCCGAAGTTCCTGCTCGTTTTGGGCTTCCCAACCATTGTCGTAGATTTTCTGAGCCAATCGAGCCCAAAAAGTTTCGATTGGCCTGGCTTGGGGGACATTGGGGGTGTTACCAATTCTGGGGGTCTATTCTTGAAACTAGGGAATGTGTTCTCATGAGGGAATTACGTCATTACGTCTGTAATAGTAAGTCAGCCAATAGTAAATGTCAATTTACGTCATATTGACGTCATTCCCTCATGGGAACACATTCCCTAGTTACAAGAATAGACCCCCTGGGCACATACGGAATATTTCTTGCTTCCAGCCAGTCACGTGTAGCTCTGACATAATGTGCTGATGCTAGATCCGACCAAAACATATAATTTTCATATCCGTGATGCTAGTTGGCGTTGAAAATTCGGAAACGAGGAGCAACCTTCTTGTAGATTTTCCAATGGTATCTTTCATCATTCGAGCTTGAAAAAGCCATACTATTGCAATTTTTTGGCATTTGCCCAACAAGTGTTAGAATACTTCTGCGAATATCTAGCTTACATACCACTGCGAAACAAACTGTCAACAATATGACATGTTTAACAAAATGGCAAAACCCCTAGCAACAGTTAATAATTCCAAGGATGACTTGATGTACTGCATTCCTATTTTTGTAAAGCACTAGAATTTTTTCTCAAAACTTACGTAACAGGGGTTATTTTATTCACAATCATTGTATAATAACATAATCTCAGCATACAATTTTTTTATTTAATTGAATAGATAGTGAATGAGAATTAGGAAATTATGCAACAAATAAATTAGGTTATTTCCACAAGTATTTATTATCAATGATTTCTGTTAAATTCGCTCAAAATTCTACAACAAAATGTTTGATTCTGATCATTTGTGACTTAGATAGTGATTCTATAAGGGACTTTGTAATGAATAAAATTTTAGCTATGGTATTATTCAAAGAGAACAAAAAAAATACAAGTTTTCTCATACACATACAGCTTGCTAAGGTTTACTAAATTCGTGCGTAGTTTAAGAGGCAATTTAAATGAAATATGAATTATTACAAAAATGCTATTGCTTTCCACTGTCAACTGGAATAATTTATTAATTTATTTTTTAAGCAATCCCTTTAACTATTTAGTTATAATATTTTTATTTTTGACTCTACCAAAAAGAAAATGAAAAACTTTTGTTTTAAAAAATGTTACTATCTCTCTAAAAATTCGAAAATATACAGGGTGTTCCATTTAGGAAAATGTTAACTTGATAAATACCTCGAGAACATTTTCAATTGTTTCCAGAATATTAATTAGTATAGAAAATATTACTACTTCGCTAATTTAAATAATTTTGAAAGTCCAATAATAACGAATGACTTAGCAATGGTGCACATTGGAATTATCCTATATTAAGCACATTTTTTACACCAGATTTAGTCATTGAAATTTTAACACCTTTCGAAATGTCCATTTGTCTGTCTATACGCATTTCAGTTGGTCATTTTTTGTTACGCACGATAACTCAAGAATTGAAAGTTCTATCGTGTTCAAATTTAATTGTAAGAAAATATTACCTCTTAAGGAAAAACTCTATTATTAAAAAAACTAAAATGTTACAGTTAAGGATTATTTTTACCAAATAAATGGTCCTGCAGTGAAAGACAATCTTGGAAGTGGTACTAATGCTGAAGTAAGTGTCTACAAGCAGAAAAATAGTGTACAGAATACTAAAGCGCGTTTCAATCCCTAAGTTGGCATCATCGAGAGATGACGTAACTTCGTTGTTCAATGTAAAACATTACGATAATTTGCAAAACACTAATATATCCCATTGAATGTGCTACAATTATAAAAAAATGCAATACTAATAGATATAATATTTAGTTATTTTATTACTGTTAAATTAGGGCTACTGGTATAATTGTATACACCAATTAAAACTTTCAATAACCATGGGTAACAAATTTATAAGAATTCCATAGCAGGAAATAATTAAAACTATTTCGACGTGCTCACTTTCTTCTTTTATGAATTAAAATTATACATCTTAATAAACCCTACTGCCTCACTATATCTATACATACAATTAATTTGAAATATTCATCATTATTAAACTAATAGTTCTATTTAGATCAAATAACCTACATTAAACAATAAACTTTCTATCGCTAGTAAATTTTCGTGGCTATTTGTCTTATTCCCTAGTGATTACCTCAGACTTAACATGCTGGTAGACACGCCCAGAAGTTTTCCGACTTTCCCTTGCTGTTTTGTGGAACTTTTATGTGTACTTTTTTTCAGTTTTGTACGAAAATTTATTAATATAACTAAAGTGACTTTAGTGCCGTAGTTACGTGCGTAATTATGTAATTAGATTTTATACAGGGTGAAGGTAAGCATGTTTAAATTATATTGAAAATAAATTTTAAAATTATAAAAATATCAGCAATAACACGTAACGTGTAATTAGGTCTACCTTGTTTTGTTGCTATAGCGAAAATGAAATAACGAGCTGACCACTCTTTAAACCTATACACTTCTCGTTAAAATTAACGCATACTTTTAAATGTGACCTTATGTTCAATCTTTAATATTTTCTGAATTACTTTCTTGATTTCAATCATCTTGTTTTGGATTGTAGCATGATTCTTCGTGAATTTTAGGATGAGGCTGGTTTACATCTCTGGTGTATTTTTGCTGAATTATAGATTATTACATTGACGACGTTTCTGACCAAGAAATTTAAAACGCTCTGTGGAACGTTTTAGCACCTTTGCCAAAACTCAATACTAATCACAATTTAGTCTCATTCTTTGCCAACATTTTGTTTTTTAAATCATCTTTTTATCACGTCAGAGAGGTAAACCAGCCTCATCGTAAGATTCTCGAAGAATCAAGCTACAGTCCAAAAAAAACATGACTGTAATTGGGGAAATAGTCAGAAAATATTGAAGATTGAACGTCAGGTCACTTTTAAAATATGCATTATTACGACGTTGGGATTCTTATAATTCTTTCACTTAACGTTAGAAGCATAATTACCTAACCGTTTCCTATACAGTATTAGTTTTAAGTCAAATATCCGTGGGTAGCATTGCTGTTGGTGTTCTCCAACTTCATGGACCTTTTTAAATCGCATCCAACCCATCTCAGATAGAAGGCGAAATCGGTGCTCTCACGTACGTAGATATTAGTTAGGCAATTAACGGATTTAATATTTATGGCATGTGCGTGTACATGCTAAGTTAATAGGTAGGCACAACATAACATAACGAATGCTCAATGCGTCTTCATTAACACACCGCGTACAGACGATTTTACTATTGATGGGTCCTGCGCACGGAATGCTAAATTTACATTTATTGTAATTATTACCCACTATTTGTATATCATTTGCATGCTAATTTCTGTAATAAACTTATAGCTAATAGTCCAACAGATAAATCTTATATTAATTTTAAACGATTAAAATGATTTTCATAGAATTTCTCGCCTAAACGCTATTTAATTTCATAATAATTAATGTTAAATGGTTACTAATAATTATTATTATGTCGATTAATTATGATTTATTAACATTAACATATTTTAGGTAAATAGAAGTAATACCTACTAGTTATAATATTTTTACTTTCTTTTTCTCTGTGTCAAGTTTCATATTTGATATAAAAATATGGACTGTTTGCATTTATTTAATACTTAAAGTAATGCTTTTATTAACGACAATAATAATTTGATTTAACATTAATATAAATTAGTGTAATCTTCCTTTACTAATTTATAAATGACTTTGTTTAGGTTTTATACAAGCATAATAACAACAAACATATCCAAATTGATATACTTATATTGATGTTTCATCTCTAAACATGCTATTATTAAATTCATTGGACTTTCTTTAATACATAATTAATATTGTATTAAAATTCATAAGATTCAAAACGTTTAAAAACAAATTATTAAAAAAAAATTTTTTTAACTTACCACAAAATTTATTCATTATGGTCACCAATTAAAAAAAAATAAAAATAAAAAAAAATAAATAAAAAAAATAAATAAAAAAAACCATAATGAATGAATTTTATGGTAAGTTAAAAAAATTTTTTTTAATAATTTGTTTTTAGACGTTTTGAATCTTATGAATTTTAATACAATAATAATTATGTATTAAAGAAAGTCCAATGAATTTAATAATAGCATGTTTAGAGATGAAACATCAATATAAGTATATCAATTTGGATATATTTGTTGTTATTATGCTTGTATAAAACCTTAACAAAGTCATTTATAAACAATGCATATCAAGCAAAGAAAGAGAATTGTAAAATTCCTTTACTAATTTTATTATAATGAATTGATTTTTAATCATATATAAAACCATTATTAACTAACATATTTTTAGTTGCCAGAGAGTCATCTTGCACCTCGTTTTAAAGTTATTCTAATTTTCTGCACACTAGTTTTTTTTAATGACAGACCGTTATCCGTTCACTAGTTATAAGCGTTCATATGAATTCATACGTACATCAATATCAGATTCCTTTCGTAATTATCGCATCGCATGCAAACCATGCAAATATTTTGCGTTTATGTGGACGTCAAATATCTGTTTCAACAGCCGTTGTACGGTCTACACTGGTTTATTGCAAATTTGTTGTTTTCAAAATATACCCAGCCATAATGCTTGTACCTTCCGAAATGTTGTTTATAATGTAAAATGTTTCGCAGCCTTGAGTATATTTACGCAGTTCCATCATCTTTGATTATTAAGCGGTGATTCCAGCCACATTCAAAAACAGACGGTTAGACATCTCTTGGAGGATAAGAAAATATATTACGGCGGAAATGATAGTGATTCACACAACCTACTACTTACACACTATATCTCCGAGGTATATATAGAATGTTGTCAATAAAGTAAATTTCATCAATACAATAAAAATAATGCAAGAAGACAAAGTGATCACAATTCACACTGGTATAGGGATACACATAGTTTTTCCATAGTAATCGAATGTATAGGTGGATATTCTGGTTGTATTGAATGGCTTGCTCGTTCCGCAAGTTGGCACTCTTGAACTTCTTTTTGTAAGGTTACCACAAATGCAAAATGTTCATTGCTCTAGTGTTGAGACTTTGAAATATCCAAAAACTAATTTTTTTTCAAATATAAATTACCTAATTTTTAATTCCAGGTAATCTAGAAAATATCTGGATTCTTGAAGAAATGACCTCTAATCCTGTGACTTTACACCAAAAGAACAAACGTTTTTATGCTTTCAAAAATCCAATTATTATTTAGATTACATGAATTTAAAGATATTCAAGAAATAAAATTAAATAATGCCACAAATACATAACTCTTAAACATTAGTTAATTCAATGTGAAACTACCTCATTTTCTCTGAACTCCGTTGTTCGATTGTTAGAAAAACTAATACCGATGAAAAATATATAGGATGTTACATTTAAAAAAATTTGGAAAATTTTATTCATGGAGTTATATATTTTAAATGTAAAAATTATTTTTGGCCACCCTACACAACATAGTTTCATAATGGTAGATATAAACAATTTTTTTCTTAAAATCCATAATTGTGACTATAGTGATTATTTTGATATACTTGTGTAGGTGAAATTATTTCAACAAAAAAAAAAACAGTTCGTGTAAGTGGTCAGAAGAGAGATGATACGGGAGTGGACGAAGGCTAAAAGAGGCTCCAGTTCTGATGCACATGGCATTGCATTAAATAAAAGTACCTACTTGGTCCTGCAGAACTCACAGAACTCGACCTATTGCAGTCCGACATACAACTTAATACTGTAATTTTGTGACGGATGTTCTGGGCAGAATAAAACTTATTTTTTCATACATATTTTACAATTTTGGTTGTACACAAAAGCTCCTCCAATCGTTAAAATAATTCTCATGATTTTTTTCTAGCCGCAGATTGCATAATTAGGAGAATTAAGAATATAAGAATCTAAGAAAAAAAAAACCAAAATAGTAAATTATGAAGAATATTGGAATATTTTTGGGGAAGTTGGAACTGTAAATGCTTTAGGAGTAGATTGCGCTTTTCGTAGTTCAACCGGAAATAAAATTTTTCTAACTTTATCAAATTTTACTCGCCAAAAAACTTAAATGGCTATACTTAACAATTTTTTTCCTACATTCATTTATTTTGTTTCATGTGAAAATGGAATAATTTATGGCCGATATAACATTTTCAACCGCCATTTTCTCTAAAACTCTCAAAATTAGATATAGGGTGTGCCGCAAGTTTTGTACCTAGAATTTTTTGAGCTATCAAAATTTTGAATAATATGCAGGTGTTCCATTAAAAATAACAAAGTTTATAGGTACTGTTTCTGGTTAAACCGGAAAAGAAAATCAAAAGTTAGAACAATCAAAATCACCATATTCAACCATACAACTTCCCAAAATTTGAAATAGTTATCTTTTTTTACAAGAAAGTGATAGACTGGCTAGTAATATCGTAAGCACCCGGTATATCCAAATAAATTTGCCCTGGCAGGTACTTTGAAATATTATCTTTTTGATAATAATTATACTTGCATATTATTATTTTTCTCAAGACGAGTCGGGGAAGTATGGAAATGTCACAACTCTTTAAAATAAATTTGTAAAAAGTTCGTTTACATTTATTTGTTTTTCGCAATGTTATCAAAAATAAGAAATTAAATATTGTAACATTTGTATACCTATTACTAAAATAGTTAGTTATTTGTATTTTAAAAATTGTAACACAATAAAACAACTTTGTGTAATCAATTTGAAAAGGAACAAAATTTTCTATTTATTTAGGTAAGTTTAATTTTCTGGCTACATTTGAAAAAAGATTCAAAACCCTCATAAACGAAAATGTGCTGTCGCCTTTGACACCAGGAATTACCAGGATACACATTTTATTCATTACATAAACACCTCATGCTCTTTTCTATTTCTATTATATTATCCCAGTCATCAATCTAGTATAATCCCTAGTTCATCCCCACAGTTGTGACCTGTCACTTTGCTCGTTCGGTCTGATTCAGTTTCGCGTCTATTGCATGATGAAAATGAAGGAGAACATAACACTAACATTAATTACGGAAGCCATCAGGCGCATGGATTTAACAAACTTAATTTATAATAAAATAGTTTTTAAGTGTATCTATTTCTGTTCAAAACATGTTATGCAATATATTGAAATTAACTCGTTATTGTGAGGACACTGGACATTGACTGGTCCTTTCACCTAAAATTTAATCGTGCCATATACCCCGAAGACGAAACTGATGCAGCTACGGAGACGTGTTTCGGAGTTATTGCTCCTCATCAGCGTAGCGTAGCTAAATAAAGAAGCCTACCTATTAATGTTTTGTCGAATTTCGAAAGAAACGGCAAACCATTATAACGCTACACAAATTAATATCCATATTTTTTCAAAATGCTTTTGTTCCCTTTTTGATGTTTGTTTCAAAGTATTTATTATATTGCTAACTCTACGTATTATCTACTTACCTTTTGCAACATTTAATCTAGTATACAGTTTCACTACCAGCAGTATAACTCATCAGTTCTTTATTTTAGAGACCAAACACTGAAGCTGAACATATTACTCTTCAGTTGCAGTTCGAAGATCGAGCAACACACCTGAATGGGATATAAGCTTATTCACATCAATTAATTTAAAATGCGTCAAGTATATGTCAGTTCCTCTAACACCCATCTATAACTTATTAAAAAGAGTAGAATAATTTAATTCTAAGTATGACTAGTATAAGTTTAGAGGAAATCAAACAGAAAGGCCAATATCGTAAAATCAGAATTTATTGAAAGCAGATACATATTTGAAAGTAACTTGAATTAAAATTTAATAAAATCAAAAGTGTCAAAAAAAATTGTTCCTATAATGTAGTGCAAATTTGAAAAACAATTCATATGACGATTAGGATTATCGATTTATTCTATTTTATTTAAGTTTGCAGCAAAATATAAATGTCAGACTTTTCCCTCTGTAAAATATAAAAAATGGAAAAAAAGTAGCTATTGTCATCTGACCTAGCAGTTCCAGATATAACGTTACCAATTACCTAATCTCAGAGGCTATTAGGCCGTAGCGATATCAGAGCCAAGATTGAGATTCCTCTGTTCATTTCTGCTCATTCCCGCGGCGGGAGACTATCCGTCCGCCATCAAATCAGGGCCAGATTATTTCGGGAGATTTGATTGAATGTAACCCCTCGACATCCATCATGTTTAGTGAGGCACCGTACAAGTCCAAATGATCTGACTTCTGTTCGTCTAAATCCCAGCCCAACGGCCGTTCCCCAGAGATCCCCTCGGCAAATTCCTTTATCTCCAGAAATACCCCGGATACTATACGCTCTTCCTTGTGCAAGGAATGCTCGCAAAGTATTATGTTATTTGTTCTGCTGTACTTTCTATAGCGATTTTTAGCTTCATCCGTTGTATCCAAATGCAATAAGAATTACGTATTAAACGTAGCTAAAGAATTCTTGTAGAAAATAATAAAAATAGGAACTGAAAACTGAAAGCAATGTGTTCTTGTCTTATTCTTAATTTCGTTACTTGCATATTTAGGTCGTAATACAATCAAGTATGTGAATAATAGTATACTTAAAAGACGCACATAGCTCCAAAAACTTGAAATGAAATAAAATGAACAATTCCTAAAACAGTAAAAGCATTAATGTAATTACGTAAATACTAAATCTTAATGCTCTTGCATAAATGGCATTAATATTCCTATTCATTCTTTAAGAGTAGTTCGAGCATATTCATTCTTTAAGAGTAGTTCGAGCAATTTGATATCATTATCTAACGTCAATAGAATCACTGATAGCAATAAATCAGCAGAAGAATTTATTATTAATTTAAGGAGCACCCATCCCAAGAGGTTGTTGGTTATTTACAGTCATCAGTAAAGAACATGCACACATATCATAACACGTCAAGTTCGTTAAGTCTCAGAATAAATGACTAAAGCAACTTATTGCTAGAAGATCACATCAATTGTACTAGAGGCTCATTAGAATTCAAATTGGATGGAAGGCCTATACTCGACAAACATATTAATAGATATAATCCAATTAAATAAGAATTAATAGAGTTTCTATTAGAAAATATGTTTTGGGTGCTCATTGCAATTACCTAATTTACCTCTGTCGTTCGCCGCGTTAAAAAAATGGTCTACATCCGATAATTATCCCATTTGATGAATGACTGAAAAAACAGCTTTGTTTATTCAAAAACACAATTTAAATGTCATAAAAGGGTTATGAAGCAAGTGCACTGTGATATGAAGGGCAGCGATAAATTACTAAAAAAACAGCGGGGTCATATTATGTAGGATGACGCTGTGGTAGCACTTAATGGAGTGATAATGATTTATCATCAAATTTTCATTCACTAATTGGAGACCGCGACCGAAGACAAGCCATCCGTAAGGCGTTATCTGAAATTGAGACATTACCAGACAACGCTCAGAGTGGACTAATATGTTGCAGATAAACTGTTGACATCTACTCGCCTTCTTTTAATTGCCCACATTAGCGCTAATGGCACAGCTAATTTTTACAGATACGAATTAATATGTGTTGTTAATCACAATGAATTTACTGTAGTAAAATCGAGGTTAAAATTATAGAGACCTCATGTAATATTTTACTCTCTCGTATATGTCAATAAACGGGCAATTATAGGGTTGTGAATTCAAACGTTTTTCCCACATGGTAGGAAACAATAATAATAATAAAAATTTGATCGCGCCTTCATTTATGTAAATTCTTAACTTGCAGTTTCCAAGAAAACTTACCATAATAATCTATAAAGATGATTAAACTCTGCAAACTAATTGTGGTATTATTATCCTAAATGCAGTTTTAATTAGCTGACATTATTATTATAACTACTAGTAGGTAGCAAAAAATACACTGGCGGTAACTCACCTCTCAATTAATATGCAAATTAAATGTGAACAGAGCTTTAATATGGACTATCTTCCTCTCCACATACAGTTAATAACACGAATGGCATATTGCGAATTAAATGCCTGTATCATGATGGACATAATGCGTATTCAGGAGTCTTGAACATATGGTAGTCAATAAGAGGATTCTTAACCAACACATGACCTGACTACTCATGAAAGAACATAATAACCCAAAACAATAATGTTGCATAGCAATAGAATAAACTGTGTTTACTTCCAACATTCACACCAAAAGACCTGGTGGCAGTAGTTGTAAAGGTACCGATAGAAACGGAAGCATGAAGTCATTTTTATCTTGGCTTACTATCCTTGAGACGCAAAGAAATTAAAGAAAATCGACCAGACAAAGCTCGACGGAACAAGTTATTCAGCAAACCATCGATGCTAATAAAGAAAAAAGAATGGGTTTGACTTCTAAGACTTACAATGTTTCATTTATCACATTGAGGCGTCGTGAAAATAGTTTACAGACCTCCTACAAAGATTACTTAGGTAGCTGCAAAGCAACTTTTTCCAAAGGATTGGAAACTCAGTTAGTAGATCGCATAAAAAATTTTGCAACTAGGTTCCTTTTCACCTTTTCGCCTCACTATATTAGATGTGAGAAAACTTTCCTTCCAGATCGCAAAAGCAAAAAAGATTCCACATAATTTTTCAAGGGATAAACGAGCCGCTGGTTGGGACTGACTCAGATAATTCGCTAAACGTAATCCTTCAATATTCCTCAGAACTCCGGAATCTATTTCTGCCGTAAGGATTCCTTTAATAAAATACAAGTAAAAAATTATTTTGACCGTTTATCACATGCCTTTAGTCAATATTCATTTGAACCAAGGGACACATGGAATATTGTTAAATCTGGTTTATCAACAGTGCTTTTTGCAACCAAAGGACGAAAACATGTTGGGATCCTAAGTAGTGCTGGAAGAGGTGAACACCTTACATTTGATTATCACATGAATGCTGTTGTTACCTTTGTGCTCTCTATCTTAATTTTCCTCAGAAAAATATGAAAAATTAATTAATGGACTACCTGAAGCACATTTCGTACGTTACGCCAACTGCTGACACAACAGTTTTATTGTTGGTAAATAGTCATTTTATTCATAAGAATTTTGAAGTTATAACCTACACATAAGAAAATGGTATAGTGCTGTTTTTGTTTCCCTTCGCACTGCACTCACCAAGTGCAGCCCCTTAGATGTCAATCTTTACTCACCTTTTCGCTCATATTATAATTAAGAGTTAACCACCTGGTTGAAACCACTCCGCACCGTTACAAATTATCAGGTTGCGGAAATTTTCGGCCCAACATGCATAAAAGCCTCAATTAAAAATGCTGTTCTTCAATGGGCATTTTTTACTAAGTAGTTTAATTCGAACATTATTCCAGAATGGATGTTCTCTCCAGCAGCTGTAACCGATATACTTCATAATGGGTTGGATGAGGAAATTATTTATAAGCCTGGAGCATCTATTAATAAAGACGAATTAATGAAAGTCGTGATATTGGTGATGTTTAAGTAGTGAGTCTTTCTCCAATTCTCACGTCTTCACAATTAAAACAAAGCGAACCAATAGAAAGAAGGACTACGGGGTTCGTAACCCCCAGATATTGACTTGGCAAAACAGATCTTACTACCGAGTTAAATTTGTTATAAATTGAGATGTAAATACAAAAATTTTCATTTTTAAATTCTACAACATATTAAAAAAATACACAGTGTTCCATATGAAAAAAATTGAAAATTGAATTCAAATAGTTGCACATTGAAAAATAATTTTTGGCCACCCTGTATACATTTACGGAGTGAAAATAATTTAGAAACATTACATAGCTATTTCGTAACTGGTATTAACATATTTTTTCTTTAATATCGTAATTGTGACTGTTAACTGTGACGATTTTTTCAACACACACGTGCGAGCACACGCGTAGCTATGTACAGGGTGTTTCCTATAAAATTATACCCCCCCCCCCTTATTTCGGTCAATTACCACCGCTTTTAATTTTTCAAAAACCGGTCTAACACAGAATTTTCCGTAGATTTTGAATATGCTATTAATTACTTTTTTTCCTACTTCAACCGTATACGAGGGGCAGAAAAAAGTATGGTTTTTTTAAATGGAACACCCTATATATTTTTACATATTTGGATACGCCTCGTCCTTCTAATTACAAATATACAGGGTAAATTTGAAATACACTGGATAATTTTAATCCGTTAAGCTCTATGATCCGTAAAAATTCTTAAAAATAGTCATTTGTAAAATAAATGAAATACAGTCAAGAAAACAATTTTTGAATATTTATTAAATATTCACGACGCTCCTGAGCAGAACAGCTGATGTGTGTAGCGACATAAATGCCTGTACCCCCACTCTTCTTGGCTATCGTGTTGTTGTGTTGGCATAGTTCTGCCTGTGCATCCATGATGCCGAGTGTGAATTTTTCCTAGTGTTTTAGATTTCAGTTTTGGATTTACTTGGTAAACACTGCGAATACTGCGTAGAGGTATTTGTTCGTAACCATGTCAATGTCAAGTTCCCCGGTCAGTGTATCCCCAGCGGGACGAGTTTAAGGTTTTTTTGTTGAAACATTAACTATGGAATTTTGAAATTAAAACACTGGGAATTCATTAATTATGCTATAAGAAATTAAAAGAGATTAAAAATATTCAGTGTATTTTAAATTCACCCTGTATATGATACTTATATATTTGCTATAAAAATGGCGCAAATATTGAATTTAAATTTAGGGCGTTTCCTTCAAAACTATACCCCCCTTATTTCGGTCAATTATTAACGATTAAAAATTTTCAAAACCTACACATAGAATTTTTCGTAGATTTCATATATGCTATTACTTTTTTTCTCCCTTCAACGGTATACGAAGGGTGGAAAAAAGTATGTTTTTTTTTAATGGAATGCCCTGTATTTTTTTACATATATAAGTATTATATATATTTATAATCAGAAAGGTAGGGCGGATCTAAATATGTAAAAAAATACAGGACATTCCATTAAAAAACACATACTTTTTTTCACTCTTTGTATACCGTTGAAGGAAGAAAAAAAGTAATAGCATATATGAAATATACGAAAAATTCTATGTGTAGGTTTTGAAAATTTTTAATCGTTAATAATTGACCGAAATAAGGGGGGTATAGTTTTGAAGGAAACGCCCTAAGTTTAAATCCAATATTTGCGTCATTTTTATAGCAAATATATAAGTATCATATATATTTGTTATCAGAAGGACGAGGCGAATCCAAATATGTAAAAATATATAGGGTGTTCCATTTAAACAAACCAAACTTTCTTCTGCCCCTCGTATACGGTTGAAGTAGGAAAAAAAAGTAATAGCATATTCAAAGCCTACGGAAAATTCTGTGTTAGTCCGGTTTTTGAAAAATTAAAATCGGTGGTAATTGACCGAAATAAGGGGGGTATAGTTTTATAGGAAACACCCTGTACTTCTAGAAAAAAAAATAATCACATCCAAGTTGCTGGAAAAGGGTCAGTAATAATATTATGAGTGGAAAGAGGCTAGAACGAGGATTCTAAAAATTTTCCATTTTCCATTTTCCAAAAAAGCCAGTTAGTGGTCACTTTCTACACATCAGTTAAACTTTTAAACTGGATAATTTGCGGTTGAAATCTAAGTTGCTAAAATACAGTAATTTTCATAATAATTTTAAACAATAAATAACACGTTGATTTTCTTTATTATAGTCATAATAAAACGTTTTATTTTTGAGTTTTAGGAGTGGTGCTAAAGTAATCCATCGGTAGCGGGTTGTGGCAATCATCTTATTGGAGTGCCTGAAGCGAAAGACTATAGTTATTACGTGCACAACATATGCAGTGGCGTAACACGGCGTAAAATATATCCGCACAATTTTTATAAAAAATTCTAGTTATATATAAGTGAAACGTACATACGATCACATTTATATACTCTACTTATTTTAAATTACAGTTGCGAATAACAAGTAACGTTTCGAAAAAATTTTAAAATTTGATACAAAACCAAGAAATTAAAAATATGTCTGAAAAAAAAAATAATTCTGAATAAAATTTTCTTATATTTTCCAAATAAGTTTAAAGAGCCAAAAAAGGAGGTAAAAACCAGTGATTACATTTAAGTTTTTATGTCAGAATGTTTAGATACATACTGTTGCTACTATTATTACTATCCATGTGTTTTTAATAAAAACTTAAATATTATTGTTTAAATGTTAATTGTGGCATTTCATAAATTATTTCTCTTCCTTTTCTTTTTTGGGATTTTTTACCACATTCCTTGAGATTTTAAACTGGTTAATTTGAATATTTTTTAAATAAATCGAATTTTTTTGGATAGGTATCTCAAAGAATGTGGTAATAAATCCCAAAAAAGAAACGGAAGAGAAATAACTTAAATATTGATTTCGGTAAGGTGAAAAATTATTATTATTTTTTTTACATTGGGGAAGTTGACTCACCGCCAGACACAAATTTGTTAATTTCATTAACATACCTAATTCCAACCTAATCGACAAAGTATAAAACGTTTTAGACCTCAAAAGGTTGAATACAGCTATACACGGCAATAACGCTTCTTGCCCAGGGGTTCATTTTAAACAGGTCACATACATATTTTGTAAGCACTCCACGAGTAATATGAGTCGTACACAAAATGGAAAACGTATTGGAGACAAACTAGAACTACCGTAAATGTTAATTTTTGTTTGATTTATAAATGAAATTAGACAATTTACAACTATTTTGGATCACTGACAGGAGATGCAGCAAATTAAAAGGGGATTCAATTTAAAGTACATACTTATAATTATTTACAAATTATTTCATTACATTTCTCACACCAATTTTGTGTAAATAATCCAGGTAAAACCATGACTGATTATAATTATTATACTAATATCTTACTAAATAAATGTATCTGGAATTTCTTACTAAATAAATGTATCATATTGGACGGTAACAAGTAACAAGACTCATTTCATTGCTTTTTGAACAGAGTTTTACGTTTGCCGATGCAATCTTCTAGAGACGATGCATTATCTATAGCTCTTTCTGAACGTCTACTTTCATTAGCTAACTGGTTTACTTTTTCATTATTGACTAGACTGATATGAGCTTTGACCCAGACAAATTTATTATATAATCTCTCAGGTCTGTTACCTAATATAGATTTAATTTTGAAGATATATGAATTATGAAAACGAGAATTAAGATCCATTTACTTTTTAATGACTGTTAAAACGCACAGCAAATCAGATAGAACTAATGCTTTTTGACAGTTTTGATAAATTAATGTATTCTAATTCTTTTGTGATGTGGCCTCGGCTAAGATTATATTGAAGCGTTATATTTTTAAGGATAACGTTGCTATGGTCTCGTATGGTCAGATAAATGATGCCAACTTGATTGGCGAAACGGGCTTCGAGTGCATCAAGATAATTGGGTTTTTATATTTGGTTCATTAAATTAACCAAAATATTCAATCATGGTGTGAGTGTAGTTCATCTTATTGAGGAGAAAAAGTTCAGGCATTTCTTATTCCTATGAACAAGGGCGGATTTTTTTACCAGCATTTACCAGGTCATAATAATTATTTGCTTAGATGACTTTTCCAATAATTGCTAATTTTTTGCGAGTTAAGTATGAATTATTAAGGCAGAAATTGACCTGTAATGTAGGTTCAAGATAAAAAATTATTCTTAACGTTATTTTAATACCCAAACAGTACACTTGAATTAATGTTAAGACTTTCCTTTAAAAATTTAACACATAATCACAATTTGATACTGCCCCTACAATTTATTTTAAAACACCACCAGAGTCAATGCGTCAAAAGTTTCTGTAGGTAGGTCCCTTAACTTTTACTGACAATTTTTAAGTTTAATTAGGACAGGTTTAATTGCAGCGTTGTTTTGACATTTCACAAATAATAACAAAATAACCTCATTTCTTATTCAGTATACAGGGTGTGACAGCAGTGTGTCGGATTTCGATAGCTCAAGTTCTATAATAGCTAGATTTAAAAAAAAAAGTACAACTAGATAAAAAAGTCTATAACCGGAAATTATTTTCTAATATACAGAGCGACCCAAGACAATATTGCATGCTCAAGCTATCGAAGTCCGACGCGCTATTGCCTCACCCTGTATATCAGCTATTTTTAAGACTGCATGACATTTATTGATTTTTTTGAGAGAGTTTGAAAAATCCTAGAATCTTCGATATGAGTGTAACACAGTGTCGTAGTTTCCACTAACACCAAAATATTATTACTGATTTCTTGAGTGCAGTATTAGTGTTTTTGTGTTAGTGGAAACTAAGTCGGTGCTAAGATCTGAAAAGGTAAACCAGAAACTTATGAATCTCCTTTTAACTAAATATCTTTTTCCATTATTAATATTATGTGTAAAAGCAATCAATTGATTATTATTTAATATATAAAATGTTCTTACGAGCAGATGCACATAAAAATAATGTAAAATAGTTGTTAACATAAAAATATTTTCTATTCATAATCCTTGATGCCAACATGAATGTATACTTGTTTAAAGACATGTCAATTACTCATACTGTCGAATTATTATCGATATACTCATATTTATGAGTTTATCTATACCGGGTGGCAAAAATATTTTGGACTTTTTACTCATAACTATTTTGCTTATTAACCGATTTTAATGAGATAGATATCGTTGCTTACACAAAAAAATGGACTATCGACGATAAGTTTCAAAATGGCCGTAAATTGCCTTTAAATACAAGATGGCGGCCTAGCTTGAAAATAGCCCTTTGTTTGAACCAATTCTATTTAAAGAAAAAAAATCGAAATGACACATTCAATGCAAAAAAGCAATTAAATGGACCTTCCTCTACGTTTTAAGACCTCGATGAGAAAAATCGATCCATCGGGAGCGGAGCTATATGTAATTATACAAATCGTCTTTTTGCCATTCTTAAGCTGTAATACTTAAATTGCACTTATTTCTTTGACCAATAACTCTTTTGTTTATTTACCGATTTTAATGAACTTAGTGTCGTTGGTTACAGAAAAGAATAGAGTATCGACATAAAATCCAAGATGGCGGCCGCGTTTGAAAATAGTCATTTCTTCGGTAGATCCTGAAATTTTTAGATATTAGGATTTTTACCCCTTGGATATGTCCATCTTTTGATGTTGCCACTGCCGCTTTCCACTTCTGAACTTGGAGCCGCAAAGTGGCCATTCTCTCAGATTGATTATATTATTATTATTGTTTTTATTCAAATATTGAATAGCATCCCGGTTGTGGGCGGGAGCACATCCTAAAAACTTAATTAAATACCTACAACAAAAAAGATATTGGCCAAAGAAAAAAATGCAATTTAAGTACTACAGCTTAAGAATGACAAAAAGACGCTTTGGATGATTACGTATAGTTCCGCTCCCGTTGGACTGATTTTTTTCATCGATGTCTTAAAATGTAGAGAAAGTTTAATTTTATTGCTTTTTTGTATTGGATGTCATTTCGACATTTTTTCTTTAAAAATAATTGGCCCAAAAAACCTAAGTTCAAGCGCGGTCGCCGTCTTGCATTTATAAAAATCGTCCATTTTGAAATTTTTCGTCGATAGTCCATTCTTTTCTGTAAGCAACGACACACCAAGATCATTAAAATCGATTAATAAACAAACAGGTTATATTAGCCAGTGAAACAAATGCAGTTTAAGTAATACAGCTTAAAATTGACAAAAAGACGCTTTGTATGATTACTTATAGCTCCTCTCCCGATGGACCGATTTTTGTCATCGAGATCTTAAAATGTAGAGAAAGGTCCGATTTATTGCTTTTTTCTATTGGATGTGTCGTTTCGACATTTTTTCTTCAAAAAGAGTTGGCCCAAACAAAGGGCTATTTTCAAGCGAGACCGCCATCTTGCATTTTAACAAATCGGTCATTTTGAAACTTTTCGTCGATAGTACATTCTTTTTAGTAAGCAACGACACCTAGCTCATTAAAATCGGTTAATGAACAAAAACGTTATGGGCAAACGTAAAAAGTGCAAATTTTTTTGGTCTACCCTGTATACCTACCGATATATCCGCCTAAGAGTATGTGATATCAATATTATTGATATTTGTTTGAATATGATTCACCTCTTCCTTCTTATTCAAAATCGTATAATAGTAGAACATTGTAACTTATTTTTTTCAAAATGTGTATACCGTTCTTTCGAAATAATAATGTTTGGATATAGGAATATAATTTTTTAAATATAGTTTTCGAAAATAATTCAGGAATTCTACGTTTAATAATTATTTCTTGGTTTTCATTTAATTAAGCTAGTAATATCGCACAGATAAATTATCAATAAATAGATTTATCGATATCGTGTCCATATTGTCTATGTCAAACTTCAGCCTCAAGTTTTCTTCTAACATCCCGCTCCGAAACTTAAAAAATGGTGAAATATTCTAAATTTTCAATTATTTTGAACCTATAATAACTTAAGTTTCATGTTATAATAACAGGTATATGTATATATTTTCTTTCTCTTATTATAAAATAATCCGTCTCATAAATATCCGTTTTTTGGTTAGGATGACAATTTTCGAAATTGTTATATTTTTTAAATTATTTACGTCATGTTTTTATTAATATTTATATACCTACCCATCTTTATCCAGAATTTGCAATAAAATTAATGTATTTATACAGTGTGGCAACTTTAACTGGAAAAATTTCTGTAACTTGGATAAACAGTATTTTTGTAGAAAATTCTTTAACACCGAATTTTTTTCTTTTTTCTTCGCCACATACACAGCGGTAAGGTTCTTAGTTTATTTTTGTTCAGAGGGGTGCAATAACAACTATTTTTTTAATATAAGGATATGTCAATCAATGTTAAAACCCGTCCCTTACTTACATTTTGTAACCTTACCGGTGATAATTGTCGGATTTCGATTTCATGCATGATACATTGCTCCACAAAATTTTCCGGTTTTATTACATAAACTCAACTCGTGAGGTATCCCCATATTGGGGTAAGGCCCGGAGATTATGCAGTCCGACCTATTTGAGAAAATTTCGTGTGTCTAAGTACTGACAGATGGGCACAGCATAATGCGGTTTTTTTAATACTACCTATATAGCTGACTAAATGAATGAATTTTATGGTGAGTTAAAAAAAAAAAATTCCAATAATTTAATTTTCTAATTTTTAATCTAATTTTTATCATGTATTAAAGAAAGTCCAATAAATTTAATAATTGCCTGTTTAGAGATGAAACACCAATATAAGTATATCAAATTGGATATGTTTATTATTATTATGCTTATGCTTGTATAAAACCTAAATAAAATCATTTGTAAACTATATAGCTGATTTGAAAATAAAGCTACCAAACATGGAACGAGATCTTGGAGAAAAGTAAAATATGTTGTTCCATTAAGATTGTTGAGAAATGAACTGGAATTTATTTTAAAGTATATTGTAAATTGTATTATATTTTTTGTGATCGTATTATCATGGTATTTCTGATAATAAAGGAATTGAGTCTTGTCAGTACAAAAACTGTCACATGTGTTTTTAATTGATCCTTTAAAAACCTCTACAACTATTAACAACTATTAATTGTTCGCTGCCAGAAAGTATCCTCAACAGGTTATGGGCCCAGGTATGCGTGTTTAACATTAAAAGAAGTTGGAAACAGATCAATTTAAAAAGTGAATTTGTGAAGCAAGTGAAGCAACTGGTATTGAGCTGGTGTTTTTTTTTTGGTTTTTTTGTTGCTGATATATATATAATTATTGGATTTGTCAGTGTCATTTTCATATATAATTATCAAGAATAAAGTATATTCTTCTTAATCTGGAAACAATGGAAACTTCAAAGGTTCACATTGATAAATTGGAGGGGCAGTCTAATTGGATGGATTGGAAGTTCCAGATTAAAATTCAACTGCATGCACATAATGTCTGGGATGCAGTCGAAGGAAAGTTAGAATATCCTGTAACACCAGGAGAAAATGCTGAAGAAAAAGATATGTTGGCATATAAAAAGAAATTACAAGCTGTTACGAAAGGCGAATACAAAGCTCAAAATTTAGTAGTTACAAGTCTCAGTACTCAGGTTAGACAGCTCATTAATATGTGTGATACTTCCAAAGAAATGTGGACAAAATTATGTGGCATATTTGAACAGAGGACAGAGCAACGGCAAGACAGGCTCTTTAACCAATTCTTTGAGTAAAAGAGAAAGATTCTCTGGAGAGTATAGCAAAACATATTGCTAAACTAGAAAAACTTTGGGTGGAACTTCAAGATGAAACCTGGAAAGAAGACAAGGTAAAGTTGCCTGAGTCTTTATTTCTGAATCGTGTTCTAAATACTTTACCTTCGCAATATTTCGAATTTGTCAATGCATGGGAGTCAGTACCGAAGGAACAAAGAACAATAAATTTGCTTCGAGAGCGATTATGTACGGTGGAAATTCGTTTAGAAGAAAGGGAAGCAGTTGATACACCTAGTACTACTGCGTTGATATCATCAAAGACTCGTCAATATAAGTCAAAAACAAATTTTCCGAAGAATGATGGTCATAATAAATATAAGAAATTTCCTTATAAATGTTATAGATGTGGATTGAAAGGTCATCTAAAGAAAGATTGCCCGAAAGAAAAGTGTGAACAATCTGCATTAGTATCTGTTGATGTTTTTTATTCCAATTTGAATGAAAAGGACATGTGGATTGCAGATTCTGGGGCAACTCAACACATGACACTGCAAAGAAATTGGTTCTCTTCTTTTGAAAAATTCGAGGTTCCCCAGTATGTGCTTGTTGGCAATGGCCAACGAATGCAGGCGCTTGGAAGAGGAAACATAAATATAGAGACTCTTGTGAAAGGACAATGGACTCGAAATTATTTACAAAATGTCTGGTATATTCCCAACGTCTTTTTTCTTTGCCATGTGTACTTGACAAAGGAATGACCTCCTCTTTTGACAGAAAAGTTTGTAATATTTTAAGAAATGGACAAATTGTAGCATCTGGCAGTCGTAAAAATGGTCTTTATGTTATGCATATACGAGTTAACAGCGCAGAACTTCAATTAGCTACTGTAGAAACTCTCCAACTGTGGCATGAACGCTTGGGTCATCAAAATAAGAGTCACGTGCAAAAATTTCTGAAAAATATTGGTATAACAGTAGAAGTTGAAAAAGAATTCTGCGATGCGTGTATGTATGGCAAGCAACATCGTCAAAGTTATCATCAAAGGCTAAATCGTGCCGTAAAACCTGGTGAAATAATACATGCTGATGTATGTGGTCCCATGCCAACAAAATCTTTGGGTAGATCAAGATATTTCTTGCTTTTCAAGGATGATTTTAGTAAATATCGTTCTGTATATTTTCTCCAAGAAAAATCTGAAGTAATCAATAAGATAGAAGTTTTTCTTGCTGAAGCTAAAATACAAGGTCACATTATAAAAGAATTTATAACTGATGGAGGAAAGGAGTTCGAAAACAAGGAAGTAAAGAAGCTTCTCGGCAGACATGGGATTCATCATAGAATTACGATGCCATATTCTCCTGAGCAAAATGGGGGTGCAGAAAGAGAAAATCGAACTTTGGTAGAATCTGCAAGAAGTATGATCCATGCCAAAAGCTTTCCTGAAGAACTATGGGCTGAAGCAGTAAATACTGCTGCGTATGTCATTAATCGTAGTGGTCCAACGAAGGTGGAAGGTAAAACACCGTTTATGCTATGGTCAGGGTTTCAACCTTCTGTGAGTCACTTAAAAATTTTCGGCACTGAATGTTTTGTTCATGTCCCAAAACAGAAAAGAACAAAGTGGAACCGAAAAAGTGAAAAAGGTTATTTAATGGGGTATTGTGGCAATAAAGATGGGTATAGAGTATGGTTTCCACAGAAAAAAGAAATAGTTTTAAGTAGAGATATTGTATTTAAAGAGGAAGAATGTACAAAAGATACTCTACCTATTTTTTATAGTGAAAAGGGGGAAGATGATGATGATGACTCTATTCAGAATACACATGGTAATGTCTCTTCTGCCCAGTGTTCTGAGCAGTCAAATAAGAAGAAAGATTATGAAAATCCTGCTGAAATAATAAATAAAATTGAAAGTGAAAAGTCAGAAGAAAACCAAGGTATCAAATTCAGACTACGAGATAGATCAGCTATAGAAAAACCTGCAAGGTATGATGCTCAAGTATATTTTGCAGAACAAGAGCCTAGTACTGTAGAGGAAGCTCTTACTTCAAGTGCAGCAGAAAATTGGAAAAAGGCAATGGATGAAGAGATGCAATCCTTACATGAAAATCAAACCTGGGTTCTGAAAGATCTACCTCCAGAAAGAAAAGTTGTTAAAAGCAAATGGGTCTTCAAAATAAAAGATGACTCTGAAGGTAACATTAGGTACAAAGCTAGATTAGTGGCAAAAGGCTTTACACAAGAAGCTGGAGTTGATTTTGAAGAGACGTTTTCACCCGTAGCTAGGTTTGATACCATCAGAACAGTTCTTGCAATTACGGCTAAAGAAAAATTACATCTTTCTCAATTTGACGTGAAGACAGCCTTCTTGTATGGTATATTAGTTGAAGAAATCTACATGGAACAGCCAGAACTCTATAAAGATGGATCAAGCCGAGTCTGTAAATTGATAAAAAGTCTTTATGGCTTGAAACAAGCGTCCCGATGCTGGAACCGTAGATTCACCGATTTTATCAAGAGTTGCGGCCTAGAGCAAAGTTCTGAGGATTCTTGCTTATTCTATAAAAATTCACCTGAGAAACTTCTGGTGACATTATACGTAGATGATGGACTTATTGCATGTGAAAAATATGAAACCAGTGAAAAATTCATCGAGAAATTGAAAATTAGTTTTCAGATAACTGTTGGTTCAACAAAAATTTATTTGGGTGTTCAAATACAACAGCTAGATGATGGAATTTTTATTAATCAAGCAATATACGTTAGAAAAATGCTGAATAAATTTAACATGGGTAAGTCACATTCAGTTACAACTCCAATGGAAAAGGGTCAACTTACAGGAGGAGCTGAAGAGGATCAAGAATGTCTTGAACAAAATATTCTTTTTCGTTCAGCTGTTGGAAGCTTGATGTATCTATCCGTTGCAACAAGGCCAGATATCACATATGCTGTTCATTATGTGTCACAAGCTCTTGCAAACCCTAAACTACATCATTGGAACATTGTCAAACGCATATTTAAATATGTACAAGGAACAAAAGATTATGGCATATTCTACAAATCTGGATCTGATGGTTTCAAAGCATATAGTGACTCTGATTATGCAGGTGATATTGTTAGTCGCAAATCTACATCAGGGTTTGTTTGTACATTTAGTAACGCAGCTATTTCTTGGTTTTGTCAGAAGCAACGTTCTGTATCATTATCTACTATGGAAGCAGAATACATTGCTGGAAGTGAAGCTGCGAAATAAATTATTTGGATTCAACGATTATTGAAGAAAATATCAAGAAATGAAGAAGATGTCCCAATTCTTCGAATTGATAATGCCAGCGCAGTCAAGCTCATTCACAATCCCGAATTTCACAAACGGTCTAAGCATATAGATGTTCGGTATCACTTTATTAGAGAGAATGCAGAAAATATTTTCAAGGTAGTCCATATCTCTGGAAATGAGCAAATTGCCGACATTATGACAAAGCCTTTAGGAAGGATTCGATTCGAATCATTAAGAACACTTTTGGGAGTTACAGATATTAAAAATTCTCATTCATAGGGGGAGTGTTGAGAAATGAACTGGAATTTATTTTAAAGTATATTGTAAATTGTATTATATTTTTTGTGATCGTATTATCATGGTATTTCTGATAATAAAGGAATTGAGTCTTGTCAGTACAAAAACTGTCACATGTGTTTTTAATTGATCCTTTAAAAACCTCTACAACTATTAACAACTATTAATTGTTCGCTGCCAGAAAGTATCCTCAACAAAGATTACTGGGAAAGAATAATACTTAATCAACAATTATCCCACCCCAAACATTTAATTTTTGTGATCGCCGAGTACCGGTTTCCCACTTCCAATGAAGATTGTCGTCAGCTCAATAACGGCAGTTGTACCGATTAACTTGTGAACTAAACATATTTTCATAATTTAAAAATATTTAGTGATGAATAATGTTCGTCATTTGTACGCAAAATCCAATTCTACTGTCTGAATCAATCTCAGTTAGTACCAGATCTATTTTTTAATTTTTAAGTATTCCAAGACTGTAGTATGACTGACATTCTTGTCGCGAGCCAGTGGCCGAGCTGAAGCCACCGGATTTTTAAAGGCGCGTTCTCTTGATTCGATTTTAGTAGTTGATCAACTTTAGTGGATCAACTAGAATCTATTGAAAATTGTTGTGAGAACATATGTTTCAAATTTTATTGATCAACTTAAGTTGATTCCACAAGAGATTGACCCATTCAAACGTTGTCGTCGTTGTTTTTCAGACAAGTTGAAACGTATTTGAAACGTATGAATATTTTTGTCAGTAGACTGAGACCTGAATCATCCGATTCTGATGGAATGTTTGAGAGTAGTTCCTTAAACGTTTATTTCGATATTCTCGGGAGATTTCTAAATCTTTCTACATCCTCCAAAGCAAATTATTTCAGAGGAATTCATTTCAAGAGGATTCCTCCATACTGGTTTCTCCTTAAAATCCAAATCCGTATCCAAAAAACGGCGTTTTTACGCTGTCTATCATAGGATAGACAGCAGCAAAAAGGTTTTGGGATGGCCCTAGATAATTTTTCTCAATTCTTCGATCCCTAAACCAGAAATAGTTTTTACATTCGTACGACCAACTGCATTTGACGCCATATTATCTGACTATTGATTCAAATTTACTTTTGAAACCTGCGACCCGAGAACTTGACCGACTTCAGTTGACCCACGGAAGTTGATCAACTAAAATTGAATCATGAGAACGTGCCTTAAATAGTTCACAGCTTTAACTTAGTATCTTCCCCAACAATGGGTTACTGGCATATTTCTCGATACCCCGACAAAATAGCCCAACACAGAATAGCCCCGACAAAATAGTCCAGACAAAATAGCCTCGACGAAATAGCCCATATACAAATAAGCCTCGACAAAATAGCCCCAATCTGTAATTTTATTTCAAAGCTAATATCACAGAAGCCATAATGACATTAACAATAGTGACAATAGTGAAGTACGTCGATTTACTTTTTAATTCCAAACAATTTCTGGTGGTGTTAACATCGAATTAAGTATGGAGAAAATAGAATAAAAAAGGGTAAATAGTTACTCCTCAGGAATGGTTACGAATGCCGAAAAGCCCGAATAAATGCTGATCGTAGTAGATACTTCATGGAGATGCGCTGAGACTACATGTCGAGGACGTATAAAGACTTTGGAAAATACCGATGTGATTGTCGTCACTGATCACAGTCACGCACCGGATCCAGCCAAAAATTAAGCAGTACGAGCAGTTTCCAATATAAGAAAACGAGCAGCATCCGCCGTTGAAAAGCCGCGACAAATAATTCAGCAGTGCACAAATGGTTTATCACTGGAAGCAGCCGTTCATGTACATAAGTGGCAGCACAAAGGACTATCGAACGAATTAGAAGACGAGAAAATCAACTTAATCCTAAAACTGTGGCTGATATTGAATTCCGATTGCCCTAGAAGTCACTTCAAGGAACACAAACTTCTTGTTGTGGGATTCTGGTCCAGATGATTCTCGGCGAATACTAATGTTTGGTACGGAAAAGAATTTAAAAGGTTTACAAGAAAAGGATAACTGGCATGTAGATTGGACGTTCATAGTTGCACCAGAATTATTTTTGCAATTATTTACCATTAATTTATGTTCTCTTGCAAGATAAGAGTGAGGAATCATACGTACGAGTATTTCAAAAGCTGCTAGAGTTAAAACCCACTTTGAATCCACGTATATGACATTCACATTTTATTTACATAAGGGGAGCCTTAGTAGAAAATTATCATAATGAACATATTTATGATTTTCTTCGTGGAATTACTCACAATCTCACATTGTAAATAATTTACCTGCATATTTGTAAATTATAAATTTTACAATAAAATAAATTTAAATTTTGAATATAGTCTATACTATTTTTAAGTTTACATAAGTACCACAACATTAGAAACCATTTTGAGGTATTTTATCGGGAATTTTCTATATGTAGGCTATTTTGACTGGACTATTTTGTCTGAAAATATATTGTCGGGGTAGTTATATCGGGATTATTATGTCGGGGCTATTTTGACGGGTCACTATATTTCTCACATGCCCCAACTACCGATATCGTGCCTCAATTTTACCAATTCTCAGTCTTCAGCATCTTTCACCATACCCGATCTTCATTAAAATTTTGACATGGCTTCTGTTAAATAAAGTATTTTTTTAACCAATTTTACGAGCTTGTACCTCACATAACTAATAAACTTCTTTAGGCAGAAGATAAACAAGGCTTCTGCAAAAAAGTTATCAGTTAAGTTTCAACAAAAAAGTTGCAACATGATAAGAAATGTATATTATTAACATTTCTTTTATAATAAAGAGCGTTTAAAACAAAGATACATATAGTGCACATTTTAAACATCTTTTACATTATAAACATCATATAACTTATAATGTAAATTTTATTTGTTTCCACTTAACCCTTTAGAATATTTAGAAAATAAAAAATAGGCCGTATTCCTCTCGAAATGAGTTTTCAAGTGAAGTCACTTGATATATCCTTGCATTTGAAAAAACAAGTTAAGGCTGATTGCACCTCTCCGGGTGAGGATAAATTAAGAACATTGCCGCTAAAATGTAGCCAGTGAATAAATAAAATTAACGTGTTTTGGAATAAATTACGTTTTCCAAGTTTCAGAATTTATTCCAGTTAAAGTTTCCACACTGTATATTGAAATTAGACAAACATCTAATTTTTACAAATAAATATTGTTACTGTTCATTATTGTTGCATTTGTGTGTAGTGTGTAGATATGTCTTCTCATGTTTGACACTATAAAGCCTCAAATTTTTATTTCTAGCTAAACATTGAATACATTGTTCAATATGCGAAGTTGAAGTATGAAAAACAAGCTTCCTATGGTGAAATTCTGTTTACCTTTCCCTAGTATAAAGAAACTGAAACTTTTTTCAAAGTTTCTTATTACAGGAGATTGTTCAATGTGGTATACAAAGTAACCATTAGACAGTATATGTGAACTTCTCAGGAAAAGGTAATACATTCCAATTTATAAAATTTAAACTGCGTTCTTTTAAATACAATCAAGGATTTCCCAGTCCCCTATAAATCCGCCTCTGAGTATACCGTTCCAGTGCGAGTTTTATGAAAACTCCGGGTGGTTTTCCCCGGTGGCGGCAAAGGCTCGCTGGCTCGGCAGTGATTTATTGGCGGGCCGGATTTGTTTAGTTCAAATGAAGGGTCGCCCGCGACTCTGGGGGAGAGAATCCAAATCCTGGGCCTTGCTTGCTTCAATGGCAATAGAATGTTCGTGCACTGCCCGTACTTTTATAATTTAAATTGCTTTCGCAGAGTCGATCCGGATCATTACATATACCACTCCGGCAAATAAATAGTTGAACCGTGCATTCCCTCTTATTATAGGAGCTATATCTACAATCTGAAAATCATAGAAAACCTAGACACGATTGTATTATGGCAAAGTGAAATTATCATTATTATAAGCATTTTTATCTAAAATTACTACAAAAAGAAAACTTTAGATTAATGTGTTTTATATAAGGTAAACCAAAATTGTTTACCGATATTCTCGGGGATGGCAATTCATCTAAAAATAAGGGGTCCAAAAATGAATAGTGTAAAAGAAGATAATAAATATCGGTATTTGTGCAATATCTTCTGAATGCTTAATAATATCAAATTCATATATTAAACTTTGATATAGGCCATATGGATAGTAATTTACACAGCTCTATGCGCACTGCTCAATTTCTACCTAGGCAAATATAAATAAAAGAATGATGTTTGGCGGGGCTAAATAAATACAAGAAAAATGAATAGTGCCATATACCCCATTTATTTAGCCCCGCCAAACATCACTCTTTTATTTATATTTGCCTAGGTAGAAATTGAGCAGTGCGCATAGAGCTCTCTGTGCTGACTGTTATCATTGGAGGCCATAAATTGGCACATGGTGCACGATAACACAAATTTGAGTACTGTGTGCTGCTACTTTCTAACCGTTCATAGTTATTGTTTCTGATCCTATCCACACGGATCCATTAAGCTACGCTACGCTGATGAGGAGCAATAACTCCGAAACACGTGTCCGTAGCTGCATCATGTTTCTTTTTTTGGGGTATATGGCACTATTCATTTTTCTTGTATTTATTTAGGCCCGCCAAACATCACTCTTTTATTATAATTTCAATTTTCAAGACGTACTATAATTTTTTTCGAATGTTAAAAATTAAAAAATTTGATTATTGATTTTTTATTAAAAATCTACCTATACCACTGAATTCAGAAACAATAGGTAAATCCAAAATTTCCTGAAAAAATGTAGGTATGTTGTTATTTTGTTCATTAACCTTTATCTACTCGCGCTGGTGTAAAAAGTACACCAAAAGTGCGCCGCAAGCTGCCGATTTTTTCTGAATGCTTCCTCTGCGTCACCGAACCAGCTAACCCTCGCGTAATATGTCTTCTACCTGTATCTGCAATATCGCACTGACTGTTGAAAAGGGAAGTGAGATATTTTGCAAGTTTTGTCGTGGTGTACAGAATACACCAATGTATTTAAGTACGTTTCCAGGTTCTTTTTTTAGTTTTTTTCAACGAATTATTTCTTGTCAAATTTGTGAACATGTAAATGTTAAAAGTATTTTTTTTTAGAATCTATTTTTTGTTATATAGAGGATATTATTTGTTACTTTCTCTATTTTTTTCACTTTTTTGTGCCAGTAAACATGTTTGCACCTTAGTTAACCTGTTTTTTTCATAGATGTATTTTTTAAAGTACATTAAAAAATGATAAAACATTTTATCACTATAAAAAATTAACGGTGTACAAAATACACCGCGCGAGCAGTAGGGTGACAATTTGGTGCGCGAATAGTTAAAGGTTAAATACCTAATTTCTATTATTTTTAATTGTTACTGTGTTTTTAAGTTTTATAATATGATTAAGGTTGTTTAAAAAACAGTATTTATTAAAACTATCGACTTAATTTACCTTTCTTTTATTTATTTTTCATGGGCTACTTCGATTTTTAGAAAAAATCATTAAATTGTAAAACACTACCTACGAATGAAAAATTGGCTAATCAAATTTGTCCATTTTTAACATTAAAAAAGAATTGAGGGGTTCAGTGCAAACACCGGATATCTCCACTTTTTTGTAAGAACGAGTTATATATTATTTCTCTTCCTTTTCTTTTTTGGGATTTATTACCACATTTCTTGAAATTCCTATCCAAAAAAAGTTGATTTATCTTTTTTTGGATAGGAATTTCAAGAAATGTGGTAATAAATCCCAAAAAAGAAAAAGAAGAGAAATAATTTATGAAATGCCACAATTAACATTTAAACAATAAGTTATATACAGGGTGTTTCAGTTAAAAGTCCCCGGGCTATTATCTCGAAAAATAATAATGATATTTTATTTTTGTAAATGGAAGATGATAGATACCAAAGGAGGCTTTAAATAACTGTAGTTAGAATTTTTCCTCTACGGTTCACAGAGATGGCGCTGCGATGCAAAATTATTTTTCGATGGCTGGAACCTTGAAACATGATTCATGTGATTAAGAGATAATTTATGAATAATTTTGATGGTATAGAAAATTTCGAAAAAACCAGCCCTCTACACCCATCACGCGACTGCGATAGACCAATGTGTTAATAACACCATCTTGGCAGGCCACAATGTATCCCTCGGTCTCCGACTTCAGCCCCGCTGACCTTAAAAATGCGAGGGTCAGCTCTGTCGATAAACCCAGTGCTTCTATGTTGTTATAGAAATCACCGTGCAGGGGTTTATCGACGTGCTGCCTGAACAGATTTCTCTGTTCGGCAGCTTTGATGTGGGCTGTCAGACGATTAGGCGGAAGCTCAGTGACTGAGTCACCTCACCGGCCTTCTCGCCTGTAGTCGAACACGAGACCGAGTTCATCTGCGGCCCTCTGTGCTGCCCTAAACAATAAAGCGCCAATTCCCACAGTTTCATGATCTCTCACTAACTGTAGGAGTGGGTCCGAGCTCCTGATGACATTACATGCCATATTCAGTGCCACTCTGCCATGCATGCACTTCAGACTCAAGAGTCCTCGGCCCCCCGTTGACGTGGGAGGTACTCACGAGGAACGGACGATCTAGGATGAATACTCCTATGAATATTCATCATCTTGCGGGTATCCCTATCCAATTGGCGCAGCTCATCTACTCGCCATTTCACTACTCCAAAGGAGTAGAGCAGAATCGGAACGGCAAGCATATTAGTGGCAGACACCTTGTTCTTCCCCGAAAGTTCGGAAGACCAAATATTTCGGAGTCGGTGTCTGTACTTGCCGCGGAGAGAATCCTTTATTTGGTTTACATCCTGGATGTGGCGTTGTTCCACACCCAGGTATGTGTAGGTCTCTCCGGCATCCAGATGTCGTAGGATGCTTCCGTCTGCGAGCTGCGCATCTTCGTGGAATTCCCCGCATCGTCCTCTCTTGAGGTGGACGACTGCGCATTTGTCCAACCCAAACTCCATTCCAATTGCCCGCTTGTATTCCTCGACCACCCTGAGAGCATTTTGAAGTTCTCGCTCTCCGGAGGCATAGAGTTTAAGGTCATCCATATAAAATAGATGGGTGACCTTATGCCTCCGGTTGCTGGGTGGCCCACACTCATACCCGCGGGTTTGGCGGAGTCCAACAGATAGCGGCAGCAGTGAGATGCAGAAGAGGAGCGGACTCAAAGAGTCACCCTGAAACCTCTCTTAAATGTCACCAACTCTGTCGAAACTCGCTCGGCACCGGATGTTATGGTGAGGCGAGTTCTCCAAAGCGGCAACAGTTGTTCGATGCATCTCACTAGTGG
Source organism: Rhagium mordax (assembly GCA_963680705.1). NCBI lineage: Eukaryota > Metazoa > Arthropoda > Insecta > Coleoptera > Cerambycidae > Rhagium > Rhagium mordax. Next base: position 81,026,961 of record OY796657.1, on the reverse strand, counting down.
TGCTGGTACCGCAAGACATCCGAGCAAGTGTAACAAAAGCTCGTGGGATGTTGTATCAAATGCCTTGCGATAATCAATCCAGGCCATTGACAGATTCCGCTTGCACAGAATCCTGTGTAATACAGCAGTCTATCAGCAGGTTTTCCTTGCAACCTGCCAGGAGGCCCTTCTTTTCACCACGCTGTTCGTTTATCTGTTGGTAGACCGGATCAACAGACCTCAACATCCTGGTATACAAGATACGAGTAAATAACTTGTAGCAGGAGTTGAGGCAGGTAATCGGCCTATAATTTTTTGGATCAGACAGATCCCCCTTTTTGGGGATTAGCACAGTTCGCCCCTCGATAAACCAGTCCGGAATTTGCTGCCCCTCGTTCAACCATGAGTAACTCGGGCCAGATGGCGGTGGGTGGAAGGAAACTTCTCCCACCACCAGTTGTTTATACCATCTGGACCCGGGGCAGCGAAGTTCTTGGTTCCAAGTGCTTGTTGAACCTCTTCCGTACTGATTGCCGGGCACACTTCGTCTGGCTCTTCTAAGACTCTACGACAGAGAGCCTCGAAGTGTGCTATAGCTGGAGTGTCATTATCGAATGGACTCGCGACTTCGTAGATTCCTTTCCAGAAGGCTTCGACATTATCAACAGTCGGCGGATTTTCGACAACACGCTGTGGCTCTTGGAACAGGCGAGACGGGTTTGTTTGAAACAATTTGTTCTGTTCCAAACTCCGCATTCGCCTGACCAAGGTCTTCTTTATTGCCATGAGTGCTCGAATCCTATCTAGACAATGCTGCTTGATGGTCTGCAGCACTGTCCTATTGAGAGTGTGGTGTTGGCGTCTCAGTCCGGCTGCCACACGCCGAACTTTGGGCGTATACGCCCTGCCTGCAATTATTCATTCCACCACACTCTGGATTCGAGATTATTATTATTTTTTTTTTTTCGGTTTCCCGAATCAAATGCTGGACAGTCTCCCTGTGGCCTCCGACACCACACAGAGAGAGCGCCAGCGAATAATCTACAGCAACTCCCCACATCCCGCAGGGTTAGTCACTGTAGATTCCAGACTCATGTGCCCTAAGTAGACGAAGGGATCCCAGGATGACCGCTTTCTGCATTTGACCAGCCAACCATTCTGCCGATGTTTATTATTATTATTATTATTAACCTAATAATTTGAACAAAAATGCACTCAGCGTAGTTTTTATCAATTACAGCCAGGAGTCAATATAAAATTTAAAAAATATCAATTTATTTAAAGTGACTTTATAGGAACATTTTTCTTACCTCCTGTAAAATTTCAATTTTTGGAGATACCTGGTTCTTGCATTGGACCCCTCAATTATAGTAGGTCTTGAAAATTGAAATTATAATCTCTAAATTTTAGTCATAAAGTAAAGTTTTCGATGGTCTATCTTTAAAAAAAAAATCCCGCTAAAATCAGATAATAAACACATTTTTTACAGAGGTACTTCCATTCAAAATAGGTCACACTGTATATGCTTGTTCATTTAAAAACGTAAATTACCCGAAAACGGTTGATTTATTGAAAGGTAATAAGAGTATCTACCTCTTTTATGTCTAATAATCTGGAAATGTATTTTCTATTTCAATAATTATTAAAAGTTTTGAAAAATTGTTTTATAGTTTATAGTTTTTGGTAACTAAACCTCTCGCTAAACCTATTAGGACATGTATGGCGAAAAGGAGCATTGAATCTGTTATGTTGAGTTGTTTTTGGTTTGTCCTTCCTGTCTTGGATACAGGGTTGCCCTAGATGAAGTTGTCCATTTATCGTGTGAATTTACACGTCTCGCCAAAAATCCAAGATTATCAACTCACTCACGACGAGGAGGCTACAACACCGATCTACAACGTTAAGTAGTCGTATTTTCCTTTAGTCTTATATCAAAATTTATTCGAGATTATTTCTAAATTTTTTTCCCTTCTCGCAATATTTAAGACCATGTACCTCTTTTCAGAGCTTCTGATTCTGTTTTTTGTTATTGTTTTATCCGACCACATCACTCAGTGGATTAATTTTTTCCTTTTCTCGTCAAAACAAAATTTAAGAACCAGATCAAACTAAAATTTTATTATTTATTTTAACAACTGCTCAAAATGCTTAAATTTTGTTTTGACGAGAAAAGTAAAAAATTAGTCAACTTACCTAATCATTTTAGAACATGCGTTTGAATATTGAAATGAATTTATCTCGAAAACGGTGCCTCCGATCGAAGTTACACAAGAGGAGAGTTTCTTTGTGAAATACTCCATCAATTCATAATTTGATGAGAAAACTCAAAAAAACTTACAAATAAAAAATTTGTGGTAATTTTTAATACCCCCACCCTACAACTTGGCCACCCTTTGTAAAAGTTTTGTGATGAAGTTTCCCACATTTTGTTAGGCTTAAAAAGTTTAGTGAATGTGCAAAATTTCATCACCTTAACTTGAAAAGTTTCGGAGATAAGAAATAAAAACAGTCTTCCGGGACCCACATTTAGGGGCCTCCAGCTCTCTTAGGCAGTATTTTGGTATAGAGGTAAGTTTGGTCCAATCGATTTATTCTGACGTCAGGAATATGTGGTTTCTTTTTGTGCACTAATTTCTGGGACACCCTATATAAACCGTATAAAATGACCGTAAATGACGCCACATGAAAACTTTGAGCGGCAGATTATGTAAAAATAAAAATGAAAGAATCACTGTTTTCCCAGCAATGATATCGAGTGATGATTTAACAATGTGAAAATCTAAATATTTCACCTGCTAATGAACTGGTGCCGCGGCATCGGCCGTTGGCCGTTGCGATGTCACATCCCTTGTTTCACTGTACATGAAGCTCATCATCAAATCAGTTTAAAGGGCAAAATACATTACTTGCGAACATTGAACAATCAATGAATAGAGTACTAGTTTTGACATCGCAAGATGGTGGGAGCAACTCTTTAGGGACCACTTCAATTATTTCTCGTAATAAATAGATAATAAAAAGTATTGTTAGATAATACTTGTCTATTCCTACTATGCGCCTATTTATTGTTTAAAAAGATACAACAAAATATCATGTAAACACTTCTAGCCGTTGGATATTTAAATTATAAAAGTCAGTAAAGTCGGGCTCACCAATGTTTGCGGCTGACTTATTACTTACAGAAGATATTACGGACATGCACGCTGTAATACTAAATATCTCATATGCACATTTAGTACAGTCTGATCAACTGCACTAAAGGTGCAAAGAAGATATTACAGCGTGCATGTCTGTAATATCTTCTTTAAGTAATAAGTCAGCCGCAAACATTGGTGAGCCCGACTTTAGTAACAAAGTCTTTAAAAAGTTTGTTTACTTTAAATATAGGTAGACGTTAAACGATCTTTTTAAGTGAAGATGTTACTATTCATAGTGGCCATATAGAGTGTCTTCTTCGTCCTACTAATCTTTCAATATTTTACGAAGACGTTGTATCCTGCTGGCAGAACGATTACTCATTTAAATAGAGTAATATTTCTCCAATCAGAGCAAACAGCTTGGAACTAATACAGAAGCACTTTTTACTAAAATCTAACTTTCACTTAGGTACGTGGAGTTCGCCATGCATTTGTAGATATTTGTGTCGGTATTACACCCACTAATAAATATAACCCTAACCACATTTCGTATTGTTTCTCTAGAACCCTTTAGTAAATATTTGACTTTGAAAATTCCTGATTTCACCAAATAAAATTAGGTAGTTACAAGGTAAGATATTGTATTAATTATTTGTAGCACCTACAGCCAATCCTGTTTCTGCCAATTATGGCAGAACACAAAATACAAATAGTGGTACTCATGTAGAAGAAACTAGTATTAATAAAAGAAATGCAGAAAAAAATTTGTTAATTAAAATCTTAGCAAGTACCGCAATAAGAAAGAAACAATAATGCACCAATATCTTGAAATTATTATTTCATATAAGCATAACATGTTTTAAGGAATTCACTTTTCCGGGAAATATAGTGGCCACCTCAGATTCAGTAGAATTTAGAGTTTAATGAATATTACTATATTTCAAAAAAATAGTTACTACAGAATGAAATACAATAAGGAATTTTCAGTTTGGTTTAACCGCTTCATTGACTAAATTGTTAAAGAATTCTTAATGCAAACATGAAAATTTACTACAAATCTCAGTCTAATGTTTCATTTTAGCAGTAAAACCAAAGTTGTTAGACAATCTGTGTTTTTGATTCGCCCCTTTGTTTAAATATAAATGTATAAATGGTCTTAACACTTCCCTAATGCTATTCCCTTCCATTTTCCGGGATTTTCCATAATCTAATTGACAATTGGCTTGAGTATAGTGCTGTGTAATAGCCCAAAAGGAATAAATAAATAATAATAATTGTTAATTTTCCCAAATCTCCACTTCAATACAATTCCGCTAATGGCTCCAAATTTACATATTTAAATGGAGCAATTTTAAATCCGTAATCTGGCGGCGTGCAGGAGAATCGCAGAAGCGTCGCAAGCGTCCAGATAACGACGCTTGGCCTAGAGGACATTAATATGAAAGGAGTGAAGCCGTTATCATTGCATGAAGGAAGGGGGTTTACAGGACCTTCTATATAGAATTGCAGGCCAGCATAATGAATCTCAATTTTAATACAATTTGGGTATGAAAAATGCAAACGACTTGAAATTGGGATTAATACCTAAAATTAAAAAATAAGAAACTTAATTTAGAGTCAACACATACAAATTAAAAGTCAAAGTGGGTACTTTTTTTGAAATTTTTCCATTAATATGGTGAAAGATCGTCATCATCTAAATCAAATACTTGACTAATTCTTAGCGGTTTTTATTACTTTATTAGACTAGTAAAGAACAACAAAAAGGCACAACCGAGTAGATTTTAAGATTTTAGTATTGTATTCTTTTTCCAATAGCTCCAGGATTATCTTCCATTTTTAGGGCTATGCAACCAAATTACAAATACCTTCCCGTAATTCTAAGAATTGATGACAATTTTGAAGCTATTGGCAAAAAATACAATACTAAAATCTTGAAATCCACTCGGCTAATTAGACATCAGCAACACCATCTACTTTATCGAGATTCATTCATATGTGTAAATAGTAGCAGTAGTCAATAATGACAATACTGAGAAAGTAATATAACCTACCTATTGTAACTTTTACACATTCCATTCTGGACCATGCAGATATGTTTGTCTTCGGTTCATCATACATTTTTTAAACAGCATAATATAATTCGCAGTTGATGATGACTTCCGTTCCAAATATTAGCAGCACATTTATTAAGGTGACAATTGACTTTTAATACTACCGTAAGGTCAGGCAGGTCACCAGCATCTTACACGACCTTCGTCTTAAATTATTGTTTCTTGTTCGAATTTTCTACAGTAGATCTTGGCCCGCCAATCCGTCTCCATAGCCCAAAATGATTCCGCGTTATCGCTGCCTGTGGGACGCGGGTGTCTGCGATTGTAATCCGGGCTTTATAGAGATGAGCAATTAGCCGAAGTGCATTACAGTTGCCTCATGTGTGAGGGCGCCACTCGTCGATTACTTGGACGGTGCCGAGCCTGCCGCCAGATGGGACTAATTACGAACTTAAGCCGCCCCCATTTTACCGCCAACATCTCTAATTATACCCGCCGATAGGGTTGCACTACGTATACGCAAGAAGCAGTCTCGAGGGTACAAAGGCAGGGGCGTCTCGATGACTGTAGTTTAAACCAATATTTTTTGCAAATTATTATGCAGATACAGCAGGAGTGAGAATCGCACCTCCCTATTCATATTCAAGATCTGAATACGTCTGATGGTGGACAACTCAATTGCTTGGAAACTATCGGCACAAAATATTTTTATCAGATAGAATACTTATGTATGTTATATTTATTAGGTAAACGATCTAAATATCCTAAGGTTCTCGTCTTGTCTTGATTCAGGACAACATGAGATATATACATCGTCGATTTTATTGGTACGCAAAATACAATCATTAATCATTGATATAATAAACTAGCAGTGAATGATGTATTTTAGTCATAAGTAGCTACCCAGAATACAAATACCAACTGGTTACTGGTTATTCGGCCTTCATCAGCTCAAGGGATACACAACTCACACCAAAAATTTGGGACATTAAACCCCTTTAGAAGCGATATAAGTTAGTGACTTTTAAACAAATCAATTTACTGAAGCTTTCAAATACAGTCAAGTGTATATTACTGGCCTTCAATTGTTATCGCAAAAGTAAAAAGAAGATGCAAAATAACATAGGTAATCGATTAAAATAAAATACCAGCGCGGGACGTATTTTCATAATACTAGGGAATATCCTTGTTAAGCAGGAAACAAATATCAACCGTGGTCCGATTCCTGGCTATTTAGAATTCTGCTTGAGAATTTTCAGCTACCAATTGCTTACTCTTGGGTTAAGAGCTGCTCTCCTGCAAAATGTAAGCTTCCTGAATATTCCGGACTGGGATAAAAGAAATCAGATTCGTAACCATTTCAGTCAGCAGTTTTCAATTGCAATTTTATTAGATACTTGTAAAAACAAAAATTTGCATGCTTTTACTTTTTTTTATTAATTCAAGTTCTTTTGTGACAAAACATATAATTAAAAAAATACATACTTGAAAAAGTTATTTCCATTAATCGCGATCCATTTTTAAAATATATTGTACGCCATTGGTTTCTAAATATAACGCACATCAGTCACAGGTGTCTTGTTTGGAATATTAATTTTAAGCAAAGTTGTGTTTGGTGAATTAGTTTCAAGATTGTCCTGAATTAATAAAACTTTGTTGCCTTTACACTAGGGTACAATAAGGCGTTGTTTATTAAGGACCGATTTTTCCAAGAGGTATACATAAAAAAGCGAGGATAGGATATGTAATAATGGAGGTTTGTTAACGCAGCTTCATAGTGGAACCGAAATTGGACTATTTATTTGACTGTTCAGGTCAATATTAAATAATTAAAGGTATATACTTTTTTTTTAAATAAAGAAAATAATTTAAAACATTTTTATGTATATATTTACAGCAAAATGACCAACTTAAATCATAATTAAAAATAATTTTACATATACAATCTCACTCGGTCTTATAAAAGTATCTAGCAGTTATTGTAGAGCAAGAAAATGTAACCTACGTAAATATCTGTGTCTGCTATCAATTGAGATGATCAAAAATTAGCAATTTTAAAAATAAATAATTTCTGTTAGATTAGTATATTTCTTCATTTTACACAGACTTTTGTTATAAGGCAAAGATTGCCACTTTCTCCAGGATCATTTTTCTGATGAAAGTATTTACCTTTCTATTAAAAAAACTATATAATATGCAATATTCTTTTTTTATATAAATATTTATAAAATAAATATATTTATTTGGTTATTCAGAATTGTAATTAAGGTCCATATAATAAAATTAATTTCAAAGCCTACTTGTTTACTTTGAGATTTATTTAAAAAATCATAATAATTTCAATATAACCAAGAAACATAGGCATAGGTATAGGCATATAGGTAGGTCTATAAATAAATAAATATAAAATAAATAAATAAATACACCACATGTAAGTACGTCCCCCTTTATCCCAGAAGGATCTAGAAGAGCCTTGTGCGGGAGGGGGCTATATCTTTGAAATCAGAAAATATGCACTGTGGATTTCATTAAAAAAAGCAAATTTATATTGTTTGTATATCTGAAATTTGTGTTAGCTATTGAAGTGGCAACAAGTTTATTGAATTCTACATAAAAATATCTGTTGATAACCATTTTCATTTTTTTCTAATGTTAAGGGTTTCGAGGTTCTTTGAAATAAAAAAATCAACTATTTTCAGTTTCTTCAGAACTATTCAGCAACCTGAAGGTATACCACAATTCTCAAAATAGCAATACCTCACACCTTTAGACTTCTGTTTGCGGGGATGGTGGAAGAGTGAAGTGTATAAATAAAAAAAGTGGTCAATTGCGATGCATTAATTTTTCGTATTATGAATGCTGCAGCTCACTAATGGTACAACAAGATGGAATCAGGTGAGCAATACGCCTCTCTTCGTTAACGAGTCGGAAAATGTCTGGAAGACCATGAAAACATATTTGAAAATTTATTGTAGATTGAACGTTAATAGGTAATTTAACTTTTATGATTTCTTGTTAATAAACACCCAAGACGCTGTAACTCGAAAACAAATATAAAACAATTTTTTTTGGTTTTTTAGTTTTGTACAGGGTTAGTTTTATTAATGTAAACCCCCCATTTTTATTTTTATTTTTAACCGATTCAAAAAATAAAAAAACTGGCCTTACACGTTTTTTTACGTAGATTCCACTTCTGCTAACGGATTGGCAATAGCATTTTAAATATACAGGGTACGCAAAAAAGTTAGGTTTTTTTAAATATACATAACCACCATTAACTTCGATACATTTCAAACAATTAATAAAATTCGAACGGACTCCAGACCTGAATCCATTAGATTATATTCTTTGGGGAACGCTCAAAGAAAAAACTTACAGTGAACCAGTGGAAAATTTTAAACAATAAAAAACTTAAATTGCAAAAAATATAACTTTGGTAAATTTGGATGCAGCACTTTTTCGAAAAATTCGTTGGAATTTTATTAAACGTGGTTTGAAATGTATCGAAGTTAATGGTGGTTGATTGTGTTGCACATTTGATTTAATAATTCATATATTTTTCTCTGTTGATTTACTTTATTTATTGATTTATTTTAATATTTGAATTCAAATTTGTCAAAATATACAGGGTATTCCATTTAAAAAACCTAACTTTTTTGCGTACCCTGTATATTTCAAACGCTATTGCCAATCCGTTAGCAGAATTGGAATCTACGTAAAAAACCGTGTAAGGCCAGTTTTTTATTTTTTTGAATCGGTCAAAAATAAAAATAAAAAGGGGGGTTTACATTTATAACTAACCCTGTACTATACACCCCCGGAGTTTGGCACATTCCTCACCCTGTATACACTGTGTTTCACTTTTCATGAGTTCACCCTCGTATCTCAGGAATTAGAGAACGGGTTAATTTCAAATTTAGGTGGGAGATATATAAAAAACCCTTTACGCCTAATTTGAACAAAATATTTCAGTGACACTCCGAGATATGAACTTTAAATAAAATATTTTAAAAACTCTAAAACTGTTGTCTCATTCCTTTATTTTCTTCAGTCTGTTAAAATGTGTCATATTAATAAATGATAACTATAATAACGAGATATTTTTAAGAAATATAGCAGCAGAACATAAAAAAATATTACTCTCAAGTCAATGAAATATTTTGTCCGAACTTGGTATAAGGAGATTTTTACGATGCTCAATATGAATCTAAAATCAAAATTTGTATAAAAAAATATACCTACAGGGTGGTCCAGTTTATAATAGCAAGACTTTACCAGGAAGTAGGTCAGCGTAAAATAAAGACAGTTTGCCCTATAAACTATAATCGAATTCTGCTTTGTTTATTATCGACAGGGTGTTAAAGATGAAATTCTTTTTAGAATAATTGGCAAAAACACAATATTACCAAAAGATAGCTTTTTGAAATTTAGTATAGATAGGTTGTTTTGTATTCCTTATCGGATATTTTGTTTTATCAAGAATACAGCGGCGTGCGTATGGGCTAGCCAAAAAATATTTTATTTGAAAACAAAGGTACGCCACTGTTTTTTCACAAGATCGATATGCTTGTGAGATTTCCTGTGCTATTTATATACTTTTCTGTACCTTTCAATGTGTCAATTTAAAGATGAAAGAAACGAGTCTGAAAATGTTTAATTTTGACACATGTCAAAACCTATTTATCATTGTTATTAAAATTATTTTGATTACAAGTCAGTATTTGGAGCTAGTTTCTTTTATCTTTGAAGTTAATTTATTCGGAAACGGTGCATTTAATCGACACATTGAAAGTACAAAAAGTTCATAAATCAAACAAGAAATTTCATAAGGACATCGATATTGTGAAAAAACAGTGGCGCACCTTTGTATTCAAATAAAATATGTTTGGCTAGCCCATACGCCGCTGTATTCTTGATAAAAAAAAATGCGACCACTATCCGATAGAGAATAAAAAAAAACTACTATGCTAAATATCAAAACGCTATCTTTGTTAATTGAATTATGGTCAATTATTCTAAAAAAATTTCCATCTTTAACACCGTGTAGATAATAAACGAAGCAGAATTCTACCATAGTTTATAGGGCAAACTGTCTTTATTTTACGCCGAACTAGCTCCTTTCCAGCTATTATAAACTGGACCACCCTGTATATTTTTGAAAAATCGACCCCAATTTTTCCCACATCAGGGTCGCACGCCAATGATCAATATTAAAGTTAATTGAATCAATACAATCACATTTTTAGTATATACTTGCATCATAAATCGTGATTTAAAACATTAAATCAGTTATCTAAAATGGTATGTTACATAGGTAATATAAAACAATGACACAAGATAATAATAAGTAAAATATTTCACACCACATAATTTAGACAACCCCCAATTTCTAGACTTGCTCCTATCTTAAGACGCATGGAAAAAACAGTCGAAGCTAAGAATCGAACTCACCGACCGATCGTGTCGGTCGATAAACATTTTTATTGTAATATTGATTAATTGTGGTCTTAAATGGAATTCGATGTTGCTGGATAATGGGAAATACCCAAGGCCAAAGTACAAAAAAAAATTATGGAATGAAATTTATTTCATACGTTGTAAGTAGTTCTTGTAAATATAATAATAGTGAATCTTTTCGATTTCACGTCCAATCAATATGATTGATTCTTGCATCCAGAACCAATTCAGTTACCTGAAGCTTAATATGTTGCATTTTCCAATCATTGAATCAATAAACACGGGCATTAAATATTCTCATTGGTACTCAATTACCACAAAATCTAAAATACAATCAGGTTCTCAGTTCTAATTATTATATAGGTTTTAAAATATTCAACACTTAACCTCGAAAATCGACGTGTTTGAAGATGGGAAATAATATATTCTCAATTTTTATATTTTACTAATGCATTTAATTGGGGTTCCATACCATGTTTGTTCACAAATTAAATTATCATGGTGAAAGAGAAATCGTTAGCTACCGTGAAATAAAATCTAATACCCTACAATGAAACATTGTGTCATCGGATTCGTTTTATATCTCATAATTTTTTTAAATAATTTAAACATTTTTTTGATAGTTTGACCACACTCACCTTTATCGATCTGATGACGGCCAACAGGCCAGAAACTGGTCTGCGAATGATGTATCGTTTGACATGTTTCTCTGTCTGGAATTAATCCCTCTGCTATTAGCTTATTTGCTGGTTGACCATTTTTAATAATTCTTATTAAAAAAATTTATTTTCAATTATTTACAAATGCGCATGATAGCTAACTGGTTTGATAGCATAACGACGGACTGGAGAATTTTAAAATTGACTACTAATAATTTTATTAACATACTTCGATATATAAAAATAATAATAATCTTTTCCTGAAGACCTAACTTTTTAAATTATCTTTCTATTCTATATTCTTTAATTATATAAATATAGTTGACAACATTGATATAAAGCACATAAAAAACGTCTGCGTCTTTTTGATCAAAAAATCGATATTGATGTAACCAACTACAATTCATACTATTAATAGAGAAGAAAATTCGAAAATAATGCATTGACTTGGTTTTAGTTTGATTTAATTGATTTACTTCCTTGTAATACTGAAATTATATTAAGAAAACACTCTCGACCAACTGACAAGGATTTGAAATATTTGGTAGATATAGCTGATAAAATTCTCAGTTCAAAGTTAGCAATATTCGCCAATAAATAAGAGAGGGATCGATGGCAAAGGAAAGAAAATCTGGGATCTAAATTTAGCAGTATTGTACTGTACATTTTATACGTGCTGTTTAAAAAATATCTGTCTATTTATTTCAAGATAATGTGACAACGTATCGAAGCATTTTAATGACATTTTGTTGATGTATATACCTACCTCGATCTGCCAAGTTCGCAGTCATGTAATAATCGAGAATTAATATACCTAAGGGTTATGGAAGCGGTGGCGGCTGCCCTAAACTATCTTCAAACCTATAACATAAAGTATTATAAATTATGAAACCAAACATATCCTGTTTAGTCTTCGAGAGATGAAGACTGATGCAAAAAAAATTCTCTGGGGTGCTTCTCAGCGAATTACATACAGTTCTCTAAATGAGAACCCATGCCAGCAGTTTATTACCTATTGACGCATTTGTCCCAAATTTGATATGTGGGTTTTTATCGAGGTTTTTATTTTCAAGAGTAATATTTCTGATTGTCCCAGATTACTAGACCGGAAGTGGTGTATTTATTAACATTTTTCTGGTGACCCAGTAAAGAGTTGATTGCATTTTCAAATGGACCATAACATACAATTCAGCAATTTTTAGGTTTATCATTTCTGAACAATTTCTGCGTGGTTATGGAACAAATAATTAATCGATTTTCATCTTTTAGAAACTACCTGTATCCTTTTTATTTGATGTGCGTTGTTTTTTTATTATCTTAATTTCAATCTATTTGACTCTAGTTGAATGCGATTTTTGAAAAAATCTAATTAATCTCCACACACACACTCACACACCGATCGTATTTTGTGATTTATACAAAAATTGCTTATTTTACGAACATTAAAAAAAAATACTAAATTGTATGACCTATTTAAAACTGAAATCAACTCGTCAATGCGACGATAAATTTAAAAAGTTCACATTTCAAATCTGAAACAAAGACGTCAAAAACTATAGGTAAAAACCATTTGCTAGGTATTTACATTACGGAGCTAGAATAATTAGTGAATATTGGGGTCCAATATTAGTCATCAAAATTAAACACACCCTTATCCCTTTACAATTTATATTTTGTTAGTTCTGAAATCATTTTAAAATGCATATGGCCAATGCAAATACAGGGTGTCCCGGAAATATGGAGTAATACATGAAATATAGATTTTTTCAAAATAATACTGAGTACATATTTGTAATTTTTCTTCCTAGGAAACTAATCTTAAAAATTAAATCCAGAAGTTTTATGATGATAACTTCCAAACTATTGTATCGGCTGTAATAATATTTGGGTTGTATTGTAGTAAGTTTTGGGATGGAGATATATGTCGCCTTTCGTATCTAGGAAACCAAGAGTGAAATGTTTCTTAACTTTGACAGATACATTTTGGAATTCATGATGACATTTTACTAGTTCCATAAATAATTTTATGTCCGACCACGTTATAAAGGACTGTTTATGACATAGTTGTGCGGCTATAAAGTACCTCTTTATTGTACTAGTAAAATTAAGTTACTTTATTTTACTGTTATGTCAGATTTTGACGTAAAGTTACTTTATTTTACTTTTATGTCAGATTTTGACGTTCAGTTACTTTATTTTACTGTTATGCCAGATTTTGACGTAAAGTTGCTTTACTGTTATGTCAGATTTTGAGGTAAAGTGGCTTTATTTTACTGTTATGTCAGATTTTGACGTTTTCAAATAAATAGGTATGTACAACAGTCATAAAAATGTCATTGAATTAATTTTTTTCGTTAATAAGCCAAATTTAGCAGTCGGGCATAAAGCTTTGTTTGCAACTCGTCCATAATAAGGCTTTATTGAACTCGCCTTATTTATTATGGTTTTACTCGCTACGCTCGCTCGGCCATAAACCGGACTCGTTCAATAAAGCCTTGCATTATGGACTTGATACATACATAGCTATTTTTGTATTTACGGCCTCATTTGAGTCCGTAAAATGAGCTTTTCCAGACTCAATCGTAAAAAAAACTTTTGAGGATCATCATTTAGGTAAATAAAGCAAAATGGTTCAATATAAGTAACAACTAAACAATCTGGATTACTATGGTCGATGGTCGCATGGCAATTAAAATTCGAAGCTTAACAAAAAAATGTTGTTTGTAACACGTACCTAAAATCACTTTCTTGGGACTCGGCTTCGCCTTGTCCAGAAACAGCTGCGATTCGTACCAAACAACATTTTAGGTACTTGTTACAAAAATAACTAATCTAAGAAAAAGGTAGGTACTCTTGCTTTATAACTATATTTAAGAAAAATTGATTTTACTGATAAGAGATCAAACTCAAAGCAGTTCATCATTACAAACCAAAATTATCTAGAACGTATACGTAACTGCCTGGAATTTGTTTTTGGTACAAAATTATACAGTGTATTTTTCGAGGTATTTTTTAAATTAATAATTTAAATATTTTCTTCTAATGTTCAATATCTAATTTACTATTTGTCAATATTGTTTACAATTATTATTATTGAATTATTTTCTCACAAGTTTCATGTAGTTTGTATTACATGTTTATTCATTACAAGGATCCTTTATTCTCGAAAATTTTTTTGATTAAATAATAAACAAATTTTCTAAGTAAAACTTGTCACATTAAATAATTTACGATTTTTCATAATTTGATCTTATCGACGAAGATCCTGATTAGTTACCAATAAATAATTTTTTCTCGAAAGCGAATCGTTTTAGTCGTATCAAACACGGAACTAATATTTTTTTCAGAAAACTATAGAAGGAATTTAATAATGTCGCTTCTAATTTAAAAAATGTGTCTAGCGCAAAGTTCAGGGGTAAGAAACATTCAGCCCTGGCTTCCTAGACAAGACACGAGTAACCCCATATTTCCGAATAACATATGCAAATTTTATCACAATTTAACCATCAACAAAATAATCATTCTTAAGACTTAACTTTTAGAGGCAAATATCCCAGAAAGATGGCGTCCTAAGAGAAGAAAATACAGATATTTAGTGTTATTTTGACCAAAACCGTTGAGTGACCGGATTATTAAGAGATGTAAGTCACAATATTACTGGTTACGACATATAGATGGCAATTCTGCACCTTTACTTCAGATATTGTCAGTGTGGTTAAAATTGTCAAAAACGTATCGATGACAGTGTGGTTTGAAACGTTATGGAGTTGTTGTCCATACTTGTGTGACAATTATTCTAATCAGACTGACAATCTCTAAACTAATACTGTGGAACTGGAAGCGTCACCTATATCTCACAACCAGCACCATTACGTTGCGTTCTTATAAATATTTTACTCAACACCCAAACTATATGCTCTTAAAGTATCGCTTCACACTACGATGTATACATCATCGATTTTGTATAATATAAAAAAAACTAAAAATTTGCATCTGCCCAATTGTTTAAAAAATGTCAACTTGACAAAAAAAAATGATTCTCTTTACTTTTAAGTTCGTAAATTCTATTTAATGCAATACTTTCAAAATCTTAAAGATTTAGAACTACATATACAAAAATAAGAAAAATTTCCAGATCAGCTAAATATGATCTAATTACGAACAAATTGCATATGATATTACAAATATTAAAGCAATGTACACATTAATTTGACTTCTAAATAATACGAAGCTAATAAAACTGTAAAATTATCGAAAAAAACTTTGATATAAAAAATCTTAATAAACTCTAAAATTATATACACTTATCAAAAATTAAAAGTAAACAATACCACACACATCTTAATCTTCAACCACAACCACCTGACACTGCAGCCGCTAATGCCTGCTTTAATTGCCAAACTGAATCTAACCAAGTCGTATACCAGACTGGTAGTGGAAAAGCACACGGAAATTTCACAACAGACGTCTAGCGAAATCTAGTTTGCAATGGCAATCCAAATAAATGCGACCTTCACCACCACAAAGTGAAAGAATTCACTAATGACTTTGATCCTCTCTCCTAATTTTTAAATTTTTTGATCCGGTCTGTCGATGATGAGTGGAATTATAATATGATAAATGTTGTAGTGACTTTCTCAACCGTTTTTTAGTCATTGCCGTGGTATAGCGAACAGAAGGGATCTGGGTGTGTAAAAATTAATTCGGATTATGCAATATTCGATTGACCCCTTGATAGTAATTGACGAGAAGATACATAAAAATAAAATAGGAAGTGACAGTTGACTAGACGCTCGTTTTGTATTAATGAATAAAAATCAATTTTATAAACTGTATTTATACGAAAGTACTTATGAGATACCACGAGGTTGGATATTACAAATAAATAGATCTTACTACAATGAACTATTCCTCCTCCTCCTAGTGCATTTTTCCAAATAACCAATAAGTAAATTAAAATCAAATTCGTCATTATCTAATTGTACTTTACCTATAAAAATAATTATATGCCAATAATACTCTCTGTTAATTCGACCTTATATTAATTTATAGAATTTTTAATAATTTTAAAATCATTCCAAATTCTTGACGCCACTCAAAAAACCTTAAAACGTATCTACTATGTTGTGGCGACCTTTACCCATTTTGATATATTAAAAAAATTTAAACCGTTCCAAGTTCGTAAGGCCACCCAGCATTTTTTGAATTTTAAGAAACTAAAAATACAGAATTATCATAAATTAAAAATTTATCACCTATCATCTTTATCTGGCTCTAAAGATAAATTGAAAACCGAAAACCGTAATATTAAATATCGTATTATAGAGGACTTTCGAAATTTTTGCCCGTGTTATGTCGAAACTCATTGTATCTACATTTTTCCTAAATCAAATAATAATCGAAATAATATAAGTATTACAAATCAAATTAAAAAATATTAATAATAATAATAATAATAATAATATGTTTATTTCCATAGACTTTACAAGCATTGGAATATAGTCGGTTGACTTGAAAATTTAATATTAATTGTAAAGAATACAAATACAAATATCTACAAATATAAAATACAAAAATTAAGTGGAGACAATAAGAAACAAACAAAGCAAAAACTAACAACTTATAGCATATCACATGGAAAATGGAAAATAGGAAAAAAATATTTAGTTTTTAGATATTTTTACTCTTATCATAATATTAAATTGTATCAATAGTCAGCGCCTAAGCACTCATCAACTGAATAGAATGAATATTTAAGTAGAAGTGAATTTAATTCTCTTTTGAACAGATGAATAACTTTTTTTTTATTCCTTCAATGTCTTTATTAATGAGTTTGTGGATACGCCCATGTTAGAATCCGACTACAACTTCATGGAAAGTGACAGTTATATACCTACATATGAGCAAGACACGATCAATATAGTCTTCATAACGTCAATGAAAGTAAAGAATAAAAAATCGTGCTCTGAAGATCACGAACTGTGAGTTGTGAGGTCATGAACGATTTAGCTTTTAAAAAGTTATGAGAGATTTATAACATCGACAACAATTTAAATAAATACAAGAATAATAATAATGTGACTATGACAATGAAAAATATACGTTTGTTATTAATTTTACCACTATATAACATGGGCAATTAATTTTCGTTTTATTTTAAAATTATTTTCTTATTTCCAGTGTTTTAAATAGTTAACTTAAAACAATGGTGTCATTATGTATTGTCTAAAAACCCATTTTTACTGTTTGTGAAATATTTAGTAACAATGGTCATCGGTAATTCTGCAGCAAAAAAGTACTGGTTTATTAGGAAGAGTATTTGGAATTTCCTATGATAGAAGTTACTTTCATTTATTTTTTTCCTTTCAAATTTTTATAGGAATAGTCACATAATTTAAACCTTATGTAGGTAGTATGGCAAATATTTTAAAAACATTTGGAATTAGCTCATAGAATATAATAATATACAGGGTGTTTCGTTTGAAATGACAAAGTTATAGAGGTTTTTATATATTTGAATATGATATTATAAATATACGAGTACAATATTATAATTGGCTTTTTAGCCTATTTGCATTCATAGTAGGTATTCATAAATTGAATTTTAAACGTTTATTTAAAATATCATTAAAATACGAATATGAATTATTCTAGCAAATTACAATTTGTTTCTAACCTTAAGAATGGCTCAAAATCATCAAATATCACAACCGTAAGAATGGTAAAGTAACTATGTACTTTGAGCCGTAGAATACGAATATGAATATCAGAATTGTTCTAACAAATCACAGTTTTTATCTAACCTAAAATTACTCAAAATCATCAATACTGGAAACGGTCGAATAACACGAGAAATTCCCATCGTATCGAAAAATAAAAAAATACGATTCAGTATATTTAAAAAACTATCAAGTGATACCACATATGACCCCTTTTCCTCCCCCTGGGATGGGAGTAACTTTCAAATCTCAAATAAGAACTACCATTTTTATTGGAGATTCAAATTTTACATCTCGAATTACGTAGGTTTTGTTCGAAACATTTTTTTCGATTTGTGATAGATGACGCAGGAATCGCAAAAAATCGGATTTTGCAAATACTTGAATAACTCTAAAAATACACTCGAATCGAAAAATAAAAAAAACGAGTTAAATATTTTTAAAAATCTATCTAGTGATATTGAAATTGACTCCCATCTCTACCTCCTGGTGGTGGGGTAGAGGTGACTTTCAAATCTTAAATGGGAGCCCCATTTTTTATTGCAGATTTGGATTCTACATGAAAAATATTGAACACGTATTTTTTTTATTTTTCGATCCGACGAGTATTTCTCAAGCTATTTAAATAACTGCAAAACCTGATTTTTGCGATTACAATATCTTTTAACAAGTCAGTCGAACTCCTTTGAGCCATTCATATAATTTATATCTAATGCCGAGTAATATCGAAATACAGATGTTTCTAAATAAAAAATGTGTCGACAATATTTAATCGCTACTTTGTACTAGACATACTTCCGTGTCAGCTTTGCGGTGAAAGATTTTTGATTTGTGAAAGGTCTTCAGAAAGGTTTGTCGTAGGATTCTGATACCTACTGTTTTAACCGTTACATTCTCCGATATACGCAGGAAGAATGTAATAGGACAAGTCCAATATAAACGCTCAAATGCCCACCAGCCAAGGCGAAAGTAATTTTTTGTAACAGTCTCTCATAGATATATTCTATTTTGATGAGATGTGAACGATATTAGATGCTATAAAAAATTGTATTTTGAAATGTTAATGACCTTGTGCATACAATAAAACTTTCTTTAAAGAGTAGACGTGAGATAATTATGGACTTATGCGTAATAACTCGTCAAAATCATTTATATTAAAATTTAGCAATACAATTCTGGTTTTGGAACTTTGCTGCATTAAATTCTAGTTTTCAATTACTGTACTGACATTATTTTAAGTTACCTTCTAATAACTTATTTTCACGAATTTGTGAACAATTAAGCCGAGTTAAGAGAATTAATTTACTCGATGGCAAATCATATTCACAGAATTAGGAAAAAATTCTAAATAAATTAAATAAAAGAACTGATTCTTTTAACAATTCCTTATTTTTTTATTTGAAATGAAACCGATTTCTTAAATAACAATGGTTCCCATTTGTAGGTGCAGAAATTAAACCACTATGGATTCATTTGTCCTTAAGATTGTTTAGTAGAAACGTCAAAAATTGCTACATATTATAAGAATAACGCAATTATACAATTAATCAAGTATTTTTCAGTGTAATAAGTTCGAAAAATGTAAAAGTGTAAAAATAAATGAGAACACATATTAATACATTTGAACTATTAGTACTGGAATATTATTTATTCACAAAATCTATTGCATTCCTTTTTTTTAAGAAGAATATTGAAGAGAATCAAGACTTTCCTATAATTTTTACAATGCACTCTCAGTGGATTAAAAAATATTTTATATTAACCCTAACAACTAAAAATGAAAATTAAAAATACTAGCTAAGAAATATTGATTCCAGGAATGTCTGATCATCTCGCTCAAGTTCTTACAAGAAACACGCCAACTTCAAATAAAAATGATCTGGGAAACATGCACTTTCGACAACGATTACAAAATTTAAAACACTGTCTAATAATGAATCGTTACACTCAAATTTAAAGAAAATCTTGACATCACGTAATTTTTTATTGCTTCTGTATCGCCTTGATCGGTGTTTTAAATCATCGCATCCGTTACAAACAATGAGAGATCATTCAAACTATACAAATAAATTTATTTTTAATAATGAATTAAGACATGAATAAGGTCAATTAAGAGAGTGAAACTGGTATAGAAAAATGTCCACTGATAATGTGAAATTGAAACAGGAAAAATATATAAGTGATGTTGAAAACAAATCAAAAATATTCTGATGGTTTACAAAAAATCCTATAATTTTTATATAAGAAGTTTCTTTTCTAGCTCCAAAAGTAAAGGCTCCGGTGCAAACTATACCGGGACACCCTGTACATGAAATTCATTTAATTATCGACCGACTAGTCAGAGCGTGTGTAGTGAGCATGTTTGGTCATCTTGTCTGTCATGGATTCGGTTCGAACCTTGACTTCGACACTGACAATGTCAGTGGGTATTGGCATATGTCTGTCACGAACAACCTTTGTTTTGAATTTGGGCATTGTCTATGATTTAGTAGGTAATCTTGAAATGGCCTGATTTTTTTATCATGTTTCACATTTTTCTCCATACACTCCAAATTCTACTTAAATATAATTTGAATGACTTGTTTTGATCTATTTTGGCAGGTACCGACGAATATTCGCACATCCTTATCCATAATAAGTCATGATAAGCACTAATTCATTTATTCATATTACTGTTGCCGTTCCATATTTTAGATACATTGTTATAACATATCTGTTGTGGAATAAATACCAGTGGTAAGCTCTGTGGTAAGATTAAATTATGCGTGTACCTCTTGATACTTATTAATAAATTGTAGTGACATTAAAATATCATCAATTCTTTCAACCAGGTGATTAGATTGTATAAAGAAATATGCATCTGAAGAAGTCATTATAAGTCTGACACGTATCGAAAACCACAATCAATATGATTAAGACAGGTATCTTGAGATCTGTGCACTTTTAGTTACTAATTTTACAATTAATAATAATGATTATTTGTACCGTAACACTCCATATACTTACGTATCTTTAATCATAGAAATACATGTATAATATTTTCCAGATAATAATCCATATTTATTCAATATAAATAACACCAGCATGTGTGTAATTTCATTTTTCAAGAGGTCAATGAATAAGGAAGTTAATTAATTAATGTTACTGAATTATTTTAATAATAATTTTACTCACAATAATTAGCATTTCTCATGTTCTTTACGAATAATATTCAATGTTGTAGCATTAGATCGATTTAAATTATCACCAAGGTGAAATCGCATTTATGTTTTTTGTATAAGATGCTGTTATTAAGATAGCATTTCCTTACCTAGGTATTACAACAAATATATTATTTAGTAATAGTATTAATTACAAAACGGGGAAGTTATCGCATAACGTATGGCAATTTAGTAATTTTTATTATGCAGTACTGATAATACTGTAGTTCTAGTGTACTAGTGGTAAAAATTATAAATATTCAACAACTGATGAGTAATATCGTAAAACATTGGCATTTATTTTCACCATTTTCCGAAAGACGTCTTTGACAGCCAATCAAAACAAAATAAAAAGTATTTACTTACACATAATATTACTCGAATTGTTTTAATATATCGAGAACTTTCTATTTACTTCAAAATAATATGTTCCTTTTTATATGGTTTAAGGAAAAATTACAGTATAGTCTCTTAATTTTTTTTTTTAGATGAAAGTTACATCATTTATTTCCGCTATTATCGGATTATGTTAAACAACTTTCTTTAACAAATTGAGAAAAAAACATGGTGTTAAATATTCTGTATAATGTAAAAAAATATTACCTCTGGCAAGACAAGAATTTGATCTTGTTTACATTTATTTGTTTATAAACTATTTTTTGTGACAACGGTGTGTTAGGTAATTAATTCACTTGTCCTTTTTATAGATCATTTATTAATAGGTATTTACTTTCTAAAGCAAAACCACGAGAATGAATCTATCCGGATCAAGTTTAAACTTACGACTCCAATACTGAGAATAATTGGGACGAAATTTCAATTTTTGCAGCGTGATCTAGATACAGTAATTATACGAATACCAATTAAGATAAACCATGTATGAATATTTACGGATTTATATTTAATATTTAGTAAATCAACGAACAGCAGTTGAAAAAAAAAACATTCACATTTATATGCTCTGTAAATGTTGTCGTCAAGATTAATTCTTCTCTTCAGTTCCCCATATTATTGTCGCCATAGGAACCATGTACCTTTTTTATAATGAACGCAATATATAACTGTATGTATTATGATCACAAAATGATGAATAAACACAAGCTGGAAAAACAACCGGTTTTATACAGAGTGATTCATTGGTAAGTGTACATACTTTACCTGCATATGTAGGTTACTTGGACGATTCCATATCACCTATGGTTAGTAGGTCAATAATCCTTAATTACCAAGATACAGGGTGTTTTATTGATTTTGCGTATTTTTGTCTTGGACCATAGCTTTAGAACCACTAGGTATAATAAAGTAAAATTTGGTATGTATGTTTTACTCAATCAGCCATATCGATTTCTCAATTTAGCAGAATCAAAATATAGGACCGGACAGAAAAAAATAGCCGAATTGTTAAATCTCAAAAGCAACACCCTGTATCGAAAGTTTTAAAAATATGTTTTAAGATTCGGAAAGAGCATAGAAAAATAAGGCAAATAAAGTACATTCTCAAATTGCGCGTCTGTATCTTGGTAATTAAGGATTATTGACCCACTAACCATAAGTGATATGGAATCGCACAAGTAACCTACAGATGCAGGTAAAGTATGTACACTTACCAATGAATCACCCTGTATAGTCATTTTGGAAAAATTACATAACAGATTATTTTAAAAAGTAAGTAATTTTGAATTTTGAAGGTTTGTTGAAGTTTCAGTAATGAACTTCTTGCAGGGCTATCCTTGGTTCTTCAATGAGCATAAAATTTCCATTTATTATAGTACAGATCAAGAATGTTTGCCTGCACGTGATCAATTTCTGTAAGTTTATGTACGCTTCTACAAGATAATCTGAGGTCGATGGACCTTCTATTGGATAGCTACTTCTTTTTTCTATCTATCGCCTAAAAGAAGGTACTCGCATTTCATTGCTAGCAGGAGATATGTTGATTTTCGCATATTGTAAATTGATGACGTATTTAGTCAAACTGGAGATTCCTCAGTCATCCAGTACAAAATGATGGGTTTTAGGCCTTGTTTATTAGATGAGAATTCATTTCAAATTCAAAACATCTAATATATCCCTTTGCTTCACTGTTTTATTAATTGTTTCAATTGTGGTAGGTTTTCTCGTCCATCATTCACACAATATTAGGAATTTCTGATTTGACCACATCGTCAACATCAGTTGTCAATTTAGATATATGGTGTTTTTCCTGGAATAATGAGGTTGCTACTGAATCTTAAGGCATCAGTAACTCCTTCTCCTATGATATATTTTTTATGATATTCTCTTAAATGTAGTAAAATTTATGAGCTACATACGGCAATTAAAAGTAATAATTAAAATTGTGCTTACTTGGAACAGTAAATAACAATCTAAATATTAATGAATTCTTATATACTTTGGGGAAATACAGATCCTTAATCTTGGCCGTATAATAATTTATGTTAACGATGTCGATAGTTTATATTGTAAGGCTGTATACAGTTTTTTGCATAAGTTTAATAGAATGGATGATTGTTAATTTACACACCGATTAACAGTCAAAAAATTTGCAATGGTCTGCTGGAGGCTGGACCTGGAATCAAAGAGCAAAAAATGTAAACAGAGCTAACACAGAAGCATTTTATTGATTGGCGCAAGGCACAATTAGATTAAAAATATGATTCTCAGTAAAAACCATAAACAAGATTGCATAATATTACCAATCTACCAGACTAAACCTTAAACCGTATGCCTCTCTCTCTGTCTCTCTATAGTCAGATTCACACTATAATGTTTCGCGTGATCCAAAAAAGTAAATAAACAAATTCTATAAATTGTCGACGTTACGTCTTTATTCAAAGACATTCTCATGATAGTCATGATACAGAATATGAAAAAGACCCAATGTATTAACAAAATTAAATAGATAAATATAATACTCAAATATGGTTCTGAAAATTCTTCGTTCAGAACAAGCCCTTGTAGAATAAATCAAAATCAAAAAAGAACGTTTTAAGACGTTTCTTGAACTTCATTGTAAATATTTCATAAATAACGTTTATACATCTCGTAGTACGATCCCTAATAATAATTAACCCTACCTCCTGTCCTTTTGCATATTCCAACGGTACGCTATAAACAGTTGCCATATAATAATTTAAAGGTAACTATCATTGATGATGCCCACGTAAAAGAGCCATATTTGCATAAACGATACGATACACCTTTACAGGTTGCCCACTCCAATACATCCGGATATTTTCTTTTCGATTAACCGACTGTTTTGACAACTTTGGAGTAGACTACAATTAATTGATACGATTAACTCATTAGACAAAAATTACTTTTACTCGTAAACGAATAACGGGAAAATACAGTGTAAAAAATTCAATATATTTTTTTTATATTCGTTATATTTTAAATTATTTAACAACAGATAATAAAATTTATTAACAATTTTTAAAAGATTTATTATTGCTAAGTAAAATAATTATTTAAAAAATCCTTTATGCGTAATGTTGCTTATAAACTACGATAGAAATTTTTCAAATGTATTTTAGAAAAATTTACGCCTAAAATGTGTTGCAAAATGATAAATATTTGCCCTAGAGAAAAAAAACTAACTTTGAAGCTAAATATAGATCGTTTCGAATTCATGGATTAGAATATATTTTTTCTTTCGTAAATGTAAATTTTCCAACAATTTTTTTTCTTAAACGAGAGATAATAATTACCTATTTACACATAAGATTTATGAAAACTAGAACTTACCTAGAATAAGGTAGTGGCGGCATATATGGCCCACTTAAAAAAAATATTTTTTTTCTCGAAAACTTTATTAAAAAAAATAACAATGTTTACAGGAACTTAAGCGTAAACACGCTTTCAGGAAAAAAATTAAACTTTGTAAAAATCAAACGTAATACAAACAAAAAAATTTTTTTTTTAAATGCAGTCAATGGGCCATATTCCCAACCAGGGTTGGAGTTATGGCCCTAGAAAAATTTATTTTAATTGAACGGTTCATTAAGAAAATTGAGCTTAGACATAATAGACAAATAGACTGACAACAAAAAAAAATAAAAAAGATTGCAAATTTAAAAATAAAATTGTAGAAAAAGTCAATGGGCCATATCATCAAACCCATCTGAAAATATGGCACTTACAGAATTAACATAAATCTGAGCCCTTTAAAAAAATGCAAAATAATTTTTTCCGCTAATGTAAAGTAAGTATTTTCTATCAAGATAAAATACTTAAACAATGTGACGAAATAAATACATGGGCCATATGACCAGTTGAGTAGTGCACATTATGAGCAACAAGAAAAAACTCTTTCACAAAATTTTTAAGTAAAATAAATATGTCACTATGTCACTATGTCACGTAACTTAGAGTGTCGATCCTCCAAAATTTAGGTTTGTTTTTCAATGTTTCCCGATGATTTCACCAAAACACTTTCATTAAACTTTATTATTCGAACACCTGTTGTGAGGCCATAATGTAAACTAGCCGGTATTGCCGATATTGCCGGAAGTTCGGCTTGTTATTTACAGAGGACGCTTAAACGTATTGAAAGAAACTGTGAACGTCAAGAAGTTGGGTTTGAGGCGGTTAGTTTAAAATTTAAGGGCATTGGGCCATATGACCGTCCGGGCCATATCTACCGCCACTACCTTAATAATTTACAGTGAAACAAAAGAACAGAAAAAAACTTGTCGAACGCAGATTACTTGCTGCAAAAAAGATAGAAATAGAAGAATTTTTAAGTTAGATTTTCAAATATTTTTAATTTATTTGTAGGAAAACTATTGCTCGTGCAAAAAAATGGACATATTTTTTGTGTAAAATCATCTAAAATTCAATGTGTCTTTAACCAATTTACACATTTTCTGTAAAATTCACAAAAACATGCCATTTTTTATAAGAATCTACCACTCAATACCTGCAATATATTTTCTGTCGTCGTAATGCCTGCTTTTACTCAAATTTTCAGCCATTTTTTCAGATTAAACCTCTTTTTTGCACGCTCGGGTAATTTGACACCTTTACTGAATTATTTGAGACATTTGTAAGTGACGTTCACAAATTAGCGATCGGTAAGTGAATTACTTACCGATCAGGAGGCGGTAAGTAAAATGATAAATATAGAAATTTAAAAATAAATTTTTATTGAAGACAAAATTAAAATTACAATTCGAACAATTATTAAAATTTATTGGAGCAATAGAATTCATAACTTACAAGAAGCTTAAGTTGTGGCAAAAATTTTATCTTAGAGAAATTTCTAATGACAGCAGATGTCACTTGATAATAAATATTCGGTCTCATAATAACAAAAGCGAAAACTTTTTCATGTACGACTTGTTTGTTTTATATATTTCAAAATATTAAAATTTTTAGTTTTAATTAAATTTATTCAATATTTGAGCGTACAAAAATCGTCATAAGCACTGCGATCATTAAGTCTCTTACTGGTTTCAGATGTTTTGGAGATCGAGACGAAGTCGAGATCTCGACTTCGTCTCGATCTCCAAACATCCTCAACCAGTAAAGAGCACTTACTGACCTTAATACTTAATAATATTATTTCGTTTCTGGCGACTGATCGGTAAAAAACATCTTTGTTTATGAAGTTACAAAAAAATTTATAATCCAAGGAGTGGTGCTTATCAGTGGAGAACTTGAAAATTTTCAAAAAGTTTCAAATCATGCACAGTGTGTTCAGAAAATTAAAAAATCTGAAAATTATGTAAGAGTAAACTACTTTCAACTTTAACGATATGAAAAACTGTCACTAAGAAAAGTTGTTTAGAATTAAAATTCATGTCAGAATTACAATTTGTGGATAAATTTGCACAATTCGACTTTTTTTAAATTTTTCAGAAGTATCAAGTGGCATAAAAATTAAAAACTGTATAACTGAAGAGTTGGCTTGTCGTTGACATTTATCGTTTTACTGTACATCATTTTCTACTTCATTATTAATAACTATTGTAAAAAGTCGAATTAGGCCGATTAATCCACAAATTGGAATCCTGACATAAATTTTAATTCTAAACAACTTTTCTTATTGACAGTTTTCATATCGTTAAAATTGATTATTGAAATTGAAATTTTTTAGCACCTTGTACATGATGTGTTAACTTGCTCCATGGCAATCATATTTTTAACAAAAGCAAAACTTCTTATGAAGTTTTCCCTCTTATCCACTCTAACTGTGGACACACTGTATGTATATAAAACCATATAAATAAAATGCTAATTTACACAAGATAATTAATTGAAAGGTTAGTGAAGTTGATTTTCCTACGACATGGATAAAATTGTGTTTCCTTTGATACCCCATAACAAGAAATCATTATTTTTAAACGAAGTAATCTAATACCATTTCCAATTTTTTTATTTTTGCAGTAACAGAAAATATTGTTGCCACAGAAATAATATTTAAAACATATTATTGAATAGTTTTGCCTTATTATTTTCGCTAGAAAAAAACATAAAATATATAATTATTTTCATTACGAACGAAATAATTGCGGAATATCACAAATCGAGACCACAGTATCTTGACCTACACGGTAAAATTACAAAAAGAATAAAGCCATTGTAGCATTCCACTAAGTAGTTCAAGAAGCAGAACTAACTACCCATTAAGTACAAGTTGATTGACCTATCGGTAACAACTTTTCGGTACTCTCATTGCAACAAGGCAGAACATACGAAAATGATTTTATTAAATTTAATTAAAGAACAAACATTCTAATATGTGACGTTTTTAAACCGCATACCTCAAAGAATACACATTTTTGTTAATTGTAATCTATATTAGAGAAAACCTTTCACTGAAACTGCCCCACCTAGATGCTACTATAAAAGTCTGCTACTCTGTGAATTTCATCATCAGTTTCTTTCACACTTTCCTCGTGATCGTCTTTAAGTTTATATATTACAACATGAGGTTTATTGTAAGTACTTAAATTATAATTAAATTGACATTATTGCTACAAAACAGCAGTGAAACAATCATAGAAAATCATTATCATAACCAAGTTATACAATGATAATTTTAAAGTTCCTAGTTGACATTCAATAGTAATGGTTGTATGTGTTTTATACATATAGAGTTTTATCAGTTGATTGTTTTTATCCATTATTTTTAATATATTGAAAACAATAAACTATTTTAAACTGTCCTGAAGATGAAATATTTCGAAACGTCGACATTATTAAAAAACAGTTTGTTGTTTTGAAAATTAATAACAAGTTCTTAAATCTGCGAGTTTTTTTAAACGAATAATGTTCTAATATAATGTTTTTTTTTTGCAGGGCGCAAGTATCCTCTTAGTCCTAGTATTAGGCTCTGCACACGCTGGATTTATAGATGGTGGCCACGGCTATGGTGGTCAGGATCTAGGTGGCGGCCATGATCTTGGAGGCGGCCACGACCTTGGAGGCGGCGGCGGCGGCGGCCACGATTTTGGCGGTGGTCACGACCTTGGCGGTGGTGATTATGGTGGCGGCGATGGCGGACATGGATATGGCGGTGGATTTCAACCACAAATCGAAACTCAACACCACCACATCCCCACGCAGACCATCGAGCACACCCAGCCCGTCCATATTCCAGTAGTTAAGAAAGTCGGAGTTCCTGTACCTCACCCTGTGGGAGTTCCAGTACCACAAGTTGTAAAGGTTCCAGTTCCCCAGCCTTACCCTGTACATGTATCAGTACCACATCCAATTGCTGTACCCATCTACAAGTTGGTACCACAAGAAATCGAAAAGAAAGTTCCTATTACAGTAGAGAAGTTGGTCCCAGTGTACATAGACAAACCATACAAAATCGAAATTGAGAAACATCATCCCGTGTACGTCAACAAGCCATACCCTGTACATGTACCTGTTTACAAACATGTGTATCATCACGTACCCAAACATGGAGGCGGTGGTGGCGGTGGCGGTGGACACGAAGGAGGTCATGGAGGATGGCAATAACTGTCTTCATTTTAGTCATTCATTAACATAGACATTCATCCTATTATAAACTCATCTCATCACAACTAAGTCATTCATCATCATCCTTGTTGTTAATTTTTATTCTGTTATTGTTTTTTTGTTAATAAATTTTTCTTATTTAATATATTTCTACATTTATCTACTCCTCAAGTGACATAAAATTGCTTTGTGGCAATGCTTAATATTATTGAAAACATTAAATTGGTACTTATTTTATATGTATGTATATATGAGATATAGCTTGTTACAAATTGTATTGGCTATTGAAAATTCAATTTAAATCCCATGTTGCTACTGCAACAAAAGGAAAGAAACGTTTATAAAAAATTATTAATCTGCATCACAATAAAACTACGTATAGAAACAAGACGGTACAAGAAAATTTGTATGCAGAAAAACTAAGGAACAAATTAATTAAATATTAAATAATGTGCTTTAAGACAAAATTAATGTTAAGCAAAATAGATTTAAATAGTCTAAGTTCAGTTCTTTACTACAATCAAAACACAACTTGCAAATAGCAGTTTAAATATTCATAGGTAAGCAAATAAAAAGAAGTTCATTTGACCTAAAATGTGCATGGACGTTTTCTTTCGTAGTTTCATTTTGAAACGAACACATATATGTATAAGTGTATATAGAAGTGTAAATCGTAGGCAAAAATTAAAAAAATTGCAAATTATCTATTTTTTGATAAAGGCTGAGTTAGTAAGAAAATGAATAGGTAAAAATTATACTTAAGAATAAAAGTACAAAACTTGAGGACCTATGAAAACATCAATGTTTCAAAAATACCTTCTTACCATCACCATTTAGATAAATTTTCAAGATCTTCGTCAAAAATGGTGTGATAGCTTGATCAAACATCAGCACACATTTGTCACCAGACTAGAATGATTTGATACATTTTTAAATGATTTAACAAAATAAACCAAATTTCAGTTATGCTCAATGAATGGTGCTTGAAATAAAATGGATTTTTGCACATTTTCTTACTCCAGTCTATACCTTGTGACTTCGTTTTTTGTCTGTGTATAATTTAAAGCTGCAACGATATATATTTATTATATTATTATAAATTTTAATACTTAGAATTGCATTAGTTTTAGGTAAGTATCTTTAAAATTTCTTAATATACCTACTTATCATCATTTAATGTTATTAATGAAGGAACTTCCTGTTTAAGAGAGAGGTGCGCGCAATAAATACATTCCTTTTTCTAATTCACTTTCATCTTGAAAATGCTTTGAACGTATCGATTTTATTCAAAGGGAAACAGTTTGCAATTATGCCGAATTAATCACGTATAAGCAATTAGTAATAAAGAGTTATGTTATAGTTGTAAAGTTTAATGTACAATAGATGGAACTTTCTTGAAGCAAACTTTTACTTTCTCGCAGTCTCCACATACTAAAATGGCCTGATTGCACTCAACTTGGTCCAGTAGCTGAGCATTGACCGTGAAATTGTAACTTGCCATTACTTCAGCTTGTGCACACACAAAGGAAATTAATTGCACGAGTGGAACGTTTTATAATCTTTTTGGCTATAGCAGAACTTGCAAATAAAAAAAAAATAAATTTTGTATAGAATAGTCTATAGTGATAGCAAAAGTGTTTATGATATATTTCTTAAATTAACTTTTTTTTGTTAAGAAAAATTCGACAATATACAGGTCTGCAATGTTTTCATCTATCAAATGATATTTTTTCATAAGGTTCAGATTTTACTAAGTAATCTGGCGTTTTCTTAATAGCATATTATTCAAGAAGCGAGTTATGAAACCATTACTCAATCGGATAGTTTGCGCCTCCAGCCCGTAGCCTACGGGCTTCGGTTTACGCCGCGTAAACCGATTGAATAATGGCCATAACTCGCGAGTAAAATACTATACTCTTTCCACGACTATTATGTTGCGAAAAAATATTTTGAATAAATATCTACCTATAACACGTCAAATTACTGGGAAACATTCGAAAAACTGTCAGAACTGCCAGAAGAACTTTGTTTAATTTTAAAATACCATACGGAGTAGACTATTGATGAGGGACATTTTAAAGTTCCTCTGACAGTTCTGACATTTTTTTACGTGTTTGTTATAGTATTTTAGCATGTTATAGTTATTTATTTAAAGCAAATAAAATAATAATCGTGGAAAAAGTATACTGTTCTACTCACGAGTTATGGTCATTATTCATTCGATTTATGCCCCTCATCCGTTGGCTCGGAGCGCGGACTATCCGAATGAGTAATGGCTTCATAACTCACTCGTTAAATAATATACTATTATTCTGCGAAGTAAACCAATTATGCCCACAATAAAAATTTGAAGTTATCACCATAGATTGAATAAGTATAAGATAAACCATCCCATTGTTAGAATGCAAATGGATATTATACGAACCTTGTGGATGCGAATAATAGATGGCGCATCCGAAACTCCCAAAAATTTTATCTTTTCTGACTACTGATATCATTTGTTGAAGAACCATGTTTAAAACATAATGGGAAAAACGCCCCAAAGCTCTAACAATAAATCCTTAGCTACTTATAACTGTACATAGAAAAATACACTTGAAGATGCGCTATTTATTATCCGTATCCACAAGGTCCGTATAATATCCATTTGCATTCTAACAATGGTATGGTTTATCTTATACTTATTTAATCTATGTTATCACTATGTTATAGAATGACTACTGTTATTTTCTTACAAAAATTATTTTTATTACCAAATTTCAATATTATAATCTACTAGATCCTGACTTTGTTCAAAAATAATTTCGATAGAGGTCACAAAGATCTACACAACAATTTTCTTATTTCTTAAAAAATTAAAATTGACTCTCTCAAATAAAAATAAATCAGTGTGTTTCGAATAAAACTACTACTTCAAAATTGTTACCATTTTTTCAAAATTCTTTTTATATTCGTATGACAATTTGATTGAGAGGCAAACATACTTGTCTCTTACCCAGTAATCCCGGGTTCGATTCCCAGCAACTTTACTAGAATTATTTCTCACTAGAACATTTTTCTGGTAAATGATATTACCTACTTATTTTCTTTATTCATGTTTGATGTTTTGAAAAACAATAAAGTTAGTTGCAAAACTAACTTTATTGTAGAACCACGACACGACACATAAATATATATAAATAGAAACATTGTGAAAGCATCTGACAAACCTGACATTCGAAATAAAATCAAATAATAATATAATATCTATATAGAAATTGTTTGATCTCATCCAATATAACAGAAGGTTAAAAGGTTCAGTAGTCCCTTTTGAAAAACAAAGTCATATACTTATATGTGGCACAAGTAGATAATTAGTAGAAATCTTGTGAAAACCATAATAATCGTTAAAAAAGTGGCACTACACAAGGGAAGTCGACCTTCCTAAACAGCTTAATTAAAGAAATTTTCAAATATAAAATATTTATGCAATTTATAAAAAATAACCTTATTAAATGTCTCATGACAGATTCACACGTGAATTTGAAAATCTTCCGGTCTATAAATTTATATTATATAAGTAGTTAACTTTCTTGTAATTTAAATATACCATAAATCCTAATGTTGAACAATAAAAAACTATAAGTGATGTGTAGTGGTTTAAACGACTTACTGGGTTATATTTATATATTCCACAATATCTTATTATTAATAATAAAATATAGTCCCAGAATTGACCCATAAGAAAACTTGTGATTCCAAAGTTCATACTGGGACTGGGCCAATTCAACTCACGTCAATCTAAAAATGCATTCTTGAGGAACTACGTACTTACTTCCAAAGGGCGGCAGAAATTTTTCCAATATTTCCAATTTTCTCACAATATTTGACTGTCTGAAAGTTGTTTTTTCAAGAATTGTAATAAATGGAAAATACAACCAGAGGAAAACACAATAATTTCTTGTGCTTTGATTGATACTGCAAATATTTCCAAAGTACCTTTTTTGCAACCCTTTCAATGCTCTGTAAAAATGTTCAAGTATTTCTTACTTTTACAGGGTACACCTACACCTAATATAAAATCAAGTACTCAAAGAGAGACAACTTTTATCAATATTTGAAAATTTTGCCTTCTTTGTTTGGAATTGGAATGTTTTTTCGAGTTTTGGTATTTTATAATATTTTCAATTCGATTTAATTATTTAGTAATATAAGTGCAGTCTTATTATTATGTAATATCACCTCCCTCTATCCCTTGACCTTGAATTTAGAGAAATCTGACATAGACACACACCCAATACTCAAATAATGTATAGGCTTCATTTTTTGTTTTGAAAAGTAGCTACGCCACTGCCAATAAACGAACTCATGACTACAGAGTATGTTTACCTCTTACAAACTGGTAGAAATAATTATTCCCTTATTAATCGGCGGCCAAAGTACGCCAGTAGAGAAGCATTATCAGACAAAATAATTCGACCTTTCTTAACGCACAGTTTCCCTTAAAGTATGTCAGTCGGTGTCTTAAGAATGGCAGACAAATTTACTTTTTATTTTTATGATCAAAAGAGTGCTCTGAAAATAATTCGCTCTGTAAGACTTACATCTCTGTCTGGGAGGTTATATTCACGATGCTTCCTAGTATTTTTAATAATTATGTTTTGAAAATCAGGTTGTTTTCACTTTTAATTCAATTATGGCTATTACTGAAAATAAGTACATGTTATGAATAGTTTCCTTTGCGCTGAATGTTACTTCCTTGAGGAAGTTTTTTCCATTTCTCTTATTTGTATCGTGGTATTTGACTTGTTACATTTTGCAAGTACTTGTATTGTTAATTAGTTAATAGTTTAAAGTAAAAGTAAATTAGTTAGATTTCTTCTCGGCTCGTTTCAATTTAATAAATCGGCAGACCATACCTGATCATGTTCTTATTCAAATTAATATTGATAAAAATATAACATATGCCTAAACATTTTGCACAAGTAGTTTTTATCTTAGATCTTAGATCATTAATGAAAACTAATTTCATTGTTGAATACTAATTGGCTGATAGTATGAAATAGAAATATTTATTCTTCTAATATTAGTAGAACATAATTTTGATACTAATTAGGTCTATTTTAATTTGTAAACGTTGTAATGCTATAAAACTCACGCACCGGATCGGATCGGACCCTCGACAGAGTAATATAGCTTACCCATTCGAGGAGTAAATCCAGAAGTTTCTTTTTATTATTATTAATGGTTTTGGATAGTTTCCTTTAGCCAGGATATAGAGCAGTGGCGATGTTAATGTTGGCAAAGTATGTTTTGAGGTCCAAAAATTATTATTTTTACCTCATACGTAAAATACTAAACTAAACAAAGTTTATACGTCTACATAAACTCAAAAATAATTAAAGCACTACAGTACATGTAGAAATATTAATTATATGCAGAGAGAACTGCTGTATACCAGGTGACCCAGCCCATATATAGGGACACTCTTGTAACTTTTGAATGGGTGATTGGATTTTTTTTCAGATTTAGTGTAGTGATATGGGACAAATTTTCCAATTAATTGACATAAAGAGCCAATATGGCCGCCTTCCGGTTTTGATGCAATTTGCATGAAAATTATTGACAGTTCTAACAATCAATTAAATTGCGTTATTTCTTGTCATGTGACACAAATCATCCAATCATTTCAACATTACACTGATAACACCATCCAGGGAAATTTTCAATCACTATGCCAACAAAATTACTTAACTTTGACAACTTCATAATAACTGCCAAATAAATTTCAAAATGTAACGTTTTGGCAATGCCAATTCTCAATCTATAAACTTTTAATAAATAAATAATTTTTTTGTTGTGTTGCGACATTTTGATTTTATTTTTTCAAAAAATTTTCTGACCGAATATCCCTCAGACATTGACAAATGACTTATAATTTTATGAAAACCTTAAGCAACGTGCTTTCGATTGTCATGAAATTATGTCGTACATTATCAATGTCTTAGGGATATTATAGCGCCTAAATATCAATTTTTTAAATGGAACGACGCGGTATATTTTTACATATTTCTATTCTACTAGGTAGTCAAAATACATATAGTTCAACCCTCAGATATTATTTTGATTCACAATTTTTGTTTTTTTTTTTTTTAATTTTTATTTTTAACCATAGAACACCACGACTCAGTCAAAATTGTTGAAAATCGGTCTGAAGGCTCCTGTTGAATATTATTTCTTCAAATAATAAAATTAAAAACCATTTATTCGTCATTAAGTTCGTTTTTCCACGAAAACTAATTATCTAGACACTTATGTTACGAATAAAATGGTATATATATCTCCTACTTTTTCTTTGAAATAAACTTGTAATTAAGAAAAGAAATATTTTAATGAACGACTATGCAAAATGGTAATCGACTCATTTGACCCCAACTGTTGTACTACTTATTTAACGCCGTTAAAGGCACAATAGTAGCCGCCTTCATCCCATCGCGTTAAAAATAGGTGTTTTTACAATAATTTTGTGAAATATTGTAATCTTGAATTGATAATAAATGTGTGTGTAATAACTTAAAAATTAACTACGAAATAGGACTCGTGTCATAGCGATAGGGCTAGTTCAATAGTAGGTACTTAAAATATCTGTTTTCCTTCTGTTCCTTGTTTTCCTTCTGTAACAAGTTTTTGTTTTCATTAAATCTAAACAGATTTTCATATATTATTTATATAGTTAACTTATCCATTCTTATGCTTTCTGAAGCAGTTGAGGCACCGTTTATATTCAAATAAAAAGACTATAATAAAAACCTTAATAAATAAAGATATAACGATTTAGCTTTTCCGCGTGACCGTAAATGTTTTCACACGTAATTAAATCTAAATATAATTAGTACAAGACTTTTAATGTGAATAAGATTTTATATAATTAACTTTATATTAATCGTAAAACCAGAAATTAAGAAACAAACAATACCTTCATGTTTTTATTATCTTATAAAATTTAAGTATCATTTTATTACATTCAAACCCCAAAATAATTTAATTAGTTTTAATTAAAATATTCACCATCTTCCGGTTCCGAGCTTTTGATTTATGTGTCCCTGGTGTCTCGCCGCCCAGAAGTCGCTATATATTATTATTTTTGCTAGCTTGTTTCAAATTTACTGAGTATAAATAAGTAAGTCTGTGTTATGTTACATAATTATATTATTTGTTCGTTTTAATAAACTAAAAATGCAAGTTAAGCATATTTTTTACAAATCAGTGAATTGAATCAGCAGTAGATTCTGTATTACTATGGAACAAGACAATGAAAAGATATTGGAAATATGTACCAAGTGCTAGCTTTATATAGGTATATTCAAAGCATTTGATGGATACCGAAACCTTTTAAACAAGTTACTATATCTTATGATATATCTGCTAAGTTGCTGTAAATATCAAGTTTTATCTCTAACCGACGCGGAGTACCTATTGTCGACGAAAACTCTGTTTTGGTTATCCAGAAAGATCTGTCTTGTCACTCGTTTAGTTTCTCAGTCGCTTTGACGACTTAGTCTCTGCATTAATCAATTCTAGAAACTGTTTCTCTGATAATAACTAGGCTTCATGCTAGCTGGTTCTTCAGAGACCAAGAAGACTAGCTACTTTACCCCAAAGCAACTTCTGTTGCTTTATTCGTCCTGATTTGGTATACTATTCTCATAATATATGGGGTTTTGCACTTAAAACTTCAAAATTTTAGATTCAAACCAATAACGAGTTAAACGAATGGTTGGTAACAGAGTTCTTACAAATTCCCCTACTGCTTTGGAACACCGTCGTAATGTTGGCAATCTTAGCTAGGCTCTACCATTAGTTTCGTCACTGATGTCACTACGAACTACTAGTACTCATTTGTAGAAGAGTCCTCAGGTTTTCTTCTACGTTGAATAGTTTAAATTGAAAAGAATTGAAATCAAAATATTTAACGCGAAAGAGAACCCAAGAACTCTTTCACAAATCATTAGCTTTGAAAAAGCCTTTGAAACAAAATGCTTTCGACACAACGTCTGAATCCAAAGGTCTTTAGCTTATCATCACTATGGATGGAGACTCTTGGAAGAAAATGTACAATGCAGGTTGTACCAAAATTGACATTATGGTGACCTCGATGGTGACCTTCAAAATAGCTAACTAAAAAATCAGAAAAATAAGAGGAAGATGAAAAGAGGGAGGAAAAAGAGAAAAAAAATCAATATTTATATTACCAAGTAAAACTATTATGCAGGTAAATGTACTAAAAAATAATTTATTTTAACCACCATGATCTCGTAGTCATCTTAATCACTCAAAAATTATACTTTAATTTGTTATGAATATAGAACTATAAAAATGTTAATTTTAAACATTTTAACTTCGCAAAATCATCTTTTTGTTAAAACACTTAGTTCTTTTTAATATACCTATTGATTTTTTTTTAAAGATCTTGCTCTGACACAATTCAAAATCAACAAGTTCGAACTATCTGCTTGCTCTATTATGCTTATAAGAAATGTGATATACGATCTGATGGACAGATATATGAATGTACGATTTGAAAATTATTCATAATAATGATAATCACAGCAGTGCAAAAAATTTTTCTCTAAGGACGATATTTATTTATGGGTTTAGAAATTCTCTAGCAAAAACAATATACGTTTCGCGAAAATTGTAAGTTATGTATGTTACATCAAAAGTACATACAGGGAATCCTATAATTCCGTGTACGCACAGAGCTATACTATACCGTATATTTCTGGGGTGAAAATAAGTCATTTTAACCAAACTTAGTGGTAGTAGTAGTTTTTTTTTAATAATTCAAACACGCTAATATCGATCTTCATGACATTTTATGTCTATCAATATAATAATAATAATAAATGCTTTTATTTATATACCATGACAAATTCACCTCTTATAATTGCAATGGTAATAGAAAAATGGCATATAAAAAGGCAAAGTTCAGGCAAGCCTGCCCTTCCACTTAACCTAAAAAAAAATGTTAGTATAATATTAAATAACTATAGCAAAAGTGACACAAATGTTAAACTAGTCTAATACAGAAATAAGAAAATAAAATACAAAAAAAAATAGATAAATAAGCAACATATTATTATGACAAATATACAAAAGGTAAACTTACAAATGAAGATATATTTATATTAATTCGCAAGTTCTTTAAATCCAACAAAATTGTTAATTAATGAATACTTAACAAAATACCTTATTAAACTATCAACAGTAAATCTATGGAATATGCTTATTTCTTTATTGCCTTCGATCTTGTCTGTAAAGTTGTCATAAAATTACCAGCTTTCTTTTGTCTATCCGCTTCGTCTGACAAATCTTCTACTGTCACTTTTTTATTTGCCCTTTTTCCAGTATTTACTATATCAATGCCTGCAGTTTCAGCCTCTATTTGCTCTCCTTCAGAATTATTTTTTCTAAGTGACTCATAAGTATGAATAACTCCATTTATTATCAACGTATTTCCTTTAATTATGCTTCACCATTCTTTTGTCTAGCGAGTTCTTGTTGTGAAACAAGAAATTTCCTTTCCTCCCAATCCTCAGGAATATAGTCTAGGTTAATATAAATTCCGGTACCAGAGAGCTTATTAGATTGTTTTAGAATTTCAGTTTTTAATTTATATGTGACACATTCAACAATTACTGGTCTAGGTTTTTCATCTCCTTTTTTTCCTATTCTGTACGCATCCCTTATATTGTTCACGCTGCAAGGTATCTTTAAAGTTTCCTCAAAAAGTATTAATACCGAATCCAGAGAGAGCATCATTTTCATCATCTTGTAAACCATATATTATTAAATTATATTTCTTAATTTTTCTTTCCCCAGCTTGAATTCTGATTTTCAGCTTCTTATTTTCCTCCTACAATTCTTCATTATTTTTCTTCAGGTTGTTTAATTTCTTGTTTGTTTCTGTTTTAAAATTTTGAAATTCCTGTTTTAACTCATTTAACTGCTGTACCATTTGAACATTTTGTTTTTTAATATCAGTATTTTGCTGTGTAATATTTTTTAACATAGCAATTATATCATCAATATCATTCATTTTTCCATCACTACTCATTTCCTTTATTTTGATTTAAGCACCTGTACTAATTCTTGGGTTTAATATATTTATCATATACAAACAGTTGATAATTCTTTCTATTAAGTAGTTTTTTTTTTAATTCCTTCTTTTCGTATTTTAATTGATTGATATGGGCCAGTATTATTCAATTAATTATTTAATTCGCGTCAAATCTCACGTATACTTTTTATATTGTTTCTAATTTGAATTAGGATAAAATTTTCTCTACCGGATGATATAGATTTTATAATTTTAAATGTATCACACAAAAAAATCGAGAATATACTTGGAGCTAACACTTTACTTACTGCTTCACTTCACTATATCAATTCGATTGCTTAACTGATAATATGGTTTTCATCATTTTCCTAAATAAGTCATTTTGAGTTCAATTTGGACAGATCTCGAACTGATTATTATTGAATTCCATTTGTGGGGTGGTGTCATAGAGATCTGTCATTGTCGCATATCGTTGCTTCCTGTCGGTAGTTGATCTCAAAAGTCTTTTTTTAGACCGTCTTTTGAACGAAATTTCCCCAACACATTTTGTGGTTGGTATGGAGCACACTTTTGGTGAGCATGTTGATATATTGCGAGTGTATGCAGCGGTCGCGTGGCTGTTCACGTTTATGAAAGATTTCCTAATCGACAAACTCCTAACCACCAGACGTTTGCTGATATTAAGAGCCGATTTCGTGAAACTGGTGAATTGAATCCGTCAAACTAGACAGACATCCCGCTTCAGAAGAGGAAATTCTTGAAATGGGCCACAATAATCCCAGAACCAGTACCTGACTATTTGCAGTTTCTCCGAGAAAATATGCTTCATTTGTTGACACGATGGTGCACACCTCATTTTGAACGTATTGTGAGAGAGCATTCACAAGCAGTAATCAGAAAGATGGATCGGCAGAGGTTAAGATGATCTTATTCATTGGCCATCGTGTTCCCCAGATTTAAATCCTTGTGATTATTTCGTCTTGGAAACAAAAGTTACGAGGTTCCCATTAACGACATTGAACAATTGAATTGTGAAGATTCAAAATGCTGTAGATTCTTTGCAATTTGAAGGCATTAATTACTTCTTGCGCTGAATTGATTTAAGTTAAAGTCAAATTGTTATTCACACTATTTACTATTAAACTCAAATTTTTTATAAAATTATGCCTAATTTTATTATTATTGTCTAATTATTCTAAATAAAAAATGCAGCAAAGTAATGTCTTGTCTATCAAAAAAACTAGGTCGCTTGCATGACTTCCAAAAAAAATTATGATCAATTTTGGGGTGAAGTAAGGGTGGTTTGCACCGTTTCTGGATCGCAATTGTTTTGCTAGCCCTTTTATTCGAATGTTTAGATATACAATTTCATGAAGATCGATCTTATCGTTTTTTATTTTACAACTTTGACGTCTCCTCGTGCTCACATGCAAACGAAGCATTTTAGTATATAGGTAATTTTCGTTAAAACGGCTTATTTTCATCCTAGTATATGAGGTGGATAAAATTAATATAAAACTACTTCAACTCCACTAACAGAGTTCTGTTTCGTCATTCGTTGTCATCACTGCCTGCAGTTGTGTTTCATGCTTTCTTTTTTGGTTGACCACTATGTTGTATTTATATTTTTCCAAATTACTTACATATAAATTAAACTAAATGCGTTTCAATTAATTGATACACCAATTAAATATTCTATCTCGTACGCCTATTAGAACTTATCAGGAGAGAAAAAAATATGAGACACCTAATGCATTATTCAGTGATCTGAAAAAAAAGTTCCACCTAATTTTATAAACGACGATGGTATAGTTTGATAAAATAGCCCCTAAAACGAAATCATTTTTACCGCAGCTAAATACCTACTTTCGTAAAGTCTCTAACAATAATTCTTTTAGAAACGAATTGTAATTTTTTTAAACCGGAAGAGTGAATTCGTTGACTTACACGAATATAGCGTGACGAATTTTTTATCATAAGTAATCTAAAAATGTAATTTCCATGAATGTGTAAGTTGGAACTGTAACGTGTTATGTCTTTTTTGTTTAGTTCGACTGCCGCACTTTCAAAACATTTACATTCGGACTAAACGAACGATTTATTTTTATAATTTATAATAAATCACGGGTACGAGTATAATGAAATTGAACTGATATAGAATTAAACACATTGGTGTTAATGAAAAATTTTTCACTGGTTTTTAGCTTACTCTTTGATCCAATTTTATTTACTTTGGGCAATATGTGTATTTAAATAAATCTAATATAACAAAGCAACTTTCTAAGGATCAAGTCATCTAGTAATCCTTCGATTATATGAAGTTTCTTTTATTACGTAATATTTCTGGAACTGATGAAAGCGATATAGCAACGAAATCAGTTAACCATGTAAATCCTTTTAAAAGAAATTTAGAGATCAAGCCTGTTTTGTTAATATTTTAAATTCTAAACTAATGTGGGAAATTTCATATGATAATGATTTACTAAAGAATATTAGAAAGTTTTAAATAATTTATGGTAGAGTACCTACGTCACACCTCAATTAAAATATATTCATAATTTTTTTCGATGTACAAATTTAAATGTTCGTAATATGCAAAATTACAATAATTAGAGGCAGATAAAGAAACCTATAAAATCATATTCCTGTGCTTTTTCTTTTACACTGTTTTGTAGGTATATACAGAGTGCTCCAGGAAGGGATACTTATTAGAATTTCGCAGATAGATTACTTGACAAAAATAAAGTATAACTTTATATATTCCACTATTTCAAGATTTGTCATCTTTAGAGTGCTCCATACCCTTCCTAAAGATGTTTGAATTTATTTTTTAAAGTTTAATTTAGTGAAGTCAAATTTTCATAAACAAGTTCTACTCATTGCAGTAAATAACTTTCTGCAATTCTGTTATAGGGAAGAAATACTTACAGCTCGTATTTTCCAAAGTAATTAGTTAACATTAGTGTCATTTAGAACGTGTTCCTAACCCAGAACTATGAGCAACTAAATGATGATAAAAAAATACGTTTTCAGTTATAAAAGAAATATCGTGATGTTTTTAATAACATAAAGTTTAGCATAATTATTTTAACGTTGTCTTAAATGAAATAATTACATTTTGCAATTCTAAACGACTGTCTGTTAGTTTCACTTGTAAGGTATTAAATACCTACATAAAAATTGCATTCAGCAATTTCATTCTCCGATGGTCTATTACCAAGGCAACTCTCTCTATCTTAATTTATTTTTATCTCTATTATAGTCGTCCTGATTTTTATCATGAAAACCTAATAACAGTTCTAACAAA
Organism: Rhagium mordax; assembly: GCA_963680705.1. Taxonomy (NCBI): domain Eukaryota; kingdom Metazoa; phylum Arthropoda; class Insecta; order Coleoptera; family Cerambycidae; genus Rhagium; species Rhagium mordax. Next base: position 80,984,376 of record OY796657.1, on the reverse strand, counting down.
CATAATTAAACGTTCCTTATTAGTTCTACATGGCCTTTCTATTGTATATTGTATGTTGTTTTTAACTGCATATTTTCTTATATACTTTTGTAAAGTAAGCATCTAGGACTAATATCAAGGAATTAATATTTTAATAGCTCAGTTAATTACATCTAAAAACATTAGAGATAATTAACTATTATGCTCAAAAAAGAGCTATAACATATATTTAGTAAGGAATGTACGAAAAATCTACCACAATGTTTCACTGTTGTTACATCGAAATATTACAATTATTTTATTAACAAGTTCCTACAGTACTCTCTTTAAATAATACTAATATTAATATTTTAAATAGTTTAAAAGTCATTGGCTATTAAATATGTATATACAATGACTTAAAAACTCATCATCGTCGTTTTCTAATGTTAATTTCCACTAGCAACAACAATCCTTTGTGAATTTTGATTATCAACCAATTAATAGTTTTATACTGGAAAAACCTAATAAAAATGAAGAGATAACATTTAACAGCAATAAAACCGAACGTTCAACACGAATTTAGAAAACTGTCATATTTTTTAAGCAATATTATGTAAATAATGACTACTAAGTATTGGAAATACCCTCAAGTGAACTCAATATCATATAACTGCTGAGTGAACTAACTCAACATTTGTTGAATACAAAAATTTGCAAGTAGGTTTTAATTAAAGAAAGCAAATTAAACTAGTCCTTGTGAAATTGCCATCTAGACACCCATTTTGTGGGTTTGTGGGGCGACATAAATATTCCATTGTATTCGTGGGATTTTTTTAAAGAAATTCTTATATTTCGACTATTCACATAACCACCATAATACCTCGTCGGTGTAGAACACAATCGTTTTATAAATTATTAAGGAACATTCACATACAAATTCTCTCGCAGAACGAATTCATCTATTTTGTATGATTTTTTCTTTATTTATTTTTCTCCTAATGGCACGATTAAATGCAGATCTGTTCCCCATACTACTGTCATTACCATTATTAATTTAGATTCTTCCTTGAAATTGTTAAAAGTTAGTTAAAACTTTCAAAAAAATTAAAACGATACTCCGACTTAAACGAAATTATATGTTTTTGACTTTATTGAATGCAAAAAGGTATGATATTTAAATAGCTGTCAGTAACTTTTGAAATATAAATGTATCTTTTTTACAATTTTCGTTCTTTGCTTAATACGTACCCCTTTTGTTTATATGTAAATGGCTTTATTTATGTATAGTTATCTATCTCAGGCCAAGTTTATAATTATTGAGCAATATCGGTCAACAAATAGAGGGAACCGAGATTGAACAAAATTGAAAAAAGAATTAATACCGAATTCAAAAAAATGTGGATTTTAAAATGTTTTTGCCCGCTGATATATCAGTCTGTCTATCGTGATAACATAAGAAAGCTTCAAGTTGTGTTAATTAAATTTAATTATATAAATATGCAAGTAAAATATTATAAAATATAATGAATACATACAGAAGAAACGGGTTCAGTGTTCTTAAATTAAAAAACTGTTACCGAGAAAAAATTTAATACTATAAGAACAAATTTATTTTGAAAATTCATTTTGTTTGTAAAATAAGTTTTTTTGGATATAGTCATTATTAGATACTTGTCTTGTGTGATCATTTTTTAAATAATTGTTATAATGAGAAACTGAAGCGGGTATTTAAAATAAACTCAACATTTAACTTTAAAATTGTCGTTCAAACTATTCACTATTAAAACATTCCAGAATCCTAAAAATTAACCTTTTACCAATTTGCTTCATTATTTATCACGTTTTAATGGATTTGTATTATTTATTGATATTAAATAATAATTAATTACTTTATAAATTGATAAAGGTAGTTGAAGCTAATGATAGGATAGCATATTATATAATTTACAATCTGATTATATTATTTAGGGCTAATACGGATTAATAGGTATCCATAGGTACTTATAAAAACATATGATGACGAATTAAAATATAAACTATTTACTATATAATATATAATATGTAGATTTTGAGCAAAAGGTTGTTTATATTTAGTTCCGGAATTACATCAACTTAAATAAATTAATCCTACATGACTTTTTGATGAGACTTGACACAGAAATAGTTAGATCATCAAGTAGAAACTAACCTTTAGTTACCTTTTAAAGCAATTAAAATTAAGAAAAATCATTTTTTAAATTTCTTCAAATCAATGCCCCATTTTTTATTTTATTTTTAAAAAGTGATGTTAATTATTCATTGAAAAGTACTAAAGTATTTCTTAAACTGTACGGTAAGGATTTTAAAATATTATTAGATTTTAACTTATTTTTGATCTACAAGCTTAAATGGTTAAATCGATTTTGATGAAACTTGGTACAACAATGTTTTATGCTTTTTTAACTCTCCACAAAATTCATTCATTATGGTCACCAATTAAAAAACGATGTCCCCAAGAAGATGTACATGTTCTTTCGCCTTTATTTTAGCTCATCAGGGAGACGATACCACATTAAATACAAAGAATCTGCTCTTCTGCTTCTTCTTCTTCTTCTTCTTCTTCTTCTTCTTCTTCTTCTTCTTCTTCTTCTTCTTGTTGTTCTTCTCAGAAACACGCTGATGAGGAGCAATAACTCCGAAACACGTGTCCGTAGCTGCATCATGTTTCTTTTTTAGGGTATATGGCACTATTCGTTTTCCTTATGTTTATTTAGCCCCGCCAAACATCACTATTTTATTTATATTTGCCTAGGTAGAAATTGAGCAGTGCGCATAGAGCTCTCTGTGCTGACTGTTATCATTGGGGGCCATAAATTGGCACATGGTGCACGAAAGCACAAATTTGAGTACTGTGTGCTGCTACTTTCTAACCGTTCATAGTAGTTATTGTTTCTGATCCTATCCACACGGATCCATTAAGCTACGCTACGCTGATGAGGAGCAATAACTCCGAAACACGTGTCCGTAGCTGCATCATGTTTCTTTTTTGGGGGTATCTGGCACTATTCGTTTTTCTTATGTTTATTTAGCCCCGCCAAACATCACTATTGTATTTAAATTCAATAATTACTACACTAACTTGACTAATGTCTCTATTATACTCTAAATAAATTCAAGAGCAATGTAGTAAAAACTGTTCAAATATTAAAGAAAACAACGATGCATATGTAATTAGATTATTTTAGTTAAGCTTTCTTAAACTTCACATCTGTCCATCGTAATACAACCCTGGGTATTCAACGGCGACGGTATCAAAATCCGATACCAATCAAATTCTTTCCGACAAAAGACGCGTATAATCCGCTGTCAAGTTTTGAACCATGACTGTATCAGTTTTTATTGTAGCAACATAATCTTGTGTAAATGTCAAGGTAGAATAATCTTCCACATGAATGGTTTCTGCATGCATTTATTTTGTAAACTAATTGTATTATGGTACTTACGTGTCTGCTTAACAGGTATAAAAACTACTCTTCGCACGGCAAGGCACGATTAAACTTGATTGTTTTTTCAGTGATTTTAACATGATAAATTAATTCTGATTTAGTACAATATTTTTAAATTTGCTAGTTTGCATATTACATGCATTATTTTATCATTCTGATTACCATTGCTCTTGCAACTATTTTTGTTACTGTTATTATTACATTTATTAACAATTTTCTTTCCACATAAAATTGTCCTCAGCAGTTTTTGTGGTAACTTTTAATTGATCTTAAAAACAACGGTAGTTGTGAAAAATAATCTATTTATAAGACATTCCTTAAAATGTGGTAGTAATTAAATTCTATTTAATAAGATAGGACAAAAAAACAAAGTATTGTACAATTCTGTATTCCAGCATATTTTTTACAGAGTTTTTTCATATTAATCCCATAAAATAAGCTTAACTTGAAGAATAATTTATTTTCAGCTAAGTGCCATTATATTAAAAAATTAGTTTAAAATCAGGCAGGACCGATTTCCATATTTTCAAAAACATCATTAGATAAATCTTTTGCATGTTATGGTCAACACAGTTCGAAAATCCTAAGGACAATCTTGTTAATTATCAACTTCTCCTCATTCACAGGATATAATAACCTTAGACTAAATTCGACCCTGTATAAGTTTCAGGAATTATTTTGACACATGCTTGAAAAGGGCCTGTATGCAAAGCGCAACAATGGCAAGACAATGGCTTGAGCTGACCACTCAGCACACTGAACGAACAGACCATTCGCTTCCTTAAAAGGATTACAATAAGCCCTAACATGTAATTATTGCTTTTACGTCTCTTGGTATATCAATGGTTAGAAGAAAGGATACATTTTCTTTGTACTTACTAGTACTAGATCCAACAAAGGAGTGTATTAAGATGGTGTGAACGTTACAATGCAGGATTCGAGTTAAATTTATTTTGAAAGGTCATTGTAATTTTAAGCTACAATCTACGCACTGAATATAGAAGCAAAAATCTCGCTAAATAAATAGACTGAAGTAGGAAAGAATAAAACGTATAACTACTGTTTCTTATTGTAACATATCACAAAGGATACCAAAATATTTAATTTTCCTTCCATTAATTTTACAAAAATTATGCTCTAAAGTAATTTCACTATCAGCAAAATTGCTTTGCAAAAATCTTATCTTAATAAAGCGTCCTATAAGAATAAAAAGAAGAGTTTAATGGATATACATAGTCTATCTTTAATCTTGTATTTCCCATATACTTACATATTAATTTTCATTTTTATAAAAAATTGACTGCTGTACATCGTAACTAAACTTCCACAGTAGTTTGACTGCTGACGAAAAACGATTTTTTCTTCGATGTATGAAGATTTCGTGGACTTGGCAAAATATTGTTCTAGAAAGCATTCGAGATATTTATGGTTGAAGGGGGGGATTTTTTTTCTTTAAATTTTTGTTACACTTTTCACTATTACTAGTCACTTGATTTTATATGAATTTGATTTGTGCACGGAAGCTGGTTTTGACAAGGAAGCTGGTTTTGGCAATATAATATGTATTCGGTTTTTTTTCAAATATTTCTCTTTCTCATAGAGGGTTACACAGACTTGTACATATTATGTTGTTTCCTATGATTCCGACATCATAATTAACTTATATATTCTCTCATGCCACATTAGTCCTCTTTAAAATGAGACGGAAGCCGTTAATACCTGTCTTTATGTAGCAACCACAGATTAAAAAGACATAACATATAAATACATACTACAAGCTAGTATATTGACGTTAAATATAATTTACCCATAATATGGCATATTTCTTCCTGCTGTAGTAGTCATTTTAATAACCAGAAACGAACCATTTAAAAGATGTTATAAAATCGTATAAAATCGAGGATTATATTGTTTAGTCTCGATCCGGAGTGTGATATCTGCTAGATACATTGGCGTAGGTATGATTTTGAATATTCAAATTTGTACAATTCGATAGTTTCTTAAAATAAAAAAGAGGTTACAGGGGCATTTCATCGTTTGCCATATGACAACATCTGGTATCTGGTATAGATTTAAAAATTAATACATCTGTAAAATGAGTAAAAGCAGATGCTGTTGAACTCAATAACAAAAATCCTCGATGCAAGCATCAATGCACAATAAGGTTGACTGAATAATTCCATTAACATGAAGTAGACATATATATAGCATTGCTTGTTACATTGCAACAAATGCATTAACTGCTATATGACGTCTTAAGACGCGAAACTTAATTGGTGAAGCATGGTAAAGCGTCAGATATCCAAATATGACAAAGTTATTCTATTCTATTATACAATTACTTCAATTGTCAACATTCTTTCGTTTGGCATTAAATTAGCTTTTCTTTTTTCTATTTATGGTAATATTAATAAAGTGATGTAAACACACCTAGTGGATATGACACCAGAAAAATCATTGTAGTGTAACATAGTGGGTGGATGAAGTCTTTAGCGACCGAACCCCCTCAAATGGCCAAAAACAAGAACCCACCACCCCTGTTTTGCGTTTTCCTGTTGTAAGGCTAGTAAAACCCGTGCTTATAGGAGATTAGCTGGGAAAATCATTAGGGTATGATAAAAAGGGAAGGATAACGGCAGGAGAAGGCCGTTAGCTACCCCTGGAAGTTACGGAGGGTTAAAAAATGAATATTCTTTTCTTTCTTTTGTAATCTCCATACCCCCGTTTTTGAGGAAGCTAGAAAAGAGAAAATTTGTTTCTTCAGCGTCTGACCCTTCCTACCGCCAAAAACCACCCTCCCAAGATTTCGCTAGTAAACATGCTCAAAAGCGTGGCGTGGCGTTGGAGGGGATTAGCTGGAAACATATTGTATTATTTTGCAACAAAAAATATTTTATATAGGTAGGGGAAGTGGGCTTAAAACGGGATATGTAGGTTAAACGGGAAAAAGCTATTTTGACAACACGGCAACGTCGCTGTTTAGTTCTGCTACGATTACTGTATCACTGTGTATCGTTATTGTTGGTGAGTGTCGCTGCCGAAGCAATTTTGCAAGTAAAACGTAAGTATTCTTGTTTTTATGAATTATTTAAAGAGACGAGCTAATATTTGTGATTACCTACCAAAGTCCTAGCATGTGTAAAACGCATGGTATCCAGTCGGGGCTGCGTTTGTCCGAACTCGATTTGGTTAGGTTGGATTTCATGCATGAGCCATTGCCGCCAGTTTCACAGAGACTTTACGCACTAAATTTAAATGCGTGACTGTAGAGTGTGGGTAAAACGGGATTTCTATATCAAGGTAAAATGGGATATCCCGTTTTGCCTACATCGATATCCCGTTTCACCTACATCTTTATTTTATATAATTTCATACATAAATCCATTTCTTTTTCAGATGCCTTCTAATTATAAAAGGAAATCTAACCGCAATTCGTGGTCCAAAGAGTCGATGACTAGTGCCCTGAAGGCTATAGGAGATGGTACTCATGGTTATCTGAGTGAGGGCCGGACGAAGGTTGGATAAGGTGCTCTGGTTGCCATAAATGGACGCTTGCGCCGGTGCGGAGGACAATGAAGACATTTGTTTGTGATATGTGCAAATATGTCGAATAAAATTTTATTGTTTTAAGTCATTTCATAAAAATATACTTTAAGAACATATCTACTGTGTAAAATTCGTATCCCGTTTTACCTTCATGTTAGTTCCCGTTTTACCAACACTAGTAGGTAAAACGGGAAATTGTGCATCTATCTAATTATTAATTTTTTCAGACTATATTTTTCAATTTTAATCAAAACCGTTGTAACCATGTGATGCACAATTCCTTAGAGATAGAAAAGCACCATAATCGAGTCCTATTTGTCTGTATGCTTGTGCTTCAGAAAATCTTTAATCAAAAGTATCCCGTCTTAGGCCCATCTCCCCTACGTTATTTGTTAAAGAAAATTATGATCAATAGTGATTATTTTTTTCTTGTTCAGCATCCTCAAAAAATGGGAATGTAGAGATTCAAAACTAAAACTAAAAGAAAAAGAAAAATCAATTTTAAACCCCCCGAAGGGTTGTAACAACCCCCAGTAGTGGTGAGAAATTAGAATTTAAAAGTGATGTAATCGGAAAGTTGAATTTTTTTCTGTTCTTTGTTTTATACTTATATGCAAATGAGTCGAAAACCGAAAAAATTAGCAAAATCGGGGCTGGGGCTTCACAGGAAAAGCATATAAAAGTGCATTTCGAGTGCATCGCTACACTATTTTTAAATCTCTCCGGCTCTATTAGTCGTAGTAAAATAAAAATAAAGCTAAAATACTTGTAAATGGATAGACTATTGGGGTAGGTATATTTATAGTTACATTAAAAGTACATCCTAATCTCAAAAAATTCAAATCTATCAATTTCTTTTTTAACAATAATGCAATAAGTGGAGTAAAAATCTTCAGATCTTCACTAAAATTAGAAAAAACATGTATTTTCATGCTATAAACACGTGACTAAATTTAAAAAAAAATTCAAATTTGCGGCCACAATTGAATATTTGCGAAAAAAACTAAAACTCTTGCCATTTAATGAGAAATAGTCGTAGAGTAAATATTTTTTCAAACTGTAGGTTTTTTATGTACTTTTTTGTGAACATGTGCCAGAATCTGAATATCAAGTTAAAATGTCGTTTTTTAATTAAAAAAAAAAAATTATTTCACTTTTTTGACATTTCTTCATACCTTGATTTCAAAAATGCAAAAAAAATGAGGTGTTCCATTTGAAAAAATGCAAGTTAAAACCATATCTCCTCTAAACGGCTTTCATTTATTTTTCTGAATACATATTTTAATGCTTTCAATAAACCCTACAACTTTTATAGAAAAAAATTTTTATAGCATCAAAAATGAAGAAGTTATTTAGGGTGGTCATTTTCGTTGGATATCCCTGTACATATAAAATATAAAGTATATATAAGCTTTGGTATACTTATTTTATAATTTTTGAAAACGAAAATGAAAAATCACACTAATAAAATGACCATTTATGTCTTAAAAACATCTTAAAAACTAAAAATTTTATACAATAGACTTTCATTTTTTAAGATAATTTGAGTCATTTAAATCACTATTTTCACTTACATTATCAGAATCATAAATATCTTCATCTATTTCACAAACTAGGTCGTACATGCTAGAATCCAAAATTTGAGTATTCGATCACTTGCATAATATGTACTTGTCTCACTATCCAAATAGTCAGTACCACTATAAACAAATTCTTCATTAGCATCACTGATCATTTCAATATTTTCAGATTCATCATCTGCAAAAAACAGAATTGCCTTCTGTATCATCATCTATTAATTCAGAAGGCGCATTTGCACATTTTGTGACATAGAGTACTAAAATTTCCATCTTTAGATTTGCATGAGCATGTATTTGTTTTGCAACTTTTCTGCAAGAATTTTAATTGTTTCTATCAAACTTCCCTACAAAGCTGATGGATTACTTGTGATTGGACTTAAGCCATTTCAGATTTTTTCCAACCAAAATCCAATGGATTTTTATCGTCCCTTCCAAGTCATGTTTGAATTTGCAAATAAACTCTTGAGTATTGATATAGAGCATCAGATGTTGGTGGAAGCAAAGACAAATTACATGCAAGAGTTCTATTGGCTTCAACCATTTCTTGAAATAACATGAACCTCATAACATTTAAATTTAAATCAATGTGTGTTGATGGGTTAAGTCCATAAACTGCCCTAATACATGCTTCCCCTGCACTTCGTAATGCTGCCATTGGAGCATCTGGTTTATAAAAAGTTAACGGATCTAGACAACGACGTCGCCAATGTTTCATTTAAACATAATAATTTTTTACGAGAATTTTTTTCATTTAATTAAGAATTATATTGAAATAAAATTTTTATGAAAGTCTGGCATAAAAAAAGATCGATATACATACCTATATGAAAAATATCAAAATAGTGAAATACATTTTTTTAATTAAAAAACGACATTTTATCTTGATAAACAGATTCTGTCGTATGTTCACAAAAAAGTACATAAAAAACCTACACTTTGGAACAAGTTTACCCTACGATCATTCTCATTAAATGGCAAGCGTTTTAATTATTTTCGAAAATGTTCAATTGTGGTCGCAAAAATATAAATTTTTTTTATTTAATAACGTATATATAGCAGGAAAATACATGTTTTCTCCAATTTTCGTAAAGATCTGAGGATTTTTACCCCACTTATTGCATTATTAGCAAAAAACTAAATAAATTGAGAAAATAGGATTTTTTTGAGGTTAGGATGTACTTTTAATATAACTATACTTCAACAGTTCGATAGTCTATTCATTTACGAGTATTTTAGCTTTTTTTAATTTTTCTACGACCAATAGAGCCGGAGATATTTAAAAAATCGTGTAGTGATGCACTCGAAATGCATCAAAAATGCACTTTTATGCGCATTTCTCGCGAAGCCCCAGACTGATTATGGAAATTTTTTCTGTTTTCGACTCATTTGCATGTATAAAACAAAAAGAAAAAAAATTCAACTTCCCGATTACATCACTTTTCATCAGCTAATTTGACTAATTTCCCTCCACTACAAGGGCAATGACAGGCCTGCCATTACCTTTACTTGTCAATCAATCCCAATTATGTTCCCAGTTATTCCCCTCCAACTCCGCACTGCTGAGTATGCTTACTAGTGAAAGCTTGGTATGGTCTTTGTCCGTTTGGGGGTAGGAAGGGTCAGACGCTGGTAAAACTAACTTTTTCTTGTTAAGCATCCTCAAAAATAGGGGTATAGGGATTACAGACAGAAAAGAAAATTAATTTTTCAACTCCCCGGAAAGGTTGTAACAAACCCCAGGCATTTTCCTGTCATTATCCTTCCCTTTTTATGAAACTCTAACGATTTTCCCAGTTAATCTCCTGTATAGTGTATACACGGGTTTTACTAGCTTTAGATCAGGAAAACGCGAAACAGGGGTGGTGTTTCCACTATATTTTTCGTTTTCAGCACCCTCAAAAAGGGGGGTAGTAGGTTTCGTTGCTGCAGAATTTTGGCGACTTTTTGAGCCAAAATCCCGACTACTGGACTCCACTATACATATTATTTGTCCTGTTTAGCGTAACAATTCGTGGAAGAAAAATACAAATTAAGCAAGAGAAATGTTACGAAAATCCTTGTATTATGCGCTTTCATACATACAGTAAATGCATATCTACAATTATACAAATTAATATTCACTTTATTTGATTTTGATGTATATTTTTTGTAGGTCTCTGTATATTTTTAAATCTCTGGAAAAGCCTTCTTAACAATATGATCGATTTACTCTTGGAATGAAACACTACTAGGTATTTTCTATAGGTAAAGATTTACGAGATGTATATAATTGCATTGACCATTACTAATATTACTATCTCTTCAAATTATAATTAAACTATAATTGCATGTTCAGTATGACTGAGCACGGTGTTTACATTATTTTCATAACCAGATATGCAAATTTTAAAATGCTTTGTAATATAAGGCGAAGAAAAAAGAAAATTAGTAAAATAATTAGGTATACCTACCCGTTTCCACTTTAAAGCATTACCGATTACCTTTGACAAACGCCACTGGAGTAAATGTATGGTTAAAATACAGGACAAAATTATCATAAAGAAGCATAAATAGCATCCTTAAAGTTGCGCATTTCTTTAATCTTTGTAGTATGCTTGGATTTAAAGAAGTTAGTTTATTGCTTCATCTCAAAGAGCGAGTATTTTTTACCAAGGGCGTTGGTTGTTAACGTAAATGCCACCGAGTGGAGTTTGTGGGATTGCTGTCGGTGTACATTTTCTGAAAGCAAGCATTCACTTCTTTTTTCACCTACTACAACCTATAAAGAGCTGCTACAGGAGCCATTTTTCTTATCGCCAACATAAACGACTTGGATTTGCAACTCAGAGCCAGCACACAAAAAAATACATTTAATTTCTGTCGACCACCATACTATGTCACTTACGTTCCTACATGTGCGAGAAGTTGTACAAAGTGAAAAAAAAGGAATTTGGTTTCCTATTTAATAAATACTGGGAAATTTATACTCTTTAAGCAATGTTCTCGGGATAAATACTTCAGAATAGTTCAGAAACATTTACTTGCTGGTGTTAAGGCTTTATATAGTAGTACAAAAAAACAGGAAATGATACCCATATATATATATTGTATGTATATATGTTCTCAAAGTGGCACTTTGCTTTTTTAAAACTGAAAAATATTTACATGTGATGTTTCCAATTTGGAATTCGATCCTGTTCATTTGTATATTAACCCCTGGAGGTACGCAATGCTATATACACTGGAAAATTATAAACAAGAATTATGAATGCACTCTATATTTTTTGAACATCTAAATAAGTATTTTTTTTATTTTTTACGTTTCCTGAAAATGTGTAAAGGCAGGAAGGCCCGAACAAAATATTTCGCTTTCTTTACGTCATTAACAAATATTCTTGTATTATACTTATTTTGTTCTATTTTTGGAAACAAAATAATATTTGAAATCTATAGCGAAATTTTTAAAAAATCAAAAGGTGTCATTTCTTTAATCACTTGTTTTCTTAAAAGATCAAGAAAACTGTAATGGACAACAGATTTTCCAAAGTTCCAATATATTTTCCTACACCCGCTTGAAACATCGGGAGAATTATCCCGATCGAAAGAAAACAAAAATATCAAAGTAGTCCATGAAAAAATGGTAAAACATCAAGTATTCAAAATAATAATCAATGGGCAAGGGAACTCTGAAATTATTCTACAAATCGTCAGCTTCGCAGAAGAATCAAAACTTAATATTAATGCTGGTGGCGCTTTAATTTATATTAAGTAACGAATATTGAGAAAAATACATATCGAGCTGCATATTTTAAAAACTGACAATATTTTCATTTGAGTATTATACATACAATACCTTTATATTTCTTGTAGATTTCGAGAAAATTATTAAAAATGTAAGTTGCCATTAAGAAAAACAAAGTTACTACTTGCCCAGAGGGAATGGGGCACCCGGTATAAGATACTAGGCACATAGCAGAAAAAATGTATTTATTTCTTTTATTAACCAAGACTTTGAACTTCCCAGCAGTAGGTGGTCACGCTGTATATTTTGGAAAAACTTGAATTACGTAGGACAAAGTACCTACCTAACGAAAATGCCACTTCGTGAAACAATACTGTAGTGTAAAGATTATGACCACAGATAGATACTAAAACCATCAACACAATACATCCTTCGCAATATAATTCGCCAAGTCTTACTTATTTTATATCAGCAGCTCCCTAACAGCCTTTAGAGGAGCTATGGGTAATTAAAGGTCTTAGCCAAAGAGCAATTGGGGTCGCTTACGTGTGTAAAGGAGCGAGAACTACGGGAGTAAATAATAGTGGATGCCTTCTCCATAACAATAGTCGATCTCTCGAGTGTAGTCAGCGAGTCCGCTACTCATTAACTTCTCGGTTTAGTGGGCTGGGAGCCCCATAATGAGAGAAGACAACCTTCAGGGTCCGTACAGGACAAGCACAACTCTCAAGTGCACCACTAGTGTAATTACACCGGCCCATCATCACGCTTTGTCTGCTAATTCTTCCCTAAGTGTCAAATGGAATAACTAAAGAGGTCTCAGATACACGGTTTGGACGTTTAATCAACACTTAACATACAATACAATAATACAATATTATTAATTATTTACAGCTTCTTCGTGACGCAAAATGATTAATCATAATCATAATGACTTATTCTGTCTTAATCTTCCGCGACAATCATCAATAGTTTGACAGACTTGTTTCGTAAAGTAAAAATATTGCCATATTCAGCTGCTAGAATTTTTTTATTGAATATTGAATTTTTGCATTTTGCTTTTTTTTATAGTGTTTCAATATTGAAAAAAAAAGTAAAATAAAAATAATTATATTCATTTGTTACTGACTGGGAATATTTGTTTGTTTATTATTTTTCTCTGGTATAATCAAATTTAATTAAAATATAGAAATAGTATTACACATATATGCACATTTCTAGGAAGTGTTTTTGTCAGAGATCGGTTAAGTATTGAATAAAGAAGATTCGTTTTATAAAAAAATGTTTCAAATAAAAAGTTGCTTTCTTACATACTGATGATATTGATTTTTTTTTCTGCTGTAATAAAAAGTAAAAAAATACAATGTGCCATTTGAAAAGAAAGCAGTTAACGCACCACAACAGTGAGATTATAAAAGAAAGAGGTTACCAAAATATGCAAAAACATTTGCCAAGCAACTTTCAGTTAAAACATTATTTTTTAACAATTTAAAAAATACAAATTCTCCTATTATGTCTTCTTCTATAATTACGCAACTGTCAGGTGAAACTGAAAGTACCATAATAATGTTGTGTGTTTAAAGGTACTTTGTTATAATAAATTCTCAAGTTTTTGAGTACATAAATATCTGTTTGATAGTGATATCGAATGGAACAATCACAGAAATTTAAATGAGAATGAGTTTTGGAGCAAATTATTATGAATTAGAGTGGCACGAAAATGCATGTTGGCATGAACTCAATCTGAATAATATTAAAGTAGTAAGTAATAACAGTGCTGTTAGAGTGAGGACACGTTATCCAGGAATTATACCGTCACGCTACTTGATAGAGGAGTCAGAGACGGTCTTAAGTTAGTATTCAAAAAATTAATTCCATTATTAACTTTTGAATAAGTATAAGAAAGACCAAATATACAAAAACTATTTATAGTTGTTTACGAGCTTTTCGTTGAACTTTAGGTATAATATCTATGCTCAGGAGACCACAGTTTGATTAATTATTAAAATCATAAAAATTTTGAATGGAGACAAAAAGGGATTTTTTGGGTTAGTTAACGTAAATAAGAATATAACAACAACAATTACATGCACATATTGTTAACAATATTTTTCAATGAAGCTCGTAAATGCTCTTGCTTATTGCTTTAATTTTAAAAACCATAGTATGTTGGTGTACCGAAAAACTTGGCCACCTTGCGAGCTGCCAAAGTTTCCGTTGATTTTTTCAAAATGCATTAGTTTAACAAAAAATCATTGAAATCACTTTAGGTATGGATCTAATAATGAGAATAAGGAGAATAGTGGACTGTTATGAGATATTCCGGGAACATTTTTCGCTTTCTTTAAACTTAAATACATTACTTCTAAATATAGTGGTGACAAATTTAAAAGAAAATCAGACATTATTGAAATATACAAACACTAACTGTTTCTGTTTATCGTTAACGATTTTCATTAATCGTATCTTTGTTATTGTGGCGTTGCCAACTCTGTATACATAGATCTGTTCACGGGATTTCCAAGGTGGTTATAGTTCCTTTATTGTAGAGTTATCTACCGCGCTCCAACAATATCATTGCTCTTGTGAGAACGTACTTTCATATCATAAAGATGAAAGCTCTACATAAAATAGAAGAGTAGAAGTCATTTGCAATATTTTACTTAATGAATCAAATTTCGGAACTAGATCTTTTTATGGTTGCCATTGGTTAGATTCACTTAATAAAGTAAAGATTATCACTTCCATCAACTCCATGCAATAAATGATTGAAGTTGTAGGTTTAACTTCAGCTGGTTCTGATTCGCTTGCAACGAAAATAATTCCTTCATCCCAGAAATTTGGAAAATTGTTGCTTATATGAGTTATTTTGTCCTATTTCGCAGAGGTTTATGTGATTTCTTTCAACACTGAAGAGTTCAATTGTAGAATGTTCTGCAATATCCAGAGATGGCTGAATTTCTCAACATCAGTTATTCCCAGCACCCCTCAATAAATTATTTGTTTATTAAAATTTGACCAAAAGTATTTTCAACTCCTTAGATTAAGATGCTTAAACTATTGTTATACCAAGTTTCCTCAAAATTGATTCGGTCGTTTAAACAAAGAGAAGTTAGAACTATAAAGAATTTTTAAATCTTAAAACCGTACAGTTTAAAACCTTAAGATCTTAGTACCTACTTTATATGAATAATGAACACTACTTTCTAAACATAAAACAAAAAAGGGATGTTGCTCTGAAAAAGTTTAAACGGTTTAAAACTTCAATCACTCCAAATATGGGCATTAAAGGTAATCCGATTATTCCCAGTCTTTTCAGGTTTTCGTACAAAAATAATTTGGGCATTCATTAGGCTCAAACTATTTTTAGACCAAAATCTATCAAAATAATTGCAGACGTAAAGGTCGTAGTGTGTTTGTAATATACATACACACCGACCATCTTATTGGGTTCTTTGGAACTCAAAACGTAAAGATCTGATGAAATCTCAATTTCAATTTTTAATCGATTTTAAGAACCTCTCTCACTTTGGTGGAGAGGTTAAAAAATTAAAGATTTATCTCTCAATACTATTCAGTATATAGGTAAGTCAAAAATTTGTATCAAATTCAAAATGACAAGAGAATATTGCATTTTATTTATTTTTTTGATGAGTTGATAGATTAATATCTATTTTCGATGAAAAATAATAATTTTATCGAAAATTATAATGCGTAGGTAACGTTCTTTAGCATCAACTCGTACATGCTTTATCATTTACCCAGTTTCCCAATTATATTGGATTAGCAAATAACAAATTAATTTAAAAAAATTTATATATTAAATTATTTGCTCTTATGATTTCAGTGGTATGTCTGGGCAAAAGTTAAAAAGTAAGATTACGTTAGAAAAGAAATACGAACGAAAAGTCCAACAAACAAAGAAAATACCTTTATGTGTATTGCATAATGTATAGGCGTTAGTTAAATAAGTTATAACGATATGTTGCTCTCGTTCTGTAGGAAAAAAATCACTGTTTCTTCAAACTGTCAAACGCGTTGTGCAATAACAAAAATTACGGCTTTTTCACGTTTTCCCGTAGTAAGACCAGTATTTGAAAAAAAGTTGGAAGAATTATATTGGGTTTGATAAAAATGGAAAATAACACAAAAATTTTATGAACGGAACCAAATTAACTAATGCAAATAAATGTTACATGATCTTGGACTTCGGTCTGACTTGTAATTTACTAGTCATTGTTGTATGAATGTGTTTTGTTTACAAAAAAAGTATGTGGGTGTACACATGTACATATACACACCCCGTATTGTAAGCTATTTTGGTAGTCTTTATTACATTGTACTTATATCGTTTTTTTTTAGTTTTTTGTACTTATTCAAAAAATAAATGACTTACCTTATTCATATCTCTGCATGGCAAAAAAGGTGAATACATCTATTTCCATTTCTATTTCATGGAATAGAATGAAAATCTTTTTGTAAATTATTTAGCAAATGCCAGAAGAAAATTCGTCACTTGGCTCAACTTCTTATGAGTCAAATTGTTTTCCATCATACTTCTAATGTTTATGACTACTTCTTGATTATTTTAACTGGTCTTATAGAACCTATTTCGTTCTGAACAGCACCAGGATCTTGCAAATTCGTTATCCAAAAGGTAAGTTCCATATTGATTTTATACGTCAAGGTGGTAAAAACGCTTCCTGAATTCTTCGTAAGAACTCGATGGGAATACAATGTTTAGCCATTCCAGTAAACATAGTTTTTGTATGAACAAAAACATTTCAAATTCGAAAATTTTCAAAAAATTTTGCAATTAACTAGTTCAGCCGAAACTTGGTGCTAAATATCTAGATATATTAAAGGAAATAATCGTAAATCATCTTTCTCTGAATGAAATGATTAGAACCATCTAGCACAATTAAGTAACAATGTAACAATATTGTTGAACCAGAACGTCAACGAATGGATAGGTAAATATGTCTATAATACCCCCCCCCCTAGAAGTCCCGATTTCACTCCACTTGATTTTTTTATGGAGCTATATTAAAAATGAAGTTCATAAAGCAGGATATTTTTTTAATATCGATGAATCATTGAAGTAATTAATCACATCAATAATACAAGTCACAAATTTTTATAAAAGCATGAATTTGTGTGTAAACAATGATGGTTCTCACATAGAACAATAATTATTGTACCTAATTTTTTTGTTCATTTTTTTCAATAAATCTTTTATAGCTTGTTCAAAGTATTGTTATTTTATGTGCACTGTGTTTCAGTGCTTTGTCTTCTCCATTTGTGATCAGTTTGTAATAAATTATCAGGCAAAAGGAACTCGATCTTTGAAATGTAATTTCAATACTATATTAACGTCATATCGCCAATATGTAGCAAATATCAGACAAGATTAAAGTTTGTAAAATCGAGGCGAAGCCGAGAATTAACTATCAATCGCGTCTGTTATTTGCGTATCGGCCGTGTGTCGTTCAATATTTTTCATTATACCATAAATACTTAAATATTTAATGATGATTTGTAAGCCTTGCAATTTTCTTCAATTCATTTATCGGCCTAGGCCGATATTAGTGTTATATCAATGAAGAATAGAGTAATGATACATTTTATCGGCCTAGGCCGATATTGGTATCATATGAAGAATAGAGTAATGATAAATCATAATATCAGAATAGTATAATGAAGAAGTTTTTATTATTATATTATAAATTATCGATATCCTTGTAAATATTAGTAAAGTTTTGGAAGATGATTTTAAGCGTTTGCCAAAGTTTAATAATTAATATCTCGGAAACTATTCAGGATAGATGCGCATAATATGATATTTCTGAAAAACTCTTGAGACGTACTTTTAGAATATATAATAAAGTACAGGGTGTTCCTTTTAACAAAATACAACTTTTTGATACTACTCGTAGGTATATTTTCAAATTTTTTAAAATCCAGTTGCCTTAAAGAAAATATCATAAACAACTCTGCTGGAAAATTCTTTCCATTATTTATGCGACTAAAAATAACAAAGATGGGGGACATTTATGTACTATGATTTATACAAAAAATACAAAATAGTTTTTTGGTGTCAAATATACAGTTTGTAGCACATTAAATAATAATAAATATTCGCATACGCACATTAAAATCAGAGTAATAAATCATAAGAGAAAAAGAAAGATTAAAAAATTTAGAATGGTTTAAAACGAACTGGTAAATTACACGGCATATAAAAATCTAAAATACTAAAATTACAATTTAGTTACTTCTATACATTATAGAAAGCTTTTTTGTAACAAAGCCTTTTACTGTTTCCTTAATTTTTTTGTAATGGTAGTTTTTTTAAAAGGTTTCAGTCACAACTTCCAGTTCATTTTAACATCCTATTAGCCGGCAATACTTTGTCTAAAATGTTTTTTATTTATTATTATTTTTTTTAATTTCTAACCTATTGTACCCGCGTGTGTTTTATATCTATTACCATCTATATACATTAAACGGAATATTAGAATTGCAAAAATCTGAAAAAATCTTCATTACCTACCTTTCGTTGCATGCCAAAAATTATGTCGCTCTAGGCCACACCACCCCACATTATTATGGTATAAGTGGGCTGACATCTAAAAAATTAAACCTATAAATGCCAGCTTTCCGGTTTGTGCTGATAAATTTCCTGTATTAATACATACATTAATATTTTTGCTGCTCATGAAATTCGTATCTATACTTATGCGATGCGACAATTCAGGCTCTGTTAATTATTTATGAAAGTACCTTTCGAACTAATGGAAAATCAATATACTACTCCGGCTCTGGAGAAAACTTAATATACTATGCAACACTTTTATTCTTTAGAATCCCATATCTGGTCGATCAGTTCGCATTAACGTAGTCCATTAACGACTCCATCTCCATTAATATTTATATCGATTACTCAAAGACGGCTCGGCAAATTTACATACATATCTTATCTGGCTACGGTAGCTCCGTATGACAATATCCATCATAAGAAACACAAACTCATATAAAATCTCCCTGTCAAACCTGCTTATTTCTTCTCTCTAATTTATAACGGTGTACGGGTATTTTTTATTAGTTACTGACCAGCAGGTGGTCTGGCCCATCTTACCGTCTTCATGGGAGTTGTCGCCATATTACACATGCTGGTATATTGAATTATTAACTTACATAGTTCTGTTTTTTAGTAACTACTTAAGTCTACTTTGTAATGGGCAAATGCTGGATAACTATTATTATTTTCAATTAACTGGGGCATAACTTCAAACTGTTACTAATTATTTTATGTGAGTGATTAATGAGTAGTCGGTTCTTTGTTCTGCACAGTCTAGTGATTATGACCATCATTATAAACGTTAGGTACCTACCTTTCTTAGTGTTACGTCGGGCATTTTCAGTTTATTCTGATATTACAAAGGAGATTTTGATTAACCCATAATGAGCAATTTTTAAATAAAATTTTCGTTTTGTTTTCTGGATGTACTGTCATTTTACTTTTCTACAAGAGAGATTATCGTTCCTTCACAGTTTGTAATTAATATTGACTTATAGGTACCATTAGGATAACTTGTTTAAATTTCTCCTCTTTATCGTGTGATCAGGGACGGAGCTAGGCAATTCCCTCCAATCCTGTAGTATTTGGGAAAATAGGTATCTAACCAACTGGAATAATTCAGATAATCAAGTTTTTGTGGATTCTAAAAATAAAATAGAATTCGATCTATTTTATCTATTTTATTTTAAGATCACTAATTAAATTAATAGGTACTAGGAAATAAAAATTCAATTAATATATTTACATAAGAGCTTCATATAGAGCGAAGTTATTAGGTACTTTCCTCCTTCATACAATACAACATACCTGACACCAAACTGCTGGATAAATAAAACGGATCAATTAGAATTTTGATCATTGTGGCAAACACTTAATAGTTATTTATGTTATAAGTGCCATATGAGGTATTTTATAGCCCGAGTCTGATGTTTACAAAACGAACCAAAGGTGAGTTTTGTAAACAGACGAGTGCTATAAAATACAGATATGGCACGTATAATATACAAATTATTATCTACGCTCGGATTATTAATTTTTTTAAACATAAAAAACTACTAATTAATTAATATTATTTATTGTCAACACCACACAATATCTATCAAGTAAGTAATAACTAAGTCAATAACAATAGCTGTTTGTTGATATCTCCTTAGCAACCGGTGGTTTGCGTGCTATTTTTTTATAAAAAGCGTGCGATAAATATATATCGCACTAATGCTATAAATAACGTCATTATGACATTGACATGAGTGTCATATTACTGTCATTATATAACAAGCGTGGATAAATAAATTTTACGGTTTTTGCAATCGACATGTAAACTGATGAACAACAAATTAGTCGAAAAGTACTGAAATAGGATAAAATTTTTCACTATTTTGGACAAATTTTATAATTCCCTAATTTGAATTTTTTGTTTGGTTATACGTTGGTGATTTTTAGACAATGAAAATGTGAAGTTTGAAAAAAAGAAAAAGAAGAGAAATAGTTTGAAGATGTTTCGAGAACTATTTTTATTATTTATTTAAATGAATATTTTGCTAAAATAAAATTTTCAATATCCGCCCTTGTCAAACGCCTGTGCATTTAATCAAGGCATGACCTGTATTTCAAATATTCAAATTAGTATAGGAAATGGCGTGCAAAAAAAGAGAAGTACATACCAGTTTTTTCTCTCTGAAAATATTTGGTGTAGTGGGGGAGGGGGAGGGGGGCTCTTTTTAAATCGAATTATTACCGTTATCTTTCCGCATAGGTAGTTAGTATATGTACATACCCCAATTACGCTGGGAGACGAAACTTCTAGTCGGCGCACGGGAACCGAAAATTGAAAAAGAAAATGTTTATTTACCGGACCAAATTTGGCGCAAAATGTTTGTCTTGGCTATACAGTACTGTACTGCAGTGGCAGGCATTTCCATTGGTCTGTCTTTGTGCAATTTTTCATCAAAGTGGCGAAAAATGGACCAAAACTCCTTTTCACAAAAAATAGTTAAAATTGAAAAACACCTCTGCCCAATTAATCAATTCACTCAGAAAAATGTCAAAGGCTGCCAAAGTTTGACATCCCCAAAAAAAAAACAGAAAATGAGAGCACGCATTTCATGCAAAATGCATTTTCGGAAAAAAACTTATAGATAAAAAAAAGTCTTATTTTGACCTGAAACAATTTATCCTGAAATCTTTGGCGGTTTGACTCTGGGTATAATAATGTCGACGGTTTTCAAATTAAATCTAAAATTATAAATATTGGTTAGAACCGAGGTTAGAACTAAGACGGCAGTAATTTTAATTTTATTTATAACTCCGAAGTTGGTTATGAAAGTTAGTTATGAAAGTTAGCTATGATCGATTAGAAAATAAAATAATTCAATCTCTATCAATCGTCGTGTTGACATTAAGATAATTTTGCAAAAATGTAAAATTTTTGCACTAGATTTGAATAAAACAAATACCTAAGGTTTTTTAATTTTTTCCATAATTCGTACTGTTCCTCTTTTGATTCCATTATCTTACGAATACTTGTCAATATATCTTAATGTATTCTTTTAAGAGTTTTAAGTTATTGGATTGCTGTGATGTTTCTTTCTGTACGATATTCGACTAAATTCTTACAACTTAAAATGCTTCCAGTACTTCATCCTTTGATTTTAAATTGTATTTCTCACCAACGTGGATTAACGTCAATAAACGTAATGAAATATATTTAATCTCCAAATATTAGTTATTGGTTCAAAATATTATGTTTTAAATAAATCACCAAATAAAGAAAAATTTGGTCGACGTTCTGATGAAAGCATTTTCGAATTGAATCATTTGATTCTTTATCATTCTATTCCAATAATGAATAATAATGGTTTTCAAATTAAACTCAAAATTATAAATAAATAAACTAAAATGGCATTAATTGATTGATTAGAAAATAATTTAATCTCTATCAATTATCGTGTTAACATTAAGATGACTTTGCAAAAATATTAAATTTTTGCAGTAGTTTAGGATAAAATAGATGTTTTTGAATTTTTTTCAAAATTGTATGACTTTGTAATATCTAATATCTTATTATTTACACAAATTGTTTATGTCGACTGGATGATGAAAAAGTCACCATAACGCCTATATAGTAAAATTGTTCCTCGTGTTTGTGAAAGTACAGAATAAATAGATTTCCAGTATTTGTCAGTATTAATCACATTTTATTTGTCAAAATTTGTCACATATTGAGACTACATTTTTACAAATCCACCTTCTTTACACATTGCCCATTTTTTTATTGAGACTGGTCACTATTCACTATGAATTAATTCATTAGAAATGTTCGAATGTTTCAATTACTCACTTCACATTTCACTTTTGCTCTGGCACTATTTGAGATTATTTCCCAATCCGATAATAATATTGAATATGGAAATAAAATTACCTGAAGTTTCATTTTATCTGCCATATGTTGACAGAATAATAAGTTAATTACTTTAATTCTATTACTCTATGATTTATATGGAAAAGCGACCAGGAGAATGTTCATCTACACATTCTTTCTTGCATGCTCTAAGTTGAATTAAATCAATTTTGTCAGTTTGCTATCACGTGTAAACCGTGGCGAAACCAAAACTGGTATTTTGAGTAATTAGGTCCTTTCCCTGATCCCCGCAGTGCCAGGATGGTGTATAGCGTGTATATTTCTCATGTGGCGAAGGCGTGGGTGCGATATCGGTGCCAGTGTCGATCCCGGGCTTGCGGTCGAGGACTAATTCGAGTTATCTGCAGTCGTCAGTCACGAGGACCGGCTCCAGCGTATTGGCCACTAATTGGAGGTGTGTTAATTAGTGTTCGTGACAAAGATAACGAAACACGCCGATGAAGACGTCGTTCACCCATCTACTCCCAATCCCTCCGTCATGGGGCCACCCATTTTTTAGTAATTTCCGTACTAGGGAAGTCATGGCAGCGGGGGCCCTAGCGCGGCCCTTCGGGGGTCCTGACAGCTAGTAATTAATGTGCAGGTTGCATGTGTTATGTGCGGGGACCGCCCTCTAGCCCCGCACCATCCCCCGGCTCGATGAATATTTATACCGTCGGCCGACGGACACACACCTTCGCTCTACGTTGCCATCGGCGCCATTTAAGGAAGGTTTACAGGTTGTAATCTCTTAGGATTTTTCATCATTTTCACATCATTTACTTACTCGCTTATCAAATGTGAATCCAAATAGGTATCTTCATACTTGCTAGGCTTTATTGATAACATATGATTGGTTAATTACAGGTTGTTCGGATTAGTCGTGAAATAATTTCAGAACTTATTATTGTGACGAGTGGCATCATATCAAATATCGTGGAAATCCAAAATCACATTCGTATAAAAATAATTATTACTTAAATAAGGTAACTTCTTCACCGAAGGAAATTGTTTACTTATCAGTTCAGTTGAAGAAATTATCAGTTCTCGATGTAAGGATCTGCCAACTTACAGTAGAGCAACAGTTAATACAAACAGGGCTGGTAAAACGTAGGACCAGATTAGCAGATGGATATTTTTATAGGACAGTTAGAATGTAGTCAATAAAGGTCAATGTCCATTTTTATAGAAATTAATTAAAACGGTCTCTTTCTTTTTCTACTTAATATTTGAAGTTCAAACGTGATTTCTTCTAAGTTGATATCACTGGAGCTTACAAGTTATTAATTCCTAAGGAGTAAATAATCACGCTAACCAAGTACAACAAATATTAAATTTCTTATTGACTACCGAAATAATACTTAAGTTTTCAGTTTTATGATAAATATGTTTTTAAAAAGTATACGAATTAATTTTACCATAATATTATTGCATTTGATAATTACTACCTTCCCAAAAATTACTACATCATTCTGGAACCATAATATAGATCCTAAACCTAGTAAAGTTTGATATCAAAATGTGAAATCCGGTAGATGCAAAGATGCATCCAGAGGAGACATTGAATATGACGAAGAATATCGAAAACCCTGTGAAATTTCGGCTATGATATAAATAAAAATCTGTTGCAAAGTTATAGATAATAGTTATTTCATTGACACAAAACATTTTCTAAAAGTAAAATCGTAGTATCAGTATTTTTATCTAGAAATAAAAATAATCTTGATGCCTGTTGCAACGACTTGTCACACAGTTAGTCTGTCTCGGCGTTAAAAAAGTCACCCCCAGCAACCCCAACACAATTGAACATTGAGAGGCAAGTCGAACAACCTATTTAATTTTGTTCCATCGAAATACGTTTGAAAAATTATGGAAGTTCCGATTTTTTTTGTTTTTTGCAGTTACAAGGACAGGGTGGTTTAAACGATTTAAACCATCCAATTTAAACGATCCAACGATATCTCACACGGTTTGTTGGTGCGTTAAACAAGTCAACCCCCAACAACCTCTAACAAACTTAACATCGATTTTTCGCAATTGACAAGAAAGGGAGTAATTTGAACTGAAACAAAATATGTGTTTTCTATTTCTCTCCAACGATATGTCACACGGTTAGTATGACGCGACGTTAAAAAAGTCACCCCTAACAACCCCCCAACATAATTGAACATTGGAAAGTCGAACAACTTATTTCATTTTGTCCCATCGAAATATAGCCGAAAAATTATATAAATTCCAAAATGTTTCGTTTTTCACAGTTTACAAGAATAGAGGTGGTTTAAAACGGGGCAAAATATTTTATGTTCGATCCGTCTCTCTATGCCCTATCCAACGATATGTTACATGGCGAATCTGTCGCAGTAAAAAAATCATCCCCAACATTCCCAACAACCCCAACACAACATCGAGAGATAAAAATTAGATCTGTAGCATATTTTACCAAGTTTTTGTATATGTTATGAGTCTGCATCTATCTTATTGAATATACAGGGAGCGCCACATAGTCACATTTTTTAAATGGAACACCCTGTATATTTTTAGATATTTGGATAGCCCTTTTCATCCTCTTTATAAATATATATAATTGTTATATATTTCATCCTCAACTAACTGAGTTATTCAAATAAATAATATTCTTAAAAGTTTGGGATACAACTAAATTATTTTTTACATAGATGGCCATGTATAAAACAATAATGGTTTAAAATAACAATTGTTGTCTGTCAAATTTTAAACCATTATAGTTTTATGCATGGCCATCTATGTAAAAAATAATTTAGTTGTATCCCAAACTTTTAATATTATTATTTTGAATATGATTCATTATTCTGTCAAATAAACATTTATTTATTTATTTAATTATTATTATTATTAATAACTCAATTATTTGAAGATGAAATATATAACAATTATATATATTTTAAAGGAGTTGAAAGGGGCTATCCAAATATCTAAATATATATAGGGTGTTCCATTTAAAAAATGTGACTATATGGCGCTCCCTGTACATTCATTAAGATAGATTGTAACGAAGTGATTTTTTCCAATCAAGGAATGTCTGTTTTTGCTTTAAATATTACCGTCACTTGGGTACACCCTGCCGCCGTTTTTTAGTTAAGTTAGTAATGAATTGTGAAAAGCCCGCTGGTAAACAAACAGTCAAGTAATTAATTGATTAATTTTCGACAATCCCCCGTATAAGTAAAATCCGAGAATTATTACTAATAATGACCGAGTCGGAAACAAAAATCATTAGTTACTAAAACCCGTTAAAATATTAATCCGTGTCCGTTTTAATCCGTATCTTTTTGCAACATAGTTTAGAAATTGCAAGTAACCCATTTCCGGTTATTGATGTTCTGAGGCTATCTTGCTAATTACATAATCCGCTCGAACTCAGGAAGTAACGTTGTAAGTTCTTCGTTTCAAGTCGGTGACCGCCCCTTTAACACGCCATCTAGATACATCATAAAAGTATTAAAAGGCCAGAGGAGCGTTCACTCCGGGGTCATTCCGAGAAAGTCTGCAGCAGTCCAGGTTCAGTCCGAGACCGTCCGCCGCATCAGATCCGATCTACAGTCAGCAGTTCCAGATCAATCCGAAGTATTCACCGTAACCGCCGCCGCTCCGAGTTAAATTAATAAATTGATACATTTATTTGAATACAATTTTGGTAAGAATACACCGTGGTCCGCTACCATCCGTAGGTACTTCCTTCAGTTAAGTATAGATATTCAGAGATCCTATTGTCCGTAAGTATCGTTGTAAAATTCCGAAATAAAATCGGATACACGCGTAAAGATTCTTGGTTGCCAGCTTTCTCATTGTTTTTAAAATTTGTACATACTCGACTATAAAGTCGCTGAGATATTAGAGTTAATTGATTTGTTCATATACGTTGCTGAATAAATACGTTGGTTTAAAGAGGTAAAATTCACGAGTTATTATTTCTGTCATTTATTTCTGATTAACCCGTTTGAACAGTGGTCGAAGTCCATTAGATAGACCTCTTACGCTTACATATATTTGCCGCTGATATTGGGAAAAAAAAAATTCACCCCTTTCGGGGGTGAGTATTAGCCGGTGGAGGGGTTGGTAGGGGTCGAACGCGATATCCAACACCACCACCGTGCTCAGCAACTTCGAAAACAGGGGTAAAGTACTTTTTTCTGCAGGGAAACCTAATAAATCGCGTTTAACCCCTCTCGGGGGTGGTTTTTGGCCGGTTTGAGGGGTTGCGCAACCCCAAAGGGAAATTCTGACACCGCCATCGTGCTTAGCATCCTCGAAAACGGGGGGGGGACATATATTTGCCGCTGATATTGCGAAAAAAAAATTCACCCCTTTCGGGGGTGAGTTTTAGCCGGTGGAGGGGTTGGTAGGGGTCGGACGCGATATCCAACACCACCACCGTGCTCAGCAACCTCGAAAACAGGGGTAAAGTACTTTTTTCTGCAGGGAAACCTAATAAATCGCGTTTAACCACTCTCGGGGTTGGTTTTTGGCCGGTTTGAGGGGTTGCGCAACCCCAAAGAGAAATTCTGACGCCGCCATCGCGCTCAGCATCCTCGAAAACGGGGGGGAACATATATTTGCCGCTGATATTGCGAAAAAAAAAATTCACCCCTTTCGGGGGTGAGTATTAGCCGGTGGAGGAGTTGGTAGGGGTCGGACGCGATATCCAACACCACCACCGTGCTCAGCAACCTCGAGTACTTTCTTCTGCAGGGAAACCTAATAAATCGCATATAACCCCCTTCTCGGGGGTGGTTTTTGGCCGGTTTGAGGGGTTGCGCAACCCCAAAGAAAAATTCTGACGCCGCCATCGTGTTTAGCATCCTCGAAAACGGGGGGGGGGGGGGGAAGGTATTTTCATTCCGGTTCAAAATATTTACCATTTTCGCGTTTTTTCCGACTCACACACGCCACTATTAGGCTGGCCACATAATATAGTTTGTGTGCTTTATTTTATGTTTGATTATAAAACTGTTTGCTACCCTCTCACTTCTAGCCATAATTAAAGCATCATTTGTCAACTTAGAAATCCAATCAAAACAAGTTTATCTCATATTAAGAATAATATATACATATTACTATTAAGTCGTTGATTTTTCATGATTTGACGTATTACTAAGATTTGTGATAGTTCAGACAAGTTTTCAAAAAAAAAAAGTAACTATAATCTGTCTCACCAACAGAAATAAATAGACTCCTCCCCATTAATTTTATGGTTGCGCAGAACGGTGTGCGCAATAGTCAGTTTTACTTAATGAAATTAATGAAAGCTGTGATAGCCATCAGATTTCGATGAAAACCTAACCTTAAAAAAAAGCGTTTTAACATTTAATCATATAATATTAATCGTTTGCATTACATACCTTAATACTTGACTTAAAATACGCAAAACATATAAGGTTAATTCTTAGACGTACTTACCTTAATTTGTAAAGTAAGATATCTTTCTATAAGATAAATCTTAACGAATTCATTAACATAAACAGCTGACATAAATTAAGAAATAATTATCACAAAAACAAATATGACAGTTGACAGTTAGGCGGGCTCCCTATTTATTCACGTTTTTAATACGTTTAGCGTGTATGAGTTTCGCGACAATCATAACATAAGCTGATTGGTCTGGTGCAAAAGATGTAAAAGTTTAACGCGTTCGCGAGTACGTTGTAGATTCGGCCTTTGTCTGTCAATTCTAGGGGTTGCTTTGTAATTCGGGTTCTATAAATACGACCAACAGAGAAATTCCATTCAAATTTAGCGGGCATTTTTGGGGAGGAGTCTATTTATTTCTGTTGGTGAGACAGACTATAGCTGAGAATCTAAAGCCTCGCAGTTCAATGTAGACAATGTGGAGTTCAGATCACATCTAGAGCATC
This sequence comes from Rhagium mordax, assembly GCA_963680705.1. Lineage (NCBI taxonomy): Eukaryota > Metazoa > Arthropoda > Insecta > Coleoptera > Cerambycidae > Rhagium > Rhagium mordax. The sequence continues at coordinate 80,955,711 of OY796657.1, read as the reverse complement.
AACCTTCCATCTAAGTCCGCAACCTAAAAAAAATTATTTGCTTCAAGATGGAATTGAATGATTTCGCTTCTACTAGTTAAACCAGTTTGATGTATTTCACCAATAAACACTTGTTTGCGATTTTAACTTAATTAATCGGAATATTATATTCTGTCAATGGAATACCGAATATACTTAAATTTACGGTATGGGCACCTTAGGATATTTCCAATATAGAAACATCGTATCTTAATACAGATTCTGTCCGGATATGACACAGTCGTTCATGGATCAAACACTATATAGTCCAATCAAATGGTGGTTTTCCCATAACAAAATTGCGGAAGTTTTTTTCTCAACGGTTCTATATGTTTTTTGGGGTGCTGAATCCAAATTTCAGATTTGCTGCCTTGTAGGAGGTCGGCTTCACAACGAAAAACGCAAAAAACCTCAAAATGTTCGCACTTTTTTCAGTTTTTTGCTTATATCTCGAAAATTATGCAGTTTTCGAAGGCGATAATTATATACAAAATTAAAGTAGACAAAATTTCCTACAAAACGCACTAGTCAACTTTGATTTTCTCATGAGCGGTATCGGCGCTAGAGCGCGCTGAACAACAGCAATTTTTTGGCTCTGCTGCGAAAACATCAAAAACGCTCACTCCCACCCCCTACAACTCGAAAAATATACATGTTATCAACAAAACCCTTATACCGCGTGAAAGTACATTTAATTATCTACAAGAGACGTCTCCAACATTCAAATTTCTCATAAGGGGAGAGGGAGCAAAGCGAAAATTACGAAAAATGCCTTCTGCACCTTACAGCCAAAACGACCCCTCCCACCTGTCTAGCTCTCATTGGCGCTATACTTTCCATGTATTACGCATAAAAGAAAGTAGAGTAGTAATGGCGGAGCTGGGTCTCCCCCCACCCTTTTTTTTTTTTTGTGGTGGGGGGTAACTAGGGTAATTAGAGTAATGTAGGTAATTAGACTGATGTAATTGCAATAGAGGTAATTAGAGTATTGTCGGTAATTAGCCTGATGTAGTTGCAATAGAGGTAAGTAGAGTAATGTGCAGTAATTAGACTGATGTAATTGCAATAGAGGTAATTGGAGTGGTGCAATGCAATTGTAGTTGTAATTAGTGTATGTACCAATATGTGTATGAGTACTCCAAGTAGTGGTGGTGGGGTAGCTCAGCTAGACTGCTATAAAGAAGATGTAGTCGCAACACAAAATCATTTCTATCGTGTTCTATCGTGAACCATCTACAGCTAACAAATCAGCCTAGTGCAGTCAGTGACTTCAGTTATTTCAAGTGAGCAATATCTTATATTACTCTTTATAATTCTTTCATTATATTCATTTTAAATATGGCAATTTCCGAAGTTGACTTATTAGCACTTAATGAGCTAATAAATCAAGATATGCAGGTTTTAGAGCAAAGATCCATTTCAGCGTTAATTTTAAATAAACCTTATATCATAAAAAAAATATCTTTGGTTAATACAAGATTTGGAAAATCAATCATAGTAACTTTGTTTGAGGAAAGTTCAATTACGACTTTTAAATCATTTTTACCGAAACGGTTTGTGGAAATTATATGTGAGAACACTATCGATAAAATAAATTCGTCAAATGGTAAAGTTACATTGACATATTTAGGACAAAGTTCTCCAGCTTATCCTGGAGCAAAATCTAGTCCATTAATAAGTTTCGGTGTTTAATTCTCAAACAAAAATAATCGTAAAGTATTTAAGTTAGCTAAGTTTAAGTATTAAGTAGAAATGGAATATTGTGGAAGAATGCTAGGAGTATTATAGAATAGTATCACTTGTTAGCCTATAAAGATTCTGATATATCTAAATTGACATTTGTACAACATATTTTTACTTCGTGTACACCAATAGCTCAAACGTAAGTCCATTTAGTGCTGTTTTTTATGTATTTTTTTACATTTCATTTTTTATTTGTAGGTACGCAGCAAAGATGTGGATGCAATATTCAACCCAAACATGGACCCCTGCAGAAGACATTAAATCTGCCATTGAGAGATTGTCTTGTAAACTAGATGACTTAATAAGGGATGCATTGGTTTCATTAAATTATGATATGAATATCTGCTTCGACGCTGAAGAAGTTCGACGGGTTAAAGAAGCTTCTAAAGCGTATAGCATTGGTGTAAATCTATGTGGTAGATATTCCCGTGGCTTCTTAAATTTGGATGAGTTTTGTGAGCATATGGACAGAGTGGAACTAAAACATTTTCTATACGAGATAATGGAGTACCTACCTAAGAATATTATTGAAAAATATCAACTCGACCAGTCTGATGTAGAAGATAACTATGTAGATACATAAATAATATTCATCTTCTATTGTCATATTTATTACACCAAATATTGTATGTATCTGTAGTAAACAATATTCTGTATTTTATATTATATTATAAAACTGAATAAATAAAATACACATTAAAAGATTACATTCATTTTATTTCATATTTCTTATTACACAACAAAAAATACAATCATAGTATAATTAGAACAGTTTTTATTTTAATTTTATATTTAATTCTACAATTACATTCTGAGAAAATAAACAGTTGCAAGTACATCATGATTATTGTTGATAAAATTATCCAGATATCTTGATAGAAATAGGTTGCACTACTTAATTCCACAATAATAAATATTTTCTTTTTTTACTTGACATCGAGAAAACCATTCTGAACCGAGCCATCTAATGCGTTATAACTTAAATATGTATCATGAAGTATAAGTGCATACACTCGAGTTTGTTCCGGAAATTTCGCTTTTCGTGTTTCAAATTCTATTTTTATGTCGACAGTAGATGATTTCACTGCAACAGGTTGGTGTGAACAATCAATGACAAACAAAGGATTCTTCCTGAATTCCCCAAGATCCATCATGGGTTCGCTCATATCTTTATCATAGTAACTACGTTGGAAGTTCTCATAAGCATAATATGCTGCAGAATCGAGCTTCTTATCGAAATCTAAATTCCAACGTTCATATGGATATACTTCAGAGTTTAGAAATAGTCGAATATTATTTATGTCTGCGTGTTTGAACTGTGTAACATCCTTTGTTCTATCATTGGCCTGATCAGTGCCTTGAAAGCCAAGAAGGATGAAAAGTGGGCTTTCAAGACGGGTGGAGAGTTTAAGAGCCCATATGTCATAGGTAGTATCGCGTAGACAGGGAAGCTCATAAAAATCCCACGCACGGTAGACCATCTTAACTTTGGTATTATTACCACTTTTATTAATTCGATTCAATAATTTTAACTTTTGTCGATCTTCAGGTACAATGTGCCTTATCTTCCACTCAATTTTGCTGATTTCCAACTCTGCATCAACCTCACCGATATAGGAGTCTTTAAATGAGCGTGCAATTATCATAATTAATTCTTGCTTCACATTCAGAATGCCTTTGGTATAATCTTCTGCAAAACCCATAAGGAACTTAAGGGGTAGTTTGCCACTGAACACGTGACTGGTGGTATCTAAAATATCTTGTCTCTTTTCAGTGAGACCCCAACCTGTTGTTATTAATGAGCGTGCATGCGTTTGCCCATACGACACCATAGTTTTCATTGTGGTAGTAATACCAGGTCTTCTAACTACTGCTACTTGTTCACCACCCATTTCCAGTCGTATCTCTTCAAAGAGAAATGCTAGTGCATTATTGGATAAATAACAACGCTTTGTGGTGTCGCTAGGAGTAAATTTTCCCTCTATGTATATATAACTTTCTGAAATGTCGAGTATAACATCTTGAAAATTGATGGGAATACGTATTTCATCAGAGTTTCTGTAATATGGGGATCCATATGGTTTATATGTATGCTCATGTAGGCTAACTAGGGAATGATCTAACACAGGTTCATCAAACACCTCAAGTTTGTCACTAGTTGCAGTAGCCACCATTATTATGACCAATTTTTTCGCAGTTTTAATCCAATAGATTTTAAAAAGGCTTGATCCTCAGCTGACAATCTATGTCTTAACTGTTTAAGGTATAGACTTTGAATGAATTGCTTTCCACATCTCCCTTTCTTTTTATCCATACTGTTGTTCGCTACAGTATCATACTGATGGTGATGTACTTGCTGTCGCTGTTTATATCGAAAACCCATTTGGTTGGTGATATCCGACTTTCTTCAATTCTAGCCTTACAATAATTTTCTCACCTCGAAAATCGATCAAATCACCGTTGTCGTCCAGTATGCGTAGTGTGATGTTGTCTATTAACTGACGCCCTTTAGGTCTAACAGGTAAATATATGATATTTTTGGGTTCTCTAGTAAGTTTGTAGCCAGGCTCAACGTCTATGTCAAATTCAAAGAGAGTGTGTGACTCTTCTGCATTCAGATAAGCTCCAGAAATAATATTGCAATCTACGCGTATCATCCTTACTTTCATAATATCAACAGGCTGTGTTGATTCGTAATTTTTATTTGGTTGTAAATGTATTGGTCCAAATCCCAACAGACTTCCTATTGAATTTGGTTGTCTAAAATCTATTTCATACTTTGACAAAATCTCGCACTTTAAGGTATTGTTGTTTGCCCTTAAAGTGAATATTTGCGTGTAATCCTTTCCATCAATATTCATAGCTTTCAACATTGCAGCATAGATTTCATCAATTTCATAAGCCCCCAGAGGTATGTGAACAGTAGTGAATGTATCTTTAGCACTAACCCTATATTGGAAGATGTTATTTGTTTCATCCACATTGTATATGGAGTTGTAAGAGTAGAATCCAATTAAACCTAACCCATGACGACTGCTCCTATCCAGTTCAATGGGTGGATCAAAGTTGACACTTAGCTCACTTAAGCGGCTCGTGTTGACACTTAGCTCACTTAAGCGGCTCGTTAGTGTGAACGTGTACGACATGACTGATATAATTAAATTGTGTTACCCAATTTATTGTGGATTACAGCAATAATGGTATAATTTCCTCTTCTTAGAAGTGGATGGTAATATATTTACATTGTTATTGGATGCCACATTTACATCGTTTACCTTACAATAGCAGCAAAACATTTTTCTAGGTGTTGGACCATCATTTACGTCAACATTGCTTTCATAATCATTAAGGTAATGTTCTGTGCAATATTGATATTTTAATATATCGATATCATTCTGAAGATGTGTAGGTAGCTTATCCCATACTAATGCAATTTCATGTGAAGCAAGCCCAATCATCACTTCTTTGGGCATATTTGCAAGTTGTTGTTTGCTCATTTTCAACAGACTACGCAAACGGGAGAATGCAATTAGTGAGTGACCCATTCGCTTGATACTTTCTCGATCCATTGCTGGGGTTATAGATTTCAGCTCCATGGCGTTTTATATTTGTTTTGTAGAGAGAAACTTTAAACACAAATGTCCACACCACACTGTGTTAAAATTCTGTACACGTTTGTAGTTATAGAATATTTGGTTGGCCCTCCTTGAATCGTTATTGAAATATGTAACTAATTCTATAGGTGGGGGTAAATCACCAAAACTATCAAAGTAATTTACTAAACCACCTCGTTTTTTATATGCCACCCAATGTGTCCCAGGACCATATATACTATCCAAATTGATTATTGAAGATTCATTGTAATGTGGCCCATGTCTTGGTAGTGAGTCGCGCATAAACACACCTCGAAAGTATGCTACCTTCATTTTCTTAGCATAATATTTAAGATCAATGTCGGTAAGAGGTCTCCGAGGTAGGGAGTCTATTAGTTTTTTGAATTCTGTTTTAGATAAAGACCCATTCCCTTTCGATATGGCTTCATAAACATCCCCTTGCCACTTTTCATAGCGATTGCTTCCATACTTCTGTTGTGTCGATTTGCTTCAGCTAATTCTTCTCTACCCTTTTTCACATCATTTACAGCTTTAGCAATACCAGCAGCCGTACCAGCCAAACTACCCAATGCAGATAATCCAGCAAAAATGGGTATTAGAGGTAAAATACCACCAACTTTTGGAATTGGTATAATTCGAGGTGTTTGAATATTGCGTTTTCCACCGGCCTGTTTTATATATCGACGTGCAGCTTTTAGAGCAATTTCAGTCACCTTCTTTTGGTCTTTTACTCTTTTGCCTCCAGCATTTCGCAGTGTGTCACGCACTTTTCGTACTATCCCAGATCCAAACGCTGTCTTTTTAACATTCTTCTTACCTTTCTTTGTTTTCTTGATGATTCGTTTCCTTATTGGATTGCGAGATATTGTTGAATTACATCCCATACCAAGACGTTGTTTTCCCTTCATTATAGTTGTGACTAACCAAGCAGCTGCCTTTTCTCCACGTCCTGCGTCTTTAGATTTCACTCGTTTCCACGCAGCCTGTTCAAGCTGATAGTCTGCTTTATGGCGGGCTGCTTGATTACTGCTATTTTTGTCGTACGCAATATCGTGTTGCTTACACGCTTTATCGAGCTGATTTATGCCAGAATCACCTCGTGCTAACCTTTTATTTAAATCTGTGCCTGGACCACAAAATTGATAACCTGGCAAATGCAATTCAAAGGGGAGCTTATTAATCAGGGAATTAACTAATCCTCCACCGCGCTTCGTACGTTTTTCACGTGTGTATCGTATCGTAGAAACCATTTAAATAAGAGTTGTAAATCACACATCTACTTATATAACATTTAGCCGCGGTACAATGCACATTGTGAAACAGAAACAAACGCTTTCTATAGATAATTTGGATGAAAAAGTTGGGCGTGGGTTAAGTGCTGATAATCGCCATGGACCACTACTACCTTCAACTGTACGTGCCCTCATAATAGGACCCTCGAATTGTGGGAAAACAAATGTCTTAATATCTTTGATCACGCATCGTTTAGGTTTACGTTTTTTAAATATTTACCTATACTCAAAGTCTATAAATCAACCCAAGTATGAGTATCTACGTAATGTATTAGCGCCGATTGAGGGGTTAGGATTTTATACATTTAGTAATGGTACGCAAATAGTGGAACCATCCGAGGCAAAGCCAGAGTCTGTGTTTATATTTGACGATGTAATATGTGAGAAACAAGATGTTATAAGGGGATATTTCAGTATGGGCCGACATAGAAATGTGGATTGTTTTTATCTTGGCCAGACATACTCTCGAATCCCGAAGCAGCTAATAAGAGACAATAGTAATTTAATTGTTGTCTTTAAACAGGACGACATGAATCTGCATCACATCTTTTCCGATCATGTGTCACCTGATGTAACGTTTACAGTATTTCAAAATATGTGTGCAAAGTGCTGGAATGACAAATATGGATTTCTAGTGATTGATAAGGATAGAGAAGTACAAGGTGGGCGATATAGAAAAGGGTTTGATAGCTTCATATATCCATAATGCATTTTATTAAAAACTTCACTTGAATTACATACGTCGTTAGGATTACTTCGTTTACGTATGCGCTAAGATGAAGGTTACCAAAGATAATAAAAAATATAACAATCTTGCACATCCCAGTAGCGAAATAACACTCAAGCGACAGCTGATTGAGGCAACAGATGCTGTGCGGAAGAAGTTTAACTATATCAAGAACAAAGATATGGAGATGCACGTAACACTTGAAAAGATCTACCAACCGATAACTGAACCTTTAAATGTTATATCTTCAGCAGCAGAGAACAAATCTCATATCCAACAATTACATTCAAAACCATCATCATCAAGGGTGTCCACCCAGAGGGCTGTATCATGGGAGAGTGCTTCTGAAGAAGGATCCGATAAGTATGTAGGTGGTGATGATGTTCCACATTATATCCCCATTATGGAAACACCACCATCGTCAATAAGAACAACCCCTGTATCCGAAACTTCTCCAGCTAGTAAACTAGAAAAAAGACATGAGGTTGTAAAAAGACATATACAAAATTTAAAATCTGGTGATTCCAAGTATGATAGTTTATATGGAGTGCGTGTAGATCCCAAGACAGGCAAACTGCTGATGGGCAATGCCGAAATACGTTTTTCCCATGGAAATATTACGCTATGGTATGGCAATAAGAAACTTGGCGTGTATCTAGGTAGTCCTAAATTGTACGATCTAATATTTCTAAAACGCCCAACAATTTTAGATGATAATAGAGAGGGTGTTCTCGATGATGAATGGAGTAAGATATATGGAGAAATACTAAGAAAAACAAAGGCACCTTACAAAAAATTCGATGTAGCGAATGGCTATAACACTACTAAGCGTGGAAAATTTCACAAAATTATCAAACCATTAACATCTTCTACAATTGCGACACGATCGTCAACAAGTGGTCACGGCTTAAAACGTGTACCTACCCACAAATTGTACAGAAATAAAGATAAAGAATATATTTTTTGGAATAAACCCAGCGAACTCGTGGATCGTCTACGTCTACTATGGAGTTCGAAAATAGCGGGAAATAACAACCACGACAATGAAATAATAGAAATAATATCAGAACTTAGGGAAGAAAAAATAGTGTATTAAAGATGAAATAAAACATAGTATCATTATACTTAATAAGTATTATATAGTCTGAAATTTTATAAACTGGATCAGATGCAGTCAGAAATGTCTACTGTAAACACTATCGACAAATTTGGACGCAGCAAAAGAATTAGTGCGAGTAAGTTAATAGCCCATCGTGGATTACCTGGCGTGGGTTTTAAACTTACCAGAGATAATCACTATGATATTGAAAATAAGCGTTTAAAAAATTTAGGGGAACCTGTCGATGATCAAGATGGTGCAACATGTAATTACGTTAACAAGCGTCTACAAACAAATGATGAAAATGCTGCCAAAGCTATTTTTGATACAACCGATGTAATTATTGGGGAAATGAAAAAATATGTTGATGTGGGACTTATAAGAAGTGGAGAAGAAAATCGCGCTATTTTCAATAAACAAAATAATGAGATGATGCAGAAAATGAAAATAGAAATGAGGAAATATGTTGATAAAGCAATTTCTGAAGTTAAACGTTCGGCCATAAACAATCGCAATACTTTAATCACTAGAATCTCTAAATTAGAGCATATTGCCACCGAACTCCAACCAAAGAAGGTGCAATCCGGAGGCCTAGCATTTCCACCAGAACTAATGCCTGAAGTTGATATATAGCTGAAGACAATTTTATAATGGAGGTTAGCAGCGAAAAATTACAAGTTGTTAACGAGTTACATAGAAATGCTCGACGAAATTTTCGTAGAAGGCGAACCATAATTAAGGGGTTTGGTGATTTGTGGCAAGCAGACCTAGCTGAAATGCAGCCATACGCTGATAAAAATAGAGGGTATCGTTATATTCTTGTAGTGATTGACTGCTATTCCAAGTACGTATGGACCAAACCTATTAAAAATAAAGCAGCTGTAGAAGTTACCAAGGCTATGCAGACTATTATTCAAGAAGCAAATTATTCACCGAGAAATTTACAGACCGATAATGGTACTGAATTCTATAACAGAAAGTTCTCCGCATTAATGAAGCGGCACGAAATTAATCATTATTCTACGTATAGCACAAAAAAAGCAGCAATTGTTGAGCGAGTAATCCGCACATTAAAAAATTGGTTGTATAAAGAATTCTCAGCTATGGGTAAATATAAATGGCTCGATATCCTACCAAACGTTACAAAAAGTTACAATGACAAAGTCCATCGTACAACTGGCAGAAAGCCCATTGATGTCAAACCAACTACACATTTAAACGTATATAATTATATTAAGATTGCTCTGAAACCGAAATTTCATCTCGGTGATATAGTTCGTATTAGCAAGTATAAAGGTGTATTTGATAAAGGGTTTACACCGAACTTTTCAACAGAACTTTTTAAAATTACCAAAATAAACATAACAAATCCCACAACTTACCTGATAGAAGACTTGTTTGGACACCCAATCAAGGGATGTTTTTATGAAATGGAGCTACTAAAAGCAAAATACCCCGATGTGTATCTAGTTGAAAATGTATTAAAGAAGAAAGGAAATAAAGTGCTGGTAAAGTGGTTGGGGCTATCTGTAGAACACAATTCGTGGGTTGATATAGCTTCTATTGTTTAAAATTGTCATTAACTAGAAAAATATATTAATGTATCATTATATAGTTATGTCGATTGAAATATTTTAATATGTGTCACAAATGAATAATAAAATGAATATACTTTATTAATATTTATTTAATTTATTTCCTTCATTTTAAATTGTAAAAAAATTAAAAATAATCATTTTTTTTTTTTTTTTTTTAACACTTGAAAGATAATAAACATACACATAAATGTTTTAATTCCTTTTTATTTTCCTACAATCTATATTATAAGAATGATACAAATATACATATAACATAAAACATAAAATTAATTAAATATAATTAAAAATTAAACAAACATAAAAAATAATATAAAAAGTACAAACTAGAAAATCTAATATTATTATATGGGTACTGTTCTTTTTCCAGTATTATTGCACACAAAACAACCTTCGATGGCACCGACTGTCACTGTGTCATCGCCACAAGCTTTGCACTTTATGGTAGGTACGTCCCACCACTCAACCGTGTTGTGCAGACTTGCGTGTTGGTGAACAGCCCCCTCTACGACCATGCGAGAATACGATACGTAGCACCTAGTGCACATAAAGTATTTTCCCTGGTCAATGCTGCATACCACAACGAAGGCCGCTGTAGCACACACCTTGTCCATTGTACCAGCCACCATATCTTTTATCTGGAAAGCCATCTCGTGCTGGTCTTCCTCGATGAGGTCCGCAACATCGACTTCTATACCATCGTCCACCATTTCGTCGACTCCATCGTCCACTATACCATTTTCGCCGCCTTCGATGACTTCCTGGATATCGATGTTGGCACCATTGGCATCAACATCAGCAGGTGCTCCAATCTCCACAGCCTCAGCAGGTACCCCCATCTCCGCAGCCTCATGATTAATTAAACAGCATCCAATTATTGGAATCTTCTTGCGCCAACCGTCTTAGAATAGATATAATAGATGGATTTGCCATTTCGATACGTGGTATATAGATAGAAATAGTAAATGCAACTAAGTTTGGTTTAATATTACTCCCATATATATAGTAGTGTGGGGAGGGAGTCACTCTAAAATAATAGAGGGGGTATTCATATCCAATCATAGGATACGTGTTATTATGAATTTTAATTAGTGAAGTTTGACACCTTAACCACTCGGCCAACCTGACTTATTCATTGATTCAGTAAAACACTATACATTAAATGTTTACCCCCTCTCCATCATCAATAATAGAGGTGCCTGTAAAGTAATGTTTGTAGGAGGCGCCACTGCTGGGGGTGGAGATTAGTTTGCTTTATATAACACACAGCAACGCTCTTGTTTGTCAGATTTAAAATTATTAACATCATGGACACTTCTCAAGTAAATTGCGTCTCCTCCAGCACCGACTCAAAATCAACGTCATCGACCTGGTCAATGCCTAGTGAATACGACCCAGACAGCAGTGATTGGTGGGAACGGTCACCTCCATCGTATTCGATAGACGAAGAGGACCAGGAAGACGAAGAGGACCAGGATGACCAAGCTACCCCAGATAGCATTGACGACAGACCAATATCACCTTCATCTTATTGGATAGGTGAGAATCTAGGCGAGGACCAGGGAGACCAAGATAACCCCCCGGACAGCAGCACTGATAGGGCAACATCACCATCAGCATGGTCTATGGAAACGGTGTTCTACGATCCAGACGGCCAGCCATCACCTGACCAGAGCCACTGGTCAGATTATCAGCTCTTGATAGAGTGCGATAATGTCTGCGAGGGAACAGATTAGGCATCCATATAAATTAAACATTGTAAATAATTTAATAAATAGTTTTAGTAAATAAATTAATTGTAAGTCATTTAATACATTTATTTACTTAATAAACTCTTAAATATTTATTTAATTTATTTCCTTCATTTTAAATTGTAAAAAAATTAAAAATAATCATTTTTTTTTTTTGTATAATTTTAAAAGTTTCCTACAAAATAATATGTTATTACAATACTAAAAATATATTTACAGTTTATGGTTATAATATATATTACATACACACATACATATATACAAATAATATAATTTATTTATAATTAAGACACCAACAGTCCCTATTATGGTGAGTCCAACTACTATAAAACACACCAATGCGATCACACAAGATGAGTGCCCCTGACATACATTTTATGCAAATGTTGTTCCAACAATTGTCCTCGTACTTACTACAGTACACGCATCGTTGTCTTAATTGTGGTTGGTCTGCTTTGCAAGCTTCACATACGTCTCGATATATACCAAAATTCGTTCTTTTGAGTATGGTAAGACAATTGCGACATTGTGTTTCATTTGGACAATTGTCTCGAAATTCTTTTTTCTGCACTGGGTTCTGAATTACACACTTTTTGCACAGTCCAGTGCATGGGTTGATAATTTGCTTCCTCCATGCAGTATAGCAATTATGGCAAATTCTTGAATTATTGTAACTATACGGTTGTACTGCTATTATTGGTTTTAATTTCCACTCTCTTGGTAGGACCATTGTATGCACTTCTGTTTTAAGACACGATTGTGTTACGTAAGAAGTTTGAATGCGTTCCTCTTGTGGTCACTCTTGGTTTAAATAGCTAATAGTAAACTTGACGCAATAGGAAGGGCGTCACCGTCACGAATTATAGAATATAAAACGGAGGAGGTTTAACATCAAATCAGTTGAGTTCCAACATTTAAAGATGGCTTATAGACGATTCCTCACTGAACTGGCAGAAAATGATATGGGTGCAATGGTGTTACACCGAGATGGTGTAAATCAAGAGCTTCAGGACTTGAATCAAGATGGCAACCTGGTTCCCGTCAGTGTAGATGAAGGTCTTGGGGATGATGTGGAAGACGAAGCGGGAGAGTTAGCCTTCTCCGGAAAAATATTAAACAATTATGATGATCGGCGGAGACTATATTGCACGTCAGCGTCTTTTGTCATAATCAGAACCAGGCCGGATGCAACCAAACACTTCCTGTGTGGGCTATGTTATATATCCTATACACGGATAGTGTCCGGACGTCACCAGCATGTAAATATTCACAAAACGACGACGTTGGATGGTGCAATGATAACGAAATGTAAATGTTGCAGCACAAACTTGGTGCAATTGCATCGAATTGAAGTATGTCATACATGTAATAATGTAAATAAAACAATTGCGTGAACGATACAACGTGTTTTACTAAATTTGATTCGTTATAAGTAGTATTTATTAATGTAAATTTATATTTCATTTTATTTTTAAGTTTAATTGTATATATTTTTTAATTAATAAAAATATTTGTGCCACCCTGTATATTACAAGTTGTGAAAATTAGTAAATCATATAAATATTAAAACAAATGAACATATGAATGATTTTATTAAAAAGTATTTTGAAAAAAAAATGGTTATCTTTTATTTATTATTATTTAAATTAAATTAAAATATCTCAAGATATAAACTGATTCAAAATAATACAGTTGTAAATGTATAAAGCCGATAGCTTGGGTTGATTTTATAGCCTAAGGCCATGCGACCCTGCCTGGTAAATACGGATCGATGAGCAGGTAGTTTTTTGTTGAAATTAGGAAATAGACCTAACTCTTGTGGGGCGTTCGAGTAGCCGAGCGGGCAAATACGCGTCGATCTTGAGGTCACTCAGAAGACCACAGGATCGAATCCTCGGACGCCCCCCGGAGAAAGGAGGTGGTGGTTCTCCGGTTTTTTTTTTAAATTTGACCTTTGACCTTTCCTAATTAACCATTAATTTTGATTTTCATGTGTTTAAAATTCGATTTTTTTAATTTTTTTTTTTTTTTTTTTTTTTTTTTTTTGTTGTTATTAACCTATTAAACTCTTTATTTATTTAAATTAATTAACCTTTACATTATGTGTTTATTCATGTCAAACATGTACTCATAATATGCACAATTAATTAATTACATGTGGTGTATTTATTTTATTAACTAATTAATTTTTTTATCATTTTTTATTCACTTTTTAAAATTTGTTTTAAACTTTTTTATATTTATTTTTAACAATATATTCTTACATAATAATACACAGTAATTTATTTTTTATCATTTTTTGTCTTTTATTTGTATCATTTTTTTGTAATTATTTGTCATTTATTTTTTTGACAAACTTTTTAATTTTTTTTAATATTTTTTTATTAATAATATATTTTAAACCTAATTAACAATCTTATCTGACTAACAATATTCTTAAATAACTTAAAAATCTAACTTAATTAATTTGCCTTTATTTGTATGCTCTTTTAATTATTTTTGTCATTTATTTTTTTTGACAAATTTTTATTTTTTTTGGGGCATTTATTTTTTTAATTATTTTTGTCATTTATTTTTTTTGACAAACATTTTAAATTTTTTTTTTTGCATTTATTTTTTTAATGTTTTTTTATTAATACTATATTTTAAACCTAATTAACAATAATCTTATCTAACTAACAATATTCTTAACTAACTTAAAATCTAACTTAAAATAACTTTCCGCCGCGTGTGCGCAAGTGCTCAGCCACCCATTTGATCCGAAATAAACCTCATCTGCTTTGCAGTTTTGTCGAGAGCCTCCCTTTGTCTCTTTACGTCGGCCTCTAATTTTGCGGCTCTTTCCCGCATATCAGCAGCACGACGCAAGATTTTCGGATGATCCCGACAAAGCCTCAAATTTAAATCATGTGTTCTCTTAAGTTGACCGTATATTTTAAAAAATTGTTTAACAGATGTTTTGGTGTCAACTTGCGAGAACACCTCCGATTCAGAATCAGAGTCCGCTTGTGCTGGGAGCGGATTCTCATTAACAATCGGAGCTACCTCTGGCGGCGGTGGCAACACCGCATTAGAGCAACCCGGTTGTTCTAATGCGTCATTGCGTGGTGGTGGCAACACCGCATTAGAACAGCTTGGCTGTTGTAATGCGCTATTGCCAGGTAGAGGTACAGCCACAAACGACGCAGACGGTTTTACCTGCCCTTTACCTGCCGAAACCTTATTTTTTTTTGGTGAAGCAGGTAGCGGACTTAGAGGGGCAGGTACAACTGTCTGCGCGAAATCCATTATCTC
Source organism: Rhagium mordax (assembly GCA_963680705.1). Classification (NCBI taxonomy): domain Eukaryota; kingdom Metazoa; phylum Arthropoda; class Insecta; order Coleoptera; family Cerambycidae; genus Rhagium; species Rhagium mordax. Next base: position 80,940,578 of record OY796657.1, on the reverse strand, counting down.
GTCCCATAAAGTCGCGTCACAGTCTATGGATTGTGTTTCTGTACGTCTACCTTTACCTTTTGATGGCGCCGACGACGACTTTGTGTTTTTATTGTTGTTTACATTACTAGGCAAAAAGTCGTCATCGGAGTCATGTGCCACCAGAGACATAGATGATTTGCGCGGATGAGATGCGCGTACATCCTGACACCCTGAAGTAGATGGTGTGACTTTAAATTTTTTGTTTAAAGCCAAACCATGTAATTTCGGGGTATGAACGGCTTTACCTGCATTACTCCTGGATACGGTGACATTGACGGTATTGCCGAGGTCACCATCTTCAAGGTGCAAAACAGGTAAATCTGCGCCAGGATGTATATTGCCGTGCATCTGCTGATGGTGCCCATGATACGCTAGCTGACTACCGCCTTCGTTAGAACACGAAGCGCCCCCAACGTCAGCAGCAATACCATCTTTAACAATAATGTTGTTTAAAACATTAACCCTGCCAGAGGATGGATTTTTTATTGCTGACTTCACAGCACCGCCATTAATGGCGGAACCTGACGCCGTAGATGCGTCAGGTGATGGTTTAAACGTAGCCAAATACGTCATTAAAGTCAAGGGCGGTAAAGTTGGTGGCGGTGTCGACGAGCGCCTTTTACGCCCACCAGCAGATGATACATTTTTAACGGTTCTTACCATTTTGTTCACAAAAACTGAGCAATGAAATTCACGAGAGCACACTTGCACACACTAGCACAGGCGAAGACGGAAAGAATCTTGTAAGCGTCCTCAAACCCAAGCCAAGCTAACTTCCCCCTCCAACGGTAGGGAGTGGGTGACCACTCTCGTCTCTCATTGGTTGGACGACATCACGTGATTTATGCAAGCCAAGCTTTCACCCCACTGTTGATTTTCTTTGTCTCAACAGAATCCCGCTACAAAGTGACGTCAAACTTTTCTAAATGTCATGCGCACATCGAATAACTGACGCAACAACTTTCTATTTGAAATGACATCACATTCCTGACTGCAGCATAAAACGACATTTTAGTTTTAGCAACGTCACCTACTCTTACATTGTAAAACTGTATCATTACACACACCTCTTCAAGTCACTACCTACATTATTTATAATTTACGATTTAACCTAATCGATATTTAACTTATTTTGGGAGAAAGGTTTACTAATAACAACACTGTGATTTTTATTTAGATATTTTTATTCTATTATTTGAAAGTACTTAAAATTATCACAATAATTTTGTATTATAATGTTACAATTAAATATTGGTGAAATTTTGTAGTTTGAATTTTCCAGTTTAGTAGTTCATGTATTCGAATTTTCGACCTTTACGTTAGAAGATGAAATAAAAATTTTAAATTAATTATTGGCTTAAATCAGCTATTGCTGCAAGTAAAGCGTCCAAGTTTTCATTTTTTTTCTCCATATTATTTATGGCAACTATCAGTCGTTCTATATTTTGTTCTTGTTCGCTCTGAAAAAATGATATGTCACGGTGCCCCCACGGTAATGTTTTAGTAGTATTAGGAATAACAAAACGTTTGTCATCGTGTTGGGACAAGGCCACTTTGTTCTTTATTTCTGTGTAAATGTCATGCAAGCAACTCCGAAACGTATTCATTTTTCTAAATATTAAACCTCCCCGCTCAACGATTTTCTTATAGTCATCTATTGACAGCTGCTTTCTAATAACAGATTTCTTCACACCTTTAGCTTTTTTGAGTTCATTATCCACCGATTGTATATAATAAGCTTTCGCACCCGTACCATAAAAACTAATAATGGGATCAGAGGGGAACTCGTCTTTCATTTTACCTAACACCGACAAGCCCTTATGAATATTAAATTTATTTATTTCTTCGTAGTTAGATGTATCGAATTTGTCTGGATTCTGTATTATGAAATTATAAAAGTTATCTGTAAATGTTTTTATAATCAACGAATCCGTATCTGTATACAGCAAAGAAGCATTATCGCCGAAATGTTTTTTGATAACGTCGTAGAAAAAGTTGTATAATACTGTCTTAGACAACTCCAAGATACAAAAACCAACGTAAATTGGTTTGTTGTAGACTACCTTTAGTTTACCCATATGGATGGCTACAAAATCATCAGTAAATATTGAGCATGATTTAAAGTTAGGGCGTGTTATTAATGCATTTGCACCCATACTCCGCCTAACGCTCTCCCAGTGGGTAACTAATTTTATATCCATTCTATTATCAACATTTTCCATTGTCTTACCGAATACTGCGTTATTTAATAATTTATACTGATCTTTTTCAAATTTATTCTTAGCCTTATTTCTCATATCGGTGTTTAGGTCAATATATTTTTTAAGCCAAGGTGATTGTTTGAATTTAAGTATTCTATGTGTTTTTATAACCATTAACCCGTTATCTAGCGCTTGTTTCAAATTTATATAATGCACAATATATCTCCTCTTATCGTTTAAATTTGGTATCAGTTTTGTCAATTTCGATTTTGATTTTGGTGGAATAATATTTTCTACTAAAAAGGGTAGGTCTGAGTGTAAGTCGTGTAAATCTTGTGGATAATGTATGTCTACTTCGAGAACATACCCATGGGTGCTTTCATCTGAAATGCTCGTAATATCTAAATTCATGATTTCTTCTTCGGACAGCCACACGAATCCACCTGTCGGCAATTGTTGCGACATACTATGCCCATATAGGTTCGTGGCATCTAGATATGTGATGAATGAAGAAGGTTCTTTGGGGTCGTAGTTAGGGAGAAATTTGTTATTCGCAATATGTTTCCTTTCCGTACACTGGCTTACTCCACCACGTATTCCCTTTTTAAAAAAATGGATCATATCAATGTCCGTTAATAATTCCAACTCCACTTTGGTTAGTTTTAACATAGCGTCCCACGAGAGACCCGGACAAGTGTAATACTGAGCAGGATCAAGTTTATATTTTTCCAAACAAATTTTACGAAAATTTTCAAATACGTCACACAAAAGGAGTACGTCTGATTTTAAATAAAGATCTGAGTAATCGCCCAAATTCTGACAATCAAACAAGTTCCACACATCGTTAGCCCTCTGATAATCTTTATCTGTTATATGTTCTTCATTTAGGTTATCGTAAAATTCATCTTTCGAGGGTAACTCTACATTATTTAGTTTCTCTAAACTATCCATAAAACTATATGGAAATACACCCTTTTGCCTCATTAAATTAAATTTTTCCTTATCTGTATAGAAACTTCCCGTAACAAACAATTGGTTATCAGTTAAGTTGCCCCCTAAATTTTGCAACGATGTTGATAAGAACTTAAAACTATCGATGAATCGTAGTTGTATAAATTTCCGTTTTTTCTCCCCTTTCTTATTGACGTAATCATGCATATAAAGGTGTTTCGTGAAAGATATATATTTTTCTTTATTTTGTGCTATAACATCAACTCTGTCCTTATGTGCACAGAGCTGTTTTATAAATAGGTGACTGTCGTAGCCACTCATATTGTGAAATATGATAGGTACAAAATTTGGTAATTTGTAATTTAAGTTACATACAGAGTGTGCGGCACCAAATCTTACTTTACCAGTTATATGACAATGATCTCTAACTTTTACATCCTCTACTTTAAATGGTTTCTCACATATACCGCATACGGTCGCATTCAGGAAGTCTTGTCTTTCTTGTGCTGTGAGTTTAGCCATTGGGACTATATCTTTCATATATCTGTTATAGATTTCCCTTACATCGGCTTCAATACGCGATACAAAAACTTTGGCTACATCAGATCCTCGATAGAGTTCAAATTTTGATAAAGAATTGTCAAAAGAACATTTTATGAAATATGCGAAGGAGTAAGGTTCGTGTATAAAAGTTTTATTTGTATAAGAACGTTCGGGGTTCGGTTCACAAGTATGAATAGGTTTCAGAATTGATTCAAAGTCTGCATACACTACAAATGGTACTTGCATTTGTCTTTCAAAGTTTTCAAATTTTAATATATTTTCAGGTACTTGTTTACCATATTTATCAATCCGAAATTGTGTCGATGGTGTTGTTGTATAAACATGATTACAGTCATTTCTCTGATGCTGGAATAACTGACGCTCATTATTAAAATATAGTAAGCAACCATCACAAAAGTACTTTTTATGATCATGAGCTGAAATTTGAGCGGAAACTAGCTTAGACAAGTTTTTTATCCAACAATAGTGATTATTAGCGCAATCTTTCTTACAGTGATGATTTACACCACATTCACCGGAAAGTAGTAACAAATTTACATGCATAAATAGTTTTTTTTCAGAATAACGTAAAGGCCCAACAACTTCATACTTTATTCTATTATTCTCAAATTTTTCTTCTAACCCGTACACGTTAATTGAAATATTATTCATCTCCTCAAATTTTGAAATATCCCGCAATTTTACTGGAAAATTCATACCTGATAAATTTAAAACTCTTGAAAAATGTGGATATGATGAGGTCTCAGATGTGCAGCCATTTGCAGGATACAACGCTGAAGTTACAGCCCAAGCAAAACAATACTGATCCTGGTTTTTTACATTTACCACTGCCTTCTTGTTTTCTATGGATTTTGGCAACTTGACATATGATGAACCACCCAGAGGACTATATTTATTCACATTGATTTCAACAAAAGCAATTCGTTCGAGGGCCCATCCTAAAATTAAATTATAATTAGTCATTTTCTTTCCACCTTAATGTATGTTTAAATACCTGAATCACGTTCCAGGAACTCCGTAGTTTGTGTAATCATAGCATCCACAAAGGTGTCCAAAGTATTGTTCAAATCCATAGCTTGATCCAAGATTTTGTTGGAAGTGTTAAATGATTTCATTTCAGATAGTTCCTGTGTCTGTAATACGTACGTAGCAAACGTTTCCATATTTACTTTTACTGTATTATGAATACGTAACACTTCCTCGAAGAGATTTAATATTTTTGATCTAATTTCATTGAAGAACATTACATAGTCTTGGTGATTATTTTCGCTATATACTCGATAGGTTACAATCCTGTATTTGAAAGCGCTCTGCACAATTTCTACACCTTCTATAAACGGAACACATGAATTTGTCCTATGCTGCAATGTCCTTCTATGGGAATTCATTTGGGTTGTGCTTAGAGTCACATTACAGCAATTACAAGTTTCCATATTTGTAGATGTTGAAGGATTACATTCCAGTTTAGGATATTTTGCTTGCGGACCACTATCATGTATCTTCTTACAAGATTGCCTCTGATGTCTTCGCAAATTGTCACCACGTGTAAAACTTACACCACAAGAAGTACAAATATACATTTTATGTCTTTACTCTGGGAGACTAGCACCACAAATGGCTGTGTGCTCCTCATCCTCATTTATATACACGGAGTGAAGCTGCCCCACCACCTCTACTTGAAATACTCATACACATATCAGTACATACACTAATTACAACTACAATTGCATTGCACCACTCCAATTACCTCTATTGCAATTACATCAGTCTAATTACTGCACATTACTCTACTTACCTCTATTGCAACTACATCAGGCTAATTACCTGCAATACTCTAATTACCTCTATTGCAATTACATCAGTCTAATTACCTACATTACTCGAATTACCCTAGTTACCCCCCACCACAAAAAAAAAGGGTGGGGGGAGACCCAGCTCCGCCATTACTACTCTACTATGATTTTTATGTAACTTTCAACTTTAAATTTTATTTTATTTAAAATTTCTTATTTCTCGAAGAGATAAGTACAATATGGATGTCGATTTATCAGATTTTGAATGCACTCTTTTGAATATAGCCAATTCGGCACAAAAAGCTGCTTTAGATGTGTTACCTAAAAAGTCTGCAAGCATTTACAACAACTGCCTTGTTATCTTAATATTGCGTTTTACGCACTAGTGCAAAAAATGAAATACTTTACGCTCTAGTGCGTAAAGTAAATTGTACTTAATACATATATTTCTTAGTAGCCATTTCGGTAGTAGAAAAAATATTGTATGCAATTCGTGCGTAAGATGAGCTTTTTTACTCATGGAATTCCCATCGTGAAAAAATCTCACCTTACGCACTTGTTGTATAAATAACTATTTCTCAAGCCAGTTAAGATAAAAAAACCAAAACATCTCAAGGAAAGAAATCAGTTTTCAAAATTCCAATTACAGAGTCGAAAATTACTCTCCAAGAAATTGCAAGAGTAGGTAAAATTTGATAATGAAACACTCTGTATTATT